>CM028132.1:1250045000-1251295000 GCA_016271365.2 Neoceratodus forsteri | reverse complement strand
GCCTCCAACTGCAACATTCCAGTGTGGCTTATGCAGCTGCGACAGTTCTAAATGATGTCATCTCTCAGTCTCAGCTGAGACTGAGAACAGAGTGAGACAGTGTGAAATCCATTTAACTGGAGTTTCACAAGCTGCCTTCCCTGCCTACCACTAGGTCTTAATGGGATTCTAGTAACCCCGGGTAAAGGGGGGGTTACACATAAAAATCTTGTAAAAAGATATCTGGGTTTTTATTATTACATTGCTTTGCTAGATTGATCCTAATTTCAGGTAGTTACCCTTATAAGGTCAGGAGCATGTGTCGGATGTTGAAGTAGATACAAAGTGTGTAAGGTCTCCCATGTTCTGGAGTACCTTGGAAGACAGTTATTCATACTGGCTCCCATTTTCTCCATGCTCAGATTGAATAGTAATTCCCAATGCTACTCAAGATAGGTTAACGGGGGGTCATCAAGCCAGTGTCTTAATACCACTTTTTTGAGCGAGGAGGATATGGCAGCCATATAATATCTTCTAGCCCTCACCTCTATTCTATTGTAGTCCCCAATTAAACAAATTTCTGGTATGAAGTATTCTTCAGTGCCAAGCAAGGGATCCACAGTGGGTTTGATCTTGTGCCATAGGGTCTTCACTGATGGGCAGTCCCCAAAAATGTGGCGACGGGTGCCTTCTTGCTGGTGGCATCTATTACAGTTGGGGGAGGGAATTCTTCATATTTTGTGAAGTTTAACTGGGGTCCAAAATAAATTATTCAAAAATTGAAATTGTGGCAGCCTAAGTCGGTCCTGAGTAATGTATCTGTAAGTGTTTTGCCAAATAGTGGGCCAATTAGGTATCCATTCTGGGAATTGCTATTCACAATATTTAGGGGTTTCCATCCTATCTGCATATGCCTGATCAAAAAGAAGTGAGTACAATCTAGATACCGTGTGCGGCTCCCATAGTATTTTGGATAAGGATTCAAAGAATTCCTTTGGGATTCATCCTGTCTGAAACTCTCCTTGCATCTGAACTATGAAGTGTCTAATCTGAAATACTTTAAATACCTGGTAAGGGCCGACCCTGAGTTGTGTAAGAATTTACTGCACTGAGCCACACACTCCTTCCTGTAATAGGTCTCTGATCCGTACTCTCCTCAGGAAGGAACCCATGTATCAGTGATCACTTTGCCCAGCAGGGGAAGGATAGTAAGCAGGGGATGGGGGACTGGAACAGGGGGCAGGAGGACCACAGACAAACCAGGATGGGCAGAATAGTGAGTTGCAATGGTTGTAGGGCTGCTATCTGGATGGGCATATTATGGAAGCTAGGGGGTTGTCCCATTTGTCACAAGCTGAGGGGACTGGAGGCAGAGGTACAATGGCTAGGAAGGGAGTTAGCAAGGACTGGGGGAGTCAGTGTGATCAATGGAATAGGAGGGCCACACCCTTGGGGATCCAGGGGTACAGAACCAGTGGAAAGGAAGGGCATAGGGAACAGGGTAAAAAATTTTAGAATCAGTAAGGGGGAGCTTCAGGATAGCATGAGGGGAGAAGCAAGCAATAGAAGTACAGGGTCAGGTAATAGGTTTGCGGTACTGGCTTCAATGGTGGATGATGAGGGAGGGGCTCTCTGGGAGGGGAAGGAGGAAGAGAATGGAGTAGTGAAAGCTTAGGGGCAACAGTCAGGCAGAAGAGGGGGACAGTGGAAGAGGGTGAAAATGGGACTTGTCTCATCTAGCCATAAGCCTCTGAGCTGTGGAGTGCAGCAGGGGTCAGACTTGTCACCCTTATTGTTCACAGTGTACATGCTGCCATTGGGGAACATTATCAGGCATACGGGTTGGGTTTTCACTGCTATGCAGATGACACTCAGCTGTACTTGTCCTGTGCACCTGATGTGCAGTTGTCAGACTCCATGTTTAACAGCTGCCTCAAGGAAATCCAGTCATGGATGACTCAAAACTGGCTCAGACTCAGCCCAGACAAGACTGAGGTACTGGCAGTGGAGCTGGGTCATCATGGAGGAAAGGGGGATAGGGGCTGTCCCCTAATCTAGTGTTGGGAGGCATTTCCTTGGCCCTTCTAGACAGGTGAAGGATTTGGGTGTGATCCTGAACAATGGTCTGACACTTGATGCTCAGGTGTCGTCCATGGTCAAAAATGGTTTCTATCATCTTAGGAACATTGCCTGAATCTGAGCCCTGATCCCTCCTGAAGACTTACCCACACTGATGCATGCATTTGTAACTTCCAGGCTGGATTACTGTAATGCCCGGTGCCTTGGGTTATCTGGAGACAACCTCCGCAGACTGCAGCTGGTGCAGAATGTAGGGGCGAGGCTTTTGACTGGGGTAAGAAGGTGTGAGTATATTACTCCTGTCCTCCTGCTTGCCAGTTAGGTGGAGGATTGTCTTCAAGGTAAGGTTCCTTACCTACAAGACCCTGCATGATGGGGAACCTACATATCTGCAAGATCTTCTTAACCCTTACCGTCCAGCCTGGATGCTTCATTCTGCTGAGGGGGGCCTCCTGGGGGTTCCCAGGGTTAGGTTGCTACACTCAGGAGATAAAGCATTTGCAGTGGCTGCACCAACTCTGTGGAACCCCCTGCCTGATTATTTAAGGGAGGCCCCTTTGGTGGACGCCTTTAAAAGGGTGACTGAAAACATACTTGTTCGAACTGGCTTTTATAATGTGAGCTTGTTTTGATAGATAGAAGGGACTCTGTATTTACACTGATTTTATTATGTGTGTTTTGTAACTTTTAAATAATAGTGTCTGTATTGTGGTTTTATTGTACAATGCTGTTATCCATGGACCAGCACCCCTGATTGTACCCCCACCTCACGGACAGCAACACATATGTAGGTATATGCATTGTCACTTGATACTCAGGTGTCCCCCTTTTAAAGGCTTCCACCAAGGGGTCATCCTTTAAATAATCAGGCAGGGGGTTCCACAGAGTTGATGCAGCCACTGCAAATGCTTATCAGTGTCAGTGGCTCAGTAGGTAGCACACTCGCCTCTGAGGCCAGAAGATCAGAGGGCCATGGGTTCAGTTCCCACACCTGGCACTTGGGTTAATATCCCAGCACTGACACTGTAGTGCAGCATGAGAGGGGTGCTGCACTTCTGAGGTGCCGTCTTTCATATGAGACATTAAACCAAGGTCCCATCTTCCCGGATTGGTGGTAGTTTAGGTGGATATTAAAGATCACATGGCACTTATCGAAAAGAGTAAGGGAATTTCCCCGGTGTCCTGGCCAAATTTCCTTCATTCACTAAAAATACCACCAACAGCTTAATCTGGTTTAAGGTCAGTTGGCATTCATCTGTATCCCCCTTCCCTGGGTCATGCCTGAAAATAGGCAGGATTTATCTAATGCACTTACCTGGTCAACAAAAACGTAATAAATAAAATATGTACTAATCTTAGGGTATAGACACTTATCGTATAAGCATAAGTGTCAGGATCTGAGTTCGGCCATACTTTTGAAATGCATATTATGCCTTACTATATTCTCACAATATATTGTACCACTGGGAGATGTTTTCCATTATATTCTTATTGTATAATTATTAGTTAGGCAACAGTGCCATCTTTAGTGCTTGTGCAAATTGTAACTGAAAGTGACATTGGGAGCATCACAGACCTCATTGTTCACTTTATCTTCTGCTAAGCTGAACAACTTATGTTAGTTAGGATAGTTACTCTGGCCACCTGTTTTTGGCTAATTATATGCATTTTATGTAACTTCTTTAGTTGTTGTCATAGTTATTATCAGGGCATAAGACCCTTTGCATCATGTATTTTTCTCTCAGAGAGACTTGACTGCTTTTTTAGGAAAGGAAACTGGATACTCTCCCAGTGATTAGACTGTTGGTTGTAAGACTGTATTATTCTTATTTACCAGTAATAAATTACAATTATTATCTGGACACCACTTGTTTGTCGTCTCTTCCTTTTGTGCAGTTCCAACAAGAACATGAGAAAGGTAATTTTATTACCAAGTTACAGCACTCAGAGTCTCAGGCATTAGGTGCTTCATAAATTAAATATCTATCTATCTATCTATCTATCTATCTATCTATCTATCTATCTATCTATCTAGCTATCTAGCTATCTATCTATCACTTGGGTACAAATGACTTGGGTGGTAATACGGTCAAGTTGGTAAGGGAGATGTTCGATGAACTGGAGAAGTTGTGTGAGGAGGTAGGGAGATCAGTGGCCTTCTTTGAAGTGCTCCCAGTACCCAGGGCTAGTACAGTGAGGAAAGGAAGTATAGAGGAGTTCAACTCTTGACTGGGAGAGTGGTGTCAAACCAATGGGTATGGGCTAGTGGGAGGCTGGGGTAACATCTGGGACAACAGTGACCTATTCGCAGAGGACAGATTACATTTAAGTAACCTGGGGTAGGGGGCTTGAAACAGAGGTTGGGGGAATACATAGCAACTAAGATGGATTTAAACTTGGTGTGGGTGGAGGCGAGTATGCAGCAGGTATGCAGAGCTGCTGGAGAGGGGAGCCGAGCAAGCTTATCCTCAAGCTAGCAGGGATGATACCAGGGGAGATTCATGTGGGGGAGTTAAGGATGGGGAGAAATGGGTTAAGGAATGGAAGGGAACTAGTTGGAGGGTTATCTCTCTAAATGCAAGAAGCCTGGGGAACAAAACAGCTGAGCTACAGGCTCTCTTGGCAGTGGGGATGGTGGACATTGCAGCCATCACAGAGACTTGGGCCACCAAATACCAAGACTGGGATCTCATGATTCTGTGGTGTAGGATATACAGAAAGGATAGGGGCAAGGGGAAGGGGGAGGGGTGACAATTTACATAAGGGAGGGGGTAAGGTGTGCAAGGGAGGAGTGGGAGGAGGGTAGAACAGAGGCATTATGGTTGCAATTCCAGGATTCAAAAAGTAGGACACTGAGGATGGGAGTGGTTTATAGGCATCAGTTCAAGCAGAGGGCTTGGACAGGAAATTAGTGGAGCAGATTAGGATGGCCTGCAGGAAGGGGAACACCGTGATCATGGCGGACTTGAATCTACCAGGTGTGGATTTGAGCACCCCAGCCACCTTGAGTGTGAGGCAGCAAGTGTTCCTGGAAGCATACTAGGATAGCTTTCTGACAGATGCTTATCAAGCCAACTCAGTTGGCTAAAACTCTGGACCTAGTACTGTCTAACGGGGAGACTGTAAGGAAGATGGGGTGGATGACCCACTGGCTGGGAGTGACCACCACTCAGTGTGGTTCATTCTCAGCATGGGCAAGGAAGCTGTAAGTACAGGAACCAGGGTGGTTGACTTCAGACATGCTGACTTTGCAAGATGGGGTACATTTTGGAAAGGCACCTGCAGGAATTAATCCACACTTGGATGCAAGCCAAAAATGGAAAATCATCAAATTCAGGCTGAAGGAGGCTACAGGGTCATGCACCAGGACACAGAGCAAGAAGGGAAGGGCTAAGAAGCCAAGTTGGTTGAGCTGGGAGGTCTTGGAAGGGGTGAGGGCAAAAAAGCATCATGGGTGGTTGGGTGAAAAGTTTGAATATGTGAGAGAGGGGACAAAGATGGTAAACTGGATCGAGAACTGGCCCAACTGCCCCTCAAGATCCCCCAAGGAAATATGTACCACCCTTTTACTTTAGATGCATCACCAAAGCCAAAACCATCAAGCATATTAAAAGGGCACTTGGCGAGACCAGGATGGGGGTGGATCTGCTTGACATGAAGCTGGTTGGTCTACTCCTTCACAAACTTGCTGATCCTCTTACCATGGTGTTTAATGCCTCTCTAAAATCAGGAGCATTTCTAAATGCATGGAAGTCAGCTAACAAAATGTCTGTCTTTAAAGCAGGGGATAAAACCCAAACATCCAACTACAGACCTATATGATATGCATCCTTCCTCCCCTTTCAAAAGTACTCGAAAGAATGGTCTTGGAGCAATTTACTGAATACCTTGATAACCATATCCTACTCTGCCCACAACAGCACGGCGTCCATAAAAAGAACTCCACACTCACAGCACTAGTTGATTATTCATCCCAACTATATAATGCCTTGGATAGTGGACAGGCAGTTGGATCCGTCTTCATCAACTTTATGAAGGCTTTCGACACTCTTTAATCACAACCTCCTCCTAAGTTGCCTTCCATCTAGAGGTCTATCCCCAGATACGGTACTATGGTTTGGCAGCTACATCTCTAACATATTACAATGAGTCAAAATTGGTGATACCCTATCCGCAGCTAAGGAGGTGCACCTCAGGGTTCCACAGGGGTAAATTCTCGGTCCTCTACTTTTTAGCCTTTTCATCAACTCTGCCCCAATTGCTTGGTCAGCAAGCACAGTGCTCTATGCTGATGATGCAGTGATCTCAGTCACTGGCAAAGACCAACAATCCATCACAACTGAACTCCAAAGCAGCTTCCATAAACTTGAATCTTGGTTTACAGAAAACAATTTTTATTTATTTATGACTTTGATAACCGGGTGAGTGCACTGATCCCAGGGACTGTTTTCAGACATGACCCAGGCCATAACACATGGTGCAGGGTGACAGTGGAGTACAACATAACAGTAATACACATGAAACAGATTTGATACAAGCAACAATAGTAAGCACAATATACAGGTTTGATGCATAGTTCCCTTTGAGAACAGTGAATACAAGGTTTCAATGTCGGACATTAGGAGATTAGGTACAAAACAAACAAAAGCTACTATTAAACATCAAAAAAACAAAGAGTATGCTCTTCACCACCTCCCAAAGCAAAAAGAAATACCTGCTCCCTGCGTATTCGTAACCAAAAGGATGAGATCCTAGACTAAGTATTTAACTTAAAATATCTTGGCATTACCTTTGATGACATGCTCACCTTCTCAAACCACATTGACTCTGTTACCAAGGCTGCAAATGTAAAACTGGTGTACTTTATCATCACAGACATTCAATGACACTGGATGCACTCAAACTAGCCACCAGGAGCTCAATGCTGTTTACCATTGAACTAAGGGTTGCCTATATGTGGGACGAGCACAAAAACTGCTCTTAACAGGATCAACACACTCCTCAATAGGGCCTGTCATCTTTCTTTGGGGGCTACTCTCGACACCCATATCTGCTCACTGTACATTGAAACTGGGTGGCTCCCACTCCACCTTAGAGGGTAATACCAAACCTGCCTACTTCTAGAAAAGGTACTGCTGGGACTGACATCCCCACACTGGGCGGACACTTTAAAATAGCTATCCCAATGAAATCTACCCATAGTGCAGTCACTGACAAGATGGTGATTCCGTTCAAAAGGACAAAACTTGCCCAGAACTCCATCCTGTATCAAGGACCAAAATAGTACAATGAACTACCTGCTGATCTCACTGATACTGCCAAGATTAGTACCTTCAAAGCTGGGCTCAAATCTCTCCTTAGCTCTAAAATGAATTGTACCTGCCTGCACTAATATGATAGCACCTCACCCCCAGTTTTCCATTTACCTACCCCCCTCTACATCTTTCTGCTATATACCACTTTTTTCTTAACCCGCGCCTCTACCCCCAATTGCCTGACGATGGCCTCACTTGGTTGAAAGCTCCACCTCTCTCCCACCTCAGATGATGCCACCTCTGGCTGACCCCCCAACCCCCTCTTATCTAATCAGTCTATCTGTTAATATGTACTAATTTGATGTGTATAAGTTCAAATTTTACTATTACTGCCTGTGTATATGCTTCAATGTTTTTCTTTTTTTTTCTATGTAAACCTTGTATTTTTGCAATGTTTTTTCAACACTGATGTGGAACCTTTGAAACTGAGTCCTTGACTCAAATGTATTAATCCCAAACTAAAAATAAATAAATAAATAAAAAGGGGGAGGCGAAAATTGGTGGTGCTGGTGGGGGGGTTTCTCATCCCCAAGAGCTGTGACAAGCAGGGTTCCACAGGGCTTAGTGCTGGGCCTGGTGCTGTTTGGGATATTTATAGCAGATATCTCACATGCATCAAGAGTAAGATCAGTCTGTTTGCTGATGATACCAAGATGGGGGCAGTGGTGGATGACACAGTAGGGTGGCAGGGGCTACAGGATGACCCGACTAAACTGGAGGAGTGGTTGGAAACATGGAAGTTGGGTTTCAATGTGAAGAAGTGCATGGTTCTACACTTCAGAGCAAGGAACCTGGGGAGGAGTTACCAGTTGGGAGGCGTTCAGTTAGGTAGCACTTAGGAGGAAAAAGATCTAGGGGTGTTAATAACAGGGAATATGAACAACTTAGCTCAGTGCAGGAAAGCAGCAGCTAAAGCCAACAAGATGCTGGGGTGTAATGCGAGAGGAATCTCATCCAGAAGAAGGGAGGTGATCCTGCCTCTGTAAAGGTCACTAGTCAGGCCACATTTGGAGTACTGCATGCAGTACTGGCATCCATTCCTGAAGAGGGATATCAGATTACTGGAGGGGGTTACAGCACAGGGCAACTAGGATGATCCAGGGATTGAAGGATAAATCCTACAAGGACAGGCTGAGTGAGTTAAATATGTACACCCTGGAGGAAAGGAGGGATCAGGGGATATGACTGAGACCTTTAAATACTTAAAGGGGATAAACAAGACAAGTACAGAAGGGGTCTTTAAGTTGAGGAGGGTGAGGGACATGAGAGGGCATGGTCTCAGATTGGGGGGGAGATATATGAGAGAGAGATGAGGAGACATTTTTTTCACAGAGAGGGTTGTGGCTAAATGAAACACTTTGCATGAGGATGTCGTATCCTGTAAGATGGTGGGCAGTTTTAAAAGTGGATGGGAAAGAGTGAGAGGGGGTAACTTTGAGGGGGGAGGGGAGGGGGCAGCTGCAATGTAAGGGTGCTAGCTGCACATTCAAGCAGGCTTGATAGACCATGAGGTCTGTTTCTGCTGGCAGATTCATATGTTTGTAAGCAGCAAGGTGTGGCTGACGGTTTCATGTCATAATAGCGATCGCCATTATGGTGAGTGTATATTGCTGAAAAGCAAATCGATGATATACACTTTAAGGCGACCCGACTTCCAGATGTAAAAAAAAGTGCTTTTGCCGGGGGGGGGGCTGTGGCCCCTCACTTCTCCCCTCATGGGGGGCTTTGCATACTGCACCCTCCTGAATTAGGATTCTCAGCTCCAGGGGGGTGAATGTCAGGGAGGGATCAAAATCCAGATCTTGCAAAAAATTAAGTGCTGCAGCTGTGGCAAAATGTAACCTGTTCCTGGTCTTGAACCCAGTACCTGCTCTGCCAGAGCTAGCTTCCCACACCACCACGCCACAGGGCTAGCTTGCCAGCAAGCAGGTACACCAGTGCCTAAAAACCCCCTTCCCTGTCCTCCCCTTCCTCTCGCTATTCCTCGCTTCTGTTCGCCTTTTCCTCTGGTCGCTATCCCATACCCTCGCTATTCTGCAGGGCAGCCTACAATAAAAGTGCTCAAAATGAGTCTCTATATTTCTAGTTGCTCATTTTGGATTGCTGTCATGACGTGATACTGTGGTGGACTGAGTTAAAGGCTTTAATGAAGTTGATGTATGCCGCCCCACTAGCTGACCATGGTTAAGAGCACTATGGATGTAACCAGTGTACTCTACCAGCGCTGTAGTGGTACTGTGTCCCTTGCAAAAGCCATGCTGCTGTGAGCAAAAATAGATTGTTATACAGATCAAATAATGACTTCCTTGCCTCCAATAAATCTGTATGCAATACACATAAACCTTGATTGTCCAACAGAGAAACACTTAGTTTCCATACATTATGTTTCATAGGTTTATTAGTAGCAGTCCCAATATGAAATGAATGAGACAATGGTCAATGGTTTCTATAGACAAACTGGTATAAGCAAGACATGGTAGCCAATCAGATAGAAAGAAAAAATCTATCCTAGATGATAACTGTCCTTTCCTAAAAGTATGGAATGGAGGGGATGACCCATAGGTGGCACTGTCTGGCAGTGTTATACAAGTTAGAAAATTAGAATCAGAATATAGTTTTTCAGTCTGCCCTGTTTTATCAGAAAGGGAAGGAATGCAATTGAAGTCTCGCCTGAAGACTATAGCTCTAATAGTAAAAAGGTAGGGCTGAATAAGCTTAAACACTTCTGTGTGGGCAAATTTCATTTTGGGGGGCATACATATTCAAAAGCCAAAATTGTTGATTATCATAAGTAATGTCCAGCAACGGCACTCTACCCAGGACTAGATCAAGCAATCTAGTCACTGAAACACCCAGCACGTTAAACAGGATGTCCAACTGAGAACACTGGTCTTCACCCAGTGTTCAAAAAGATAACCCTCCAAACCATTCTTTTGAAGCCCTGTTAGTTTCTCTGATTATGTGCATTCTGGCATTCTGCAAAAAATAAACATCAAAATTGAGATGTCTCAGTACAGGAAAATTAGTTTGCCCCTATTTATAATTATTAATACTATTAACATTTAAGGAGACAATGGAGGTGTTAAAGGTCATATCCAATAATTAAAGGGGGAAGTCATTTATTCAGTTTGGGCACTCTCATCTGCCTGTTGTTTCATTTGCTAGACTGGGTGAAGTCAGAAGAAGCAGCTCCTTGACCTGTAGTAGGATATGGTTGGCAAGAGGCCATGTCACTCAATGCTATTTTTTTCTACTAAAGCAAATTTATTCTCGAGTGTAATATCTTCAGTTTTTGAAAATTTAGCAGTAGGCTGGCTCCTGATGCTAAGTCTATGAGCTGATCATTGTTCCATAACGGTGATAGATGGAGGGGGCATATCCAGGACAGACTCCACAACAGTCACAAAGATCGAGCTGCTAGTGGAGGTAGGAGCCTCAATGTCCTGATCCATAGCAATCTCACCCGTAGAGACAGGGGGAACCTCAACCCCTTCTGAGAGAGTCTGAGGAGGGGGAGGATCTGGCGGCTGAGTAGGTGAAGGAAAAGTACTCTGAGGCAAATGTTGTACAGATGGATCAAGCATCACTGCACTGTAGCTTCTTCAGTTTGCTGGGATTCAGGAGGATAACCACTGGTCACCTCTTCAGAGTGATGTGGTCATACAGGTCTGGTGGAGGGCCTTTGTTGTGCCCTGGTTACAACTTCCTGTTAATACTCTTGTTCTGCAGCAGGTTTGTTGTGCAATGCCCAAGGACTGGTTTTATATGTATCACCAGGATCATCATACAAACTGTAACTCACTGGATTGCTGCAATTGAGGCCAACATACCCTATCCTAGAGCACCTTTTGACGCAGTCCACTGTTCTACTGGATACCACTTCTGCTGGTAACGCATTCCACCCAGCTACCACCCTCTCTGTAAAAAAGTGTCTCCTCATCTCCCTCCTGCACCTTTCTCCCTCCAGTCTCACATCATGGCCCTGGGTGTCCCTCCCCTCCCTTGCTTTGAACAGCTCCTCCATATCTGTCTTGTTTATTCCTTTCATGTACTTGAAGGTTTCAATCATATCCCCCTTGTCCCTCCTCTCCTCCAGAAGTACATGTTCAACTCCCTCAGCCTCCTCTCATATGGTAAGTCCCACAGCCCCTTGATCATCTTTGTTGCCCTGCGCTGCACCCCCTCCAGTAACTTAATGTCCTTCTTCAGATACGTGCACCAGTACTGCATGCAGTACTCCAGGTGCAATCTAACTAATGATCTATAAAGTGGCAGAATCACCTCCCCCATCCTCGAGGATATACCCCTTGCAATGCAACCCAGCATTTTGTTGGCCTTTGTAGCTGCTTTCCTACATTGTGCCGAGTTGTTCATTGACCCCGTAATGAGCACCCCCAGATCCTTCTCCTCCTCTGTCTTGGCTAGCTGCACTCCCCCCAGCTGGTAACTCCTCCTTGGGTTTTTGCCCCAAAATGCAGCACCTTAAACTTTTTAGCATTGAACCCCAGTTGCCAGGTGTCTGACCAGGTTTCCAGCTTTGCCAGATCATCCTGCAAACCCTGCCATCCCCCTAAGTCATCCACTACCACTCCCATCTTGATGTCGTTAGCAAACAGACTGATCTTGCTCTTTGTGCCTCATTTTTTTGACTCTCAGGCTGACATCTTCATGAAGCAGGGATGCTTTATGCAGTATCTGAGTCAATCACATGCATTATTTCGACATGAGTAGAAGACGCAACAAAAACAGGACTTGGGATGCCCCGCATAAAAGACAAAAGCTCCTTGCCCAACCCAGGTAAAAACAGCTAAGCAAGTGCTGCAAAGTAACATTCAATTGTGATAAATGGACTCTGATGTACCACCCCCCCAGTCCATATCTGTTCCCCGTCCATAATGGGTTCTGGTTGCCCTAGAACAATACACTTTGTCTTTAACCAATAGAGAATATCCCTGACTTAAACCCCTTCATTTTTTAATAACACAGTGATGGTCTTGAGTGCTGGCTTTGTAAGGGGGATCGCTACAAAGGGAGTCCATCCCGGAGTAAATTTTACATTGTGATAATATACCCAAAACCTTTCCAAGCCAGAGGCAGCCTTGAAGCTGACATCAAAAACAGACTCACCAGTGGTATGCCATCTTTCAGAAGTTTACACCCTACATAAAGTCTGTCAGGAAAGGTTTCTAAACCTCACTTATATTTTAATCTCACAGTCTGTCTTCTTTTAGTAGGCTCCGAGGGTCGAGGGGTGGCATGAAAGAGTCCTGCAAAGGTGTGAGGATTTGCACCAGTCTGATGAGCTACAGGCTGAGGCAGCAGTAGACGCCCCAACCATGGAAACAACAGAGACAGCAGGAATGGGTGGAGGCAAAGTCACATGCACAGGCAGAGCCCCAGCTGAAGAAGAAGGGAAGATGTCAGCCTGAGTGTCAAAAGCACCAGGACCAGACATGCTAATGTGGGCAGAAGGATTTTCAGCCACATCACCTATCTGGAATATTGGATTTTGTGTAAGGTCAAAGGTAGATGGCAGTGCATCTGAAAAGGTGTTATCCTGAGACACAGAAGTTACTTGTGAAAGACGTTTCCTGAGATCAGCAGCTGTAACAGATCTCGGAGACTGCCAAGGTTCCTGCACCCCATTCTTTTCCCATCCTGCAGTCTAAGCGCATCTGCAATAGTAATATCAGTTACAGAGAGGTTTTCATCAAAATTCAGATGTGCAGGAGATGGGCCATGATTGGAAGAAGTACTGTTAGACAATCTAGGGGGAGAATTAGCTACCTGCCTGGACGGATTAACACCATCAACAATTTCCAAAATTACAGGCTCAGTCTGTAAGGGTAGTAGTGTAGCATGGTCTGAAGACACAGTTGCAGTATCATTTGGTTGCTCAGGGGTTTGAATGAAAGTCTTAGGGATATCCTGTGGCAGAAAGTTGGATTCCGACAAAGAGCGAATCGACAGTCTTGTCTGAACCATCACAGCTAAAGATAACCTTTCCAATAGCACATAATTTGGGTGAAGTAAAAAGGGCGAGAGCAATTTGGGTGAAAGCATTTCAGCAAATGCAAGTATGGCTCTCGTACATATGGGCAATCACTAAAATGGCAACAAATGCTTTCCCCCTCCCTGAGGTGCTACAACCTTGGATTTGGTTATTTTAGTAAGGGGGCTGAAGGGGGTAAAGCCCCCTGCAAAAGTGGGTGTGGGGGGAGAAGCCACCCACAGAAAAGCATTTGTCAAACTGTTGCCAATTTGGTGCTCAACCATATGTACGGGTGCCATACTTGCAGTCACCAAAATGCTGTCACCCATATTGCTCTCAACTGTTTAGCTTTGCCAAAATCACATGGAACCAGTTTTTCCTCAGCTGTAAGCACCAAACTCTACAAAGCGAAGGGTCAGGGAGCCATGGTAACATTCACAGCATGAACAAATGAAGAAGAAGCTGTGACAGTACCTGGAATACTATTTTCAGCAAGTTCTGCAGTGGTTTGGGTAGAAGGAATCAGGAACTCAACAGGAGCAACAGTCTTTTCAGCCAGGTGTCCAGTGGCAGCGGATGTTGGTTTGGTTTTCAACCTGAACAATTTCTTTTCTTCATAAGCCAACAGGCTGAGTAAGTAAGCCTTTTTCTGATAAAAAGCATCTTCCATAGAACATGGCACAACAGCACTATTGGTGGCAAACATAGATCCAGTAATAGCTGAAACATTATCAATATTGTGTGTTTGAGGTTCAATGAATCCAACATCTATTGCTCCTTTGGAGTTCTTTGTAGGGAGAAAAGCAGGCTCCTGCACCTGGACCACTATAGCGCCATCCTCTTTATCCACCTCCATAGCTGGAAATGCACAGCGCCTCCTACCCAAAAAGAGTAGGGCGATCTTTTATTGAAAGAAAAATTGACATACAATAAACAATGCAATCAAGAGTGATACAATATATACATACACAAAAGAAAAATTGTGCAAACAAAATAGACAAGAGCCCTCTGCATGAAACTGTGGTCAGTAAATACATAATACAAAACCCAAAATTCAATAAGTGCAAAAAAAAGAAAATGCTTCAAGACAAGTTAGTCAAAATCCATGTGCAGTTGTTCCAACAGTGTCCAAGAAAAACAGAGGAAAGAGATTTCTTCTCGGAGTTATATACAGACTGTAAATTGTGTAAAATATGAGTCATAATTTATAAGTTTGTATAGCTTTTTTGTTGTAAAAGAAAAGCACATCTGGTCTCCACAAATAAAACCTGCATAATGAAAAAATTTATCTTACGGTGCTAGGATGATACTGTCTCAGTTCTGAGGGGTATACACCATATATCAAAATTTCATAAGAAATGGAAATGAGGTGTTTCTGTTTCCATATTATGAAAAACAGAGTCCAGAAAGATTGAGTAAAAGGACATTCTAGGAAAAAATGATGCATAGTTTCCAGAGTATTTAGGCAAGAGTCTCAGGGACACATTCTGTCTTCTACAGATTTACAGTTTTGTTTAAGAGAGTTGCAAACCCCCAGCCATCCATGGCAAGACAGCCAAGTAACATCCCAGAGTCGCAGTGGGAGTCTAGTGTCAATGAGTTGTAAAAATATTGTATTAAGGTACACTACACTTTCATGTGTGTCCACTAGGTGTGGTGCTTCAAAAAAAAGGATCCAAGGATGTAGTGATATAATTGTTTCCTTGATGAGGCCAAAATAATAGTGACTGTCAGTCTCCACTGACGAATTTTAAGGAAAGTGGGAACTAAATAGGAATGGATATTAAATTTCCTAAAATTTCTAGGCATCTCAAATGAGGTTGTTTGCCACACCTTACATAAAGAGATAGTCATGGAATGCATAAGGAGAAGCCAAAAGGGAACTATGAGTTTTAGCAACATAGAGAGACTATGTTTAATAAATAAACTATGAAAAAACACAATGGGGTTTAGCATCCTGACCCCCCCCCCCCGAAGCAGTAGTCAGGATAAATGAAAAGTCTCTTCACTGGGTTTAGGCGACTGTCCCATAAACCCAGGAAAAAAAAATATTTACTCTCACTTCTAGAGCAAAAGGAACTGAAAAAAATCAATGTTAAATGTGAAAAAAGTGGAAGCACCAATGTCTTTAATAAATACATCCTTTTCTGTTTTGAAATGAAATGCCCCTTCCAAGAAGTTACCAAAGAGGAGGCTTTATCTAGAATAGTAGTCTAATTATAAACAGCATCGTCTGTACTGCCAAAAGAGATCCCCAATATTCTAACTGGGGAGGAAACAACAGGGATAACAGGGTGGAAGATATGGATGTGATAGCAGTAGGAGGGACAGTGATGGCTGAACTATTCCCATAATTCAGTTTGGAGCCTGAGTTCTGTTCAGATTCAGATACAATGGGAATAAAATCCATATTTTGCAACATAGGGGTGGTACTGTACAGATGCAGATATCATCTGCATACACGCAGACAGAAGGGACAGATAGTCCAAAAGGGAGAAGAATTCTTGGGAGGGTGGGATGCTGCAAAAGTTTTCTAAGCAAAGGGTCGATTAGAAATACATGCAAAAGAGGGCTAAATGGACAGCCTTGTCTTACACCTTTCCGGCCCAGAAATGGGAGCCCTGGAGAGTCATTGATCTGAGGATGAATCCAGGCTGTGGAGTAAAGAAGGCGTATCCAGTAGAATAATTTACTTGGTATATGGTAGTCAGTTAGGACCTGAAATACATAGATATGATCCACCCAGTCAAATGTCTTTTCTTGGCCAAGGGAGAGAAGAGTGATGGGGAAAGAGTCAGAACTAATAGCCACTAAGTCTCTAAGTAATGTTAAATTATAAAAAATGCACCTGTTAGGAATAACATAGGTCTGGACCTCTGAAATAACCTGAGCTGCTATGAGTATGAGTCATAGCAAAACAGAGGTAAAACATCTTATAGTCTACATTTAAAAGACTGAGGGGTCTCCGGTTTTGGATGTCTGTCATCACCGTTTTTAAATAAAAGTGTCATGATGGCATCTGAAAAGTTCTTTGGTACTGAATTAGCATAATTGTGTTAAAAATCAGTATCAAAAAAGGAGCAAAAAATGCAGAAAACTTCTAGTATAATTCTGCGGTAAGACCTTCCTTGCCTGGGGAAGTGCATTTTTTCTGATGAGAAATAGCCAGCTGCATTTCTGCTAGTGTGATTGGCATAGTTAAAGAGCAAAGTTGTGCCTAGGGCAAATCTGGAATATGTAGATCAGAAAGAAAATTAGCATCAGGAGAGGCAGAGGAAACAGTACAAAACATCTCCTCCAAATGGGTCTGAGCTATTTGCCTAATTAAAGGCAGATTATCATGGATTTGAGCTGTAGCTGGGTCCTGCAGTTGTGTGATATGTGTAGCTGAGACTCTGTCAGTACTACTTTTAAATATATCAGCAGAGGCTTTAGAGCCTTGTGTGCCAAACTGAGCCTCCATTTTTAAGAAGAGGGCTCTGTTACACTGGTGTGCCTCCATTACAGTTTTGACCTCAGAGATCTGTTGTGAACAATCAGGATGTGTAGTAAAGGCCCTACAAAATCAAATCTAGCTATTTTTTGTGTAGCCCTAAGTATTTCAGATAAGTGGATACAGATTTGGATTTAGTTCATTGGAGAAAAAAAACTTTTCAGATCTGTCTGGTGTCCTCCCAACAGATTCAAGGTGAGGTATATGCATCTTATACAGACAGCCTTGCTCTAAGTAAATCTTCATGTGCAGAGAAAATGGTAGGGTCAGAAAGCAAAGAACTGTTAAGTTTCCAGCAGGATTGTACATTATGTGGGAAAGAGCCAGTGGCTAAGGTACGCTCTATGGAAACAGCCAAGTGATTAGAGGTGTCATAAGTTCTAACACTGGCTTTCTGTGCAGAAACATTCCCAGAAACAAACATAAAATCTATTCTAGTTGCACAGGGTCCTCTATAATATGTTTTAGCTCCAGTGGAGTGAACAGCACAGTACCCATCTGAAAGGCCTGCTGTGCTTATGACCTTGTTCAGGGTGGCCATGTCACCAAATACTTTTTGTGTGGAGCCTCCCCAATCTGCCAGAGTCAATCCACAGTTGAAATCTCCACCAAGAAACACATGTCGATCAGTATACAAATAAGACTGTAACGTAATGAATAAGTCAGATCGGGAAGCTATACTTTGTGGACCATATACATTAATAATCCTGATTTTGTGCTGTTTGTATGTGCAATCAATTAATAATGCCCTTCCTGGAAAAATATCCACCAATCTAGAAACCTGAAATTGAAACCCAGAACACATTGTCCCGGATTCCCTCCTTTTCCCTCACAAAAAGACAGAGACCATTGTTTGTTGTTGTGCTCAGATTGGCAATTAATTTATTTATATTCATAATCCAATATTCCATTTCCATTTCTTTATTATCGTATTTCCAGAAATTTCATTTATTTCCTTCCAAATATCAATCTATTATCCCTCCCCCAGGTGAAAACCTGGGTGCCTTCTGTTTCTCCTTTTCCGCTAGGTAACGGTGAAAACCGAGACCGCTTTCTTCTTCCTCTTCTTACTCTTCTTGTGTTATTCCTTTTTTCTTCCCCCTCCCCCCTTCCCCCCCTGTCATCCACCTTTGGCAGTCCACAACCATATCATCACCTGCCATCCACCTTTGGCAGTCCAAACTGTCCAACCGGACTCGTCTGTCATCCATCTTCACAGACCCACCATACAGTCCCCCTTTGACTGTCTTCCCCTCTTGCTCTGTCTAGTAGGGTGGGTGGGAGGAATCAAAAAGCTCCAGCAAAAAGTGGCTGAGGCCCCCTTGTGCTGTCCCTTATGTACCTCCCTTCGCCCCTCCCTTTCCTGTTACCTGTCCTTTGTTCTGGTCCTTTGCCCCTTCCCTTCCTTCCCCCCCCCTCCTGAGCACAACCATTCCATGACAGAGGGAAGGGGTGCACCAGGACAACCTGGTCTGCCCCTTAAAGGGCAAACTCCATTGTCCCGGATTCTCCCCTTTTCCCTCACAAAAAGACAGAGACCATTGTTTGTTGTTCTGCTCAGATTGGCAATTAATTTGTTTATATTCATAATCCAATATTCCATTTCCATTTCTTTATTATTATATTTCCAGAAATTTCATTTATTTCCATCCACATATCAATCTCTGATTATCCCTCCCCAGGTGAAAACCTGAGTGCCTTCTGTTTCTCCTTTTCCGTTAGGTAACAGTGAAAACAGAGACTGCTTTCTTCTTCCTCTTCTTGTGTTATTCCTTTTTTCTTCCACCCTGCCCCCCTTTTTTCCCCACTAGCCAGTCTCCAGCTTGCATTGGATGGCTGGCTTCCCCCCATACTTAGGGTATCACTCTCCCTTACCTCAGGGACGATCCTTTCTTCCCTTTTTTTTTTATATACCAGTTTTTGCCTGTTTTCTCCATGTCTCTATGAAACCCATTGTTTCTGTATTGAACATGTCTATGGCTAGATCCAACAGGTGCACACCATCTGACCCGTAGAGTCCTCCACCCATTCTTCTCCCCCCCGCAGTATCACCTGTCCCCCCATCTGCCTTATCAATGTCCCCACCCTTCTATTCATCTTTCTCCTGGCCCTCTCCACTGCCCTGTGTCTGTGCTCCTGTCTTCATACCCTTCTCGCTATCATATCCTACCAGGCAATGCACACCTGAGGCCACCACTGTTGTATTGCCACTAAGTCCCTTTTTATCTGTAAGTATGTGTGTACCCATGGTCTGCCCGCCAGGTCATTGCCCCCTAGATGTATAATGATTAGGTCTGGACTGGGCCGACATCCCTTGAATTCCTTCAATGCGGGAAGCAGCTGTGCCCATCTCATCCCACATATGCCATGCCATACCAATCTACACTGTCTTACATCCTGGTACAGCTGCTTTCCCCCAGCTTTCTTCTCTACTCTCTTTCCAGCCCAATAAATATAGGAATGGCCGCAGATCCAGACTTCCGTGATCCTCCCTCTACCTATGGGGTTCAAGGAAAATTAATTAATTTACACATACTCTTAGTGCCATCACCATATTATCCCCCCACCTCTTTCCTTTCTTTGCCCCCAACTTTCTCCCCTCCCCCCCTTTATCTGCGATTCCCCCTAGGAGCACTATCTTCTATACCACACTTTTTTTTTTTTTTTTCTTTTTTACTTCAGTGCTCTAATGTATCTCTTATAACTGGCTGACCGCCAGCGTCCTTTTTTCAAAATGTCCTTCATGGGTTCCCCATTGCTGTCCACTGTGAGGCAGCCCCAATCCATAGGGAATGGGATGAGTAATTAGCTGGGTCCTCCCCCATAAAGTGCATGCCCTTTTTCAGCACTGCTGTGACTTGATAGCCGGTGACCCTTTTCCCGTCACCATGTACAAATAGCTTTCCCGTCCTGGTCACCTGCTCTGCGGTGAAAGCCCACAGAGCCTGCACTGGGCATATTGCAACCTCTACTTGCCCTTTCAGTATTACCATGCAACCTTGCCCTTTTTGGTCCGTTTTTGACCTTCTGAGCTTGATCAGTATCTCTTTCACCCCCCAGCTTACATCGTCCCATTCCAAGCCTCCTTCCTTGTCCTCTTTCCCACGGCCTACCACCTCACTCACTCTCATAGCCCCTGCAAACATTATCACATAAATCGTGTAAAATAGCTGGGCCTCAGCCTTTGATCTGCATATTACCAGGAGCACCTCCTTTAGCCTTATTAGCCACTGCTCCCTATTGGCCTCCTATTATCTCCTGGCCCACGTTTCAAACTGCCCCATCCCTGCATCATTCTCCTGATGAGCAGTGATTTTGTCAGGTCCTTCCACCCTTTTAGGCTGCAGATAACCTTAATTGCTGCCAGATAAACCCCCACTGTGGCGTGGGCGGTCCCTTTCTGCCACTGCTCCATGGTGAACATTCCCAACTGTTCCTCTGTGAGTGGCCCACTTACCTCCATCTGGTGCTCAGCCCTGAATGTCTGACACACCCGCCAGGCCCCATTGTAAGCCCTCAGAGTCCGAGGTGCCCATGAGCTGTGAAACAACAATTCTGCTCCTTCTTGCCAATGTCCCAGATGTTCGTTGGTATAGGTGTTTTTTGTTCCTCTGCTGCTGGTGCCAGCCTCCGGAAATGGTCCAGCTGCAGACGGGAAAGGCTTTCAGCCAGGGTATTGTGTACTCTTTCTATATGTTTTGCTCTGAATGACATGTTCAGCTGTAAAGTCCTTAAAACTAAATGTCATAATACCTTCATGACTGTCTCTGACCTGGCTCCCCTGTTGTTTAGTACCTCTACCACAGATCTGTTATCACACCAGAATGTCACTTTCTGATCCCATAGTTCCTCCCCCCATACCAGGGCGCATGCCCATATGGGCATGATTTCCAGCAAGGTTATATCTCTTATTGTCCCATCCTTTACCCAACTACCAGGCGATGGTTCTGCGAACCACCTGCCCCTCAGGTAACCCCACATGCCAGACCCCCCGGCTGCGTCTGTGTAGAGATCAAGGTCTGTGTTGTACACCCACTCTTCTTGCCAGAATAAACAGCCATTATATCCCTTCAGGAATTCCTCCCATATCCCAAAATCTTCTCTGACACCTTTTGTCAGGTCCACCCAGTGATATGGTCTGGTAACCCCTGATGTAGACCTAGCTAACCTCTGTATGAATGCCCTCCCCGGTCCAATGGCCCTGCAGGCAAAGTTCAGGTGTCCCAATACTTGCTGGACTTGTTTCAGCTGTACCCTTCTCCTGCTGGTGTGTAATTGAATCAATTCCTTCAGTTTCTTTACTTGATTGTCTGGCAGCCTGAATATCTCTTTTGGTACATCTATCTTAATCCCCAGAAATTCCATCACCCTGCTGGGCCCCTCTGTTTTTTCCGCTGCCAGTGGCACCCCTAGCTCCCTACATAATCCCTGAAATTTACCCAGCATAATCTGCGTCTCCCTTTTCCCTCTCCCAATGAAAAGGAAGTCATCTAGATAGTGAATGACCGTTCTATAACCAGTCCTTTCTTGGAATATCCATTGCAAACACGTGCTGAAAGCTTCGAATGTCGTGCACGCTATGGAACATCCCATTGGCATGGCTTTGTCAAAATACTACTGCCCCCCAATTTTAAGCCCAATAGATCCCAGTCTTCTCTCTTAACCGGTAGTAGTCTAAAGGCGGACTCAATATCTGTCTTTGCCATCCATGCATCCTCAGTAGCCCGGATTATCTGCACTTCATCCTCCAGTGTTGCATATGTCACCCTACTATGTTCCTCCCCGATGAAGTCATTCACTGAATCCTCTTCTGGATAAGACAAGTGGTGAATCACCCTGTACTCTCCTTCTTGTTTCTTGGGTACCAAGCCCAAAGGCGAGATCTGCATATCTCGCAGAGGAGGGGTGTCGAATGGTCCCTCTACCCTCCCTGCTGCCCTCTTTCTCTATCTTCTGCCTCAACATTTCTTCCTTTCCTTTAACGGATCCCAAGTTGCCCGCCTCTCTTGCTTGCCTGGGCCCATCACACTGTAGTGAAAACCCCATCTTAAAACCCTGTATGATCATCCCCTGTACTGCTCTGTCTGGATATCTGTCCAAACCGGTTGCCCATGCCTCTATGTTGATGGGGGTTCTGGCTATCCTGAATTGCTTCTTGTCTATCCCCCCTTCTCTGCTCCCTAGCCCCCCCTCCTGTCTTGTGCAGGGTTCTTTTGATCAGTGGTTCTGACCCCCCCGCTCATGTGCCCTCTACCCTCCCCATTCCATGTCTGCCCTTTAAATCCCTGTCCTTCTTGAAAATGCTGTTGACCTGACCCTTGTCCGCCGTGTCCCTGTGCCCACTGGGTCCATGCCGTCCTGCATCTGCTCGCCGGGTGTCCTCCACTGCATTTTGAGCAAGCGTGGCGAAAACGACATTGGGGCCATGAGCAAAAAGCCCTGTTGTAGGCCCAACATCTCTGGGGTGTCGACCCTTTCCTTCCCCATTCCCCTTCGGGCGTGGACTGATCAGTAACATAGTCTGTCCACAAATCTAACTGCTTCATGTCCCATCTCACATCCCTGAATGTTGCCATTCTCTGTCGAAAGAATTTGTCATAACATAGCTACCCCACCCCCCCTTTTGCCTTTGCCCTCCTTATTATCAAAGAGTACATGATGAGCGGGATACCCAGCTCCACGCTTTCTCTCTAAGACAATGGCTGAAAGTGGCAAAACCACAAACCATCCATCCCAGGTCTTTCCTTGCATGAACTTGTCCTCCTCCTTTTCCACAAAGCACTATTATGTCATTGCCATTTCGCTCTTACCTATGTGCTCGGTTTCTTTGTACTTTGCTGCTGCTTCCTCGCTCACAAAAGCGCAATATATCTACATACCCCTTTCCATATTTTCGTGGCCAGTGAGACATGCTCTCCTATCCTCATCCCAGGTGCCCCTATCTCCCTTGTACCTTTTCCTTCTTTTTCTGCACTCTCTTCATTACTTTTTGGCCCTTCTTTTTCCCCCCTAATCTCCGACAGGGTCGATTCCATCTACCCTAAACCTCCTGTCCCCAGCGCCACTACAATTTGACCTATGTATTCTTTTATACTATCCCCCACTGTGCTGGGTGCCTGGCCGCTTCCTCTTGCCCCCTTTTCTCTCCTTGTGGCTGAGGAGGAGGGTGAGCTCCTATGGTTTGTGGAGGGAAAAACATGTTCTGGGGGTCTGGCCTGGGTTCCCCAGGGAAGATCCCACCTTGATCAGGGGGAGGTACTGGCATTCCCGCATCAATGGGCTGCAAGTGTACTGGATCCGCCGCCCTTGGGGGTTCCACCGCAAGTGGTGGTACCCTGGTGGGGCTACGCGACCCTTCGGCTGGCCGTTTCCCTCTGCCCCCTTTCTCCGGGCCCGCTTTCCTTTTCTCCCCGAGTCTCCCTGGTTCCTCCCCCTCCACCAGCTCCCACATTCAGTTGGCCTACTCCGCCAACTCGATTATGGTCCTGTAGGTGTCTTCTTTTGACGGCTTGTTTTTCTTTGGTGCCATTTCCTTCGTTTTTTTCCCCTGTGAAGACAACTATAGGAAGAGAACAAGAGCCATTCCATGCCTGCATTACCATATATATATTGTATATATATATATTTTTTTTTTTGCACCCTCGTGCACATTCGGCTTTTCTTTCTTCTTGCCTGTCTTCTTTTTGTATTCCTTTCACCCCTGACGCCTCTTCCTTTCCTTTTTTTTTTTTTTTTTTTTTTTAGGTCGCCACACTGCTTAAATCCTCCTGTATTGGGCCACCTCTGTTGGCCCACCTTTCCCCCCTTTCTTTTTTTTTTTTTTGAAAACCTTCAAAGACGCCTTCGTGTCTGTCAACCCCCGCCTATGCCCCAAGCACTTCCTCATGGCTCACAGCCCTGTTTTTTTTTTTTTGGGTCCTCAGGCATTTTTGACCTTCTGTCACCCCGCCCCACGAGGCCTCCCATACCACCACCCCATAATTGCTGTTGCCCACATCACCCGCTGGTTGCTATGGCAAAACTTCTTTTTTTATAGGCCTCCCTGTTGGCCCTTTCTTAGAAACACTCCCACCCCCAAACAAACCTCCTGCATCTACCGTGGCCTCACTCATAATCCTCTCCTGTAGCGTTTTCATCGGCCACCTGGGTGGGCGTGTTCTTCACACGTGTCGCATGCCAGTCCCCACACTAGAAAAACCCTGTATTTTGATTCCCCCGGTGATCTTCTCATCCTGGCCTCTTCCCCCCTTCCCCCATGGTTTGTAACCACATTTATTAGTCCCCCATGTCCCATTATCCTGGCATGGCCCCAGCTCTCTTCAGCCAGGCACTGCAACCTGTTCCCTTACTTCTGGCCCTGACTACAGGCCCTCCCTCCCTTTTTGGGCATTTTCCCCACCTCTCTAGTAGGGTCCCTGCCATCAAAACCCTGCTCTAGCTAAATGGAGGCAGTGAGGAGATACAGAGGAAGAGGATGGTGACTCTGACTCCTCTGTATCTCCTCACTGCCTCCATTTAGCTAGAGCCTGAAATCTATTCCTAGTCAGAATGGTTCTCTTGGGGTAAGATTATCAGATTTCCTCTTCCCCTTCCCATGCCTCAAAGGGGGAATTGTTGTAAAACTAGCATCACTGGGGGGGCATGACTTCTGGGGATATGGGTGTTTCCACAGCATTAGTCTCGGAAGAGGGAACAGAAGAGTTCATATTTGTGCCACCAATACTGTGATGGGGGGGTGGATCAGATACAGGTAAGGGTTCCTGCATCAAAAAAGTGGAGGAGGGCTTCCATCCTATGCAAAGCTTGTACCTGTAAGTCAGTAATGAGAGCAACTTAATCTTGAGGGGGTTGGTCCAACCAATAATGGTCTGCTCAAGGACACTGTTTGTAGGTGTGTCCTGCTTCATCGCATAAATTACATTTTAAGGGATTCAGGCATCCCAGACTCACATGCCCATAGGAAAGGCAGAGATTACAATGAGGCTTATCACAGGTGTTACTAAGTTGTGTTCTGTAGCCACATTTGTGGCAGGTATGAGGCTGCCCCAGATAAAAGCACAGCCTTTGATCCCTACCTATGAAAAATCTGCCTGGTAGGTCAGCAATACCCCTGTCTATTTGTTTTAGCTGTATCTTCACCTTCCACCCCCCTGTCCAGACTAAGTCTTCATCCAGAATAGAATGTGGGGTCTCCAGAATATCACAGTATTGTTTCAGCCAGTATTGGACATTTGCAATGCTCACCTTCTCACTGCAGAAAAGTAAAGTAATCATTCTGATTGTAGGCTTAGTCAGGGGATAACCAAAAAGGTCGTCCAGAGAGGCGAAGTTTTAACAATCTCATATTTTGCCCAAAATTTCTCAAGTGAAAAAAACATTTTTAAAACTTAAATCATATATAGGTTCCCCATGCACATAAATAAATACAAACAACTCTGATGCCCCAGTCCCCAAAGAGTCACACAACATGCCATGTAGCACAGTCCTGCAGTCAGGGACATGGTTAACATCCCCTTAAAACTTCAGCCCAGGGTTCCCCAAAGTTTGAAATAAACCATTCATTTTAAATGGAGCAGCTGCTGGGGGGACTTGTAGTGAGTGAGTTAGAAGCTGCAGGTCCTAAAATGTCAGAAATGTCCTCTTCTGAAGATGAATGTCCCAAGAGTTGCAGTGGTACATTGGGGCCCTTAGATTGGACAATAGCATGTGCAGTATGTGGTGACCTGCCAGGATCCAAGTCTCCTACTGGCAGAGCAGCAGTCATGGAACAAGGAGCTTCAGTAGAATTGTCAGGGCGATAGGTAGAATCACCAGTGAGAGGTGTCTTCTGTAGCCAAAATTATGCCCTCTGCACTTATGGGACCCGGAGAGGTCCAAGGAGTGCCTTCAGTCTGTTGATGCCATCCTGCTGCTCAGGGAGCTGCCTCTGGAGATCAACCTTGTTCTGAGGGTTTGCATCTCCCAGCTGTGCATCACAAGTGCAGCTATGAGGGTGCAGTTGTTTGGAAAACCTCATATGTAATCAATACAGTATTCAACTTTTTGTGAGAAAAAAAATCAATAATGGAAACAGTGGTAACAGGCATTGTAGGATAAGTAGCCTCAGGAATAGAACTTTGTGAATCACCTTCTTCACACATCAGTTAAAACAGGAAAGTCTTATGTTGTTGAAATACCTGTCTCAGGCTCACTTCGGTATGCAGCAGTAGACGTAGAGGCTTCAGTGTCAGTTGTGGTCGGAACTGTGTTCGAATCCACCCTCTGGAGATGTGGGATATGCAGACTCAAAACTTTAGAAACAATGCTCTCAGCAATTAATGTTCTCCCATCATCAGAAACCAAAGGCAAGTTACTAGAATCAGAAAGCATGTCAGTGGGAATCACACAGTTAGGAAACTCAACCCCATTCTCACCTTCTGCTCCTCCTCCACCATCTTGGACATCAGCCATCTTGGCAATGACTGACAAGGATTCCCCCTACAGCAGAGTAGGGGAGTTTTCCTAGAGTCCTGGTCAGATTTCCCCCGTTCTTTAAAAAATACCATCAACAGCTTAATCTAGTTCAGTTTTGCTTGGTTTCCATCTGTAACTCCCCCACTGTGGCATGAGCCTGAAAACAGACAGAAATGCCTACCCGTCCTTTCCCAGTCAGCAAGAACTAAATAAATAAATATTCATTTTCTATAAAAAGCCTATTTTTGGATACAAGTTAAGTGTACTGAGCAAGTATAGACATGCAAAGACTGTATACATAATATATTATTTGAAACACATTTCAATGGAATTTAACTTTGTAAAACAATAAATGAATTGTCAACAACTGCAGAACACTGAATAAATTAGATTACCTTCATGTTTAATGCAAATTGAATGTAAACTTGCAAAATCAATAATGTTTCAACTAATTATCTGTGATTCTTCTTGAGGTGGGGGCTTGAACGCTGTGTATTTATATGAAGGGAAAGCATTACATATTGCTATTACCACGCAAACCAGAATAATACATTGATTCCATCTTCCTAATCTGCTCCATATCCACTACACAAACTGCAGATAAGCAATGTAACGGAAAGCCCTGGAGACAAATTTAAAAAATAACATGCTTGATAATTGATATTTAGCATACTATATTAGTAAATACAATTTTAGTAGCTGAGCTTCAAGTTTATAGTAGTGTGTCAGTAGGTCACACTGAACATTTGATGTTGAAACTGTCAACATTGGCATATTTTTAAAATACCCACATTGTCTTCTCTGTATCAAACAGACAGACAATAATTTTTATATCAGATAATCAGTATATTTAACCACAGTTTACAGTAATAATGGGCTCTTATCAAACTGGATGCATAAGAGGATGCATTACACAGTACAATTGAATGAAAACAATAACTCATTTCAAGGATATCTCTCTAACTATATATGTATATATATATATATTATGGTACCATAGTTAGGGTTGAGTAGCCCTTTTAAGGTTAAAGGGTGAAACTTTTCCCTTAATAACGTTGCCACCTTTCAACAGATTTGCCTGAAATTTGACAGGTATGGGGCATAACCACAGATCTTGGGATCTGCCAACTTTTGTACCAGTCAGATATACAGCTGCGGAGTTATTAAGTGACATTCGTGCACGCAATTTCATTTTTTTTGTGAATTCTTTGCTCGCGCCTACAGGTCATACAGTTTGGGTGACCAATCCAAAAACTTCAGGGAATGTGCAGTCAGGGTCCCCGATGTGCCTTTTGAAGATTTCATGAAAAAATATTGAACGGTTCAAAAGTTATTCAAAAAACAAATTCCCATTATAAGTCAATGGGAAAAGTGAACAAAAAGTTTGACACTTTCGCAAATGCACTTTTTAGTGTTGCAAATGACCCTAGCAGTGTTGTAAATCTGCCACTTTTTTTTTCAGTTGGTGATCAGAAAAATGCTTGGCATTTAAAATTGGGACCCTCTAGGAACATAATTCTTGTTGTGTTCACCTTGTCGGACTCTCAGGATGCTAGCCATGTCTTTATTTTGGGGTTAAACACCCCAGAAATATGTTTTCCAAATTTTGGGGAAAAGTAGTGTTGCACTAGCAACATTTTCACAAATTTTTGTGAAAGCTTTCGCAAATCGCTACACTACTTTTCTGGACTATGGCTAAAATGACAGGAATTCTTTGCCACCCTGCTGCAAAAGAATGGTTTGGGCATTTTGGGCTGAAATTTGGAGGGCAGGCAGCCAACATCTCACAGATGTGCCTTTTGGTAGTTTGGTGACAAAATATTGCATGTATGCCAAGTTACAGTACTCCGAAGTTCACACATTTTCCCACAGACTAACATGGTGACATATGCCGCGCCTTTCGGGGCTCGTATCTCGGAAGTGGTGCAAGATACAGAATTTTCTTTGAGACAATGCATAGCCCTATGGGCTATGTATTCAATCAAAACCTAGCTAGGAAACTCATGAATCATGTGAAAGTTTAATTTTTTTTCTACATCGTACGGTTCCTGAGATATAAGCAATTAAGTGTTCCAACAGCTCATTTTCTGCTCTGAGGCCCATTATTATGCATATATTCTTTGAACACACTGTGTGTCTCTATGCAGCTGTTGGGCATAACCAGGGTGTGCTCTTCTGTTACTGTTACAGTTAGCATTCCCACTTGTGTTTCCGTACCCATTTCCGTTACCGTTACCGTGTACGCCACCTTGTGTGTTACCCTTTGTATTCTCCTTTGCATACGCACTTGCGTTCATGTTTCCATTTCTGTTTCCTTTGGTGTTATTTATGCTGTTAAAATTACCATTTGCATTTCCAATTGCCGTTCCATCACCGTGCACATCATGGTTTGCATTTCCTTATGTGGTTGTGTCTCCTTTTACATCACTGTTCGCTTTGGCATCACTTTGCGCTTGCATTTCCATTAACATTTGCTTTACCATTTACGTTTCTGTCACCATGTGCGCAACTGTAAGTGGTTGCATTTCCCTTGCTCTTACTGTTACTATGTCACAAAACATCATGTGGTGGGAGCGTGGGGTCCAAACCCACCACCACATTCCATTCACTATTTCTACTGCAGAGTCTCAAAAAGAAGGGAAATTAAAGGCAAAAAACTCAGTTTAATGCATCAGTTAGGATTGTTCCACAGTGACAAAAGTGAGGAAATTTAATGTTAGGGTTGAAGCCCCCCCTTGGACCCACCCCCCAGCTAGCATCGGGGTGTGCATTGGGGTAGTCAGTCCTAACTCTCACCCCATTCTCCTATTCTTCACCACCTCAGCTTCTCTACACATGTGATGGGGTGAGAGTTAGGGCTGATGACTCCAATGCACACCAAGATGCTGGCTGAGGGGGTGGAGTGGGGGTGGGTCCAAGGGGGGTTTTCAACCCTAACATTGAATTTCCTTATTTTGTCGCTGTGGAACAACCCTAACTGATGCATTAAATGGAGTTTTTTGCTATATACTGTATATATATATATATATATATATATATACACACTGTATATATATGTATATATATATATATATATATAGTGTGTGTGTGTGTGTGTGTGTACAATGTGGGTGGGAGCAATAACAGCGAGATAAACTGAGATATTTCCCCTGGAGTGTGATATCTGAAACTGATGTCACTGGAATTAAAATAAATGCCATTTATTGCACTCCAGTTTATCACACTCCACTGACGTCAGCTTCCTCTATCCACAAAACCTCTCTAAAAAGCCCACTGCTCTGCACCTGAGCACCTTCTAGCAGCAAGCCCCTGAATACAGCAGTAAATATCTGCTACCTGAAGCTCAGAAAGCTGCAACAACAAAAAAAAACATGTTCTCCGCTGCCTTTCCTCAGATGCCCAGCAACAAATCATCTCTTCGGACTCTGATACACACTGAAACACAACTGAGTTGTACCCAAAGAAAAGGGACCTCATTTGAAAAAAAAGCACAAATGATCTGCACCACTTCACAAAAAAGAAAACTATCACCCTCCTAAAAATATAGCAAACACTTACCATACAGCAGTGCTGCATAAACTGGCTGTGCAAAGCCAAGCACAGAGTGAAAAAAAAACTGCAGCGAATGTTACCAAAGTTAATAAAATAAATAGCAAGTGCACCAAGTATAACACACATAAAGAACAATGAACACAAGCACAAAATAAAATGAAATGATACCCAAATAGCCTGACAGAAAAGAAACCAGGAAGTATCTGTATGATGCTATGAACTGAAACCACATCCTCAAAGCACATCAACCAATCAAAATATCCCAACATCAACTAACAACCAATCACATTTCCACATACTACTAAATCAGTCAATAGCACACCACACACACTCTCCATTTATACTAACTACATACAAGACCCCACAGCACACAAACACAGAGCTCCATAGACCAAAGCATAAACACAAACCCAGACATATAACTGAAGCTCCCACCCCCATTGTATAAATAGCACACATGATATGCAGATCGTGGGCTATGGAAAATATTCTCACTCCTGCAGAATGAGCTCTGGATACTCTAACTCATGCCTTTGGCACTCGTGAGTATCCAGAGCTCACTCTGCAGGAGTGAGAATATTTTCCATATCACACTCCTGCCCATCATGTATCCTTTATACATATATATATCTATATATATATAGATATATATACACACACACACACACACACAACCCATACGTAACTGTTGCTGCAAGAAATTAAACTGATGTCCACATTATTGTTTGGTTTCAAACTAAAACCTAGGCTGGATTAGATAGGTTAACACTCACCACTGATGTTCTGCAGTTTTTGAACGTGGCATCTCACTTCCTGAGTTGGCAAAGAAAGGATGCTACTTTTAGAAAACCGCTGCTTCACTCCAACATTAGCAATATAATTTGAGTCCTCCTGTTACTTAATTTATACATAATCCCTATATTAAGGCAAAATAACTTAATTTTGGATCCTTTTTGTTCCACTGTTTCAGGATGAGGATGCCATGCAGCACAACCAAGAGAACGCTGTGGGGGGAATTGGAAGCGAGTATGAACACAACACGAAATACAACTAAATACAACTTAATAAAACTTATAATATGGACAGATTGATTGAAATTAGATGTAAAACTGTGGTTTTGGGGGTATTTAAAATAAAAAATTACTCAGAGAACATACACCCTGCAAGCAACGCCGATGTTGCTGATGCTGACGTAAACATGGCCGACGCCATGGAAATGGATGGCAGACAGCAGAGGGAGGTTAACATGGCAGGGATACACACAGAGGCAGCTGAAAGACCTTGCAGATGTCAGTGTGGTGGATAAATGAGGTAATTAACATGAGAGATGATTGGTGCCAACAGTAAAGCTGGCAGTAATGGAGAGTAGCAGATAATCGAGGGGCGGTATACATATACAGTATGTAATTGTAAAAGAGTAGATTGTGATGGATATATAAAAATCAGTTAGGGTGCAACTACTTTCCTTAAATAATCAATGATGTTATGGTTGTAACACTTCCAACACCATGCAATGCCTTACAATTCACATAGCCAAAACAATAAGAAAAATAAAGAAAGAAAAAAATGTATAACACCAAAACAAACAGCTTGTATTAGATACCATGTACACTGTCAGTGTGTCACCTCCATGGAGAAAAAACAGTATGCCCATGTAGTCTGCCATATTTGTCAGACTATTGCTACACCCTTGCGATTATTTGATCTCAGGCAAACCTCCCTCTTCCTTTTCCACAACCTATTATGCCCATATGCATATCCTTGCATATCCTATGCATAATCAAACCTTATCACTGTATTCACCCCCACCACCAGTTTTTGCAGGCTATGCCAAGCATCAACCACACTTTCTGAAAATAAATATTTCCTTGCATCCTTACTAAACTTCCTACATTCAAGCTTTATAGCATGCACCCATGTTCTGGTGCTCTTCCTTTGGTGAAGCAGAGTCGCCTTATGCACCTTGTTCACCCCTGTGTGGTACTTCTAGATTTCAGTTACATCCCCCCATTCTAATATCTATCAGGTAGTACATGCCATGCTCCAGCCATCTATCATTGTATTGTTTCTCCTGCACCACCAGTACCATTTTAGTTGCCATCATCTGGACAGCTTCCAACCTGTTAATCTTCTGGCAGAGCTACTGCATCTTGAAACTGAAATGGTACTCTAGATGTGGTCTCAATAGTAAGAGATACAATGATAACTCCAACCACGTTCACGTGATAGAAATCAACATCACCATGCATACCAACAGACTTGACTATGGCATTGTAGTCATTTTTTTCTGGCATTGAAACTGAGCTGTCATACCACATGCAACTCATCTAGAGTTCTCAGATCCATTTATTTATTTATTTAGTTTTTGTTGACTGGGAAGGAGGACTAGACAATTTTTTGCCTATTTTCAGCCGTGTCCGGGGATACAGATGGATGCCAACTGAAATTGAACCCGATTTTTTAAGCTGTTGGTGTTTTTTTTTTGTGAATGGGGGAAATTTGGCCAGGACACCAGGGAAATTCACCTACTGTACTTGAAATAATGTTTTTCTACTTTGTATATGGTGTACAGGAATGTAGGTATATATTCCATAGATAATCTTTTTTTTCTCTACATTGTGGAAAGATAAGAATGTTGATTCTGTTATTTTAATCTATTATGTACCATAATATTGTAAAAGTTTATTTTGTCCTAATAAAAATTCTCATACAGTACTGTAGGGGGAACCTCTGGCCATTTTCAAAAATGGCCACTTGTGGTGAAGCTGCAGAACAGATGGATGTCTCTGAGGCAGGGGATCTGGCCTCCTCCCCTGGCCTCATACCGCACGAGGCTGCTTTATTGGAAGTAAACTGAGCATTAGTTCACAATAAACAAGAAGAGATGTTTTTTCGACAGAAGACTTGAGCAGTATCAATGAGAAAAAGGATTGCGAGAGAACTTCAATGGAAGAAATTAAGGGAAAAGGCAAAGAAAATTTCCTGCAGGAACTGGAAAAAGCTGAGTTGAAATACATGGCATAAATGCTAAGAAAAAGAGCTGAATTAAAGTCACTGGACCTCAGAGGGAATTGACAAAGGGTTCAGCCCGGCTGACAGTTCTGAGTGTGATACAGCAGCATCAAAGAACAAGGAAGGAGCAAGCCAACAGCCGCTCCTGCAGCTAAATCTTCACCCTCATTCTTTAACTATTAAATCAAATGTGAATAGGGCTGGCAGTAAAACCGAGGTTATTGGGTGCCTGGAGCCCTGAAGCGGGGTTTGGGTTTCAGGATAATAAATTCAGGCAGACAACAGCTATAGTGCATAAAAAATGCCAGGTGGCATTTATCATTTTATTTTGTAATGCATAAAATGATTAGCAGATAGACAGAATAAAAAAAAATAAACTTTAGTCCAGCCAATTCCAAAAGCCTACTGCTGTGCCAGGCAGCATACATACAACTCAATTTAGTGTGTAGTCACACGCTTGCATCTGAAGTCTTCCACCTCTCTCTGTCAGCTCTCCACTGACACCCTATCTAAGGAATCTACCCTAGAGGTAGGCTTTTATATGATTTTGCTGATGACATCACTGCACTATATTTATTAGAACTTTCAATTGTTAATTGCTTTTAAAGTACTCAAGCACTTTCATCTGTTCCTACTATGCACTTTAACATAAGCATAAGGCACCTTTACAGGGGGGCAAGGAAAGACCCTCATCTTTCTACCAGCGTACCTCGCCAGCGACAGAGGTCATCCTGTCACATTGCTCCCCAACTAAGAGGGCAACCATCTCTGGTTGTCCAGTACTCATACCCATCCCAAGAAGGGATGTGGTGGTCCTCCAGCCCTCCCTCACTGTGAAGCTCCACCCCAGGGCCCCATAAATCAGAATGCGTAAAGTTGAACAGCCATACACAACAATACTGACACTACATTTACCCTGGTGCTATCTATCATCCTGTTAAACATAGTAAATGTCTATGTTAACAGACCCATTTTCTATACAGTTCTAAACAGTACCAGCCCTCACTGATCAGAAAATTTCTGAATTTTTTTACATCACATAGAATCCATATTCCCATTTTTTCTTTAGTACTAGCAGGCACCCATATTCAAAAATGCACCTGTTAATATACCTTTGGAGGTTATGTCCTGAACCTCCCTTATTTGAACCAGAAGAAAGATTTATATAGATCAGCAGTTTTAGTAAGATCAAAAGAAGGAAGGGGAAATCGCCTGACAGTGGCCAACCGTTCAAACTTTGGAAGATATAAGAAAAAATAAGAATAGAAGAAGAGACTGTTGCAACAGCAGTTTTTCTTGTAGTTGAAGAAAATAGATGGTTCATATTGTTCTCCACCTTCCCTTACTCTGGAAGGGGATGGAGCCATGGCCCATCCTCATCCATTGGCTCCTTCTCTGGGTCCCTTATAATGACAATAAATTCTCACCTGGAATCTAAATCCTTGTCATGGATTTCATACATTTACCCTGAGACTTATTTCCTGGTCTTTATCACTTTTAACCACCAGACAGTATAGTATACAGCAGTTTCATGCTGCTTACGGCTGCTTCCATCAAGTGGACATTTCAAACAGACACATACTACATTCTATCATATGAAACCTTTGTTACTAGGTCCTTAGAACTAAATGTTTGAAACATCTCCAGTGGTCTCTATTCCCAATAGACTTCCTGGGGGATTTCTCAAGTAAAACCTGCCCCTTTTACACAATTAACCCTTCTGGGAAGTCACCTGACAAGATGGTCATAAACATTAAACTGAAAGGGATTACATAGGCTACCACCCTGATCTGGTAGCTTTATGTCAGAATTGCTGTCTCTTCCCTGGGTGCCACATACCTTGGTCTTCAACCCTTGAAGTGATTCCACCCCTCCATTATTCTGGTACCCTTCTCGACTTGTATTCGGCACCAACTTTTAGGTATTCGACCACCTGCCAATACATGCCAGGCCAATAATAAACTGGGGTGATGTGGGACAATACCCCCCATAGCTTAAAGTCCTCTGTGGGCTGCCTTCTGTAGTCTCCAACACCATCTGTCTCAAGCCCATGGATACCATAACCCTTGCATGCACCTGTTTTGTCCAGGGTTTGGCCTCATATGGTAGAGAACCTCGTCCCTTTTCTCATACCACCATAACTGATTTCTCCTTACTCCCCCATTGATCTGTTTTCCATCCTGAACTTTGATGTACACCCCTAGCCAAGTGATTTCTGGATCTTCCAACTGTACCTTTCTCCAATTTACAGTATGTAAATCATCACATTTCAAGGGAGGGGGTACAATACATTTTAAAGTCCCTTCGACTATTACAGCCTCTTCAGTGCTGCTTGTAGTCGTCACCCCAGACTCTACAAGAACTGTCTTATCTGGGGACTCATCCTCTTTCAAGTCATCTTCCTCTAGGTAGCATCCGAGAAATATTGGCAGTTCAGGAAGCACTGACCACCAAAGTTCCTTTGGGGAGTCCTCCTCCAGATAACATCCTGGGAATATCAGCAACATTGGCAGGTTATTCCAGCTTGGGACCTCCTCTACTATAACCCGGATAGCCTCATCTGCCATGTTGTCTTCAACTTGCATCGGTTCCCTCCTGGATGGGTCTCTGGCCTGTTCCATTTGGATCCTCAGCTCATGATATCGGAACTCTGCTTCCCTCCAGCGTCACTCTGTCTCTGGCCAGAATTCATTCATCCATCACAGCAGTCACATCCAGTCAGCCATCTGGTACTGTGATGCCATGCCCAGGCCACCGACTCCATATTTCCTTATCTCCTCTGGTGCCATGCACTTTCTACCTTATCCTAAGGTACCAGGTCAAGCACCCCCAACTGAACTCCCTCAGGATGACTTGGATGTTCAGCCAGGAATCCAACTTCTAACACCAATTGTAGTGTGGTTTTGGATTTTAGGATATTAAATTAAGGCAGACAATAGCTATAGTGCATAAAAAAATGCCAGGTGGCATTTATCATTTTATTTCGTAATGCATAAAATAATTAACAGATGGACAGATTTAAAAAAAAAGAATCTTTAGTCCAGGCAATTCCAAAAGGCTACTGCTGTGCCCAGCAGCACACATATAACTCAGTTTAGTGTGTAGGCACACATACTTGCATCTGAGGTCTTCCACCTCTCTCTGTCAGCTCTCCACTGACACCCTATCTAAGGAATCTACCCTGAGGTAGGCTTTTATATGATTTTCTTTCAATTGTTACTGCACTTTATTTATTAGCACTTTTGATTGTTAATTGCTTTTAAGCACTCAAGTGCTTTCATCTAGTCCTACTATGCACTTTAACATTGCATAAGGCACCGTTACAGGGGGAGCAAGGAAAGACCTTTGTCTCTCTACCAGGGCACCTCACCAATGACAGGGGTCATCCTGTCACAAGCCCCAAAGGGTGAATCTCATGAAGAACCTGCGAGAGGGAGAGGGCACTGACATTAAGGCAGAAAAACCTTTCAAAACTAGCCCTGAGATGGAGAAAGGGGGTGAGAAGGGGAGTGAAGATTTAAAATCTGCATAAAATGAAGAAATGTCCCATATGGATTCAGGACAGGGAAATAATCCTAATCGGGGTAATACAGCTCCCTGGTCCAACACAGACATTCAAAAAGGCCCTGTCTCAGAGGAAAATAAAACTGGGGAAGTTATCTTCCAAATTAACTCTTTTGAACAGATTGATGCCGCCACTTTTTCATTTGCAGCTCGTTCCGCAAAATTAGGGTCTGAAGAGGGGAAAAACAGGAGAGAAGCTATCATGTTAGCAAAATGCAATCTGGATGGGCCTAACATTCAGAAAGGGCCTGTGGAGCACAAGGGACAAAATACAGCTATGCAATCTTGTCCAATAAGGATGACAGAGGCAATTGGCAAAGCATTTTCCCTGCAATCTAATTCAAATCAAGGGCATGAACCCTTCTGTAGTTAGTCACCAGAGAAAGCCCTATAACAGACAAGATGGAAAAAATTGCCTTCAGGCCAGTGGTTACCAGACCCACCCTGGCCCTCAAATACCCCTGAATGGCATCCAGGTATTTGCCTCAAATCTCCATCGGGGGACAGGGGATTATAAATCCAGATACTGCCCATGATATGGGAGAAAACGGAAGGGAAAATATAAATGATCTGGCTATACTGGAAAAGGACCCTTTAGAGAAGCACATACAGGAACCCTTGGGGGATCCAACACAGGATGGGGAGAATGAATCAACCTCTGCAGTGGCCCTGGACCCCAGAGGAGGAGCAGTACCTGAAGGTGAAGACAAACAAACTGACGCCTCCCCAATGCCCACTACTATCAGAACTCTTTGCCAAATCAAAAAAGAGGCTGCACCTAGAAGAAATGTCATTAGGATATGGTACAAAGGTGGATTGAAAATTAGGCCAGATCACAATACATGGGGAGGAAGCTCATGGAGGACTCATTACACTTTTCACCAAAAGATGTTTATGCTTTTAGAAACATATCAGGAGAGGACAACTATGACATTAGTTTTAGATCTGCTTAGACCTTGGATTTGTTTTGGCAGCACCTCAATCAAGTTAAACTTTCACCCCTATGGTCCCCCTTTATGGTTATCCCCTTGACAAAACCCTTAATTAAATATGTGACAGAGATGTTTTGGAATGAAGGGGTGCACGTTGATGACAATACATACTGGCCCCAACAAAAATGTAAAGTATTGAGTGCACCAGAAGTGCAACTGGACTCAAACATTTTGGACTGGGGGATTGAAATATAACGTTAAGCTGAGGCAACTGGAGAATGATATAGAGCACATACCAAACTCTTTTATGCTGGGCAGACATAGAGGAATATGTTTTTATTCGGGGCAGCCACTGGCATGCTACAAATGCGGGTCTAGAACCCACCTCTCTAGTGTATGTGATTGGCCCCGCTGTGAAAATTGTGGGAAGGTGGGACACATAAGTATGCAATGTGCAAACCTGACTAAATGTGAGTTACGTGAAGACACAGGTCACACATTTCTGGAGTGTCCTTGGGCTGCAAGAAATAAGGCAATGGTAATTAGCCCTGATCTTCTTCTCCAAAAAGCTCAGGAGGAAGCAGCCAAAAAGGTGGTGGAGGCTGAAGTACCCCCTGCAGAACATACCCCCAGTTAAGGATCTGGACCCTATTCCTGGCAGGAAGGAGGAAGCTGAGATTGAGGAGATAAAGCTAGAAGAAGAGGCCCATCCACCCTGTCCCAAGCCTACTAGGGCCATCCAGTGGGGGGACCTCTTACCGGTGTGTTACTCAGATAAGCAATCCACCGATGTGCAGGTGATACCTCTTTCATCACCCAAAAAAACCTTCCCTCCAAGAAGGACAAATAGGGATACAAAACCAACCCACCACCCCACAAGTGAGCAAGCAGGCCTAGTGGGCCTTAATCCCTTTGTGGTTTTAGCTCCAACTGAGGAAGAGTCAGACACTGAACAGATGGATGTAGCTCTTACACCCACACAAGCTGAAGTAAGGAAGGAGGATCTAATTGAGTACAAATGGAAGAAAAAGACAAAGAGAAAGAAAGGGCTTTGAATTTTTAAAATTGTATGGTTGAGCTATCCCTGGGATCATGTAACTGCCATAACCTCTTATGTTCACTTAGGAGAACAGCACTGTTTCATCTTCTAATAGACCTAAAGCTGGATATCTGTTTCTTGCAAGAAACAAGGATGCACATATTGGACCAACTTAGGCTCTTCCAGGCTGAATGGAGATGGGGGCCATCATATTGATCTTTTGGGCCAGATAAGGCTGACAGAATAGGTATTATTAAAATCTGTTCCTTTTCCTTTCAGAAGACCAAAATGGTGCACTTGATTCCGGGGAGGTTGTTCATTCTAGATGAATATTGGCACAAGGTCCCATAAAGGTTTATAAATGTATATAGCCCACAAACAAAAGCCGATAGAGTAGTCCTAATCTCCAAATTGTAACCCTATCTACACACATCCACCTATGTAATCATGGGGGGTGATTTCAATTGTGATTTACCCAAAAGAGGGCTTAAGGAGGAAAGGGGGAAAACATACTGTGATTCAAATGCCTTGCAAAAATGCATCAGTATGGGTGACCTGAAGAATTGTGTGCATTATCAATCACATGGGCCCAAATATACATACAGAAAGGAACACCTGACATCAAATTTAGACCATACTGTATCTTTGTTTCTAGAAATCTCCCCAACCCAATATTTCATACTATCCCTGTAGAATTTTCGGAACACCTCCTCTTACAAATAACGTTCCAGACTCCCCCCAAAAAAAAAATAAGGAAAGGGAAAAGATGGAGATTAAATGTTTCAATGCTCATAGACCCCTTTGGTAAAGAAAAACTCTTGTCACTACTTTGGGCAAGGACCTCAGTGAGTGACTTATATGATGATTTAGGGATATAGTGGTTGGACACAAAAAAAGAGATAGCAAAATGGTTACAAAACTATGGGAAGTATAGGGCACAAATGATTTGTTTAGCTATTTAAAGCAATGAACAATACTACAGAACATGCTTTCACAGTCAGCTAGGTCTAGTCGAGATTATGGCCCCCAAATTGAACAGATACAAGATGAAATGAGGAAATTTCAATATGACAAGGCAAAAACCTTAAATACAAAATTGCAATTTGGAACGCAGAAATCTCTAATTGGAGACCCCTTTGAAGTGTGCAAAAAAAAGAAGGAGGCCTTAGATATGGCTCAACTAATGGATGATAGAGGCAACTTAGTGGAGGAAGAAATGGGGATCCACAAAATAATATCTAGAGCCTTGACATCTCATGAGAGTTCCCTTCCTCCTGCTATGAATCAGATTAAATCTTATTTAGAGAAACCCCAGATAACTTTAGCCTGGGAGGATCAGGTTTTTTGAACCTCTCCATTGAAATTGCAACAAGTAGAAGATATAATTAAGAAACTAAAACATGGATCTTCACCTGGACCTGATAAACTGTCTTATGAGTTTTACAAAGCCTTCCCCAAAATCTTTGTAAATGAGCAGTTTTTGCTCAAAGGTATTTGTAATCCTAGAGTTTAATAAATAAATAAAAAAATAATGGCGAGGTGTCTAGTAGAATTGTTTTCAACGTTTTTGTCCACAAGGGTGGTCCCCCCTCAATTTACAGCAGGCCTTTTAATTTTTCTGCACAAGGGAGCAGAAAAGGTAGATATTTCAAACTGGAGACCTATAACACTTTTAAACGCAGATTTTAAAATATTATCTCAGATTTTGAACAATAGATTAAGACAAACAGCTTCTACCTTGATACACCTGGCCCAGTTTTGTGGGATCCCAGACAGGAAGTTACAACACGTTTTAATGATTATTAGAGATATTATAGAGGTATACGGCACTACATAAATACATGGTAGTATTATCACTCTAGACCAAAGCAAGGAGTATGCTTGCCTTTCCTCTTTCAGACCTTATTATATTACAGTACGGTATTCCGAAGGAATTTGTGCACAAAATCCAACTTCTAAATTCTAGTGTTTACGTGCAATACATTATTAGAGTGAAAATAATGGCAGGTATTACTATAAATACAGGAGTAAGACAGGGCTGCCCCCTTAGCCCTCTTCTTTATAATTTTTCCCCGGACCCTCTGATTAGAGTTTTGAGTGATAATCAGGAATGGGAAGGTTTGGGAGGGATTCCAGGTCAAATGGAATTCAAAATGAAAATTCAAGCCTATGTGGATGATATATGCCTCTTTGTAGCAAACCTGGGGCAATTACCAATAGTTATAAAACAACTTCAGGAATACTCCAGGGAATCTGCCACTCTTAATCTGAATAAATGTAAAGGGTTGTACTTAGGAAAGACAGAGAGGGTACTGGTAACAGTAAGTCCTATATATTTTTTCTCGGAACCACAAAACATTTTGGGAATAACGTTTAGACAACATAATCTTCCACTTGAGAACTGGGAAATGGCTCTTCAGGGAGCTGAATATGGAGTCCAGAGATGGAAATCATGGAGGTTATCTAAAATAAAAAGGGTACACATTATTTAAAAGGTTTATTATTCCATCCTTTTTGTACATAGCCATGATACCCCCCAAGTGATCTTAGAAAACAGATTGTATGAATGCTTTTTTCAGATGGTTTGAGGGTCTAGATTGAACCCGATAAAAAGATGCTTTACATACTTATCTAAGCAACAAGGGGATCTGGGTATGGTAAACCCAATTATTTTCTTACATAGTCTTTTTCTGTCTCACAATCTTAAAATTGGATTGGGAAACCAAGTGGAGTGACACACCACTGGTTTTGTAAAACTTGTTGTGCATATCTGGATATTTGGACTGGATATCTTCCCTCGAAATTGCCCACTTGCATCAAACTACCAGAATATATTAAACCAGATTTTAAAAAGCTTCACAAATGGGAGATTACTAAAAGGGACACTTTCAAACTCTCAGGATGACAATTGTCTTTATACATAGTGAGCCAAATTTATCCGGCACAACCTGAGTTTAAAAATTGCCCCCCAGCCTTAAGGGGATGGGTGTTAAAACAAATGAATAACAACAGAATTCCAATGCACATGTGGGATGTATTATGGCTCTCATCTTATGGGAGATGGAATGTAAGAGGCAATTCAAAACGTAAAACCCAAGAAGAAAGAAATTATCCATATAATGGTTGTATAAACATTGAAGAGACAATGGACTATTTCTTCTTTACATGTTCTTATGCAGAAGCTCTGTGGGGCTATCTAAAGGTAGAATGGAACCTAGGATGGCTAGATAGTTTAACTTATGAGTCTTTGGTCCTTAGGCACTGCCCTGATCTCAGAATGTTATTTGATTATGGTACTCTGTTGGTTTTGTTCTGTTGTTTAAAGTTTTACCTTTGGCAGGCCTATTGTCAGCGGACACTTCAAAAGAAATTAATGTCACATACTACCTATAAGACACTGGTAGAACAAGTTATGGGGTAGTGTTTCAGAAAGATCTGCAGATCAACTCCAAGAGTTATGTGTTAAGGAAATGGAAAGGGTTGTCTGGATTTATTAAATATAAGTAATGAGGCAGACTAAAAATCTATTTCTAAATAAGCCTTTGCTTTAATTAATACTGATTTCTGCCTTAAGAGTTTGTTTTTTTAGTTGATAAAATGTTATTTTTGAACAATCATCTAAAGTATGAATGAAATACGTGTTTATTTGGGATTAAAACAGCGCTGTACATGTGATTTAACACCTGTAGAACTAATTAGGTTTGAGAGCTACAATTAGAAAAATTCTCCTGCCACAAGGGCAGGGGGAATGATAAAATGAAGGAGGGGGGAAGTTTTCTCTGGAGCTAAGGAGGAATATTTGTGTCAGTTTTAATATAATGTATCAAGTGTATGAAGTGAATACCTGTAGCGTTTTCTTTTGATATGATGTTTATTTTTCCCCTTTTTATCTTTTTGCACAATGTGTTATGATTTATGATGTGATATCAATAAAAAAATTCCCCTTCTATCCAGTAGGAGGAACCACTGGCCTACTGCTTGATTATTCCCATGGAGCCACTGAAAGAGCATGATGTGAAGGTGGCTGTAGAATTGGTCTCCTCCACTGCCTTACCTAAATCAAAGACAGAAAATTTCTTTGATGCTGTGACTATGTTGGAGGGAGCATTGGAAGTCCAGACTGAGATGGAAATAGAGCATGTAAATACAGTGTCAAATGATATGGAGATGACTTCTGAAACAAATAGACTGAGAGGACTTAAAATGGGAGAAATAGTTTTACAGGAGATTGACCTCGAAGCACAATTGCTGCAGGAAGAACAGGGTTTCTTAGAACAAAAGAAGAGGTTGTGAGCTGCTATAGCAGCGAGTGATGCACAGCACTTGGCTAGAGATGCAGTGGCGGTGCATGCTAGTGCACAGACACTGGCCCAGCTGCAAACAACAGGTGCAGCTGGTGGTACTTTGCTGCAGACTGCGATATCCCCACAAAGGAGTGCCTTGACTGTGGAACATCCATCGATGGACTCTACCTTTACATTCCAGGCAAGAGGCAACCCTGCCTCATTATTTGTGTTTAATGGCAATATGAACAACGGCAATGCAAATCAGGGTATAGGCATAACGAAACAGGGCACCACATCGGGAATGGCAATTTCAGAAGCTCCTGCCTCAGGCCTAGGATGTAGTCCCCTTACCCTGAAAAAATGTATTTCGGATTGGTCTGTAGAGGAGCATTAGAAATGATGGCTGGGAAATGTCTGTAGATGACCGATGGGTCTCAGGACCCTCGCCTATCAGGGTATGTGGCACTGACATAGACATTAACACTAATATTCCTGATGATGTCACTGCTAATACTGAACATATAGGCCCTGAAGATTTGTCTGGAACTTTGGTATCACCACTACATATACCTGACTTGCTACTGTTAACCTAACACCCGCACCTGGAGCTTAACGAGGCGCCTAAAGTTATAGACACTGCTGAAACTTCAGTCCAAGCAACTGCAACAGTGCCTTGCATGGGGAATCCAGGTCCTAGTACATCAGGGCCTGCTCAGCCTGATTGCCCAGGCACTACAAACTCAGAGGAACATCAACAACCAAGGGGGAATCGTTCCTATGTGTCCTTCTTTTGTGAAACTGTATACCCTGCTTAATGGCATAATGCCATACAATTAATTTACAAAGGAGGTTTGGAGATATTCCCAGATCACATGTACATTGCAAAAACGTTACTGTTCGACACTGAAATATACGCTAGCTGAAATATGTGCATTAATACATGTGTCTGGTGGGCAGACGTTCAACGTCAGCTTTAAATTGAACAGCAGATTACAAAAATTTGGGGAACTTTATCATCATGTGAAGGCAACCCCAGAGTGGTCTCCTTTTGAAGTAATACCATTGATCAAACTGGCCAACAGAACAATAACTGTACTCTTCCGGAATGAAGGGGTCAACATGACTGACCTCCTTTATTGGCTCAACCAGAGATGCACTGTTCTAGGAAATCCAGAAGCTGTTTTTAACGGCATGTAAATTGGACTGGGGAATGGAAAGTGAGGGTTGTTTTGCACACAACTGAGACTGGTCCAAAGCATCTTCCTAATAGCTTTTTTATTGGGAGGGACGGGGTGTGTTGTTTTACCAGGGGCAGCCTAAGGATCATTACAGGTGTGGTGAAAAAGGGCATATTAGCAGCCTCTGTAATAAACTGAAATGTACCCTGTGTAGAACTAGGACACACTAGTGGTCACTGCAGAAATGGCCAACTTTGTAATCTTTGTGACACTAAGGGCCATTCTTATCTCACTTGTCCTTGAGCTGCACACAATCAGCTGAATCAGACCGATAGTGAAGAACAGACAGTCATGATAGCAATTGCCCAGAGATCCAGAGGTAGAGCCCCTGCACTTGCACAACCCCCTCCCCCTGGACATCTAATCTACAACAAGAACAGGAACAGACTGCACTTGAAGATCAGGTAGACTGCACAGTAGGGATGGAAGGTAGACCTGAGCAGGCTACTGAGCCCCTCTCTCCTTGCCACTCCTGTGATAGTTAGCATTGCTATCCCTCACTCAGCAAGGAAGCATATACCTGAGAAGATGTCCTCCCACCCACCCCCAGGCTCCAGTGGAGATGGAGACATCTAGGAAGGCCTCAAGACACAGACAAAATTAGTCTAAGCCTTCTCCCAAGGTTCAGAAGACTACAGGGGTCCCTGTAACCAACAGGTTTGAGGCACTGACAGATATCCCGGAAATGTCAGGCAATGAGTCAGATGACTCCTCAGTTTGGTCTTCCTTACCAGATGCTAGTTCTGAAAGGGAGGATCCCCTGCCCATGGAAACCACAACAACTATTACTCCAAAATCACCCTTGAAAGCTAAAGTGAAATTCAAATACACTAGGCTAACAAGAAGTGCTTCTAAGTAACCCCCTTGAGTGATACACCCCTTTCAATTCCTTAATGCTGCATCTTACATTACATTCATGTAACATTAACAGTGTGAAGAACCTCAAGAAAAAACAGGCTATTTTTTTTTTTATATTTAAGAACTTGTGGTACTGGTATCTTTCTTCTGCAAGATACTAAATTGCACACTCTGCAAGATATTAAGGAAGCTACCAGGTTATGGCATGTAGGACCCTCCTATTGGTCAATGGGTCAAGATCCTTGTTCTGGTGTTGCAATATTTTCTGGCATCCAGTTTCACCTGATAAAAGTGTTGGATATGCTACTTGGTAGAGTACTGCTTGTTGAAGTTAGGATACATGGGACCTTGTTGATAATAATAACGATAACCATCTGTGCACACAGACTAAGGCAGAAAGAGTAGCTCTCTTCCAGATTTTCCAACCATATCTTTATTCCACACATAATATAATTCTGTGAGGTGATTTTAATTGTAGTTTATCCCTGGCAGATAGAGGTAAAACAGCCAAGATGTGAAAAATCTTCTGTGATTTGGCTTCTAAATGATTCAGGACACACAACTGATAGATGTACAGTATATAATAGATTACCAGGGTTGACTTTTCCTACTTTTTTTTAAGGGACCATTAGCAACATGGATTGATTATTTTTTTATTTCCCATTCCCTTCCAATTCAGGCTGCAGACCTTCAAGTTTTTGAATTTTTGGACCATAAATTACTGCAAGTGACAGTAGGTATGCATAATCAGTTGACCTTTGGCCCAGGACATGGAAGTTTAATTCTTCTTTATTAGAATCCCCAGAGGTAATACAAGAGCCAGACTATTTTCTTGAAGCTAGACAATCTGTTTACGATTTGTACAATGACCCCCCCCCTTGTGGTGGGAAGACACTATTCAGGAATTGACGAACTTACTAAAATACATTTCTAAAGAAAAAATGAATAAAGAGTATGACCAGTATTTGCAGCATAGGATGCAGCTGCAGAAACTGTTGTACATCTCACACAATACAGGCCATGATTCTGGGGATCAAATCCATATTATTAAACAAAAAATGATGTCCTATCATCAGTCTCAGGCCCAAAATTTGCAAAATCAGCAAAGATTTTCGACACAAGGAAGAAAGGAATATACCTGCTCGTATGAAATTTGCAACTCTAACAACAAACAAAAGCAAATGGATGGTCTATGGGACAGTGGCCATAACTTTTGTACAGAACCCCTGGAAATTCGGAGAATTGCAGATGCATACACTCAGTTGTCATTTGCACCCACACACACTGATACTCAAAATTATGAGGACTTATTTTCTAATTTGGATAACCCTAAGTGTTCAGTGGAACAGATAGAGCAGCTGACACAACCCACACAGTCTGAAGAACTGAAACAGGCTCTAGAAGCTCTAGAAGTAAATAAATCCCTGGGTAGTGATGGCCTAACCAATGAGCTGTATAAATTCATTGGTAATAAATTGTTGGTTGACTCCACTGAAGTTTTCACTCATATTTTTTAAAATATAAGTCACCATCTCTTCAAATGACCAGTGGACAAACTGTATACTTATTTAAAAAAGGGGACAGAAGGGATATGCAAAATTGGAGGCCCATTTCCCTCCTTAACAATGATTTTAAACTATCAGCAAAAATGTTAAACTCTAGATTATTGAGGATGGCAGAACTATTGATTTCACCTGCACAAGCATGTTCAGTGCCAGGCAGGAAAATAGCTGACCATCTCATCCTCCTTAGGGAACTCTGTGAACAGGGACAGAGAGGGCTGTTGGAGGGAATGATATTAACATTAAACCAATGAAAGGCATTTGATTCAGTTAGTCATGATTATTTAAGGGCAGTTTTGACCCAACATGGGATTCCTACTATATTTACTGATTGGATCAAATGCCTATATAGAATGGCAACAGTGACCCTTTTAGTACATGGCTGGAAGGGGACCAAGTGTAAAGTGGGGAAGGGGGTGAGGCAGTGCTGTTCTATGAGTCCTCTTTTATTTGGTTTCAGCATAGACACCCTTTTGAGACTTTTCAACAAATTTGGACGTATACAACATATAGTGCTTAGGGACATAACTCTACAGTTTGCAGTAATTCCTTGTGCAGATGACCTCTATATTTTAACCCATGATGCTAGATCAGCTTCAATAGCTATACAGACCTACGAACAGTACAAGGCTTAAGCAGGCATAGAACTGAATAAAGATAAATGTGAAGCTAAAATCATTGGAGGAGGACCTGAGAGGCCCAGCAAATTCATGGGATTCAGGTGACTGATGGACCAGTAAAGATTTTAGGGGTTACTTATGGCTCAGGACAAGATGATATTATGAACTGGGAACCAAAAATAAAACAAAGCCAGAAACTAGTGGGAGGAGGTAACAAATGGAAACATAGTAAGAAAAAGAGGGACTATCTTGTAAAAAAACCTTTTGCTACCAATTTTTCTGTATATTTGTCACATTTCCACTACCCAAACAGTTAGAAAACACTATTCTCAGCATTTTCATCCAGGTAATTTGGGGTAGTCGGTTGAATCCAATTAAAATAAATATTACTTATTTAACCATACAGCAAGGAGGACTAGGAATGATCAACCCCATCTCCTTTTTTTATAGTATTTTTCTCCACACAAACCTTAGATCATTATTAGTTTTTTTCACGACAGAACTCGGTTTCTCTGCTCCACTGTACCTGTTCAGTATGGTTGTTCAAATGGGAACAAGATCAACTGAGACACTTAAAAAGAACTACAGTTGTCCCCGAGTATATTAGAGAATACTTCTTTAAAATTAAATGGTGGCAGGTTACAAGCTCTATGTTGATTACAAAATCCAGGAAGGAAGTATATTTATGAGTACAGAGAACTTTTCTTACTGAAGTAGTCACATTCCTTAATTGTCCAGACTCTTACATCTCCTCCTTGTTACATCTTGTAAAATAATTTAGAATACCTATTAAAATGTGGGACTTGCATTGGTTAAGCTGTCATGGAAAAATCAACATTAAAGCAAACCATAAACACAAGCAGTTGGACAACAGGTACTGTAGTAGGCCATACTGTCATCAAGAACTGGAAACAATGGAACACCTGTTTTTCACATGTTCCTATATTCAGGGTTTTTGGGATCTCTTAGCGACTGAATGGAATGCATCATGGTTTAGGTCCATTTCTTATGAAGCATTGCTGTATGGTCATTATACTGGACAGGCATTAAGATGGAATAGAAGAACCTTGCAGTTGTGCTAATAGTGATTAAATGGTATATATGGCATATTCTTACTTTATTTTCCTTGCAGCAGTAGCAAATCAACCATGTTGAATTATGAACAAAAATACAGTATGAATTAAATAGCATTTATACAACTGAAATTAATACATTTACTCAAGGAGACTTAAAGCAAGGTGGAAAAAAATGCTTTGGATCATGGATTCAGACACTCCAGTGACACAGACCAAACTTACCTATAGCAAGACTAGAATATTATTACAATGCTTAGCATGATATTGAAGTACTTCTTGTGACTTTTAGCAAGACTGTCTCTTGTTAAGGGTTTTCCTTGTAAATAGCCACTCTGTTATGTGTTTGGACAGAATGTTTATATCCCAGGCATTTTATTTTAGTTTTAACTTTAATTTTCACGTGCTTGCACTTTTTTTGTATAATTCTAGGATAATGCTATATTGTTTGGTTTTATAATTTAGTAATTCCTGTGATTGTCAACAGGATTGCATTTTCTATTTTTTTTTTACTAAGCATTTTTATTGTTTGATTTTTCCTTTAGTAAACACCCCTACTCTTCCAGTAGGGGGACCCCTTGTTGGCCATTGCAAGATGGTGGATAGTCAGAAGGAGGGAGCGGAAGGAGATGGAGGTGCAAGCTGTTGTCAGGTACAGTCTGGAGCATACCTCTCAACCTCCTGCCTCATAAATCAGGGACAAGGCTTAAAAAAATCAGGGACAAAAGACCAAAATCAGGGACACTTCTTCAAAATTGGTGACATCTACTCAGGAACCTGGTAGAGTAAGGGGTTTAGTAAAAAATTTATTTTCTAAGGAAGAACAAATCTGCAACTTTAATATTTGACATTACTTTGTGCTTATAACCCCTACTGTTTGGTCATGGAAACACAATTTTTAGGAGGGACAGAGTAAAATTTTGAGGTAAAATCAGGGACATCCCTGAAAATCAGGGACAATTGAGAGGTATGGTCCAGAGTGGAAAGCAATAACCCCAGAACACCAAGTTCGAGTGGAGATGTGCAATCAGAAGGACATTTGCAGCCACACTTTGGTATGATTTCAGGTGAGCCCCCGATACTACATAACAAAAATAAAGGTAGTGACATGGTTGCCATGCAGAGTCAGGAATGTGTTGAACAGTTAACAGGGGCTCCTGAGATCAATGCAGAATGCTTGCTGTGCTCTACAATGAAAACACACCACAGCTTCTTAATTCAGCTGCTGCAAGAGGGTTCAGAGGACCGAACCATTGGAGGGGTCATGGAGATGGAAAACCCAGAAGACACCGAGAAAAGCTCATGGCCAATACTAATGTCAGTCGAGGAAACCACAGGATCTCCCACGGCTGCTTCTCTGCAAACATCGGCAGAAGGGACATCATGGAGAGCATCCTTGGAACACCCCAAGGGGTGCAATGCACAAGATTTAGCATTGGAGCCTGTTTGGAGTCTGTCAAAGGTGTTGGAAGCTGTGGGCTGGGAATGGCTGGAAATGGCGACAGTTGAGTGACAGCTAGAAGTCACCCAGTTCAGTTCCTGTGGCAGAAATTATGGCTGCAGCTGCCCAAAGTAATCTACAGACAAATAAAGGTAGCTCAGACCCTAAAATGGGTCATCAGATGCGGGGACATAAATAATCAGAACAAGCTGGCAAGCTACAGCAGACCGCCAGTTAGAATGGTACCGACAAGTCACAAGTGATGTAAGACAAGCAATTCGAACAGCACAATCCTGGACACTAGGGAGAAGGTACTGTCTCCAATACTGAGCCTGCTTCTTTAGGCATTGAAACTGAGGTGACTGCAACAAAGGTAACTTGTAATAACACTGTGTATAGTGATCAACCGAAGGCCTCTTCCAAGCCATTTCATTTGGCTGATTTATTTCAGCAGGTGCGTCAGCCAGTGCAGTGTAAAAATGCTGTGTGGCTTAAATATAGTGAGGATATGCAGGCAGCCCCAGATAGGAGAGCAGTATTACAAACTATGTTAAAGGAAATGATGGGCATACAGCCTCATGATCTCTTCACATTGATTTATGTGAAGGAAGAATTGTTTTATGATATTAGTTTTAAAAATATAACTACCCTGGAAACTTTCTGGCAAAAATACCCCCTGGTAAAAGATACAGTTCTCTGGGACCCCTTCTTCCCCATCCCCCTAATGAAACCCACAATGCTGTTTAGAAATGAAGGAATCAGCATTGCAGATGTGCAATATTGGGTGAAACAATGTTGTGACATCCTAGAAAAGGCCCAAGCCAATCGTAGACGAAGATTTGGTATGGACAAGAAGCTGGAAAGTTAAAGTCCAACTAAAACAATCAGACAAAGGTATTTCACACTTACCAGGCAGTTTCTACATTGGGAGAGATCGGAGCTTATGTTTCTACCCTGGCCAGCCCCGCACACACCATAAATGTGGAGCTCGAACACATCTGAGCAATGTGTGCGACAAACCAGATGCAACCTTTTCCTCGATTATGGCCACACCAGTTACAATTGTCCAAACCCTTTCACTGCAACTTATGCAATGAAAATGGTCATTCATACAGACAATGTCCGTGGGCTGAACACAATAAATTAGACAGGGCCCCCAAGATCAGGCTCAGCTCATAACCGAAGTTCAAGCCCCAAGCCTCTTTAGCAGTGGAGACCACATATCCCGTTGCTACACAGGACCAAACAACAGCACCAAGCACCACAAACAACACCTATCATACTCCTACACCTAGTTCGCAAGCAAGTCCCCCTACCTCTCTTCTCTCCACTCCCCAACATCAGAAGATATGTGATCCCCCCTTCTTTGGAAGAGGAACAAGGGACAATGGAAGTTGCACCTGGTGTAGATCCTATGGCCCCCCTCCCAATCCAATGATGGATATACCCATGGCAGTGGTGAGACCCCCCCAAGAAAGGGAAGGGTAAAAGAAAAGCAGATAAAATTTCACCAAAAAATCCAAAACTATGAGAAATAGAGTTTCTATTTTATTAAAAAAAAAGGAATTGGGGTGATATGGAAGATGAAGAGGAATCTTCTGATACTTCCTCTTTGGCGTCTTCAAGACTGGAAGTTTCCTCTGACTCACAGACAGAGGGGAGGGGGGTTGCCACCCCTTGAAGAGAACTAAGGAGTGCCACTAAGGATAAAAATAGTTAGATAAGCACAAGTAATGTTTTCCTTCCTCACACTCCTTTTTATGAGCTTGGGTGGGCAGGTACTTTCTCTCATGACATTAAATGTCTGCAGTATTAAATCATGCAGGAAAAGAACCACCACCCTGTAATATTTAAAAGGGCTACAGAATGACATTTTATTTCTTCAAGACACACACCTTAAACCTTACATGAAGTAGAATCAGTACGAAAAGGATGGGATTTAGGAAGTTCATACTGGTCCCAAGGTACTGATCTATGTGATAGGGGTAAGACTTCTATTTAAAGGGTTTTGATTTTCAGGTTCATAAAGTATTAGAACTTTGTCCAGGTATAGTGCTTATGTTAGATGTTTCCTTTTACACAGTTTCCTTTAGACTGATAAATATCTTTGCCCCTCAGGGGACTGCATTACGATCTACTTTATTTCGAACAGTACAACCATACCTACATACAGCACAAAGTATCATTTTTGCTGGTGACTTCAATTGTTGCCTCTCCACAAACATTAGGGGAGGGGTTTCTCAAAAATCTTATGGCGAGACAAATTGCCTAAAGTCCATTATCAGCACTGCAAGGTTGGTGGATGGTTTTTTTGAGAAAAATCAAATAAGAGCCAAGACCTATGTAAGAGGTTGTTTGGCCACAAGCATCAATTATATTTTTATATTAAAAAAACTCTCACTATTACAGGCTCAGGTTACTCCATGTGAAACCTCTGACCACATGGCAGTCTCCATATTTATTTATTTAGTAGAAATTGGAATTGCAAACCGTTGAGTCAGGGACTCATTTACAAAGGCTCCCCATCAGGAAACAATCAATCAATCAATCTTTATTTTTATAGCACCTTTCAAAACCAAGGGACTGTACAAATTATAAAATGCAATATAAAAGCGGAGAATATAATAACTTTTTAAATCCAATTCAATTAATGCAGGAAGGTCAAAGAGAATAAATATGTTTTCAGCATGGCTTTAAAATTGCTGTTGGTCAGGCATCCTCTTAACCAACAAGGTAGAGAATTCCACAGGGTCAATGCTGCAAATGAAAAAGCACGAGCTGCAGATGTTTTAAGACGAACCCTGGGAATCACTAGCAATTCCTCATCAGCAGATCGGAGAGGGTGATTGGCAGAGTAGGGAATCAGGAGATCTTTAAGGTAGTCAGGTCCCTGTTCATGTAGGGTTTTGAAGGTAAGCAAGCCTACCTTATAGGTGATCTGCCACTGAACTGGCAGCCAGTGCAGTTCATGTAGGACAAACGTAATGTGGCTGGACCTAGAGGTACCAGTCAACAGCCTGACTGCAGCATACTGCACCAGCTGCAAGCAGTGGATATCAACCCCAGACAGCCCTAGGTAGAGGGCATTGCAGTAGTCAAGACGGGTAGTAATGAAGGCGTGGACCAATGTTGGAAGGTCAGCTGGGGGAATCAGGTGTTTCACCCGGGCAATATTCCTGAGATGGTAAAATGAGGATTTGACCACAGCTGACACCTGAGACTTCAAGGTCAAGCCATCATCAAAAACAACACTCAAGTTATGTACTTGATCTGAGGTGATGAGCTGAACACCATCAAGTCAAAGGCCCGACATGTGCCCAGCACCAAAACCCACCCCCGGGTGGCCCAGTTCCACGACCAGCACCTCAGTCTTATCCAGATACAGTCTCAACCAGCTCTAGCTCATCTAGTCTTTGATCTGAGAGAGGCAACTATTTAGCAAGGAGATCGTAACAACCTGTCCAGGCACAAAGGACATATGGGTCTGGTCATGAAAAGGGGTTACCAAAGTGTGACATGAGGGTCAAATTTTCAAATTATTTCTAGATTACATTTGTGATGCATTTCAAGATATTATGTCCCAAGTATGAAAAAATAAACATATTGGGAGATAAAAACCCCACAGGTTCCTGAGATTAAAGAATTGTATTGTGGTGAGTGTAACAAGTGACACCACACACCATGGTGAATGTAGCACCTGACACAAAACATTTGTTTTAGTAGTAAAAACTTTAATAAACATGTAATGAGTTGTATTAAAACATGAAAAACAAATATTTATAAGAATTATATTACATTAATTGCAAATGTGATGTTTTGTACCACGTACCGTGGTGAATGTAACAAGTGACACCACACTTATGTTTCACTAACTAAAACTATACTAAACATGCCTAACAACTAACATACTACTGCTACTGACAGACATACTTCTATAGAACATGGAAAAAGTTGACAATTACATTACCGGCAAGTGTGATGCTTAACACCACATACCGTGGTGAATGTAACGAGTGACACCACACATTTGTTTCAGTTTTACAAAGTTTATTGAGCATGTCTAATGGCTAACATGCTACTAATAATAACTGACACAATGCTAGAAAACCTGGAGAAATCTGACAATAATAACAGTAGTGACAGATCTGATGTTTGATACCACATACTGTGGTGAATGTTACAAGTGACACCACACTTATGTTTGACTTACTAAAACTGTACCAAACTTGCCTAACAACTAACATACTACTATTACTGACTGACATACTGCTATAAAACATGAAAAAAAAACAACAATTACATTACTGGCTTACTGGCAAGTGTGATGCTTAACACCATATAACGTGGTGAATGTAACAAGTGACACCACACATTTGTTTCAAGTTATAAAAAAATTACTGAACATGCCTCACGGCTATCATGCCACTACTAATAACTGACATAGTGTTACAAAACCTGGAGCAATTTGACAATAATAACAGTACTGGCAGGTATGATGGTTGACACCACATAGCGTGGTGAATGTAACAAGTGACACCACAAAGAAAATCCATTTTAACTCTCCACCCCATATACACTGAATAATCCCTATTACAATTTATGCTCAGCACTTTCCTTAGACATGTAGTTGTCACTGAAATATGCTTTCTGAAAATTTGCCCAACAGTCAGTGAATGATGGTGACCAAAGTCGACCCATAGTGAATGTAACTGCAACCCTCGTTGTTGCATGCAGTGCTCATCTTCATGGAATGTAGCCCTACAAATGGAGGAACCATGTGAAAACAGTGGGTTTTAAACCACAACTCAGTTCCTCCCTCTATGGTTGCTCCTTGGTTCTGATGGGCAGGTTATGACTTTGCAACTGTCACAGACTGACGGGTAAACATTGGGCCTGATGTGACCCCAAGTAGAGTGAGGGTCAAAGGTTGCTGTCCCTTCTGTGGGAAAGATAGATCAGGCAGTAACACAGTCAGTTATCACAAGGAGGTAAACTAGAGAGAAGCCAGAAAATCTTTAAAATGCTAATAGCACAATTACAGATTTGAGGCATGTGGGTGAATGTAACGTGCTGTGACACCAACTGTTACATTCACCACACTAAATACAAAGCTGCATAAATTAAAATGGAGCATTACAATGGGCTAAAGAGTACAGATAATAAAAAACACAATTCCATATTAGTAAGTAGACTTACTTTAATAATGGAAAACAGTAAATAAAGCTTGTAAAAACAATTAGTAAAACGTGTTTTTGCATGTCACACTTTTTCAGGTAAAAAAGCAGCAAAATTGAGCAAGATACCCCATCAAAAAAATATATGGATACCCTAGAATTCTATAGTTATGTTATTTATCTGCCCATATAGCCAGCATTCAGATTTAGTCAAAAACATGTGCCTGACAGTTCTTGATTTTTTAAAATGTGGTATGCACTATATGGTGGGCATTGGTAACCCCTTTTCATGAACAGACCCATATACAGCTGAGTATCATCTGCATAGCAGTGAAAACTCAAGTCATATCACCTGATGAAATCTCCTAATGGCAGCATATACACTGCGAACAACATGGGTCCTAATATGGAGCCCTGCGGCACCCCGCAGGACAAGGGGAGGGCATCAGAGGAATAAATTCCAGTGACCACCATCTGAGACCTGCCTTCAAGGAAAGACTGAAACCATTCATGGACTGTGCCTGACAGTCAACAAAGTAACCACAGGGTCTCCAAGAGCACCTCATGGTCCACAGTGTCAAAAGCTGCTAAGAGGTCGAGAAGGACCAAGATGGTACAAGCCTTTTGATCTCTTGCCATCAGGTCATTTAATACCCAAACAAGGGCAGTCTCCATGCTATGCCTCTTCCTGAAACCAGACTGGAGAGCTTCATAGACATTGTGAGTTACCAAGTGATTGTCCAGTTGCAATGCAACCACTTTCTCAATAACCTTCCCCACGAAAGAGTTGAGTCGGTCAGTTCTGCGCAGCAGAAATCTCCCTGGATAGGAACTCTGCCTTCTTAAGGGTGATTTCTGATTGATAGCCAGTATAATGTTCCATCAATCTAAGCTTGTCAGCATCCAGGCCAGACTTCAGCCATGCTCTCTCCAGCCTTCGGCCAATCTGCCTCAACTCATTCAAGGACCCATCATACCGAGAAGAGTAAGTGGTCGAACACGAACAGGAGCAATCAAGTCCAGGGCATCTCCCCCTGCTTTATTATATGTTAGTACAAGGTCCCCTGGACTTGTGCATTCACCCAAAAATCCTGATAGGTCCAGCACCGCCGATAGACCATCTGGGGTAACTCCCCTCAAATGGCGGTACCGGATCATCTCCAAAGGGGTAGGTCCATTTGGGGGGCCCCAAAACTGAACCCTATGGTGTGATAGTCTGACCAGCTGACTGGTTCCACCCCCAAATCAGTGCTCTCCATCACCAGGAGGAACAGCAGATCCAATGAGTGACCTCTTATATGGGTAGAGGAGGTAACTACCTGTGTAAGGCCCAGCATTGTCATTAGCTGGAGGAGATTTTGACCAAACTGTGAGAGTTTGTCATTGACCCAGGCATTGAAGTCCCCCAGAATTATCCATCTGGGGGACTCCAGCACCATGTCGATGACAAAGTCTGCAATCTCCTGCAGGAATAAACCCCCATCACCTGGTGGACAGTAGATGAGGAGTATCCTACAACCTACACCCTCACCCATGACACACTCAAAGGATCTGGTGGTCCCTGCTGGAACATCCACAAGGCCTAGTTTGGTCTTAAAGAAGATGGCTACACCCCACCCCTACGATCCAACCTCGGGCGCTTGAATCACTGAGAATCCAGCTGGAACTGCAGAGGCCAAAACTGGGCCTGCAGTTTCATCCAGCCAGGTCTTGGTGTTGCATGCCAGGTCCACCATTTCAACAAGATCAACTATAATGGCTGTCTTGTTTTTGATGGCCCTAGCATTACATAACACCACCTGGGTTGGATGAGATGCTGGGGAAGACCTTGACTCCTGTCCAGTATCAATTTCTGGACCCTTCGGTATAGGAACAAGACAGGGATTACCCCTGTCTTGACACCATTTCACCCAAGGGCATCACCTGGTTCCCCCACCCCAATACATCCCCCCTTCCATTCCCCCACCAGGCCCAGCCCCACCCCTCTTCCTGTGCCTCCTAGCAATCTCGAGGGATTGACAACATTTGTACATTTCTGTTGGTAAAAAGGGGCAATTAAAGGGGTGCAGCTAACTGAGCCTGGTGGGGGAATACTGCCTGACCATCCTTGGACCCTCCCTACACATTCTTAAAACACAGTCTATCTACACACACCCAAAAGTATAAAACAAACCCAAAAACATACCCCACCACCACAACTCTCACTTGTGGGCCCCAAAATACCACTGATTAAAATATTACCAAGTCAACTCAACAATAACAGACAGCACTGAGCGAAAACAGCAGTAGCGCACTAAACCCAGTCCAATCAGACAGAGTTTGTCAGTAATTTGCTGTCCAGTATACTTGCAATATTCCAGTATAATCACAATATGTGATCCTTCTTAACCGTACAAAAGGGAGCTCGCCAAACATCCCAAGAAATATTCACAGTGCAAAAGGAGGAGCTCTCACCCTCCCCCTCGCCAAAAATATCTGTCCATACAATGCGGCCCTCTCACTGCCACAGGTCAACTGACATTAAATGATAATAAAATCAGAAAGAGGCCTTCTCACTGCCTCCTTAAATGAACATATAGTTATATAATACCAACATCGTTCATAGTGTACTTGCAATATCAGTTAGGTGATCCCAACATCAGTTCTCAGCTGGTAATCCAAGAGATCTTCAAAAAGTGGCTCTAACAACTGAAACTCTGAAAGTCCAACAAAAATGAGATCCAATCCCAAGATACAATCACCCTTCCACAAGCCTAGGCCAGACTCACCCCAAAGCAGGCACCAAGCACAGACAAATCCGCCACAGCTAAGCCACCGGAGCACACGCAACCCAACCAGGCAGCCCCTGGTGAGCTCAGGATGATCCGGGAGAAAGCCAACCCTCCAGTAGGTGCCTCCCGATCTTCCCAGTGGGAGACAGCTGTACCCCTCACCTACCTCAGTACAAGTCAGTCCGGCCTGCCCAGTTCATCACTATCACCTCCTCAGATCCTTCTCGGCACTCAGCTCAAAGCAAAAAGGCCAAATAGACCTTCAGTTTGATCGCTCCAGGTCACCACCAAACAGATAATACTGTATATACAAAAACAGACATAGTTACATAGAGTACAGATCTACGCATGGTACACTATACATGTATGTACATAAATACAAGGGATAAAATTCATATAAGAGCAAAAACTCTATACAGGAAAACACTATACTTGTATGTACATAAATACCAGGAATACAATTCATAAGAGAGTGAAACTCTATACAGGTCCTATACAGTGATGTAACTAATCCATCTAGTACACCAGAGACAGCAATTTGGGTTCTGTCATAAATAAAAATAGGTAGTAACTTAAAACAAACGTGGTGACACTTGGGCAGCTACATGTTCTGCCAGGGCATGAGACTGTGGGGGGTCCCCAGTGAGCTGGGGAAGCAAACAGCTATGTGCAGTTACAGCTGCTGGTGGTGATTAGGTGTTGCCTAAGGGCAGATTTGAAGGGCACTATTCTTAGTTGAGATGCAATATCAGAGGGGAGGGCATTGCTCCAGGTCATGGCCCAGTATCGGAAGGACCTTTGGGCCAGGGATGTCCTGACCCTGGGCACTTGAAGTGTACACTTGAGTGCGCTCTGGGTGGAGATGGCAGAGACAGAGGGGGTGAGGATGGAAATCAGGCCTGGAGGAGCAAGGCCTGCAGCAATTTTCTTGGTTAGGAGGCGGGTTTGGTAGCACAACTATTCCTCAAGGCTGAGAAAATCAGCATGGTCATATAAGGTACATGTGTGGGTGAGTCTGCTGGAACCCGTAAGTAGGTGTCAGGCTTTGTTCAGGGGCATTTTGATTTTACTGAGTGCAGTTTTTTCTGCTGCACTGTACACCAGGATGCTGTAGTCCACTAGGGATAGCACAGAGGAGATGATGGTCAGCCTTAGGGCTGCAGGTGGTAGGCAGCTCTTGTGGCGGTACAGTATGCCAACACATGTATGTATGGCTGTAGTGAGAGTGCGTGTGTGGTCATGAAGAGAGAGCAGAGTCGAAGGTGATGCCCAGGTATTTGTAGGATTTTATCTGATTGAGGGGAAGGAGGGTGCTAGATAGGACAGTGCGTGGTGCGTCCTTGGATTTGCTTTGGGAATGCGAGAATAGCATGTGCTTTGTCTTTTTTAGGTTAATTACAAGGCGACAGTCAAGAAACCAGGATTCTGCCTGATAAAAAGAGTGTTGCAGGGCACTTTGGAAGTGGGAGGGGGTCTGGTGAGATGCGAAAAGGATTGCATCATCCATGTAGAGGAGTATTTTTTCTGAGCAGGAGTTGGGGAGCATATTTAGGTACAGACTGAAAAGCAGCGGTCCAAGGATCGAGCCTTGTGGGACACCCGAGCGGACCTGCTAAGTCCCAGAGAGGGTACTGTTGATTTTCACACACTGTGCCTGAGAGGTGAGGTAGTTGGAGAACCAGGACAGAGGGCCGTCTAAAAAAAAAATTAACTGGGAGAGGGTGGATATGAGAAGTGGGTGGCAGACAGTATCGAAGGCTTTCGATAGGTCAGTGTAGACTGCACCCACAAGAAGCCCTTTATCCAGTGCTGTATGTAAATAGTTGGAAAATTCAATGAGGATGGTAGTGGTGCTATGCTCCCTGCAGAAACTGTGCTCTTCCACACAGAGGAGATTGTGTTTGTCAAGGTATCTGGTCATTTGGTCAGCCACAACTTTTTCTAGGGCTTTTGAGAGGGGGGAGCAGTATCGAGATCGGTCTGTAGTTCTTGGGGGGGGGTATGGTCACCACCTTTGTGTATAGAGGTGACCACTGCAGTCTTCCAAGCAAGGGAGAATTGGCTATGACAGGGTGAGTATTTGAGAAGGCTGGTAAGGGGTGCAAGGACTGTGTCCAGAACTAGTCGAGGGAGTTTTGGATCCAGTGTGTCATTACTATAGCCAGTGCCACTGAGGGCTTTAAGTAGGTAGGGTTTGGCCTCAGATGGTGTGAGGGCCCTGAAGTGGAAAGTGGGGTAGTGGAGGTGGGGGGGCAGGAGACCAGGGGCAGGGTCGAAGATGTTGGTGGGGAGGACTGCACTGAGGTCTGAGAAAGCTTCATTGAGTCTATCGGCTATACATTGTGGGTCTGTGGTGAGCAAGCCATTTACGTCAAGCTAGGCAGGTGGGGGCTTGTAGACTTTCTGTTTAGCTCCTTAATACTGTCCCAGAACTTCTGGGTGGACCCCCAGGAGGAGGCAAATGTGGATCTGCAGTAGTCTGATTTTGCCTTGCGGATGGCCCAGGTGCATTTATTGCATGCAGCACTATAGGCTTGCCTATCTGCAGGCTTGCCAGATTCGATTGCTCTGTGCCAGAGGTTATCTCTACTCCATTCTATAAATCCTTCATCTCGTTAATGACTCCGATTCTGACCATAGAGTATAATGCTATACTGCAGGAATCAAGTCTCCAACATATGTCTCACTCCCTGTTAATTCTTTTATTTTAAAAAGGTGACAGTATAAACTGCTGCTTGCTACCTCAAGATTTCATTCCAGATGGAGATTGAATGGTAAATTGTTACATGACCCAAAAATAATACACCAATGAGGTGACTTCATTAAAGCACAAGTATCTATCATCAAAGCTTTTGATTCCATGATAGACTGGTGGTCTAACTTCCAAAAGGAGTTACAAGCAGCTTTTCAGAAATGGGCTCATAAAACACATACTTCCGCATACTTCAAATATTTACAACTATGTAAAAAGTTATTTATATTGATATCTGATGCCTATTCTTTAGGCATCATCAATACAGTGGATATTGATAGAATCAAGTTGGAAATGACTGAATATCAATATAATAGGGCAGAATCTTTAAAAATGGAGGCCCAATACAGTACGCGTGGGTAACAGCATGCAGCAGCATGGGTGTAGGCAGGCATACTCCAAGCACTCCATGGTGTGCAATTTTATTTAAGGGGGGTAGCAAACAGGCTTTGAACTGCTTCCTTTTTCCATGAAAACTAACAAACAAAATACTGAACCTTTCTGTAATTTTATTTATAGGAGTCGAAACTAGGACTGGTCACTAATACTCTCTTTGCATCCCAAGGACAATACAACTTTACAGGCTCTGGGCTGGTATGTGGGTGTCTTAGGGAACAATGCATGGCATTTATATTTACCCATGCATGGCAACAACCACTATCATGTGATACAAAAGTTGTATTTATTGTGCCAAATGAGGCAACAAACGCAGTCCTGGTGTACATTTGTATATTGTCGGGCTAGACCGCGGGGGGTGGGTAGAGCTCACCCTAACAAGGGGGGGAGTAGAAGTGAGTCCACTTGGTGTGCAGATCTGAAATCTTTGGCTATACCCCTCTGCGGCAGATTTCTTTAAAGGTTGCAAAGATAGAATAAAATCTATTATAATAGACTGTCTTCGACATAAACTCAACCAGGTTCAGGAAAACCAAAAAAGATCCAAGACACTGCACAAGCATATATCGAGGATATCTTTGGTTCTTCATCATTTGCAACCCAGCGGGATGGTTTCCCTTGATAATTTAAATATACCAAGCATCCCTGCTGAGATGCAAATAAAATTAACCAACCATATATCGCTGGGAGGAACAAAGGAAGCCATTTCAGGACTACTGATGAAATCCTCTCCTGGGCTAGATGATTTAACTGCAGAATTCTATAAAACCTTTATCTCACTAAAGACTCCGATTCTGACCATAGTGTATAATGCTATACTGCAGGTATCATGTCTTCCGTAACATATGGCTCACTCCTTGTTAATTCTTAATTTAAAAAAGGTGATAAGCGGTACCTTCAGAATTGGAGACCTACAAGTCTTTTGAATGTGGACCACAAAATTTTGGCCAAAATATTACTAAAATGGATAGCATTAGTAGTCCCCAATTTAATATCCCTGATCAAGACCTGTCCGTTAAAAGGGTGGTCACTATTTTATAACTTGGTTATGGTATGGGATATTATTTTTGAAGGAGGCTCATAGTCAATCTTCTGGTCTATTAACATCACTAGATCAGGAGAAAGTGTTCAACCGAGTGATTGAAAAGTACCGTATACCCAGGATATTTATACAATAGGTACAACTGTTATAACAGCAAGCATGGGTAAATGGCACCCCTGGGACAGCTTTCTTAGCAACTAAAGGGGTTAGACAAGAGTGCTGTCTAAGCCCCTTGCTCAATGCATTTCAGATCGATCCGTTTCTAAGGAAATTACAGACGTCTTGTAATATTTCTAGAGCACAATTCTGAAATGGGATTGAAGACCCAGTGGTAAGTGCACGTGCAGATGATATCTGTATACTCACTACCTCAGACATTATGGATGCAGCACTGGCACCTGACATATCAGAGTCTGAGCAGCCATCAGGGTCAAAACTCCACCTTTCAAAAAGCAGAGTTATATACATGGACCCTATAGCAAGTAATAGCTGCCCTTCACAGGTAGCAAGCATTCAGGTTCCAGAATCACCAATACAGATTTTGGGTCTTTATTGTGGCATCCAGGATGATGTCTCCTTGAACTGGAGTAATACTCTCAACAAAGCTGTTGAGATAACAGCTGCTTGGAAACAGTACACCATCGCCAAAAGAAAACAAGTGTATTTGTTGAAAGCTTTGGTTTTACCACTATTCCTGCATATGGCACATATATTCCTGCTCCCATTTGCTTTAGAAGACAAAGTTATGAATGCCTTCTTTCAAGGCTTATGGGGCAGCAGGCTGCACCCCATCAAACAGCACGTGTTATATCACGATTACGGTTTTGGAGGGATTAGAATGATACACCCTATTGTGTTTTTCCATAGTTTATTTATGAAATGGAATATTTTCCCAGTTTTCCATGGAAATGTTCCTGTTTGGTATTCAATGCTGGCCACCTGGGTTGCGGGAAATTCATTTAAGTGGATTGAAGACCCCTATCAGGTTCCTCTTTTACCTTGAAACATTTAACCTACCATCATTTCTTAAACCAATCTTTACAAAAATGAGACAGTGGAAATTACCACAGAGTTAATTGTTCTTAATGCATGGAAACAATTATATACTGAGGTTTTATCCCTGGTTGTAAAAAAGACAACTTACATGATGTGTTTCTACAATTAACAGACACAAGACTTCCCATATAATATTGGGATATCTCTTGGCTTTCTTGTCACGGACATCTTGGTATAGGCAATACACATAAGCAAAAATCAGTTGAAGAGAGGATGTGCCCTCGTCCCACTTGATTATTGCAAGTGGACACTATGGAGCATTTCTATCTTGTCTGTCCTTTTGTGGTAGATATCTCAGACCTATTTCTAGAAACATGGAGAGAGGATGCTTTGAATCCTATTACATATGACATGGTAGTTTTAGGGTTATACCCTCCTAGGGCAAGGAAATTTCACCCTAGTACACTTAGGCCAATTTTTGCTATGTGTAGGTTTTATATGTGGCAAGCCCGGTGTGTGCTCCTCCTGCAGCAGAAGGAGTACACACCTGCTCAAATTATGTCACAGGTTTCTGGTAATCTATTTCATGTCTATAAGTTAGAAGGAGCTAAACTTCCTAAAGAAAAATTTCAAGCATACTGGAATGGAAACATTGTACTTGGTTTATGGCTGATATTAGGGGTTGATATTGTAACTACATAGAAAAACCAGAGAACAGCAATGATAGGATATAAGATTGTACTATCATGGAATATATGTTACTGTTTTAATTTTGTTTCTGTTATACCCAACTGTTTTGTTTGTTTTTATTATGATTTGATATGATGAATTTGTAATATGATCTTGTATCATGATTTTGTCACTACAAATTCCACTATTTTGCCTGCAGGGTTGCTGTCACTTCCTGCAGGCAGGATGGAGAAGACCAGTTTTAAGTCAGACAGAGGAGGATGAGGTGGACAAAGTGAGCTGGCAGAGATGGAGGAAACTTTTTACCCAGCAGGAGAAACAATACTGGATGATTCTACGGAGGCAATGGAAATGGATATATCTACTGACCTGACATTGAAGGGAAGAACGCTGTATTGGAGGAGCACTCACGGGATGCCTTGAGGGTGAGTGGAGTTTTTATTTCTGAGAGAGACAGTGTGATTTCTTCCAGTAAATTAGAGGGTATCACCTCATGGCAGGCTGCAGCAGGAGAAGCTACTTTGGTAGATGCTGAGATGGCTTGAGAATGGCGAGATGCAGTGTGCATGCCATAGGTTGCTGTACAAGGAGATGGCTGTTGTGAATTTCTGGGAGGCCCCACTGGGGCTAACAAGGAAATAACTAAGGAAATGTGATCCACTACTATTGCAACTGCTACTGAGAAAACGCTTGGTTCCCTAGAGCGAGTTTCACTGTCTGCTTCAACAAAGGCAGTTAGACCGATAGATTTTGCTTCCTGGCCACCGGATACAGCTTTGGAAAATGCCAGTTGAAAGCAAACTCTGGAGGGTCATTATATTCCTGACTCTCAATGGATGAAGTTCTCTCTGGGGGATCACTCCTGAGACACAGATGGGAAAGTTTGGGCTGTGCTGCTACAACAGCCCCAAGGAAGCCAGAGATGGGGTCCTGTGAATCAGGTGTGACAGATCCCACTCTACCATCTGCCTGACAGTAGGCTGAGGATAAGGACGAGCATTACCAAGAGACTACTTCCTCAGTCAGTGCAACAGTGCACAGGAGTGCACGACTTTCAGAAGGGCAGGCTCAGGGTCCCTTCAGCTCTGAAGGCCCAGGGACTTCAAAAAATGTAACTGGTGCAAATATTTCTGCTCAGAGGCAGGCGTCAGCACCCTCAGCAGATCAACACAGTACATTTATTCCTGGGATACCACAGGGAGGCCAGACACCTCCACCTTCCTCTTTGGAAGAGTCAGATGATGATTCTCTCCCCCTCCCCCCAGGTGATCAAACAGGGCCATGAAGACCAGGGAGGACTTTTTCTGAACGTTTTCACAACAAACTGTCCCAAGCCCCTAAAAAAATGCAGTACAACCTGAGATACCGAGGGTGGTTGCAGGGGCACCCAGACAGGGTATATATATTGCCCGTCAACTATTAAAGGGACTCATGCTTTTCCAACCTTCAGAAATCTATGCACTAATACATATATCGGGAGAAGATGTGGATTCGTTTTTGACAGCATGCTGGATTGGACAGATTTTGGACAAAGTGTAATATGTCACGAACGACCCCCTTATGGGTGAATTTTCTGGCCATTCCATTAACTAAACCCCTTCTGAAAACTGTAACAATGATGTTTGGAAATGAAAGGGTCAAGGAGAATGACATTCTTTTTTGGCTGCAAAAACGTTGTACTGTTATGGGTAAGCCTGAACCAATAATTGTTACAGAGGGCATTTGGACAGGGGGGTGACAATTCTGAGTCAAACTGTTTCACGACAATGCAATAACTCATCACATTCCTAACAGTTTCTTTTTGGGCAGGAATAGGGGGGTTCTGCTTTTATGCAGGCCAACTGAAAGCCTGCTACGAATGTGGATCACATACTCATTCAAGTAGTTCCTGTGATCGGTTGCATTGTGCTGTTTGTGGAGACTTTGGTCATGTAAGCATGGCCTGTACTAATATCTACAAATGTAACCTTTGTGAGGCGATAGGACAGGTGTACCATCAGTACCCCTGGGCAAGGCAAAATAGAGCATATGGGTTGAACCAGGAAGACCTGGTACATATGTAACACCTAGGTGACTCTATCCCAAGGGCTACTATCCCTGCCTGCTTAGCTAGTAGCAGGTTAAGGGGCCTGAGTACTGAAATGGGTGCCTCCACCCAGAGGTCAGGGTTGGTAATGGTCAAGCTAACCTGGGCACAGACCTCCGGGACATGGTAACCCCCCTCTTTCCATACTAGTGGCCAGAACAATACACAATAATCACTTTCACAATACCCCTGATACACCACACAAGTACCCACACTGTTTACACTTACCACCAGGGCTTTCCTCTGGCCCGGCCCTGGGGACTCACGATACCCAAGACTGGACGAAAATCAAGACAGCAAGTGGTTATTCTGGAGCGCCAGGAGAAGCAGAGCCCACATGATTCGCCAAGGCATCATTCCTGTTCAGGCATGGAGCAGAGGGGCTGATCCCCAGGCAGGTCTCTCGTCTGTGGCTTTCTCTGTGCAGTGGGGTAGTCTAGCAGGGCCAGCATGGCATGGCCCGGGCCGAATGGAGATGAATGTGGATTCAGTCCAATTAGGCTGGATAAAGCTTTCAGCAAGCAGAACACAGTTCACACAGTGGAGAACCAAATCACAATTCACTTTCAATATACAGCACATTTACATGTAAGAAAATTCTACTGTACCAGGAAAAACGCTCTCCAATCATGATCGCAAAGTCTCTGCACAAAACGGGGATTCAAAAGCAGCTGGAAATCCTGTTAGGCCAATCACATTCAGCAAATCTTTGGTCTTCTTCAGGTATGAGCCTGGTAAAAAAATCAGTGGCTTGCTTCGTTCTCACAAACTTGGACTTAGTCCGAAATAATTCTCTTCTCTCCCTCTCGGGCAGCAGTCAGACATGCATGCCCCAACTCAGGCCTTTCCACAGTTCTCCCACATGAAACTACTCAAGACGGCTGCTTGACTGTCTCAAGCTCTTGCTCATTCAGCTCCCCACTGAGATCTGACTGAAACAGCAGGCAGCTTGGGGATTTCCCTTTAGATCCAAAAGGTTCGGTTGGCTGATTCGCCTATCAGTCACAACAGGAGCTCCCGCTTCAGGTGCAAAAAGGCACCAAAAGCCCAAAACTACAATTCCTACAGATTTTGACTCCGACAGCTCCTCTAGTCCGGCTCCATTTTTGGTCCCACCAGACTCAGTGGTCCAATTTGGCAGTTCCGGGCCAAAATGGTGGGGATAAACAAACAGTCCTTGCTGCTAAGAAGGCAGGTTAGACAAACTACATTATCATTATCACTCTAAATGATTGTCAGCAAATATTTACATCTTTCAACAGAGCTCCCTCTCAGATTACTTATGACTAAAATCCAGGCAGCTCTTAAAGAAACAGTGCACAAAGGCTATACAGGCACTCTCTGGCAATCACATTTAAACAGCTAAAATGCAGGGCACCAGCCTGGCAGTGAGCATTTAGGCAAGCTCAATGAAGACTTTTTGGGAACCCCCATTTGTAGGGGGGGGTTACACCCTTCCCTGCCTGGAGAAAACTTGGTGTTCATGTCAAGTCTGTACCATCATGCATCAGTTAACATAAACCTATTACTTTACTATACATATTCACTAGACTTCATGATACTAGATCTGTTCTGACAACACATTGTGCATATTTCACACAGGTAAATTGAACATTACTATACTGAATCAAGTAATAACTTCTTGTACCTTAAACAATGCAAGATGGGGCCCTTCCCTATCAGCTAACTTGGGGCTAGAGGGGGTGGGGCACCATGGTGAGAGGGAAAGTCGAGTAACCTGGAATTGGCTGTCAAGCTCAAGTTGGGCAGTGAGCTTGATGAGACATAAACACCTTTGTGCACCACATTGAGAGGCAAATCCACACTGGCCTCCTGGGAGAATCATAGCTGAGGCGTACTACGGGCTTGACAGCTTGGCCAGTCTTTCTGAGGGGGACAACTACAGTATCAGTACTCTCAGAACTGGTCTGGGGACTCTCATCACTTGTGAGGGGTGCCTCTGCCTGGATGGGAACATCCAAACTTGGAGCACTGTCAGCTCCTTGCTCTGTAGGCTCTGTTTCTACAACACTTGACTCATTTTGTGAAGGCTCAAGCACAATCAAGCTTTGAAGCACTGAAGGGGGTTGTCAGTACTCTCATAATGGTCTTCAAGTTCTGGTATGTCACCAGAAGAACTCATTCCATCAGCCCCTCCCTCAGGCAAATCGTACAGTTCCACAATACACAGAGACTCAGCATCTTCAGATGTGATACTTTGCACTTCACTTTCAGGGAACATTGGCTCCAAGGACAAAGCTGGGGGGTTAGGCAGTCCAGAAGGCCCAGCTTCATCCCCACAATTAATCATGGGGTTACCTCGAAACAGTTGACTCAGTTCATAAGAGGGGTTATAGGTACAGTTGCACTCACTTTCATCAGAAGTGGACTGACAGTCCCTATCATTCCGCGCCTGCTGCAAAGGAAATCTTAAATCTGTGACCACTGAGGTAGGTTGACTCTGTCTCTTTCTTGCAGCAGCATGAGTCACTGGCCCAGGGGGCTCAATTTCTGGGGGTTCTGCCTCAACCATGACTTGGCCGATAGGTTGCAAGTGGTTACGGTGCATAGTCTTGACAGCATTGGATTTGTTCTCTGGGCGCATCTTGTACACAGCTAAATCATCCAACTTTCCAACTACTACATGGGGAAGATGGTGCCACCGATCAGCAATTTGTGTTTACCATGCAGTCCTAAATTGCGTAATAACACACGGTCTCCAGGTCGAAGCTCTTGAGCCTTTACTTTTTTATCATGCCTCTTTTTTTTGGCTAGATTTCTCTTGGCAGCCATTGTCTGGGCTAGTTGATAGGCATGGTTCAACTGAGCTTTCAGATTTTGTATACATTGCAAGTAGTTTTCGGCCCGGACCCTATCTGGAGAGACCCCAAAACAGACATCAACTGGTAGCTGGGCCTCTCTCCCGAACATGAGGCAGTAGGTGGAGAATCCAGTAGCATCATTTTTCATGCAATTGTATGTGTGTACCAAGGTGCTAATCTGCTGGCTCCATTTATGCTTGTCTTTTGGGTAGAGGGTGCCCAGCATGTCTAGAAGGGTGTGGTTAAAACATTCTGGTTGAGGGTCTCCCTGTGGGTGATGGGGGTGGTTCTTGACTTTCGCACCCCCTATTGAGAGAGCATTTCTTTGATTAGCCAACTCTCAAAGTCTCTGCCTTGATCAGAATGAATCCGCTAGGGGGTACCATAGTGGACGAAGAAATTTTCCATTAGCACCTTGGCCATGGTAGATGCCTTTTGATCTTTGGTGGGAAAAGCTTGTGCATACTGTGTGAAATGATCCATAACCACTAACACATTGCCAATGTTCCGCTGATCAGGTTCTAAACACAAGAAGTCTATGCAGATTAGTTCCATGTGGGTGCTGGTAGTAATATTAACAAGGGGGCAACCCTCAGAAGCAGGGCTTTTCTTTGCAGGCAGTGACTACAAGTCTTTACATGGTGCATCAACATCGGCCCCCATTTTGGGCCAGTAGGAGAGAGACTATACCAGATCAAGGGTTCTGTCAATATCGAGGTGCCCCATGTGATTGTGGTGGGACTCAGTATCAAATCTTTAAAGGCTGTGGGCAGGACCAATTGTTGTTTGTCTACTTTGCCACTATGATCTACTGTCTCTATATAACAACTGATTGAGCAACTTCAATATGGGGCCCTCTTTAAACAATAAAGCAGTTCACAAGTCAGTGGAACATACCTTCGACACATCTTTCCCCTCAGGCAGGGTATCAAGTGCTGGCTGAATCATAGGATCTTGGAATAGAGCCCACTGAATGCTGTCACTGTCAAACTGAGGTAGTGCACTAATATCTAGAGAAGTGGCAATAACCACCTGGTATGCAGGTGTCAGAAGGGCCCAAGCATCTACTAAACAGTCCACTGTGTCCGCAGACATCTGTTCATCTCTATCAAACTTCTGGCACAATGCTTGAATATCAGGTTCAGACAGCCTGACCCAATCACTCTTGGAAGTGAGCCTTCGTGATAGGGCATCAGCATCAATATAGTTCAGGCCCGGTCTGTATTCGACAGCATAATCATAGGTTGATAATGCAGAAAGCCACCAATGTCCAGTGGCGTCTAACTTAGCTGAAGTCTGTACATAGGTCTATGGGTTATTGTCAGTCTTCACCAATATTTTGCCCCATAGAGGTATTCACAAAACCAAAGATGGCCCATTTTAGCACAAGGAACTCCAACTTATGCACAGGGTAGTTTCGTTCGGACGGGGTCAAGCTCCTACTGGTGAAAGCTACTGGTCTCAGGCCATCCTCATGGTCTTGATACAGCACCGCTCCTAGATCCTGCAGACTAGCGTCCGTATGCAGCACATAGTGTTTGGTGGGGTCAGCATAGGTGAGGATGGGGGCGTGGGTGAGCTGGTATATGATCTCATGGAAGGCTGCTTCACAGTCAGGCATCCAGCAGGGCCCAAAGAGTTCACCTGGGTGGAAGTATACTTTTTCTGGTTCTTTAATGGACCCTTTTTACGTTCGCTTGCGCGCATGCACAAGGAATGTTTTGGGAGAGTAGCACACTTAGAGGTGTGCCTCTCCCACCCAATGCACTGCTCCCTTGAGCAGGCATGGCGGTCCTGCACCAATGGGTGCAGCAGCTCAGTATGACAGCGGTGCTCCTCTGCTTCAAAGAAAAACACCACTGCCATACTGAGTGCTGCCCCCCCCTCACGTCACGCGCTACCTCCCCGTGCACATCCGTCACACCGCCCCCCCAAAGCTTTCGTGCCATACTGGGAGCCCACCCCAGCGTAGCCAACATTGTTTACCGACGGGGGTACCCAACTCCCGTCGGCTCCACGGCCCCCCCAAAGCCATCCTGCTGCCCCGCTGGGAGCCCACCCCAGTGTGGCAAATGTTTGCTTTATTTCGCCAACGGGGTGCCCAATCCCCATTGGCTCCTCGGCACCCCCAGCGAGTTTGCCGGACGGGGTGCCCAACCCCCGTCAACCCTCGCCCCCAGTTATCTTTCTGCCATGCTGGGAGCTCACCCCAGCATGGCAAACATCCCACGTTGTCTTTTTATTTTTCAAACCTGTAAAACAAAAACTGTCCCAGCGGCCTCCCAACCCTCCCACAACCCGCACCCACCCACTGTGCACCCAGTTTCCCCACACCCCTCACCCCATACTTACCTCTGACTTCGCGCAACGATCTTCGTGGACCGGGAACACGCCTGCACTCTTCAAAGGCGACCGCGAACTGAGGAAATGCCAGTAAGCTGTATAATGGGCTACAGATAGGGGTTCAACTTATTGATATCTCAGTCATTTTTGGAATTTTTCACCAAATTTTCAACATGGGGTATTTGGGATCCTTTCATGAATGATGTACACTGTCATGGTGTTATTCGGGCCCAAGGGTGATTTTCAGCACCGCGCAGTCACTGCGCCAAATCACCCTTCAGCCTCGAATAACACCATGGCAGTGACATCATTCAGGAAAAGGGTCCCAAAATTCCCATGTTGAAAAATTTGCAAAATTCCAACAAATGACTGTTTTGATGAGAGTGCTATGCAGTTCCTACCAAGACGCTAGTATGTTTGCGAATTTCAATATTTGCACTCCAGATTTTCAACATTGCATTTTACCACACCTCCTCATGAGCAGTACAGCTGTCATTTGTCACATCCTGCCCAAAATGTGTTTCTGCCCATGTAGCGCACAATGGCGCAGTCGGTGTGCAAACTCAATGTATGGGACACATTAAGAAAATCACAGTGGCACTGATCATGAGCAGGGTCTTAAAATGGCTGTGCTGAAAATTTGGTGAAAAAATTCCTAAATATGACTGTTTTATGAGTCTGCGTTGAGCAGTTCCTACGCACGCTCGTAAGTTTGTGAATTTTCAATATTTTCACTCCAGATTTTCAACATTGCCATTTTACCACACCTCCTTATGAGCACTGCAGCTGTCATTTTTCACATCTTGCCCAAAACGTGTTTCCGCCCATGTAGCGCACAATGGCACAGTCGGTGTGCGAACTCAGTGTATGGGACACATTAAGAAAATCACAGTGTCACTGTTTATTAGCAGAGGTTTTAAACTGCCAATGTTGACAATTTGGTGAAAAAATTCCTAACAATCACTGTTTTACCAGTGTGCATTGCACAGTTCCCACACACGCTCCTAGGTTTGCGAATTTTCAATATTTCCACTCCAGATTTTCAACATTGCCATTTTACCACACTTCCTTATGAGCAGTACAGCTGTCATTTTTCACATCCTGCCCAAAACGTGTTTCGCCTATGTAGCACACAATGGGGGTAACAAAAGGTCATGCTGACAATTTATTGTGCAAATACCAGCAATCGCACAGGGCATTAGGGTAAAGCACCATACATGCCAAACACCACTGCAAACACCTGCAAGCGAACGTTCGGCATTGACAAATGCTTGTTTTTTTTTTTACGATTGGTAGGAGGGTAAACCTGGGTAAGGTTCAAGAGTGGGTGAATCACCTTGGAATAGTCTTTTATGAACCTGCAGTAGTAGCCACAGAACCCCAGGAAATGTAGTTCTTTCAGATTATGGGGCTGGGGCCAAGTAGTCAGTGCTTCAACCTTACTGAGATCAGTCTCTATCCCTTTTGTAGATACTATGTGCCCCACATACTTCACGGAGGTTTGGAAAAACCGGCACTTGTCAATGGACAGCTTGAGGTCGAAGTCTTCCAGTTGGTCTAGGACTTTAAACAGTCAGTTCTCATGCTCCTCTAAGGTGCTCCCAAACACAATGACATCATCCAAGTACACCAGGCATTCCAGCAAATTCATATCTCCCACTGCACGTTCCATCAGTATCTAAAAGGTGGCCGGGGTGCCCAATATCCCCTATGGCATCCTCAGAAACTCATAGAACCCCAATGGACAGATGAAGGCTGTTTTCTCATTGTCTTCCGGGGCCATCAGGATCTGGTAGTATCCACTGCGAAGATCCAACAGCGAGAACCATTTGCTCCCATTCAAGCAGTCCAGGGCATCTTGTACTGTATACGAGGCATAGTGTATTGGTCTGGGACGGTCCGCCAGTATAGGGTTCGATAATCAACACACAACTTCACAGACCCATTCTTCTTAAGTACAACCACAATGGGAGAGGCTTATGGGCTCCTGGATTCTTGTATCATGCCAGCAGCAAGCATTTCCTGCAGGTGTCTTCTCACATCAGCTATGTTTGCTGGGATTAGGTGTCGGGACCTCTCTCGAAATGGCCATTCATCGTGCAGGTGTATGTGATGCTCCTCACCCTGGACACATCCCACATCCCATTCCTTCAATGAAAACACTTGGTCTGTCTGGGCAAGTCTCTTGCTAATTCTAGCCTTCCATTTAGCTGGCAATGGGGAGTCACCAAAGTCAAACAAGTCAGGGGTCACTCTCTCCTTCTCACCAGGGTGCTTGTTGCTGGGCAATACTGCAGTGTCTGCACAGTGTACCATAGCTAGGGTGCACCCTTTGTTCACCTGGATCTCCCGATCTGACACAATGTGAATCAGGACCATCACTCATTGTGCATAGGTATGGGCATGAACAGGCAAGATGCTGGGCTTGACCAATAATCTTTCTGGCAATTTTCCATCGCCTGGTGCATCCAATATCAGTATTTTGTTCTTGACATCTTTCCGGAGGGGGACCTCCCCTTGAATGGCACTCTGGGTGTTAGGGGCCAGTACCATTGAACCGGGATCCTTCTTCCACACGATCCCCACCGGTTCATCCTGGTCTACTTCCTCGGGTTTCTGTTGCAAATCATAGGCCCTCTTGATCAGAGCCAGAATTCTCAGGGACCTCCCAGTCCGTCGCCGTTGTTTGTCGTGACAGAGTTGTGCCAGTCTTTCAAACATATGGGCGTTTGTCCCAGTTAACAGTGGGACCCCATCATACAGTCCGGTGGGGGTACACACTAGGGCCAATGTCTCTACTCGCTCCTCTACACCCGTTACAGTTGCAGGAAAAGACAACCAGAGGCAGACATACCATAGATAGGGATAAGACTTGTCACTCAGGCTCCACACATGTAGGCCCTCCAGGGATTGCAAAGGTACATCAGATAAGTGTTTGTCATACCAGTCCTGGAATACAATGGTCACTTGTGACCCACTGTCAAGCACAGCCTGAGTAGAATACCATTCACGGTCACCATAGTCTCCATTGAAGGGCCCACTATTTTGGACCAGTCTGGAGAGGTAGTAGCAAAGGCCTGGACAGACGATTTAGCCACAAAGAAATTTGAGTTAGGGTTTCTCAAACTCTCACTGCAGGCATTTCAGGCACCCCTTGGCCATTGATTTGCTTTTTGGAGCTCCCCTTGAAGTCTGTTTACTACTCTTTCTAAGTCCTTCTGAGACCAGCATTCTCTTTTCATATGGCCATCCTTTCCACAGTTGTGACAAATGATAGACTCCTGGGTCATCCTGGGAGAGAACATCGTATGAGGAACTGAAGCAGTAGTGAGAGATTGGGGTCTAGTATCTGCTTGCAGGGTGAGAGTGGTGCAACTTGTCTTAACAGTTCCTTTAGAGTGGCAGTCAATCTGGTGATCTCAGCCTTGGAGCCACCCTTGGTAGCGGATGCCTAAGGGTGCACCCCCACCCCCATGGCAGTCACATCCTGAAAGGGACCAGAATCTTGTTCCATAGGGGAAACCCTTGCAGAGGCACCAATCTTCAACTCTCGAACTTCCTTTAGTAGTTTGTCTTTCCAATGCTGGGTCCAGGGCGGGAAGTCCTTTGCATTCTCAGAGTGCTCGTTAAGTGCCGACTTTTGCCCCTGAGCCTCACTTGGCTGATCACTCTTGATCACTTGTGCAGCAGCAGCAGCAGATATGGGTGCACTTCCTACACGGGGTTGCCTTTGCTCAACCCCCCGAATTTCTTTCATTAGCTTGTCATAGGATGGGGGCGATTCCAGTCGGGTGGCAAGACGCAACTGAAGCAGTAACAATTCTGAAAATGGAGCAGACTTAAGGATCTGGTCCAGCCTAGTTGGATCTAATTCATTTGATGGCAAACTACCCTTTCTGAGGCACTCTTGTAGCATCTTTTCAAGCCGAGGTACATACACAGACAATGGCTCCCCTTGGTACTGCTGAGTGTTTCTTACTATCCACCCTCCACCACAGATCCTCATCTGAATCCAGGCTCCCATACACATTTTCCAATGCATCAAGATAGTCCTGTGCAGTTGCCTCGGGGTTACTGGCCCACTTGGCATGGTTGGTAGCCAGGGCAGGACCTCGGAGGCTCTCACTCAACCTCTTTCATTTCTCTGCTTCTGAGTACTAGAGGGGCAACATAATCTATCCAGGTATCCCAGTCATCCTCCCCCTGGTGGGGTGAGGAGGGTGCCCGAGAAGATTCTCAGCCTTTGGGAGGCGTCGTGACTAATGGCAGGTACAGATTATGGGGCCAGCACTGGCACGGGCACAGAAGGTGGGACAGTAACAGGTGCTGGAGTGGGAGGGGGTGTTGGGGAAGGCAAACCCATAGATGGCGGGAATAGTTTCTTTTCTTTTTTTTTTTATGACTCTGTTTATCTCCCCCGACACCGGAGCTCTCTCAGACCTCTCTGCTGGCCGGTGCCACTCTACCGCCCACTGTGATCCCCACTATCCTCAAGATCATTACTTTCTCCCCGAACCCCCGGGAGGGACATAGGGTCCTGAGGAGATCAAAGAGACAGTGGCGGGGCTCCAGTATTGGGCGTGTGGCAACAAGGCTCTGGGAGGGTCATTGCCTATCTGGGCCAGAGGGTTTTTTCCAGTAATGTTTACACCCCTGACATGGGATGTGCAATGATGCCTAGCCCATGACATGGGTGCTCCCACCCACATCGGGAAGGCAGCTGCCCGATATCTACCCCATACTTGTGAGCCCTTGTGTGTAGCAGTGCCACCGGTCTCCACCAGGGCTACTGCCGCACCGGGCTACCCCTGGATCCCTCCCCAAGAGAGGAGAGCAGTCCTTCGGACAGTCAATCCTCTCTCTCCCCTGCTGACCCCCAGCGGTCCGGGCTCATTCCCTAACCCAGGTCGCTGCATGGCATGAGGTATGGCGTCCAGTGCCTCAACCCTCAGCACCACCGGGCCAGCCACAGGAATAGTTTCTTAAAGTCCTCTATGGTTTTCCCTTCCTCCAGCAACAAATTAGCAAATTTCTCCTCAAAAGTCTCAGATAATGGTGGGAGCTCACTCTTTTGTTATCACTCTCCAGGCAGCTGGAATCCCTTCTGGGGCAATAGTCTGTGGCACTTTAGAGCTGTCCATGAGGTCAATACACTCTACCAAGGCTATGAAAGTTTGGGCGATCAAATCAGCCTGTCAACCCACCACCACAGGGTTTTTTAAACATTCAACTTTGGAGAGTGCTCCCTCTACAGTGTCTTTACTGGTACCCAGGGGACTATCCAGTAAAAGTAGAGCATTTTGGTGGTCGATCTCCTGCCCAGTACACCACCCCACCAACTGGTGTACAACCATTTCTACTGGCGTAGCCATTAATCTTTAAAAATAATTAGTAATTTTTGGCCAGTAGAAGGCACAAAATCTCAGCGGTGGGCCTCCAAAATGAAACCCCTAGGTGGCACTATCCCAAGGGCTACTACCCTTGTCTGCTTGGCTAGTAGCAGGTTAAGGGGCCTGAGTTCCGAAACGGGTGCCTCCATCCAGAGGTCAGGGTTGGTAGCGGTCAAGCTAACCTGGGCACAGCCCTCCAGGACATTGCAACCCCCTCTTTCCTTACTAAAGGCTGGAACAATACACAATAATCACTTTCACAATACCCCTGATATACCACACAAGTACCCACTCTGTTTGCACTTACCACCAGGGCTTTCCTCTGGCCCGGCCCTGGGGACCCCCTCTAAAACAAGGTTATACACAGTAAATAACATCAGTACAGTACTCTTGCACAAACTGGAACCACAGTCAGGGTAAATGCAAAAAAGAGTTAGTTCTGATTTATTTAAGGGGCTTGAACAAGGGAGGGGCATAATCAGGTTAATTTGCTTAAAGGCTTAATCAATCAAACAGTTATGCATGCACTTCAGGGTCCATAAATAGTCACACACTCTGGGTACCCAGATGGAGAATGGTGGGCTAGCCAGGAATGTTGCAGCTGGTTGGGGCCCTGTGATGGAAGAAACAACATGCACAGCACACATTATTTGTATCTGGAGCCGGAGGGCTCAGTTAATGAAAAGAAAACAACAAGACAATCAGATGACACACTTTTAGATTAGGCTGTTGTTGCAGGGAGCTACCCCGATGATTACTAACGATACCCAAGACTGGAAACAGGCTGGACGAAAATCAAAACAGCAAGTGGTTAATCTGGAGTGCCAGGAGAAGCAGGGCCCACATGATTCGCTGAGGCATCGTTCCTGTTCAAGCGTGGAGCAGGGGGGCTGATCCCCAGGCAGGTCTCTCTTCAGTGGCTTTCTCTGTGCAGTGGGGGTAGTCTGGCAGGGCCAGCATGGCATGACCCAGGCCAAATGGAGATGAAAGCGGATTCAGTCCGATTTGGCTGGATAAAGCTTCCAGCAAACAGAACACAGTTCACACAGTGGGGAACCAAATCACGACCCACTTTCAATACACAGCAATTTACATATAAAGGATTCCACAGTACCAGCAAGCAGAACACAGTTCACACAGTGGGGAACCAAATCATGACCCACTTTCAATACACAGCACATTTACATGAATGGAAATTCTACTGTACCAGACAAACCACTCTCCAGTCACGATTGCAAAGTCTGTACAAACCTGGGAATCAAAAGCAGCTGGAAATCCTGACAGGCCGATTGCATTCAGCAAATCTTCGGTCTTCTTCAGGTATGAGCTTGGTAAAAAATCAGTGGCTTACTTCATTCTCACAAACTTGGACTTAGTCCAAAATAATTCTCTTCTTTCCCTCTCAGGGGCAGCAGACAGACATGCAGGCCACAACTCATGCCTTTCCACACTTCTCCCATGTGAAACTACTCAGACAGCTGCTGGACTGTCTCAAGCTCTTGCTCATTCAGCTCCCCACTGAGATCTGACTGAAACAGCAGGCAACTTGGGGATTTCCCTCAGATACAAAAGGTTCGGTTGGCTGATTCGTCTGTCAGTCACAACAAGAGCTCCCCCTTCAGGTGCAAAAAGCCCCCAAAAGCCCAAAACTACAATTCCTGCAGATTTTGACTCCAGACAGTTCCACTAGTCCGGCTCCATTTTTGGTCCCACCAGACTGATTGGTCCAATTTGGCAGTTCCGGGCCAAAATGGTGGGGATAAATAAAACAGTCCTTGCTGCAAAAAAGGCAGGTTAGACAAACTACGTTATCATCATCACTCTAAATGATTGTCAGCAATTAGTTACATCTTTCAACAGAACTCCTTCTCAGATTACTTATGACTGCAATCCAGGCAGCTCTTAAAGAGACAGTGCACAGAGGCTATACGGGCACTCTCTGGCAATCACATTTAAACTGCGAAAATGCAGGGCACCAGCTTGGCCGTGAGCATTTAGGCAAGCTCAAGGAAGACTTTTTGGGAACCCCCATTTGTTGGGGTGTTATACATACAGCACAGGACAACCAACCTGAAGACAGATCTGACCTGGGCCAGGATCCCCCCTTCCCCCCACCTGCCCCCTCTCCGGGCCCTGCACCAGCAGCATCCTCAGCTGCACCACAACAGCCACAGGGTGCTAACAAGCAGGCAGATGGAGATGCTATTATATGTTGTTACTGAACCCATCCAAGGCCCCTCTGGAGTCTCAGAGGTTTTACCGAATTTGGACCCCACTAGCGCACAAGGGCCAAAACCTACAGACATGGCCCCTCCCCCTGGAGTTTCAACTTCCTAAAACCAGGAGAGTTACCAGGGCCTCAGTCAAAAACCCTATCAAACCCATCTCACTCCCCTTACAAAATACCTTTCAAGTTCTACAGGTTAGCAAGAATGGGGATTCGGATCTGGAATCTGATGTTTCATCCAGGTCTGGAATGATATCAGATCTCGAACAGGAGTGTCCTAATGTTCCTCTAGACTCCAAAAAGGAAAAAGGAAAAGGGAAAAAAAGGAAAGAGCCTGATAAAGGTGGGATCCCAGGATATAATCCTCCTCACTAATTTAGTACATGGCAACCCTACATGTAGCTTCCCTGAATGTGTACAGCATGAGAAACCATAGGAAAAGACTGATAGCTTTGTTATGTTTCCAGCATACTGTACATGCCATTATTTTACTTCAGGAAACAAAATTAAATTCTCTCTTTCACACAGAACAAGCAAGGAGAGAGTGGGTATGGGGTCCTTCATACTGCACTTTTGGGACTGATATGGTAGATGGTTTGGGCACACTGTTTAAAGGCACGAATTTTGTGTCAAACATAGGTTGCTGGATATTTATCCAGGCCGAGCACTGCTTTTAGACTGATCTTATTTATTTTTATTTTTCATTAAGAATATTCAATACCTATGCACCACAAACAAAAACTGCACAGATTGAGCTCTTTGATAAAATTAGACCATACTTATACACTGCTAGACACGTCATTTGGGGAGGTGACATGAACTGTGGTTTAGACACTAAGTTAAGGAACAACATTAAAAAACAAACATTTGTCAATGCCAAATGTTGATTGAGTTGGTCCGTTGAGCTCGCTCACTGGCCCTATGTCACTCACTCGTTCTGTTTCTCCCAGTGTAGCAGGCTGTTCTTTTGTACTGGGATCCTGCCTGCATTGGCACGTTTATCTGCCCACAAAGAAATCTGCAGCTGTCCCAACAGAGCTCTGTTGAGGTGGGTCACTCCCCTTCTCTCCTTCTCTCACTCGCTCATTCTAGCTCTGCTGGTGCTGCAGGTTGCCCTTTTGTACTGGGCTCCTGCCTATGTTGGCAGCTTCTTCTGCCCACGAAGAAATCTGCAGCAGTCCTGACACAGGTCCGTTGAGCTACCTCACTCCCCCTCTCTCTCATTCCATTTCTGCTGGCACTGCAGGCTGGCCTTTACAGGACCTACTTGTGAATGAGCTTGCTCAATGGAGTTTTCCTGCAATAAACTTGAACTTGAACTTGAACTTTTGTACGGGGCTTCTGCCTGCGTTGCCACCTTTTTCTGCCCACAAAGCAATGTGCAGCAGTCACAATAGAGGTCTGTTGAGCTTGCTCACTCCCTCTCTCAATCGCTTGTTGTGTTTCTCCTGGCACTGCTGGCTGCCCTTTTGTACTGGGCTTCTGCCTGCGTTGTCACCTTTTTCTGTCCACAAAGAAATCTGCAGCTGTCTTGACGGAGCTCCGTTGAGGTCGCTCTCTCCGCCTGTCTCATTCGCTCATTCTGTTTCTCCTGATGCTGCAGGCTGCTGTTTTGTACTGGGCTTCTGCCTGCATTAGCATGTTTTGCTGTCCACAAAGAAATCTGCAGCTGTCCCGACAGAGCTCTGTTGAGGTGGGTCACTCCCCTTCTCTCCTTCTCTCACTCGCTCATTCTGTTTCTGGTGGCGCTGCAGGCTGCCCTCTTGTACTGGGCTCCTGCCTCTGTTGGTGGCTTTTTCTGTCCACAAAGAAATCTGCAGCAGTCCTGACACAGGTCTGTTGAAGTAGCTCACTCCCCCTCTCTCACCTGCTCGTTCCGTTTCTGCCGGCGCTGCAGGCTGGCCTTTTGTACTGGGCTCCTACCTGCATTGTCGCCTTTTTCTGCCCACAAAGAAATCCACAACAGTCATGATAAAGCTCCGATAAGCTTGCTCACTCCACCTCTCTCACTCGCTCATTGTGTTTCTCCCGCACTGCAGGCTGCCCTTTTGTTCTGGGCTTCTGCCTGCGTTGGCACCTTTTTCTGCCCACAAAGAAATCCGCAGCTGTCCCGACAGAGCTCTGGTGAGGTTGCTCACTCCGCCTGTCTCACTCACTCATTCTGTTTCTCCTGGCGCTGCAGGCTGCCATTTTGTAGTGGTCTCCTGTCTCTGTTGGCACCTTTTTCTGCCCACAAAGAAATCTGCAGCAGTCCCGACAGAGCTTCGTTGAGCTCGCTCACTCCCCCTCTCTCTCTCGCTCATTCCATTTCTGTCAATGCTGCAGGCTGCCCTTTTGTACTGGGCTAATGCCTGCATTGCCGCCGTCTGGCCACAAAGAAATCTGCAGCAGTCATGATACAGCTCCATTGAGCTTGTTCACTCACTCTCCCTCTCTCACTCGTTTGTTCTGTTTCTTCAGACCGCTGCAAGCTGCACTTTTGTACTGGGCCCCTGCGTGCATTGCTGCCTTTTTCTGTCCACAAAGAAATCCGCAGTAGTCCCAACAGAGCTCCATTGAGCTCGCTCACTCCCCCTCTCTCTCTTGCTCATTCCATTTCTGTCGATGCTGCAGGCTGCCCTTTTGTACTGGGCTAATGCCTGCATTGCCACCGTCTGGCCACAAAGAAATCTGCAGCAGTCACGATACAGCTCCATTGAGCTTGTTCAGTCACTCTCCCTCTCTCACTCGTTTGTTCTGTTTCTTCCACCGCTGCAAGCTGCACTTTTGTACTGGGCCCCTGCGTGCATTGCTGCCTTTTTCTGTCCACAAAGAAATCCGCAGTAGTCCCAACAGAGCTCCGTTGAGCTCGCTCACTCCCCCTCCCTCACTCACTCATTCTGTGTCCTCCACTGCTGCAGGCTGCCCTTTTGTACTGGGTTCCTGCCTGCGTTGCCAGCTTTGTCTGCCCACAAAGACATCTGCAGCAGTCCCGACACAGCTCCGTTGAGGTTGCTCACTCCTCCTGTCTCATGCACTCATTCTGTTTCCCCTGGCGCTGCAGTCTGCCATTTTGTACTGGACTTCTGCTTCTGTTGGCATTTTTTTCTGTCCACAAAGACATCTGCAGCAGTCCTGACAGAGCTCCATTGGCCTCACTCACTCCCCCTCTCTCACTCGCTCGTTCCGTTTCTGCCGGGTCTGCAGGCTGGCCTTTTGTACTGGGCTCCTGCCCACATTGTCGCCTTTTCCTGCCCACTAAGAAATCCACAACAGTCACACTAGACCTCCGGTGAGCTCGCTCACTCCCCCTCTCTCACTCGCTCATTCTGTTTCTCCTGGTGCTGCAGGCTGCCCATTTGTACTGGGCTCCTGCCTGTGTTGGCACCTTTTTCTGCCCACAAACAAATCCGGAGCTGTCCCGACAGAGCTCCGTTGAGGTTGCTCACTCCTCCTGTCTCATGCACTCATTCTGTTTCCCCTGGCGCTGCAGTCTGCCATTTTGTACTGGACTTCTGCTTCTGTTGGCATTTTTTTCTGCCCACAAAGACATCTGCAGCAGTCCTGACAGAGCTCCATTGGCCTCACTCACTCCTCCTGTCTCACTCGCTCGTTCCGTTTCTGCTGGCGGTGCAGGCTGCCCTTTTGTACTGGACTCCTGCATGCTTTGCTGCCTTTTTCTGCCTACAAAGAAATCCGCAGCAGTCCTAACAGAGCTCCATTGAGCTCACTCACTCCCCCTCCCTCACTCGCTTATTCTGTGTCTCCTGCTGCTGCAGGCTGCATTGCCACCCTTTTCTGCCCACAAAGAAATCTGCAGCAGTCACGATACAGCTCCATTGAGCTCACTCACTCACTTCCCCTCTCTCACTCGTTTGTTCTGTTTCTCCCACCGCTGCAGGCTGCCCTTTTGTACTGGGCCCCTTCGTGCATTGCTGCCTTTTTCTGCCCACAAAGAAATCCGCAGCTGTCCCAACAGAGCTCCGTTGAGCTCACTCACTCTCCCTCCCTCACTCGCTCATTCTGTGTCTCCTGCTGCTGCAGGCTGCCCTTTTGTACTGGGTTCCTGTCTGCATTGGTGGACTTTTCTGCCCACAAAGACATCTGCAGCAGTCCTGACACAGCTCCGGTGAGCTTGCTCACTCCCCCTCTCTCACTCGCTCATTCTGTTTCTGCCGGCACTGCAGGCTAGCCTTTTGTACTAGGCTCCTGTCTGCGTTGGCACCTTTTCCTGCCCACAAAGAAATCCGTAGCTGTCCTGGCAGAGCTCCATTGAGGTCGCTCACTCCCCCTGTCTCTCTCACTCATTCTGTTTCTCCTGGTGCTGCAGGCTGTCCTTTTGTACTGGGCTTCTGCCTCTGTCGGTATCTTCATCTGCCCACAAAGAAATCTGCAGCAGTCCCGACACAGCTCCGTTGGCCTCACTCACTCCCTCTGTCTCACTTGCTCTTTCCATTTCTGTCAGTGCTGCAGGCTGCCCTTCTGTACTGGGCTCCTGCCAGTGTAGCCACCCTTATCTGCCCACAAAGAAATCCACAGCAATCATGAAAGAGCTCTGTTGAGCTCGCTCACTCCCTCTATCTCACTCATTCGTTCTGTTTCTCCCACCACTGCAGGATGCCCTTTTGTACTCAGCCCCTGCATGCATTGCTGCCTATTCCTGCCCACAAACAATTCCACAGCTTCCCAACAGAGCTCCGTTGAGCTCACTCACTCCCCATCCCTCACTCGCTCGTTCTGCATCTCCCTGCGCTGCAGGCTGCCCTTTTTGTACTGGGCTTCTGCCTGCATTTTCGCCTTTTCCTGCCCACAAAGAAATCAGCAGCAGTCCCGATAGAGTTCAGTTGAGCTCGATCACTCCCCCCCAGTCGCTCGATCCTAATCTATCCCAAACACTGATTTCTGACTGCGACTGCGATATTCTGTGCCAGAAGCGTGGAAACACATTTCAGCCAGGATGTGAAAAATGTCAGCTGTACTGTTCATAAGGAGGTGTGAACAAATGCCAGTGTTGAAAATCTGGTGTGAAAATATTACTACTATTACTAATTTGCAAACTTACAAGGGTGTGTGGAACCTGCACAACACATGCTCGTAACACAGTCATTTTATGGAGTTTCATCACAACATTTTCAACATACAGTAGTAGCCATAGATATTGCCAGCTATTTCCAGATATTTTGTAAAATTTCTAAAGAGTTTCTCTTTGCTGCCCCTACTGTGGAAATGAAGAAAGCAGAAATTTCGGGAAATAGCTGGCAATGTTTGTGGCTACTACTGTAGGCATTTTAGGACATCTGCTCATGAACAGTGTCAGTGTGATTTTCTTAATATGTCCCGAACACTGATTTACCACAGCGACTGTGCTATTGTGCGCCGGAAGAGCAAAAACACATTTCGGCCAGGATGTGAAAAGTGACAGCTGGACTGTTCATAATGAGGTGTGGCAAAATGGCAATGATGAAAATCTGGAGTGAAAATATTGCAAAGTCACGAGCTTGCATGGAAACTGCACAATGCACATTCATCACACACTCATTTTATGGACATTCGTCACCAAATTTTCAACATAGGTATTTTAGGACATCTGCTAATGAACAGTGTCACTGTCATTTTCATAATGTGTCCCGGACATGGATTTCCCACAGTAACCATGCTATTCTGCACAGTAAATGCAAAAACACATTTTGGCCAGGATATGAAAAATGACAGCTATACTGTTCATAAGGAGGTGCAGAACAATGGCAATGTTGAAAATCTGGAGTGAAAATATTATAAATTCGTGAACTTTCAAGCGTGCGTACAAAAAGTATCATCACCAAATTTTCAACATAGGCATTTTAGGACCTTTGCTCATGAACAATGTCACTGTTGTTTTCATAATCTGTCCCAAACACTGATTTCCCAGAGTGACCACGTTATTCTGCGCCGGAAGTGCGAAAACACATTTTGGCCAGGGTGTGAAAAATGACAGCTATACTGTTCACAAGGAGGTGTGAAAAAATGCCAATGTTGAAAATCTGGGGTAAAAATATTGCAAATTCATGAAATTACGAGCATGTGTAGCAACTGCGTAATGCACGCTCATAAAACAATCATTTTTGGGATTTTTTCCACCAAATTTGTAACATAGGCTTTTTGACAGCCCACCTCATGAACACTGGCACTGTCATTTCATTAATCAATCCCAAAAGGTGATTCCACGCAGTGACCGCAAAATCACCTTTCGGGGTCGATTGACACCATGACAGTGGTAGAATTCATGAGGAGGGGTCCCAAAAATCCCATGTTGAAAATTTGGTGCCAAAATTCCAAAATGCCTGAGATATGCATCAAAGTGGAAAAAACCCTATTTGTTCCATTATACTGTTTACCGGCATGTCCTCAGTTCACAGTCGGCTTTGAAGAGTGCAGACGTGTTCCGGTCCACTGAAGATCATCACGCCGGACTCGGAGGTAAGTATGAGGTGAGGGGGTGTGGGAGGCAGGGTGCGCAGTGGGTGGGTGGAGTGCGGGTTGTGGGTGGGGGGCAGGGAGACCCCTGAGGGACCGTTTCCTTCTTTACAGGGTAAAAAAAAAAGACATCGCGGGACCGTTTTTTCTTTCACAGGGGCATGTGGCAAGCTGGGGTGGGCTCCCAGCTTGCCAATGGAGTCTTGCTTTTGGGGGCAGCTGTAGCCAATGGGGATTGGGCACCCCTGTTAGAACACAGGAAAGGGTGGGGCACCGGGTGGTTGTTACATTATGCCGAGGGATTGGGCACCCAGTCGGCTGACAACAAAAGCGGGGGTTTATATAATGCAGATGGGAGTGGGCTCCCCATCAGCAACATAATAAGTGTGGGGCACTGAAGCTGACGGGATTGGGGCCTCGCTGGCAATAAACACGGTGGGGGCCACATGCTGCCCAGGAGGATTGGGCACCCCTCAGTGGGGGTTTAATATTGTTTGTGAACACGGCGGCAAGCTCGCCATGTTCAGAAACAATATCAATGGTTCAAGGTCCCACCCTGCAATGACCGGTCGCTCCCTTATTGCAGCGAATGGCTTACCCTGCAATGACGAGGTGGCCCCTGATTGCAGTGGCTAATTTTTTACAAGTTGGTGGCACGCTGGCTGAACTAGTATCAGCACCAGCATGACATGGCATTGGGGGAAGCTGGACAAGCCTTTACAGGCTGTGGGGGCATTGGCCACAACAGTGTTGCGCCTCCACAACCTGCTTGTGGAGAAAGCTGCCACAATATGTTTCTTGCACATGCGCGCAATCAATATAAAAATGTACTGTGACTCACATGCCTTATTAAACATCATTACTACAGATAATTTAGTGGATTCTTACCGTAAACTACATAAAGATGCAGGGTATACATATTTTCGAAACAGATTTGCAACATTGATTGACTACATATTTAGTTCTAGACTACTACTCCCTCAAAACTTCAGATTATTACCCTGTGAATTCTCAGATCACATAGTTTTACATTGCACTTTTAGCATGGCTAACATACCACCAAGGTTACACTCTGTCTCAAAGCATTGGAGACTAAACATCTCCTTGCTAGATCAAGAACACATTTGCACAGAAATGTCTCATTTACTCCATATTAGGGTGTGGCCTTAGTTGTCTGATACTAAGATGGACATTAAATACCTGATTACTCATCTTGGACGAGTAAAATCAAACACTGAACACCTACAATATTTGGACTGCAGAAATAGGCTGTATCAGTACATCTTTTACACACAACAATAGGACACGGGTATTAGCACACATTTCTGAGCTAAAAGAAAAAAAATGTTTAACTGTCAATATGATAGAGCTGACACCCAAGAGGCAGAAATGAGATATTGTACAGAGGTACAGCCATGTGCAGATCCCTTTTTAGCTTGCAAAAAAAGGGTGGATTCAACCTTAATGACAGAACTACAAGATTCAGATGGGATAATGAAACACCTAGACATGGACATTCTTCGGATAGTCCAGACCTATTTAATGGATACTTTCGAAACTAAATATCCCACTCACCTAATAAATGCTGACTTATTATATACTCTTCCTCCTCCATTGACTGATACCCAGTTAGAGGAACTTAATGCTCCAATTTTTTCTATGGAAATAGAACAGGCAATGAGCTGGCCTAGTGGCACTGAGGGTTGAGGCACTGGACGCCACACCTCGCACCATGCCGGCAACCCGGGTTCAGGAATGAGCCCGGGGTATCGGTGGTCGGCCCGGGAGGAGAAGAATGAAGTGCCCAATGATTGCTCTTCTTCTTCAGGGAGGTTCACTGCATGCTCCTGTCACTATACCGCCATCTAGGAAAGCCCGGTTGATAGGTGCTGTAGCTGGAGCAGCAGTATGGGCAGACTTCGGCAGGGGGTGGAGCCTTCCAGCTCATTGGACCCCATTGCACACCGAAGTCTAGGGAGAACAAGGGAAAAAACCCTCGGTCTCTCCTAAGTGACAACACCTCCCTGCTCGTCTCAGGCCCGCAACGGTAGACCCCACTGTACAGGATCCGCATCTCAGTATGTTGGCCTTGGGGACGTAAGTACAGGGAGTGCCTCCTCACCCCACCCGTGGGGTTATCCGAGTACCTTGATTAGTGTGGATCCATGGTACTCTAGGGGCAGACTGCACCGAGACCAGAGAGAGCAGTTCAGAGGATGTCTGGGGGGAGAGACGATGTAGTTAGGAGCATAAATACCAAGTGAAAAAAAAAAAAGAAATAGAACAGGCAATTAATACACTAAAAGATGGCTTCTCTCCAGGGCCGGATGGATTGCCTAGTACTTTCTATAAAAAATTCTCCCCTGTTTAGTGAAATTATTTTAAAAAAATTGTTTATGTCATGTTACAGGATGTCTCTGAATTCAATAATTTTGGAGGGGCCATCGAGATTTTTATTCACAAGAAGGGTAGTAAGCAGCATTTGAACAATTGGAGACTGATAAGTCTGCTTAACACAGATTACAAAATGTTATCAAAAATACTGTGTATGCACATACAAAAAGTCAGTGCATGTTTGATTCATGATGCCCAAACCTGCTCAATACCTGAGCATAACATTACAGACAATCTCACATTTTTGAGAGATATGTTTGAATATGGGAGATAGAATAAGATCAAAGGTTACCTGATGGCAATTGATCAAGCCAAGGCTTTTGGTAAAGTATCTCATAGCTACTTGTTTCAGGTACTGTTCTTTTATGCGATAACAGGAAACATGTTAGAGTGGCTTCAGTCTTTATATAGAGGGACCATCATAATGCCTTATGTGAATGGGTTAATGGGTGAAGCAATACCAATGAAAATTGGAGTACGTCAAGGATGCCCAGTTAGTCCATTATTGTATACCTATGCTTTGGATCCATTGATTAGAAGGATTATAGCTAACACAAGGATAGTGGGGCTATCACCAGGGCCTGGCCTGATGGAGCAAAAAGTGGCAGCCTATGCCGATGACTTATATTTTTTTGTAGATTTACCAAGATCTGGTAGGGAAATTAGGCAGCCACTAGAATGGTATTCCCAAAAATCAGGAGCATGCATAAATCAAGAAAAAAGTCATGTGGTTCGTATAGGCTCTCACACTGAGCAGGAAAGGAACATGGATTTTGTAGGTTTCCCTATAACCCGGTCAACTATTCAGGTTTTAGGGATCTTCTTTGGGTCTGGAAATTTAAAGATATTAAATTGGGAAAACAAACTCAAATTATATGAGTCAAAGGTTCAAGTATGGAAAAGCTGGACATTTTCCAAAAAAAGAGGATGTTAATAAAAAAAATTGTATTGCCCATTTTTACTTATTTATGTTTCACCCCCTTCCCGCCACCAGTTTATTTTGATACAAGGTTATTGAGCTATTTTTTTCAGATGCCCTGGGGCAGCAGACTGAATCCTGTGAAACAAGATTTTACATATTTATCTTTAGGAGCTGGGGGGCAAAGGATGATAAATCCCCTTGTTTTCTTTCATTCTTTCTTTTAGATTTCTACCTTTCAGATAGGGTTAAAAACTGATCGTACATCCTGGAAATCTTGGACTCCGAATTTATTTAGGCTTTATTTTGCAAAAATGGGATGTTCACCCCCCTAAAATATTACAGACATTTCATATCCCAGAATATGCTAGCTCATCTTTAAGGAAATTGAGACAATGGCATTTATGTAAAACTTCAATTTCTGCAATGTTAAGAAAACAGTTGTATATAAATGTTATGCCCACCCAATTTACAATGGTGGTAGAGTTTCCTAAATGCTTTCCATCAAAACATTCAGTAGTGTTATTATTATTAAATGACGAACAGATCCCGGTACGTACCTGGGATGTTTTATGGTTAAGTTGCCACGGCAGATTGGGAGTGAGGGGAAACCTGAAACACAAAGCAATAGAAGAAAGGTTTTGCCTGGAGTGATTGTATGGTTCCATGCATTAATATCGCTGGAAATATAAAGGGGTACAATATATCGTGGGCAGCACATCGTGTGCACATAGGTTGCCCGGTGCAATACATCTCTGGGCACATACACTGCAAGTGCACAGTGTAGCCTAGAAAAGGCAACAATGCACAGGTCTGCACCATCAACCCTCAGAGTCCAAATGCGATTGTGGATATTGTAACTGCAGCTCACTGTAATGTATTCTCCCTTAGGGAACAAATTAGTCACAGTACGTGTACAACCTCGTCTTACCAGTTGTGATGTCCTGTCCCATTTCACACCATCCCTTTGAGGTATCGGTATCCTTCCATGCCCACAATATGCTGCGGCTGTGTAATGACAGCTGCGTGTGGCCAGGGCCGGGCAGTGGTTGCAGGAGGCTGGCAGCTTGCGAAGTGCAGGGGGGGGTCAGGCAGCTGGACAGCACAGGGGAGGGCAGGGCAGTGCTACTGGTAGTAAACCCCATGAAACACTGTCAGCAGTGATTACAATATCCGTAAATGCAATTGGACTCTGAGAGGAGGTGGTGCACATACAGTGTTTTGGCCCAGCGAAGTTTTGCACCAGGCAACCTATTTGCACATGATGTGCTGCCCGCAATATATTTTAACCCTTTATATTTCCTGCGATATTAACGCACAGAACCAATTGATCTAACTATTGTCTTTCCACCTGAGGTGTGGTCTCTCACCACCCCCGTAGCCCCCGGGCCTGTATTGTATGGTAATCTGTAACATGTGGGTATGAAATTCCATTGCTGTATGTTGGTAATCTGTGGCATGTGTGTATGTAATTCCACTGCTTGTTCTCTTGCCTTATAAATCCCTGATGTTTTATTCCCAATATTGGAGTCTGTCTCCTCCTGACTGTAATGCTACTATGCAACTGCTCCTCTGTCTCACCATTGGAGTATGTCTGCTCCTGTTTGTAATTGATGTCTAATGTATTTCTCCTATGTAATTACCTTGTAATTCTCCCGGGTCGCACCTGAAAATAAGCACTTGCTGTCTAGCGTGCTTACTCAGTTACCAAAAGCAAATAAATAAATAAATTGTATACAGAAAGAAGTCACCAAAGTGGATTTTTTTTAGAATGTCCCACAACACTAGGGTTATTAGACAGTTTGGACACTAGATGGCAGTGGCCATACATTCGAAATCTGACTTGTGAAGCATTTCTGTTAGGAGACTACACAGGGTATTTAAAATGTTTTCATCCCAGTACACTGAATGTTGTTATTGCTTGTCTTAAATTTTACCTCTGGCAAGTTAGATGCCAGTTTCTGACTCAGCAATTAAACATCTCTCCTCTGGCTTTTGCAGTAATGATTGAGAATTCTCTAAAACAAGTTAGAACTGTGGATTATAAAAGATTACCTAAAGTCAGAGCTGATGCAATGTGGAGAAGGACAGCATGTCTAGACTAACCAGTTTGGGATCAGAAGAGTCTGTACATTAGTATAAGTAAGATTCAAGGGTGAATCACTATTTAATTTTGTTCTGCACTATTGCTATGTACATATTAAAAGGCAAAAGGTCACTGTATTATTCTGATAACAGATAGTGATGTAACCCCCTTGTTACCCGGGGTTACTAGAATCCCAGTAAGACCTAGTGGTAGGCAGGGAAGGCAGCTTGTGAAACTCCAGTTAAATGGGTTTCACACTGTCTCACTCTGTTCTCAGTCTCATCTGAGACTGAGGGATGACATCACCAATAGAACTATCACAGCTGCATGAGCCACATTGGAATCTGCAGCAGAGGGAGTTAGACAGAACTCTGGGAGTTTTGAAGTCAGTGTCTTCAGTCAGTCTTCAGTGAGTGTGTGAGAAGTTGGAAGCTTGCTGGTAAAGCAGCTCAGTGAAGGCTCTAGGAGCCTCAGCCCTGACAGAGGGCTACTTTTAAGTAAATAAGGTGTGTGTCTCCACCTTAAAGAGAGACACAGAAGATTACTGAAGTGGTGGAGACCGCTATTTTCGGGTCTCACTGCCCCTCCCTTAGAGGGCAAGAAAGTTTCCTACAGATTCCTGGGCCAACCCCCTAGTTCTGCTTGTGGAGGAAAAGCTGCCTATGTGTTCCAGTGTTTATTTGGGAGAATAAGAGGATTTGTGCATCGCCTGTGGGGCATCTGCAACGTGAGGGTGAGTGTCTGCTCTGGCTAAAAGGGCCTATGTTTTTTACCCTGGGACTTGTGCGACAATGTGGGGATTGAACTACTAAATATTGGGAAGCCTAGAGTAATGGGCTAAGCAAAGTAAAAGTAGGTTCAAGTCCAGAGCTTGTTGGGATGCAAATAATATGTAGAGGAGATGTGACAGATGTCTACCTATAATCTACATTTGAAAGTTCAGTAAAGGAATTGTTCAGTTTCCAGAGAAATGGCCGGGTATGGGCTGTGGGAGCTGGAGGTGGGTGGCCCCCCATCTTTAGTGACCAGATCCACCTCTACGGATTTCTTCTGTGGATTTCTACTTTGCCTCAGGCACTTGGCCAGTGATGGGGGAAGTACCCAGACGTGAGATTGTAAGGAAAATTCTCTCTAGGAGTCGAAGACTCTAGTGTGGTTTGGGGAGCCACAAGAGGATAATTGGTTCATTCTTCCAATGGACCATGGATCAAGTGGCCGGCAGGGGAGCCGGGCCAGTGGGGGAAACCCAAGTAGAGTACAAGTCGGGCTGTGTACCCAAAGCTGCATACAAGTCCGGGCTGTGTGCCTGGTGGGTTTAGAGCCTGAGGGCTGGAAATGGTGATAAAAGCATTTAAACTAGCAAAGGGGTGACAGGCCAGCAAGGAGGTACCTGCCTCACCCCACAGCTACAGTGGAACCAGTGAACCAGAGGAGTGGCTATCTCTGCAAAGCAGTGTGCAAAGATGGAGATTAGTGCCCAAGAGGTGGATAAGCAGAAAGGGCAAAATTCAGCAGAAGGGCAGACAGCAAGGAGAACCAGGGATAAATGACAACCAAGGAAGGGGCTGGAGTAGAACAGTGAAGCAGTCTAGGGAGGTCAAATCATGGAAAGCCATGTGTGCAAATGCCGGAGCCTTAGCAACAAGATGGAAGATCTGGAGGCTGTCATGGTACAGTCAGACCTGGACATTGTGGCCATCACTGAAACCTGGTGTAATGATAACCATGACTGGAGATGGCCATACCTGGCTACAACATATTCAGAAGAGACAGAGCAGGCAGAAAGGGAGGAGGATGGCACTGTATGTGAAAAAATGACATAAGGGCCACAGAGATCCAGGAGGAACAAAATGGGGAGAGATACTGTGGGTTAAGCTAGAAAGAAAATGGGGACAGCCATCCGCACAGGTGTGGTCTATAGACCACCAGCCCAGGAGGAAGAAACAGATAGGAGCTGATGCTAGCCATCAAGGATGACAGACAAGGGTGAGGTAGTACTGGTTGGAGACTTCAATATTCCAGGCGTGGACTGGAGCATCCCAGCAGCAGCATCAACTAGGAGCAGATTTATCCTGGACTCCTTCAGGGTGCCTTCCTCAAGCAACTGGTCATGGAACCAACTCGGCAGAAGGCAATACTGGACCTTGTGCTCACAAACAGGGACAGTGTGATGGGAAGTAACAGTGGGGGCACCTGGGTAACAGTGACCACCAGTCATTGTGGTTTGAAATCACAGAAAGAGCAGAACCAAATCACACAAAAACACGATCCTGGATTTTTAGGTGGGCAGACTTTGGGAAAATGGGAGATACTTGAAAGAGGCATTAAGGGGAATGGGACAGGAAACAGGGTTGAGGAACAGTGGGCAGTATTTAAAATGGGGATTACAAGAACAACAGAATTATGCATTAAGCAGGTTAGCAAGAGGAAAAGGAAGAGGAGACCATTATGGTTTTCCAAAGAGGTAGCAAAGAAAGTGAAAGCCAAAAAGATTGCATTCAGGCAATACAAAAGACACAGGCAGAAGGGGATAGGAGAAGTACCAGGCGAGCAAAGGGAGGCAGGGAGGTCAGTAAGGAAGCCAAAGCTCAGACAGAAGAACACATTGCAAATCAGTGGGTAAAGGGGACAAAACCTTTTACGAATGCGTAAGTGAAAAAAAGAAAAGACAAAGGGAGGGATAGTGAGACTGAAGGAGGAGGATGGGAGCCGCGTGGAGGATGACAACAGTGAAGCTGACATATTGAACAGGTATTTCTGCTCAGTCTTTACTGAGGAAGAGGGGGTAATGGGTCTGAAGGGAGTACAAGGAGTGAGAATGGTGCAGAAATGGACACAAGTCTCTTTACAGAGAAAGGGTCCTGAAGGAACTGGAAGTAATAAGAGTTGATAAAGCAATGGGGCCAGATGAGGTGCACCCCAGGGTCCTTAAAGAACTAAGAGGTGGTGGCTGAACCTCTGCTATCCTGTTAGCCAATCACTGGAAACAGGGAGGTACCCAAAGACTGGAGGACAGCAGATGTAGTCCCCTTATACAAAAGTGGGAACAAAGAGGAAGCAGGAACTACAGACCAGTCAGCCTCACCTCAGTAGTGGGGAAGATCATGGAAGCACTACTGAAGGAGAGATTGGTGGAACATCTGGTTGTCAATGGACTACAGGACCCAAGGCAGCATGGTTTAACCAGGGGGAGGTCATGTCAGACCAACCTCATTGAATTTTTTGACTGGGTGACTAGGGAGGTGGATCAGGGAGGGCAGTGGACATGGCCTATCTGGACTTCAGCAAGGCCTTTGACACTGTGCCACATAGAAGACTATTACACAAACTGGGGAACATGGGTGTGGCAGGACAGTAGTGTGGTGGGTAGGTAACTGGCTGGGTGGCAGGACACAGAGGGTGGTGGTAAATGGCTGTGACTCCACAGAGGAAGAGTGACCAGTGGGGTACCACAGGGATCAGTGCTGGGACCGGTCCTATTCAACATCTTCATCAGTGACATTATGAGGATCTAGAAGGCAGAATTTCTCTGTTAGCTGATGACACAAAGCTCTGTAACAGAGTAGACACACCAGAGGGTGTAGACAGAATGAAAGCGACCTGCAGAAACTTGAAGAATGGTCAGGGTTTGTAGTTGAGATTCAATGCAAAAGAGTGCAAGATAATGCATATAGGTACAAAACCCTGGCACAATATATCAGTTGGGGGTGAGGATATAGCATGCACCAAGCAGGAAAGGGATCTTGGGGTTGTCATCTCTAATGACCTCAAGGTAGGGAAACAGTGTGACAAGGCAGCAGGTAAAGCAAATAGGAAGCTGGGATGTATAGGCAGAGGGCATCACCAGCAGGAAAAGGGAGGTCATAATTCCACTATACAAGACACTAGTGAGGCCCCACCTGAGTACAGTGTACAGTTCTGGAGACCATACCTACGTAAGGACATAGACAGGGTAGAGAAGGTTCAGAGGAGGGCAACAAAGATGATGCATGGATTGCATCACAAGTCCTATGAAGACAGGTTGAAGGAACTGAACATGTACTCCCTGGAGGAGAGGAGGGAGAGGGATATGATAGAGACATACAAGTATCTTACAGGGAACAACAGGGTGCAGGAAAACACTATTTTAAGCGAAAAAGATGTTCCAGGACTAGAGGCATGGGATGAAGTTGGAGGAGGACGATTCAGAGGAAACATGAGAAAGAATTTCTTCACAGAACGGGTGGTGGACAAGTGGAACACCCTGCCAGAGGAAGTGGTGGGGGCTGAAACAATCACGGGATTTAAGAATGCATGGGATAGACATAATGGAATTCTAGAGGTCAAGAGTAAGGGGAAACAGACTTCTAGGAAAACAAATTGAACTTACAAGCTCAAATGGGCAGACTGGGTGGGCCATAGGCCCTTATCTGCCGACACTGTCTATGTATCTATGTATCTATGTATAAAGTGTTCTGTAGTCTCTAATCTGCATTACCAGGAAATGTAGCCCCATGGGGGTCCGTCTATGCTTTGTTTGTTCAGCTTGGATGTGAATAAAAGCCACATTGAAGAATCCCATTCCTGGTTCTGGACATTACAGTTATTGCTTCCTGTGTTTGGATTTACTTGGGTGCCCCTGTGCAGAGTAGCCAAACCTAGGTCCCCCTGTGCCGAGTAACCTCATCCTCCCTGAACCCAGTCCCCACCAGGTACTGCTGTCAGCTTCAACAGCATGCCACCTGTCGTTTTGGCAAAAAGGCAGGGGTGAGGGGTTACAGTGAAACTAAGTCCAAGGTTTTCCTAAAGACTTTTTTTTTCTCTTTTTTATGTTATGTAAGCAAAGGTATATTTTCATAAAATTAATTTGTTCTTTGTTTGCTTAGTATTGTAATGTTTCTTTTTGCTATAACTGTGGAGTAACAGTTACTGTCTCTAATGTGCTGGAGTAACAGTAATGGTCTCTAATGTGTGTTTTTTTTTATGTAGGTGGAAGGATTGCTTTTAAGGTTTTTGAAAATACTGTATTTTTTTGGATTTCATTTAATAAGTTTTTTCCTTTTGTTCATTTACTTGGATGTAACCATATTATTTTTTATTTTGAGACTGTTATGTTTTGTATGTATAATAAAATTCCCCTACTCTTTTCGAAAATGCCATGGAATCTTTAACATCCACCTGAACTACAAGCAGATAGGACCTTGGTTTAACATCTCATCCAAAAGATGGCACCTCAGGAGTGTAGCACCCCCTCATGCTGCACTACAGTGTCAGTATTAGAATTTAACCCAAGTGCCTGAGTGGGGAGAGAACCCACAACCTTTTGATCTGTGGGTCTCAGAGGCAAGTGTGCAACCTGCTGAGCCACTGGCACTGTTAACATTCCCTCAGCTCCTTCATATGTGTCCTGTCTGTTGAAGATGTTTTTGTTACCAGTCAAGTGACACACCTTCTCGTTCTCATCCACTTCCTTGGTAATGTAAATAATGAAGACACTGAAGATGACATAACCAGTGCATATGCATGTGACACTCAACATGCCATGCTCCCTTCCCCTGAGTGAATCACATTTACTATCACCCTCTGTCTTCCGTCCATCAACACATTTGATACACATCTTATTACCTTTTGCACTACCCAGAGTTTGGGACATACCATACAGCTTCCATTGCGAATACATAGTGTAAGCAGTTATTTAAAAAGTAAGCTTTTTCTTTAAATGTTTCTACAAATTCCCACCACAATTATTCCCTATTAGATAATATCAAACCTCTTTCTTTCCTTACTTCACTCATTTACTCATGTGTGGGATATTATCAATCAATCAATCTATCAATCAATCAAACTTTATTTAACCAGGCAGTTACAGCATTGAGCAAGCTCATTTTCAAGATGATCCTGGATGCAGAGGATACTTTTGCTTACAGTAGACAACACTTCCTACAAAAGTAGACATCATTACAGGCAGTTGCAATATACAAAATCAGTACTAGGATGAATTAGACATGTAAAAGAAGTGCAAATATAGGCATTTAAAGTGCAGTGTATACAGGTTGTACCTTATAGAGTACAAGTGAGGAGAGGGAGAAGGGACATAGAGAAGGGCAGTGGGAAGAAAGGGTATCAGACACATAGTAGAGAGGGAAAAATAGGGCAGCTTAATAGTATGAGATCTCCTGCAAAACTAATTGATGGGGGGGAGGTGGAGGGGGGATGGTTGCCCTACAGGGATGCTGGCCAACACGGGAAAAAGGTGGCCCAGGATTACAGAGGTTAAGGGACTCAGTTGAGTGGGGTAAGGCTTTACCTGAAACAATCACACGCTGTTTTATCATCCAATGGACCATTTTTTGCCTGATATTCATTGAAAGACATTTGTATAACATTCCTATTCAGGTAGCTGTCACAGAATATGTTATTATCACAGACGCGTATGACTACTTCCTGCAGAACCGTTCCACATACTGTTCTCACTTTGTGAAAACATATGCATTGTTCTTCTAAAGGCATGGTGACACAGCATTGACAATGACACCTATTAATGAAAATAAATTAAATTTTGAACAAAATAGTCAAAGTAAATTTAAAAGAAATTAAAACATTTACCTAAAAATGTCTGCAAAAACAAAAACACGAAACAGGTACACTACCGTACCCACATAGACATAATGGCAAAACTGCTTGACATGGTAATTTCATGAACCCCACGCACAAACAGATGCAAACAATGACAGCACAGTGCTGTCTGTCTCCCCTACCCATCCACAAACCCGACATAACCACATCATGGCAGTACATGGAACTCACTGTAATCAGCCAACCACCATGACACAATGACATAACACAGTGCCTGTCAGTCTGACAGTGTATGTAAACTATTATATCAATAACCACCACCCCCACCCAAATCCATAAAGACCAACAGTGCCTGACATTAGATACTTCCATGACAGTACATGTGAATGACTAACACCACCACTACCTGCCCAAGCAAACACCTACAGTACAATGGTGTCTGTTATACACTAACCACCACAAAACCAGTGTAAAGTAGCAGTCTCTATCTAGAACCTATATCACAACTCCATAGTTAAATTTATTGCACAGCCTTATTACTAGAGACAGAACTGCAAAACAGCATTATCTGGTAGTGACTGTACAACACCAACCACAACCCGCCCAACCAACTCACCCTGGACCCCCACCTGCACATACTGACAGCTCAACAGTATCATCATAGTGCAGTAGCACCACTATAAGGTTGAAATGGATTTTCTGTGCTAAACCCAAACATTTGCACTTTAATATCTTTGCAACTGTTCAACAGATTTGCATGAAATTTTGCATAAACAGTCTTGTGTGATTGATCTCTGGAGGTGCCAAGTTTTGTTCAGGTTGAATGAGCAGTTTCTGAGATCTGGATATTGAAAAAAGTAAATTTTTTGTAGTTTTTTTTTTTTTCTCATTGGTTTAAATGGGAGTTCTTTGAATTTAGTTACCACCCAGATGGTCTGGAATTTTGGTCTGAAATGTTCAGGGTAGAAAATAATTAACCCACAGTTCTGCCTTTTTCTGGTTTGGTAGATAAATATTATTCTGTTCCAAAGTTATTTCATTTTAAATTTTTCATAAATTGATTCTGAGCATGCTTAGTAAGCACCTCAAGATAGCTTTATGAAATGAAAAAAGAATTCATTCTTCATATTGACATCATCCTTTTCATTTGGCTGCCATCTGATTTTCTGTTTTTCAAGAAAATTGAAAAAACATACAATTGCCATTGTGGGGAGCTACCAAGACATGTAGTTTGCTTATCAGGGCCCCCTTCAGTGGATTCTGCACTTAATAATTCCAAGAATGCCTCTCAAATATTGTGTTTTGATGTTTATAAATCCTTTTTCTCATCACATGATTCAAAAAAATGTTCATTTTTTTGTATCACGAGTGACAAAAAAGGATTTTTTTTTATGAGGGAAAACTGATTTCCCTGCTGTGTAATAGCACCCTGCTCTCCAATCTCTTTTCCCTTGGTCTCACAATTTTCCCTGGTGTCTAGTGGCACTCCCCACCCTCTGATCCTTGTCCCCTTATTATTAAAATAATTTGCCCTGTGGTCTAGTGGCACCCCCGATCCCATCCCCTTTGTAAATATATTTTGTCCTGGGTCTAGTGGCACCCTCCACCCTCTGATTGCCATCCCCATTCCAATTATACGTTTCCCTGCTGTCTACTGGTACCCCTTACCGTCTGATCACCATCCCCATTACAATAATAGGTTTCCCTGGTGTCTAGTGATACCTCTCACCCTCCAGTTGCCATCACCATAAGTACAACATATCTGTTTGCTGTCTAGTGGCACCTTCCACCCTCCAATCACCCTACACATTACTATAATAGATTTTTGTGGTGTCCAGTGGCATCTCCCAGCCTCCAATCACTGTCCCTGTTATGGTGTGATATTTCCCTGGTATCTAATATACCCCTCCTCCTTGGATCGCAGTCTTAATAATGAAATATTATCCTTTAAAAAAGTAAACTGTCCCTTGATGACTTTACTTTTTTAATCTGTTAAAAAAACTGGTCCATTGCTGATCACACCCCCCGACCTTACTTCACACTCAGCCCCCACCACCCTGCACCTCCCAGAGCCCATCACAGACCCTCATTCACCTGAACAGATCCCAGGGTGAAGATCAACTCTGCTACAGGAGACTCTTGCTGCTGGAACTGGCGACTGTCATATAGAAACTAAATAAATAAAGGTAAGTTCACTTCTATGTATTGCAATGAAGTTTTCAACTCTGGTGCAGAACTTTGCCATTTTTACATATTTTCATACCAGATTTTCAACATACCCTTTTTGAGACCCTGCCTCAGGAACAAGATTGGTGTCATTTTGAAAATCCTGCCAAAATGCAATTTCACAGTCACTTGGTGAAACACCTTTTGGGCAAGATTTCAAATTTTTCACCGTATTACTTCTTGAGGAGGGGTCATAAAAAGGGTGTATTGAAAATCTAGTGTGAAAATATGCAAAAATGGCAAATTTGTGTGCATTCATTAATGTTTCACTATGCTTGCTCATCGTAACTTTCATAATTTTCAATATTTCCATCCCAAATTTTCAACATAGGCATTTCTTTACACCACCTCATGAATGTGACAGCTATCATTTTTTTTAAATGTTGCTGAAAGTGTCTTTTCATGCCTCTGGCATGTAATGAAACTGAGGTGGTGTGGAATGACATTTTGGTGGATATTTCACAATTTATACTATTGAATTCATGAAGTGGGTAATAAGAAGGCTATGTTGACAATTGGTTGCTGTTCACATAGAAATGAAAGAGCAGGGCCCACATGAACATACATATATGTATCTATCCATCACAGTACAAAGGGTATGATTACACTATCTGACAAAGTATGCATTGATGGCAGAAGAATAAGGACAACATTATACTGTCTCAAAAAGTAAGGAAATTCTTTGCAAAAAACTCCATTAAGGCAACATTTAGGGTTGAGGCTGGGGTGAGCTTTAGAGTTGACAACCCCTAGGAAGAGTTTGCCCCGATTTGCTTTAGGGGTGGGTGTTGTGGGGTGTTGTGAGATCACTTTAAGTTTCTGGAACCCATCCTCTTTTTCCAGCCTTAAGTCTGCTGCAGCAGCATTCTCCTAAACTGTCTTTATTAATTCTGTTCTATCCACTATTGTTTTTCCCCTTTCCCAGTTAGGCCATCTTTTTTTTTTATTTAAAGTTTATTGATTTGCTCAGTACAGTCATATTACATCTGTGATACATTGACAGGATACAGGAGTGAACATCCCCCTCACCCCCTCCCTCCACCCACCCCAGTCCCACCCCTTTTCCCCCAGGTGCCAATAATGTTTAATAAAGAGGTACATTGTAAAAGTACATTAGAGTTAGCTGGCTATAGATTTATCAAATGCATTACAAGGAGTATAGGACATGCAGCCTTTCCCATCTCTTTTTGTAGGACTCCATGTGGTTTTAGAGGCTAGCCATCGTTTTTTCAACCCTTAGGTTGTGAAGGAGTTCCTGAAGCCATTGTACTTATGAGGGCTGTATAGAGTCCTTCCAGTGTTGTAATACAGCCTTTTTGACCAACAATGCGATCATCAGGATATGATAATGACGCACCATTAATGGGATGCCTGTGAAGTCTCCTAATAGGCATACTTCTGGAGTGAAGTATTCCTGCAGGCCTAGTAGGGGGTCTACTTTGTCTTTGATGAGGTCCCACAAAGGAAAGATCTTTGGAAAAGCCCAGAACAAGTGAAACAAAGTACCCATGTCATTATTGCATCTGTTGTGTGTTGGGGTCTCTTCCCTTCTCATTTTGTATATTTTATAAGGAGTCAAATACATATCATTAAGAAATTGTAGTTGCATTATTCTTAGCCTTTCCTGTGTGATGCTTTTATGACAGACCTCCCTGATTTTAGGCCATCTGGGAGTGGAGTTAGGGTATAGATCAACCCAATACTTATGGATGCCATCCACTTTTGGAAAAACCAAGGGATATAAAGAGGCATAAACTGAGGAGACAACATGTGGGGCTGAAGCTAAAATTCTACAGGCAGAAACCCAGTCACCCAAGTTAGCAGGCTTAATTTTACTCCTGAAGTATGTCACAAGCATGTGGCACATCTAATACATTTTAAAGGCCCATTTTTGAGCCAAGCCAAATTTGCCTAGTAGCCCCAGTGTGGTCAGCCAGTCATTGCCCAGGGTACGGAAATCTTGAGCAGTGCAGTGTTGTATCAGTGGGACCAAGTTGAAGGGAATTGTTTTCCCTCCCATAAGGAAATTGGGATTTTGAAATATGGGCTGGGCTTGATCACGAGTGTTCCCATACTTCATAGTGGCACATAATTGGGAGTGTGAATGGACCAAGTGTATTATGGCCATATGGTGTAGGGCAGACAGTAGTTTCCCTACTTTGAGGAAAGGTAACGTGGCTGGATTTATGCTGGCTGAAATTATCCATTCCTGTTCCACCCAAACCCATGTTGGGACATTTGTTTGCGGCTCTGGAGGCCTTTGCAGTTCTGCCCATCACAGGTATTTACTAAGCTGACTAGCTCAGTGATATAAACCAAAATGTGTGAATTTCAATCCTCCAAGATTTTTTGGCACAGCTAGTTTATGGAAGGCTCTCCTTGGGGGATTCCTTTTCCAGAGAAAGTCTGAGAGGTGTGAGTGGACTACTTTAAACCAGGTTTTAGGGAGCCATAAATTTAATAGATTGAGGGGGTAGAGGAGGTGTGGAAGAATATTCATTTTAATTATATTCACCCACCCCCATAAAGTTAGGGGAAAATCCTGCCAGCATTTTAAATCTTGTTGTATGGTTGTGAGTAGTGCATCTAAGTTCAGCTTGTGCAATTGGGTGTCACTGGTTGAAAGATGTAAACCTAAATATTTAAGGGATTTAGGAGCCTGTGTAAGGCCCAAATCCAAAATGTCCTGTTTGAGGACTTTGGCGTTAAGTGGGAAGATGGAAGTTTTTTCCGTGTTAAGGTTATAGTTTGAAAGTGAGCTATACTCTTGTATTAAATGGAAGAGACTTTGCATGGAGGATTTGATGTGTGTGATATGCAGCAGTATGACATCTGTATAAGCCACAATTTTTTCTTCTTTAGAACCTAATCTAATTCTTTTTATCTCCAGGGACATCTGAATATAAACTATGAGGGGTTCTAAGTATAAATTGAACAGTAGAAGGGACAGGGGACATCCTTCTTTGGTTTCTGCTGCTAGGGGGAAATGAGAAGATAGGGTTCCATTGCAAAAAATGTGAGCAGTTGGGGATGAATATAGCACCTGCAGCCATTAAATAAATTTGGAGGGGAAGCCATATCTTTGGAGAGTTCTGAACAAGAAGTGCCAATCTACTGTGTCAAAGGCCTTCTCCACGTCCAGGGAGACCATAGCCATAGCTTGATGAACATCCCGGGACGTAGAGAAGACATGAGACAGTCAACGTAGGTGGTCTACCCAGGACCTTCCCCTCATAAAACCAACTTGATCGGAACCTATAAGAGAGGGGAGTGCTCGGTCCACTCTTTGGGCTAACAGTTTGGTGAGAATTTTCATGTCACAATTAAGGAGGGATATAGGCCAATAGTTTGAAACCTGTGTCGGGTCTCTCCTGGGTTTAGGAAGGACCACAATGGTGGCCTCTAACATTCTGGGGTCGAAGTCATTGGCATTTAACATGCTTTGAAAGACTGCCAGGAGCCAGGGAGCTAGCTGGGTAGTGAATATCTTGTAAAAGTTAGGTGAGTAGTCATTGGGACCCAGGGCCTTATCTAAGGGTAATTCCTTTATGACTCGAATAATATCCTCTTCAGTGAATGGTGTAATGAGCCCTTCAACTTGCACCGAGGAGCATGTGGGGAGAGTAAGATTCTGTATGTATTGGTCCACTACAGTCTGGGATGGGCAGTGTGACATTTGAACATACAAGCTCTTGTAGTATTGTTCAAATTCTTTAGAGATATATTTGGCTTGAGTCAAGAGGAGCCCTTGGGGTTCTCTTTGTATTGCCACAATACATATCGGTGAATCCTATTTTTTGAGTCAAAGGGCCAAGAGCCGGGCAGCCTTCTCACCCTGCTCTGTATATTTAGCCTGTGTTTTTAATATTGTCCATTCTGCCTTTTCCCTTAATAATTCAGAATATCTATCCTTCAATTTTACTACTGCTTCCTTATCCGAGTCGGTGGTTCGGGTGGATAAGTACTTCTCCATCTCTCTGATTTGGTCTAGGAATGACTTAGCCTCCTGTTCTCCCCTCCGGTTTTTAACTGCTGACATTTTAATAAATTCTCCACGAATAAAGCATTTTAGTGCTCCCCATTCCATAGATGGGGAATGTGTCATGCCCCAAATGTCTGTTTTAAATCATTCCAAAGATGATAAGATACTGTCTGTCATCTTTTTGTCCTTTAATAATTGGTTGTTTAGTCTCCACTGCTTGTCTGATCCCAAATTAAGAGAGCGGGAGAGTCAGCAGGACACTATGGAATGATCTGATCCTACCCCTGGTTCTATCTTGCTGTCCGTCAGCCCACTCAGGAGTAATGTGCTCAGCCCAAAATAATTGATTCTCGAAGCTGAGCCATGAAAAGCAGAATGGAATGTGAACTCCTTAGCTACAGGATGTAAAATCCTCCATGGGTCACAGAGTCCCAAGTGGTTAATTAGTTCTCTAACTGCTCTCTGTGATGGAGAGAGACCCCCAATTCTTGGTCAAGTAGACTTGTCCAAGAGGGTATCAAAAGGGAGATTCCAATCACCTCCCAGAAAGATTGGAATGTTCAGGAAGGGTGTCAATATGGAGAGAAGTTCCATAAAAAAAGTGGGGGAATCGGAATTAGGGCCATAGATACCACCGAGGATTATGTCGAATGACTGGATTTTACCTCTGACTAGTACATATCTGCCATTTTTATCTCATATACACTGCTCACAAGTGAAGGGAAAGGCTCTAGTAAGCAATATGGCCACCCCCTGCTACTCCGGCTATCAACTGCGGTGAAAACCTGCCCCACTTGCTGTCGCACCAGTAGGGTGCCCTCTACCTCTAAGAGGTGGGTTTCTTGTAACATAATCACATTGCTATGCAAGATCCCTACTTGTTTGAGTACTTTCGTGCATTTGAGAGGGTGTCTAGCCCCCTTTATTTTCCATGAGCAAAACTGAAAGTGTTGTGCCATCATCACAAATTACAGCTGTTAGTGTGACTACCCTTGTCCTGAAAAGAGATAGCCAGTTTAATATCCTTGCCCAGTTTCTTGAATGGCACCCCCCCAAAAGTACACCTAGCCCTCCCAGTCCTCCCCCCCCGATTCCAAAACAATCCCCAAATACCCTCCCACTACAGTTATCCCGATGAGCAGGAAGAAATTGAGAATATAACTCCAATTGAACCATCTAATATGAACCCCTTAAAATGTTGAATAGTCATATGAACAACCCCCCCCCCATTGTGCTGGTCTGTTGCGATCAGTATACTGATGGCCCTCCATCCTCCCACTCACCTGGCTGCAAAGAGCCATCTCTGTAAATGCTTAAACTTCTATGTTATATAGAGAGCCCCCTCTTGGGGGAATATGGTAACCCTCTGTGCTTGGGTAATCGTGCCCTGGCAGGCTTTGGTATATCATATGAGGATTCCAAGTGGCTATCACCTAGGCCAATAAAACCCCCCAAGCACGCCAAGACCCTTCACAGAGTGGGTCTCCATTGTCATGCTATATCCTTGTGGGGTGGTTGGTCAAAATTGACCCATCCAAAGGAAAGGGAAACAGGACTGGGAAAAAGGAAAACCTATTGCAGACTTCAGCCCTCGAAGCTGCGGTTGCCCCCCCACCCCACTTCAGAAAAAACAAAAACACGCAGAGGCCAGAGCTGTAGTGTGAAATCAATAAACACAATTATCTCTTGGGGGGTAACAAAACAACACACCTCTGCATCTGCTCAAAGGTAACCTAAATTAACTAACAGGGTTTGACTTCCTACAGTTAGAGCGAGCCAACAGAATATCTGAAAAAACGCTAACGTATTTATACTTCTAAAGCCAATAGGCACTGTAGTCATTTTACCATCTCAAAAATGAAAAGGAAGCTTTGGCACAAGCTGAGATAACTGAAATAGCAGTTATGGTCACTGCAAACTGAAGCAACAGTATCAGGCTAAAGACAGTTTAATTTCAAGAAGTCAAAATGTGGGTTTGTGTCCATTATAATGTTCCCACAGCCTGCCAATTAACAAAACAAGTCCTCCTTGTGTCAGAAGTAATCTTGTGTAAAGGTAAAAAAACCTACAAAACAAAATAAAAAACAAACCCTTCGAAACAGGGGTCCCTGTATCAACTGTCCATTAATAAGGGCTGTGCGCCATCCAGTCTGGGACCCTGTAGGGCAGTAAGCCTCCTAAACATTCATGTGCAGAATGCAATCAAAATAATAAGTCAATGCACATTTGCAAGGCCTCCTACTATACTCCACCAAGGAAAACACCAGCGGTCTGTGAATAAAGTGGGTCATTTCTGTTTGCAGAATTGTAGTGCAGGGTCAACATCTTCAAATGATGCCCAGGATCTGTCTAGGAATATCTGCAATTTTGCAGGGTAGACCATGCAAAATTTTATTCCTGAGGTGATGCATTTAAAGACAATTGGCTGGAAGGATGCCCTGCGCTGGCGAACAGTTGCTGGCAAGTCCTGCGTGATTCTTATTTTCTGGCCTTCCCACAGAACATCCTGGATTTCTCATAGTTTCAATAATATGTATTGTTTTTCTTGGAAATTCAGGAATCTGAAGATCAGGGGCCTGGGCTGTGCATTGCGTGGTGGCATGGGTTGGAGCACCCGATGTGCCCTTTCAATAATATAGGCAGACCCATATGGAGAGGGCCCCGCCAACTTGATTAACAGTGTCTGCACAAATTGAATGGTATCTGAGCCCTCTTCTTTCTCTGGTAATCCAAGCACAACCACATTGTTGCGCCAACTTCTGCCTTCAAGGTCTTCTATTTTAAATTCTGATTTCTTTATAGTGTGGTGGTTAGCTGTTATAAGAGCGTCCATTTTGTCTGCCCGCTTCTTCATTGAGATAATGCGGGCCTCATTGTTTGTGGCGTGCCGAGCAACCTCTTCCACTGTGTCTGAAAGTGCCTTCACATCTGTCACCAGAGAACGAACCTCCTCTCGAAAAGGTTGAAGTTCTAGGAGGAACCACTCCAGAGTTAAAGGAGTCAATTCTGTGGCCGTGGGAGAAGGTGTTGTTGCAGAATACATATGCCCCGTAGCAGGAGGCTGTGCCCAGGGTTTCTTCTGTGCTTTTTCATGTGTGACTGGCGACATATGCCAAGGTGCCGAATATCGCATCTCCACTTCAATTTCGGATAGAAATCGGCTTCCAGTGGTTAGGAGAAGCTCCTCTAGTCAGTAGTATGTCAATCTCCAAGTGGTTTACTCAGAAAATGTGAGGAAATTATTGAAACACAGACCAGGTGAGCGGAGTACAGACGGAGCACGTCTTACTCGGGCTGCTGCATCACGTGACCCCCCCCCCCCAGTTAGGCCATCTGGGAAGGTTATTATGCTATCCCTATGTATTTTTGTTTAGGTCCAGAGAAATGAGGTCTGCCTGCCCTTGGTACCCCCCCACAATTGAGATTAATACTTACCTAACGATACCAAGCTGAATGGCTGTAAGTCCTGGTAAGTTTATTCCTCTTGAAGCCACTGAAGTAAACACATTTTGTTTTAGGTAGTGGGCTGCAGGATTAGTTAAGCACTAGTTGCACTAATTGCACTTGTAAATAAAAGACAGTCTTACCTAGCTACAAGGAAATAGTACAGAATGACGTGCTCTCATCTTGCTTAGTTTTGTTTCCTTTTGTGGTTACTTTCGATGATGCGCACTCTCGAGCAGTGCTAAGCAGGATACTGCTCGACAGTGCGCACATACGCGTGGTAGCGTTTACTTTTATCATTGTTTTTTTAGTCTCGGTCCTTAGCAACCGGTGCCCAATCTACATGTAGGATATTATTTGGGTGCAGGAATTCAGTAACAGGGAGCAATAAGAAAACCCTGGAAAGTATGTAAAATCGCTTTCTTTTCAGAATTTGTGTTTGTTTGTCTTGTTTTCTCTGTCGCCACGGTACAGGGATTTGCTATATTGCAAGAAGAATTGAAAGCACTGTTACTGGGTTTTCAGGGTTTTAAAGGTGCTATTGCATAGGGAGCACTTTACAGAAAGACTCTGGTCAGCTTAGTTTAGAATAGAAGCCTGTAAAAGTACAAGCATACTGAATGACTTCAGGCTCACAGTTACCTTTTTCTCCCTGAATTGAGGTTTATGTTCCCATTAACTTCTCAAAATAAAGATGATTATGGAAAGGAGTTTAACAGGAACTATATGGTTTTAGTACTGCATGAAATGCTCACACATTCCTGACTTGGTATACAAAAGTAGTAATGTTTGCCTAGATATACAAAACTGTATTCTATTTGCTTTCTTGACTTTGCTTTGCAGTGATAAACCAAACTGTGGAATGTAGATAATGAATAGTAACAATGTATAAGAAAGGTCTATAAAGAAAGCTACATACAATGGATATAGTACCTCTTCCTTAAGCTCCCCAGTGTCTCTAAGAGCTGCCCGGCCCTGTTGCACAGTACTTTATACTGGCTAGTTCAAGAGGAGGGACCTGCAACTAGGAAATATTATGAAAACAGAAATAAGCTAGATATTTTAAGGTTAAAAGGTGCTAGTGTCGACATTTAGACTAAAGTAAGGTTTTGCTGGATGATTTGTATTAAAATAAAGTTTTTGTCTGAAATAAAATGTTTATAGAAGTAAGTGGGCAGAGTCTCGGGTAAACCACCTGACCCCCACTAGTATAAAAGAAGCACCCTTTCACTACCTCCTCAGATGAGTGGAGAGGTTGGTGAAGTGCTGACCTAATATTATACTCTAGCTGTTTCCTGGAGAACGTTTGGATGAATTTTGCTTCTGATTTATTTTTGTCATATACAGTCCATGTATATTTTCTTTTATGCTTGAGTTCCACTGGCTATTAATAAAGAACTTGCCTGGCATTTGCTTGGCTCATCCAGTAACATCTGTGTCTGCTTCCATCCATTACCATGACCCTTTGACACTGGTGTCAAAAGTGGGATTGGTTGGAGCAAGGGTAGTTTTCTGCCCAGGTGGATGCTGAATGTATTAGCCAGCACTTAAGCAGAAGCCTGAGAGACCCAGTGGTGTTCTTACCCACACTGTGGTAGAGAAACTGGGAGAACCTCCTATGACTGGACTGGAAGATGTCTGAAGAAAGACATATACAGCAAAGACAGAAGCTAAAGAGGAGGGGGCGACTGAAAGACCCTCTGAAGATGTGTCTCCTGAAGGTGAGCCCCTGAGGATGTCCCTCCTGAAGATATTATGGAACTACTGTGGTGGCTTTGCATAAAGCAAGTCGAGATGGACAAAAAACATGAATTGACATTGAGGGCTTTACAAGCCATGGGTTCCCGGCCCCCTCTTCTTCTTCTTCTGACCTCCCTAAGGACATCAAGCTGACAAAACTGGGTGAGCCAGATGATATTGAATCATATTTGATGATGTTTGAGAGGGTGAAACAAGCATGTGGGTGTCCAAGAGAGCAGTGGGTCATTCAACATGCACCCTATCTTACAGAAAAGGCACAGCTTGCTTACAGTCACATGGACAGCCTACAGGCCAATAATTATGATGCAGTGTGGCAGGAGATATTGCTCCGCAATGACATTAGTCCAGAGAAATACAGGCAAAGGTTCTGGACTTTCAGATACCATACTTCAGACAACCCAAGGGAGGCATATGTGAGACTTAAGGAGCTGTGTCATAAGTGGTTACAGCCTGGACTTAAAGACCTGACCAAATACTAGAGATGACTATTTTGTAACAGTTTGTCAAGGTACTACCCAGTGATGTCCAAACATGGGTGAGGGAGCACCGACCAGAGACAGCAGAGAAGGCAGTTTCCCTTGCTGAGGACTATATTGCAGCCCAACCAAATAGACAGCAAGGTTATGCTGAGACAGGTACTGGGACAACCAATACCATGATAAGACCTAATGCAAGTTCATCTACTGCTTCTGGGACTGTTACAGGGGGTAATCAGGCTGTTAAACCAAGAAGACCATATAACCCAGATATAATATGCAGAGAGTGTCAGGGAAGGGGTCATATTGCACATTTTTGTCCTAAGAAAAGTCTGCACCAACACAGGTATCTTTAGCCAAATGGGGACAGTTTCTCCTTCCAGTGACTATCAGTCATGAAGTGGTGGATGGGTTAATTGACTCTGGAAGTGGACAAACTCTGGTCAGAGCTGATGTGTTGGAGAGAGTTAGGACTAACAGATCAAAAACTGGTGTAACATGTGTGCACGGTGAAACTCACTATTACCCCCTGTCTAACATCAACATGACTATCAAAGGGATTGAGCGTCAGTTGGATGTTTGTGTGGTTCCATATTTCCCTGTACCTGTGGTAATTGGTCATGATCATCCTGACCTTAAAACATTTGTAACATAACTATATGATGTAAGTACTATGACCACCAGAGCACAAAGCAAACAAGAAGAACTGTGGTCAAGATTATTTCCTTTTGATCAAGAACTCTATGGGGCCCCAGGAAAAGACCGGAAATCTAAGAGGGAAAGAAGGCTTGAGAAAACCCGGTAGACTTTGGGTCATAAGGACTTGTTACATGATGTAAAAGGGAATATGTTTGGTTTACAACAAAAAATACTACAGTGCATGCTTTGTTCCAACAGGTGGGGAAGGATACTGTACAAGGGCCCAAGTACAAAATCAGTTCAGTGGTGTTATATAGGGATTGTACACATCCAAATACAGGGGAGTCTGTAGAACAGCTGGTAGTTCCCAGTACGTACAGAGAGAAGCTTATACACCTGGCACATGATATTCCCTTAGCTGGCCACATGGGAGGAGATTGTACTATAAGTCATCACCTCCTGAGATTTTATTAGCTGGGGATACATGAACAGGTGGCAAGCTATTGTCAGAATTGCCAGGAGTGCCAGAAGGTGGCAACTACAAAAAAAAGGGAAAAGGTGTCTTTACAAACCCCTCTGTGATCCCCACACACCTTTCAAAAGCATAGCTATGGATATTGTAGGCCCCTTGCAGAAAAGTTCTAAGGGCAATAGATTTATTTTGGTTACATGTGACTATTTCACGAAGTATCCAGAGGCTATACCCCTAAGAACAGTAACTGCAGAAAAGATAGCAGATGAACTGGTAAAACTTTTCAGTAGAGTTGGAATACCTGATGAAATCTTAACCAATCATTGTGCTAATTTTTGTTCCAGTCTACTGAAGTTATACATAACTGTAAACGTGGAAGCCCTTTGCACATCCCCTTACCATCCTCTAACAGATGGATTGATCGAGAGGTTTAATCAGACCATGAAGAAGATGTTACAAAATGTTGCACAAGAAGGGAAACAATGGGATGAGTACTTGCCCTTCCTCATGTTCGCATACAGGGAAGTTCCGCAAGCATCTACTGGTTCTCTCCCTTTGAATTATTACATGGGAGAAACCCTAGAGGACCCCTGGATATTATCAAAGAGGAATGGGAAGATGGTAATGGGGGAACAGTGTAAAGCACATTGGAGTATATCACCCACTTGAGAACCAGACTTGCTTAGTATAGCAAGATAGCCCATCAACAGAATACTGACAAACAAGTTACGAAAAAATTGCATTATGACAAGGGCATAGGACAGAAGGTTTGATAAGGTGTTGTTGCTGTTACCCAGTTCTGAACAAAAGTTGCTAATGAGATGGCAGGGACCATAAACAGTCCTCAGGTAAACTAGTCCACTGAACAATGAAATTGAACTGCCTGACAGAAGGAAAATAAAGGTATATACCATGCAAACCTTTTATGTATATGGTATCAGAGGCCTAGTCCAGGATTGTATGCATGCCCTGACCAGAAAGAGAATGATATGGAGATGGCATATTGTAGGCTACAAAAACAAGGGGAAATGAGAGATCTGGTTGTGAATCAACAGTTAATTGTACAGCAATGTCAGGAACTAGATATGGTTCTCGATAAGTTCCAGGATACTTTTGCCACTACTCCTGGGAAGGTGGATGGGATACAGCACCATATTGCAGTTACTCAGGAGAATTCCGTGAGACAAAAACCATACAGAATACCTGAGAAACTTTGGGATGAAGTAATACAGGAGGTAAGGAAAATGCAGAAATTTGGGGTTATTGAGCCATCCAGCAGTGATTGGGCATTCCTACGGTTTCGTTGGGAAAAAAGGAAGGAGGCATTAGGATCTGCTTAGATTTTCAGAAGTTAAGTGCCATTTCCAAGTTTGATGCCTATCCCATGCCTAGGATAGATGATATAATAGACAGACTTGGAAATGCTAGGTACATTACCACATTTCATTTAACCAAGGGCTATTGGCAGATCCCTTTGGATGCTGAATCAAAAGAAAAGACAGCCTTTGTGACACCCATTGGATTATTCCATTTTAATACTATGCCTTTTGGGTTGCATGGTGCCCCTGCCACATTTCAGCGGTATATGGACAGTACATTACAACAGCACATGGCCTATTGTGCTGCCTACCTCAACGATGTCGTGGTATTCAGTAGGACATGGGAGAATCACCTACACCATCTTGAGGCTTTATTACAAGTTATCACTCAGGCTAAATTAACCATCAATCCAACTAAATGTGCCATAGGGATGCAAGAGACCAAATATTTAGGATTTTATATTGGTAGTGGTTGTATTAAGCCTGATATAGGTAAAGTAGACACCATAGCTAATAGCCCTCGCCCAGGGACTAGAAAGCATGTTAGGTCCTTTTTAGGGTTAGCTGGGTATTACAGGAGATTCATCCCAAATTTCACTACAATAACCACACCCCTTACTGACCTCACAAAAAACAATCATCCCACAAAAGTAAAATGGACTCCAGCATGTGAGGGGGATTTCTGCATCATAAAGGCGCAATTATGTGGCTCACCTGTGTTAAGAAGCCCAGATTTTACATTGCCCTTTCTAGTACAGACCGATGCTTCAGAAACAGATATTGGGGCAGTAATATCCCAAACATTTGAAGGGGAAGAGCATCCCAAAATCTACATCAGTCATAAATTACACAAGAGGAAGACTCGCTACTCTACCATAGAAAATTAATATCTAGCCATTATATGGGCTATTGAGGCATTAAAATTCTATTTGTGGGGGGCGGAGTTTGAAGTCATCACAGACCATAATCCACTTTGTTGGTTACAAGTGATGAAAGATAAAAACCATTGCATAATGCATTGGTACCTCTCACTGCAACTATACTGGTTTATCATGAGGCACAGAGCAGGTACCCTTAATCGAAATGCAGATTTTTTGTCCCGTTATGGGTCAGATTTACAGTCAGACCAGTCAGACCTCAGGGTAAGGGATTATACATAGATACAGAGATGTGTGTCTCTGAATCAGATTTGTTTAATTGTTTTCTAAAGGGACCCTGAAGTGGAGCTTTGGGAGTGGGAGGGCTGAAGCTCCATCTGTCATCAGAGAGATCTGACACTGTGTCTGACTGAATTGAGTCTTTGTAACTATGGAAACCTGTGGAAACCCCCCTGATTTCCTCTTGAGTGAGGAGGAGACTGTCGTAGGGTGTTGTGAGGCCACTTTAAGTTTCCTGGAACCCATCCTCTTTTTCCAGCTTAAGTCTGCTCCAGTAGCATTCTCCTAAACTGTCTTTACTAATTCTATTCTAGCCACTATTGTTTTTCTCCCTTTCCCAGTTAGGCCATCTGGGAAGGTTCTTATGCTATCCCTATGTATTTCTGTTTGGGTCCAGAGAAATGAGGTCTGCCTGTCCTTGGTAACACCCCCTGCCCAACTGAGACTAATACCTACCTAACGATACCAGGCTGAATGGCTGTAAGTCCTGGTAAGTTTAATCCTTCTGTAGCCACTGAAGTAAACACATTTTGTTTTAGGTAGTGGGCTGCAGGATTAGTTAAGCGCTAGTTGCTCTACTTGCACCTGTAAATAAATTAAAGTCTTACCTAGCTACTAGAAAATGGTACAAAATGAGGCACACTCGCCTTACTTAGTTTTGTTTACATTTGCAGTTACTGTTCAACAATGAGCACGTGCGAGCAGTGCTAAACAGGATACTGCTCAACAGTGCGCATGTTCACGCGGTAGTGTTTACTTGTATCATTGTTTTTTTAGTCTCAGTCAATAGCGACCGGCACCCAATCTACATGCACAATATTATTTGGGTGCAAGAATTCAGTAGCAGGGAGCAATAAGAAAACCCTGGAAAGTATGTAAAAGTGCTTTCTTTTTGGAGTTTGTGTTTGTTTGTCTTGTTTCCTCTGTTGCCAGAGAACAGGGATTTGCTACATTGCAAGGAGAATTGAATGCACTGTTACTGTTTCAGGGTTTTTAAGCCAGTAATAATACCCGATAGGGTGGTGTTATTAAAGGAATAATGCCCGACAGGGTGGGTGTTATGCTGAGATAATATCCCACTCAGGTGGTTGGGCCCGGCGTCAACGCCAGGCGCCCAACACCTGAGGCGGATGTTATCCCAGCATAACACCCACCCTGGAGGGCATTATTCCTATTATACAATGGCTAATCATTAAACAGAAGGAAAAAATATAAATAACTAGTTTTTTAAATAGTCTTTTTACTTGATTTTTGTGTGTGGAAGTGTACTTATGTGAAAATAAGTTCCTTTCCCCTGTTTATCCTGTAGGTGGAGCTGGGTGGCCAGTAGCTGGATTTTCTTGGTTTCTGTATCTGCTTGCTTTTTTGGCATGTGGTTTTCGTTTTGTATGCCTCCCCTTCCCCATGTTGTAGCTGAGACTTTTCTGGCAGTATTGTATTACGTTTAAAACTTGTGTGGTGAGGTTTTAATAATGGGATAATATTTTTATATAGCAACAGCAACCATTGTTTGGATTTACTGCCCCATTCCCGCTGATGTCGTCTGCCCGATGCCGCTGCTGTGATCTGCCGTAGAGCTACAGGAAAGGAGGTAAAGAGATGGTATACAGTGAATTATTTATGCTGGTTTGATTTTAGGTGCTCAAGTTTCAAAATAAAATGCAAGAGGGTTATTACACAGCGAGAGCTGCGAAAATAATGCACGCGGTAATTGTTTAAGGTCCAGCTTTCTCGCTTGGTTGAAAAATCTGTCAGAGCGCTGCCATAGGCGTGTTTAAAAAAATAAATAAATAACTGGGGATTTTGAAAAAGGTTTCTTGGATTTCGGCTGGGTTTTAGGTGCATTCCATGTTACATAGGGATTTACTGTGTCGTGTAGCCATGGAAACGCAGCTTTCTCTTCACTTGGCAGCAAGAAACGGCGAATACGATCGGAGGTGTAGCTGTGGAGTGATTTTTATTTTAAGACTTAATGCGGTCATAACTTTGCTGGAACTGGAGCTGGGATGTTATGCTGGGATAACATCCCGGGTGCAGTTCCAAACGGACCAATCACAGTGTAGAATTCTTTCTTGCCATTGTATAATGGGATATAACGGACCGCCCAGGGGCGTAATGAGGCCCGACGCCGCAGGCGGAGGGCCTTATAGCCCCTGGAAGGTCCGTTATGTCCCATAACGCCCACCCTGGAGGGTATTATTACACTTAGATAATGGGTTTATATTATTATTTTTTTTTATAATGATTTCATTAAAAAAAGTGTAAAATGTTAGTAAAAATTTAGTGAAATGCTGGCTTTTATAAAATAGTTCGTTCAGTGCCACTAGAGGGTGCTGCTGTTTGTTATATGTGTTTTTTATTTTTTTTTTTGCCATTAACTTTTTATTAATGTTTATCCATAAAGGGGGTACAGAGGCTTACAGGCCAATTCCATACAAGTTATATGTGTTTCTTATATGTCTTGCAGTGCCATCTTTTTGACAGCAATGTCCAGGGAATTGTTGCTTTTAATTTTTTATCGTCCTCGGTTATCTGTTCACATTATGTTGAAAAAAAAGTGTTTGGTTGTGAGAGGCGGGAGCGACAGGCTGAGCTGTAGAACGGGAATCAAGTGAGACCATTCGGGGACACGGAAGTCGGCCGATGAGGTCTGGGGCCAGAAATCAAGGAGGTAATTCATTTTTCTTTATTTTATGGAGGAGCAGGAATTTCATTTTTATTTTTGGATGTAATGGAGTCGTGGTACCGGGTAGTGGCAGTTGTGAGAGTCGGAGAGGATGCGAGGTTCTCGGGCTTGCCAGCATCGAGAGAGGACTGATTTAGTAGGGGAAAAACAAGAAGAAGACGACTTTTCAGTCTTTGGATGTGTTTTATTGTTGAATGCTTTCAGGATTGGTTCTATGTGGGTGCTTTTAAATAATCTTGTCGCTAATAGCAAAATAAAAAATAGCAGCTAGCAAGCTTGGGCACAGGGATATCAGGATGTGCTGGGTGCTGCTAGGGGGAACTTGTTATTGAGCGGGCCGTTGTTAAGAAATAACAGCCCGGGTGGGAGGCTGTTTCAGCCAATCAGGAAGCGAGTCTGACTTTACCCATTATCTAAGGTGCTATAGCATAGGGAGCACTTTACAGAAAGACTCTGGTCAGCTTAGTTTAGAATAGGAGTCTGTAAAAGTACAAGCATACTGAATGACTTCAGGCTCACAGTTACCTTTTTTCCCCTGAATTGAAGTTTATGTTCCCACTAACTTCTCAAAATAAAGACGATTATGGAAAGGAGTTTAACAGGAACTACATGGTTTTAATACTATATCAAATGCTCACACATACCTCACTGGGTATACAGAAATAGTAATGTTTGCCTAGATAAACAAAACTGTGTTCTATTTGATTTCTTGACTTTACTTTGCAGTGATAAACCAAACTGTGGAATGCAGATAATGAATAGTAACAATGTATAAGAAAGGTCTATAAAGAAAGCTAAATACCCTGGATATAGTACCTCTTCTTTAAGCTCCCCAGTGTCTCTAAGAGCCAGCCGGTCCTGTTGCACAGTACTTTATACTGGCTAGTTCAAGGAGAGGGGCCTGCAACTAGGAAGTATTATGAAAACAGAAATAAGCTAGATATTTTAAAGTTAAAAGGTGCTAGTGTCGATATTCAGACTAAAGCAAGGTTTTGCTGGATGATTTGTATTAAAATAAAGCTTTTGTTTGAAATTAAATGTTCACAGAAGTAAGTGGGCAGAGTCTCAGGTAAACCACTTGACCCCCACTAGTATAAAAGAAGCACCCTTCCACTACCTCCTCAGATGAGTGGAGAGGTTGGTGAAGTGCTGACCTAATATTATTCTCTAGCTATTTCCTAGAGAACGTTTGGATGAATTTTGCTTCTGATTTACTTTTGTCATATATAGTCCATGTATATTTTCTTTTATGCTTGAGTTCCACTGGCTATTAATAAAGAACTTGCCTGGCATTTGCTTGGCTCATCAAGTAACATCTGTGTCTGCATCCATCCATCCATTACCACGGCTCTTTGACAGTGGAGTTGGGGTTTTAGTGTTGGAAACTCTAAATCCACATTTCACTACTTTTGTTGCTTTAGCCTCAACCCTATATGTTTCATTAATGGAGTTTTCTGCAAAGAATATATAAAGCAACACCACAGATAGACCAACAACACTGAAGTGCCTGGTACTGCCTGCAAATCCCCCATGTTCTCAACAACACAAATGACACACACGTCACAGCAGTGTGTGTCATTCACCACCCCACCACACCACAACACAACACAGGACTGTATAATAGTACCTCCGCATACCCAAGCAAACACGTGACAAAAGCATGACAGTTTCTGTCTCTCACTCATCAACCCTAACCTAGTGCAAACCAGCATTCTGTATAGTGTACATATATCACAATTACACAATCCAAATGACAGCTTAGCAGTACTGGAACACAACACAACAGATGGGACCACATAGCAGCTTTATTTGGCAGTGCCTGTACTGCAAAAGCAACTCTGCCCTCGCCATCAGCCACCAGTACAAACTGACAGCACAACAGTGTCAATCAAAAATCACCAGAACCACAGCACATCACCACATGGTACTCATTGTAATCATCCCACCACAACAACACAACTAGAGCATGACAGTGTCTCTGAGTCTGATAGTAAATGTACACTATCAAACCACTAACCTTGTCCCCCCACCCAAACCCATAAAGCTCATCAATGACAGACAGTTGTTACTTCCATGGTAGTACAGTACATGTCATTTACTGTGTGACCCCACCCCAGCACACAACAAGAGTTTGGCATTGTCTGACTCCAACTAGCCACCATCAGCCCATGACACATCAATAGTCCCTATCTAGCACATATATCACAGCTCCATAGTCATATTTACATGGTAGTGTCAATAACCCCCCTCCCCAATTCTGGCAAAATCTGACATCAAAGGGGTATTTGCCTGCCACTACACACACCAAACCAATAACACAGCAAAAGGCTCAACCTAGTGTTTAATAATACCACTCCACATCGAAACTAACAGCTCAACAAGATCTCTAACCCCTAACACAAATAGACCCACAGCACAGCAGTACCTGGTACTGACTACCTCCCAAATGACACACAGACTTCACAGCAGTGTCTCTCTATCATAACAACACCCCCCCAACCCCCAACACAGGACACATCAACAGACAGCAGCATGACAGTATGATCGCCAAACCCTACCTTACAAAAGCTATAAGTAAAAACCACTACAGTCACGACTCCCTGGACCTGAAACTCCTCCGCCTCACCCTCCAGGAAGTCCTAGCCCCGCTCACCCCCATTCTAAATCACTCCCTCTGCCAAGGGAAATTCCCTACCCACTGGAAATTGGCCTATATCACACCTATCCATAAAAGTGGTGACCGCACATCCACAAACAACTACCGCCCCATCTCTATCTCCCCCGCCTAAGGCACTAGAACGCATAGTCGCCGACCAACTCACTGAACACCTAAACAAATATAACCTACTATCCAGACAGCAGCATGGCTTTCATAAGGGCCATAGCACCACTACCGCCCTCCTCGAATTTACCTCCCATGTCCACTCAGCCCTAGACCAGGGTCACCTCACTGGTGTCATCTTCGTGGACCTATCTAAAGCATTCGACACAGTTAACCATGCCCTCTTACTGAACACCTTGGCCTACACGGGTTTCTCAAATGACTCCCTAAACTGGTTCACCAGCTATCTCTCCGATAGAACGCAGATAGTCAAAGTAGGCCCTGTTCTATCACCCCACCTCCCAGTCTGCTCTGGTGTCCCTCAGGGCTCCATACTCGGCCCCCTACTTTTCAGCATGTACCTCAACTCCCTCCCATCCTCATGCCCTGCAAATCTGCTCCTTTATGCGGATGATGCAGTCGTGTTCACCCCCGACCCAGCCCCCCTCAAACTCCACCATTCTCTCCAGCACTCGTTCCTTGAAATCAAGACTGGTTTCACTACCCAGTGGCCTTATTATCAACTATAATAAGACCAAGTAATGATATTCGTCCACCCTCAGAACCCACACAAGAACCTCTGCCCCCAATTTCTCACTGCAAAACAAACCCTCCTAGAACAAGTAAACTGCTATAAATACCTAGGGATCACATTAGACCCCGCCCTCAGTTTTAATCAACATATCCTGCACCTATCTACTGCCCTTAACTCCAGACTAGGTGTACTCTACCGGTACAAACACTGCCTCACTCCTGAAGCTCTCCAACTTACCATAAACTCCTCGATCCTCTCCCTGCTAGACTACAGCATCCTAATATACAGTGCTGCCCCCACTACAACCCTAAGCAGACTCAGGCTCATGCTAAACAAAGCATGCCGCCTCATCCCAGGATGTGACCATTTCACCCACTCCTGCTCCCTTTACAGCAGCACAAACTGGCTAAACCTGGACAGCAGAATCAGATACCACACCTGCCTTATGATGAAAAAGGTATTATTAGGCCTCACCCCACCCTCCCTAGACCAAATTATCCTCCCAACACCTCCAGGCAAAACAACCCGCAGCTCAAGCAAACGGCTACTATGGGTACCCCATGGCCGGACGTCCCAATACCAATGTACTTTCAGTTTCAGGGCCCCCTCCTGGACAAACTCCCTCCCATGTCATATAGCTGATGAAATAAGGCTGGGCCCTTATAAATCCAAGCTAAGGGAATACCTTCAGACCACAAACCAATGTGACTGCCCTTGAACCGTACCTAAAAGTGTCTGTGAAACTATATGACTACAAATCTCCTACAGAATCTTCCTGTAATTTTTTTTTTGTTTCTCTGGCTGTGCTAATGTACCTCAATCTCTGTTTAGCCATCAACTAATACAGCGATGTAACTTATTGTGAATGTTATCTGTAACGTGCTGCAATCTGTATTTCAAGTCTCGTCCCTGTACCATTTTTTTATGTATGATGTGGAACCTTTGTAAATGAGTCCCTGACTCAAAGGTCTTTCCAAATATTACAAATAAATAAATAAATATTGAACATCACACCACAGTCAGAGCCACAGCATAGGCGTATGTGTGATTGATTGTATAATACCACCAACACCCACCCAAGCAAATACCTGCTACACAGCAGTGCCTGTCTCCCAGTAGCTATCCTCAACACAGGACACACTAACAGTGAAATATCTGCTTGTGATTATTACTGTTAAAATGTAATCTTTATTCATTTATTCATTATGCTTTATTTTCTGTGTTCCTTTACTACCTGTGTGTTCTGTGTTATGTGCTTTCGGAGCTTTGTGCTACTGATAGCACAACAATATCTGTAACACAACCTCTGAAAGAACCACATCATGGTAGTACATGGTAGTGATTGTAAAACACTGCCACCCATCCAAGCAAACACTTACAGCATGGAAATGTCTGTCTCCCAATGCTCGCCCCAAATTCAGAACATACTGACAATCCTTTTTTAGTACTTGTACCCCCCTCCACACCTCCTTGGTTAATCAGACAACACACCATTATTTGTACACCACTCAACATACAGAATCTCATAAAGACATTATCTGGTAGTGATTTTATAACCAACCACCCAGCTTCTCCAGCACAGCACACAATGGCAACACAACAGTGTTGGTCATACACCAGCAAAAAAAATAAACCCAACATACAGCAACAGTTCCTGTGTAGAAACTATACCCAAACTCAACATATAGACAGCATCACAGTATCTGTAACACAGCAAATGAAAAACCACGGCACAGCAGTTCAGGTTAGTGCCTGTACCCAGCACATTCCTCTCCAAACACACACATTACAAATCAGACTCCACTGGAGTTTTTATTTCTCCCATTACACACACCCAACCAATAACACAGCAAAATGCTGTCTCTGGAACCCATAACAACAACCCATGTTCAAGCTGATATCACAACAATATTTGTGACATACACCTCAAACAGAATGATAGCAAGGCAGTACCTGTTACTGTCTGAAATCAATACCCCATCAGACACACCTGCTGTAGCTCCTACTACAAATACAGGACACAGACCATTTTTTGAACCTGTAACACCACCATGCAGACACACATACAGCATGACAGTGCCAGCAGACAACTACAGAGTCACACAAATAGCAGAGAATTATGAAACATGGTTGATATAGCACATACAATTGACACCAAATGCTCACTATAAAATATTATACACCAATTGATGTAGACAGCATGTTACACATGCTTAAAAACAGTTCTTTTTTCATTATTTTCATAGGTAATACAACTGTCAGAAACCCATCTTGCATTGAATAACTGCATACCAATAAGTAAAGCCCTGTGAAATTGTTTTTATTTTTTACAATTTTTTTTTCTGGAATTTCTTGTTTTTTCCTTTTATTCATTGAAAATGTAGTTTTATTTCTTGTTATCACATTTGCAGTCATGAACTATCTCAAAATGATGATTGGCAATAAGTAGCATACAGTACACCATAATCGTGTAAAGCATTTTGATGTTATATTGCTGTATGCATTATGCATATCATTTATCCACAATGTTACATGTTTGTCTGCCACAAGTTCTGGAGAGATCAGTCTCTTCCTCTCCTGAGCTCACTGAATTGTCTGATGAGCTTGTTTCTGGTGCTGCTGAACTACATCTCACAACAGACTCAAACAAACTTGGCTTGATTGATAGTGTAAAAACCAGATCTAGGTGTGGATTGCTGAACTCATGGCTACCTTTAGCCATGTCCACAGGTAGCCTCTGTGCTAACACTCCTGTTGCTCCAATGACATCATTGGTTGATGCTCCTAATTGTAGTTCATTAGTGGGAGAGCACGGCTTAGTGCAAAAGTTAAAATTTTGAAAAAGTTCTTGGTGAAAATAATGCTCATACTATGGCAAATTGAATTACAGGAGGAATATTGACACCACTGGCAATCAGAAAATGTACATTATAAGGACTAATTAAAAATGACGTGTAGTCTGACAAGGGTTTGGATATCCTTTAACAACAAGCCAGAACAGAAGAGTCAGTGGGAGGTAGAGATCATGTAGGGACTGATGCAGTGGAACAAGGAATGAAGGAATGGGGTTAGGGAGAGGATACACTGGTTGCAGAGACTGAACATTGTGCTGATGTTAGGGAGGGGGTCCACAGGTGCACCAGGAAAAGACAAGAAAGTGACTAAAGCAGTATTGGGATCTCAGCCCACAAGCAGGCCATTAAAGCAGGTTAGGTGGGTGAGGATGGATAAGGCAGTAAGATCTTGCCACTGGTGTCTTTGAACAGCACAGCACTATATGTCTGCCATTGTGCCATCGACAGAAACCAATGGGTGCTCTTATCAAGTGTTATCATGCAAAACCATGTTTGCACACTCCATCACCTGGAATGCTTAATTTGCATTCTGAATTAGTTGCAGGGAGACTCATTCCCCATTACTAAATCATGTCTTTGAATAGTCACTAGGTGTGTGGCTGCATCAGTAAGCCTGTTTGCATCCCATTTTGTGACTCCACAAACAACAATGGTATAACATGCATCAGTTTCCCAGCAATCAATGATTAGTCAAGGGCAACTTCTAGTCTTCTGAACTGATTCTAGCAGCAGAGTGGATTCATGCTCCAGGAGTGGTCCAGGTACTTAGTAAATAGTTAAACCAGATATGAAAAGACATGTACTAAATGAATCTTGTTATTCTACTTAAGAGTCAGTGAGGTGGGATCAATAAAGCACAAGCAGAATTTTTTGGATTAGTTAGGTTAGTGCATTTTGTTCAAAATACAGGACTTGCATGTGATGGTTATCATTTTGAAGCTACAGTATATGACATTTGTGTCATCCAAGTGCTGGGGTTACACTGCAGTGAAGGGTGTGGGCTGATAAATGGTGACTTACCTCAGGGAAGTGCAATATTCATACTATAACTAACAATGGGGCATTTGTGTCACACACATACACAGTATGTTGTTTGGTGCAACAGTGGACAACACAACAAAGGAAAGTGATTTAGGGGAAATCGTGGGTAGTAAGCTGAAGTCTAGCAGCAATGTGTTGCAAATAGCTTAGAGGTTAGAGTAACGAGCTGTGAATGAGTTTGGTGCATCCGGAAGACCTGGGTGTGATTCCCACAACCTCCGATTGCATACTGTGTGACTCTTAACAAGTCACTTAACCTCCCCTGTGCTCCCAGGTCACCCCTGAAAACAGGCACTTGTGCCTAGTGGGCCATACCTGGTTACCAAAAAAATAAAAAAGAGAGAAAAGGAGCAGGTCTAGCTAGATGATCTTCCACCTCTACAAGACTTTGGTTAGACCACACCTGGAGTACTGAGTCAATTTCTAATCATTGCCATACATAAAGGAGGATCAACAAATCAGGAGAATCCAGCACAGATCCACCAAGCTGATTAGCATTTTTGGAGGCCTGTACTTTGAGAAGACACTGGACATGCTGAAATTATTTAGGCCTGAGAACAGTTTGCTAACAGGGGTCATGACAGTAGTGTTCTGAATACTAAAGGGGATGGACAGGGATAAGTATATATCATTTTTTGAGATGATAAGTGTTAGCAGAATTAGAAGACGTACTCAATCTGATTTAGAGGGTTATGATATTATGACAAGGATTAACATTAGCAAGTACTCCATCAAGCAGAGGGAAGTTAACATGTAGAATAGTCTACCTTGAGAGGTTGTTAAACCTGGTACTGATTTGGCTTTCAGAGCAGGACTACACAGACTCTGGGGGCAGAATTGGATTTAGTGCTACACAGCATGCCATGAGTTGGGTTAATATTCATGCATGCTGATATTGATTCATGCAAGTGGATCAGATGGCATTCCATCCTTGTTCGCTGTGTGTGGGGCCCACATGCAGTGAACAAGGATGAAATGCCATCTGATCCACTTGCATGAAGTAATATTTGGGCTGGTTACTGTACCTTACTGTATATCATGATGGTCAGTTTTGGAAGGATGTCTTTCCAGCAATAGTTCCTTACAGTACCAAGGGAATCTTTAAGCCAGCCGGGCTGAGAACATGTTCTTCCAGCAGAAGTTTCCCCTCACTGTATTGGGACAATCAGATAATTTGTGTGATCACTGTGGTTTGCTTGTAATGCCTAAACTTGTAGAACTGGACATGGAAATGCATGTGTCACAATTACATTTGGGGGAACAAAACAGAAAAATGATTTAGACACAACATGTTTGGAATACAGCATGAACTTCTTTTAATATAGGGTTCTGTAGAGACCCATGGGCAGACTGAATAGACCATTGGTCTTTGTCTGCCATCACCGTCTATGTTTCTATGTTTCTAATATTTTGTGATTCACCAATCTGAGTGGAAAGCATTACTCTATGAAATTGTCTGAACTTTTATCACTGCACTGTGTTATAAATGTATGCTTTGATATGCTGCTGCTTTTACATAAATTTATATTGTTTTTCTCTTGTGTTGTATGAACTTCAGATTTTCAGATTTTCTAGCAATTGCAAGTACTCTAATAAACCTAGATATTAATGTGTGCTTTATTCCTCAATCTCTGCTATTAGAAGTATTTGAGGGCAAGGTCAATAGAGGAGGCCAAGAGGATGGGTGGCCAGTCGATGCTAGATAACTCATTGAGGAGAGGAGCGAAGTTCAGTGATTTATAAGACCGGAAAAGGAGGAGTCTGGGAGGAGATTTGAGGCAATGGATTTTACACACTGAGCACATTAAGTGACAGTTGCTTTGGGCATCAGGAAGGATGCTTGCAGAGATGATGTGGTGTGGGTGGGAAGTGAGAGCCCAATCTATTAGGAGTGGTTTTGCATTTTGGAGTTTTGACCTCACCCTCGAATACTTTGAATTCAAGATCCTCACAGCCTGGAACCATCATGCTCCACTAAGGTGCACCAGGGTGTATGGCTCCCATCTTCCCTGGATTTCTGCAGAACTGTCAGCTTGTCTGCATGCTCAGGACCAAGTCTAGACAGCACATAAATCCTCTGGCTCCCTCACTGACCTTCTTAGATACCGGCAACTACAAAAAGCCTGCACTAGGGCCGTCAGACTTGCCAAAGCTGAATATTTCTCCCATGCCTTCCAGTCTAACATTAACCATCCCTCCAAGATCTGGAAGGTGGTATACACCCTTTTTTCCCCTCCTGCCCAGTCATCTTCTCAAGTCCTTAAAGTGGAATACACCTCAATATCCGATCCCCTCTCTGTGGCCACAGAGTTTAACAATTTCTTCACTTCTTGCTCCTTCTCCCTCCTCTCCTCCCTTCCCCTTCCCCCTTCCCCCACTTCTTGCCCTCAAAAACTACACTTACCTCTCTACCTCCTTCTCTTTCTCTGCTGTGTCTCCCTCTGACACTCTCAAGGCACCCCTTGCAATCAACTCCATTCAAGAGAAAATCCCCGGAAGGCATTGATCCCAAGCTCCTCTTCCTATCTGCCCCTCCTATCTCCTCTTCCCTGTCATCTCTTCTGAACCTCTCCTTTTCCTTTTCCTCCATCCCAGTTGCCTGGAAGCAAGTCACTGTTATCCATCTACCTAAAGGTGGTGACCTTTCTGTTTCTGTTAACTACCAACCTATCTCTCTGTTCTACCCACTCTTGCCAAATTTCAGGAACACTTGGTTCTATCTCAACTCTCCCCCTTCCTCGATTCCTCCCACTTCTTTACCTCTTTCCAGTTTGGCTTTCAGAAGAATCACTCCACTGCCACTTCCCTTTCTAGGCTCACTGACTCCATCCTCACTGGCATGGACTGGAGCTTCATCACCATGGTCCCTTTTGTCAACTTGGGAAAGGCTTTTGACACCATTTGTCACCTCCTCCTCCTTTCCAAATTCTCGACTGCTGGGCTCTGCCCTGCTGCCACAGCCTGCTTCCAATCCTACCTGCTGGGGTGTACCCAATCTGTGTGGATTTGTCACTCTTTGTCTTTCCCCAAACCTATTAGCACTGGCGTCCCTCAGGGCTCAGTATTTGGACCACTGCTATTCTCTATATTTCTCAATGACCTTCCCAAGGCATGTTTGTCCTTCTCTATCCAGAAGTATGCAGACAACACTGTCCTGCATACCTCTAGCTCATCCCCTACTAATGTGGCACCCAGACTTCAGGTGGATTTCAACAAACTTCAGCTCAGGCTATGATCTAACCAACTTGTTCCTTACCGCCAAGAAGACAGTCTCCATGACATTCATCACCAGACAGAAACTCTCTCGGTTCCCTGTCCTCCCCTCCTTCCACTCCCTGGATGAGCCTATGCTTGAGATGTCTCCTCCTCCTCCTCCAGGTACCTCAGGGTCTGAATTGACCCTCACCTGAACCTTTCTGGGCGTATTGATGCTATCCGCAACAAACCTGCACCCCATGTTTAGATATTGTGGTTGCATTCCCTCAGTGGCACACTGTGAGATTGCCCAGAAAATGATCCTCCTGGTTTTTGACTACAGAGATGTAGTTTACAGTGTTACCCCCAGGACTTTCCTTGCCAGACTGGACACTCTGCTGCACTCTTTCTGTTGCTTCATTCTTGCCCCCCCCCCACACCTATCACTGTTCTCTCTTTCAGTCTTTCTCTTTCCCTTCCCTTGAGGGCAGTTACCTGGCCCACTGTGCCTGTTTCATGATCAAATATCCACTGTTCCTGTAACCACCTCATGATGTAACAGACAATGTATACAAACGTTCTTTTTTGTCTTTTTTTTTCTGTATCATAGCTAGTATTGTTATCCCAGGTTGCCCCTGAAAAAGGGACCTTCAGGGCTCAGTGGGCCTACCTGGTCACCAAAATTTAATAAATAAATAAAATAAATAAAATTCTGGTTCAGATCTCTCCCTCCTTATCTTTCCCATTCTCTCTCACTCTCCCTTCCTCCATCTCTCTCCCTTTGTAGCATTGATTTTTGTTCCCTAGGTTTTCCTTCTCAGTCTACTTTGGCTGGGCAGGTTGCTTTCTCACAATGTTTCCTTCATGTATGGAATGCCCTCCCACTCCATATTCATAATGTGTCCTCTCCAAGGGCCCTCCATGCCCTTTCTGCTTGACTGTATTGCCCCCCCTTGCACTTGCTCTTGACCCCCTTCTACTTAATTTTCCCCCTTTCTCTCCCTGTCTTATCTCTTTCCTCCCTTCCCCACCACTCTCAATTGTGTCCACCCTCTTCATTCAGTCTCCCAACACTCTTCCCCGTCTATCCCCCCCTCTCCAGCCTCTGTCTCTGTCCTTGTGGTATCCTGCTTTTGCAGCCAATCTAATGCCATCTCCTAGGAGAATTGCTGAACTGAACCATGCACTTAATTGAATGTGTTTTATCGTGCTCCTCCTCTCCTTTCATGTGGGGTTATTTTTTCAAAAGTTAAGCTCAATTACTATGTGTACATACAACTGTAAATATGTAACCAACCAAAGAGTATGTAATTTCTACTGTCTGTGCTCATTACTTATTGTTATTTGTCCCCTCCCCCAGGACACAGATGGAAATGAGCAGTCCCTGCTCATTATGCCTTTCCTTGTAAAACTAATAAATGAAAGGATCAGAGTGGTTTAAATAAGGGCTGTGAAAACAAATACTATTCTTGACAAATACACACAAATACTGCATTTTTTACAAATACAAATATCACTTTTAAATATTTATATCTGTGTTAGACTGCACAAAGTAGAAGAAGACCTCAGCTGAGACTCATTGACATACTTAGGACTACTACTGCTCATTGCATACATTTATTTTTTGTTGAAAGAACTAAACAATTTATTGATAACTTTCAAACCCTTGGTCTTGGGTCATTATTAAGAACAGAAACAAGTATGAAGAGTAAGCAAATATTATTCCTGAACAGAAACATGCAAACAAATACAAATAATACAGATACAAAAATGAAAGATCAGCCCTATGCACTGATCTAGTTTAAAGAAAAACTACAGCAATCCTAAAAAACAATTTAAATAGGTTTAAAATAACTTGTTGATTCACAAACTAATAAATGCAACACAGTCTTGAGACACTGACACTATAAAATCAATGGGCACAATTAAAAAACATGAATACATAAGGCATCAAGGAAAACATTTCTCAGTTAAGGTGCCCAGAATGACTATGCCCATGTTGTATTAATGCAGGCAGTTCTAAAGAGACATTTGTAGTTGTTTCTATTCTAGTATCCTTAATACAGTGTATATCTATTAAGAATTACTTATCTCCGTGTCTGTGTACCTGGGTAATTTTACCATTTTCCGATGAGTTTTTATAATGATTTTCCTTTACATACTATAAAGCAAAAGCACCAAAGATTACCTTTGAAATGTGAACCATTGTTATATTCTTTTCAGTGGCATAACAATGCATATCTGTGTGTGTGTGTGTATATATATATGTATGTATATATATATATATATATATATATATATATATATATATATATATATATATATATATATATATATATAATATGCTCTCTACACATTTGCCAGCGGAAAATTTCCCTAATGAACAGGAGAGGCATCTGAGTGAGTGTCAAGTCAGGTCCGAAGTTCTGGGGGTTAGCTCAGCACTCTCAATAAACCTTTTGCCTTCTTTCCTTCACTGCAACAATTTGTTTTGTTTTATTCCAATGGAACGCTTCTCTTTGTGCTTTTCTGTAACAGGGCCGCTAATCCATCACATGCATTAAGCTCAAATGACTAAGATGTAACTCTACAAACTGGATGTTGCAACAACACCAACAGTCATTTTTAAGGAAGAGATAACAAGCTCTACCACTGGCAGGGTACAAGCTTCAAGCAAGCCATTTTGGGCAGTGTATTTCCAAGTTTGTTTGCACGCATACTGTATGATAAAAGGAAGGAGACTGAGTCAGAGGCAGATGTACATTTGCAGGCTACATAACAAATGGTTGAAGCCTACTGGCTGACCCCAAAATGTTAGGCATAGATGATGAACCTCTGCTATGCTGGTGCACTAAGGTGAGTAGCTAGCCAGCACTGACCTCAATCACAGTGAAGTACCTGGCTTGTCCTCCAGCCAGCATCAGTGCTGAGCATGCATTCTGTATGCTGGGGCCATCAACAGTGATTGGCGCACAAGCCTTTCCCCACAGAATGTACAGTAGGCATGGTGACTTTAATAACAAACTCTGGCCAGAGCCGATAGGGCTGCAGCTGAGGAATTTGGGGTACAAATCTTGTAAATCACCAAAGCTGCAAGCGTGCATTTGCAAAATTTAAGATATGTAGACTCGTAAATATGTTGGTTTGTAATATTTTTACACAATAACTTCAACATAGCCTTGTTATGACCCTGCCTCATGAAGCTGGGCAGACAAAATGTTTAAATCCTGGCTTAAAGGTGTTTTTGCACAGGGACTGCGAAATCAACTTTTGGGATGCAAAAACACATATTGGGCAGGAGTTGAAAAATGACAGCTGTCACATTAATTAGGTTCTCTAAAGAAATGGATATGTTGAAAAATTGGGTAAAAATATTGAATATTGCCAAAGTTATGAGCCTGTGTTTGCAAAAATTAACGTAGACTCATAACTTTTTTTGGTTTTTAATGTTTTTACACCAAATTTCCAACATAGTCTTATAATTACTCCACTTCATTAACACGGACAGAGAAAATGCTAAACTTCTGTCTGAAAGGTGATTTCATGCAGGGACCGTAAATCACCTTTTGAGATGTGAAAAAAACATATTGGCCAGAACTTGAAAAATGACAGCTGTCACATTCATGAGATGCTGTAAAGATCTGGCTAAACTGTAAATTTTGGGGTAAAAATATTGAAAATTACCAAAGTTACGAGCCTGCATTCTCAAATGTCTATGTGGGCTCATAACTTGGTTGTTTTTTTTAATATTTATGAACCAAATTTTCAACATAGCCTTCTTATGACCCTGCCTCATGAACAAGGGCAGAGAACATTTTTAACTGGTGCCTGAAAGGTGATTTTGCACAGGGACCACAAAATCACCTTCCAGTACAGATCTGCCTAATACTGTTTTTGAGGTGGGGTCCCAAAGAAGGGAAGTTAAAAATTTGGGCTAAAAATATGTCAAAATTCCCAAGCTATGGATCTAAGTTCAAGACCCCATTGAAATACATTGAACTGCATACCTGTGTCTTCAGTTCACAGTCTGGCTTTGGAGAGTGAAGACATGTCTGTGGTCCAGAAAGGATTATAACATTGGACCCCCAATAGGCAACTAAGGCTTTGGGGGTGTGTGGGGTGGTGGATGCTGAGCGAGAGGGTCAAGTGGGTGGTAAGGAATGGCTGCAAAAGACATCAATGGATATTATTTTTTTTTACAGACTAAAAAAAGAGATTATCCCTGATCATGACTCCTGTGGATTGGGCACCCCTCGGGTCACAGTCATGTGGGCAATGACATCAATGGACCATTTGTTTCAGGTTGAAAAAAAAAAGACTGATGATCCCCATTCAGGACATTGGGGGATTCACCACCCCCAGTGTCACAGAAAAGATGGCCGATCCCCAATCATGACACTGGGGATTGGACACCCTCAGTGTCACAGTTATGTTTCTGGGGGTACTGAGAGGGTGGGTCGGGTGGGGGGTTTGATCATATAAAATAAATAAATAAATAATCATATTACGGTCATGATGGAACACGGCCACTCCGCTGTGTCCAAGATGGCCACCACATGCTGCCGTGCATGCGCAACTGCCAGAGCATGTGCAGTAGAGTGCTGCAGCCATCTTGGACACAACAGAGTGTGCAGTGACAGTCAGCAATGTGCACTGTGAAAAAGTGCAGTGATGCAGTCAGTAGAGACAATATGGGTGTATTGCTTCACAGACACTGAGGTGACTGTGATGCAAGTCCAGCATGTTGTTCATTTGGAAGGAATGCAGAGTCCTTTTTCTGATGATCATAAAAGGTCTGCAGGGCTCCACCCACTGCAGTTCTGAAAATGAATGAACACCACACTGCATCTAATAGAATGGAAAAAGTGTTTACACCACTAAGCAAAAAAGCCAAAGATGATTCAGTTACAGAGATGAAAACTGATGAAGAATTGATGAACAGGAAGTGTCCAGGGGGTGAAGATTCAACCCTGAAGGATGGTTAGGGTGGTTTCCTTGTGGATGACAAGTAAGGGGAAGACTTGAGGAATTATGGCCAGCTAGAGGTTAAACTTATACTGTATGGAGGAAAATAATTGTCAGTGTACCATAAGAAGTCAGGACTTGAGGAGGATAGGCTGAACATTTAATTATGTGGTCTGTTCTGTTTTACCACTTGTAATTCATTGCTGTCTTGTGCCTGTGCCTTTCTTCAGACCATGACCACCACATTCCAGTAAGCCAAACTTCTGAATCTAGCTTAAATGCCAGAAACATCAGTCCACCAAAAATGTTGCAACACTGCCAGCTGCTTTCTTAGTCCTCTTGATTCTACTTCTCCTGCAATGAAACTGCATTTCTTCACATATTACAACAAACCAGGCCTCTAAATCCAATGTAAATGACAGAAACATCAGTCAAACAACCAATGCTGCAGCACTGCCAGCTGCTTTGATAGTACTCCTGAGTCTCCTCCTCCTTATCTGGGGAATTGTATTTCTCCACATATTCCAGAAAACCAGCCTCTGAATTCAGCACAAATGACTAAAACTACAAATAACTAATGCTGCTGCACTAACTTTTACAGCTAAAGTGATGCCAGCTACCAGCATCCAGCACCCAATATGCCACTTACCTCCAGTCCAGTACTTTGGTTTCTTCTGCATGCCTGTTGCCATCCTCTTCCTATGCAGATAGATTTTACCTCAGCCTGCTCACTTTGCACCTACAACTCAACAGTATGATGATGATGACCATGATAAACAAAGGTACAGTAGTAGAGTTTCCATTATCCTCCCATTGAATGTCACCTTGTGCCTTATCAGCAGACAATGTCCTGTCATGTTTTTATTCACGTTCTTTGTCCAGGGCATGCCCACCACAAATATTATGGGAGGTACAAACAATTTAACAAAATTACAAGTCTCTGTCATCAAGCCAAATGCATCATAAGTATGTTGTGTGTAACTGCTTTTGTCCCATGCTGTCTTCATAAGTCTCACCTGCTGCACTGCTACTACCATCTGCTTCTCCATCTCACTCTAAGGCCAGGATTCTCCACAGTGTTTCTCACTCAGGCCACAGGACACTGCTGTCCAAATTTGTGTGGTAAGTGTAATTATAAAAAAAACTTGGACAACTCTCTGGGCCCAGTTTTCAGAGCCCAGAGAATGCTGCAAGCCCCTGGTGTTGAGATCAGTAATCTGAATGCCAGGAGCTTGCAGCATTCTCCCAGCTGCCCACCAAAATTGTTAATCCTGAGAGTCAAATGCCACAAGTTAAACCAGGTTTCCCTGGTCTAACTTGCGTCAATTGGGTGGGGGGACCCTACTGCAGTAAAGTGTGAAAACTGTCACAACTGCTCCCGATGTACTAAAACCAGGTGCAGTTACAGCAAAGGAGTTTGGCACAGCTGCACCAAAGAACAGGACTGATGTAGGGCTTGATTCAAGCCCTGCATCTACCTTTAAAAATCAAGCCTCCTTCATCCTTCCTTCCTTCCTTCCTTCCTTCCTTCCTTCCTTCCTTCCTTCCTTCCTTCTTTCTTTCTTTCTTTCTTTCTTTCTTTCTTTCTTTCTTTCTTTCTTTCTTTCTTTCTTTCTTTCTTTCTTTCTTTCTCTTCATCAATCGTGTTTCATGCTGATAGTTTCTCATTTGTTGTTATAGGTTATATTTTCACAACTCTGATGAACTGCTGTAGCGGGCTCTGTCCACCTTGTCAAAGAAACTATACTGTATGCCTCCAACATACTATTCAAGGAAATCTGGCCTCTGAAGCCCGCGCAAATACCATATGAACATACAAAGAAGCCAGCAGAAGAAGGCTTATTGGTCTATCACATATGCTCAGTAACTGATGCAGGGTTTTCAGTTTCCCCCCTTGAACTTGACCCCCTTCCTTCCTCACCCCCTTCCTCCCTTCTACCCCTGCTCAGTCCCATGGTTCCCTATGTGTTTGTCTCAAGCCCTCTTAGAGGCCTCCACCATCCTTACTGAGACCACCTCTTCTGGCAGCACATTCCATGTGGCCACCACCCTGTCTGTAAAAAAATGCTTCTTAACATCCCTCCTAAACCTCACCACCATCAACTTTAAGCTATGCCCCCTTTTGGTTCTGTTGCTACTCATTTTAAAGAGGCCTTCCATTTCCACTCTGTTAATCCCATTCAAGTATTTTAAGGTCTCTGTCATGTCATCCCTCTCTCTCCTCTCCTCCAGGGAATATATCCTTAGGACTCGCAGCCTCTCTTCATAGGACATATTCTGTTGATCCTGGATAATCTTGGTTGCTCTATTTTGTACCCTTTCCAGAATGCTGATGTCTTTCTTAAGATATGGATGCCGGTACCTCACCCCATATTCCAAATGTGGTCTTACCATTGACCATTAACAATGACAAAAAGACCTCACTCCTCCTACTACTGAATCCCCTGGCTATACACCCCATCATTCTGTTAGCCTTTGTTGCTGCCTGTTTGCATTGTGTGGTGTGTTTTAGTTCTATAGTAATCATCACCCCAGATCTTTTTCTTCCTTTGAAGCAGCTACCCATACCCCCACCCTAGTAATACTCCATCCTAGGAATCCTGGCCCTGATGTACATCACTTTGCACTTTTTGGCATTGAAGCCAAGTTACGAGATTCCTCACCATCTTTCAGGTTTACTGAGGTCCTCCCGCAGCCCTGTACCCCTTCCTTTGTGTCCACCCTCCCATAGAGTTTGGTGTTGTGTGCAAACAGGCACATCATGCCTTTAACGCCTTCCCGAATGCAACTTATGAAGATGTTGAACAACACTGGCCCCAGCACCAAGCCCTTCAGGACTTAGTTGGTGATCTTCTTGGTGCTGGATAATTCTCTCCCCACTACTAGTCTCTGGGTTCTTCCCATCAACCAGTTTTCTACTCACCTCACCTTATCAGTTTCTCCCCCAACCCTAAATATGTCAGTTTCCTGATTAACCTTTGTGTGGTACAGAATCAAAGGCCTTGCTGAAGTCCAGGTATATGATTTCCATCATCTGGTCACTGTCCACTGCCCTTGTGACCCAATCAAAGAATTCAGTCAGGTTTGCTTGACATGATCTGTCTGCCACAGACCCATGCTGCCTCTCTTCCTGTATGTCATTCTCTTTAGTTTATCCCATCAGCCTTTCCTTAAGAATGGGTTTCATGAGTTTACATACTACTGAAGTCAGGCTGAATGGCCTGTAGTTCTCTGTTCCTGGGTCAGGTCTTTTGGAGGGGCACTATATGTGTCGTTCTCCCATCCAGCAGCACCACACCCTGCTCCAGGGATCTATTGAAAAGAACAGCCAGAGACTTTCAAGCATACTATCTGGCAGCCCAAGTTCCATATTTAATTACCAGGGCTAAACAGAGAAAAGACTCAAGATGATATGGGATGGAGGTGACAGGTGATTTCCCAATGTCACTACATGCCATGCTCTCCACAAAATTGATGACAGAAATAAGCAGAAAATGTGTCAATCCCTGGGTCAAACACTCCCTGAGTATGCTTATATGAATCCAGACTAAAACTGGTACATCCAATGATATTGGTCCCCTAACACTAACAACAGGAGACCTATGATTCATGCCAGGCAGAAATGATAGGGGGGATTCAAGACTGAAAAGGTAGAGGGCTAACCAGATATGAGCAACTTAGAGAAGGCAGACATTTGGCATCCTTCCAGCAGTTAACTGATAGATACCACCTAAGATGGCAAGATTTTCATAGGTTCTTGCAGCTCAGAAATTACCTACAAGGAGATGACACATGGGAAAAAGTCTGCAGAGACAGGTCACCATGGGAAGACTTTTTATACTGGACTGTGACTCTCAGGGATAGGGTAAGTTATATATCAATGGCCTACAAAGTAATAATGGGGACAAGGGGAACAAGGATTGTAATTCCAACACTCTCAATAAATGAATTAAAAAAAAAATCTTCACTGTGTGAAAGAAAAATGGGAGCAAGAGGGAGGAATAGATATTACAGACAGGGAGTGGCAAGAAAGTTTGAGGGATAGAAAGTATTAGTCTCCCAAAACTGGAGAGAGTTCCAGTGGAAGGTCATAAACAGATATTTGTATGTCCCAGTCACCACAAAACACTTTGGTACCACGCAGACTGACAAGTGCTGGTGAAACTGTGGGGGCACTGATACACACTGGCACATACTCTGGGCCTGTCCAATGATTAAACAGTTTTGGGATCAAGTTAGGACAGCAGAAACAAGTCCTAGCCAGAGCCGATAGGGCTGTGAAGAGATACAAAGTGACCAAAGTTACACATATGCATAGAAATTATGCATTGCCCAGGTGTAACTTGGCCATTTATGGAGGTGTTTTACCAACTTTTCAACATGGCCTTTTTTGGACCCCTCCTCATGAACAGTGCCAGTGTCATTTTGTTCAATTGTCCCGAAAGGTGATTGTGCAGAGCAAATGTGCTATTTTGTGCCATAGGTGTGAAAACATGATTTGGGAAGGTCATGGAAAATGGCAGCTGTACTGTTTTGAAGGAGGTGTGCAAAAACGGCACTGTTAAAAATGTGGAGTGAAAATATTAAAAATTGGCGACATTAGGAGCATACGTAGAAACTGTGCAGTGCACACTCATAACGCAGTCATTTTATGGAATTTTTTCACCAAATTTTCAACATGGGCTTTTTGGGATCCCACCTCATGAACAGTGGCACTGTCATTTCGTGACTCGGTCCTGAAAGATAATGCAATACAGTGACCGTGAAATCACCTTTCTGGATGATTAACAAAATGACAGTGACAGTTTTCACAAGCTGGGGTCCCAAGAACCCCATGTTGAAAATTTGGGGCAAAAATTCTGAAAAATGACTGAGATATCAGCATAAGTTGAAAACCCCATTGAATGGCTGTATAGCATGCTTACCTTTGATTCTTCAGTTCGCGGTTGTGCTTTGAAGAGTGCAGATGTGTTCCAGTCCACAGAAGATGACAGCGCCAACTTCCAGAGGTAAGTATGGGGTAAGAAGGGGTGTAGGGAGGTGAGTGCTCAGTGGGAGGGTGGGGAGGGAGGAGGGGGACTGCAATGACTAGGGACCATTTTCTATTTTGCAGGTAAAAACAAATGCGACAACGAGGGACCATTTTCTAATTTACAGAAAACAAAAGAAAAAAACATTTTGGCACACTGGGGTGGACTCCCAGTATGCCACATAAATGGGGGGGTTGTACAGGTTGCCGACATGGGGACTGGGCACCTCAATGTCAGGCATGACTTGGGGTGGGGGACACAGAAAAATATTTGTGCACGCTGGGGTGGGGTCCCAGTGTGCCAGTTGAGTTGGTGGGGGGGCACAGAATGTCACAGAGCTTGTGGCTAATGTTAGGAGCATCTGTACAGTGAATGTCATTTTGCCATTCATAACATGGTGGCACCCACAGACCTGTGCATGTGCACAAATCAAGCACATGGGCAGTTCACGCAGTGGAATGCAGAAGTAGCAGCCGAAATAGTATGGCTGTTATTCCGTAGTGGCCAATCATGGTGGAGGAGTTTAAGCTCCATTGGGCTTTTGGAAGGATACTTCCAAAAGTCCAATGGAAGGTTCCATGATCGGCCGTTTTTAGAGCTACAGAGCTCTCGCAAAACAGCTGTGAGCTCCACCCACGGCCCTAAAAATTACTCACCATGGTAATCTTCTTTCTTCCAAGGGGTCTTTTAGCATCAGTAACTTTAGCATTTAGCTGGATAGGTGCAACTGACCTGGAGGTATGCCTTTAAGAGAAATTTAAATGAGCTTAGGGCCATAGCAAATCAGAAAACAGGAAAGGTAGTGAGCTGAGTGAGAGCTGCTGAAGGCGTCAGAATTTTTTCAAAGGAAAACAAGGGCATTTGCCCCCAAAAATAATCAACAGGATTCAAAAAACATGCAAATGTCCACAATAGTGGAAACAGAAACAACAACAACATGAGTTAAAAACTCATCAATAAGAAACCCCAAATTTGGTAAGAGATGTGATAAAGAGCCCTTCTCTGACAGGTGAACCGGGGAGGAAGGGTGGGAGCTTACTGATGCTAAAGGACCCCTTGGAAGAAAGAAGATTACTGAGGTGAGTAATTTTTTCTTCTTACCCCAGGAGTCCTTTAGCATCAGTAACTTTTGCAGACTACTGAGAAGTGGGAGGTGGGCAGAGAACCTACTAGGAAAGAGGCTCTGCAGAACCTCCCTGCCAAATTTGGCATCAGATCTGGTCTGCACATCCAAACTGTAGTGATTCACAAGGTGTGTAAAGATTTCCAGATAGCTGCTTTTTAGACATCCAGTAGAGGAATGTCCACTGCTGCTGCAAGTGAGGCTGCCATGCCCCTGGAGATGTAGGTCCCCCAATTTAAGCAAAGCAAACAAGTCCTGAACCTTATGAACTGAGTGCAGGTTTATGTGAAATGCCACCGGCCAGTTCTGCCCCAGTTACTTAGCTCTTTCTGTTGCCAGTGCTTTTTTTTGTGTGTGTGTGTAGAACTGGGATCTATACCAGTGCCAATCTTAATAGAAAACCCAGCAATACTTGTCAACTGCCACAGGTGGCTGCTGGACCCTTACGGACAGTCCTGTGACAGATGATACCTAGGTCCAGTTCATTTATGTATAAACATAAAGTATAGAAGGGTTTCTCTTAATTTGTCAATCCTGAGAGAACCCCCCAGGCACTGTTAAAATTTGAATTCCAGTGGTGTGCCTTACTGTAAAACCTGAAAGATCTGAGGTAAAAAACAAAGCAACTGTCCCTAGTTCGACAGTTCCCTCAAGAATCTGGTAAGAAAAGAGAGGAACCATCGAAATTAAGCACCTGCGATAAATTTAACATTCAGTCTCGGTAAAAATAAAGGCAAAATAGCGTGGTTGTGCTAAAAATTAAAAATTAGCATGGCGCTAACGGAGTTGTAATAATTTCACTTAGCACACTATTAAAACAGAAATATGAGGAAAACTTTACCCAGATAAGCACTAGGAAGCTATCAACAAGGAGAGTTGAGAAACACCTCAGGGGCACTATTGCTCACTCCAGTAGAGAAAAAATTCTGAAGCCTTCAGCAGCTCTCACTCAGCTGACTATCCTTCCTGTTTTCTGATTTGCTATGGGGTGGTCTTCCTCCCCCTGTTAGTCTGTAGTTCAAGCCATGGTGTTTCTGTCTTCCCCTGTTCATTCTCTTTCCTCATGCATGTTATTCCCTGCCTGATGTATGCTGCCACCCCCCCCACCTTTGCCTATCTCTCTATCCCTTCTGTAGAGTTTGTATCCTGGGATTGAGAGACCCAAGTCATGGTATGCTGTAGCCCAGGTCTTGGAAACTGCTGCTACATCTACCTTGCCCTCTGCTAATAGGGTCTGCAAATCTGCCATCTTGTTGCTGACACTACGGGCATTAAGCTACATCACCCTCCACCTCGACTCTGTACCACCTTGCCTCTTTCATGTATTAGTTTTGCCCTTCCCATCCCCTATACTCTCTTCTTCACTCCCTATCCTTTGTTTCCCCTTCTCCCTCCTCCCCCTCCTTCCTGACTGCCACTGCCATTGTGGGGGGGGGTCCCCTGACCTCCCTATCTCAAAGTGATTGGGTTCTCTGGCCCCTCTTCCCCCCCTTAGCAGTTTAAACTTAAATCATGTCTCATATAGTCCCCTAGCTTGCCTCTTAGTATTTTCACCCCTCTCAATCAAGGTGCAATCTATCCCAGCAATATAGCCCCTTGTTTGGCCACGTATCTCTCCTTCCCACAATATTACTGTACCCTTCCACCTTATACCCCTTCCCCAGCCAATCACTAAATTCTACTATTCTCCATTTTCTGGCTGTGCTGTCCCTGGGGACCAGAATAACCTCTGAAAAGGCCAGTAAGCTAACAGATTCCTTGCATGATCTCACCAGCACTCTGAATCTGTCTTGCACCACCTCCACCTCCACCACCACCTCCTCCACTTCCAGATCACTGGTTCCCAGGTGGATAACCAAGGTAGACTTTACTCCCATCTCCCTTACCACTTCCTTGATCATTTGACCTTCTCTCCTTGCCTCCATTCCCAGCGTACAAACTACCACCCTACTTTTCCTTGCGTCCCCCTTTCTCCCCCAGTGTATACCTTTTAGTATTGAATCCCCAGTGATAACCACCTTAAAAAGACAGCCCATTATGTCTTCCCCAAGCAATAGAAACAACTTTGTGAGAAATCCCCAATCTGGTTTGCCAGCAAAGATTGGCGAAGTTTTGTGGATCAAGCACCAACTGCAAAATATTGCAATGCTTAGCGAAATGCGAAGTTAGTGAATTTGCTGGCAGTTCGCAGGTAAAAGTAAACTTCTCAACATCTCTAGACCTAGGTCTTTATCTCACTCAATCTCTTATCCCACCCACCTTAACCCTAGTTCTCTCAAAAATATTCCTTTATTGACTCAACACCCAACCACACCACATATTGTAGTTGAAGAAGTAACACAGCCATATGCATAGGTCACTGGGCATTTTATTTCATCTATAAGGTTCCCAGGCCAAATACACTCCTTTAGATAATAAGGTAATTACATATGCAAAGTCAGTACAATTCACTCCGCTAATTATTTCATGAATGGTGCAAAATTTGCAAAGTGCAATTCGTCAATTCACATAGTGTGTGCCGACCATGAAGTGTGAAATTTTGCTGGCTAAATTCAACATTTCACGCTAAAATGGCCCTGGTGCCTACTAGTGGTACCCTTACCCTGCCGATCACCAGCCACAGCATAAAACCTATAATTTATTTTAAATCCCTGGTGTTTAGTGGTTGCTCCTTGTTGATCGCCAGCCACAGTATTTGGTGTCTAGTGGTACCCCTCCACCCTGCCGATAGTCAGCCACATTGTAAAAGAAAATTGCAGTTAAATCCCTAGTGTCTTTGCGAACAGGCCTGGGCCATCACGGGTTGGCTGGGAGGAGAAGTATTGAGCATCCCAATGGATGCTCTCCTCCTCCAGGGTGGGGCGTGTTACCAGGTAGCGTATGCACCCATAGCACTGCTGCCATTGGAGACATGAGCGGTAGGGCTCATGGCTGCACAGAATCAGGTTGGACGCTGCGAGGCACATGACAACAACATGTGTCAGCATACCATTCATCTGGGCATATGTCCTTCACACTGGCACCCTCAGGGGATGGGGACAAAAAATGGGAAAAAATGTAAAAACCCCGGACACTGAGCATGATGAAGCCAAGATCCCGGTATGTCAGGACCCGGCAGAAGGAGTTGAGGTGTACGAGAACCCCTCCAAAGCAAGGCTGAGGCCTGGGCAAGTAAAAAAACAAATCCCTGGTGTCTAGTGAACCCTTTCAGGTAGTACCCACGAACCTGTTCACCCCCTGATCACTGGCCACAGTATTTGGAGTCTAGTGGTACCCCCTGCCCCGCCAATCATCTACCACTGTGTAAAAAAAAAATTGCAATTCAGTCCCTGGTGTCTAGGGGACACCCCATGCCCCCCACCCTGTCAAGTGGTACCCCCAGTCACAAGTCCACTCCAGTGGGGTGGGATTCTCTGCATCATAGTGAATTCCTCCTGTGACAGGGGTCAAGGATACCTGTCCTCTGTCCTTTTAGTAGCTGGCTGTTTCACAACTGAACATATGCCAGAGAATCCCAAGGCACCCTCTCTCCATGTGAGAGGGTGTAAGATACAGTCTTGAGTCTGTGTTTCTCGAAGAGAACCCTCTCGGCCACTGTACAACAAACCAGAAAAACTACAGACGTATATAGTCCTTTGGGGGACACCCTACGTACCCTATTTTGTGGCTTCCCTAGAAATGCAGAGACCAGTTCAAACCACTCCACAGACTCCTTCTTTTGACCTTTCATATTTCCTCCCCTCCTTTCATCCACAGAGTCCCTAGTAGTACCTTACTTTGATAGTGTATGATCCTTAGAAGTCAAACCGGCATAGTATAGTTTGAACAAACTCTTCCCAACACACACACACACAAAAGACACTGTCAGAATTATCTTAAAATAAGCCAAAGGCTTTACTAATTAATTAATAAATGCAGTAAATAACTTAAAGACAGATAATTTTAGACATTGGTTACAGGATACGGAAAATAAAATGGAAGTATACAACAAAAAACTAAACTTTGAAAATTCTAGTTTGAACATTTCTACCTCAAGTCCATAGTTGCTGAATTTGAAGTGTAAAGTGTCCTTAGAAATGGTAACTGAAAATCTTAGTTATTTTTGGTCCAGGAGAGTACTTGAAAAGAAATGTCTCTGCTCCATCAGCAGACAGGTTCCCAAGAGCTATGCTCTGTCACCAAATTCAAAGGGTAAAATGACAAAAAGGGACAAGCAAAAGCACTGATCAAGTCTTGCACTCCTGTTTTATGGACTTCTCAAAGGGCAGGCCCAGTAAATATTGGCTTGCTTTGCGATTAGCTAGCATTCTGTCTCCATGGTTACACAATCAATCAGCTTTTAATATTTTAGTGCAAAAATAAACAAATGTTCATCTTTGCAGGTAACACAGGACTTAGAGGAAACCAGTTTCAGCCTGAATTCCAGGAGCAGATCCAGCCCCCCATGGCTATAATTAAGTTACACTCAGTACAGTCATTTACTTAAAATGATAGTCCATTTAGCTGTAACTAGATTAGTTCAGGGTAGACTTGCCAAGACAAAAGGAATCCAGATGAAATGGCACCACTAGATGCTGAGGGCTATTCAAATACAAATAGAGTTGCCTGCTACCAGCTCTGCTTAATTATTCTTTTGTCTCCTTTTAGATGAATTAATCAAAATCCAGTCTCAGGCTAGAAGCTAACAGTTTCTCTGCCCAGTAACAAGAAAATCACATCATTTTTGGGCCCATGGCTTTTCTTTATACCCATGATCCCTTGCAAGTTACACTGGGCCACCATGGGCATCTCTAATGCATTTCTCACATAAAATACCATAAAATATGACTTGAACAATAAGGTTAGGCCTCATCTTGCCATACTCCTCTCTCCTTAAGAAAACCTGTGGGGAACATGCTCCCTTTTTAGTAAGGGTTTCCACCAGTTTTGTCCCTTACTCCGATTGGTGGGATAAGCCATCTGCATTGGCATTAGCAGACCCTGACCTATGTTTAATGTCCATGTCATAGGCCTGTAATTCAATGCTCCATCTAAGGAATCTCCCATTCATCTTTCCCATTTGGTTTAACCACACCAGAGGATTGTGGTTTGTATGTACCTCGAGGGCCTCTCACAGAGGTAGGGCTCTAGGTTCTTAAGAGACCACAACAGGGCATGGCATTCTTTTTCCACAGTGGAGTATGCCTGCTCTCGGGGAAGTAGCTTCCTACTAAGGTACACAATGGGGTGATCTTTCCCCTGTTGGAATATTTGGCTGAGGACAGCTCCAATACCCACATTCAAGACATCAGTCTGCACCAAAAATGGCCTAGTGTAGTCTGGGCTGGCCAGCACTGGGACACTGCACAGCATGGATTTTAGATGGGGGATGGCCCTGTTACCTGCTGGGTCCCATTTTACTTTCCTGTGTTGCTTTGTCCTTTACAAGCTGGACAGAGGAGCTGCCAGGGTGCGGTAATTTGGTAAAAATTTTCTGTAGTATCCTGCAGTCCTCAGGAAGCTCCTAACCTGCTTCTGGGTCTCAGGCATGGGCCATGCCTCAATGACCTCTATCTTGACCTGGTTTGGACATAATTGTCCCCTCCTCACTACATGTCCCAAATATGGCACATCTGCCATGGCCACCTGGAACTTTTCAGCCTTTACAGTGAGTCCAGCCTTTTGTATCCAGCCAAACACTTTCTTCGGATGGGACAGGTGTTCCTTCCAGCTGGAACTGAAGATGGCAGTATCATCCATATAAGCCACTGCATACTCTTCAGCACCCTGTGGCACCTAATTTACTAACCATTGGAAGGTGGTAGGAGCATTCTTCATCCCAAAAGCCATCATCTTAAATTCAAAGAGGCCTATTGGGATGATGAAGGCTGACCATTCTCTAGCTTTGGCAGTCAACTCCACTTGCCAGTACCCCTTTATCAGGTCTATGGTTGTTGGGTAGGTCACCCCCCCAACTTGTCCAACAACTTATTGGTCCAGGGCATTGGGTGGGCATCGGACTTTGTGACAATGTTGAGTCCATGACAGTCCACACAAAAGCGGGTAGACCCATCTGGCATGGGGACGAGGACTACAGGTGAGGCACAGGGACTGTGGGATTTCTGGATTACCCCTAACTCCAGCATTTCCTTCACCTCCCTCTTAATGTACTCTATGACAGCCTCAGATACCCAATAGGCTGTCCTATCATATGGGCACTTGCATCCCCATGTCTACGTCATGGGTCGCTAAGGAGGTTCGTCCAGACTTGGCTGTAAATAAAGGGGCAAAGTCCTTGAAAACCTCCCTCACTTTCTGAATCTGTTCCAGGGTCAACTGGGGTGACAGCTTGATTGTCTCCACCAATGACTTCCACTTGCTGTCCTCTAGCAAGTCCAGGAGGGGGATCTTCCTCATCCCTCCCCTCTCCAGAACCACGCACACTGCAAACACCATGTCGCTTCTATTTATATATGCCTTCATCATATTGAACTGGTACATCCCATGGGTATGTTTCCTGTCAGGCAGTTCCACAACATAGTTCATAACATTTACCTGTCAGACTAACTTGTATGGTCCTGCCCACTCAGCCTGCAGCTTGTCCTTCTGGAATGGAATGAGCACCATTACTTCCTGGCCTGCTCTGTATGAGCGAGCACTGGCTCTGTGATCATATCAGACTGTGCTTCTGTTGGGCAGCTGACAGGTTGCTTTGGGCCACCCCATAAGCTCCTTAAACTTCCCCCTAAACTTAAGGACATATTTCACTATGGGGTTTCCCTGGGTGGTGTGCTTGCCTTTCCAGTCTTCCTGGATCAAGTCTAGAGGCCCACACACCCTATGTCCATATAAGAGTTTGAAGGAGGAGAACCGTGTTGACTCTTGGGGTGCCTCCCTGTATGTGAACAATGGGCCGGGAAGGTATTTCTCCCAGCTCCTCCCATGCTGTTCAGTAAAGGCTTGGAGCATAGTTTTTAAGGTACCATTAAATCTTTCCAAGAGCCCATTGGCTTGTGGGTGATAAGGTATCATGTGTTTCTGCACCACCCCACACCTCTCCCTCAAACACTTCATCAGGTTTGATATGAAGTTACCCCCTTGATCAGAGATAAACTCCTGCAGAAACCTGACCCAGGAGAAAATCCCTAGCAAGGTGTCTGCCACTTTGTCTGCCTTAATTGAGGAGATGGCGACTGCCTCTGGGTATTGGGTAACATAATCGACCACAGAAAGGATGAACATTTTCCCAGAGAAGCTTGAGGTATTCAAGGGTCCCACAATATCTATTCCTACCCTCAAGAATGGCTCCTCCACAATGGGCAAGGGAAATAGGGCAGCTTTTGTTTTACTACTTGCTTTCCCTATCTGTTGGCACCAGTGACAAGACGTGCAATATTCCTTCACCTGCTGGCAGAAGTTGAGCCAATAGAAATTTGGAGCCAATCGCTAAGTGGTGTGAGTGATTCTCAGATGTCCAGACATGGGGATATCATAGGTAACCTTGAGCAACCGCTCACAATACCCGTGGGGAACGACAAACTGCTTGCCCATCGCCCCTTCCTCTGTCCTCACATCCTATGTATACAACAGTCCGTTGTCCCAAAATACCCTATGTCTCATGTCACCTCTCTGTGTCCTGTCAGATTCTGCACAAGCCCTCAGCCTCTCCAAAGTAGAGTCAGTCCTTTGAGCGGCTGCAAAATCTTCACATTTTTCCAAAGCATGGGACATGTCCCCCTCGGTTCCTAAACTGGGGTCCATAGCTCTAGCATCAGGGCATTCAGAGACACTGCCATCCCTAACCTTCTGAGCATTTGTTACCCCTCCCTCCTCAGGGTAACCTTCTGTAGCTGTCTAGTGATCCACTACTTGGGGAAGTCCTACCTCCCTTTCACTACTCTCCATGTCAGGAGCCAGAAGATGGGGAACCAGCTTCCTATTGATTTCCAGAGGGGCTTCTATAGGATTCTGGGAACTACCAGTGGCCTTTGCCATCTGACTGTGGGTAAATGCACACAACACCCTCTTCTGGAGAGTGTGCCCTATTATCACATCCAGGGCGAGGTCGTCTGCCACTGCCACTTTTTGCACACTCTCTCCTGTCTCACCCCAATCCAGGAGAACACTAGCTAGCAGCAGAGTTATCTCTTTCCAACTAAATCCCATCACAGTGACAAACTGATTAGGTACAGTATAAGCTGTTCAGGCTCAACCAAATCCCCTTTTACCAGAGTAAGAGATGCCCCATGTCCCTTAACCCATAGGTCTGTACCCCATTTACAGTAACCGGGTGTATGTCCTCCCTCATGTTCACAGGCATACCCTCAGGGATACACAGTGCACCCACCTCCTTTCAAGGGACACTTTGTCCACTCTGTGCCTTTTTAGGACACAGTCTAGCAAGATGCCCTGGCTACTTACAAAACCAACATTCATCACTTTTTTATCCAGGAAATCCCTTTTTGGTAATTTGGGGCTTCCCCCTTTCTGTAGTGACATTGAGGGTTTTAGCTGTCCTGAAGGCATGCTTTTCTCTTTTTGCCATGCAGCACCTGCTCTCCCACTTCCTTTCAGAGGAGGCCTGCTTCTGGCATAGCGATCTGAGAGCTTAGCAGCTTGCTGTGCTGTTTTTGGATCTCTGTCCTCTAGTAAGGTTTTCAACTGCATTGGGCAAGCCCAAAAGAACTGCTCTAAAACATAACCTCTTCAATTTTCCCCACAGAGTTAGCTTCTGCCCCATTCCACCAATGTTTTAAAAACTGCCATTGTTTGTGGCTAGTTCTTCAAAGCTCATGTCAGGGTTTTTTCAGAGTTTACAGAATTTAACCCTGTATGCCTCAGGGGTTAGTTCACACTTTTTAAGTAAAGCAATTTTAAGTTTCTCATAGTCTTTGCTGTCCTCATTGTCCATTTAGACTAGCCCGTCACACCTTTTTCCAGTAAGCAGCAGGGACAGCTGAAAGCTCCAGGCCTCCCTGGGTATCTTGGCCTGGATACAGACCTTTTCAAAAGAATTCAGAAATGCATCCATATCTCCCCCCTCTTTAAATTCTGCTGTTAATTTGGAATTTAATTTATATCCCAGCCCTGGAGTTTCAGGTTCACCCTTGCCACTTACCTCCTCTGGCGCTGGTCATTGGAGTCTTAGCCTCTCCAGTTCAAACTCTCTCTGGTGCTGCTTTTTCTCGACCTATCTCTGGAGCTGCCTTTCTTGCATGGCAAGTTCCTGCTGATGCTGTCTTTCTTGCATCTCTGCTTCATGCTCCCTTTGAAGCCATTTCTCAGCAAGCTTCAATTTCCTCAGCTCAAATTGTAGCTTTAGCCTCTCTAGCTTGGGATCTATGGTGGACTTCACTTGGTGCTGTGGTTCTAGGTTCTCTCTGGTCTCACTGTCCTCCTCCATGGGATTGGACACTGTGATGTCCCTTGCCACTCCCACACCCAATTTCTGGTCCCTTTCAATCACTGGCTGTGACTTGAGGTACTGGGCAATCCCTTGCTCATCAGCTGCCACGAGAGCCACCACCAGCTTCTTTTCACTTTGCCCTTCATAATGGACCCTTCTCTCCTGACACAGATGCCTCAGTTCTTCTACAATGTAGTCACTGTACTGGGAGGTCATCTTTCTTCCCTACACTAACACTAGTCTGCCTTTACTTGCAGAAAAAAACACAACAGGGTAGGGAACTATATCTTGTAACCAATTTTTCCTTTTAAAATTTCTGCCCTCTTTGTGTGTGGTTTGTTCAAACAATTCACCAATCACAGTGCTGCTCACCAAATCTGTCGCAAGCCCACTCTGCTAGGGCAGGATTCTCTGTATCACAGTGAATTTCTCCTGTGTGACAGGGGTCAGAGACATCTCTCCTCTGTCATTTTAGTATGCTCGCTATTTCACAACTCAGCATATGCCAGAGGATCTCAAGGTTCCCTCTCTCCATGCAAGGGAGGTGCAAAAGATAGTCTTGAGTCAGTGTTCATGGGACAGAACCCTTGCGACCACTGCACAATGAACTAGAAAAGCCACAGGTGTATATAGTCCTTCAGGGGATGCCCTATACACCCTATTTGGTGTCTTTCCCCAATAATGCAGAGACTGGTTCAAACCTCCCCCCCTCCACAGACTCCTTCTTGAGACCTTTCATTTTTCCTCCTCTCCTTTCATCCACAGAGCACCTAGTGGTACTTACTTTGCTAGTGTATGGTCCTTAGCAGTCAAACAGGTGTAGTATAGTTTGAACAAACTCTTCCCAACACACACACACACACACACACACACACAAAAACACTGGCAGAATTATTTCAAAATAAGTCAAAGGCTTTACTAATTAATAAATGCAGTAAATAACTTAAAGAAAGATAATTTTAGGCATTGGTTACAGGATATGGAAAATTAAATGGAAGTATACAAAAAAAAAGTAAACGTTGATTATTCTAGTTTGAACATTTCTACCTCTAGTCTTTAGTTGTTGAATTTGACGTGCAAAGTGTCCTTAGAAATGGTAACTGAAAATCTTAGTTATTTTTGGTCCTGGAGAGTTCTTGAAAAGAAATGTCTCTGCTCCATCAGCAGACAGGTTAACAAGCGCTATGCTCTTTTACCAAATTCAAAGGGTAAAATGACAAAAAGGCACAAGCAAAAGCACTGATCAAGTCTTGCACTCCTGTTTTATGGGCTTCTCAAAGGGCAGACCCAGTAAATATTGACTTGCCTTGCGATTGACTAGCATTCTGTCTCCATGGTTACACAACCAATATTTTATTACAAAAAAAACAAATGTTCATCTTTTCAGGTAACACAGGGCTTAGAGGAAACCAGTTTTAGCCTGAATTCCAGGAGCAGATCCCCCCCCCCATGGCTGCAATTAAGTTACACTTAGTACAGTCATTTACTTAAAATGATAGTCCATTTAGCTGTAACTAGATTAGCTCAGGGTAGACTTGCAGAGACAAAAGTAACCAGATGAAATGGCACCACTAGATGCTGAGGGCTATTCAAACACAAATGGAGTTGCCTGCTTCCAGTTCTGCTTAATTATTTGTTTGTCTCCTTTTAAATAAAGTAATCAAAATCCAGTCCTTGGGTAGAAGCTAACAGTTTCTCAGCCCAGTAACATGAAAATCACATCATTTTTGGGTTTGGGCCCATGGCTTTTCTTTGTAGCCATGATCCCTTGCAAGTTACATTGGGCCACCATGGGCATCTCTGATGCATTTCTCACATAACATAACATGAAATATGACTAGAACAATAAGGTATTGCTTTATCTCAGCACACCATACCACCCACCATGCTTCCCTCTCACCCCAAGCAGATGACCAGCACAGCTCCACCACACTCCACCATGGCTAGCTACCCAACTAACATGGAATGAATGAGCGCATACTTGTACAAGCACACACTCATTCATTCCATGCCAGTTGGGTGGCCAGTCAAGGTGGAGAGTGGTGGGGCTGTGCTGGTCATCTGCTTGGGTTTGGGGTGAGGGGAGAGCAGGGTGGGGGGTACTACCTAACAGGGTGGGGTGCGTAGGGAGTCCTCTAGACCCCATGGATTTAATTACAATTTGTTTACAGGTGGGCTGGGGGGGTACCACTAGACATAAAATACTGTGGCGAGCAATCGGCAGGGGAGGAGTGTGGTGTGGGGGTACTAGCTGACAGGGTGGGGGGATCCACTAGACACCAGGGATTTCATTGCATTTTTTTACACTGTTGCCAACAATCAATGGGGCAAGGGGGTACCACTAGACAGCAAATACTGTGGTCAGCAATTGGCATGGGGGGTGACCACTAGACACCAGGAATTTAAAATAAATAAATCTATAATTTTTTACACTGTAGCAAGTGATCATTAGGAGGGTACCACTAGAGTCAGGGATTTATAAAGAAATGTAAATGTCTCATACTGTGGTTGGCCGGTGATAGTCGGGGCAGGGGGGCACCACTAGACACAGGGATCTAGGGGATTTGGCATTTGATGACTTCTGCTTGCTTTGTTTTTTTTAAGTGCAATTTTCCCTTAAAAAAACCCAAAAGCAAGGTGAAGATACAAATATAGAAGTTTCATTCAACATGAGAACTTTGCGACTTGATCCATGTAGGCAAATGTGCCAACTTTGTGAACATTTGCAGGGAAAGCAAAACTATGTTGCATCTCTAATCACCACAAAGCCTCAGTGCAGTCTATACTTATGTTATACATATGTTTTCTTTTTGCAGAACTCTCATACATTGACTGGTCACCCCTGCAGCTATTAGGGGATATCAACCATTCCCTAAATTACTTTCAAGTTATTTTTATCAATATATTTTGCAATTTATTTACCCAGGATAGCCCAAATGAAATGCAGCATTTCATTTCCAGTTGGATACTGGTTCTACCCATTTCCATAAATTGAAACACTAAGCAGTTCAAGGACTTGCCCAAGACCACATAATGAGTATTTGGCTTTAGCAGGGTTTGAATCTGTGATGTCTTGGTTCACAAGCCTGTGCTCTGAATACAGAATCACACTGCCTTTACAAATTCCTTGTCGTATGTGTCCATCATCTGCCCCCTGATTCATTTAGCTCAGAACACTTTCATGGTAAAACAGTTTTAAATAAAAAATAAGCCAATAATTCTGACCTGAATAGGCTGGAAACATGAAATTTACCAAGACAAATCTGATTTGATCTAACTGCACTGAATGCAACTGAAAGAATAGAGAATGTGCTATGAACCAGAAATAACCTGACACTTTAAGATGCTGAGCTTCTAATTGCAAAAAAAAAGCAATTTCTAAAGTAATCTCTAAGTGAAGGTAACATGTTCAAAGGTTGACACTAGGTCATCTCTACAGCTTTAATAGCAATTATGGGAGGAACGATTTCTTTATTTGAACACCTACATCAGCTTATATTTAAATAAGAGCCACCAACATCAAACTGAGAAAAAAGTTTGTCAAGATATAACACATAAAGTTATCCATTTTTTTAGCATCATGCAGGAACTTAAGTAAACTCTACCAATTTCTTAAGACATGCCTTTCTGAAACAATGGCAGTCTTCATTAGTTTCTACTCCACTGACTCTCTGTTCAAGGAGCATGAGCCCTAGAAGAGCTGAAGTTGCTGATGACTGTCAGTACAGTATCTCTGTTATCACTCCATTCAGTATGAAAAATAAATGTGAGCAATGCAGAGAAGTAGACAACCTTAAAGAAGAGAAGCATCTTTGTAAATATATGTTCACATTTTTAAATAACTTGGGGAAAATGGGTACCTACTTACTGGCACCCCTTTGAAAACTATAACACAATGCTTCCCAATTATCTAATACCCCTCCCAGTAATCATATTCATTAAAAAATGGAGTATATGACCTTCCCTACTTACAAACCAGAATAATAGTAAAAAAAAAAAAAAGTTTTAGATATGTTTCACGTTTTATTGACACAGGATACAAACACAGAATATTATAGGCAGATAGAGACGATAGGTCCATCAAGTTTATCTGGTAACAACCTCAGAGTACAAATCAGCATAGTACTGTTTTGTCCATGATCTGTCTAAATAATGCTCCATCATACCTCAACTTGCGGATGCCTTATCTAGTTCAATGAATATGTACCACCCATGCTTAAAAGCATCTACTGTCTGAGCATTAACAAGCCCCTGTGATAGATGGTTCCACAGTCTACCACCCTCTCCATAATAAATACTTTCTCATGTTACTTCTGAACCTGCCACCCACCAGTTTTAGGTTATGCCCCCTCCCCATGCTGTTGGCCTCATTGAGATGCAACAGTCATTGGCAGTCCACCCTGTTGATTCCTTTCAGGTAGTTGAAGCTTTCAGTCATGTCCCCTTTCTTCCTTCTAGTCACCAACAGGTGTATTTGAAGGACCCGGTACCATGTAGGAGGAAGTAGCTGCACACTGAGCTCAAGGAGTATTCAGCAGGGACCTGACACGTTCTCTTACAACCTACAATTGGTAAACCACCATTGCCTTTGTCTTGGGCAGTGTTTATTGCCTATTACAGTTTATTTGCAGTCTGGTACATCTTGGTGTATGTGCTATATTATTTAGTGTTTTGCTAACGGTAGCTCTATTTCACATTAGCACTGTTTGTATGATCAGGTCCTTTCTGGACTGTCTTGTGCTACAGATATTTCCTTGGTCTTCCCTTGTCCATTACTTTCCCCCCACAGGTTGGACAGCCTGATGGTGGAAGAGGCCCCCTGTGGGGAGAGGTGAAGGAAACTCAGCTGGGAGCAGTACAGGAAAGGCTGGGGTGTTTTTTGGGAGCTGTTTCCCCGTGTTTCATAAATTTATATTGAGGTTGTGATTTGAGGAGAGAAGGAAGAGAAACAAAATAAAAAGCAGCCTACCTGAAGCAAAGAGAGTCAAATTGCTGAGGTGAAATGAAGGTGAAATGGAGAACGGAGAAACAGAGAAATGAAATCTAGAAGACCCTGTGTGAGAGGAAGGGAAATTTTTCCTTTATCGTTCCATTTTTTCTCTAGTGATATCAAAGTCTTAATTCACTCCTAATTAGATTCTTTTTAATCCTCCGCACTAAGTATTTTTATCAGTTTTGTCAGTTTTTAGTCAAACAAAGGATTTTGAAGATTTAACTTTTAGAAGTTTTCTGGTTGGTCAATTCTGTGCATGTGACCCTTAGGATAAAAGGGTGCATGCAAGGCATTTTCACTCAGATCACTCTGCAGTTACAACTCAAGAGTGTGCATGCTGGTTTCTGAGTTGAAGCGGATACTTTAGAGGAAGCAGATGCTAAAAGCTGCAATAAATTAACTAAAGTTAGATTTTCTTTGCCTGTTTGCCTTAATATTAGCATTAATGTAAGGCAATTGTTCGTGTTCAGAAAAGTATCTGGCTTGCATTTGACTCCAGCTTTCTTCATTGCTGCTTTGGTTTGTTTGGGTTCGTTTGCAATATACTGCTCTCATCATGATTCTGTAAGTGTTTGAATGTCTAAGCTTATTTACTTTGAAACTAAGCTTGTGTCTATAGCTTTAATTTTTAAATATTCTAGTAACTTAAGATTTATTTGAGGTGACATATAAGGTGCTTTTTGCAATGTGTTACAAACTATGATTCCTGTTTAAAGTATTTTTCAGTCTACTTAATACTCTAATACTTTTTTAGTCTATTTAATACTTTGGTAAATCTGACTACATTTTATTCTTTTAGTATTTCAGTACTTAATTATATTGTTTTTGGTTTGTCCCCAGTATTCCCCCAGATTCTATCTGGTGTTGGGTGGACCTAGAAGTCCAGATTGGAAAACAAAAACACAATGAGGCCATTGTGGAATTTTGTGGAACTTAATGGTAATTAAGTGTTTGAAGTCATTGTCTTATTTATTGGACTTTTAACTTTGGATCCTGTGAATTGTGAACTGTGAATTGATTTTGTTTTTCCAGTGACTTATTTAAAGACAGTAGATCTACCTTGCACATTGAGGCTTCCCCAACAGCCTGGGTTCATAATTTTTCTTCATTATCATCTAAATGAAACTACCAGAAATAGGAAAATAGGTTTGAAGACTTTTGGAGTTTTCTAAAACTACTGTCCAGAAATAAAAAGCTGCAGATCGAATCTTTGGACTGACACCTTTCACTCAGGACTTACATTCTCATCCTCTTTATTGTGCATTTTGTGTACTATTAAGGAGATTCTGTGTTTTACTAAGTAGATTAAAGTGTGGTCTCCGCACTAGTACCATATATTAGTGGACTTCCCAATTGATTATTTCAAATTATACTTTTAATTGAAGTGTGGTTGAGCCAATTTTCTTCCTAATTAGGATAGTCACAGCTGATAGCTGCAAAATCCAGTATGGGCAATACAAGATTGCAGTGGCAACAGTATAACAACATGTCCCCCTTACAAGAATTATCAATTAATAAAAAAAAAGGGATGTGATAGACAATCTAAAGTTACCAAGCACTTGATGCCATGTAGTAATAAGACATCAACTTCCACATTAAGGGCTGCAACACAAGTTGAGTTGATGCAAAGATGGGATCTGCAGGTAGGAGATACTAGTATTTATGATGCAGGTGATCTTGAATCTTTTTCTAGTGCTCCCTTTAATGTTCATGTTGATGGCATTCTCAGGCCATTAAGATAAGTATGGAGATCACTAATATACTAAGTGATCCACAGGTACTGGATCTATCTACTAAGTCAAACCCTAATCACTCAAAGGAAGTTGAGGGAAATTTTAGAAATTATATCTTATCTCTAGACTTGGAAAAATCCCAAAATTATGGGATTCATGGGAAAGTGGTGAACAAGAGTCTTCTGATAAAAGTGTAGAATATAGGGGCCGTATATATAGCCTATCTATCTCAAGAGACCTCAAATCAAAAAATAATTTGGAATTGGAAGGTGTGATTCAGGATTTTCAGATAATGATAGAGGGCTTAAAATAAATTGAAGCTAAGTCTAGCTTGCCACAAATCAAGTTTTGTAACAACTGTGGAGCACAACAAGGAGAAGAAGAGGCCCAATTAAGACATAATAAGATTCAATATAGGCCATTATGCTTGAATGATGATATGACAGACTTATTGAGTAATTCACACCACTCCCATTTAGCAATTATGGAACAGCTAGTGATAAATAAGACTATTATGGAAGCCATGACAGAAGAGGTAGCCTATAATAGAGCAAGGCTACAGTAGATCTCCTCAGTGAAAAAAAGCAAACTGAGGTAGGAAATCAATCATTAGGGTCAATACATCACCAGGCAAGTTCAGAAGTAAGACCTGATTTCAGTATTGTTGAGTTTCCAGATTCGCCAGTAACTACTGGCGATCAGAAAAATAAAAATACTATAAAAAGGTAGACAAAAAAAGAGCTAAGTGTGTGAAAATCCAAAGCCTGAATTAACTACTTACTAATAAGGTAAAATCAATGGGAGAACTGGGTATTGTGGAAAAGGAAAGCTGCAAGGAATACTGTGTTGAAACAGAAAACATATTAGCAGAAGAAGAACTAAGCAAATCTTCAGCTGAAGGGTGCCTTTCCAAAGAGCCTGCATTCTCTCTGTTGAAGCAGCTGGGTAGTCTGTAAGAAGAAATAGTCAAACTTAATCAGCAATTTGATAAAATCCCTGTGGCTAATGAACTAGACACTTCTCTTGATGACTATGAAAGTGATAAAGAGAAAGAGCATATTCAACCAATTAAAGATAGAACTTACAGACCTAAGTTTAAAGAGGTGGTAAAAGCTGGTGGGCCTGGTGGACTATCTAGGAACTGGGCAGATACCCATCCCCAAATTAGAATATATGGCCCTATGAATTCGGGAATTTTGACCTGTGTAATTTTGAAATCCAACTGCTGGAATATTTAAGTAAAGAATTGGACATCCAATTAGTAGACGATGACAGTGCAGAAGTTAAGAACATTTCTATTCCAGCAGCTACATTGATTGATATACTGTTTGTCTCACTGAGGATGGCCAACTTTGTGTGGGTAAATAGCTGGCTAATACAGGAGAAAGAACTGATTTTGGCCTTTCCTAATAGGGCATTGTTTAACAGAGATGTGAAAGAGAATAAGGATATACAAAGTAGCTCTGTGACATTAAGCCTGTTTGGAATGAGTCCCATAAGCAATGACAATGATTATACACTGAATAAAGCAATTAAGAACTTTTGACAAATTTTTTGCATATGCCTATAGATGAAATATGTCTCATCTTAGCTAAATGGATTTATGATAACTACCATGTAAATAGTTATATTGATTTAGAGGTGACCAATTTAAAGCTAGTAGACATATTCTTAATAGGGCAGATAAGTTAGAAAATCTTGGACTATAAATCACTCAGCTGAAAGAAATGGATGTACACAATTCTTGTGCCTAGGGATCAGTCAGAGATGTGGTGTTATTGTCTGACAGATTAAGAATATTGGCTGGCTGCAATAATGATTGACTTAGCCTTAGGCAGGATGATGTTCAGAGAAGGGAAGTGGAAAAAGTATGTTGTGTGTCTTACCTGTCTTGGAATATAGCAGGCTGGACAAATATGTTAGCGGACAGCGATTTCAAGTATTTTTTATTAGGCCATGATGTATTATGCCTACAAGAAATGTGGCACAGAGATAATGATATTATTGAATTAAATGGCTATGAAGCGTTTCACAGTGCAGGCTCAAGATTGACCAAATATGGCAGATGCTCCGGAGGTGTCATAACATTTGTTAAAATAGGGCTTTTGAGAGAGTGAAAGTTGGAAAAATTTCTACTAATTATACTGTAGTCTTTGTTAAGGATGATTTACAAGATATTTCTAGTAATTATACTGTAGTCTTTGTTAAGGATGATTTACAAGATATTGCAATTGTAATTGCTATGTCCCACCAGAGAATTCAAATTTTTATACTCCCCTAATATGGACAGAATTTACAAATGCATTGCTGGATATAATATTGGAATCTCCCACTGTAGATCTTATGTTTATGGGAGATGTTAATGCCCGAATAGGGTGCTATGATGGTCTAGCTGATAATCTGAGACATCTCTATATGGGTATAAGGGAAAAACTCCTGTTAAGAAAATCTAAGGATATAAAGCTGAATGACTCCAGTAAACAAGTTATCAGTGTATTAAAGGAAATTAACCTTTATCCATTAAATGGAAGATACCAGGGGGATATAGAGGGTGAATTTACTTTTCTCTCTACCAGAGGTTCCTCTATAGTGGACTACATTTTTTGGAATGGCCCTACTACTTATTGGGGAAGTCTGAATATTCATAAAGTTGGGGATAGTGATCACTTCCATCTTATATTATAAACTACAAACCAGAAAGCTGCCTCTTCAAGAAATATTCCAGATCCAGTAATATTTACAAAAATAACAGCCTCAAAGAATATTATTTGGAATCAATATTCACACAATGAGATATTGCCTATCTTAATGAGTTCCATTATGGGAGAGGAAGTAAGGATTTATTTTTTTTTTTTATTGTTGTCTTTGGTAACCTGGTAAGGCCCACTAGGCACAAGTGCCTATTTTCAGGGATGACCTGTGAGCACTAGGCAGTTAAGTGACTTGCTCTGAGTCACACAGTATGCAAGTGGAGGTTGTGAGAATCAAACTCAGGTCTGGTCTGCTGGATGTACCGAGCTCGTTCACATCTCATTCCTCTAACCTCTAGGCTATACTGCCAGCCAGGATCTTATGGAGAAAAGATCATGCCTCTTTGATGCTAGAACTGAATAATCTAATTGGGAATATTAGGACTAAAATAGAAAAGCCTATCAAAAATTGTAATAGTTTATCCAATCGTACATGGTTCGATCACGATTGTCAGAAAAAGAAAAGTCACATTAGAAAATTGTATACTGCCTTTAGAAAAGGAGGGAGTAGACAGCTATTGAAACAAATAACTAATGAAAGAAGGCAGTATAAGAATCTTTTGAAGGTAAAGAAGAAGGCTTATTTTGATGCTCAATGGTAACTTATGTTGCATGCAGTGTTAAATAAAGATTCCAAATTATTCTGGACCCTTGTAGTGAAGGGTACAGATAAATATAAAGTTGGAATAGATACTTATATAGTGGAAGAGAAATGGCTTAAACATTTTTCTGACGTCTTCTTTGACCCCCTTGAATAGACAATGATGACAGAGTTCAAAAAAAATATAACTCTTTACTCCTATAACTCTGGATGAGGTCTACTTGGCTATATATTCTCTAAAAAAACATAAAGCAGCTGGACCAGATGATATTCCCACTGAAGTATATCTTTCGACCCCAAAATTATAGGGTAAGTTTTTAACCATCTTCTTTAATAAATGTATAATAGCTAGTATTATCTGGATTCTTGGAAGGGTCTGCAATAGAAGCCATATGAGGAGAGACTGAAAGAGCTTAATATGTATACCCTTGAGGAAAGGAGGGAGAGGGAGGACATGATAGAAATTTTGAAGTACCTCCGTGGAATCAACAAAGTCCAAGAGGGTAGCATCTTTCAGAAAAAGATGTGCAAGAATAAGGGGACACAATTTGAATATAGAGGGGAGATGGCTCAGGGGCAATGTGAGGAAGTATTTTTTCACAGAGAGAGTGGTGGATGCATGGAACAGCCTTCCTGAGGAGGTTGTGGGGTCTAAAACTGTGGGAGAATTCAAGAATGCATGGGACAGACATAAGGCAATTCTTGTGGGGGGTAGGAAGAAATAGGCTGTTGGTTAACTAGGATCTGCAGCTTATCCTCAAGGTAGGGAAATGGGCAGACTAGGTGGGCCAAGCGGTCCTTATCTGCCATCAAAGTCTATGTTTATATGAGCTAATTTGATTCCTATTCATAAAGAAGGAAATTTGTATAACTCAGCTATGTATCGACCAGTCAGTTTATTAGATGTAAATCTAAAAATGTTCAGTAGAATACTTCTGGAGAGGTTAAACACTGAGATTATTAGAACTGGTGGGTTATCTAACTATCAAGTGGGCTTTAGGTCAAATTATTCCACATGTGACAATATATTTGTATTAAGGTTCATTATAGAAAGATATGTGAAAATTAGAAAACAGAAGGTCTTTGCTGTTTTCATAGACTATTCATCAGTGTTTGATTACATCTCAAAAAGTGTTCTCTGGACACTACTAATTGAAAGTGGTATTAACCATTCACTTGTTGCAATTATTGCAGAACTATATTCAGGAACATGGGCCAAAATAAGACTGGGGAACAAAGGATATCTGTCATCCCCATTTAATATCAACAGAGGTGTGAGACAGGGGTGCACCTTGGCCCCCTCTTCTGTTCTTTTTGTATCTGGAGAAGATGTTGTTAGAAATTGATACATTAAATACCAACTCCCCAAAAATTAAATCAACACCATGCCCAACTCTAGCATAAGCAGATGATATTATTATGATGTCATTGACTAAAAAAGGTTTACAGAATAAGCTGAATTATATCCAACAGAAGTCTGAGAAATTAAAATTTTAAATGAATCTAAACAAAACAAAAAATAGTGATTTGATAAAAAACAAACAAATGGTATCTGGTTTCTAGGTAAAGAAAAAATAGAGGTAGTGGATAAATATCTTTACTTAGGAATTATGTTCCACGGTAACATTCACTGGAATGCTCATAAAGATTTTATGACAGATAAACTGAAATGTACCATGGCAGGGTTGGTAAGATTTAATATGAAATTTGATGGAATGACTGTTAACCCCCTCATTAATGTTATTAAAGCCAAATTTGAGGCAAAATTATTATACGGGGCAAAAGTATGGGAAGTCGAACATGCAAATGAATTTATGTCTCCGGTCTTTAAGCTATTTCAGAACATTATGAAACTGGGCCATTCTTGTCCAGAAGCATACAGTATATAAGATCAGAGCCAGGACTTACAAATATTAAAGCAGCTATGGAAATTCATAAGGTTAATTATTGGTTAAGATTAAGTAAATTAACAGAGAATACTCTGGCCAAACAATGTTTGAAAGAAAAAGAAGAATGATTCACTTTAGGGTATAAAGATGGGTTTTATTATACAGCCCTCAAATCCTGTTGGGAAAAACATAAACTTAAAAATGGCTGTGGATCTAGGGATTTTATGAAGTAATAAATATAAAAAATATGTGTCTGACAAAAAAATAATTGTTTGAATGATCGGGACTTATAGCAGATATCCAAATCAAAATATTCAAAATGGTTTGTTCAAAATAACTTCTTTTTTTGGATTTAAACCATATCTAGAAATTCTTTCAGATCCCAAACTGTGGTCCCTATTTTCTAATTACAAATTTGAGCAGTTCACAAGTAATGTGTTGCTTTACAGAAACAAAAAGGATGGTATACTATCTGGAAAGTGCGATTGCAGTCAGGGAGGTATTGAAGACCTTGAGCATGTACTGTGGTATTGCTCTTGGTATATTAAGCCTAGAGAATACTGGCTGTCTTCATTTATAAGTAATGTTTATCAGATAGATAAAGGTTCTCTAACCAGTATTTTAATAAACACTGAAGATATGTGGACTATCATTAGGGTTGCAAATTACTTTCAAGCTATTAACATTATAAAGAATTTTTTTTTATCATATAAAATTTTATTAGTTTTCCAAGTACATCCAACCAAGGTAGAAGCTGTCAGGCATGCCTCATACCTATGAACATGAATACCACAAGCATGTTTGTGAACAGGAATACCATACACATGATTGGAATATCACATAGCAACATCAGCTAAGAAGTTTACATCTTACTTGCTATCCCCTTTATACATCACATAACCTTACATTAAGTTCACTCTACTTTGAACCATATCTATATGTACCAGGCAATTTTTAAGATTAGTACCGTCGTCAACCAGGGAAGTCTCCAGGAACTAACTGCTCACAAAATAATCTTAAGTGACATGGGCCAGGGTCTTCATATTTCTCCTCATTAGTCAGACCATCCAAATCTTTTCAGAATGGACATCTGAAGCATATGACGCCAAGGTAGGTAGTAAGGACAGATTGACAATGGCCCGGGCAGTGCGAGGAGACAGCACAATCTACACCTGACACTGGGCATCCATTGCTTGAGTAGAAGGTAAATATGAAGGCAAGATTATTAGAAAAGGAGAAGACACATCACAATTTAGACTATCGGTAGGTTTTGGTGGGGTAAAACTGCACAAATATGTGAGTGCAAATATGCGTCCCATTTCTTATGAAATCTGGAGAGATGACCTTTCCCAATCGTGAAAAGTCTTTCAAAAGTAGCCAGCCACACCATTGCTGCCCACCAGCAAGTGATCGTAGGAGGGGTAGGCAGCCTCCATTTCATCAGTATAGACCTCTTTTCTTCCATGATAGCTACCAACACCCAGGTCTTAGAGTATGCAGACAATGGGCCCAGGGTAGAGACATCCCCCAGCACCAGGGTGGACTGGACAGTTGATAAGGGTCTACCGACAATTTTAGAGCAGTCCTCCAACACCTTCTGCCAAAACCCCCAAACTGCTGGGCATGTCCATAGAATATGAAGTAAGTGGGCAGGGGAGGCATTGTACCTCCAGCACTTATCATGTTTCATAATGTTCAATTTATGAAGCACTGCAGGTGTCTTATACTACCTGAGAAGAATTTTCAACTGAATCAGTTGACAACCATATAAAGAATTTAATTGAACAACAAATTAGCAGTGTTGGATGCTGATGGAATGTTAAATTAGATGCTTTCATTTTATACTATGATTGTACAAATTTTTTATGTCTGCTTGATAATTTATGATGTATGGACTGCATGTGAGATATTTTAATTGTAACAGCTTTTTAGCTAAACAATAAACATTGATTGATTGATAGTCACCAACGAGCACGTGTCGATGTCTCCAGTTTTTCCTCATAACACCACTCCTGCTGACCATGGATCATCTTGGTCTCGCTTCTCTAAACAGACTCCAGACAGTGTCTATCTTTTCTCAGGTTTAGATTAGCTGAATTTAAAGAAAGATATTCAGGAGTCAGATGCAGGAGGTCACAAAGGGTAGGACAGCAGAGCTGGGTAGAACCAATGGTGGAGATCCCAGGCTGAGCAAAGAAGCATAGATGGGGCAACAATTTTCAGTTAATTGCACACCAGTGTGAGAATCCCACCATGCAAAATTGGCATGCTTATGAGCCTGGTGCACCTTGAAGCCTAGGATGAAGTGGGTCTCACAGAGACCTGGTAGGGGAAAGAAAATGACTGGGACACCAGAAGGAGAAATTCAGGATCAGTCTAACAGGAAAGAGAGTGGGTGGCTTTCTCATTTTAGGGAGGGTGTCACTGTGGAACACAAGGAGGATATCAGAGGGACAAAGTGCCACAGAGTGCATCTGGGTCAAGCTAGAGCAAACAGGTTGCAATGTTGTCACTCGGGATGATACAGGACTCCAAACAGCTCAGCAGAACTTGATGCCCTGCTGCTTGGGAAAATTAAGAAAACAGCTAGATCCGATGCAGTGGTAATTAGTGCTTTCCAAAACTAAGATTCCACCACTGGAACTGTGGCAGCATTATCTATTCTGCTTCTATGAAATTTTACCAACAACTTGAAACTGTATCTGAAAATTAGCTAAGAAGTGATATGTGTTTTTCCTCTGTAACTATAGATCTATCTAATAGAATCTGTCCTGATCCGAACTGTTTAAGGCCCAATGGCATTTGAGGAAGACCACTCTTTTCTATGTCTTTAAAGGCACAGGTGCTATAAGCATCCAAATGTTTGGGACATTTTCACACATTTCCATGATTAGGTAAACTGGAACTTAAAAACAAATTAAAAATTAATTGTTTCTATATTTAACAGTTTTCAAGACCCTTCCAAACACATCATGCAGGTGAATCTTAAGGTGTCCATCTCCAATAGTGGCTGCGTTATAACCTGCAAAATATTGTTGTTTTGGATATTTTCACACAAAACAATCACAAATAATAAATTGCCATATTTTGAACTATTGGACTGTAAGTTCAAACTCACCCAATAAAATGTCTGAAAATGTAACAGGTACTTATATTGTTCATCTATGGGTGATCATGCACATTCTGGGGCTTCTGGCTTAAAGAACTGCTGATTTATAACCAACTGAAAATATTGGCAACATTTCTCAAAATCCGACAAACAAATAAACTGTCATGTACAGTAGATTGTGTGCACCTGTAAATTCAATTATGATTGTTAGGTGATTTTCATTAAACTGTTTCTGGGCAGCTCCGATTCTCTGGTGGTAGGGTATACAGCCCATCTAAAGGAGCACTCATCTCCCTGAAGTCTCTAATTACTGCCCTTCCCAATCTCCCACAGGGTGAGAGGGTGATAGAGGGAGACTTTAATGTCCACTGTGGGCCATGAACACAATTAATTCATGAACCCACTAGGCTAAACACTAAAACAGGACACAACACCACACTGGATTGGATCTTGGTCTCTAAACTGGATAGATTTAAGTAAGCAGGAACCTTTGCAGATGCACTGAGTGACCACTCTCCCACATATGAAGTATGAAACAACAGCTTCCCAACCCACCTCCTCGACTCTTTGTATGTTGCAATGTGATCAATTTCTTTTTTTTGTACTCTATATACTGTCTGTGTACCATTACCTGTAATTAATTCTGAGTCACCCCTGGAAAAGGGATTGTAATGGTTCCAGTGGTCCCACTCAGTTACCAAAATTAAATATATAAAGAAATAATAAATAAATAAATAAATAACTAAGTAAATAAATGCAAAACAAAACCAATCAGCCCAAAAATAATCATTAGCCAATACATATTCAGAATAATAAACTATATAAAACTCTGCAGAACGATTGAATAAATAAATACATACATACATAAATGAGCAGTAGCTTGTCAAAATTGTCAATGTGGAAGACTGGTAAATGTTTACAGGGACAGCTTTCCAGAGTCCACGGGACTCTGCCTTAAATGATTAATTGCTAGAGCTAAGCATAATGTTTATATTATGTTCCCAATGGAAGGAATTCTGGATTTTAGAAATTCTGCCAAATCTTGTCTTTCTGAAATTCCAACAGCAATTTGTGATCTTTTATTTAAACCACAGATTAATAATTTAAAATAATCATAATCTGCTGATTAGTGTTCCGGGATTTATAAATCAGAAGACTGGAGGAGGGAAAATGTGGTGCCTCTACTCAAAAGTGGGAGCCGAGATGAGGCAGGCAACTACAGACCAGTCAGCCTGACCTCGGTGGTGGGGAAACTAGTGGAGGCACTGTTAAAGGAGAGGACTGTGTCATTCCTTGAAGCTAGTGGAGCACAGGATCCAAGGCAGCATGGGTTCACAGTGGAAAGGTCATGCTAAACAAATCTAATAGATTTCTTTGACTGGGTGATCAGGGAGGTAGACCAGAGAAGAGCTGCTGATGTGGCCTACTTAGACTTCAGCAAGGCATTTGATATCATCCTGCATAGGAGATTGGCAAACAAGTTAGGCAGCAAGGGGTGGGCCCCAACTGGGTCAGAAATTGGTTGAAGGACAGGACACAGAGGGTGCTGGTAAACTGTGTTCACATGGAGGAGAGGGAGGTGACCAGCGGGGTGCCACAGGGATCAGTCTTGGGACCAGTCCTCTTCAGTGTCTTTATAAGTGACATTGTAAGGGGCTAGAGGGGAAAGTATTTCTTTTTTCAGATGACACCAAGATCTGCAACAAGGTTAACACTTCAGAGGGGATAGAAAATTGAGAAAAGACCTAAGCAGGTTAGAGGAATGGTCAGAAGTGTGGCAGCTTTGGTTGAATGCCAAAAAGTACAAAGTCATGCACTTGGGAAGCAGAAATTCAGATGAGGTATACAAGATTGGGGGGGGGTACTGGCAGCCACCAAGCAGAAAAGGAACCTGGGGATACTCATATGAGATGACCTAATGGTGACCAAATAATGCGAGAAGGCTGTGGGGAAAGCTAGTAGGATGCTGGACTACATTGGGAGAGGTATCACCCGAAGAAAGAAAGAGGTGGTTATGCCACTGTACAGTGGTGAGACCTCAGCTGGAGTACTGTGTCCAGTTTTGGAGACCACATCTCCAAAAAGGCATAGACAGACTGGAGGCAGTACAGAAGAGGGCTATAAAGGAGACCATGCGATGCAGGCAGCCTGGTGCTAGCTCTCTCTACTCACTCCAGCCACCCGCTCATCTATTCATCTTATTTTCTGAGTTCTTGCACTAAAAATTATCTGTAATCCTACTCAGAAGATGACTGAAGTGATTGCCTACCACTCATTAATTCAGATTCCACTAATGGAGAGTGAGATGAGGAAATCTTTACTGAAATGCACACCACCCGCAACTCCCGAGAAAGGCCCTAAAAAGCCTAGAGCCTCTAGCAACTCAGACACTGAGGGGAGCCTTAACGTACCTTAAGAAATGGAACCACTTACCTTAGCTGGCTTTCTAGCAGATATTAGACCATTCAAAGAGGAGCTGAGATCTCTTACCTCAGAGATAAAATCAATCTTGCATGTCCTGGAGGATATTTCTCGTCGAACAGCTGATACGGAAACCCGGGTTATATCCCTCGAAAAGCACATAGACAGGATTGACCCAGAACTTACAGCGACTAGACAAAAGCTCACAAGAATGGAGCTCAAAATAGAGGATCTTGAGGGATGGAGCCATAGAAACAATGTGGTGCTTATAGGATTACCAGAGACCAGGAAGGTCAAGATGCCATACTATTCATACAAAAATTTGTTGAAAAAGTAGCTGGCCCCTCATGGTTTGGCTCCAAGTACGTGATCGAGAGGGCTCATTGAGCACTTAGACCGACCCCCCCCCAACTGGATCCCCTTTGAGACCGATCATCTTTAGATTTCTTAATTATCTAGAATGCCAGCACTTTCTTTCCAAGGTCAGGGAGCTCCAAGAAGTCCACTGGGAAGGAGTCAAGGTCCGAATCGCACAGGATTTACTGGCTACTGTACGACAAAGTCACACTGCCTTCCACCCTCTTGTATCCAAGTTGATTGCCGCGTGAGTTCGCTTCCGCACGAATTACCCTGCAAAGTTACAAGTTTTGCTGGCAGGTGTATGGCACAGCTATGAAGACCCTGACACTGCTCGATCAAGCTTGAAAGTCTCCTTGCCAGACCTTTTCCATGATACCTGACTTGCTTTGTTGGGATCTGCCTGCTCCTCTCACTAAACTCAAATGAACATCGCAAATAATGCAAGGTATTTATGTTTCAAATATGTCCTTGTCTGGGACTGTCTACTCCATTTAGTTGAGGCTCAGAAGAGTGTCGCGGAGAATGCAGGGTGTTCACATTCTGGGATGTGCATAACGCAAAGTGCAATGGCTCATGTTGGTCCAGCAGTCTCCGCATTCGTTTGCAGAGAGAAATGGCAGGTATTTGTTGATATGGCCTCCGTGGACTTGTTGCGGAGCAGGGAACTCCGATTATGCATCTGCCAACTGAAGAGCACAGATCTCTGCCTTTTTCATCTCCTTAACGCGACTTGAACGATGCTGTTTTGCTGAGTATAATTCTGCTGTTTACTGATGCCTCTGGTTTGCACAGTTCGTCATAATGCCCACTAGATGTCACCTTAATCTTACTTTTTCACTAAGGCTTATTAAACTGCATAGTTTGTTTTACTGGGTTTATTTTGGGATCTAAGTTGTCTTATTTTGACCATGAACATTTTTGGGATTTTATAAACACACTATTCAAGTTGATTAATGAATAGTGAGATATATAGGGATCTAATTAGGTTCAATCAAAGAAATAATGACTGACTCATTTCATGATTTGGATAATATGTACAACTCATTCAGTCTATTCGAGATCAATGCTTCTTTATTCAATGTTACAACGACTCTTATGTTTCATCTTATTATTTACATTACATCAGGAAATACGCCGAGGTGTTTGACTTACTAAAGTGCATAGTTCATCTTAATAGACTGATTTAGGGATCTAAGCTGATTTAACTTGATTCTGTCCATTTTGAGGATGTTTTAGATATCCTATTTTAGTTGCTTTCTGAATAGAGTGATATAGAGGGAGTTAATTAGATGCAACCAACGAAACAATTAATGGGTTACTTACTGACTTAGATAACATGTACAACTCACACTTTTCCTTTGAGATTAACATATCTCTACTTACAGTTACAATGAATTTAACATATTATTATTTTATTATTTACATTACTTAAGGGAGTAATCTGTGATGGTTGGAGGGAAGGAGCTATGATGATGGCGAACTGTGGAACGCAGTCCGCAGTAGTAATGGGATATGGGAGGGTTGGGTTGTTTCCTTAAATGAATCTGTTTCATTATCTGGAAGGGGTAGTTGGGGGGTAGTAAGAAATATGAGGTTGTATATGGGTAAGAAGAAGGGGGAGATCTTCAACACAGACTTATGGGGAGGAATGATCTTGGCAAATTTTTGGTTCAATGGGAAGCTCATATACATTCTCCTTTATTTTAGCGGGGATGGCTAACACCATTAAAATTGCCACTTGGAATGTGAAGGGCCTCAGGCAACAATTGAATCAATACAAAGTACTGAAACATTTAGCATTATTATCCATAGATGTTGCATTTATACAGGAATCACATCTTCTGGACTCGGAGGCAAATCGAGTCAGAAGACAACCAATGGGTCATGTTTTTTCAGCAGGAGGTACTACCCAAAGTAGTGGGGTCCTAATCCTGATATCAAAAAAAATTCCCTTTTCTCTCATCCAATTAATCAGTGACCCATGGGGTAGATTTGTTTTTATTCACTGTACTTTATACACTATTGAACTATTGTTGGGATGTGTTTATGGGCCCAATATAAACTCTCCGGATTTCTTCACACAGCTGATTAATGTATTAACTCCCTTTCCATCATTACCAATAATCCTCAGTGGTGACATGAATACAGTTTTTGACTCTTCACTTGATCGCTTCAGCGGATCTTGTAGAGGTCTTTCACCAGCTCAACGAGCATTCCGTAAGATGGCTGACAATTTTGGTTAATGTGATGTATGGCATATATTTCATCCCACTGAAAAAGGCTATACTTTCATTTCCCTTGTTCACAAAACCGCATCCTGTATTGATTACTTACTGTTATCTCAAGTTCTTCTGGTTGGAGTTCTGAATGTATCCATTCATCCTGGCCCACCCTCCGATCATTCACTAGTAATCTGCCATTTATCCCTATTATCTTCTCCCAAAAGGAATGCACAGTGGAAAATTAATAATCAGCTACTGAAGGAACCCGCAATGGTCTCCATGCTCAACAAACACATTGAGCAATTCAATGAGGTCCATCTAAGCACTACATCCAGACCAGACCTTATATGGTGTGCTTTTAAAGCCTATATTAGAGGCAGACTGATTAGCTTATCTTCACAAAGAAAGAAAAGAAGGGAACAGGAGCTACTTACCTTACTCACTCAGATTCAGGCAGTTGAAACAACTTTAACACCCCATTCTCCAGAAGACATTAGACAAAAGTTAACCAAATTGAGGGATGCTTACCTAGAAATTTTGAGGAAAAGCAGTTGATATTCTGAGAACAAAAGCAACATACACAGACCAGGTGTAAAGGCAGAGCATTTACTGACGCTCAGAATCAAACAACAGGAATCATCTAAGTATATTCCATCTATCTGTTCCCAAGAAGATGGCACATTGAAAATATCCCCAATAGACATTGTATCTGAATTTAGAGCTTATTATACCAAACTCTATGGTTCCATGTCAGACCCACCCTTGGATCAAGAGTTAGACTCTTATTTAAATGCATCCAAACTGCCCTTTCTCTCAGAGATAAAACAACAGTCACTTATAGCTCCCGTATCTCATACGGAGATAGCTAAAACGATTCAATCCCTACCTTCTGATAAAACACTAGGCCTGGACGGCTTCTCGGCCAACTTTTATAAAAAATTCCAAAGGCGGTTAATTCCCTTGCTATTATCTCTATTCCAGCAAATTTTATCAGGAGCATCTGTAGATAGCACTCTATTTGAAGCCTTAATAGTTCTTATTCTCAAACCTGATAGAAACCCGGAATTAACTACTAGCTACCGTCCAATATCTTTACTAAATCAAGATATCAAAATACTAACTAAATTAATAGCCAAACGTATTAGTATCATTTTACTGAAACTTATCGGACCTGAACAAGTAGGTTTCATGAAAGGGCGCTCATCGGTAGACCATCTCCGAACACTCTTGCATGTCCTCTCAGCATCTAGAGATGCTCATTTCCCTGCAGTTTTAGTTTCACTCGATGCTGAGAAAGCATTTGATAGAGTGGACTGGAACTTTTTGTTCCATGCCCTCAATGCCTATAAATTCCCCATAGAATTCCAAAGCTGGATAAAAACACTATATCATGCCCCTTCAGCACGGATTACCGCCAATAGTGTTATATCCAATCTTTTCCCCTTACAATCAGGTACTAGACAGGGATGCTCCCTATCCCCTATACTTTTTAACTTGTATTTGGAACCCCTGATCTGTAGATTAACGAACTGTGAACAGATCCAGGGTATACCCATTGCATCCCAAATAATTAAGGTCTCAGCAAATGCCGATGACATTCTCTTACAATTATCCCATCCAGATACCTTCATTCCCTCCATGCTATCACTTGTCAGAACATATAGTCAATTATCTAACTATAAACTCAATATAGATAAAACACTTGTATTTCCCCTTAACCATAAGGTAATCAAAAGATCCATCACTGACTTGGGTTTGTCATGGAAACAAGATTCCTTAAAATATCTGGGTATCATAATCCCCAGGAACCCAGCCCTTTTTCCAAAATTTAATTAATTAATTTATTTATTGCATATAATCGGAATTACAACCCTTTGAGTCACAGACTCATTTGCAAAGGCTCCACGTCGGTTACAGGGGTGGAGGGGGAACGTAATACAAAGATACATATGTAGTAAAGCAGTATACAAGAAAACATACACACTCAGTTATAGACAAACAGTACTGGCAATTCATACCAGGCTTTATCTTAGTTCTGCAGAGGCAGTGGTAGGCAGTGTTTGGGGCATCATTTGTTAGAGATGGGGGGAGGTGTATTCGTGGGGTCTAAGGAGACCCTGTGTCTGTAATTAATGGGGTTAGGTAGCATATTTAGGAGGGCAGAGATAGCCACAGTCACAGGTTGCAGACTCAATTAGGTGGGCTTTGAGGCCTGCTTTGAACAGAGAGATGCTGAGAGTCTTAGTGAGCCGAGGAGGTAGCGCATTAAGCCACATGGGAGCATGGTACCGGAGCGATCTTTGACCCATTGATGTCCTACAGTGGGGGACCTGGAATGAGAGTTTAGTTGCGAGTCAAGTATTGTGCCTGAGGGGGGCTGGTCTGATTATGGGGAGAAGACCAAGTGGGGCTATCTGGAGTTGTATTTTTTTTGCCAGGATGCAGGTGTGGTACTGAAGTCTTTGTTGGAGATTTAGCCAACCAGTCAGGGCATAAAGGTCACATGTTAGACCTCCTCATGAAAATAATTAGTCTGGATCTGGATAGATGGTCTAAACTTCCTATCTCCTTATGGGGCAGAGTTAATTTAGTTAAGATGAATGTATTACCTAGGTGTTTTTATCCCTGCAATTACTTAATATCTGGCTACCTTTTTCTTGGTTCGGTAATGTTCACAGGCTTATCACGAGATTTATTTGGTCTAACAAACAACCTAGTTTGGCTTATTTTAAGTTAGCAGCCCCCAAGGATAGAGGGGGTTTACGCCTCCCTCATTTAACTTTCTATCACTGGGCTAGCCATACTGTTAAATACCTTCGGTGGTTATCCCCCAAGGAAGATGTATTCAATTCCCCTTCCTCTCCCCAATGGCTTAAAATTGAATTATCTCTCCTTCACGCCAATGGTCTAAACCCTGCTGCACTTCTCCATATTAAGGTTGGAGCCCTTCCTTCAAATTTAAAACTAACCCCCATCGCTATCTCCATTAAAATTCATTCACAATTATGTAATTTCCTTAAATATAATCACATTCAGGATCCATCACAGCCCATATGGGGGAATCCAAGCTTAAGGATAGACAACAAAATACTCGTAGCTACCTGGCTACCTCATATCATTGAACCACGTCTTCTCTCATTTATTTCAGAAGAAAACTCCTGGCTCCCCTCTGCTGAGATTTTAAACACCTACAATATTCTCTCAAATTATATCTTCAAAATTTTCCAACTAAAACATCTCATTTTGAACGTCTTCAGAGCAACGCCTCCTCAACAAGATACGCCATCCTTTCATAGTGAAATAGGCCCTGTACCTGGTCTCCAACAATCGGTGTCCAGTTGTTACAAAATACTGTATAACTGGGCTTATCCGACTTGTTTTGCTCCATCGGACTACTGGGCAACCTTTTTTCCCCACTCGAGCACTAGACTGGACTGCACTATGGCAAAATTGCCATAAATACATTACCTAAGACAGACTACACCTTACCCAATTCCATATATTGCATAATTTGTACTATTCCCCACAGAAACTATTCAAATTTTGTCTTCTCCCATCTCCCATTTGTACTAGATGTAAGAAAGAAGAAGGCTTTCTGTATCACATCTTCTGGACTTGTCCCAAAATTACTCCACTTTGGATTAATATTCAGCAAAAAATTGACCCTTTATTGGGTCTGCACAACCTATTTACCCCAGAAATCTGCCTACTAGGTGCATACATGGAGATTCCTGTGTCTATCAGAAGATACCACATTGCCCTTATCTCCATGTCTGTTAAGAAATTAGTTATACATCACTGGAAGGACAGTGATGATATCTCCTATTCAGAATGGCTCAATGAACTCCTTGCAAATCTCAGGACAGAGAAAGCAATAGTGAGTCTTAATAATAAGCCTGAGGAATATGCAAAAATATGGGATTCCCTACATACACTGTATTCCCTTTGAAATTCTCACCCCTGTATATATCATTCCACTATTCAAGTAGGTTCTAGATGAATATCTGGGTTGAATAAGTAGAGGGAGGGGGAGGTTAAAAAAGGAAGGTTGGGGGGAGAGGGTGGGGGGTAGGAGGATGGGGGGATGAGGGCAGATCCTTGGTATTGTATATATCATGTCAAATATACATTGTTTTTCCGGACCTGTTCTCATTATTGTCAAAAATTAATAAACTTTAATTTGAAAAAAAAGAAAAAAAAAGGGGAGGGCTACAAAGATGGTGCAGGGTCTGCATGAAAAACCTTATGAGGAGAGGCTGGAAGAACTCAACATGTATTCCCTGGAATAGAGGAGAGAGAGGGGACATGATAGAAACATTTAAGTTCCTCAGGGGTATAAACAAAGTACAAGAGGGCAGCATCTTTCAAAAAAGAAGATGTGCAAGAACAAGGGGTCACAAAATGAAGTTAGGGGGTTCATGAGGGAGCGTGTATTCACTGAAAGAGTGGTGGATGCTTGGAACGGCCTCCCAAAGGAGGTGGTGGGAGTAAAAACAGTTAGGGAATTCAAGAATACATGGGACAGACATAAGGGTACCCTAGTGATAGGAAAAAAAGGTGAGCTGCAGATCAGTTTGGATCTGTGGTTCAAACTAGGTAGGCAGAATGGCAGACTGGGTTGGCCATATGGTCCTTATCTGCCATCAACTTCTATTTTACTATGAAAACATGGATTACTAATCCATGGTTTAGAAATGACAGACAACACCGGCACTGAGCAGCAGGTTAAAAAATAATTTATTATATTTTCAAACAAAAATCACACTTACCAGTGCATATCAAGGCAGTTGCTGAAGCAAACACATAGGGCCCGATTCACAAAGCCCCATTGAATGGCACAAGGGGCTTGCGCCCCAAGGAATGCTGCAAATGGCAGCTTGCACCAAAAAATGCACAGGGAGTGCCTCACAAAAGCATCCTGCATCAAACACAGGCTGCATGCGCCAAAGTGGGTGGCATCATCCTTGCAGCACAAATGGGCTGCAACATGGCACTAGAGGGCTTGCAGCTTCCAGCAGATGCAGGCTGCCATATCCTCTAATTCAGGATTCTCAAAACCCTCTCAGAAGGTAAATTTCTCAGTATTGTTAGACCCAGCCTTGGCTGGTCTAAAGGTACTTACAAATGTGTTCTCTGGGAGGGTTTAGAAACATGCACCAATATACCACGGCCCCCTCTCCTCATCCTTGATCCCCATTGTAAGACAAATTCATGTCTCTGGTAGCTATCAGCCCCCCAGCCCAGATCCCTTTTTTATAAAACAAATAAAAACACAAACTGGTGGCTAGCAGCCCCCCCCCCACCAGCCCAAATTACCTTTTTATTTAAAAAAAATGTCCCTGGAGGCTAGTGGACTATCTAGCCCAGATCCTATTTTATGGGAAAAAAAACACCCATGGGGTATAGCGAACCCTCCCCCAAGCCATGATCCCTTTTTTTGTAAAAAAAAAAAAAAAAACAACAAAACACATTCCTAGTGGTCTATGGGACCCCAGTCCCTATTCGATCTGCCCATAGAATTTACATATATATCTTTCCCTGGTGGTCTACTGGACATCCACCCCCTACTGTAGGAGGCAGTCCTCCCCCAATCCCATTCCTTCCCATTCCATCCCTGAGCTGGCAACTGGCACAGCCCTCCACTCTCCACCACAGCCAGCTGCCGACTGAGCTCTCAAGGAGTGCATACTGTATACAGTACACACTGCTTGACAGTTCAGTTGGTGGCCGGCCATGATGGAGAGTGGGAGGCTGTGTCAGTTGCTGGCTCGGGGATGAGATTGGGGAAGTGGGGTGGTGGGGGACTGCCTGCTGTGGTGGGGGTCCACTAGACCACCAGGGAAAGATATATGTAAATTATATGGTCAGATTGGGGCTCGAGGGGGCCACTAGACCACCAGGGACATGATGTTTTTGATTACAATGGTGATCGGGACTGGAGGAATGCTAGCCACCAGGAACAAACTAGAGTGGCGCACAACCACCCCATAGCTTGCGGCAAATCTACCAGATGCACTGTCTGTTTGGCGCATGGCCACAGTTGCTGCAAGCTGCTGGACTTTGCCACTGGGACCCTACCTGATAGTGAATCGGGGGCAGGGTCCCCATTGCACTGTCAATCGTGCAGGCTATAGTTGGTGCAGGTTGTGCTGACCTCTGTAAATCGAGCCCAGACAGTGCAGCATAGCCTCCAGTGACCTGACTAGTTTCGCTTTAGGCTTTTTCGAGAGTCCCCACACCCAGGAAGTAGAGCCTTTTTATAATTCGGGATTATTAAATAGCTTCAAACATGTTCTTAGGAATTTTTTTTTTTGTCTAGTAGTCAGTGTAAATGCTTTTCTGCTTAGTATTGTGACTGCTATTTATATTTCTTGGATGTATTTTAATATTGTATGTATTATTGTTTTTTGTGCAGTGTTTAAACTAATTGTACTTTTTATCAGTTCTAGTCACCCATGAAAATGGGTTCTTGGTCCATGGACTTTCCAGAGTATAAATAAACAAAACAACAACAGCAACATTAAAGAAACAGTGCACCATTCCATTCAACAATTAGAAAATCTTGTCAGAGGCAATAAATAAGCATACCCCTAAAAGTTAAGGTGTAGGTATCCACTTTCTGAATCAATTTACAGTGCTGAGGTTCATTAAACCCACCCAGAGGCTACACTGTATTCTCTGTGTTTGCTTTGGCAGCTGCCTCAATATGCTCTTGTAAGTGTGGTATTTTTGTTTGTGAATTTTTTTGTTGTTGTTGACTTTTATTTCTTCACCTCCAGAGGGGAACTCTCTCCAGCCACCTCCTTCCACGGTCTCTACCTCCCACTGTGATTCTTAACCTTACTCCTCGCTTCAGACCCAGCAGAACCCCTGGATCTGAACCCCCATGGGGAAGGGCCACCCCTATCCACTCAGGGTGCTTTTTCTATAATGTAGAGCACCGGGCTCAGAGTAGCAGGGGACAGAGAGGCGAAAGCCCAGCATTGGGAGTGTGGATCGGGGGAGGCACCTTCACCTATCCCTGCTGAAGATGATTTTTCTTGCTTGTTACTTTCTCCCGAGGAGCTCAGACATGCAATTGCAGCTGGGCACAACATACCACCACCTGCCAAGCTCCTCCCACTATACCTTCTGCACCAAGTGCTTTGTGCCACATCCAACAGTTGCCAGATGCTGCTACAGAGCAGTGCAAGCCCCAGAACCCTCCCCGGGAAAGGACAGCTGTCCTCCGGATGCTCAATCCCTTCCCTGCTGACCCCCGGTGGCCCTGTCTCATTCCCAAACCCGGGTCACCAGTGTGGTGCGAGATGTGGCATCCAGCGCCTCAACCCTCAGTGCCACAGGGCCGGCCTTTGTAAATTTAATAAATTATTTTTTCACCTGCTAATCAGTGCCATTTTTTTCTGTCATTGCTAAATTGTTTATACCAGGCATGAGCATTAGAGTGGAGCCATGGTTGCTGCTCTAGTTACTAATCCATGATTTACATAAACTATACAAAACTAATACATGATGTAAAGTTAAACATTTTGGGAATTCCACCAAATTTTTGAAAACATTCTGAAAAGCCTTTTGGAAGTGGAATTGCCATTCTGCCTAAATTACACCAGTGGAACTCCTCATTCTGCATTGCTTTATTAATTGCCCACTGATTTCAAACGGCATGAAGGTATACTTAGAAGCCACTGACCCATGGAACAAATAGTTCTCCCTTGTGCTTTAAGGGTCAAAAACTTGTGGGGACACAGAGAACCCAGGTCATTCATGGCACTGTAAGTCTGAATAACAATCTTGTACAGTAGTTGATCTGTTGCTTTACAGCCAGTCAGTTCAGAACATGTAGCAAGGTGATGATGTGATCTGACATTTGAATAAAAATCAGAGGCCTTGGGACCATGTTTTACACTAGCTGTAGATGGTGGAGCTGTACTTGTCAACTGCTTTTCATGCTTCTTAAATATTTTATACCTCTCATCCACTACCTGTCAGGTAGTGAGGTGAAATTGGAAATCCATGTTTGAGCAGATTTCTAATAATGGGCCACAATTTTAAAAAGCAGACAAAGTTCTTTAGTGAGAAGTATGGCTTCCATCACAAATTCTAATATTCTCATATCACCAAGTCAATGGGACAAGATAGAGTGCTACAAATGATTACTTACTTTTCATCTTTGCCTGGGGTGGGATTGATTCCATTGCACCATATTCAGATTACCATATTCAGATTACCTAGCCTGCTACTGTACATACAGGAGTGTTATCATATACTGTCACATATAATTTTTGTAACTCTGTACATATTGGGGTGCGTGATCTCATTTGCATGGGGGTCCTGCACAGATCTTTTTACATTAGGCTAATATTGTAGTAATTTGTGGATATGTAGGTATGTTAGACCTCTGGTCTTACACACGTACTTTATATTTACTTCTAGTTACCTTATCCTGGGAAGGGTGGCAGGTTTATTTCATGGTAGTTCTATCCAGAACCCTTGGAAATGTTACTATGCAGATAGTAGTACGGTTAGATAGTGTCACATTTTTGCTCTGTAGGTATTAGGAGACATAAGCCTTTTACTCAGGATTTCATGACAAGTTGAATTCCTTTGGGGAACAATTGCAGTGACTGAAGTGAATAAAGGTACACTAGGAGAATGTGTGTATGTGTGTGTGTGTGTGTGTGTGTGTGTGTCTGTGTCTGTGTGTGTGTCTATGGGGGAGAGAGAGAGAGAGAAAAGGGGGGAGAGGAGAGACAACATCTCCTTAAAGTTATAGCATCTCCACTCACATTATGGTGATGTGGGGTGGGGTAGGGGTGTATTGTTTGTATGAAGAGGAGGAGAGAAATTACATTTTATCTCTTTTCAGATTCCTTAGACACTTGTGGTACATCAAGTTGTTACATTCTCAGTGTATATTGACATCAGTACATATCAGGCTACATGGTCTTAATTCCTTGAGGTTCCTCGACTAGAGTTTTTGTTTGACACTAATATTGTCAATTTATATTTAAATTATCATTTATATAGTCCTGAGGTTTTTGAAATTTCTTTGGCCTTATATCTAGCTTGAGAGTACAGCTGGGTGACAGGTCCAGCTAGGTTTTACACATCACACAGTGTGCACTGATGTTTTTAAGACAACTTTACTGGTAATTTCTTGTCTATAATGCAGACATTGAAACTTCATGAGCCCTATAACAATCTTAGTTTGTCTTTAATCTGGGTGGGGGTTGCCTTTCAGTAATCACATCCTTATACAAACTGTGACGCTCATAGCTTGATTTAGGAGTTATCTGCTTCAGCAGTGTTATCTTATGTCAATTAAATGTATATGCAGTAGGATTCTTTGTATGTGTGTTCCACCAAGCACCTTTGACCCAGGGTTTCTCCTGGCTGAAGGCAATATGGTACTGTTAAACTTCTCTGACATCATCTTCTGTTTTTTTTTTTTTTTTTTTAAATGAGTATTTTAAACTAATGGGGATTTTTTTCTGTTTTTCTCTGCATTATCTAGCTGTTATAAGTATTGTATTTTCTAAACAACGGCCATGAGCTTCTGAAGAAGGACTGGTTGGTCCGAAAGCTAGAGCACTTTGTTCTTGTTGTTACATCTATGTTGGTCCATTAAAAGGTATCAAATCATTTGCTTCTTTATCTACAAATGATTAAGATAATTTTGAATGAAAAGTGACCCATTTTAGCTCTCATAAGTACAGACCTACTCCATATTTTTGGTGAGCTTCATTTAAAAGAAACAAAGTCAGCATTTCATACAATCACATGACTTAGATCATAATAATTACAATAAGATGTTTACAATCCATAGCCGTGTCTTAGCATATTGTAAGAAACACAAGTAATCCTTTATGAGCTCTAAAGAGATCAACAAGGCCTAATGCAATTTGTTTAAGTAAACAGGGCCTTCCAAACCCCTCTTCATATATTAAACCAGAGTAAAAAAGAATTACCCAAATGTAGACTATTGGTCTCCAGGAAAGAGACAAAATGCATTTAAAGTAAGTAAGATAAGAAAGATGCATGGAATGCCAGTGGACATCAAGACTCTAATACCTTCTTTTTTAGAATACAGGGAACCATCCAGCATTCAAAGCCATCTCCAGAGGGGACCAAATGAGGAGATATCTATCAATCTGACATCTGACAAGATATTGAGTGTGTTCTAATTTAATACACTGCATCGGGGCTTTGATCCATTGCACCACTGAGGGCACTGACTCCAGCCTCCAGTGCTGTGCCAGTACTTGCTTCCCTATCACAATTCCCAGCCTATGCAGTGAGTATTTAAGCATTCCTCCTGCTTCCTCTCAGGAGCTCCAGTAGGACAGCCACTGGGTCTAGATCAGGAGGGTGTGGGCTCCCCAAGATTTTGGTGAGTAGAGTTAATATCTCCCGCCAGAAATACTGTACCCTCGGACAAGCCCATGTCATGTGATAAAAGGTGCCTGGGCTTGCCATACATTTAGGACAGAGGTCTGACTGGTATAGGTCAATTTTCTTTGCTAGTACTGTGAAGTAAGTTCTATTCAAAATATTGTATTGAATTGCCCTTAATCTATTATTCACCAAACAAGTCATCCCCTGTTTTAATAACAGATTTCAAACTCTCTCAGTTGAAGTCTCCAGACTCAAATCTACCTCCCACCTTCTCCTAAGCTGGGTAAAGGGGTCAGGGAGAGCACTCAACAGCAGTTTATAACATTGTCATAGTGGCTTTGAATATATATTCTTGCTTGTTTGCACTAGAACTTCCTACAGCGGGGAATGAAAGATTGGATTGGGAGTGGGCTGTCATTCAACTACTGTCCCCAGCCTGGCCTTAATTTGGAGGTATAGGAAATAATGAGAGGCATTCAAGTGACATACAGTACTCCGTCTAACATAGCTGGTGTTAGTTCTGCACATCTACTAATGGGACATCAGCTTTGTACGAGTACCTTTATGACTGTCCTTGGAAGTAACATTGTTCCTAGATGTCCTGATTTTGGAAACATTAAGCAGCTTAACAGAACAGCAAAGGATTCCAATAATTTGTTTCTATATTATATGACACACCTTCAAACCATTACCAGATTTACAACCTGGAGATATTGTTCAAGTAAAACTGAATGGATGTCTCTGATGGAGCAAACTGATAGTAATCAGTTGTAAAGATACTACACTCAGATCTTTTGTAGTCGAGTCAAACCAAGGCCACTACAGAAGGAACTGGAGATACCCACAGGAGCTGCCATCATCTCTCAAATATGTAATCACTTCTATAACGGATGGACATTGAAACCGGAGGAACTCAGTGTCTCCTGATTCACTGTGGTTAGCACCTGAACAAAGTACAGTTCCTATGGCCAAACCTACTTCCCCTTGTATTACAATACATTCTGAATGTGGCAAGTTAGAAACTCAAAATGTTTAAAGACTGCTAAATGTTATTAGTGACTGGGATTCACCATTTAGACAAACTGTTTATTAAAAGTAATTCAAGGCCCTTAATCTTAATCAATCTGGATTTGTATACATTTGGAGTAGATGTAGTGTAATAGTTAAAATTGCTAGTTATACTGCCCTAAATGAAGCCTCCATTTTGATGAGGTGATACATAGAGATGTTGCAAAATTAAATTTTGTTGGTGAAATTCCAGTGAAACTGGCAATTTCACCACACAAAATATTTAGTGGAATTTGGTCATTCTGAGAAATATTTCACAGGTGCAAAATTCCGCCCGCAAAATGCATATACTGTCTCTATTATGCTGGTTGATCTTTCAGGAAGCCAGTGGAACATTTAAGCATTAATCCATTTCCTTTAACCATCAATCACCTGCCACATTAGAAGATTGTTAAACAGATTATTTACTATGTGTTAGGATCATACTGTATTTACAATCAAATATTTGGTGCCACTAAGTGAGGTGCTGGGTTTTAAATGTAAGTTTAATATGAGAGAGGGTTCCTGAAATATCATTTGTAACAACTTTGATAGCAGTGAGCACTATTGCTGTGATAACAATGGGAGGGCTAAAGTCCGATGTTCAATGTGGGGGAATAGCTCCTCCCACATTCCCCTTAAAAGCCAGCCTCCTACAGCAGTCCCTTGCTTAGCATGTTGTGCAACAGCACTCTGGGCTCCTGTGTGGCTCGTGGGCAGAGCCTCCCCCCAACTCCTTTTCTTCTCTATGCCCCCGTTTTTGTTCTGTGCTTCCTCCCACTCCTCTCTTAGCTTCCTTGGCCCTCCTTAGCTTGTTCCTCTCATCCTCTTCATCCCTTTCACCCCCCTCTACCCATTTTCCTTGTATCCCTCCTCCTATCTCAAGTCTGTTTTTTCCATTTTTTCTCTGCTTTCCCTCCCCCCTGTCCCATACCTAGTTTGCTGCTCCTTTTCTTATTCTGGCTCCCTTGCAGTGTCAGTGCTCAGTAGGTAGCACACTCGCCTCTGAGGCCGGGAGATCACACGGCTGTGGGTTCAGTTCCCACATCTGGCACTTGGGTTAATATCCCAGTACTGACACTGTAGTGCAGCATAAGAGGGGTGCTGCACTTCTGAGGTGCCGTCTTTCGGATGAGACGTTAAACCGAGGTCCCATCTGCCTGGATTGGTGGTAGTTCAGGTGGATGTTAAAAATCCCATGGCACTTATCGAAAAGAGTAGGGGAATTTCCCCGGTGTCCTGGCCAAATTTCCCTCATTCACTATAAATACCACCAACAGCTTAATCTGGTTCAAAGTCAATTGGCATTCATCTGTATCCCCCTCCCCCGGGTCGTGCCTGAAAATAGGCAGGATTTGTCTAGTGCACTTACCCGGTCAACAAAAAAGTAAAATAAAATAAAAATAGATTGTCCCTCTATTCTGGCCCTGTTCCCTTCAGGGCCACCGCTCTATCCCTGCCTCCTCTTCCAGGGCGCAGAGTCATCCCCGCTGTGCATGCCATGGACCCCCTGTGTGACACCTCTTTCCTGGTGTCACGTCCCTGTGTGGCCAACTCCCTGACCTCGACTGCTGTTGTATTTGTCTGTGCCAATTGCTAGACTGAACTGCTGATGCTCGATGCCACATCCAGGTACTGTTTACGTTCTTTCTTCCCGATGTAGTGCCACATTTTCTCTGTGCCATATATGCATCACAATGTTTGTATTACATCAAGACCTTCAAAGCCTTGCAGTACCCGACGGCATGTGTGTCGTTCTTGGCCATGGCAAACTTACCAGTTCTTGTGAGCGAGACCCTCTGCAGTCAGCCCACAAGGTGGAGGTCTGCTTGTGTACTGCGTCATTTGGCACCATATTGCTTCCAGTCTGGCAGGCTTTCTGCACATTGAACATCAGCTTACACCAGGTGCCTCAAACAATGGACTGCTTCACCCACTCTCAGGAAACAATCTACTCTAGCAGGGATATATCTAGTTTTAGTCCAGCCCCTCTCGTCTCAGTCTGCTTTCCTTTGTGGAAGCCATAAGGACACCTATCCTCACTCATCTACAACATCCTCCTCACCCTCAGTGTCTCCCTGCCTGGCCAAATGCTCTGTCTCTGTTTTTGCACCACCTTGTCAGCATCTGCTGAGTCCACAACTTGAATCACTCTCCCACCATAAATGATTTTTCTGTCCTCTGCCATGGGCATTTTTTGTTGGATCCCCAGCTACGACAGTTTTTGCTCAGACCCCATCAGATGCTTTTCAGCTTCACTGCTGCTATGACTTGAATCAGACTGTGACTGCTAACATCTAACAAAAAAATATTTAGTTCTTGCCTGTGTCTGCTCCGGGCACTCCCACAGATAAGCCTGTTATAGAGTGCAGAGGTCTTCCTCAACTTCAGCCTGCAACTGTATCCATAATGTAGTTCTCTATTCTCTGAGCATTTTCATTTCCTTCCTTACCCCATTCTGCACTGCCCTATCAAGCCTGCAAGAGTTTTCAGCTGCTGATGCTTACAGAGCAATGATGCCTTAGCTGCTGCCTACGTAATGACCCATGCTCTACCCTGTCATTCCCTGCCCTGTCCTGTCCTGCTCTCCCTTCCTTTATCCCATGGCTCCTTGTCTGCCCCTGCTGTCTCTTCCTGGCACCCCTTTCCTGCCCCATCCCCTGTTCCTGCCCTTATCCTGTGCTCCCCTGGTTTTCCTTTTTGGTCCTTTCACTCCTCCCGGCATCTATACCCTGCTCAGCTTCAAAATTATGTTTCCTTGATCTTGCCCTGGTGCTTTTCACCTTCCTGCTTGCCAGTTACCTACAATATTCACACCTGCTCCCTCTTCCATGCCCCTTGTGGTGCCCTCTGTGCCTGCATCATTGACTCATCATGCATTAATTGCATCAGGCGTTATCCATTCTCTGTGACTATCGCACTGTTTGCTTCCATTTTCCAAATTGCCTCCGGCTTCTCCTTCCCTAAGCCTTGCCTGTCCCTGAGCCTCTGTCAGGTTCCTACCCTATGATAATTCCTGATGGTCCTGAAAATGCTCTGCTTGCGGCTTCCCTGTTTTTTCCCACGCAGGGGACTGGAGCATCATAGCGGGGCATCATAGCTTAGATCAGCAGGAACCTGCTTTGTGCTGGCCATATGATCTACCCTGCCCTCCTGCCTACATGGCTTCTGCTATCCTCACAAGAATCATTGCCCTTACAGCCTTCTCGGTCTCAGTCATTCATTGCATTCCATTGCTACCTGCATGCTCCTTCCTGGATTACTCCAACTCCCCCTTACTGGCATTTCCAGCTGACTTCCTCCTCCCATTATCCCACTCTGACTTGCTGCCTTCCCCTTTATACTGCCTCACTGTTTACCTATCCTATGACTGTACAGTCAGCTGCCATTTCCTTGCTCAGACCATACCAGCAGTTTTTCTAGACTCTGTCCCTAACTCATACATTCTGAGGCACTGAGCGAAGATGGGCTTGCCCTGTCTACTGGGGATGGGATTCCGTTACAATCCCTACTATCAAATGTTTACAAACCTGACATCCTCCATCCCCAACTCTGCCTGGTGGCATCAAGTAAAGGTTAGCATGCCCCAACTACCAGGGATGGGAGCAATGTCTGTAACCTACTGTTTCATCCTATGCATTCTCTACCTGATAGCGGTTGCTACTTCCCTTCGGAAACTGGACCACTTTACTCCATTTGCCTTTACCACCCTACCTCTGCCTGGCAGCATTGAGTGAAGGTCATCTCACCTCAGCTATCAAGGTTGGGAGCCTATGTCTGCAATCAACTGTTTCAGCCTTATACATTCTCTGCCTGATGCCCGGTTGTCACTTCCCTTCAGGAATAGGACCACTGTACCCCATTTGCCTTCCACATCCTTCCTTACCAGTCTACATCCTGCACTTTCATGGACTCATCCTACATGTCCCTGCCTTGGTCTCCTCATGCTCTGGATTTGGACTCCACCAGCTTGTTCAGTCTCTACCTCCATTAAGTTCAACTGCCTCCTGGACTTCCTTGTTGCTAGTCACCCCTTCCCGACAGCTATGCAAGCTCGCCTTCTCCTTTGGAGGTGGGAACCTTGTTCTTCATCAATGCAGCACCTTCTGTTCTCTGCACTTATTGTTCACCATCTTCTTTGGGCATGGGACTTTTGTATCTCAGCCTCGTAGCTCTTGGTACCTGGATTCACTTCTTGGTATTCCATGGCTCCACCTCTCATAGCAGCAGTAGCTTTCCCACATTCTGATTCAATTTGCTGTTGTGCTGACCCCAGTTCTGTTCCTGCCTGCACCTGCCGATGTCAGTACACTAGGCCTATGCTGTTTTCTTTCCAGACTCCTTCCTCCAGTCCGCTGACATCTGCTCCAGACTTTCACCTCCATCCTTGGACAACTGCCTTCTCCTCACTGCCCTAGTGGCTCAGGGCCCCTTCCTGTTTGCTGTGATTCTTTTTGGGCATTTTACACCTGTCACCAGCCAGTATTCCAACCCGGTCAACTACTCCCTGTTCATCTGTTTCATACTCCTAATTAGCCATCCTAACAGCTCCCATCCACTACTTAACGGAGCATCTGTTCATTTGCCTGAGGAAAACTTCTAGCAGCATCCCTTGAACAACATGCCTTATAGACTGTTACATCACCACAGAGTTATCAGTACTTTCCAGTCATCTCCCCAGGATCAGTTCTGGAGTCCCATTTGACTGAACTATAGAAAGATCTCATCCCTCATCAGACTCTACTGGATGCTCCCTACACATCTTGTCAATTCAAGCTGTATGGCATCCATATCTTCCATGTCTCACAGGATCTAAGATTTAGTGGAGCCTTCTCCACTCCTATCTTTTACATGGAAAAGTGACCTACTTCCTCCCATCATGCACTGACTCCATAATCATCATTGCTGTTACGGATAACGGGAACTGCAAGATACTTCGTAGCAGTACTGGCATCATCTATTGTATCTTTTGTGGCTTTCTCCTACAGCACTGATTCTGTTTAATCAAGTTACTTAACTCTTACTTCCTCAGTAGCCATTGGATATCCGAAGATCTTCCCAGCTACCTTCCAAGAACTCCCATCATTGGATATTGGTGCCTAGCTGCCTTGCTAAAGTTATTCCATCCGAGTCACTGTTCTCCAGCCCCTGGATGTTACCATACTTCATACAATCATCTACATTCCTTCGTCATATTGCCATCATCAGGACAGCAGCCCACCCAGCGGTCCTGCTAGCTCATCCCTCATGTTTCACCTCCCATACTCCCTCCAGTGAAGACTTTCACCGAGAGCAGGAGTCCATCAATTCCTCAATCTGCATGTCCGCAACTGACCTGGATGTCTCACTATCCCAATCATGCCTCTCAACAGACATATATCCGACCAAACTGCTAGACACCCCTCACATTCTACACCGATCTCAACTTCCCATTGCCACACCGGTCTATAGACACCGTCAAAGACCCATTCTGGGCTTCCTACAGTATTCATTCAATGGATCAACATGTAAGGTAAAGCAGTCATGGCCACCTCAGCTCATGTTATGTGCACAGCAATACCCATATCTACCTTTCCCACCAGTGGATCTGCAGGAATCTATACAAGTATCATTATGGCATCATTACCCAAAACAATTCTCGAATTCATCATACTGAACTTCCAATTATTTTCATATACATTCAGTTGCTATCTCTACTGCATACCAACCTTCCTTCATTGGTCTAAAATCTTCCTTGTCACCCCTCCTACCAGGTACCTAAAGATTCTGTCCGACTCCTTCATCTTCTTCTTCATGGATGCCTACTTTGCAACTTATCTCTCACCACTTAACTCCAAACCTTCAGATGCTAACTTGAATGTCAAACCTTCTACAAAGTCAGATTGTTTACCTCATGACTTCATAACCCATCATACTTCCCACTGTTCAAAGTCTGGCAGCAAATTTTTCAAAACATGCTCTTCAAGCTCACTTTGTCTCTGTAATCCCATTGGATATCATCCATCATCACCTTGGAAACCTGGACTGCATTCGACCCTTTTCAACTGGACCTACTCCACTTTCAGGATCCAGATGCTCCTTCAGAATAGACTTAAATCATCAACCTCAGAATCATCCTGCCAGAACTCATCATCCAATGGACTCTGAAGATGGAATGTCATCTCTCCAAGCAGTTCACCTTCCTTGGAAATTAGAATATGGTTGCTGGAACCTAGGTTCATCTCCTCTTAGTTTGCATGTAGGAAGGGCAGGTCAGTAGATATGGGTCCTCAGAGGTTTCCTCCAATGGGGGGTTATCCTCTCCTGTGTGCTACTTCTCATACTCTCTGTGAGTTGGAGTAGGTAATCATACTCATTTGTACTCTCATTGGTTATTCTTTTTGGGCTTTCTATTCCCTACTCACTACCCAGTTTCCCTACCAAGGGTGGGAATAGAGTAAAGCCAAAAAGTAAACTACATTACACAAGTACTACTGATTTCATACACTATTCACCAAAACTTTGAATGAGAGGGCTAAAGCCTGAAGTTCAATGTTGGGGAATAGCTCCTCCCACATTCCCTTTAAAGGCCAGCCTCCTACAGCAGTCCCCTGCTTAGTACATTGTGCAACATCTACCATCCACCCCATCTCCTCCTTCACTGGCACTCTGCTCACCCTTGATAGTGGGCTTTCTAGTCCCTACCCACTACCCAGTTTCCCTACCAAGGGTGGGAATAGAGTAAAGCCAAAAAGTAAAGTATGTTACACAAGCACTACTGACTTCATACACTATTCACCAAAACATTGAACTTATTTACCAGCTACCTAAGTGGTGAGATTATTAAAATTTGAACATTAAATCAAAGAATTCAAAGTAAAAATGAATCAGCAATAACATGGCTTATTAGAGTCTGTTTTTGTTATTTAATAAAGCGATATTGAAAAGAGAAAAAGCATTTTCAAAGCTGGAAAAGGAAATCATACATCTGTGCAGAAGTAACCCACTGCTCAGTAAACTGTCAGTGTATGCAGCATTAAGTGGGCTGTGTGAATGCCTTATTTTGAATATTCAGCCAAATATTTGGTATTCGGCTGCCAAATATTCGTTATTCAGACGAATATTTGTATTTGGCAAAGCCCCTCCCAAAAAAACAAATCTCCTTCCACCCCCCCAAAAAACAGTACTGTCTCCACCACCACCCCACCCTCTAGCAGCTACCAAATGCCACCCTCCTACCCACCCAATACCTGCAATTTGTTAATTTTTCTTTAGAAAAAAACTAATGGGGACTGACACAACCTGCCTGCCTCCACAGCTGGCTCCCATCTTATAAAGTAAGTGATAGGCAGCATGAAGCATAACTAGAAAGAATAATCCTCCCCAACTGTCAGCAACTCAAAGAATGTCAGCATCAGCAACCCTATTCAGTCTCCCCCCAATCCTCCCCCCAGCACCCAATTCTCCTTATTAGAATAAGGTGGTCACTGCTGCTGGTGCAGCACAACCCTCCCTCCTCAACTGCTGAATGCCTTCTTATGAATCAAAATGCACTGATTGTTGCTATAGTAAAACCAGCAGATCACGTGATCTGCTGGTTTTACTATAGCAACAAGCAGTGTGCTTTCGTTCATTAGAAGGTGCTTGGAAGTGAAGGATGGAGGTTTGTGGCAGACCAATGGAGATGACTGCCTTATTCTAATAAGGAGAATTAGGTGCTGGTGGGCAGAAGGGTGGGAGACAGAGTAGGGTCACTGGTCCTGATGACTTTCTTTGATTTGCTGACTTGGGGAGAGGATTATTTTTTTGAATTATGCTTCATGCTGCCTATCACTTGCTTTATATGATGGAGGCTGGCCGTGGAGGTAGGCAGGTTGTGCCGGTCCCCATTATTTTTTTCTGAAGAAAAATTGCAGGTGTTGGGTGGGTAGGCAGGTGGGATTTGGTGGCTACTATAGGGTTGGGGAAGATAGTACTGTTTTTTGGGGGGCTGAGGAGGAGATTTGTTTTATTTTAAGAACCTTCTAAACCTTGGATGGACATGATGACTTATTAGATTACCAGGGGGTTATGAATGTGAAAACAGTATTTGCTCCATCTTGTTCTGTCTCCATTAACTCACTGTCATTGGACATTATTTAGAAACTGGCCAAACACTGAAAATGGTGAAATTTTGACCCTGAGTGGCAGATTTCACCATTTCGCTGCCAACATTTTGAGCTCTGCGGTCAAAATTTCACATTTTGCACCCACGACAAAATGGATGAATTTCATTAAATATTTAATGAACAAAATTTGCTGATTTCACCCATCACTAACATAGAGGAATTTGGCTCGTGTTTTTCAATGCTTAGAAAATTAAAAAAAGAATTTGTTTATTTCCAGTTGGTGTGTGTGCTCCTTCCTGTTTTTTTCTAAATTTTTTTTAACAAATATCTGAACTAAAACAGCCATCCCAAGCAGGACTAAAAGTATTCAGTATTGTTAGCTCTGTTTTAAAGTTCTTGTTAAAAGAAGACTTTCATCCAATGGATGGGTAAATAGTCTCTTTAATCCCCATCACTTACAAAAAATATCAGTTTACGTGGTGCTTGAACTTGCTAATGTGTGAATGCTGGGTCAAAAAAAAAATGAAACAAGATATTGTCTAAAATGTAGGAGTACCATAGCTCATATGCTCTGCAAGGTCAAGTCTTTTGCTGTACAAACCTACAAGCCTTCATGTGAAGTACAGTATGGCAGTCTCACTGTTGAGAGCCCAGCTGCAAGCATGCAATTAGCCTGTAATGAACTTAAAAAAGATAATCAGTTTTGGAAGGTGCAGTGCGTACATTTATAATAAAGGCCATCACCAAGCACAACCACCCTTGTCTTTGTCTAATTAGTAAAAGGAAACTTTCTTTATTGCTCCAAGAGTGTACCAGCTCTAAACCTAATCAACAGCATCCCCTGCAGGTGTGGAAGCTTACTGGGTGATGGTTAGCGAAGAAGACCACCAAGCCATCAAAGAAACTTCAAAGACAACTTGTAAGGTCATATTAGCAATTTCTATGTTCTTCATTCATTTTCTGTTCTACATTCTGGCTCATAAAACACATCATTAGTTGCATGCCTACTTTGGGATATTAATTGCTATCTACACATCCTTTGCTTACCTAATCCCATTTTTCAGCAAATTGTTATGATTTTCACTTAATTATATACACGACATGCCTCACAACCCCAACATATAATTTTTGCATTTCAGCCTTTAGTTATTGATTTGCTTTCTTCAAAGCCTAGTGCTGATGTTCTTCCTGCTTGACCTTCACAAACATTGCTATTAAGTTGATTGGCAGTTCTGGTTTAAAAAAACTCAAAGTAATGGCCTCTGCTCCAGATTGTAAAGTTCTAATATTCTGTCTTCTACTTTTTGAACGCATTTTTATTTTTTCTGAACATATACAGTAAAAGCAACCGCCTCTCACTAACAAATGCATATAATTTTGCTTTCATGAAAATCAGAATTTATGGCCTAACATTTGTATATAAATTTAATGCCTTTCAACTGCTCAGGCAAAATGAGGCACCCTTACAGAACATGTTAGAATTGTACTAAGCTTATTTTCTAGCTTATATTGAGTTTATTGCAAAGCCATGGTCAGGATCACTGTAAGACTGTGAAAAAGCTACTGCATGTTTAGAAACTAACAGGAATTCTGGCACTAACCTCCCCACAAGCTGACCGTCAGCTTTCAGTAAATGAATATATATATAGTGTACTGGAGTTAAATATACTGTATAGACACTGTAGATATATGAGGATATATCACAGGAAGTCCAACTGAAAGCAATGTGGATTTTATGTGTTATATCATGATATATCTTGATTTTCTGCATCATTTCATTAGTTACCACTATATGGAACTCAAAACAATTTTGTTTCATTTTGTTCTACAGGTAGAAATGTGGTGGATATGGCTCAATTCAGATAATTGGCCAGGCCTTTGGGATTTTGACCCAGAAGGTCCAAGTCCTGCCTCAGAGGAGGTCTGGATCTAAAACTGAGCTAGGCCATGTGTTAGGGTATAGGCACCTTCTCTATAGCATGGCTCCAACTCAGATTTCAAGAGGCTGAGGTCTCTACAAATTTGATTTGGATGATTATGATTCAATTCTAAGTCCAAACTGGTTTGCCCATCTCGTGTAAGCTAACAAAATAATCATGCACAGTACTACTTCATTTTATCTCTTGGTTTGGATGAAATTTGGAACTTATATGGATAGTGGTAAGCACAAATAAATCTTTTGGGGAGTCAGGACATGGCAGATGGAGGGAGCTGGCAGGAGAAAACAAAGCAAGGATGGCAGAAAGAAAAAAACAGTAGTACTATACAGCCACAGAGGGACAGATAAGAGGGAGGGAGAGATGGAAGAAAACAAAAAAAACAGCATTACCATACACACACGGAGGAAGCAGGTGGGACACAACACAGGGAGGCAACAAAGTAGGGATTGCAAAAACAAAGCAATCGGCATTATTACATAGACATGAAGGAAGCAAGTGGGACACAGCAGAGCATGGGAGCAGTGGTAGAAAACAAAATGGTAATGGCAAAAAAAGGCATTGCTATACACACACGGAGGAGCTGTTGGGACATGGCACAGTGAACAAGAGGAGTAAGAAAACAAAAAGGGGTGACAAGAAACAAAACACTGTTATTACAATACAGACATGAAGGGAGCAGGCAGAACACAACAGAGGGCAAAAGCAATCAGAGAAATCAAAATGGGAATGGCAGAAACAAAAACCAAACAGCATTACTATACAGACACAGAGGTACACAGCAGAGGGAGGCACCTGGCAGGATAAGGTAGAGAGAAGGAGTGGATGAGAGAAAACAAACCAGTAATGGCAAGAACAAAAACAAAAGCATTACTTTACAGCCACAGAGGGACAGGGCAAAGGGAGGGAGCATGTGGGACAAGGCAAAGAGATGCAGCAGGAGGGAGAAAACAAAGCAAAGATGGCAAAAAACAAATGTTATTATACAGATATAGAAGGTGTAAGAAGGACATGGCAAAGAGAGGGAGCAGGTGAGAGAAAATAAAGGGAGGATGACAAAATAAAAAAAAATCATTACTTTACTGCCAAGGAGGGACATGGCAGAGGGAGGGAGTGGGCCAGACATGGCATAAGGAGCAAGCCGGTGAGAGAAAATAAAGCATAGATGGCAAAAACAAAAACAAATTATATTACTGTACAGTACATTACTATACGTACACAGAGGTAGCGGGCAGGAGTAAACAAAGTGGGGATGGCAAAAACAAAAAAGGCATTACTATAGAGTACATTACTATACACACATGGAGGTAGTGGGCAGGAGAAATCAAAGTGGGGATGGCAAAAACTAAAAGAATGGCATTACTTTACTGCCATGGAGGGACATGGCAGAGGGACCAGGAAGGACACGGCAGACAGAGGAAGAGGATGGGACAAAACTAAGCAGGGATAGCAAAAACCAAAAAGCATTACTTTACTGTCACAGAGGGATAAGGCAGAGAGAGGGAGTGGGCAGAACATAGCAGAAGAAGCAAGCAGGTGGAAGAAAACGAAGTGTGGATGGCAAAAACATAAAAGGTATTACTTGACACTCATGGATGGACAGCACAAATGGAAGCAGTGGACAGGACATGGCAATGGGATGGAGCGGGTGGGAGAAAAGAAAGCTGGGATGGCAAAAACAAACAAAAAATGACATTACTTATATAGACATGGAGGGAGCAGGCAGGACACAGCAGATGAGGGAGCAGGCAAGAGAAAAGATTGTGAGGATGGCAAAAACAAAACAAGCATTTGTCAATGCCGAATGTTGATTGCGTTGGTCTGTTGAGCTCGCTCAGTGGCCCTGTGTCACTGGCTCAGTGTGTTTGTCCTGGTGCTGCAGGCAGTTCTTTTGTATTGGGCTGCTGCCTGCATTGGCATATTGTTCTGCTGAGGAAGAAATCCGCAGCTGTCCCGACAGAGCTCCATTGAGGTGGCTCACTCCCCCTCTGTCACTCGCTCATTCTGTTTCTCCTGGCGCTGCAGGCTGCCCTTTTGTTCTGGGCTCCTGCCTCTGTTGGTGCCTTTTTATACCTGCAAAGAAATCTGCAGCAGTCCCAACAAAGCTCTGTTGAGCTTGCTCACTCCCCTTCTCTCACTCGCTCATTTTGTTCTGCCGGCGCTGCAGGTTGCCCTTTTCTATTGGGCTCCTGCCTGCATTGCTGCCTTCTTATGCCCACAAAGATATTTGCAGGAGTTACAATACAGCTCTGTTGAGCTCACTCACTTGCTCATTCTGGTTTTTCTGCCACTGCAGGCTGCCCTTTTGTACTGGGCCCCTGCATGAATTGCTGCCTTTTTCTGCCCACAAACAAATCTGCAGCAGTCCCAACAGAGTCCTGTTGAGCTCACTGACTCCCCCCTCTCACTCGGTCATTCTTAATCTGTGCCAAACACTGATTTCCCAGAGTGACCGTGCTATTGTCCAGCAGAAGTGCAAAAACATATTTTAGCCAGGATGTGAAAAATGACAGCTGTAGTGTTCATAAGGAGTTGAGAAAAAATGCCACTGTTGAAAATGTGGCGTGACAGTATTACAAATTTGTGAAGTTACAAGAGTGCATGGAAACAGTTCAACGCACGCTTGTAACACAGTCATGTTATGGACTTTCGTCACCAAAGTTTCAGCATAGGGATTTTAGGACATCTGCTCATGAACAGTGCCACTGTGATTTTCTTAATCTGTCCAGAACACCGATTTCTCACAGTGACCACGTTATTCTGCGCCAGAACTGAGAAAACATATTTCGGTCAGGATGTGAAAAATGACAGCTGTACTGCTTATAAGGAGGTGTGAAAAAATGGCACTGTTGAAAATCTGGTGTGACAATATTACAAATCCCGTTGAGCTCGCTGACCCCCCTTCCTCACTCACTCATTCTGTGTCTCCTGGTGCTGCAGGCTGCCCTTTTGTACTGGGCTCCTGCCTGCATTGGCGGCTTTTTCTGGCCAGAAAGAAATCTGAAGCAGTCCCGTCACAGCTCCACTGAGCTTGCTCACTCCCCCTCTGTCACTCTCGCATTCCGTTTCTGGCAGCGCTGCAAGCTGGCCTTTTGTACTGGGCTTCTGCCTGCGTTGCCGCATTTTCTGCCCAAGAAGAAATCTGCAGCAGTCACACTAGAGCTCCATTGAGCTCGCTCACCACTTCTCTGTCACTCACTCATTCTGTTTCTCTTGGTGCCTCAGACTGCGCTTTTCTATAGGGCTCCTGGCTGCATTGGCACCTTTGTCTGTCCACAAAGAAATCCGCAGCTGTTCTGACAGAGCTCCATTGAGGTCGCTCAGTCTCCCTCTCTCATCGCTCATTCTGTTTGTCCTGGTGCTGCAAGCTGTCCTTTCATACAGGGCTTCTGCCTGCATTGGTGCCTTTTTCTGCCCACAAAGAAATCCCAGCAGTCCTGATAGAGCTCCGTTGAGCTCACTAAGTCCCTTTGTCTCACTCACTCACACTGTTTCTCCCACCGCTGCAGGCTGGCCTTTTGTACTGGGCCCCTGCCTGTAATGATGCCTTTTTCTGCCCACAAAGAAATCCGCAGCAGTCCTGACAGCGCTTCGGTGAGTTCACTCACTCACCCTCCCTCACTCGCTCTCTCGTTCTGTTTCTCCCAGTGCTGCAGGCTGCCCTTTTGTACTGGGCTCTTGTGTTGGGGCCTTTGTCTGAACACAGACAAATCTGCAGCAGTCCTGACAGAACTCAGTTGAGCTCGGTCACTCCCCCCTCTCACTCGGTCGATCTTAATCTGTCCCAAACACTGATGTCCCGGAGTGACCGTGCTATTATCCGGCAGAAGTGCAAAAACATATTTTAGCCAGGATGTGAGAAATGACAGCTGTAGTGTTCATAAGGAGTTGTGAAAAAATGCCACTGTTGAAAATGTGGCGTGACAGTATTACAGATTTGCGGAGTAACAAGGGTGCGTGGAAACAGTTCAACGCATGCTTGTAACACAGTCATGTTATGGAGTTTAGTCACCAAATTTTCAACATAGGGATTTTGGACCTCTGCTCATGAACAGTGCCAATTGTCATTTTCTTAATCTGTCCCGAACACTGATTTCCTACAGTGACCACGTTATTCTGCGCCGGAACTGTGAAAATACATTTCGGTTAGGATGTGAAAAGTGGCAGCTGTACTGCTTATAAGGAGGTGTGAAAAAATGGCACTGTTGAAAATTTGGTGTGACAATATTACAAATCTGCAAAGTTACAAGGGTGCATGGAAAGTGTGCAACGCACACTTGTAACACAGTCAATTGATGGGCTATCATCACCAAAATTTCATCATAGGCATTTTAGGACCTCTGCTCATGAACAGTATCATTGTCATTTTCTTAATCTGTCCCGAACAGTGATTTCCCACAGCGACCGCTCTAGTCTGCCCCCGAAGTGCGAAAACACATTTCAGTCAGGATGGGAAAAATGACAGCTGTACTGTTCATAAGTAGGTCTGGGAAAATGGCAATGTTGAAAATCTGGAGTGAAATATAGCAAATTGCGAGAAGTTACATGAAGTGCCAACTGCACAACACTACAGAACACAGTCATTTTGTGGGGTATCGTTACCAAATTTTCAACATAGGCATTTTAGGACCTCTACCCATGAACAATGTCACTGTCATTTTCTTAATCTGTCCTGAACACTGATTTCCCACAGCGACTGCGCTATTCTGTGCCAGAAGTGCGAAAACACATTTTGGCCAGGATGTGAACAATGACAGCTATACTGCTCACAAGGAGGTGAGACAAAATGTCAGTGTTGAAAATCTGGCATGAAAATATTGTAAATTCGTGAAGTTACCAGCGTACATAGCAACTGCGCAACGCAAGCTCATAAAACAGTCATTTTTTGGATTTTTCCACCAAATTTGCAACATCGCTTTTGAGAGCCCACTTCATGAACACTGGCACTGTCATTTCATTAATCAGCCCTGAAGGGTGATTCCGCACAGTGACCACGAAACCACCTTTGAGCTGATTAACACCATGACAGTTCAAGAATTCATGAGGAGGGGTCCCAAAAACCCCATGTTGAAAATTTGGTGAAAAAATTCCCAAAAATGCCCGAGATATGCACTAAAGTTGAAAAAACCCTAATTATTACATTATACAGCTTACCGGCATTTCCTCAGTTCACGGTCGGCTTTGAAGAGTGCAGACGTGTTCCCGGTCCACTGAAGATCATTGTACCAATCTCCAGAGGTAAGAATGTGGTGAGGGAGGTGTGGGGAGGCAGGGTGTTCAGTGGGTGTGTGCGGGTTGCGGCTGGGGGGTAGGGCGAGCGCCGGAGGAAAGTTTCTTTTTCAGGGAAAAAAAGAACAAAAACGTCGCCAGACCATTTTCCATTCACAGGGGTATCTGGCACGCTGAGGCTCCTGTGTGCCAGCAGAGGCATGGGGCAAGCAGTAGCCGACGGGGATTGGGCACCCCATCGGCAGGAACAAATGGGGTTATTATGCCGACGGGGATTGGGCACCCGCCAGCAGAATCAAAACTGTGGGAGCTTCATTATGCCGACCGGGGATTGGGCACCCATCGGCAGGAACAAAATGGGGGTTAAAAATGCTGACGGGGTGGAGCTCCCCATCGGCAACAAGTAAACACGGTGGGGGTGGGGTTATATTGTTTTGTGAACATGACAACCGCCACCATGTTCATAAACAATATCAGGGGGTTTCACATCCCGTCCTGCAATGACGGGTCACTCCCTCATTGCAGCAGATGGCTGACGTTGCAATGACGAGGCAGCCCCTGATTGCAGCGGCTACTTTTTTAGAAGGTTGTGGTACGCTGGCTGAACTAGTGTCAGCAGCAGTGTGCCACGGCATTGGGGGACAGAGGACAAGCCTCTGCAGGCTGTGGGGGCATTGGGCACAACAGTGCCATGCCTCCACAACCTGCTTTTGGAGAAAGCTGACGCAATCTGTTTCTTGAGCATGCGCGCAATCAACATAAAAAGGCATTAATTTATTGCCAATGAGGGACACTATAGAGGGGGGAGTGGGACAGACGTGGCAGAGGGAGCAAGCGGGTGGATAGAAACTAAAATGTTGATTGCAAAAACAAAAAAAGGGATTACTATACAGTACATTCTATATACACAGAGGTAGTAGCCATGAGAAAACAAAGCGGGGATGGCAAAAACCAAAAAGGTATTACTACAGAGTACATTACTATACACACTTTGAGGTAGTGGGCAGGAGAAAACAAAGCAGGGATGGCAAAAACCAAAAGAATGGCATTACTTTACTGCCATGGAGGGACACAGTAGAGGGAGGGAGCAGGCAGGACATGGCAGAGGGAGGAAGAGGGTGAGACAAAACAAAGCAGAGATGGTAAAAACAAAAAAAATTACTGTACAATACTATAAACACACGGAGAGAGCAGGTGGGACATAGCAGAGTGTGGGAGTAGTAAACATAGCAAAGAGAGGGAGTGATGGGTTGAAAACAAAATGTGAATAGCAAAAAAAAAATATATAAAACTGCAATACTATACAGCCACGGAGGGTCAGGACAAAGGGAGAGAGTGGGTAGTCACAGCAGAGGGAGGAAGCAGTTGGGAGAAAACAAAGCAGAGATGGCAAAAGCACCAACATTATTTTACAGCTATGGACGGACAGGGCAAAGAGACTGGTCAAGACATGGCAAAGGGAAGGAGCGGGTGGGAGAAAACAAGGTGGGAATGGCATAAAAAAACAGGTTACTCACCTGTAACAGTAGTTCTAGGAGTGGTATATGTTGTTCATCTACACTTCTTGGCATGTCCCCTCCCACTTTAAATCTTGCCAGAAGTCTTCAAGCTGGCTTCTCCCACTCACCCAGGTGGTATAACCCTCAGCTCCGCCCCATGATGCCAGATCTTAGCTCTCTGGAAGCCAGGTTTTGAGAGTCCGCAGATAGGGAGGTCAGGTGGGTCCTTGTGGATGAACAACATATACCACTCCTAGAACTACTGCTACAGTTGAGTAACCTGTTTTTCTAGGGACACGGATATGTTATTCATCCACACTTCTTGGCAGACTCCTAGCAGTTCTCTGAGAGGAGGGAGGCAAGGTGCACACCCCCTATGTAGGGAACAGAGATTGGAGAACAGAGGCCCCAAAACCAGCATCCTGGTGTGACTCAAGGTCTATGTGGTAGTGGGTGATGAAGGTGTTTGCTGACTTCCAGGTAGCAGCCCGGTGGATCTTCTAGATAGGGATGTCCCTGGAAGCAGCCACCGATGCAGCAGTATGGCGGGTAGAATGAGCTCTACTCCCTCTGGGAGGATCCTTGCCCACCAACACATAGAAATGACTGATGTACAATCTAATCCATCGTGCAATAGTCCATTTTGCTGCAGGTCTGACAGAAGTGGCTTCAGCATAGGTGACAAACAGCTGGTGAACCTCTTCCCAAATTTCCACCAACGTCTCCTTATAATAGGAGAGATCACGTCTCAGGTCCAAAGTATGGAGCCTGTACTCGGCCACTGAGGTGTAACTGGGGTAGTACACCAGCAGAGATAACACCTGGGTAAGGTGAAACTCTGACACTATCTTAGGAAGGAATTTCTGGTGGGGGGCAGGACAACCTTGTTCCTGTGGAAGACCAGATAAGGGGAGTCCACTGAAAGCACCTGGAGCTCCCCTGTCCTTCTGGCAGATGTGATAGCCACCAGGAAGGCCATCTTCCATGACAAGTATGATAGCTCACACTTGTGCATTGATTCAAATGGCTTGCCCATGAGCTTTGCTAGTACCAGCAGAAGATCCCATGGAGGTGGAGGTTCATGCACCGGAGGGGATATGTGAACAAGGCCTTTGAAAAAGCACCTGACCACTGTCTCCTGCACCACGATTGGCTGACTGGCCTGTGCCCAGTAAGCAGAGATGGCTGCCAGGTGCACCCTAAGGGTCGATGACCGAGGACCCTCTTTGGAGAGAGATCAAAGGTAGTCGAGGATGTTAGCCACTGGGCAGGACAGAGGGTCCAGGCCCTTGCCCTGACACCAAATGGAAAATCTTTTCTACTTGAAGGTGTAACATTTCCTGGTCGATTCCTTTCTGGATGCCTCCACCATGGTGAGGACATCCTCGGAAAGACCCAGAGCCTGGAACTCTAGCCGCTCAGGTACCAGGCTGTGAGGTGCAGGGATTGAAGATCCAGATGGTATACCTTCCCCTGATTGAGAGAGATCAGGTCCGGGTGTGTGCAAAGCCACTCGGGGGCCTGCAGTTCAGGTTGAGGAGATCTGGATACCAGAACTGGTGCAGCCAGTCTGGGGCTACCAGGATCACCTTTGTCTTGCCCCTCCTCACCTTGAGGAGCACCTTGTGGATTAAGGGAAATGGAGGGAAGGTGTAGAGGAGGCCTGGGGTCCACGGCCTCAAGAAGGCATCCCCCTGCAGCGAGCTCTGCTGAGGGGGGACAGGCGTGAAACAGCCTCAGCTTGGTGTTTTCCCTGGAGGCAAACAGGTCCACCATTGGGTTGCCCCAGTAGGAGAACAGGCTGTAAGCTACCTCTGGATGGAGAAACCACTTGTGGGATGTCTTGCTAAGCAGCTGAGAGCATCCGTCAGATGGTTTGAGGCTCCTGCCACATGGATGGCTAGGAGATCTGCCTCCAGATGGCTCATTAGTGTCCAGATGTGGAGCACATCTCTGCAAAGCAGATGGGAGTTCATGCCACCCTGTTTGTTGAGGTAATACATGGTTGTGGTATTGTCCATCTGGACTTGAACCACTTGACCCCGGAGCTGAGGAGTGAAAGCTGACAGTGCCAGTCTGACAGCTCTGAGCTCCAACAGGTTGATATGGTATCAGGACTCCTCGGGGTCCAGAACCCGTGGGCCCTGTTGTCCCCCATATGGGCTCCCCAGCTCATGAAAGAGGCATCGGTCATAAGGATGGCCATCGGCTCGGGGCGGACAAATGGGATCCTTTCCTGCAATCAGTCTGCAGCAGTCCACCACTGGAGAGCATCCCACATCTTCTTGGTTACAGTGATCAGCTGGTCAAAATGGCAGTGGCACTGAGTCCACTGGGTGGCCAGCTTCCATTGGAGGGGGCACATGTGCAACCGGATCTAACAGACCACTAAGGTACACACTGCCATGTAACCCAGAAGGTGCAGAAAGTCTCAGGCAGGGCACAATTGCCCAACCAGAAATGATTGGGCATAGGATGAGAGAACCTCCACCCTGTCCTCCGGGAGCTGAGCTCTGGCTTGATGAGAGTCTAGCTTTGCCCCAATGAAGTGCATCACCTGGGAAGGCACGAATTCTGACTTGGCCTCGTTGATCAGGAGGCCGAGCTGGGAGCAGATCTGGAGGGCCAGATCCCTGGACCTCTCCACCTCTTGTTGGGTGGGACCTGCCAAAAGCCAATCATCGAGGTAGGGGTAAATTCTGGCCCCCAATGCCTGAGATGGGCTACCACCACTGCAATGGATTTGGTGAAGACCCATGGGCCGATGACAGGCTGAATGGCATGGCTCGGAACTTGAAGAGGGTCCATTCGGCTCTGAAGTGGAGGAACCTCTGATGGAGGGATTGGGACGTGAAAGAACATCCTGCAGATCCAGTGAACAAAACCACATCTTTTGCTCCAAAGATGGTATGATCTGCAACAGAGTGACCATCCGAAAGGTGTGTGACCTGAGATATTGATTCAGGTCATACAGATCTAGAATGGGGCGCCAGCCTCCCCCATCCGCTTGGGCACCAGAAAGTACCTGGAGACAAAGCCTGGGTCTGCTGGAGGATCCGCCACTGGAGTTACTGTCTCCTTCAGGAGGAGCTGAGCAATGTCGTCTCAGAGAGCTGACTGAGTCTGGGTGGATGCTCTTTCTTCCCGAGGGGCGCGGGTTCGGCTTGAGTGTACTGCTTGAATTTCAGAGGCAGTCCCTGACTGACCACCTCAAGAACCCACCTGTCCATGGTGATACAGGACCAGGCAGAAAGGAAGTGGCAGAGCCAGCCCCCTATGGGAGGACTCAGAGCTGGCATGACTAGAGTGGTAGTGGCAGCCCCCATCCCATCACTGAGCAGACTTGGAGGAGAAGGATCCAGGACTGGAACCTCGGCCTCCTTTACTAGCCTGGGAGGGCCCAGGCTTGGGCCAGGGGTCCCAAGCTTGAGCCTGCTGCTGCTGTTGCTGCTGTCCTCCTTGAAAGGAGGACTACTGTGCCACAGGGGAAGAGTGCCAAAAAGGCTTCTTGTTTTTCTTCTGCTGTCTCTTGCCTGAAGAACCCTTGGCAGAAGTAGCATCCAAAGTGGCATTGGACTGCTCCATGCACTGAAGGTGACCAGCCACACCTGGGTCGAAAAGGTCGGTGCCCAGAAAAGGCACATCAGTGAGTTTGTGCTGAGTATCCGCCGGGAAAGAGGAGAGTCTCCACCAAGTCCTGCGATGAGAGGCAACTGTGGCTGCCATCGAATGGGCACAAGAATCCCCAATGACCAGGGCTGTCTGAAGCTGCTGTTTGGCAACAGCTCAGCCCTGATTCTGGACCTGCTTGACCGTGGTCTGCATGTCCTCAGGGAGATGTGGGAGGACTTCATCCAAGGACCCCAAGAGGGTGTGGGAGAAGTGTGCCGTGATGATGGCCGAACTTGCCTGATGAAGGCCCAAGGAAGAGGCCACATAGACCTTCCTGGCTAAATGGTCCAAGAGCTTGGACTCCTTCTCAGGAGGTGGGTCAGTGTCAGCAGAACTGCCAGTACACCTGAACACAGAAGCAGTCACCAGTCTCTTGGCTGATGGGTGCTTTGTTAACCCCATAAGGGACTCCATGGGCACCGCATACTTATAGGCCATGTGGGCAGATGGTGCTGGACAACAGGCAGGGCACTGCCAGAGTTCTAAAGCCAGGCCAACAATGGCCTTGGCCACAGGAAAAGCCTCCATCAGGGTATCCCCTCTCCTAAGGATGTCCATGAGAGGGTACTCAGCCTTTTTCTGGACTGGCTCCAGGGGCATCCCTGTGGACTCAGAGATGAGGCAAAGAATGCCCTGAAAAGATGAAGGACCTTCCTCCATCTCTAACCCACCGGCTGATTCATCATCCCCGGGAAGAGAATGCAGGCCTGTCACATCCGAATCTGAGGAATCCGGATATAACGGTCAACTGCCCAGGTCACCCTCAATCCCCTGAAGGTGGTCTGGGGTGACAGTGACCGAGAGACACCGGGGATGCGAAGTGCCTGGCCTATCTTCTTTAGAAGGAGCCCCTCCCACAGGCTGCTTGGGTGGTGGTTCCACCACTATTGGTGGAGAGACCAGTTTAGGCTGAACTGGAGGTTTCGCCAGCTCCACGTGTGGGGGAACTGATTTGATTGGCTCTGAAATAGTCGGCTTTGGCCTAGGAGGTGAAAGCCAAGTAATGGCCAGGGTGGAAGCATAGGTCGGCTTGTGCCTGGTCAAAATCAGCTGCTGCCACATGAGGTCCTTGTAGTGCCAACAGAGTTTCCACCCAAACATTTCCTCATCCAAGGAGGATGAGGACGATCAATGGCGTTGCTTCTTTTTAGACCGCTTGTGGCTGTTCCTTGGCCTTTCGTCAAGGGGGTCCTGGACCTCGATCGAGATTGAACCGGTGATTTCCTGCGGTTGGGGACCATTTCCTTGATGGGATTCCCAGCAGGCTGGGTCTCCTCATTAGGGAAAGTAAGAATCAGAGTTTGATCAAGGGAATCGTTGACCGGAGTAGGTGACAAAGGGTCGATTGGGTTGATAATGATTTCTACATCATCGATTAACACTTCGGTCGACTGGCCAGAAGGCAAAGCCGAGAAACCAGTGGCCAGAGGCAATTTTGACTGAAGTCGAGATTGCCGGTTCCTGGGACCGAGATCACTCCCAATCCCAAGAGCGTCTCCTTTGGGATGAAGATGATCCGGGTCCTTCTCCCACTTATAGGACCGAGAGGAGTGCATGCTTGCAGGGCTCTCTCCCTTGGTCAGGAGAGACTGACACAACTCTCCGAAGGAACCCGCAAAGACAGAGCCCAGGTTGAGCGGAACAAAGAATATCCAAGTAGTTTCTGCAGCCCAAGCCGCTTCCTCCTCAAATGCTTGCATTCATTCCAATTGCTCGTCAGATCCTGCAGCTGCAGAAACCACCCACCGCGCCTCCTTAGATTTTACCACAGGCTTCCATTTCTTCAGCCTCCCCAACTTCAGGTGTGCGAGACAGTCGTCAAGGATGTTGGGATGAAAAGCGAGACAAAGATCGCACTTTGAGGTGTCATGGTAGTCACCGAGACAGTAGACACATGTGGTGTGGGGATCGGTGCGTGACATCTTCTGGCCACAGGGACACTGGCAAAATCCGGAGGAAGACTTGTCTTCCATCATCGAAGGTAAATAGTCACGATCGCTAATGCGAACTAGACAGATTTTCAGAATAACTGAAGGTTTTGAAGCCAGGGCCTACAAAATGCGTAAGCACAAAGGAGGCAACCTGAATCTTCCAGTGCAAAGGAAGATCTGGTGTCATGGGGTGGAGCCAAGGAATATACCACCTGTGTGGGTGGGAAGAGCCAGCTTGAAGACTTCCGGCAAGATTTAAAGTGGAAGGGGACATGCCAAGAAGTGTAGATGAACAACATATCCACGGCCCTAGAAAAAGGCATAACTTTACTACCTCAGAGTGACATGGCAGAGAGAGGAAGCAGGCAGGTCATGGCAGAGGGAGGGAGTGGTGGGAGATAATGAAGCAGGGATGGCAATAACAAAATAAGCAGAATTATTATATAGACACAGAGGGACAGGGCAGAGGGAGGGAGCAGGAAGAACATGGCAGAGGGTGGGAAGGAATAAACAAAATGGGAATGGCAAAAACCAAAAAAGGCAATGCAACGCAGCCACAAAGGGACAGGGCTAAGGGATGGAGTGTGCAGGACACAGCAGAGGGGAGGACCAGGTGAGAGAAAACAAAGAGGGGCTGGCAAACACATGAAAAATGGCATTACATTACTGGCACAGAGGGACAGGTCAGAGGGAGAGACTGGGTGGGACATGGCAGAGGGAGGGAGGGAGTGTGCAGAAGAAAACAAAGTTGGATGGCAACAACAAAAACACCAGCATTACTTTACAGTCAAGGACAGATGAAGCAAAGGGAGGGAGCAGATGGGACATGGCAGAGGGTGGAGCAGTGAGAGAGTATTTATTTATTTTATTTACTGAGAATATCAGATTATAACCTATGAGTCAGGGATTCATTTCCAAAGGTTCCATGTCAGTGTACAATACATATCAGTAAAAAGTAGAGTGAATAATAGGTATGAACAATACAAATCAAATAGCAGGCATTATACAATATTATACTGAGAGTAGGAAAAAGATAACAAAAGGGTTAATACAGTACTGTTGGTCCTATACAGTTGGGTAGCTATACAAGCCCTGGGGTGAGTTTGTTAACATCAGAGAACAGTACAATCAATACTAAAGTGAGGCCTAAAGTCTAGCAGGTGGTGCGAGCAGTCAGGATACCAACATTGTCATCAACACACAGTAACAACAGTGGGATAAAGAGAACTCTAATCCAAAAAATCGTGACATACGTAGGCTGCTTCCTATACTTAGTAGGAGCATTAGCAGTGTCGGGTGGTGATTATGTGGTTTTTGAGGCCTATTTTGAAGGGGCCTAGTCTGGAGATAGAGGTAATGGCCAGGGGGAGCTCATTGTACCAGGTTGGTGCTCTGTAGGAAAAGGACCTTTGTGCCAGGGTGGTTGTGACCCTGGGAACAGCCCACATTAATTTATCTGCCATGAGGGTGTTTGCTGAGGTATGGGCAGTGCGGACTGAGGCAGAGAATCCAGTGGGGGTAAGGCCTAATTGGATTTTCTTGGTAAGGAGACATGTTTGATAACATACACTTTCGTCTAGGGTGAGGATTTTTGTTAACGTGTACAGAGTGCAGCTGTGGGTACGCATATCCACTCCAGCAAGGAGCTTACAGGTTTTGTTGATGGCTAGGTGGATTTTATTTAGTACAGAGTGGTCAGCAGCTGAGTAGACGGTTAGCCCATAGTATACAAGGGAGAGGACAGAGGAGGTAATAGCAATGTTTAGGGCCTCAGGAGGTAAGCAGGCTTTGTGCTGATACAGTAGTCCTGTGCATATATTTATGGCAGTAAAAAGGTTACTGATGTGTGGGTGGAATGACAGTTTTGGATCGAAAGTAAGGCCCAGATATTTATAGGTGTAGACCTGTTCCAGTGGGAGGAGGGTTTTTAAAAAGATTGCTAGCAGGGCATTGTAGTCCTTGCTCTGGCTGTGGGCAAAGAGCATTGATTTAGTCTTTTTTTCATTGACCACGAGTCTGTGGTCAGTGAACCAGTTTTCAGCGTGGTTGAAGGCAAATTGTAGGGAGGACTGAAGGATTGTGGGATCCAAGTGGGAGGCATACATTACTGCATCATCTGTATATAGTAGAAGGTTACATGGACAGGATTTAGGCAGGGTATTCAGGAAGATGCTGAATAGTAGTGGACCAAGGATGGAGCCCTGGGGGAACCCCGAGCAGACTGGTAGAGAGGGTGAGAGGGTGCTATTTATTTTCACAGATTGGGACCTATCTGTGATATAGCTTGTGTACCAAGTGATGGATCCAGGGGACAGGCCGGTGCAGCAAAGAGTATTTAGGAGCAGGGTGTGGGAGACTGTCGAACGCTTTCAACAGGTCTATGAATACAGCTCCTGTTAGCAATTTCATATCTAGGGCATTGTGCAGTGAGTTGGAGAACTCTATGAGGGCAGTAGTTGTGCTGTCTCCAGCTCTAAAACCATGTTGTTCCCTACATAAGATGTCATGCATGAGCAGGTAGTCTGTGAGCTGGGTTGCAATGATTTTTTCTAAGGCTTTTGAGAGGGAAGGGAGAATGGAGATGGGCCTGTAATTATTGGGTAAGGTGGGGTCCCCACTCTTTAGTATTGGTGTGATGGTGGCCACCTTCCAGTCAGTTGGGAACTGCCCTGAGCATAAGGAAAGGTTAAGGAGATCAGTCAGTGGGGAGAGCACCGAGTCAAGTACCAAATTAAGGATTTTCATGTCAAAGGAGTCTTTGCAGTAGTTAGAGCCCCCTAGGGCTTTTTTAAGGTAAGTTCTTGCTTCGTTCATAGTAATAACCCTAAGGTAGAATGGGGGTAATTATTGTTTGGTTCTGTGGTCACAGGGAAGGGGTCGAAGAAGTTGTTTGGCAATACTGTGCTTAGATCAGAAAAGGCGGCATTTAGGCCACTGGCGATGGTGAGTGGGTCCGTGGTAATATTATTTTTGACAGTTAGTTGGGCGGGGGGTGGCATCCTGGACTTTCCGTTCAGTTCTTTTAGGTTGTCCCAAAACAATCTCGCTTTCCCCCAAGAGGAGGCCAGTGTGGATTTGTAGTAGCTAGATTTAGCCACTCTAATAGCCCAGGTACACTTGTTTCTAGCTATTTTATAGGCCAGCCTATCCGCCTGAGCACCAGAGGCAACTGCTTTGTACCAGAGTTCATCTCGGTTCTTTAGTTGCTGGAGCAGTGCTGGTGTGACCCAGGGGGCATTTCGGTTTATGGATTGAATCTTTGAGAGTTGGGCAAATGTATCACAAGCATTGTTGAAAGTGTGGGTGAAGTAGTCAAGGGCTACATCTATGGAGAGGGTGTGTCAGATGGAGGACCAATCACACTGGGCAAGATATCACCTTAGTTTAGTGAGGCATCCAGGTAGAAGATGGCGTTGGGTGAAACTGCTTAGTTGGGGTAGCTGCTGCTGACATGACCAGGTGAAGAGAATGGGGGAGTTATCGCTTAATGAGTCTGGGAGTACAGTTAGGTTTGAAATTCTGTTTGGGTGATTAGTGAGTAGGAGGTCGATTAGGGAGCTAGAACCATTTCTGGGGTTGACCCTGGTTGGCTGGTTAACTCACTGGGCTAGGTCTAGCCCTGACAGGGTATCTTTTATAGGGGAAGCCGAGCTTGATAACCAGTTTACATTAAAATCCCCCAAGATAATGTGCTCTGTTTTAAGTGGGAAGCTGGAGATATAGTTGGTCAGAGACTGAATAGCTGAGACTTGGTTACGTGATGGGATGTAAGCCACTGTAATGGTTACAGAGGCTCTGGTAGGGTCTGGTGTGATTTTTATTGTCACTGCCTGTGCCCCGTGATTCAGTGAGGGTGTCGGTAGGCTTTGGCAAGGAAGTGAGTCTCAGACGTAAAAATCCCCTCCCCCATTTGTCAGTTCTGTCGGCTCTATATGGGGTGAGGACAGGGAGTGCAACAGAGGAGTCCAGGACCTTATTTGACAGCCAGGTTTCAGCGATGGCTAGGACATCTGGTTGATGCAGCTGCATCCAGCATTGTAGTGGTGCTAACTTTTTTTGGGTAATCTTCAAATGTTCATTGCAGCTATACTTAGCCCATGATGTGAGGCGTTAGGACTGAGTGAGATGGAGCCTGGATGGGGGTGGATATTGCCTGACATAAGGAGCAATAGAGTAAAGATTCTGAGGAGGGCCAGTACTCTCTGCTTACTGGTGTTGGCATGTTGCTTTTTAGTTGAGGTGCCACCTGTGCAAGGGATAGCCAGGGAGATGAAGGTAGGGAAGGAGCAGAATACAATGGGACGTGGTAGTTGGTGTTGAGAGGAGTTAGCTGGACGATGAGTGGGGGGGGGTGCAGTGAACTTACCATGAGAGGGAGAGTAGGTGGGAGCCAGTGTTGTGTTGCGGGGGTGCCAGAGGGGTGAGTTATGGGTAAGGGACTGGGGTGTTCCTGGAGGAGGAAGACAGAGGTGAGGAGTAAAGTAAGTATTCTAGTGTGGTGCACTGCTGTCAGGGGAGATGCCAGGGATTTGAGAAGCAGTGGGGAAATTGTCTGTGGTGAGACAGGGAGGGGTTATTGTGAGAGAAGTAAGGAGGGAGAGTAAGAAGGAAACAGAACCAAGGTTAAGCAAAGGGAATCAGTGGTTGGGGAATGTATGACGGTGCTGCCTCAAGTGGTGAAGTGTTATAGGCTGCAAATGGTAAAGTGGGCTGATTGATTCAGACTTAGTCTAAACGCTATTGGTTCCATGTGGTGCTGCAGCCCTATATAAGGGCATGTCAACCAGGGTGGTGGTGGGGGAAGGTGGGGAGCCGACATGCAGCATTGGCGGGGCTAACACCAGTCCTATCTGTGCCACCGTCCTGAAGTTTACTGTTTCCGTGCTCCATTCCATACCTGCAGGTGAGTTCGGGGGGTAGGGGAGGGTGCCTGCAATCTGGCCCTCACGACCACTGTGGACCCTCGTTGGATCCTGCTGTGTAGGCTGTGGATGCCATAATATTACTTTAAACTGATGTATAAGACAGTGTTTGCTACAGGCAGCCACAGTTAAAGCTATCGGGAGTATTAGTGCAGTCACAGTTAAAGCTATCGGGATACTAGTTATAGACAGAATTAAAAAAAAGGAAAAAGAAAGCAGTTTCTTAAGGGTCCTTAAAGTACATTTGAATAGGCATAGGGTAGTACTGGTAGTGATGAAATTCTTGGTGGTATTAAACTATCTTCAGAGCTGGGCCGACAGAATTATTTAAAGTAGAAAAAGGCGCCAAAGCTCTAACACCAGTCCTATCTGTGCCACAGTCCTGAAGCTTACTGTTTCCATGCTCCATTCCGTACCTGCTGGTGTGTTTGGGGGCGGGGAAGAGTGCCTGCAATCTGGCCCTTACAACCTCTGTGGACCCTCATTTGAATCCTACTGTGTAGGCTGTGGAAAAGAGCAGGTAAGAGTGTTATTTATACAGAGCTGCAGGGGGAGGAGTTCAGGACAATGGCTATGCCGAGATTTGGTTTATCCCCAATGTGAACCCAACAACAATAACTTAGATTTTTCACAGACTCTGTAATATTACTTTACACCGATGTATAAGACAGTGTTTGCTACAGGCAGCCACAGTTAAAGCTATTGGGATTGTTAGTGCAGTCACAGTTAAAGCTATCTGGATACTAGTTATAGACAGAATGAAAAAGAAGAAAAAAGAAAGCAATTCCTTAAGGGTCCTTAAAGTGCATTTGTATAGGAGTAGGGTATTACTGGTAGTGATGAAATTCTTGGTGATATTAAACTATCTCCAGAGCTGGGCTGACAGAATTATTTAAAGTAGAAAAAGGCGACAAAGCTCTAATACCAGTCCCATCTGCACCACAGTTCTGAAGTTTACTGTTTCACGCTCCATTCCATACCTGCTGGTGTGTTCGGGGGTGGGGGGGGCGCCTGTAATCTGGCCCTCACGACCTCCATGGACCCTTGTTTGTATCCTGCTGTAGTCTGCTGGTGTGTTCAGGGGGTTGGGGAGGGTGCCTGCAATCTGGCCCTCACAACCTCTGTGGACCCTCATTTGGATCCTGCTGTGTAGGCTGCTGGTGCGTTCAGGGGGTGGGGGAAGGTGCCTGCAATCTGACCCTCATGACCTCCATGGACCTTCATTTAGATTATGAAGCAACGATGTCAAAAACAAAAACAGCAACATTACTTTACAGCCATGGAGGGACAGGGCAAAGGAGTAAATGGGCAGGACATGGCAGAGGGAGGGAGCAGTGGGAGAAAACAAAGTCGGAATGGCAAAACCAAAAATGACATTAATATATACCCACCCCCCTCTCCATATCTTTACCTACCCCCCACCTCTCCTCTCTTCTCATTTTCTTACCTCCTGCCTTTGCCCCTCCCATTTCTTTCTACCACCCCCTCCCCTCTTGTCCTCTTCCCTTCCACTTTACCCTCTCCCTGTCTGTTCGAATTTAATTTGATATCCTTTACCCTTATTTGTGTAACAATTTTGTCTATTGTTATTTGATACCAATGTCTTGACGTGGAACCTTTGTAAAAGAGCCCTGGGCTCAAAGGTAATTGTAATCCTAGAATTGAAATAAATAAATAAATAAAAAATAAATAAATATAGAGAGAGAGAGAGAGAGAGAGAGAGCAGATGGGACACAGCAGAGGAAGGAAGCAGTAGAAGATAACAAAGTGGGGATAAAAAAACAACCAGCATTACTATACAGACATGGATGCAGCAGCTGGAACATGGCAGAGGGAGGAAGTGGCAGGAGAAAACAAAGTGAAGATGGCAAAAACAAAAACACCAGTTTTACTTTATAGTTATTGGGGAAAGGGCAAAGGGAATAAGCAGACAAGACATGGTAGAGAGAGGGAACAGGAGGCAGCAGGAGACAACAAAACAGGGATGACAAAACAAAACAGTATTACATTACTGCTACAGAGGGACAGAGCATAGGGAGGGAGAGAGCAGGAAATGGCAGTGGGAGGGAGATAATGAAGTGAGGATGGCAAAAGGAAAAAACTTGCATTACTTTACAGACACAGAGGGACAGGGTAGAGCAAGGTAGTGGGTGGGACATGGCAGATGGAGTGAGCAGGAAGGCGAAAATCAATGGGGATTGCAAAACAAAACAATGTCATTAATTTACAAACAAGGAGGCAGAGGGTGGGGGCAGGCAGGACATGGCAAAAGTAAATGCCAGGAAGGAGTGGGAGGGAGAAAACAAAGTGGGGACAGCATAACTATGCAAAACAGTCTTGTTATGCAACTGTCAGGAATGTACACATCGCCATCTGCAGGAAATCACAGTCCAGGGCAGAAACACCATTCCAGTCACTTATGGTTGCCATCAAGTGGATGGATAAGGAAGTGTATTTAAAGAGACAGATTGAGTAAGAAATAAGACACATTGGCTAGTACATTGTACTGTGGTAACTGCAACCCCACAGGGTGTAGTTAGGCACAAGGCCAACGGGCAAGTGCCAGCTCCCCTGGGAGTGCGGTCAGCAAAGTACAATGCAGTACCAGGAGTGTCTTATTGGGCTTATAAAATGGACCTCTAAAATAAAAAAAACAAGATTTTAAAATAACATAGATAAAAATATTATGTGAAAATTATTATAAAGTAGTTCTGCTGCTTGGTGCCACTGGGGGGGTCTGGAGAAAATATGTGGTATTTCCTAGTTGCTCCCACCTGTTGTTGAGGCACAGGTCAGGAAGCATAGGAAAACCAGGAGCAGTTGTTAAATTCGCAACAAGTACGCTGGCCCATCAGTGCAGCAGTTGGATTTCCGCTTGCGATGCCGGTGACCTAAGTTTGGGAACAGACCCGGGGCGTTGGAGGGCCGGCTGTGGGAAGAAGGATGGAGCATCCTGTGGACTGCTCTCCTTCTCCGGGGGGAGGGTGGGGAGTGTGTCCGGCGCATGACGGACCCCTGGTGGAGGCCAGAGGTACCACAAGCGACCGACCCCAGTACATTCAGGGGGTGGGACAGATGCAGGTCATCATTGAACATTCCTGCCACCCTTACAGTGGGAAAAAAACACCACTACCTGTCACCTTGATGACGTCCGCCCTGCTGCCTTCATCGCTCCAGGCCGACTCCTGACCTATCCCGTCATTCATGGCACTATGGGCCAGGTTCCACGTCCTCATCCTGGGTGTAAAGCCAGTGGGTATCGGGAGTGCGGCAGCTCATGTGGGGGTGAGGCGGTAGGTGACTGGACCAAGGGTTCCGGAGCGGGCGGCACCCAAAAAGATGAAAATAAAATAAATAAATAAAAAATTTGCAAAAATTGATTTATTATTAATAGTAGTAAAATAAAAAAATAAACTTGTTCAGTGCAACTATTTACAAAGGCAGTATAAACAGAGAATGTCCATCTGGGTTTCTTCTCAATTTCCAGTCTCAGTCTCTCTCAGTCTCTGTGTTACTCTTGCAAGAAATTGCAGCTCTGTTTTTATAAGTCTGTGTAGGAGCTACGTTAAGAAAATAGTATGCTTCTCACACAGTGTTCTTGTAAGTTTCAACAAGTGCAGCAAAAAGAACAATGTGACCCAGAACTGACCTCTTGCTTACAACTTTTCAGATAGTTTGCAAACAGATTAACCCCTTGAGTTCCAAACAGCTTTTTGCAATCATTTCAACAGTATAACTATATACATTTCAAAGGCAAAACTATGTAGATTTCTAAACAAAGGAATATCAGTATCAGTTACATTTCTATATAATGATTCACATATATTTTTATACCAGCAGATATGCAAGGGGGAAGAAAAGACAGAACAGCAAGTGAAGGCAGAGAGATAGTGAGAGGCAGAGGATTTCAAGACCGACGAGGTGATCAAGTCCTAGGTCTCATGAGAAAATTTGGTTGTGCAACCGGACAGACAAGAGACAGAAAATGAGAGAATAGAACATATCCTTGCATTTGAACTCTTTCTCCAGAACAACTGGGACAGGGCCCTATTCAACCTAGTCACATATCCCACTCCTTTAGAGGGAACCAATTTTACAAAAACAGGTTTCCAAAAAGTTCTAGTAATTGTCATCTAATATAAGCATATAACTTTTACAGTTCTGTACATATGCAGTATCCTTTTTCCATAACAACAGTACAGTAAATAGTGAAGTTTAAACTCACACATTTGTATTTTCAGCCTTCAGAATTCTCAATTCCAGATCCATATCTAGACAGAAAATCAGCATTGACATTCTCTGTCCCAGATTTGTGCTTCACTTTAAATTTAAATGGCTGTAGTGCCAGGCATGCTTCAATATCATCTGAGGGACACAACTTTATAAGTTTAAGGTATTTTAAATTGTCTGTGTCCTGTTGCTCTGCTGGACCAGTGCCAGATCCTCCCTTTGAGAACTTGCAAGGCATCCAGACATCGCTGCTCCTGTCGCTGCATCTCTTATCTCCTCTGCTGTTTGAGTTGTTGCATTTCTTCTTTTCTCTGTGCTTCTAAATGTTGAATTTTTTGTTCTCTGTGCTGCATCTCCTCTCTTCTCTGTTTCTCCATCTCTTTTTGTTGTATAGTCCACCATTTCATAAAGGCAGTCAGGCTTTCAGGTTCTGTCATTGCCTGTTCTTTTTCAATAACTGGTGCTAGCTGTACAGTATCAGCTTGGACGTCTGTCACCACTGATTTGGCTGCCATTTTCCTGGTAACTACTCCTGGGCTTGCTGCTGCAAAATCCATACTGTACCTTAACTGGGACAGGGCCCTATTCATTCCTGTCACACCACCCATGAGCATAATTATGGGGGGGGCACAAGTCCCCCCAACATCTAGAGCATGGCAGAAGGATTACTTTAGTCCCCTCCTCCAACTTTGAAAGTCCTGTGAGTCCCAGGTGCTAGGTAAGCCACTAAGTAAAACTGACTGTCTTTCAGTCTGTTTGTTGTAGATGGCACCCTGCAATTTACAAACAAAGAAAGCTGCTTCACATGGAGTCAAACAGCGCTCAGCAAGGGATCGAACGTGGGGGTGGTGGCCCCCTTCCTTTATTTTCCTTCACATCTTGATTAGACTGGAAATGAATGACAGACTGGTAGCTGCACTTAGGGGAGAATTGGGAGAGGACATGGAAAGCATTGAGTCAGGCCGGGTGGTCCCACACTGTGGTGCCTATTTCTCTTTTGGTGTAAGTACTAGTGAAGATTTAATCACTCTCCAATCTTGTGTCTTGTTTCTTGGGCACTGGATTTGTTTTAGCCAGTCTGAAGTCAACCCCGCAGACTTGTTGCATTCTGGGAGTAAGAGTTTTTCACTGTAACAAACGTGGTGGCCCTTACAGAGTGGTACCACAGTCACAGAACAGAACTAAAAGTGCCATTATCAATGTGTCAGTTGCTGCCTCCATTCCCTTGTTGTGCCTTGTTGTCAAAGATCATGAAACAAGCAAATTTTAATTGGTGATGGGTGGCAGGGCTGGGAGTTGCTACCATCGGAGTGCTGTGTAGCTGAGGTATGTTATTTGACTGTTTATTTGTACACAAATGATGGCAAAGCTGGTCATGAATACAGCTATGCACCACAGGTGCATATCATTAGCAATCAGCAGACTGGGGATCAAAACTGATCATAACAAATGGCAGAGAACAATGGAAAATGATGCAGTGAAAATGTTAGTAGACTAAAAAGAACGGCGACTTCAAACTACCATAACATTCTAAATAGAATGTCTAAAAATGAATCCAAAGAGTTCTTTTTTCCACATCGCTACAACGCATCTTCGATCAGCAGGGCATACTTTACTTCGCCTGAAGACAACATAAGCAACTCCAAAAACAACGAAAATATAACATTAAGCTCATCAACATGTGCCCTACCTCCAACAAAGAAAACAGCAAAAGTAAAAACTACCTCAGTGATTTGTAGCCAAACAACTGAATCCACAGAAACGTAAAACACAGACTCGGAAAATCTACTTACCTCAAATCTACAATTGCACAAACTTGAACAAAATATACTCGATTACGAACCTAAATACAGAGAACTTCATGCAACTCAGAATCCATCAACACAGTGTGCAAAATATCCAAACTGCCTCATTCAACATCCATTGCAAACAGCCAGAAACTGTGCAAGACCTCAATGCTGAAAAAAGCACTACAGGGGAAATGCAAACCTTACCAACAATGAGCCACTTCATAAATTACGGCATCATAAACCTTTACCTTGTCCCAAAGGACAAATAAGTTGCACTAAGTCAGAACAACTTCCACAGAAAGGTAACTAAGCAATGCAACTTGCACCGCACAGCCAAAAAATGAAACCACAAAACTAAATCCCTGTTTTTCGCCTCTATTTCATATCCTTCTCAAGAGCTTCACTTAAGAATAAACTTTGCCTTCATACGAGGCACGCAAAAAACAAAGCCTTTCAAAGAAAAATCCACTGCCAAAAATCCATGAAGTCAACACACTGGATGACTGCAGCTGCAATGGACTACAGGAAACCAGCAAAGCAGGGCATGTGACTAAAAAGGAAACAGATAACCCTCTCCCACCCCAACGTGAACTGAAGCAAACAAACCCTTAAAGAGACAGCCCTGTTCCTATGAAAGATAAAACAACTGTGATACTAATAAACTACTTTAAGAAATGCTTTTAGAAGTTCATAACTTAGACAAAGATTATCAAAGTTGCTAATAAAGAATCCTCAGCTTTAAATAACTAAATGTTGTTCCTATTTACAGTTCCATAAATCCTTATCACAAAGCTTAACGTTTTGAAAAATAATTCACAAATGCAACTATTTACAAGTTAAAAGTTTACTACAAAGTCTCACAGCTACAAAGTTTTTCTTTACCATTCACTTGCATTAAAAACATGGAACTGTTTTTCTTGGTGTAGTAATATATTTCACTTTTCTTCTTATTTTCAATTTAAAAATACACTTAAAATTCAGAAAGTTTGTCTTGTCTTCATTTTTAGGCATCATATAATTGGAATATCCCACTCCAGGGTGTGAGTTATGCTGGGATTTACCCATGCCTGGTATGTTTTGGTCACAAGGCCCAAACCAGGCCTGTGCAAATCCCAGCATAACTGCACCCCGTAGTGGGATATTGCTTAATTCAACAACACGGTAATGTGTTAGCAAGTCACTGCCACATGGCAAGAGTGGTATCCAGTGTGCATAGTGAACCAATATGGGTGACCCATCAAAACAGCAACTCATATTGGATGATATACTCATGGGCTACCCTGCAAGAGTAGTGACCCTATGTGAAGGCAAGGGTAGGGAATGGTGACCAGAAAGGGACAGCGAGGGGAAGAGGAGGGACAGAGAGGGGGCTTGTAGGGGACTGGTGTGCCTGCTGCCACCGAGCTAGCCATGTGGTGTGGTGTGTGTGTGTGGTGGTGTGGTGGTGAGGGTGGCTAACTCTAGTGGAGCAGGTACTGGGTTTGGGGCTGGGGACCAGCACAAAGATTTTTGCCGCTGCTTGTGGCAGTTACCTTTATTTTTGCTGCAGCAAACAGAGTGTTGCCATCTCCCCAACATGCATCCCCCTGGAGTTAGCAATCTAAATTCAGGGGGGTGCTGGGAGCAGAACACCTCATGGGGGGAGAAAAAACTCTTTTTTGGTTGCCAGATGTTGGGTTGCTGCAATATGTATATCTCCGATTTGCTTTTCGGCAATATACACTCGACATAACAGCAATCGCTATTTTGCAATTGCTATTATGACATGGAACCAGCAAGAGCAGCATACCGAAATAGTGATTAACTTCAATTTAACTACCACTGTACATAGAAAAAATGATATATCCCCACATTTTGAGATTGCTAGTCCCAGCAACTATTTGAGATCTTCCATCCTTGCCAAATTCCTAGATTGTATATCCTTGCCACATTCCAAGATTATTTGTCACCACCACATCCCAGGACTGCATGCCCATGCCATATTCCAAAATTGTGCATCCCCAACACATTTGAGATTGTGCATCCTTGCCTCATTCTGTGATGGCATGTCCCACTACAGTACATTCCAAAATTGCACATCCCAACTACATTATGATAGTGCATGTCCTATAACATTTTAAGATAGCGTGTGTCCACCGCATTCCAAGATTTTGCATCCCTGACACATTTTAAGACTGCATGTGCCTGCTACACTTTGAGGTTGTGTGTTCCCAACAAATTCTGAGACTGCACACTGCCACATTTCAAGACTGTATGCCCCTCATTCCAAAATGATGTGTCCCTTCCACATTCCAGGACTACATGTCCTTGTTTCATTCTGAGATTACATATATAGTGTATGATGGAATGCTATTCTAACTCAAAATTCCACCATACTGAAACACCGTTCATCCACACACACAAGAATGAATGGAATGCTGTATTGACCATATGTGCAGAACAGCATTCTATTCATCTAGACCGAGAAGCATGAGCCATGCCCGAAAGCCATCAGGGGAAAAAAACTGACATTCATGATTCTAGCGTCTTACATGACGCTCAAAGGTCAAATGTGCAGGCAGTTAAAGTTCAAGGGGTATGGGCTGGCGGGTTACAGTTTGCATCAGGGAAGTGGAGAAATGTATTTATAAAGTTAAATTCTAAAAAATCAAGACATCTTCCAACTGTCCAAGCAAGTAGGTAACTGCAGAAAATTGATCTTTTAATCGCAATTTTAATATTTGGACTGCTGCATTTATGGTACAAATTATAAACTGCATTTCTCCTTGTCCACCATACACTATGAAAAATACTGGCTTTGCAATCTCACTGAAACAGTGTGAGTTCAGCTACCTTGGGGTTTATGAGTCCCTCGGACCTCTCAAGCTTTGCTCTGGAGGTTGCATGGAATCATAAACCCCTTTGTGGTTGAACACATTGGTTCAGCACGATTACTCAGCCAGTATTCTCTACAGTATGCCAAGCATACTCCAAGACTACATGTCCTCACCACATTTTGAAACTGAATGTCCCAGCCACATTTTGAGATTGCCTGCCCTTGCAATATTCTGAGATTTAATGTCTCCATTCCAAAATGATGTGTCTCCCCCTCATTCTGGGACTGCATGTCCACATCACACTGCGATTGTGTTTCTCGGTTACACACCAAGACTGTGTGTCCTCACTATAGTACATTCTAGGATTGCATGTCCCTCCATTAAAAACTGTGCCAGCCCACAGTCTCACAGTGGAGGCAGTATAGCGCAGTGGTCTAAGGCTCTGAGTTGCACATTTGGTGACATCCAGCAGACCAGACCTGGGTTTGAATCCCACAGCTTCCACTTGCATACTGTGTGATCCTGAGCAAGTCACTTAACCTCCTTGTGCTCCCAGGTCGCTCCTGTAAAAAAGCTTTCAGCTTAGTGTGCTATACCTGGTTAAACAACTTAAATAAAAAAAAATATATATATATATGTTCCTGCCATGTTTCAAAACTGCATGCCCTCAGTGAGTTCTGAAATGTTGTCCCTATTACATTGCAAAACTGTGATCTTTCTAAATGCAAAAATCTCATGACTTCAATATTCTGAAATTGCACACAACCTTGAAATTCAAAAGCCATGTCCACTACTGCATTCCAAAAACCCCTCCCAACAACATCCTAAATAACAGTACCATGCATCTGAATGTTCTAGAACCAAGTGGACAGCACACAACTCAGTGTCAGGTTGTTTTGCTTGTTTGTTTTCAAATGGTTACTACAAATACACTTTCTTAAAGGACAAGTAAACAAATAAAATTAGGGGGTATATGAAATCCCAAACGGTAATTGAAAAAAACAGACTGTGGTGCACAAGCTAAGTATCGATACATATGCTGATATGTACTTATACTTCCAATATCCAGCATTATAAAACACTGCCCATAGGTTTCAATGGAAGAAGCGGAGCAGACTCGCTCCGATGACACCATCATGTTGTCACGTTGTTGAAATTTTGTGAGCCAAGCGGCAGCTCAGCATTGGAGGTACTCGGGCAGTTTGTTTACATTTTGGGGAAATATGTGCAGGGTGCCGACCGACCACTTGATAAAACAAGAAATTCAAGTAACAAGTACTACGAGGTAGCTAAGCATCCTTTATCAGTTCATAGGAGCATTTCCGATTTCATGTACCCCCTAATTTTACTTGTTTACTTGTCCTTCAAAATTTGGAGAAATAGGTTATGTCAGTTTGCTGGTAGGAAGGACTTGGCTGTAAGTTTTGGATCTGACATCATCAGTACTCTTCAATGAAATCAGTTTTGTGGAACCAACAGAGAAATTAGGTTAACAAATTTTAATACATGGATATGTAATTTAATATGCTACTAAACCATACAAAAAATCTTAATAATACTATCACTCCCAGAATGATAATAGCACACTTCAGGGGTAATAATACTATCGTTCAGTGCTGTAATACTATTGTTCGGGACCTGAACAATAGTATTATCAGCAAAACAGACCAGCTCAAGAACAAGTTTCCCTCATGACATCTTCTAAAGTGTGCCTTCTGACCGGCTGCTTTTCCTGTGTTAGTGGGCGGAACAATATGCAAAAGATGGCGTCTCCCTCACTTGCTTACAGAGAGAAATTCTCCACACTAGTTGCAACATTTTTTTTTCTTTTTGCTGCCTAGTGCAGCTTTATCTGTCATGTTTTAGGTCATGGACGACTTTATGACCCACCACATTTCGCTGGTTTTGACCACTGATGTCACTATCTGTAACGGCGGGCCACAACCACCTTCTCCTGACTCATCACCCAGGACCCTGAGCTGGAAACCACCTCGCCTACATCACGGTTACTGCTATAAGTTTTACACTGCCCTCCTACTCCTCCAAAATGGATCCATATATTAAAAAAAGTAACAGATAGGCTACTTTTGTGACCAGAACCTCTCAATGGTATTACTCCCTGGTACTCGACAGTAACCTATCCATTATTCTATTTGTCTTGTAACTTTTAAATAACATAACTCACAGATCTCATGTGTGGTACCTATCAAACTTATTGGTTGAAATGCAGAACCAAATTACATGTACTTAAGTACTTTTGGCTGGACTCCCCTTTTCATAACATTTTATTCAGTTTTAGTTGTTGATATGTGCATAAACAGAGGTGCAGACTTTTTGTTTTACTATTGTTTAGTATTTTTCTGGGTACAGTGTGAAAGGGACACAGTTAAGTAAGCCATGTTAAAGGTCTAACTTGTGTATATCAACACTGAAACTGAAACCACCAAAATTAATGTACAGTAGTTCTTTATGATTTACCTGTAAACCACAATTATGACTTGCTATATGACAACTGTATGGCAACTTGCACTAGGCTGTCAGTCACTATAAGAAGTAGTTAACCTTTAACCATTGTAGTTTGTATTTAATGGCACCTACAGTACTTTAAATTGCAGAAATATTTACTCATCAGTGGGAGTATCATGATTCGTACATCTGGTCACCCAGGCAACAGCTGGTTTTCTCATTAATCACCAGCTAATTAGGATTTTGTAGGCAAGAGTGTGACCTTTCTGAAAGCTCATATTAACTGTGAGAAAACTTTTGTGTCAACATTATTTCACTGATTTGAGAACTTATGAGGTTTAAATGCCAACTGATATTTTGAAGCAGTGTTAGCTAGAGATGTATTATGGTACCACAATAAATGACAGATAGATAGATAGATAGATAGATAGATAGATAGATAGATAGATAGACAGACAGACAGACAGACAGACACACAGACAGACACACAGACAGATGGAAGGACAGACAGACAGATGGACAGACAGACAGATAAGGACAGTTGTTGACATGTAATACCTGTGAAAATAAATGGCATACATGCATACATACATACATACATACAGATACTGTGCATAGATACATAGACTTTGGTGGCAGAAAAATGCACTTTGTCCCATCCAGTCTGCCCAACCTTTCTATGGTGTGCTTGCCCTAGTGGCACTCATTCAGCTTCAGTTACTGGCCTCCCATATTTCTAACTAATCCCACATGCTATCCTACTCCAGCTTAAAGCTGCCAACTGATATGGCCTATACCACTTCCTCTGGAAGTTGATATCAAATATCCATCACCCTTTCTGTGAAGAACTGCTTATGGATGTTCTTTTTGCATCTCCTCCTGCAGGCTTTAGTGAAGTTCCTATAGCATCTATATTTAAACTCAAGAGACAGGATTTTCACCTGATTATGAATGCCACAAGACCCAGGTGTGCCATATACAGTATATGGTGCATTGAGCTTGCGACATTCACCCGTTGGCAATCGGGATATTCTATCCTGTGTGCCACTTGTCGAAAGTTAGAGCACCTTTTTGTGGTCTAGTTTGCAGCAATCCTGAGGGCTATTTTCATGGAGCTTGCACCAGATATGTGGCACAAGCTGCCTAAATCCTGGAAACTGTTACAACTGCACCAGAGACTGTAAAATCGGGTGCAGTTGCGGTGAAGGGGTTTGACGCATTGCCAGAAACTAAGTGTGGTGGTACAGTGCTGGATGCAAGCCCTGCAACACGCTTTGAAAATCCTGCCCAAGGAGAAAAGTTACATGATATCCACCCTATTTATCCTGTGCAGGTAGCTGTACATCTCTATCGTTTCACCCATTTCACTTCTTTTATTTGGGATGTACATGTTTAAGTTCTGCTGCCTCTCCTCGTATGCATTTTTCCCAAGATTGCCCTGCACAGTACTCACGCCACCTTGTTGCAGTCTTTCCTAAGGTGTGGACTCCAGTACCTTGCACAGTATTCCTGGTTTGGTCACACCAGAGACCTGTGCGGTGGAAAGATCATCTCCAGGACTGCACTGCATAGGGAGGAGTATAAGCAGTAGAAGGTTGGATCACTTAAAGCCTTGTACTGCTTATCCCCCTGTCTATGCACCCTAAGAAAAAATTACTCACCTTAGTAATGTTGTTTCTTCTAATGGAGTCTTGCTATATTATGACATATGCAGTTTGTCCCAGCCTTAGAACTGCTCCGGAGGTGAAAGAGTTAACTTCCATGCCAGGCATGGAATCTTGAGCGTGAGCTCGGTTAAAAAAACTCTGTCTGTTGATCTTCAAACTGAAACTGTCAGATCTTTATGAGCAAAACTCACTAAGGTTCTGTGTGGAAGCTTTAAACCTACACTAGCCAACTGGCTTCTAAAAGATTAACACATTTTTCTGGTCCCAAAACCAAGACTCAAGTCAGGGGATCCAAAAAATAAAATAAAATAAAATACAACAGCCAAACACCCCAAAAAGAGGGGTGAAAACACAAGGTGGGCAGCATTAAGTGCCAACACTGCACTGCCCACCCACATCCCAAGAGCCGAGGTTCTCAGAGGAGGCAGGCAGGGGGGAGGTCATAATATAGCAAGACTCCATTAGAAGAAACAACATTACTAAGGTGAGTAATTTTTTCTTCAAACAACATGAAGTCTTGCTATATTATATTTATATCTGACTACAACACAGTACCTCCATGGAGGAGGGACAGAACCTACTTAGGAAATAGGCTCTGAAGCACAGCTGTGCCAAACCGAGCATCACTCCTAGCCTGGATGTCCAGGGAGTAATGCTTGGTGAAAGTGTGTACTGTTTTCCAGGTAGCTGCTTGACATATCTCTAAGATAGGGATGTCCCTGGCAGCAGCTAGGGACGCAGCTGTACCTCTGGTAGAGTGAGCCCTCAGGCCTGAAGGGGGAACCTTACCCAGTTTTTGATAGCAAAATTGGATACAAGAGACAATCCACCTGGCAATGGATCTTTTAGTGGCAGGTTTCCCTTTACCAACCTCACCATAAGTGAGGAACAGTTGGAGGGAGTCAAACCTGTGACCCTTGGTACGCTCTATGTAGTAACTAAGGGCTCTCTTTACATCTAAACTGTGCAGCCTCCTCTCACCAGAGGAGGAATGGTCAGTGAAGTACACTGGAAAAGATATAGATTGATTAAGGTGGAAATATGAAACCACCTTAGGCAAGAACTTCCTGTTAGTCCTGAGGACTACCTTATCTCTGTTAAAGGAGATAAAATCAGGCTCCACTGACAAAGCTTGTAATTCACTTATGCGCCTGGCAGAAGTGATGGCTACTAGAAACACAGTTTTCCAAGTCAAGTACTTAAGCTGTGCTGAGGACTCAGGCTAAAGGGGGTTGCATTAGCTGAGCAATGCAAACATTAAGATCCCAGGCAGGAGCAGGGTCCCTGAATGGAGGGTTGGTGAAGCAATCCCTTGAAAACTTGGAGAATACAGGGTGAGCAGAAAGAGAGAGGGCTTTCCTGCTGAAATAAAAGCAGAGACAGCTGCCAAATGCACTTTCAGGGTAGCTGGCCTCAGCCCCAAAGTATTTAGATGGACCATATAGTCCAGGACTGTGGGCAAATCAGCAGATTCTGGGGAAATATGCTTTCCAGAGCACCATATGGAAAACCTTTTCCATTTAGAATTATAAGTAGCCCTGGTGGAAGGCTTCCTAGAAGCTTTCAAGATATCAAGTACACCTTGAGAAAGGTGTAGGTCAGCAAACTCTAACTCCTCAAGAGCCAGGCCTTGAGGTTGAGGGATTTGAGATTTGGATACCAAACTCTCCCCTGGGCACAGGTTAACATATTGTGATTCCTGGGGAGACACAGGGAAGGTGGACTGCTAAGGACAGAAGGAGTGGATACCAGGGCTGTCTGGCCCAATCTGGAGCAATCAGAATCATCTTGCAAGGTTGAGATCTGATTTTGACTAGCACCTTGAACAAGAGAGGAAAGGGGGGAAAGACAGAGGAATTTCCCTTCCCAATTGAGAAGGAAGGCATCCAGAGGGACTGAGCCCAACACTGGGGGCCTGCAACAAAAAAGCGGAAGTTGGTGATTGTCTGGGGCTGCAAAAAGATCTATCTGAGGGGTGCCCCACCTGGCAAATACTAACCCCAGTACTAGGGGATCCAGTGACCATTCGTGATGGCCCTGGGAAATCCTGCTGAGATCATCTGCCAGGACATTGTCCTTGCCTGGGAGGTGAACTGCCATGAGGGAGGTGTTCAGGGAATAAGCCATAGACCACAACTTCATTGCCTTGGTGCACAAGGCCGAAGACCGAGTGCCCCCTTGCTTGTTGATGTACCACATTGTAGTGGTGTTGTCTGTTCTGACCTGTAAAACTTTGTTCTGAACAGATGCAGAAAAAAACAGAAGTGCTAGAAAAACAGCTCTGAGTTCCAACAGATTGATGTGGAGCAGAGATCCTGAGGGGACCACAATCCCTGGGTGGTGAGGTTGCCCATGTGAGCGCCCCATCCCAAGAGGGACGCATCTGTAGTAAGGGTCAAGGAGTGAGATTGAGGGATGAAAGGAACCCCCTGTCTCAGATTGCTCTGATCCTGCCACCACTGCAGGGCCTGGATCAGGGTTTGAGTTACTGGGATCAATTTGGTTAAAGGATCTCTCCTTTGAGACCAGAAGGCTCTCAAATGGAACTGGATGTCCCGCATCTGAAATCTTGCTCCCTGCACTACAGCTGTGGAAGCAGCCACGTGGCCAAGGAGCTGTAGAAAATGCCTTGCTGGTCGAGAGACCTGCAGAGTGAAGGAGGAGGCCAAAGCCACCAGGGTCTTTACTCTTTCTAGAGGAAGGAAAGCTCTGGCCTGCTTTGTGTCCAGTTCTGCGCCTATGAAGGTGAGTAGCTGAACAGGCTCTAGAACTGACTTTGGAAGATTGAGAAGAAAACCTAGGGATGTAAGCAGCTGCTGGGTAACCTGAAGGTGTGATTTGACTTGGTCTGGAGACTGACCCACTATGAGCCAGTCATCCAGGTAAGGAAAGATGGCAATCTTTTGCCTTCTTAAGTGAGCAACTGCTACTGCCAGGCATTTGGTGAATACCCTTGGGGCAGAGGTGAGGCCGAAGGGCATTGCTCTGAACTGGTAATGGCCTGAGGGCAGTTCGAATCTGAGGTACTTTTCGTGGGAGCTTCTGATGAGAACATGAAGTAGGCATCCTTGAGGTCCAGGGACGCTAGCCAGTCCCTGGCCTTAGGGAAGGTAAAATAATTCCCAGAGTCACCATTTTGAATTTTGGTTTTAAAAGGTGCTTGTTTAGGTATCTTAGATCCAGGATGGGCCGCCATTCTCCTGTCTTTTTTGGGGTAAGGAAGTACCTGGAGTACAGTCCTTTGCCCTGGTGTAGGGGAGGAACCCTTTCTACAGCTCTGAGAGCCAGGAGGGTTGAGACTTCTGTTTCCAAAGCAAGAGCCTCTGATGGATTTGCAGGTGGAAAGGATCTGGTTCTCATCTTTGGAAATTTTTTGAAGCTGAGAACCAGTCCCTGGCTTACTACTTCCAGGACCCACTTGTCTGATGTTAAAGACTCCCAGTCCTGGACGAAGTAAGCCAGCCTGCCCCCTACAGGTAATGGAGAATCGGCCTGGGCATCCCATCGGTGCCTGTTTGGCAGGGGCTTTAGGCCGAGGGGTGGGAGCAGGCCTGCTCGTAGCCCGTCTGCCTCTCCCTCTGAAGAACCCCTTCTGGGCATAAGCTGAAGAGGAGGCCTGGGCTTGGTAAAAAGGCATGTGAAAAGGCCTGCCCCTGCCCCTGGAAAGCTGCCTCTGAGGAGTGGCTTGCCTCTCCTTGGCCTGTGCACTCCTATAAGTGGTCCTATACTTATCCATTTTCTTCATGTAATTCTCTGTCTGCTCCCCAAACAAAGAATTACCCACAACAGGAAAATCCATGGCCTTAGCCTGGGTATCCTGTGACAGGCTAGTACACCTGAGCCAAGCCATTCTACGAAAAGCCACAGATGTAGCCATGACTCTTGAAGATACATCATTAGAGTCCACTGCAGCATGAAATTGCACCTTGGATGCCTCAATACCATCAGCAGCCACCTGTTCCAGCTCCTTGGCAAGCTGGCCAGGGACCTGTTTCGCTAAAGCCATAACAGTATCCCATCTGGATTTCTGGTATCTTGCAACATAAGCCATATAATTTGCCTGTCTGAGTCCCAAGGATGCTGCCATGTATTTTTTCTTTGCCATGGCATCAGTCCTCCTGGAGTCCTTGTCAGGGGTGTAAGCCAAGGAATATTTGCCTTATCTACAGGCTGCAGCCTGCACTACTAACATGGCTGCATTGTTGTGAAAGGAACTCCATATCAGAACCTGACAATGTGTACCTCCTGTCCATCTTTTATCCACAGGAGGTAAAGAATTAGGAGCTTTTAAAATCTTTATTGTCTGTTTCCTAAAAGATTTATGTAAAGGAATAGACAATCTCCTGGACTCTGGGATATCCATCATTTCCACATAGTCAGGCTCCTCCTGTTCATCCACAGCTTCTTCCAAAGGGAGCTGGAGGGTTTCAGCAACTTTTTTATAAAACAGAAAATGAGAAGGGGACTCAGAAAGCATAGGGGGAGACACTCCTGAAGGTCTATCTGGGGAGATGTCCGGTTCAATGGGCACATCCAGACTTTCAAAATCACATTCACTCTCTTCATAATCCTCCTCCCCCTCCTCCGGTTCATAAAATTCTTCTATATCATATTCTTGAACCGGTGGAACCGACCAAACCGACCGTTTACCTGATGGTGCCGGTTCGGACGGAACCGGCGAAAATGACTGGACAATTTGAATCGCTTTGGCTATCTCTGCAGCGGTTGGAGAAGGAAATTTTGGCTCCACACCTGCTGATTTTCTAGTCCTCTTTGCTGGAACTGGCTCCTCCGAGTCAGCTCTTTGTTTGCCCGAGGAAGTATCGCCCTGGTCAGAGGGCACTCTCTCCGGTTTGGTTGGCACCGAACCGGGCTGGCCATCCGGGTCAGCAGACTTTTTGGCCTCTCGCTCCCTGAGCCTACCAACTCTCTTAACCAGGGTAGCTGCAGGGAAATTCTTGCAAATCTGGCAGTCTGCATTGAGGTGGTCAAACCCCAGACAATAAACACATGTGGTGTGTGGGTCAGCCTTGGCAAAGGCTACCCCACAGACACTACAGTGCTAAAACCCAGTGGGCCCGGTTTTTCTTTTGGGTTTCTCAGACATAATGCCTAACCAAAAACTTGCCCTTTTCGGCAAATCGCCAAGCAAGACACCATCATTGGTTCCCCAACCGTACATCGGTCGTGGAAAAACCGAATGAAATCCCTTTTTTTTAGAACTGATAAGAACTGGGAACTGCACTCTAAATGTAATTTAATAAGTTTTAACAACAACCTGATCGGTTCAAACCGAACCGATAACAACGTTTGCAAGTTCCACACAGAGAAATGTAAAACCTATCTATTACTTATGATACCACAGACAGAGCTTGAACCGACCGGTTGCGGTTAAAATATACAAATGCGGTTTAGAAAACCGAGAAAAAACACTTTTTTAACCGACAAATGAACCGAGCAGTAGGAGGAATCTCCGGAGCGACTGTTCAGCGAGGCAGAGTAAAGAATCTGACAGTTTCAGTTTGAAGATCAACAGACAGAGTTTTTTCAACTGAGCTCGCACTCAAGATTCCATGCCTGGCATGGAAGTTAACTCTTTCACCTCCGGAGCAGTTCTAAGGCTAGGACAAACTGCATATGTCATAATATAGCAAGACTTCATGTTGTTTGAACATCCTATTTGCTTTTCCCACTGCACTGTTGAGCATGTAGTCAATTTTATTCTCTCCAATATCATTACCCCAGGTTCCTTTCTTCCTTGGTGCTATCCAGCACTACCATACTCATTTCACATTGAAGGCTTGGGTTCCTCTTCCTGATCTGCATCACTTTACATTGTTTAACATTGAGGATCAGTTAACAGATCTTTGACAGACTCTCCAACTTCCCAGGATCTCCCCTAAGTTTTCTTCTCCCTTCCTCCAGGTCTACCCTTGTGAAGATCATTGTGTTGTCTACAAAGAGACATATTTGTTTGTTTGTGTGTTTGTTTATGTGTGTATTTATTTCAAATATTTTACCAGGAGAGTCATACTGAGGTAGTATCAAATCATTTCCAGATGTGTCCTGCAGAGGTGGAGAAAGAGAAAACACATTCAAAGTACAATGTACAGAATAATAAAATAATATAGAAATAAGTATAATAAAACATACAATTACAGGAACACTTAAGCATAGAATTGTAATACAGTAAGTCATAATACAGTGAACTGCAGAACAGTCAAAAGGACATTAAACAGTAGCAATAAAACAATAATATAAAAAGAAGGAAGAAGTGACTGATGAACTGAGGGACAGGGACAGTGCTAATGTCAGTGTATGGTGGAAGGCAGGTGATAGGAATCCACTCGCAAATCAGAAGCAACTACAGAAGCGAATAGAGAAATTATGGAGGAGAGATTTCAGAATTCAGATCTTACCCAGGATGCTCTCATCTACAGTATGTCACAGCTGAATGGATATCATAAAATAAAATGTGTTGTTTAGAAAAATGATGATGCAGCTACTGTAAACATAAGACAGTTAATATGGTTACATTAACAGCATATCATTTCCACAAGAGGTTCTTTATGCCATAATGGCTTGCAGAACTAATAGAAGAGAAACAGTTCCAGTTCTGCCGACATTACAACATCTCTGCTGTACGAACATACGAACATATGATTTTGCCCACAGACAAAGGCCTACATGTCTATCAAGTCTGCTTGAATGTGCAGCTAGATCCCTTTATTCCACAGCTGCCCCTCCTCCCACCCTTCCCTCCCTTGATCTTCCCTTGCCCTGTCCCAGCCCAACTGCTGTAAACAACACAAACCATTGAGCATTAACAAAAAACATGTTAATCTTTGTTCTAGTGGCTAATTTGGCAGTGTCACATTTTTATATAATGTGATATAAATTGCAGAAGTAATGGCCTGCCAGGCGGTACCATTTGTATCTCCACTGGTGAGAAGACCTTAATACATTCACATACAGTAGCTTTGCCCTTTCTGAGTTATGGCTATGCCCCACTATGTGCTACAAAGCTATAAGAGAAAGTTGGAAACAATTATAGGCATTTCTACAATAGTTCATCAAACTGAATTTATATAAATATATTTAGATGAACTATCACATTATTTGCAGTACGTTTTCTTTTTAAATTGTGAGGCACTTTGTATCTTAGAAATGTAGCAGATGCATTAGCTTTACCTTTATACTGCATATGAAAAAATACTTTATTTATTTTTATGTCATTTGTTTTACCAGGAAAGGCTCCACTGAGCACAGTTCATTTGCAAGGAGGTCCTGAGTGGGACAGAAACCATGGCACATACAGTTTGAAAAAATCCAGAGAAGATAGTACATACAGTCTAAAAAAATATAGATGAGGATACAATAATACAATCGTCAGGTGGTGAGATTGTTTACAAACAGGAAGTAACAGCTAGAATCAGTATTAGATTTATCAATTTCTACATCATGCCAGCTAAGAGAATAGGGCGTATTGTAACTATAGTAGATACAGCATGAAGTGTGACCTGTTAGTGGTTATTTAGAAGCAGTCACAATTATCAGTGCAGTGCTGGTTGAGAAGAGAATTGAAATGGGAGGGGCAAACAAGGATGGTTAATTTGACAAGGTTCTGAAGGGCATTCTAAGCTGATGGGGCTGCCGCTCTAAAAGCCATTTTTCAGTACTTGGTAAAGTGCTGTGGGATATCGAGCATGATAGACTTATGCATTCTAAATGCATGTGGGCCTTGTGCCCAGCCGAAAAGTGATGAAATATAACTGAGCAGGGAGTTGCATAAGGCTTTAAATGTCCAACTATTTTTTTTTTTCAACATGAAAGATTTTATTGGTTTTTCACTTTTCAATAACAATTAAGTGGAAATGAGGTATGCATACATAGTATAGAATCATGAAACAAAACATACCTATACTACAAAGAAACAATCTTGTACCTTATGTATGGTGTTCAAAACACTTATAACACAGTCATATCTGTCATGTAAGTAGAGTGGTTAATCACTGCATCTCTCTGGACTGCAGAATGAGGTAGCCAGACTCAGAGCGGAAGTTAACTGGGTCAGGAGTACCTTCACTCCTATCCACTGACCACCCAGTCCAACGCCGTTGCCTCAAAGGATGCCAAGAATGAGGAGCACCTGGATGATGGTGGGTTGGGGAGGGATAGGGCGGTCAGGCAGAGGCACATCCCAAATACTATTCCACTCCAGAATTCATATGCCGCACTGGTAAATGGGGACAACCAAACAGTGGTACCCAGAGAATGGAAGAGAAGCATGTTGAGGTCAACCAAGGAGGTGACCTCAGTGGGGAAGCGCAGTGGACCCCAGAGGAGGAGGAAGTGAATCCTGGTGGGGACTCTATGATAAGAGGGATCCAGCTAGGAACACCGGAGGGGGAGGACAGGGAGGTGAGGTGCCTCCCAGGTGCCACGGCATGGAGGGATGAGAGGAAGATCCTGGGACTTGCCGGGAAGACAAGATGGGAGGGTGAGCTGGATGTCATTATCCACCTAGGTACTAATGACCTGGCAAAAGGGGAGCCTAAGGAAGTTCAGTAAGAGTTTAGGAAATTGCAGAGGGGACTCAAGCAAGTAGTTACTTCTGTCACCTTTTCAAAAATACTACCTGTGAGATGCATGGCAGAGTGTAGGGGAGCATGCACCAGAACTCATGATTGAAGAACTGGTGCTGTGAGGAAGGGTTTGGATTCATTAGTGACTGGGAACCCACCTGGAGGGATGGAAGCTTGTTCAAGCCTTACAGACTGCATCTGTCCTGGAGGGGAGTCCAAGCACCCACTGATAAGTTTAAATGCTACATGGACAAGCATTTAACTAGCCAAGGGGTGTGTCAGACCAGCAAAGAGGGTACCTAATTTCCCATCACCCACAGCTAGCAGTGGAACCAGTGAACAGGAGGAGTGGATATCTCTACAAAGCAGTGTGCAAAAGATGGAGATAAGCACCCAAAAAGTGGATAGGCAGAAAGGGGTCAAAATTCAACAGAAGGGCAGACAACTGGGAGAACCAGGGATAAAGTACAACCAGGGAGGGGGCTGGAGTAGAACAGCTAAGCAGTCCAGGGAGTTCAAATCATAGAAAGCCATGTGTGAGAATGCCAGGAGCCTTAGCAACAAGATGGAGGATCTGGAGGCTGTCATAGTGCAGTCGGACCTGGACATTGTGGCCATCACAGAGAACTGGTGTAATGATAACCACGACTGGTAGATGACCATACCTGGATACAACATATTCAAAAGAGACAGGGCAGGCAGGAAGAGAGGAGGAGGAGGAGGAGGAGGATGAGTGGCACTTTATGTGAAAGATTGCATAAAGGCCACAGAGATCCAGTAATAACAAAATGGGGGAGAGATACTGTGGGTTAAGCTGGAAAGGAGAATGGGGTCAGTCATCTGCACAGTGGTGGTCTAAAGACCACCAGCCCAGGAGGAAGAAACAATTAGGCAGCTGATGCTAGCCATCCAAAGTTTGAAAGAGGCATTAATGGGAATGGGGTGAAAATCAGGGGCTGAGGAACAGTGGGCAATATTTAAAACGGGGATTACAAGAGCAACAGAATTACGCATTAAGCAGATTAGCAAGGGGAAAAGGAAGAGTAGGCCCTTGTGGTTTTCCAAGGAGGTAGCAGAGAAAGTGAAAGCCAAAATGATTGCATTTAGGCAATACAAAAAGATGCAGCAGAAGGGGATAGAGAGAAGTACCAGGAGAAGCAAAGGGAGGCAGGGAGGTCCGTAAGGAAACCAAAGCTCAGACAGAAGAGCACATCACAAAATCAGTGGGTTGAGGGGACAAACCCTTTTACAGGTACATAAATGAAAAAAGAAAGACAGAGGGAGACTGAAGGGGGAGGATGGGGGCAGCATGGAGGATGAAAACAGTAAAGTTGACATACTGATCAGGTATTTCTGTTGGTCTTTACTGAGGAAGAGGAGGGTAATGGGCCTGAAGGGAGTACGAGGGGTGGGAATGGCGCAGACATGGACACAAGTCTCTTTACACAGGAAAGGGTCCTAAAGGAACTGGAAGGAATAAGAGTTGATAAAGCAATGGGGCCAGTCGGGGGTGCATCCCAGGGTCCTAAAGGAACTAAGAGAGGTGGTGGCTGAACCTATGGCAATCCTGTTTAGCCAATCACTGGAAACAGCGGAGGTACCCAAAGACTGGAGGACAGCAGATGTAGTCCCCTTATACAAAAGCAGGAACAAAGAGAAAGCAGGAAACTACAGACCAGTCAGCCTGACCTCCGTAGTGGGGAAGATCATGGAAGCACTACTAAAGAAGAGATTGGTGGAACATCTGGTTGCCAACAGACTACAGGACCCAAGGCAGCATGGTTTCACCAGGGGGGAGGTCATGCCAGACCAACCTCATTGAATTTTTCAACTGGGTGACCAGGGAGGTAGATCAGGGGAGGGCAGTGGATGTGTCTTATCTGGACTTCATCAAGGCCTTTGACACTGTGCCACATAGAAGGCTATTATACAAACTGGGGAATATGGGAGAGGGTAGGATACTAGTATGGTGGGCAGGTAATTGGCTGGGTTGCAGGACACAGTTGGTGTTGGTAAATGGCTGTCACTCCACAGAGGGAAGAGTGACCAGTGGGGTACCACAGGGATCAGTGCTGAGACCGGTCTTATTCAATGTCTTCATCAGTGACATTGCGCAGGACCTAGTAGGCAGAATTTCCCTGTTTGCTGATGACACAAAGCTCTATAACTGAGTGGACACACCAGAGGGTGTAGACAGAATAAGAAAGGACCTGCAGAAGCTTGAAGAATGGTCAGGGGTTTGGCAGTTGAAATTCAATGCAAAGAAGTGCAAGATAATGCATATGGGGCACAAAAACCCTGGAACAACATATCAGTTGGGGGTGAGGATATAGTATGCACAAAGCAGGAAAGAGACCTTGGGGTTATCATCTCTGATGACCTCAATGTAGGAAAACAGTGCAACAAGGCAGCAGGTAAAGCATATAGAATGCTGGGATGCATAGGCAGGAGCATCACCAGCAGGAAAAGGGAGGTCATAATTCCGCTATACAAGACACTAGCGAGGCCCCACCTGGAGTACAGTGTGCAGTTCCAGAGACCTTACCTATGTAAAGACATAGACAGGGTAGAGAAGGTTCAGAGGAGGGCAACAAAGATGGTACAGGGATTGCATCAAAAGTCCTATGAGGACAGGTTGAAGGACTTGAACATGTACTCCCTGGAGAGGTGGGATAGGAAGAGACATACAAGTACCTTACAAGGAGGAACAGGGTGCAGGAATACACTATTTTCCAGTGAAAAGATGTTCTAGGACTAGAGGGCATGGGATGAAGTTGGAGGGAGGGCAATTCAGAGGAAACGTGAGGAAGAATTTCTTCACAGAACAGGTGGTGGACAAGTGGAACACCCTGCTAGAGGAAGTGGTGGGGGCTGAAGCAATCATGGGATTTTAGAATGCAAGGGATAGACATAAGGGAAATCTGGAGATCAAGGGTAAGGGGCAACAGACTTCTAGAAAAACAAAGTGAACTTATAAGCTCAAATGGGCAGACTGGGTGGGCCATAGGCCCTTATCTGCTGACAGTGTCTATGTATCTATGTCATTACTAGGTCATTCAATCTGATGCTGATTTATATACTGCTCTCAGGGTGAGAAAACATCTTGAGTGGCAGTTATGGTTTCTCCTTGCTACAGCTTATATTTGTGGAAATCCTTATTACACCAGATAGGGTTGAGTCAGTGGAGCATGGCAGGTGTTAAGACATTCAAATAGGGGGGTCACCAGGCGGGGTAGGGGAACCGAGCAGTAGTGAAAGTGTAAGTAAGCATCCCATTTCCTGTAATACTTGGGCCCCTGATTGAGATTGTAGTAATATAGTCGCTCAAAAAAAGCCAACTTGGCTACTGCCGCATGCCAGGTCAATAAAGATGGGGGGTGAGGCTGTCGCCACTTCATGAGGATTGCTCTTTTAGCTTCCATCAAGACAGTCATCACCCAATTCTTAGAGGGGGCCAGTAGTGGGTCTAGATGGGCTGTGTCTCCTAACAACAGAAGGGAGGACGTAGGGGAAATCCTTTAGCCCACCACTTAAGAGCAGTCCTTGAGTACTGCTGACCAATAGTGAGATAGTTTCAGGTATTGCCACAGAACATGGAGCAGGTGTGCTGGACTGTGCTGACATCTCCAACAACATGCATGTTGTGGGAGGCCCATGGTTTGTAACAGAGCTGGTGTTCGGTACCAGCGCAGAAGATATTTAGCGCTGCTGTGAGTTTTCCTGCTTGTAGGATGGAGCCGAGCCACTTGCTTTCTGAGATGTCAGCCTCCAGGGACACTCAAGCAGGAGTGCTAGTAATTGCTGGTATGAACCATTTAGTGGCCTGTGCCATTCTGTATGCCAGACAGTATCCCTGGAGCCAGGAGGCCCAACCCCGTTGGACCAGTGTGCCCTCAACCTGGTCTTGCCAAACCATGAGGATTTCCCTTTCCAAAGGAGATTTGATATCAGTTTGTCCAATGTTTGAAATATTTTGGGAGGTAATCTTACTGGGAGGTTGTGGAACAAATAGGAAATCTTGGGGAAAGTAAACATCCTCACCACCTCCACTTTCCCTTTTAGGGATAATTTGAGCCTAATCCAGAATTGTATTTTGGCAGTCAAGGAAGTTAGCAAAGAGTTAAAATTCATGTCTGCTAGGTCCTTCCATAGTGCAGGAATCATGATAGCCAGATAGGAGAACCCTTGTGGAACCCACACTATTGGGGTACCCTGTAGGCAGTCCTTGGATCATGGAAGGTTAAGGGGAGAGAGTGTGGTTTTCTGTTGATTGATTTGAAGCCCTGAGAGTGCTGCAAATTCATGTAGGTTTGCCAGGACTGGGAGTAGAGATTGTACTGCTTTAATGAGAGTAAGAAGCAGGTAGTTGGCATAAGAGTTGACCAGGTAGGACTTCTTGTGCACCTCAATGCCCTGTATCTCTGAGGATGCCATGAGTTTCCTTGCCAATGGGTCCAATGCTATTCGGAAAAGCAGGGGTGAGAATGGGCAACCCTGACGAGTGCCTCTCTGTTGCTCAAACGGGGATGAAAGGTTCTTATTGGTGAGAATTTTACCAGTAGGGGCATCGTAGAGTGTGGTTATCCAAGTTCAGAAGTAGGGTCCAAAGCCATACATTTCAAGTGCCTAATGGAGATAGCTCCATTCCACTGAATCAAAGGCTTTTGAGAAGTCAACTGCTAGTGCAGCCATTGTGGTGTGGGAATGAAGGGCATGCCATCTGAGGTTAAGCACAGTCCAGAGATTATCTGCTCCACTTTTACCATTGCTAAATCTGGCCTGGGATGGGTGTATCTGTGCAGGTAAGATCTTTTCGAGTCTTTTGACTAGTACTTTCGCCATTATCTTGGTATCCACTGATATTAGGGAGATTGGACGGAAGATGGCACAGTCTAACGGGTCAGAGAATTTTTTCTGGAGCAAAGTGATAATAACTTCCTTCATTGTCAGGGGAGTCTCTCTTTGTGGTGTGTTTTCTGAAGTACATCCAGCAAAGGGGGGGAGATCACTTTCAGCAGCATCTGATACATTTCGACCATCATGCCATTTGCTCCAGGGTCATTTCCTTTCGCCAGCTGAGAGAGAGCTGTTTGAAGCTCAGGGAGTGAAATAGATGCTTCTAGAAGCTGGGTGTCCTCTGGGGAGAGGTGTGGAAGGGGGGGTGAAGCCCAGAAAATCCTTCATCTTGGTGAGCAGATCCAGGTCTTTACAAGGGGTTTTAGAGCTGTAGAGCTCCTGGTAAAACTGTCTCATTGTTTCATTAAGGAGCAAAGGTTAACAGACCATTTTTCCAGTCTTGTCTATTAGTGCATGAATCTGGGAGGAGGCTTGCTGTTTCCTTAAACTGTAGGCAAGAAGTTTGCCCCCCTTGTCGCCCCTTCCCAGAACTTGTGTTTGGCTTTAAGGAGCTGCAATTCCACTTTGTGCTGTAAAAGCGTGAAAATCCTATATTTTAGTCCCATAATAGAAGGGAGTAGGTTGTTGGGGGGAGGGAGTATCAAAAATTGCTCCTCCAGGCTGACAAGGTCTCTGTAGCTTGTCTACCTCATCTCTCCATTTTTGTTTTGGGTGGCAGTGTAGCTTATGATGCATCTTCGTAAGTCCACTTTAAAAGCCTCCCAAACCTTGTCTGCCCCAACCTCCCCCATGGAATTAATCTGAAAAAAGGATTTAGCCTCAGCCCGCATTTGGGTGCAAAATTCCTTATCCCTGAGCAACAGTGGGTTGCACCTCCACTGTGTAGAGGATAGATAACTCCCTGAGGGGAGGTAGCATATGGTGGAGGGGGCATGATCTGAAATAATAATGCTGTCAGTGGGGTGGGGGGGGGGCTATGGATGCCTTGTGCCACTGCTCTGTCAGCCATCCAAAAGTCGTTATGACTATATGTGATGTGTATGGGTAACAAGAAAGTATAGTCTCTCCCTGAGGGGTTGTTCCTGTACCATGGATCAATCATATCCCATTTCTCCTGCATTTCTAGCAGATCTGCCTTTGCTTTTGGGTTTGAGTCGGGGGTGGGGTGTGACTTATCTAAAAAGATGTCAGCCACCATATTAATGCCCCCCACGATCATGGGTATAGTATCATCATCTTTTTTAACATCAGCAAGTGCTTGGCTAACTTGAAGAAAAAACTCAGGAGTGTCTTGGCTGGGGCATGCACATTCCCCACCATTACTTTACCCATGAGGAAAGAGAAATGGGCAACCACCCATCGGCCCTGCCTATCTGATCTGACACATTCCTCTACCCAGGGACATGACTTATGTCTGCAGACAGTACCTTATAGTCTCAGAGGCCAGGACACAGGGGACTTTACCATTTCACTTGGGGTACTTTAAAGGCCTGTTGTACTATGCTAGCTATGGGTGTCTCGCATGCTTTTTTATTGCTGCTACTCCTGAACTGCATTGTCTAGTGTTTACTGTTTTCCAAGTGTACTCAGTTGCCTGCAATTCACTGTCTGTTTTTACCAATGTCTGAGTGATTACTGCCTGGATTTTGTGCATATGTCTGTACGATCATACCTGCAGTGTTGAAAGTGGAAGTCGGCTTGAGGCCCTCCCTCCTGTGGTAGCATTCTCAGAGCGGTCTCCTGGGCTCCATCTTGGACTACCAGCCCGCGCATGAGCAGTCGTTCCTTCTGTCCCAACAGAGAGCACAACAGTTTGCACATGCACAGTACAGTGTAGGGATGTGACATAGGCTAGAGGCCTTCCTGCTGCATAATAATTAACCCCTTTGTTTCTTTGGAGTATTTCAGGCCTCCAGTACCCCCCTCCATCATAAGCCAGGACTCCCACAACAGCTCCGGGAGACAGCTAGGTCGGCGAAGCATAAATAGCTAAGGCCTGGTGCCTTCCCTACACAGTTTGTTTGTTGGTGGTGTTAGCCTGTCGATGTTATGCATCGACTGCCCCACCTGCCCCAGCCACCCTCCCACCCAAGGCCGGGCCTTCATTTAAGGACCTCTCTGGTCACGTGACTTCCTGTGTCAGCTTTCTCCCTATTTTCCCCTTAGCAAGTTATACAAACCCCTCACTAGAGAGCTTTTCAGCAATCTCCTATCTTAGCTCCTCCAAGCCTCTCTTCCACTCTCCCTCTTCTCCTCGACAGTCTAGCATCCACCTCTTCCTCACCTCCCCGCTCTTACTCTAGTAATAACTCACAGCTCTCCCCCCATCCACCACCTGCCCACCTCCTCACTGCCTCTTCTCCGATCCCCTGTACCATCTCGCTCCCACACTGTCCCTCCTCCAGTGGCCACTAGGAGTCACTATTGCACCCCACTTTCCCTGCACATCGGACACCGTTTTATGGGTCATCTGTCATGACCACACTAAGATTACCCAGATACGTCAATGGCCCCCCCTGTTCTCGAACCTGGAACCTTCTGCATTATAGTCCATCATTCTACCACTGTGCCACAGTGACGTCCCTTATCGCAGGGTGTCAGTATGTTCTCCTTATACTCAGCCCCAAGTGGTCTATGGCACATGACCATGGCTGCTCATGTCCACCTCCACTTTGGCCCCTCTCTGCTACTGGCTATACCTCCCACTGCTGTACCCACCCCCAAATCCCCAAGCAGCTCACCCCAGTCCCCAGTAGCTCCCCACTCTGGCCAACCAATATCTCCCCTCCACACCAGCCAGTACACACTCCCATACCTCTGGCAAACCCAAACTCTCCATGGCCAGCCCTCTTCCTCACTATTCCTACCCTATGCTTTCTTCCAATATCATGCTCCGTGCCCATGAACTTGACTCGTACCTCCCCCCCATGGTGGTATAGGCGATACCTCCCCCTGATTAGGATGATCTCTATGCTGCTTATGCTATCTGAGAATGTCCACCCCAACCCAGACCCCTGTACCACAGGTCCACCATGCCCTCCTCCTGTTGCTGGGCTATGTATCACATCCATAAATATATGCAGCATACTAAAGAAATCCTCTGCCCTACAATGCTGGGTCATACAGCACCAGCCAGACATTCTTGGACTGGTCGAGACCTGGATCTCCAAAACCACCCCTGACTCTTTCGTCTCCATCCCTGGATACTCTATCTTCAGGGAAGATAGGGTAGGAAGACGGGGTGGTGGCTGTGTAATATATTTACATGACACCTTACTGGGCCAACCCATACCCTCTCCAAAACTAGATCGTGGCGCACAAGCTATGTCCATAAAAATCACCTCGACCCCTCAAAGGCACCCCTTATCATCACGACAGCATACATTCCCCCATAGAAACAATCCTCTGCACTCCTCTCCATCATGGAGTATCTCACCAGCCTCCCCCTCAAGTCTGAGCGCATCCTACTGGATGATCTTAACATAAACTGGCTCACCAGCTCCGCTGCCTCAGCCAAGGATACACTCGCAGCTCTGAACCTCTCCAAAGTGATAACACAGCCCACTAGATGCAACCCCTCTATTGGCACACACACCCTACTGGACATTGTCCTGTCCAACCGACCCCACAAAATCGTGGACATCCAGGTCCTGCCCAACTCCCTCAGTAACCACTCCCCAGTGATTTTCATGTGGTCCAGTAGGCTACCTAAATACACACCCAAAGTTGGTAAGGTCAGTCACCCTCTCCTCCTTGACTCCCTCCAGCAAGTGGATTTCTCACAAGGCCCACTAGCTTGGTTCATGAGCTACCGATCCTCTAGGGCACAATGCATTAAGATGGACACAACACTTTCCAGTACCCATCCCGTCCACTCAGGAGTCCCACAGGGGTCCATCCTGGGTCCGCTACTTTTCAGTTTGTCCTCAATGCACTACTCAACTCGTGACGGCAAGGTTCTACTCTATGCAGATGACGCTATCCTCTGTGCATCCCATATCAACCCCAGCAGTCTGCAGACCTCCCTGCAGCACTCGTTTAGTCTGACCGAAAGCTGGTTCATGGACTATAGACTCATCATGAACCTGAAAAAGACCAAGGCCATGATATTTGCCCACCACCAAAATAAACTAAGAAACTCCCCCCTGCAGATCCTCTCCAGCTCCCTCCAGCCCATTGAGCAGGTCACCTCTTATAAATACCTAGGCATAACTTTCAACCCTGCTCTCACCTTCCACACTCACATTAATGATCTCATGTCTGCGACTAATGCATGCATCGGCCTCCTGTACCTGAAGCCTTCTGACTAGCCGCCACCTCATCAGTACTGTCCTTAATTGACTATGGTCTAGTAATTTGCTTAGTTTTTGTATGCTCTTCTGCATCTAACCTACATTGTTCACTGAAATGCCTTGCTTTGTATACTCTTTTATATCTCACCTGTATTGTTCTCCACTGTCTTACTCCACCAACATGTTGTCTACCCTCCCTGTGACGAGGTGCCTTTGTAAATGAGTCTTTGACTCAAAGGTTGTAAATCCGAATTGTGAATAAATTAAAAAAAAAAAAAAATGAATTTATGCAGCTGCAGATGCCACCACCCTCAGCAAAATAAAAGTGTCCATCAACAAAGCATGCAGGCTCCTGTCCAGTGCAGACCGACTTACACACACCTGCACCCTCTATTCCCTCACTCAAATACTCAGCTTTGAGGAAAGGCTACAATACCAGTCCTGCCTTATTTCCGAAAAGACCCTCCTTGGACTAATGCCACCTGGTGTTGCATCATCTCTCCACTGCTCAGCCCCCACCGTCTTCACCCGCAGCACCGATAAGCCCTCTCTAGCAGTCCCATGGGTAAGAACCTCCCTAACCCAAAAGGACCTTCTCATACAGGACCCCATCCTGGTACAACTCCTTCCCTGCGAGTGTCACCAGCCTCCCTAACATTGGTGCATTCAAAGTCACCCTCAGGAACCACATACTCACAATCCACAACTGCCGGTGCCCTCAGCGGTGAGCTGCCAGCCACTGGGCTGCCACCCATCCAGAATGGTATCTATTACCAAGTTAACAACATAGACAAAGTCTTGCTCCTAGACTGCCTTGAAAATGTTCACATAGCAATGTGTCCACTCCAGTATGAAAATTCTTAGCAAACCACTGTATAAGCTACTCCATAGGCTTAGCTAAACAATTGTATAGGCTACTGTTCAGGCTTGCTGACTCCTGTATGCACTGTTCTTACTATGCACAACATAGAGGATAATGTATGGTCCTCTATTGGTAACCGGTCTGTTAACCATCGAGAGGTTGCCAGGACAACCGTGTAAACCTTGAGAGCGAAGTGCGAGAGGTTTACGTCACCATGGCAACCTCAAGACGGTTAACAGTAACCGGTTGCTGATAGAAGGACCATACATTGTTTTTTACAGTGTATGGTCCCAAAAAAAAGGGAAAACGGCTCCTTACTTTTCGAAACGGAGTCAACGCCGTGGCCGTTCAGTACTTCCCTTACCACTGCACATCCAGCAGTTCCTGAGTGTAAAAAAAGGCATGCCATATTGTTAACCTATCGATGTGACATAGCATCCATAGGTTAACATTACCACGTCACGTCGATGGTATAACAACCTTAGGAAATCATGATTTCTTAAGGTTAACAGCGTTTTACCATGCATTATAATATTATGTATAAATGTTATAACTCTTGAACTGTACTGTTTTCACCTACGCAACCTGATCTTACAATGAATGTATGCATGTTTACCTTAGTGCCTAAATGTGTACTTATGATGTGGAGCCTTTGGAAATGAGTCTCTGACTCAAAGGGTTGTAATTCCGATCTCTGACAAATAAAAATTAAAAAATTGTGTATCAAGATAGCTAAACCCCTTGCTTTAGATGAAGTGGTGCTATGCATGATCAGACCCTACCATTGTTTCTTGAGCCACAATACCATCCTGGCATTGAGATGTGTCTCCTGGAGTACTGCCACATCCGTGTGGAGAGATTTCAGGTGTTGGAGCACCTTGGCCCTCTTTGCTGGATTGTTATGTCCTTTTACATTCCAGGAGACACACCTCCACCCCTGTTTTTATGTTGTTGGTCATGTTATCCAACTATTATCACCCAAACTAAGCATCGGGAGACCTAAGGAGCCGGTAGCTGCAAGCAGCATGGCTCCACCATTTTAGGCAGCAGCTCCCAAACAGAGCATCAGGAGACCTGAGGAGCCAGAAGCTGCAAATAGCAGGGCTCCAACATTTTAGGCAGCAGCTCCCAAACGGAGCATCGGGAGACCTGAGGAGCTGGCAGCTGCAAGCAACAGGGTAGGAGAAAACTCTTCCTGGAATCACCACTCTTCTTCCCTTGAGAGAGTGCTTTGGGTGACTCTTTTTAAAAGGTTATTTTTGTGTGATTTTCAGTGTGCTCTTAAAGGCGTTTATTTATCCCCAGAACTGAAGTGATTGTTTTTTAACAGCTGATTAGGGGAACTGTGCTATAGCTATGTGTAGCTTTCTAAGTGCACTTTAAGAACTTGTACTACCCTGCTAGTGCTACTGCATGTTATTATTTCTATACTGGAGGCTTGTAAAGACTTGTATTGTAGTTACTGTTTACCTAATATTGAATTCAAAGTGATGTCTGTTTCCACCAGATATTCAACCGCTGGGCTCACGCATGTGCAGTCTTGACCTCAGCCCCTAGCCCATTGTTCCTTACTTCCCTTGTTTGCCACAATACCTTGTACGTAGCCTCTCCTATCTCTTCACAGGCTCCACCATTTTAGGCAGCAGCTCCCAAACGGAACAACGGGAGACCAGCGAAGCCGGCAGCTGCCAGCAGCAGGGTAGAAAAATCTCTTCCTAAGATCACCTCACTTCCTCACTTGAGAGAGTGCTTTAGGTAACTGTGTTTAAAATGTTATTTTTGTGTGATTTTCAGTGTGCTCTTAAAGGCTTTAGTTATCCCCAGAACTGAAGTGATTGTTTTTTAACAGCTAATTAGGGAAACTGCGCAATATCTACGTGTAGCTTTCTAAGTGCACATTAGGAACTTGTACTACCCTGCTAGTGCTACTGCATGTTATTATTTCCATTTCTGGGGCTTATAAAGACTTGTATTGTAGCTACTGTTTACTTGATATTTAACTTGAAGTGAATTCTGTTTCCACCAGATATTCAGCTACTGGGATTGCACATGCGCAGTCCTGACCTGAGCCCCTAGCCCATTGTTCTTCACTTCCCACTTGTGCCATAATTCCATCACACAGCCTCTCCTGTGTCTTCACAAGCTCCACCATTTTGGCAGCAGCTCCCAAACGGAGCATCGGGAGGCCTGAGGAACCAGCAAGCAGCAGAGTAGGAGTAAACTGTTGCTGGAATCCCGTCTTTTATTCTTCTCTTGACAGAGAGTACTTTGGGCAACTGTGTTGGCTTGTGTCGACTGCCCCACCCAACCTGGTCCAGCTCTCCCTTTACAGGTCACGTTGGTCACATGAACTCTGGCCATTCAGACTCTAACACACTAGTTCCCCATTTGCATGTTATATTTTGATACCGCCAGGAATCACTGTTGTACTCTCTAGTATCCCTCTTGCACACTGCAACCTCTCACACCTATTCCAGTACTCTACTTCCTATTTTTTACATGCTTCAGTACATCTCCTGTTATCCACCTGTATTCTGCCATCTCAGCCTTGGTCAGTCTTGAACCTGCAACCTTCTGTACAAAAGGTGACCATCCTAACCTTTACGCTATCACTGCATCCCAGTTTCTAATGACTGTTCTTAACCCTTATTCTATCCGGCACTCTACACTTGGTTTTCCATAGGCCTTATCCCCTCCCAGTTACTTATCATCTTCCTATTGAGACCACTCCTCCCAGCCATCCCATCCCTGCTACCAGTACTTGCCCATAAGTCCTACTTTCTTCCCCCCAACATGTTGCCCATCCACTCAATCACCTCTGTCACTCTTCTACTCCTCTTTCTAGCACCTGTCCACTACAATACATACCCTTGTCTCATTAACAACTCTCAACAGACTTTTAATGTTTACTCACTGGGCACCGCACCCCTAGCTCCTTCACCCAACAGAATTACTAGGCTTATTATAACCCATCGCAGTCTCACCTGCTAGTTCTGGGAGCTCTCCTACCTTCTCCCCCAAATACTTAGTTTGACTCTTTTTTACACATGCCCCATAAAATCTACCTTCATAACAAAAAACACAGGGCCCAAATACCTTAAGCTCCAATGTACAGAATTGCAATACTCTTACTTCTCATCTCCGTTAATGTTCACCCAAACCCTGGTCCTATGCAAGATCAGAAAAGATGTTCCAAAAATAATGGTTACTTAAAACTAGCCTCCATCAATATTCAGAGCCTCCTGCCAAAAATCGATGACCTACAAGTTTGGGTGATGAAGCATAACCCCGATGTGGTTACTCTGAATGAAACCTGGCTCTCACCCAAAATGTCACACTCTGCAATAGCACTCAACAGATATATGCTGTTCCAACTAGACAGGATTGATAAAAGGGGCAGGGGATGCACCATCTACCTAAAGGACTTTCTAAAATGTCAAGCACTTCCACAAGTTGCCCCAGTAAACCACTTATAAATATTAGGGGCTAAACTTCTCTTTGGACAGCAAGGAAAATCCCTTAATGTACTTTTCGTCTACATTCCCCCATGAGAATATACCACCGGTATCAGCTTGATACTCGATTACCTTGAAAACCTACCACATCACTCTGAAATAGTTATTATGGGTCAATTTAACTGGTTGGCCGATGATTCTGACCCTTTTAAAGATGCCATCACAGCACAGAAAATATCCCAAACAGTGGCTACTCCTACAATAATTAATCACAGTACAGGAACTAGCACCCTTCTTGTCCTAATACTAACCACTCACCCCCATAGTCATGTAAACACAGTTGCTCTCTCTGACTCAGTGACTGACCACTCTCCTGTCACCAGCCACTGGACCAATAAGATCTGTGTATCCCTTGCAAATGTCATATATGAGTACACTCTAAAAAATGGGAAACTTGATCAGTTCTTTGCAGCTACATGCCGGCGTATGCATCGTAACTGGCATTACAGCGACAGGCTCCATATTGACTGAAAATTGCAATCAGCATGGGGCCGCACAGTTTAACTCTATTTTTACATAGTGGGGCTTTGCCTCCTGAACCTTCTCCCGAACTAAAGGTTCTATCTCCAGGTAGGAGTTAGTTCGGGGAGGGGGTGCAGGCCGGGGGAAGTGGTTGCCCCCTTCCAGCGGCACTTCTATGGCGGCATGGCGCTGTTGTCGATATCGACGCATGTCGTCGTAGAAATGTTGCTCTTAGGGTGGCATACCATTCTGTGCCTACCTTGCAAGTTGTGACTGATCAGCTCTGGACATGTCTAGTAGTGTCGACCACGTGCTAAACTACCTTATCACACAGTTTAACAAGGCTTGTGATATCTTTGCCCCAGTGCATAAAACTAAGACCAGGGGTGTAACTAACCCCTGGATCACTGCAGACTTATTATGCAAAATGAAAGCCAGGGACAATCTCTGGTATTCTTGCATGTTCCACTGGAAAACCTGTTGATGTGCAGTGGTACACAGCTGCCAGAAATGCATGTACCCAAGACATCCAAAGGGCTAAAATTGTCCACTTTCAAAGTGAGCTCACTAGCTCATGGGGAAACAGCCGAAACTTCTGGCAAAAGATGAAGGAACTCTGCCCAGCCAAGTAAGGTATCCTCCACTTTACTGGTGGTAAATGATGTACTTACAATGGAACCTAAATCAGTTGCTGATGCTTTTAACACAGCCTTCACAGATCTCAAGTGAAGTGCCCCCCCCCAACTTTTTTGAAGAAATTGACACTAGGTATCCCTCAATTACAAATTTCCCCCCAACATTTGCCCCCCCCATTTTATTTCAGAAGGATTACTGCTTCTGAAGCTAAAAAAATATCTGCTAAGGGTGCTAGGCAAAACCAGATACAGCAGCAACTTGCTTGACTTGAAACTTCTCAATCTCTGTATGTTATGTTAAAACCCCTCACCACCATTCTCGATCTGTCACTATCCCCAAAACAATACCCACAACTGTGGAAGGCAGTGGTTGTCACATCAATTCACAAAAATGGTGACAGAACTCTACATTCAAACTACCATCCCATCTCAATTCTCCCACCCTTATCTAAAGTCCTTGAGCGGGTAGTCCAGCTGACTGAGTTACTAACTAAGTACAATATTCAATGCCCTCAGCAGCACAGTTTCAGAAAGGCTCATAGTACTACTACCACCGCCCTTCTGGAATACACAGATTATATTCACAAAGCCCTTGATCGCAGACTTTGGTAAGATCAATCTATATTAACCTTACGAAGGCTTTTGGTACTGTTAATCATTTCCTCCTTTTACGCTCCCTGCCTGCCCTCGGCCTCTCCGTAACAGTGATCGCTTGGTTCTGTAGCTACCTTGATAATAGGACACAGCAGGTTAAAATAGATGGTTCCCTATCTTGCAGTCTCCTCGCTCGCTCAGGTGTCCCACAAGGCTCCATCCTGGGACCTTTGCTGTTCAGCGTTTTCCTAAACAATGTATCTAAAGCTTGTGACAGTAATATGGTTCTCTACGTGGATGACACCATTCTCTTTGCCAGCCACACCATCTCCTCTTCCCTCTCAAATGAACTCCAACTCAGCTTTGCTAAGGTCAAATCCTGGTTTGCTAGCCACAAACTTCTAATGAACTACAAAAAAACTCTGACTCGATGCTCTTTGCCAGCAGCCACAATACATTCAAGTTGGCTTGTCTAACTGTCCGGAACAACCAGAACCAGTCACTTGAGATGGTTCATGAATTCAAATACCTTGGTATTATGCTAGACAGCTCACTCTCATACACTCTACATATTCATCAAATTGCCAAGATGGTCAATGCCAGACTTGGGGTACTGTACAGGCACAAGCACTGTCTTACGCCAGCAACTCTAAGACTAGCAGTCACCAGCTTGATCCTGTCCATAATAGATTACGGCTTGCTCGTTTGCAGTGCAGCCATGGGCACCGCCCTCAAACTTCTAATGGTCACACTAAATACAGCTTGCAGACTTGTAACTGGTGCTGACAAATGCACCCATACCTGCGATCTCCACGTGCAATCCGCGTGGCTCCACTTACAAGAAAGGACTGCCTATCAAACCTGCCTGTTTGACAATAAAATCTGCCTCTCCCTAACACCACCCTCCACCCAATCCCTGCTTCTACCATCAGCAAACCAGAAGTACACGTGCAGTATGACCAAGCCATCATTCCTCATCTCTTGCTGTTGTACCTCACAGGCCCAGTGAACATTTAGCTACAGGGCACCATCCTGGATAAACAGTCTACCAAGTGCTGTCCTCTCTGAAACTAAAATGGGCACTTTAAATCTATGCTCCCCCAACACCTCACAGCACAAGGCAAATGTGACTGTATGCACTAGACACCAGGACCGATCCTCTGGCCCACAGATGCTCTCTAATCTACCATTCCTGCTGCTCTTGCCACTCTTTGCTATCCCTTCCATTGTTTGTCTTCGCACCTTCCCCTTCCTTGCTTTTCTCCCTCCTATCTTTCCCCCCTTACTCCCCCTTCACCCTCCCTGTAGCTTCCACTGGTTTACCTATGCCGACTCAACAACACTGTTGTTGAGGTTCGGCATAGTGCTCTCTCCGATGTCGACAGGCAAAATTTCACCTGTCAGACATCGGTGTGTTTTTCCATAGGGGGGCTGTGCCTCCCGCACCCCCATTGATTCCTAACTCTGAGTCTGAGTTATCTTGAAGGGGGTGGTGAAAGGGCGAAATTTCACCTGGAGGTCCCCAATGGCAACAATCTCAAAACCTGTCGAGAGTGTTGCTATGGGGGATCTCGCTGAGTGGGTTTTGCCATGCAGCCGGCATTCCACTTCCACACCTACTTAAATTAACCCTGCTCCTACTCTTAGAATTGACAGTCTATTGTTAGACTGCACTCTTGTATGTTGCCATTGTATGTTATACGCAATGTACTTAATTTAACTCTTTGTATAACTCACTGCTGTATTTACACTGTACCACCACATTGTTATTGTTTGTTTCACTTGTATTATCTGTTTGTCTATTGATCTGGAACCTTTGTAAAAGAACCCTTGGTTCAAAGGTATTTGTAATCCTAGTAATCAAATAAATAAATAACAAACAAATAAAAAAAGCCACTTACCTCTAGGGGACCCAAACCTCAGATCTAGCTTGAACAGCAGGATGAAGGAGCAAGTGTTCGCAGGATGAGGAATAACTCAGGACCTGTGTCTGGAGGTGTGGTGTCAGTTTCAAGGTTCAGCTGGTGAGCTCTGGTTAAGTAGCTATGACAGAAGGAGAAGAAACAATGAGCAGAGTACACACTATTAACTAGCAATTATGTATACAATCGAACAATAATACAGAATGTGGCTTAATACTATATTCCAGGCTAACACCAGTGACTAGCAAAGCCAATTGAAAACACTCTGTTTTACAAACAATAACTTCAGACTGTGCAGCCTGTGCACAAGTAGCACCAAGGGATTAGAGAGGGGTCTGAGAATGTGTGAACGCCCAGTGCAGATACACGAGTATCCACTTCCCAAAGTACTAAACCACTAGTACTACAGTATACAGTACAGTACAGTGCAGCTTTGATGTCACAAAAGGAGCTAAGGGTGCGCACAAAACAAAACAGAAGTATGAGCTTACATGTTTCAGCCGTGCCATCCTAGCACCCAGTGGGGAGGTTAAGTACCTAAAAATATGGTACCCATCTTACCCCGGACAATAACCTAAAGGTATTGGTGATTTGTAAACCGGGTATTTGAGGAGAAGGGTAATAACTAATTCACCTGTGTGTAGTTTGACATCCGTGGATGTGGAGTAAACAATGACCATAATCTAGTAAAAACCAGAGATAATTCCTCCCTTGGTTTTCATGGGCTGTAGGTTGGACCCACCCCTCCAAACTAAGGGGGGGAAGGTCAGGAAAATAGCAACTGAGAGATGTTAGGGAGGTATGGGAGGTGAGGGAGAGGGGAGACCAGTAGAGTGAGTAGAGTGGGGAGGTATTGTGCAGGTACCTGTAAGCAGACATCCCCGTGTGCCTGGTCAGATGTAGAGTATCCACTGTTCTTTTTCTTTTTTTTCCTTATTATTATTTATTTCTCCTCAGCTGGGGGGGGGTTGTGCCTGTGGTTCCACCTCCCATCTGGCTGTCACTTTGGCCCTGCCCCAGCCACAGCCAGAGCTCAACCCCTATGCCCTGCCTCTCCCAGCCACTTCACAGTGGGGCCTTCCCCCACTCACCACAGAAGACCACGCGAACACCAGGGGAACTGACTTTGGTGTGTCTGCCACAACACCAGCGGACCACCATCACATGCGTGGGGAGGATTTTTCTTGTGCTTGGTTCCTCCTACCCCACGGCGCAGATGTGCAATGATGTCAAGGATGTTCTGTGTGCGTGTCTGAGCCCGGCAAGTCCAGCATCAGCCCGCGTCGACCCCACAGCTGACCGTGACATGCACCAACCCCCAGCCACCACCTGGAGCCAGCATGTCAGCGGTCATCCATTCCCACCCTCCCCGGAGGAGGAGAGTAGTCCCTGGGACACTCAATCCTCCTCCCTCCCAGCTGACCCCCAGCACCCGAGGTCACTCTCAACTCCGGGTCGCTGGCATGGCACATGGTGTGGCGTCCAGTGCTTCAACTATCAGCACCACCGGGACAGCTAAGAGTACTCACTGTTCTGGTTAATATTGTGTTCGCCCCTACTACCAATCCAACTCCCCTTGGGGGTGAGTGCTAATGTGGTTCCCATCCCCTGGTTCATTGACCCGTTGCAATCAATCAGGCACTAGTAACTAAATATCAGGAGGGCGGTGGGGGAGGGCAGCCAAGGCAGTGGATGTGGGGAGAATACAGTGCGCCCTTCAGCGTACATAGGGTTCTCTGGTGAATTGGTGGGATGGCATAAGTTTCTGAGGGAGGTATTGTGATCGCAAATTCTCTCACTGTAAGTATTACCTGAGCAACCGCTCCCGTCGTCACGGGGCAAAAACCACACCACTGGGTTTTGTCTTAACATCGCTTTATTTGATCAAATCTTTCACATGCATGCGGGAGTTCTGCCAAGGAGAAAGCTCTCCGATTACAATTTACAGCAGTTTTTATACACTATTGGTGTGGCTTCACTTGATTTTTCTGCTTACAAACAGATGCACAGAACTTTATTATCAGCATTTTTCCTTATATGGAGTTGTTTTTTACCTTATTCAGTTCTTTCTTATCAGACAGCAACTGCCAGTTCTAACTAGTTTTATCCAGCAACACAGCTATATTTTTCACCTAAAGTAACCCTGCTTCAGCAAGCCTGGACATGCACATTTATTTTAGCTACTTAGTTAAATCATGTGAGACTAAGCATTATTTCATATTCTTTTAAAAATAAAATCCCTCACACTCCCCCCTTTTGATACTCTGTATCAACTAACCACTCATTTATATTGTAAAATCCCTCACACTCCCCCCCTTTTGATACTCTGTATCAACTAGCCACCACCTATATTATAGTCACGTCTGGCTCATTTTGTAATGGAAACACCCCCTCCAGTTTAATGGGGTCCTTTTGTTTAGGTTGTAGCAAGGGGGCAGGTGGGTGGCGTCCTGTGACACCATTGTGTTGCACAGGCACCGTAGGAGAAGTTTGATTAGGACAGTCAGTAGCCAGAGTGCCAATATGACCACTTACAAGTACTGTCACCCAATGGAGAAGAGTAGCACCCCAGTCACCAAATACAGCAGTAAGCCATGACCATGGGTCCCATATTTATATGTGCAAGCTTAGAAAAAAATGCAAGGCTGGAATTTCCAAGAAACTATGACAGCATAGCCTGGACACCTGTACATTAATACATTTTCATAATTAAAGTTTTTATACATGTTGTAGCTACAATTTCTGAGACATCCGTAATCAAATTTCTTGGTTACGAGATGTACCTGACATTTTGCCAAGACAGGGGAGTTATTCTCATCCTTGGAGGGGAAAACAAATGGTGACAGAATAGTATATTTATCACAAATAACTTTTGTTTTGGGAGCCAGAAAGCATATGAGAGAAGTGACTAGCTTGCTACAAATGTCAAAGTAACCTTGTACCAGCAACTAAATGAGGTATCTCATTATTTCTTATCAGTTTTTTTTTGTTAAACATATTTTTGTGTGAAAAGTTGTGCTTTAGGTATGGAATACACATCAAGTTTGAACTGGTAGTAACATAAAATGTTGAAACACAAGAAGGTCAAATAACATGCAAAAGGTCACAGTGTGCATGCAAGAGTCGTTCAAACCCAGTTATTTTTTTTAGTGTCCTTGAACACTACTGATATTAAATATCTTTAAATAATAATAGAGCACACAATAAAACTGCTGTCCAAGACAGTACACATACACAAAAAGAAATGTTTAACAGAAAATAAGACTGACATTATTTGACACCAATTTGCTGAGGTAATGCCCATAGTTTCATTAGAAAACTGTACGTGTTTTAGAAATATGTGCTGCCTCCCCCTGTCTTGTAACACTGACAATTTTTTTTTCTCTTTTAAACCAACAAATTTATACATATCTCCATGCCAAATCTTTTCAGAAAAAAAACTCTTTTTAAACACCTTACAACGCCTTCCAACACCTTTAAAATACAGCACAACATACCATCTGTAAGTGAACACATCTAGTATAACATGGTTACACCTTCTGAGGCATAGCCAAAATATGGCACTCTGCCATTTTGCAAAAGTTTCTGGTTATAACTAGAAGTATAATAAAAGCCATTCATAGCTGTTAACACATTACATTTTACCTAGCAGTGGCTTGCGTTGCTTGCAAACTACAAATCTTTTTGCACATTGCAATCTATGACGTCATAACTCTTTACCATCAACACTACCTGCTGCAACCAACAACTACATACAAAAGTTCTTCACTGACCCTATCTAGGCAGCACAAATGTTCCATTAAAAATAAAACCAATTAAAACAGTCAGCTATGAGGCAAAGAAGCTTCTTTTTTTTTTTTACTGTAACATGTCATGCACCAAAGGCAGTCAATACTATTTTGCAATTTGGACAACAGAACATAATTACAGAACACAGATATACGCTAGAAAATATGCACGCGGACAGAGCATTACCTTGTTTAGTATATGTACCACAGAAATAAAACAGACAGACATAAAACAACTTTGAATAAATAAATTCAGACTTACCCGGTGCCAAGGTATTTTCCTTCTTCTTTTTCCGATACACTAGTCTGAGTAAGAAAACTGACTGCAGAACCTTCATGATAATTTCCAAACACTGCAGCTACTAACCCTTTCAAAGGTTTTCTTTTGGCCATTTTAGTAACCTGCCAAACCAAATCTTTTCCCAGAGCTCTGGTTTGCAGTTTAAAAAAAATCTGTAACAGTACTAGGTAGGGATCTATCTGGTGGAGGTCCCCAGTACCTGGGTTTGGGATCAAATGTTTCAGTCTCTATAGGAGGCAAGGGGACTTGAAATTGATACAGAAAAACTTGAAACTACACAGATAGGCAACATGGGGGGGGATTTTCAAATCTTCCCGTCTGTAGTCACCTACTGTGCGTACATCCACAGTAGTTTATTTTTCTTTCTCTAGATGTTGCTTATCTAACGTTACTTAGTCAGCGGCTGCTTTTCTCCTAAAAGCAGCCTGAACTGTGAAAGTCATCATTGGCTCTAACAGTATATACTTGCAGCAAGCACAAATTACAAGTACAAAGGGCAGTGCAGTTGCCCTTGTAATTTGTTTGGCCAAACTTGTCAAACATACATTTTGCCGGTCCAGACAATACTAACTCAGGACCCAGCTTATTTTTTTTTTTCCCCTCGTTTCCCATTCTATCTAGGCCTGTCCTTTATAGTGCACACTCACTCCAAGGTATTCTTGTACTTACAGTGATGATGAGTGTCGCCGGCCCCTAGGAGTCACGTCCTGATGGGGTTCCACAAAAATATCCTTCTTTTTGTCCAAGGGAAACAACCCGATCATGAGGTGACATGGACAGAAGAACTCATCCTGCCGACTACGCCAAAAACTATGATCGCAAATTCTCTCACTGTAAGTATTACCTGAGCAACCGCTCCCATCGTCACGGGGCAAAAACCACACCACTGGGTTTTGTCTTAACATCGCTTTATTTGATCAAATCTTTCACATGCATGCGGGAGTTCTGCAAAGGAGGAAGCTCTCCAATTACAATTTACAGCAGTTTTTATACACTATTGGCGTGGCTTCACTTGATTTTTCTGCTTACAAACAGATGCACAGAACTTTATTATCAGCATTTTTCCTTATATGGAGTTGTTTTTTACCTTATTCAGTTCTTTCTTATCAGACAGCAACTGCCAGTTCTAACTAGTTTTATCCAGCTACACAGCTATATTTTTCACCTAAAGTAACCCTGCTTCAGCAAGCCTGGACATGCGCATTTATTTTAGCTACTTAGTTAAATCATGTGAGACTAAGCATTATTTCATATTCTTTTAAAAATAAAATCTCTCACAGTATACAGCACTTAGAGTACCCCAATGGATAAGGCACCCCATTTCCTTTGGGCATCCCAGCCGTACTAAGTTCAAGAGAAAAGGTGGGATAGGGCTACCTGTTGAAGTGCATTGTTTTAAGTTGGTCCACCCCGTGAGGTGCTCCTCCCAGAGAGCAAGGTGGGGATAAGGGAGGTACTGGGTAGATACTGGAGGCCACAACTCTCCCTTCCAGTGGTGGCAGGGATGCAGATAGAGGTCAGTGTTGTATGAGGAGGGGGGACCCTAGCCCCCAGTCTCTACCCTATGTTGCCTATCCACCACCTCAGGCCCACCAGTGTATATACAGTAAATATAAAAGAAAAACAGATCAAAGATACAAATCCTGATAGTCAGTGAAAGGGAAAGACTATAGTCCTTAAAGAGCTGCTGACACCTTGAAGAAAACTTATAAAAACATAGTAATTAGATACAATTCAGCTTGTATTCTAAATATATTCTATAGATTTCTTCTCCCTGTTTTTTATTACAGAGGAAATTTGCACGAATGCATGATCTTTATCTGTTAGCGTTCATCTGCCTCTACAGTTTATTTTCTACTTCATGCCATAATCCTCTGTTGTGACATCACAGTATGTTGACATGGGAGTAACTGTGATGTCACAAACAGTGCATTATGACCTAATGTGGGGAGAAAGCAGCAGTAATAGATAAACTCTTCAAGAGCAGAAATTCTGTTTTTCATGCAAATGGCCTCAGTAATAAATAATGGGGAAGAAAAATACAGAACTAATGTGAAATATAAACAGAACTGTGTCTAAATAGTATTTAATATATGGATTGTTAAAATAATATGGTTGAAAAGCATACAAAAAAATCCTGGTAATACCATCGCTCCTGGAGCAATAATACTACTGTTCCTCAGTGATAATACTATTATTTGGGTGCCATAATATTATCGTTTGACACCCAAACAATAGTACTATCAACAAAGCTGAAGAGCACACGGCCAAGTCTATCCTGATGTCTTGCAAAGTGTGAATTCTAATTGGCCACTTTTGCTCTATGGGTGGGCAGAACGAGTCCAAAAACATGGCGGCTTGCTCGCTCACTTAGCGAGAGAATGTTCAACAGCATCAACCGTTTTTCTTTACTTTTAAAATTTTGGGGGGAGATTTTCAACAATCTGACTCTCTCCATGGCTCCTCTGCTCACCTGATACTACCGTCGACAAATGGTTAAAAAAAAGCAGCGCTAAATGAAGCCCACAGCACCCGTTCATGCATACAGCACTGTGGAACCCTGTCAGCACACACATGGACCCACTGACTCCACTGTTCAAACGGAGGTGAGTCAATTCACCTCGTATCCATGTATTTAAAAAAATAACAAATAGGTTCTGGCATAACAAGGTAGTAATTCTATCTCGAGGTTCTGGGGACACATGAAATCTCTCGAGCTGCACTCTCAAGGTTTTCTGTGTCCCCAGAACCTCTTGATGGAATTACTACCTTGTAATACACCAGACCCTATCTATTATTCTATTTGTTTTAAGTTATCCTGAAGGTGTCAGCTACTCTTTAATAGCCCTGTGGCATTGTTAACCCTCTGCAGTTCCTAGAAGAGGTATCCGTTTGCTGCAGGGAAGTCCTATCTGGGAAGCTGCAACCTCCACAAACGTTCTCAGACCCGATCGAATGGGACCCTTTTTCAGACCAGTGTTGTCCATATCTTCAGTGCCCTCCACTATCCTGTCCAAGGCATCTACCCAACTGGTTGGTGAAGTGGTGTCCATTAAAGTATTTTGGAGGTTGGTAAGTTCTTCATCCTGTTCTCCCTCACTGGTTGAGTCCTCCCTGGGTAGTTTAGCAGGGGGAAAGATTGTAAAGATCTGAACCAGGGTTCCCCTCCATGAACAGCTTCTAGAGCGGTGCTGTGATCTTTGCTCTGGGGGGGGAGGTTCTCCTGGGTTCCATTTTGACCTCCCCTTTTGACTGACATATCTTAGAGTCTTTGGGCAGCACAGCATCCTGGGGCTTGTGAGCAGGAGGGCCCATTGCATGGGTGTGGGGGGATGTGTTGGTCGGACCAGTGTTCCCCAGATTGTGGTCACTTGGAGGCTGGTTTCAGATAGGAGTGGGCTCCCCTGGGGTCCAAAGGCTTATGGGAGTTGTAGTCTAGACATTTAACTTTGGCCAGTGTTGTTTAATCAAACTGTGATGTCCTGAGGAGATGTCTATGTCATAAGTGCGATCGCGGAATAGCAATTGCTGTTAGGGCGAGTGTACATCGCCTAAAATTAATTTCCGCGATGCATACTCACGGCGAACAGCAATAGGAAACCCAAGATCTACAGGATTTTTTCTTAATGTGGGGGGCAGTGCCTCCCGCACCTCTATGGATTCTCAAATCCGGGGGGATGCATGTCGGGGGGGGGGACAAATTACTTGGAAAATAAAAAGCCTCCTGCCAGAAAAAAAAAATGTGCAGCGCAGGACCTGAACCCTGCACCCTGCTCCTCCCAACTGAACACCCTTCCCACCACGCTAGCGACCAGCTTGGCAGCTGCCTGCCACAACCCCTCCCACATACCTTACCTCCCCTTCCTCCCCGCCACGTGTGTGCGCCCGCATATGCACGTAGCTTCCCGTCGCCCTACCTCGCTCAATCAGGTATCCGGGCGCTACCCTACCAGGTAGCCCTGAACACAGGTGCCATAAATGAGTAATTGTTTCTGTAGGAACTCAGTTGCAGATGCCTTGTTCACAGGATACCCCTGTAGAGAGCCTGCTAACAGTTCTTTCCCTTCTTTCGAGACATGTAGGTTTGCAAGTCCCCTAAAGTGATAATGAAAACCCAGCTCCCTGAGTTTCCTTTATTGGAGTAAATGCATTTTGCTTGGATGCTGCCTCATGGAAGAAGTCTCTATGAAATGATAAACAGTATGTGCCCCGCTCCAGTGTTTGCCCCCCCCGCTCCCTGGCCACCCGTAGTACCTGTTCTTTTACTGAATATATTAATAGGTATGCTGTGATGGATCATGGTGGGGAGCCTGGGGGGCTGCGTGGCCTCTGGTCCTGTGGGCCTTTTCCACATCAGTGGGCCTTCTCCATCTGTCCCTCAGCAGCCTGGGGATATGGTAATTTAGGAGCCTTTCAATGTTAACCCCCTCCAGCCCCTCGGGAACACCTAGGATGCGGATATTATTCAGGCGTCCCTGATTCTCTTGATCCTCAGCCCTTTCCCAAAGTTTTTGCATTTTAAGTTTGTGTTCCTGTGTAACCCCCTAGTTGGCGCTATCCCAAGGGCTACTACCCCTGCCTGTTTGACTACGGACAGGTTGAGGGGCCTAGGTCCTATGGCGGGTGCCTCCACCCAGAGGTCAGGGTTTGTAGTGGTTAGACTAGCTTGGTCACAGCCCTCTGGGACACTGAGACCCCTTTTATTCCCTCTAGTGGCTTATACAGTACCCCAGACTTACAGCCCCAATACCCCACGTATACACACTGTTCACTCATATAGATAACACTTACCCTCGAGACTGATTCTGCAGCACATCTCTGAGCACCCCCTGTAAAATAAGGTTAAACAACACACACAGCAAAACACAATACTGTTTCCATAAGTACCAACACCACAGGCAGTATATAGTATAACAACAAGAAATCTGATTTATTTAGGGGGCAGTAACACGGGAGGGGGAAATCAGGTTAATTGGTGGCATTAAATCACAGTACTGTGCACACATACAGGGTCTGAAAAGTCACACTCTGGGTACCCAGGTTGGGGGAGGGGCTAGCCAGGTCCATTGCCTGGGGTTGGCCCGGCAGGTGCAGATGGGTGGGGCCCTGTAGAAGAAAATACATGCACAACACCCAATTGTAATCTGGAGCTGAATGGCTCCGTCCGTGAAGCAGGGAAACAACAAGAATTAGATGACACACTTGTGATTGAAAACAGACTGCAGGAGAATACCCTGATTTGCATTCACAATACCCAAGCTGAGGACAGGATGGTAGATGTTCTTCTGGATTGCCAGAACAACAGGGCATGGAGACAAGATCCTTGTGACTGGACCCCACTGCAGTTGATAACAAACGTATTTAGTCCAAGCTAAGCTGGGGTTTGCTTCCAGCTTCAGCACACAGCACAGGGGATTGGAAATAGCGATTCCCCACAAGCACTACGCACATTCATATTTAAAAGGAAAGTACTATACCAGGCAGGCTGCTCCTTGATCCTGATCGCAATTACTGCACACACAGCAGCTTCAGTTCCTGACAGACCAAGCGCGATTCAGCAATTTCTCCAGTCTTCTACATGGTGAGCCTAGTTTCCACTCTTCAGACTTCCTTCTTTCTCCTCACAATCGGATTCAGTCCGAACTGGCACTTGCAACGGCTGCAGGCCAAACTTCAGGGCCTTACACACGCTTCCCACGTGAAACTATACACCACAGAAGCACAGAGCTCCTTCTCTCTTCACAGTCACAACTCATCTGAGCTTTCTAGTCACAGAGCAGGGCATTTCCTTTAGCTCCACATCATTCTGTTGGTTGGTTCGGCTGTCACTCACAATAAGACTCCCTCTGTTGGTGGAAAAAAGGCGCCAAGGTCAAAACTACATTTCCCAGAGTCACTGCCCATACAATCCCCTTGTGGCTGGCTCAAAATTAAGAGTTCAAGTTCTGATTCGTCCACAGGCTCCATTTTAGGGCTCCCTTAACCCAATTGGCCCAGCACAGCAGTTTAGGTCCAAAATGGAGAGGTAACACACAGAGTCCCAGCTGCAATAAAAGCAGGTTAGGCGAACTACAATTTTGTTAATGCTTTAAATGATTATGGGCAAACAGTTCAGCTTTCAGATGGGCTCCCTTTGCACTTCCAATGACCGCCAAAGATGGAGCGATTACTCCGCAGCTCGGGCTGGATTCGAGCATTAAATACACAGTCTCCCCATACAAATTAATTAAATCTGCAAGCAGACAGCTCTTAAAGATACAGTATGTGGAGGCTCAAATAGCACTCACTTGGAACCACATTTAAGCAGCTCAGATGCCGAACACCTCCCAGACTTGGAGCATTCAGGCAAGCTCCTGGAAGACTTTTGGGAACCCCCATTTGCAGGGGGGTTACACCTGCATGGTTTGTTAGATCTTATGTTGTTGCCTTTTGAGTTCATCAGTGAACTGTTCACATATATGCATGCAATCTTCCGGTTTTCTCACATCTTCCACATTTCCCGTGAGTGCTGCAATAATCCCATAGACTCTTGAAAGCAATGCTTCCAACATTTCAGTTATATATGATAAAGAGTCCGATACCAGGACCACCGAAGCAGCAGGCGCAGCCGGATCCATATTGATAAATGACGGTGGGCTTTAGTTATGCAGCAAGGGCAATGGATGGATTGTTGTTTCAATTGCCCAGGAGCTGTGAATCAGGAAAGGATAACCAGTTATTGACCCTGGGTACAAGGTATGTCCAGAAAGCAACCATTAAGAGAGTAAGTGTTACAGCCTAGCGCTGTTCTATCCCCATACTTAGGTGAGGCTTGTGGCTGCACCAAAAGGGTGGGTCCAGGAGTACTGCCAAGTGGTGCCTTTCCCCCTGGGGTCTTGTGGTCAGCCTCAGTTGCTGCGCTCCTCTCCCTCAATGTTACCTCTCTTAAATTATCTCCACATCCAATTTATAAGCATATTTGTGTTCACAAGGTGTTCTCATCTGTCCCTCTTGCAGGATAAGACCAATTTCACTCTGAGAAGCGGTACTATTAATTGCATCTTGGTCCTGGATAGGATGGGGTGTGGAATTATGCTGCCATCTTTCTCTGTGGCTTGACTATGCCCCCAATGTCCATCTATTTAGATGTCTTAATCTTCCAGTACTAAGTGATGTCCGGCCTACTTCTTTATGCAGGAGACAGTGGTGTGTAAGGGCGAGGGCCATGCTGATGAAGTGGAGAGCTCTATGATAGAGAACATTTAGGCTATCTAGGTGTGTAGCTGAGGCACTTCTGAAAACAATGCCTCCATAGTCCAGGAGTAGTAGGAATGTGGCTTGTACCAAGGTTTTCTTATCATCCTGAGTTAGGTAAGATCTGTTACGATAGAAAAAATTTTTTTTTTACAGAGATCATCTATATGGGCATGAAGAGTAAGTGTGTCATCTAGCAACATGCCTAGATACTTAAAGGTGTTCACAGATTCAATATACTCATTGGTGAGAGTATGGATGGAGGATGATGGTGGTTTGGAACTAGGGTTTGATGAAAAGACCATATATTTAGTTTTGGATGTGTTCAGGAGTAGCTTGACTGCATTAAGTTTGTTTAGTATTAGGTTAGACACCTATCCTGTAGTGATTGCATGGCTGCCTCAGGGCCTGGACTAGTAGTATAGAGCACCATATCATTCACATAAAAATGTAGATTACCATTAGTAATGGTTTGGCCTAAATCATTGATGTAAATAGTAAACAAGAGAGGGCCCAATATAGAACCATGTGGAACCCCTTTGCAGATTCGGACACAGGTAGAAGAGAGGCCTTCCACCTTCAATTGCTGGTGCCTGTCTGTGAGATAGCAGCAGAACCAACTGGTTATGTTTGGACTAAATCCAACGCTGGCAAGTATACTAAGTAGTACACAATGGACGACATTTTCAAATGCCTTACTTAGGTCCAGAAAGAGTGCAGCAGTAGTCTGTTTATATATGGCTATCCTACTACAGCCTATTATAGCATAAATCATCAATGAACCTAGTAAAACTATGTAGTATGTGAAAAGAGATATTACAGTAGGTTTAGGGTGTGAAAATAAGTAGTGCGGTGACCATTTATTTCTGGTGGTCATACACTGAGGCCACAAGACTTGGGCCTTAAGAACCACTGGATTAAGCCCTAGGAACACCACACTGCATAATCACAAAATCTTAGGTGTAATTTTTTACTTGAAAATTGGTAACAGGGAAAGTCACACGGAGCAAAACTTCATTTCCAGGTAAGACCAGGGGAGGAGGAGGATCACAGAGGGATGGATTTACAAAGGGCCCTTAGACTGACACAAGGTGCGTCAAACAGACAGTTTGTGTCAAATTCAGGTGTGCCAAACACTGATTCTGTCTCCCACCCCATCCAGATCAACAAACTTCATTCTCTTGTTCTTGTTAGCCTGACAGTTAACTGGTTCAAATCCTATCTATGTCTAGGGTTACCAGATGTCCTCTTTTACGAGGACATGTCTTCTTTTCCGGCTGCCAATTTTTCTTCATGTACCCGCTCTATCCTGTTGTATTATTATTTTTATATTTTTTTTTACTCTCTCCTGCCTGGACCTCCTTGTAAATGAGCTGTGAAGGCAGTGGAGACTTGAAACCTATTTACTCGGGGTCTGGCACAAGGGCTCATTGGGGGAAGGACTAAGTGTCCTCTTTTTGGCATCCCAAAATCTGGTACCCCTATCTGTGTCATAGACAGCAATCAGTGATGGTGGAAAACTCCTCCTCTCTTCTGCCTATCCTAGCCAGTGTCCCCCAAGGCTCTATTCTGGGACCTATCCTTTTTTCTGTCTTTATTAACAATCTCCCCTCAGTCTGTACTAACTCCCACATACAACTGTATTTGGACAACACCATTCTCTTCACCTCAGGCCCTTCCCCTGCCAGTGTCCAGACCCCGCTCCAGTAAGACCTAAACAAGGTTCTGTCTTGGTTACATGCAAACTCACTTAAGGTCAATACAAAAAAAAAACTGTCACTATGACAGTCAGCTCAGTGCAGAAACTAGCATGTTGTGGGACCCTCTCAGTATTTTTCACACTGGATGGCTCCCCTTAAGACTCTATTACATCCTTTAAGTACTATGAGGTATGGCTAGATAGTCACCTTGACTACTCTACCCTTATACAGTAGAGTACATTTGTTCTAAACTTCGCCCCAAGCTTGGGGCTCTCTACCACCAGTCCACAAGGACTGCCTCACCCTCCCTACATGCTGAGAACCTGTCACCAAAATAATTCTACCACTTTTTGACTATGCTGACATAGTCTACTCTACTGCTCCGTCACCTCCCTCTCCAAACTTGACTAGAGATGTTGAAAAACTAAATTTCACTGGTGAAATTGCCTCGAAACTGGAAATTTTGCCATGCAAAACATTTCGTGAAATTCCACCATTCTGCATAATCTTTCGCCGTGTGCAAAATTGTGAATTTATGCCCATGAAATACGCAATTTTGCCAAATTACGCCAAATTGCAACCTAATTTCACATTTTGTGGGTGAAATTTCACATTTCGTGGGTGAAATTTCACATTTCAAGGAGAAATTATGCATTTTATGGGTGAAATTTTGCATTTCACTCACAGAATTTCACATTTCACTCCGACAAAATATTTAGCGAAATGCGCAAACTGCAAAATATTTTGCGGAATGAAATTTTCTAATTTCGCACATCTCTAAACTAGATATGGTGCTAAATGTGTTCTGTCACTTTGCCTCAAATGCCCACCCATACTCACCACTGCAACCTCTAGTCCTCTCTTTCCATTCCGCCTCTCATCCACAGGAGGCTCACACACTCCCTCTCCTTCATAGCCTAATACTGGTTTAATCTGCTCCCCCATACCTCTTCTCTATCCTGTCTGCTACCTCCCCCTCATCATATGCCCTACATTCTAGAGACCATCACTCCTTCTCCCTTCCCCATTCTCACACCTGCTAGTCAGTCTGCTTTCTCTTACCGTCGCCCACTGCTCTGGAACTAGCTTCCTCCAAATCTCCATAACACTCTTCTTTTCTCCTCACTCGAGCATCTCATCTGTACTCTTCCTAGCCCCCCTTGCTTCTGCCTCCTCCTCCACTCCAGCCCCCCAACTGTTCTCGAGCTCATCTTTTCCCCTTTCCTTGTATCCCACCCTCAGTGTCTGTTTTCCCCATCTATGCTTCCTGTCGCATGGACTTTGCTGGGATGCATTTAATCTCAGGTGCCTGATGTCACAGCTGATAACTTCAAGTTTGTTCTGCTAAGCACTTATTCTATTTTATTTTTAGTTGCCATTAATCAGGTTGGTATCTGGCCAGTACCAACTTCCTTCTGTATGGGCCTATCCTTGTACAATCATAATTTGATATTCAGTCTTACCGTATCCTGCCTCCAGCTCGTTTGTCAGTCTCTTAGAATAATTGTAACCCTGGCATCTGTAGTTTACTTTTTTCATTAGTTGTTACAGTCCCTGCACCTGTACTTGTCTGTTGGGATTTTTCACTCTCCACTCTTCTTGGAATTGTAACCCTGCCACCTGTAGTTTACTTATTTCATTAGTTGTTACAATCTCTGTACCTCTACCTGTCTGTTTTGGTTTTTTGCTCTCTACCCACAAGGGTCACACCTGGAAATAAGCCCCCGTCTCAGTGTGCCTTTCCCAGTTAACAAAAATTTTAAATAAAATAAATAAATAAATGCCCGTGTGATTTTCGACTGCACTGTTTTTTCTTAAGAGATTTTGACTGGATACCTTATATAGGACTTACAGCTGCACAATTGGCTTGCTGCAACCTGGCAAACATGCTATCCCACCAATCAGAGCTGGTTTGCCTTATAGACCTCCTGCCCTCATCCTTCCTCTGTAGCTTCCCTTCCATCTCCCTAACAAGTCACAGAAAACACATTTAAAAAATCACAGTGTTCAAATAACAATAACCCACAGCACTTGCCTGCCACAGCACTTGCCTGCTTGTCCTTGTCCTCACTTGCTTCTCGAACACTTGCAGTCTCCTGATCAATACTAGAACTGGAGCAGAAACACAGGCTTTTTAGGGTTTGAGATTACAGCTGCTGGATTGGCTGACTGGATCCTAGCAACCATGCTGCCCCCTCAAATGGTGCCTTGCCTCCCACACCTCTTGCCCTTGTCCCTCCCTCTTCAGCCCCCCCTCCTGTCCCACCACAAGTCACAGAAAACATATGAACAAACGAAAACTTGCCAGCAGAAACAGGCCTATGGTCTATCAAGTCTGCTCGTGTGCACAGCTAACACCCTTATATTGCAGCTGCCCCTCCCTCAACCCTTCATTCTCCTCTTGAAACTGTTCAGAGTCCTTTACCCAGTCCCCCTCCTTGCCCTGTCTCATGCCCTTTTGAAACTCCCCACCATCCTACATACCACCAACTATTCTGGTAGAGCCATTCATTTTGACACCACACTCTCAGTGAAATAATGCCTCCTAATCTACCTCCTGAACCTGCCTCCCTCGAATATTACCCATGCCCCTTTGTTTCCCTTCCCTTTCTCAGCTTAAACAGCTCCTTTGTGTCTGATTTGTTGATACCTCGCAAATATTTGAAAGTTTCAATCATGTGTCCCCAATCCTTTCTTTCCTCCAGGGTGAATTGAATCAACTGACTCAGCCTTTCCTCGTAGGTTCTGCCCTTCAATCCTTGTAACATTTTCATTGCCCTCTGTTGCACCCCCTTGAGCAGCTTGATATCCTTTCTCAGATATGGACCCCAATGTTGCACACAGTACTTCAACTGCGGCCTGTGCAATGACCTGTACAGGGGCATGACTACCTCCTTGTTCCTGGATGAGAATCCCCATGCAATGCACCCCCGCATCCTATTGGCCCTTGCTGCAGCCCTCCTGCATTGAGCAGAGTTGTTCATGCTCCCTGTTACTATGACCTCCAAATCCTTTTCCTCCTCAGTGGTCCCTAACTGCACCCCACCCAACCTGCATTCCCTCCTCTGGTTTCTTGCCCTGAAGTACATAACCTTGCACTTCTTCACGTTAAATCTCAATTGCTATCTCGCTGACCACTCCTCAAGTCTGGTTAGATCCCCCTGTAGCTTCAGCCATCTCTCTATGTCATCCACCACAGCTCCCATTTTAGTGTCATCCATGAACAAACTGATCCTCCTCCCAACCCCATGTGCTATATCCAAAATGAATAGTCCAAACACTGGCCCCAGCACAGAGCTCTGCAGGACCCCGCTGGTCACTGGTTTGGGAGATGAGATTCCCCTCCCCCCCCAACCACCTGCTGCACTCTATCTACTAGCCAATTCCTGATCCAGTTCTCCATCTTGGCCCCCAACCCTACTTGTTTCAGCTTTGCCCCCAGTTGCCAATGAGGGACTGAATCAAAGGCCTTGCTGAAGTCTAAATACAGGACATCTACCGCATGGTGCTTGTCCAACTCCCTTGTGACCCAGTCATAGTATTCTATTAGGCTGGTCTGGCCTGATTTCCCTGAGCAAAACCCATGCTGCTGCCCATCCTGGAGGTCATTGATATCCGGGAAAGTTACCAGTCTCTCCTTCAGGATTGCTTCCATGAGTTTACCCACAATGGAAGTAAGACTGACAGGTCTGCAGTTACCTGGCTCCTCCTTTGGGCCGCTCTTATGGTTAGGCACCCCATGAGCCAATCTCCAGTCCAGTGGTACACACCCTGTGTCCAGGGAGGTGTTGAATAGGTCTGTCAGTGGCCCAGCCAACACCTCCACTATCTCTTTCAACACCCTAGGGCAAATCCCATCAGGTCCCGGTGCCTTATCCACCCTAAGTGCCTTGAGACCATCTAGTACCCTGCTTTCTAGAATCACTGCATCAGTCGTATCCTCCCCCCTCGTGCCCACCACTCCATTCCATAGGGGTAGTGGACCTCCTACCTCCCTCATAAACACTGAGCAAAAGTAGTCATTCAGTACTTCTGCTTGTTCCCCTACCTTCTCCATCCACCCCTTGTCCTTCTTGATCCAGACTATATGGTCTCTACAGCGTTTTTTTCTCTCATGTGCCTATAGAATTCCTTCTTCCAGTTCCTTATGCCCCTAGCCAGCCTCAGCTCCTTGGTGGCCTTGGCCTCTCTTACTAGCTTGGTTACTTCCTTGGTCCTTTTTTCGTAGAGTTGCCTGTCCTCATCCATCCCTGTTCTTTTCTCCTAAAAGCTGCTCTATTGGCCCTCACCCCCTTCAACACACTCCTGGTCATTCAGCATAGCACCTTGGCCCTGGACTTCTTGCCCAGAGTCCTGGTGCATGCTGCAGCAGCTTCCCTTAGGCCAGCCTTTCTGATTTCCTACTTCTGATTTGCATCCATTTCCAACCTAATCCCCCCCAAGGTGGCCTCTCAGTATTTTCTTCATCCTTCCAAAGTACACTCTTCTGACGTTCACTACCTTTGTTGCTGACCTCACAGCCTCCCTGCTCATGCTGAGCCTGAACCATACTGAAAGGTGGTCACTCTCAGCTAGTGGGTGCTCCACCCGCAATATGTTACCCAGCCTGATTGGTTCACCAACTAACTGTACCAGATGTCTATCCTGGAATGCATCCAGAAGTACCTGTTCCCTGGCACTAGAGGAGATTTGGATTCCCCAGTCCACTCCAGGCAGGTTGAATTCCCCTACCATCATCATGCTCCCATCAGTACATACCCATCTAATCTGATCCGTCAACTCCCTATCCAACTCCTCACACTGTGTTGGTGGTCTGTACACCACCCGTAGCCTCAGTTTCCTACCTCTTGGGTCCAGGAACTGCATCCACAGTGCCTCCGTCCTCCCCTCCTCCCCCGCGTCCCTTGTACATCTAATCCTATCCTTCACATAAACTGCCACTCCTCCTCCCTTCCCCACTCCCCTGTCCTTCCTATACACCCTATATCTGGGTATCATCAGATCCCAATCCTGGTGTTGGCTGGCCCACATCTCCGTAATGGTCACCACATCCACCCTCCCTATGCTTAAGAGAGCCTGTAGCTCAGCTACATTGTTACCGAGGCTCCTCACATTCAGAGAGACTACCTTCCACCCAGCTCCCACCTTCTCCTTTTCCACGTGCCCCCTCATTCTGACTTTCCCCTTCCTGCACACTCTTGCCATTCTTTCTATTTTGAGAGGTCAGCTCGTGCAGCACCCCTACCTGGTGAATCTGCACACTTGCTGCATGCTCGCTCCCACTTCCTAGTTTAAAAGCCCCCTGAAAGCTATGTATTTCTCCAGCTTTTGCTTCAAGACCCCCTGCCCAGCCCTACTCAAATGCAACCAGTCAGCTGCATATAGGTCACTTTTGACCCATGTGTTCCCCCAATCCCCCTCTAGCCCATAGCCATTTGAGCGACACCACTCCACCAGCCAAGAATTAAACTCCACAATCCTGTCCTCCTGCACCCTGCTTGCCCTGGGTACTGGAACCACTTCCAAGAAGGCCACCGAGCACCCAACCTCCATGCTCAACTTGCCTAGTTCTTCAAACCTCTCCTTAACCAATTCCACCTGACCCTCTGGCAGGTCATTGGTGCTTATGTGCACCACCATGTGAGGTTTCTCCTGTCCCCTCCTGACACACCTTAGCAGAGCCTACCTCGCCCTCCTTGCTGTTAAGCCCAGTATGGATTCCACCCATACTCGGCTGTATCACTCACCCCTCCATCCCCACCTGATCACCTTAAGTATAGAGTCCCCTAACACTATCTATTACCCCCCCCTCTTTCCCCCTTTCTCCTGAATCTGCCTGCCACCCACTTCTCTCCCCGGTCCGTTTGCCTTTCCATGTCCATCACTCAGACCTCCCCCCCGCCCTTCGCCTCCCCTTCCTTCCAGGACTCCTCACCCCCCTTGCCTGCTGATACTCTCCAAGTGGTCACTCCAATTTTCCCTTGGCTGCTCCCTCCCGCCGCTTCCCCTTCCCATCCCTGTTCTTTGAACCCTCTCCCCATCAGGACCCTTATCCTCATCTTTCACCCTTCCCTGACTGTCCCCTTCCCCACTCTTTGGACTACCATCGTCCTCCTCTGTTACCAACATCAGAATCTCATACATATTATTAAACCCTATCCTCCTCCTACTGGCCCTATCCCTGGTGTCCCCCCCCCCGAAGCAGCCTTGGCTCCATATAATGGACCGGGCCGCACTTCTTCCTCCCCCTTACCCCCCCCAGTTGCTCCACTCTCTAGCTCTTTGTGCGAACGAGGTGGTGCTCCCCTATCCTTGCTCTGCCCATCCCCTCCCTTAGCCTTCTTATCTCTCCTGACAACCAGATGACCTATGCCTGTAGTGCTTTTAGCCTGTGGCAAACAGGACATTCCCCCAGCCTCTACAGTGTACCCATCCAGACAGCCCCCCACAGCCACTGTAGCCCACCAGTCTGTCACTCATAAATCCCTTGCTGGTCTCCTGCCCTCTCCACCACCCCCCCCCGGTTCCATCCCCCCCATGCCACCCATCCCTGTCCTGCCATCCCGCATTCCCCAAACAACTCTGCAGTTCCTTGTCCCCACCACCCCATCTTGCCCCCAGCAATCTGTCTGTACTCTGTGTCTCAGATTCTCTCCCTCAGTCTTTCCTTGGTGAGCTTGTCCTAGTACCTAGATGAGTGGGTATAGGCAACACCTAATTAGGTAGAGAACACTCCTTTCCCAATGTAAAGGCTGCAATCAGCCTCCTAATTAGATGCCCAAAATGTTGCAGACCCCCATCAGTAACCACCAGCAATACCCCTAATTATCAAGTCCTCCAAAGAACATGTCCCAGGGCAAACCCCCTCACTCTCTGTGCATGTACACTTCACCGCCAAAAAAGCTCACTGGACTACCAAATTAAACTCAAGTTGCTCCCTCAAGCAGACCCAGCACAGCACTTGTAAACAGTCCCCAAGGATTTAAATCCTACAACTCATGTATAATCGTGTCTCAGAGCTAACCCCCGCTCCACACCGCTCCCTGAGCATGTATAATTCACCACCAGAACAGCCTACTGGCTTAGTAAATTACCCACAGTAAGACAATCGACGACAGGCTCTCTTCCTGTGCATGTATAATTCTCTCCCAGAACAGCCTATTGGCTTAGCAAATTACCAACAGTAAGACATTCGACAATAGACAACAATTTTTTGCACCAAAGTTAGTGTGTACAGTACCTTACATCTGCTCTCTCTCTCTCTCCAGCCCCTGGGCCCTTAATCCAGTCGAGACTGCAGGATCTCCAGTTAGGTTGAAATGAAGACCCTCCTTGGTACACCACCCCATACTCCACACTTATTGGCTCCTTGCTAGAATGGGCAGGCTTAGCGGACCATTTAATACTGGTGGTGGTGCAGGAAGGGTGGGTGGGAGAAAAACCCTGAGCTTGAGCTCCGCTCGAAAAGCCTTAACTCTATGTCTGGTTCCTGCGCCCCTGTGTGCGGTGGCCACTGACAGTCTAACTGAGGCTGTGCTGCTGGGCTGAGGCTTTCATAGTCCAGCAGCCATTTTGAAATCGGCACCTTTCTTGCACCCGAGTGTGATTGGCTCCTGTGGGAGCCTGACGAATACTGGCCGCAGATGCAGCTGTTCCACTTCTGTAGCTTATGGTGCCGAACCCTTCAGCCCTCGATTTGGCAGAAAAACCAAACCCTGAGCTTGACCTCTGCTCGAAAAGCCTGAGCTCTGCCTCCAGTTCCTGTGATCCTCTGTGCAGTGGCTACCAACAATCCAACCTATTAAAAAATATTTTAAAGAAATCAGAGTGTGCAAATAGCAATAACCCCCAGCACTTCCCTGCTCAGCCTTGTCCTTGCTTGCTCCCTGCATGCTGGTGGTCTACATATCGATATGGATTCTATGATTCTAAAGTCTTACAAGGATCTTAACTTTCAAAATATCTGAGATACAGTGTGCAAAGAATTTCAGTGTCATGCTTTATGCAAATGGAGAGAAAATAAGCCCCCTCCTCCCCATGAAAAATATGATATGGACAACCCATGATCACCCACTGTTATGATTCATTCGACAACAGCCTCTCTTTTAGGATGACCTCCATCACTTTGCCCACCACTGACGTCAGGCTTACTGGCCTGTAATTTCCTGGCTCTTCTTGCGAGCTGCCTTTGTGTCCGATATGGGCCATCCTCCAGTCCTGGGGCACCCAACCTGACTGAAGGGAGGAGTTATAGAAGTCCACCAGAGGTGTTGCCAGGGTATCCGCCAACTCCTTAAGCACCCTGGGATGGATCCCGTCTGGGCAAGGGACCTTCGCCGCTCTTAGGGCCTTAAGGGCTTCCCCACCCTCCCAATGGAGATTATATCATCCATTCTCACCCATCTGCCAGTCCCTTTGCCCCTTCCCCAGCAGTGTCACCCCTCCGTCCTCCCTAGTGAAGACCGAGGCAAAACAGTCATTAAGTACCTCCGCCTGCTCCCCTGCCTCCTCCACCCACCCACTCCCCAACTTCAGCCTATTAATCTGCCCCTTCCCTTTTTTTCTTTCTCTAATATACCTGAGGAACCCTTTCTCAGCTCTTCTAATCTCCTGAGCCAGCCTCCACTCCACCCCTGCCTTAGCTGACCTCACCACCCTGGTGACCTTCCTGGTGATCATAACATACTCCCCCTTGTCTATTGCCCACCGATAACATCTGTATTATCTATATGCAGCCCTTTTCTCACTCACAGCATCCTGGACCTCCCTTGTCCACTGGCTCAGCCTCCTGGTTCTACCCCACTTGCGCCATTCCTTTGTGCAAGCCTTGGTAGCCTGCAGGAGCCCCTTTTTAATAACTTCCCTCCGGCTCTCAGTATCCATATCTGACCTGATCCCATACAGGTAGCCTCGGAGGATGTGCTCCATACCCTTGAAGTCTGCACCTGTAAAGTCAACTGCTGTCGTTTTTGTGTGATCTACCCTCCCGCAGGTCCAGGGAAAACCAGACCATGGCATAATCACTACCCACCAGTGGGTCCCCAACTACTAGGTCCCTGATGAGCTCACTCTCTGACAGGACCACATCCAGGATGCGAGCCTCCCTCATTAGGTCAGTCACCAGCAAGGCAAGAAACACATCCTGGAAGACGTCGAGCAGATGCTGCTCCCTGGCCAATAAGGACGCCATGGTTCCTCAGTCTGCTTCTGTCATATTCAGATCTTCCAGCACCACAGATCTGCTCTCACCCCAACCATAGCAGTCCCTAAGGTTTGCCACCAGGCCTTCCTCTAGGTCTTTCCCTTGCCCTGGTGGTCTATATATAACCCCCATCTTCACCCGCTTGTCCCCCAGAGCATGCAAGATGACCCATAGAGCCTCCACCTCACCCCCCACTTCCACAACCTTACTAATCCCTATGCCATCCTAAATGAAAAAGGCTATGCTCCCTCCCCTGCCCACCACCCTATCCTTTCTGAATGTGGTGTATCTTAATAGGTTTAAGTCCCGGGGGTGGTCCAAGTTTCAGTGACAGCAGTCACATCCACTCCACCCTCCAATAGCAGTGCCTGAAGCTCAGGCATCTTGTTTCCCAAGCTTCTGACATTAATCAGGACTGCCCTCCATCATGTCCCCTTCCTCTCTTCCCCCACCCTGAGGGATCCCAGGTCACTGCATACAATGACCTCTTCATGTAGTATCAGGTGTTCCTGGTCTGTGCACTCCCCCTCCGCTTGGGGGAGAAGGCCAGGGCCATCCTGGCTGGGTCTGCCAGGAAGCCACAAACCTCCCCCTCTCACAAGTTTAAACCCCACCTAGAATGGATGAATCCTGCAAATCTATGCTTCAAGACCTCTTTCCCCCTGAGCTGAGGTGCGTAAAGTTCCTTGTCCTCCCAAGTTGCACCCCAGTCCCCACCCACCCATACCCCCTAGCCTTGCACCATTCACCAAGCAATTCATTTACTTCCCTTATTTTTATTTATCCTCTACACTGGCCCTTGGTACCAGTAGGATCTCCGAGAAGGAGACCGAGCACCCAACGGCCTGACAGACCCTGGCTAGCTTCCAAAACCTAGCCTGAATCTCCAGCCCACTGTTTCCCAGTATATCATTTGTACCCAGCTGCACTTCTTTCACTGGAGCATAGACCAGATGCTTAGCCTTGTGTACTGTCAACCCTACTATACTCTTCATCTTTACACCAAAAGATGCCTCCTCCCCCGTCCCCCCCACCTGATCCCCCTAATCATGGAATCACCCAAGAGGAGCACTCATAGAAACATAGAAACATAGACTTTGACAGCAGATAAGGACCGCTTGGCCCACCTAATCTGCCCATTTTCCTACCTAGAGGATAAGTTTGCAGATCCTATTTAACCAACAGCCTATTTCTTCCTACCCCCTACAAAAATTGCAGTATGTCTGGCCCATGCATCCTTGAATTCTCTCACAGTTTTAGACCCCACAACCTCCTCAGGAAGGCTGTTCCATGCGTCCAAAGATGCTACCCTCTTGGACTTTGTTGATTCCACTGAGGTACTTAAACGTTTCTATCATGTCCCCCCTCTCCCTCCTTTCCTCAAGGGTATACATATTAAGCTCCTTTAGCCTCTCCTCGTATGGCTTCTCTTGCAGACCCTGCACCATTTTAGTTGCCCTCCTCTGAACTGCCTCCATCCTGTCTATGTCCTTGTGGAGATGGGGTCTCCAGAACTGTACACAGTACTCCAGATGGGGTCTCACCAACTGTCTGTACAGGGGGATAACAACTTCCTGTTTTCTGCTGGTGATGCCTCTCCCTATACAGCCCAGTATCCCTCCAGCCCTCCCTACCACCTTCTCACATTGCTTGCCAACCTTAAGGTCATCTGATATGATTACCCCCAGGTCCCTTTCCATTTTTGTTGTTGTTACTACCCCCCATTGTGTAATCTTCCCTGGGTTTTGTTTCCCAGGTGCATTACTTGCACTTCTTTGCATTGAATCCAAGCTGCCATACTTCTGACCATTCCTCCAACCTTGCCAAGTCCTTCTCATCCTTTCCCGCCTCCTTGTGTATCAACCATGTTGCAGATCTTTGTGTCATCTGCAAAGGCATACTTTTTCCTTCCAGTCCTTCTGCAATGTCACTTATAAAGACATTAAAAGGACTGGACCCAGTCTGAACCCTGCGGTACCCCACTAGTAACCCCTCTTTCTTCAGAGTGGACTCCATTTACAATTACCTTCTGTGTCCTGTTGTTCAGCCAATGTTTTACCCAGGCTACCACCCTGGGACCCACTCCAAGGCTGGTTAATTTGACTACTAATCTTTTGTGTGGGACTGTGTCAAATGCCTTGCTAAAGTCTAGGTAGGCCATGTCCACAGCCCCTCCCTGGTCTACTACTTTAGTCACCCAGTCAAAGAAATCAATTAGATTTGTCTGACATGACCTTCCAGTTGTGGACCCATGCTGCCTTGGGTCCTGTGCCCCACTGGCCTCTAGGTACCCAACAATTCTTTGCTTCAGAAGTGATTCCATCACTTTCCCTACCACAGAGGTCAAACTGACAGGTCTGTAGTTTCCAGCCTCTGTCTTGCTCCCACTTCTGTGAAGGGGAATCACATCAGCCTTCTTCCAGTCCTCTGGTACCACAACATCCTCCCATGATTTGTTATAAAGGGTAGTCAGTGGTGTCACTAGTTCTCTGCTTAATTCTTTTAGAATTCTGGGGTGAATTCCACCTTGCCCCATTGCTTTGTCCACCTTCAGTTTTAGGAGTTCTTTCAGAACCATTTCTTCTGTGAAAGGACTGGGATTGACCCCCCTCTCCAGAGTGCTTCTGTTAATTGGATTAGACATCTCCCCCACTTCCTGTTTTGTGAACACTGAACAGAAGTATTCATTCAGTATCCCTGCTTTTTCACTGTCACTCTCTGCCCACCCACCATCCATTCGATTCAGCCTCACTATCCCTCCCTTTGTCTTTCTATGCTCTCTAATATACCTATAAAAGGTTTTATCCCCCTTCTTAACCAAGTTGGCTATCTTTTCCTCAGTTTGTGCCTTTGCTATTCTGACTACCCTCCCTGCTTCCTTCTGCCTTAACTGGTACAGTTCTCTGTCTTACTCCTTCTGTGTTTCCTTATACTTCCTGAATGCTATCTTTTTCTCCCTAACCTTCACCGCCACTTCTTTTGAGAACCATAGTGGCTTTTTCTTTCATTTTGATTTGTTTATTTGCTTCACACAAAGGCTTGTTGCCTCTGTGATGGCAGTTTTGATATTTCCCCATTGTTGGTCCACCCTTCCTTCTAGCCTGTTTGCTAGTGCTTTTCTAAGGCACTCTCCCATCTTGCCAAAGTCAGGCCTCCTGAAGTCCAGAACCTTCATTTTTGTATGGCTTGACTCTGTAGCTGAGTTTATCGTGAACCACACTGTTTGGTGGTCACTTGTTCCCAAATGGCTACCCGCTTCCAGATCTGAGATCCTCTCACTGTCCCCATTTGAGAGTACGAGGTCTAAGATTGCTCCCTCATGAGTATGTTCCAAAACTAGCTGTCTGAAGCATGCCACCTAAAGGGCATCAAGAATGGCCCTGCTTTTGGATGTGGCTGCAGCAAAGGTGCTCCAGTTAACATCTGGCATATTAAGGTCCCCCATCAACAGTATCTCCCCTTTCTTTGCCATCCTAAGTATGCCTTCTATCATATCCTTGTCCATTCCCTCCCCCTGACATGGGGGTCTGTATACAACCCCTGTGCGGATTGTGGTGTCATTTCCAGTCTCTAAGGTGACCCACAGTGCCTCCTCTCCTCCCTGTTTACTCTTTTGTTCAGTTGCTTTTATCCCTTCCCTTACATAGAGAGCTACTCCCCCCCTTCTTCTGCCCTTTCTGTCTCTCCTGTAGGTTGTGTACCCTGGTATGTTAACATCCCAGTCATGGTTCTCTGTATATCATGTTTCTGTCACTGCTACGATATCCAGGCATCCCTCTTCCATCAAGGCCACCAGTTCAGGAAGCTTGTTGCCCAGACTACTGGTGTTGGTACTCATTACCCTCCATTTCTTGATGGCCTTACCCCTTTTTGCCCCATCCCTGTCCTTATTGCGTTTGTCACTTTCTCCATTTACCCCAGCGCTTCTCCCTATTGACATCTCTATGTTGGTGTCTACCTCACTTAGTACCCTGATTTTTGTGGGGGGCTAGGATTTCCTTGCTCCTTTCCAGTACCTCCCCCCTTGGCTAATTTAAATGCTTGCCAATGAAGTATTTAAACCTATCACCTAGGATCCTGGTTCCCCTCCTGGACAGATGCAGACCATCATGCCAGTATAGGCCTGCATCCATCCAGGTGGACCCCCAGTCACCAATTAAGCCAAATCCCTGAGTTCTGCACCAGTTTTTCAACCACTGATTGAATCCCATGGTGTGGAGCACCCTAGCCTCATCTGTTCCATAGACAGACAGCACCTCCGAGAAGGTTACCATGTATGCTATTTGTCTAAGGCCCCTACCCATCTCCACAAATGCTTTTTGCACTTCTCTTATCCCTTTCTTAGCCAGGTCATTTGTCCCTAGGTGGACAATGACATCCAGTTCCCTCCCCTGTGCAGCTGCTCCTGTGATCCTGAGGATTTGCTCCTGTCCCTCCAAGCCATGGCGCCCAGGAACTGCACCTCCTCTCCCTTCCTCCCCCAGTTCTACCTTCCACAATGGAGTCCCCCACCAGGAGTTGTTTCTTCTCCTGTGGGGTCCAATGCCACCCTCCTGTGGGTCTCCCTTGTGGAGGTTCCCAGTATCCTCCTTGGTCTCCACTGTGGGTGCCTCCATAGAGGAACCACACTTTTCCAGAATGGCATAGAAATTGTGGAGAGGTAAAACTGGAGGGATGCGCCTCTGTTCCACCACCCTCACCCACCCTGAGCCCACTGTGGTGCAACTGCTCCTCTTTCTTGGCAACCTCTGAGGCAACAGCAGTGACCCTGTTGGTCCCCGGGTGGGAGAAGAGGTCCTACAAATCCTGGCCAACTCAGCCTGGAGATGAGCAACCTCCTCCCTCAGCCCATAGAGGTGCCTGCAGATGAGACAACACTGCATCCTCCAGAACGTCTCCTGGAAGACTGCTGCTCCACAGCCACTGCACTGCACCACTACCATCATGTCTTTTTTCTGGCCCCCTAACTGTTGTTTGGAATATTTACTCTTTCCTCTGTTTGTTTATTTTCTTTTTTTTTCTTTTTTTCTTCCCCTACTTTCTTAATGCCTCTGTGCCCTTTTTGCTCCTTATCTTCCTGTTCTAAGACAAGAAGTTCCTCTATTTCTCAGTAGTCTCCTTACTTGCTCAGAGTCAGACCTCCAGCAGCTGGGGGGCCGCGGAGAGCTACTCTTGCCTTTCTAGGATGGTGAGTCTTTGGTGGCTCTGTGATCACTCACTTCCTGCTCCCAAACAGGAAGTTCCTGTTTTCAGTTAAATCCTGTGCCTATAAAAGTAGAACTGGTTTAGGGTGGAGGGGAAGGAAGGAGGGTAATATAGTCCCAGTACCAGTAGAGAAGTTTAGTTATACCAGTAGCTCCTTCCTCCTGGTGTTCTGTATGTTCTCTGGCAGAAGCTATCTCTTACTCCCTCTTTTCCCTCTGCCTTCTCCCTATCCCAGTTGCTCACCCCAACCCCCATCCTGTCCCCTTTTCCGTCTCCTCCCCTCACCTGCTTGCCAATCGCCATCCTATCGCTTCATTCCCACTGTTTCTCCTCACTGATCTGACCTCCCCAGCACCTTCCATTCCCTCTAAGGGCCTCTGGTCCATTCCCTTTATACCCCAGGAACAAGGGGAACCCCCTGCCTCCAGCTCTTTCTCCTCACTGACCTGTCCTCCCCAACCTCTTTCCTTCCCCCTACGTCACCTGGGTCCATTTCCATGTTTCCCTCAGGGACTAGGGACCCCTCTTGCCTCACCAGGGAATGCTCTAGTCCCCCTTCTCCACCTTCTTTTGTACCACTCTCCCTCTCTATGCCCCCGAGCTACCTCCTCTTCCCCCACTAAAAACATAGAAACATAGAATTTGACAGCAGATAAGGACAGCTTGGCCCACCTAGTCTGCCCATTTCCCTACCTGATGGATAAGCTGCAGATCCTAGCCAACCAACAGCTTACTTCCTCCTACCCCCCACTAGAATTGTCTGATGTCTGTCCCATGCATTCTTGAATTCTCACACTGTTCTTGACTCCATAACTTCCTCAGGAAGGCTGTTCCATGCATCCACAACCCTCTCCATGAAAAAATACTTTCTAACATTATTTCTGAGCCATCCCCCCTCGTTCTTGCACATCTCTTTTTCTGAAAGATGCTACCTTCTTGGACTTTGTTAATTCCCTTGAAGTACTTAAAAGTTTCTGTCATGCCCTGCCTCCCTCCTTTCCTCGAGGGTGTACATATTAAGTTGCTTTAGTCTCTCTTTGTATGTCTTCTGGTACAGACCCTGCACCATTTTGGTTGCCCTCCTCTGAACAGCCTCCACTCTGTCTATGTCTTTGCAGAGATGGGGTCTCCAGAACTGCATGCAGTACTCCAGATGGGGTCTCACCAACTGCCTGTACAGAAGGATGACAACTTCCTGTTTTCTACTGTTGATGCCTCTCCCTATGCATCCTAGTATCCCCCCAGCCCTCCTTACAGCCTTCTCACATTGCTTGCCCACCTTTAGGTCATCTGATATAATTACTTCCAGGTCCCTTTCGATTTTTGTTGTTGTCAGTATCTCATCCCCCCCCCCATTGTGTACTCTTCCCCTGGGTTTTTGTTTCCCAGGTGCATTACCTTGCACTATTTTGCATTGAATCTGAGCTGCCATACATTTGACCATTCCTCCAACCTTGCCAATTCCCTTTTCATCCTTTCCACCCCACCTTGTGTATCAACCCTGTTGCAGATCTTTGTGTCATCTGCAAAGAGACATACTTTTCCTTCATGGTGCTGTCCAATATCACTTATAAAGACAATAAAGAGGACCGATCCCAGTACTGAACCCTGCAATACCCAGCTAGTTACTCTCCTTTCTTCACTGTGGACTCCGTTTACTATTACCCTTTGCATCCTGTTGTCTAGCCAATTTTTACAGCTGCAGTGGGTGGAGTCTGCAGACATTTTGCATGTACAAAAGGGCTGATGTCATGCTTTCTGTGTCCATGGAACTGACTGAAGGTGTAAATAATCTTCTCTGCCTTACCCTCCTCCAAGAAATATTTTCCGCCCTCAAATAAATACACTTTCATGTTAGTCAATGGTTGCAGGGCACTATTTTCTTTCTTAAATGGGAGGTACTGGAACCTGAGTACTGGGAGGCAGCTTTAGTTTTTTTGGGGGGAGAGTAAGATCCACTCCTACCTCCACCCGAGAAGTTCCTAAAGATCCACCCCGACCTTTTTTTTTGGTTCATGTGGGAGGGGCATGAGGTGGATCTATCATGTTGGAACAACTGACTATCAGAGCTGCCTGGGGAAGTAATTAAGGAGTGACTTAAACTACATCTAGGCATACCCCCCACACACACACACAGACATCATGATTTTTTTTAACTCTAAGCATGTCAATATTTAGCTCTAACAGTATGGGCATGTTGGGCATAAAAATAAAATAGAAAAAAAAGGATAAAGCAGGTGCCTTTTCCTTTGTCAGATACATGCAGACAGAAGGTCACAAATCCTGTATGACAAGTTCATTACATGAATGTTTTCCATGTAAAACACATTTTATTTATGTACTATCTGTCTATTGCTTTAAATAAAACAATACAATAGTAATACTCATGTAAGAGGTACAGAAAATTAACAGTCAAATAAGACCATTGCCATACAATACTGAGTTACACATATTCCCTCATACAATCTGGTACAGTAGAATGTAGAGGTTATACAAAACTTAGAAAGCCACACAAAGTCCTTAAAAGTCTCAAAATTAATGTCCCAAGTTTCCAGCCACTTCAGAGGCATAGGTAGAGATTCATAGGGATATATCAAACTTAGACATATGCACTAAACCAGTAGTGCTAACAAACCTATTTTCTCTAAAAAGGTATAATGAGTTAAATATAAGTCCCCCAATCTCCTTCCCATCTCCATAAAGCATTATAATTATTACCTCTATAAAGTCATTAAGCAAATTCCTTAAACCTTTAACCAGTCCCCAGGAACCTAAAACATGGAACACTATTTCAAGTACTAAGTAAGTTAAACTTCAACAGTAGGATATTGTAGCAGTAAAAGCCCTAAAACAAGATCCTTATACTGGCAAAACTTTTATCCCACCAATAAAACATGTCCAAGTATTGTCCTGGGAGAAACATCTGAAAATCAGAACACTGCAATATAGAGTCTAAAAGTACTCATCCTGCATCATAATCAGAACCCCCCCAGGCATTTTCAAGAGATTTTTCCCCTGAAATTCCTCCTCAATCTTCTCAAGCCATTGGCCAACATCTTTTGGGTCAGTGAACTGCCAACTTTTCCTTCCACAGGTAATGCATAAGTGAGCTGGGAGAAGAAAAGAGTGAACAATTCCCAGGGATCTGAGCTTCTCTCTGGTTGCATCAAATTGTTTGCGTCTGGCTCAAGTTTGAAATGATAAATCAGGGAATAGTTTCATGCCATGTCCCTGAACCTCCACTGGATACACTGCCCTGGCAGCAGAGATGAGCATGTCTTGGACCTCCAGCTCCACCATCCAAATCAGCACAGTACGGGGTTGAAAGGGATCAGCAGGTTGGGCACTGGAATTTACCTGATGAGCCTGCCATAAGGTCGTCCAGTCAAACCTGTCTGGTAAGAATAATGTTTCTACCATCCAGTTTTTTAGGTAATCCAAAAGATAGGCTCCCTCCACTCCTTTTGGCAAGCCTACTATTCTAATATTCCCTGCTGTCTGGCTGTTCTCTATGACCTCCAAATGTCCTCTCAGTTGCTGGTTTTCCTTCAAAAGCAATGCCACCATAGCTTGCGCTGACAACGAGTGCTTGTCTGCTTCTGCTACTGTGTCCTTTAGAGAGATGAGGGCTGCATCATGGTCTTCTAAGCAATTCAGAGTTTTTTCTAGTTTTGCATCCATATCCCGAACCGACTCAAGTATGGCCTTCCAGGGAGGCTCTGTTGCTGGGTCTTTAGGTACTGCTACTGCTGGTCCTGCTGGTGTCTGACAGGAGATAGGCCTTACACTTCTCGATGCTGGATTCTGATTATTCTTTGTGCGTCCCATCACAAAAAATGTATCTCCTGAAAGCTTGAGATGTGCAGAATTAGATACTGTTGAAGATTTTCTGCTCAATAGCTTTTGGTTCTTACAAATTGAGACTATTTAGGAGATGTAATGAGGAGCTTGGAGAAAATATGTCATGCCTGGAAGCTGGCTGTCTGGCGCCCCCTCCAGAAATGTTGTTATTGTTATGTCTGTAGCACCATTTGTAGCCAGTAAACTATTATTTTCATAGGTACTATAAACGACAGGTTTTAATTCAGAAATCCAGTCTTGATAAATTTGTTTTTTTAGCAGTTCTGTAAGATTTATGTCTCTCTGATGTAAGAGTACATAGCACAGAAATGAAAGGATTTGCCTAATTGATTGCTATGTGCATGAGAAGTGGGTGTGGCAGTGGCATGCGAGAGTGAAGTCTGACCTGCAGTTTAACAATAATGGGTGAAGAGAATAAAGTCTTGTGCTTTGTGCATTTGAATAGGTTTGGTGCTCTTGAAGTTAAAAGATATAAATATATATACATAGTGTCATGGGTGTCTGAAAAGGAAGGAGCTACTACTGAAATAAATGCTATTCTGATTATTTATTTATTGATATGTAAGATTTTAAGTATAGTTCTGCCTAGGTCACAGACACATACACTATAAAAAGTACATTTAAGGATGGATGTATTAGTCAAAGCTTGTAGTAGCAAAATAAAGCAAGAAGAATATTATATTGTATTTTTTGTCTTTCAATTATTTAACCAGGAGTGGCACACTAAGCTGAACGCTTGTTTACAGGGGCAACCTGGGAGCATATGGAAGTTAAGTGACTTGCTCAGGGTCACCCAGTATGCAAGTGGGGGCTGTGGGATTCAAACCCAGATCTCCAGATTTGCAGCTCAGAGCCATAAGCCACTGTGCTATACTTCCTCCCAAGTTATGGCAGTCATCTGTTTTATGGTTCATGATGTTTGTGTAGTAAGCAACAGTACATTGCATAGCATGTGTAAAATGTCAATAAGTAGGTTATCCAATAGATGTGCTGAACAGTTACTGAAGCAAGAAATATATTTAGGATAGTAAAATATTCCTGTTAGAAAACTGATAAATGAGTGACATTTGTATCTCAATTTCAAGGAGGTCCTTATAGGGTGTCAATGTACAATATAAAGTAGTTGTAAGTTTCAATTTGTCTGAGTAATTGCTTTGTACTACCACTGTTACTAAATTTAAATTATTCTATGAAGAAAATTAAGTTTATGTAACTGTCTATAAATGTATTAAAACATTTTTTTTTTATTTTTTATTTATTCAATCTTGGATTAAAATACCTTTGAGCGGCAGACTGCTCATTTACAAAGGTTCCACGTCGTAAAGGGTGGATATACATACATTGTGGATTTAGGAGTATCTAGCTAGGTGAGTAAACAAAGACAAAAATACATTATAAATAGGAAACAGAGATGATTTTAACACTAGGATAATTCAGGTAACAGTAGCAGCCTAGGTGGCATTGTCAGGTAAAAGACAGTAAGCAGCTATCCAGAAAGGATAGTAGGGGGTACTGAGTGGGGGGGGCATGATGACTAATTAGGGGGTGGTGGGAGAGGAGAGTACAGGGTATTGCAGGGCAAAAACAGGGGCAATTCAGGGTAGAAGGACAAAGTAGGAGTAGCGAGGAGATGGTAATAATCTGAAAGGTGAATAAGACCGGGGTTAGAAGTAGGTGTGTGTGGAGTAATCAGAAAGTACAGTCAAAGGAGGCTTTTCTTCAGTAGGTGTTGTCTTAGCTTGGTCTTGAAAAGCCCCAATCTCTGCATGGCGTTATATTCAGTGCGAAGGTTATTGAGCCAAAGTGGTGCCCGGTAGGCATATGACCTCTGCCCTTGGGAGGTTCTGCAGCGAGGGATGGTGAAAACCTGGCAGTCAGAGTTCCTGGTGTGGTGTGGGCCTGTGAATAAGCTTAATAGGTTTGTGACTCCAGGCAGTTGAAGTCCGAGTAGTGATTTTTTAGCTAAGAGGCAGGTTTGGTATTGCATCCTGTTTTCAAGTTGTAGCCACCTGGCTTGTTCATAAAAGTCACACATGTGCATTAGTCGGGGGGAATTGGTGAGCTGTATACAGGTTTTGTTTAGGGCTACTGCTATCCTACGTAGTGAGGTGGGAGTGGCTGGGCTGTATATGACCAATCCATAGTCGATGACGGAGACAACTGTGCTATGGATTGCGGTTTGGAGTGCTTCAGGTGTTAGGCATTTCTTGTGCCTGTGCAGGAGCCCAATTCTTATGTTGACAGTTCTGGCCACATTCTCAATGTGTTCTGCATAGGAGAGGGAACAGTCAAGCGTAACCCCCAGGTATTTGAATTGCTTCACTTGTTCAAGTGAAACCCCTGCACAGTTAGTGATGTTAAGGGATGCTGCTTTGTGTTTGCTTCTAGCACTGCTAAAAAGCATTACTTTTGTATTTTTATAGTTCAGAACCATCTTGTGGTCTCTGAGCCAATATTCAGTTTGTTTAAAAGTATGTTGCAGCTAATAGTTTAGAGTGTGAGAGTCATGTTGAGAAGTAAAAATAACAGCATCATCTGCATAAAGAAGTATCCATTGGTCACAAGATCGAGGTAGGCTATTTAAAAAGATGCTGAAAAGAAGAGGCCCTAGGATTGACCCCTGGGGACCCCACAATGAACTGGTAGGGGCCCAGATGTGATGTTTCCAATCTTTACCTGTTGGTAAAGATCAGCTAGATAGCTTTTGAACCAGTTCATAGCAGGGTTACAGAGGCCTATCGAGGTGAGTTGTTGAAGTAGTAGGGAGTGACTGACCATGTCAAAGGCCTTTGTTAGATCAATAAAGGCCACACCAACAAGGTTACCCTGGTCCAGTGAACTGTGTATGCAGCTGGTGAACTCCAGAAGAGCTGTGAAGGTACTGTGCCCTTTCCAAAATCCATGTTGTTTCAGACACTGAATGTTGTATTTATTAAGGTATTCAACCAGCTGGTCTGAGACTATGTGCTTCAATGCTTTTGACAGTGGTGGAAGGATAGAAATAGGTCTGTAATTGGTATGCAGTGCCCGGTCACCACTCTTGTGCACCTGAGTTACCAGGGCTGACTTCCAAGCTTGGGGGAATTGAGCCAGCTACAAGGATAAGTTCAGCAGTTTAGTAATGGGAGCTAGGATTTCATCAAGTGCTAGAGAAATAAATTTGAGGTTGAGTGTGTCACTGCTTTTCCTGGATTTTCCAAGTAACTTACGAATGTACTTTCTTGCTTGGTTGTAGTTGACAGATTTGAAATAGAAGGGAGGGGAGATGTTTGAGTGGGCCTTAGGCTTTGGCTTGAGCTTGGGTTGGTTTCTTAAAAAACATTTGTTGGAAGTACACTGTTAAGGTCAGCAAATGCTTTGTTAAATGTGTTGCCAATAGTCAGGGGGTCAAGGGTAGGGACACCATCGATGTTGAGCATTTGTGGAGCCACTTTCTTGACTTTCCCTGTTACATTTTTACGTTATTCCAGAAAGACTTGCTGTTTCCCCATGATGTTTGTAATGCTTCCCTAAAATGTTTACTTTTGGCAGAGCGGATGGTCCAGGTACAGTCATTCCATAGTCTTCTGTATTCCTGGAAGTCTGATTGCTTGCCAGAGTTCTGTGCCCTATGCCACCAGTTGTCCCTGTTTTTTTATGTGGCCTATTAAGTCTGGTGTGATCCAGAGGCTGTATCTTCCATGGATCTTTGTCCTCTGCACTGGGGCATGGCAGTCACAAGCAGCATTGAAGTGTTTGATGAAGTATTGGAGTGCAGTGTCCATATCCTCCGCTGTGTCAAGGGGACTCCAGTCAGTGTTGCGTAGCTGCTCCTTAAGGTACTTCAGGTGACCCCGGTTTAGTTTACAATTAGAAATTATTTGGGGGGGTGTTGCATTGAATTTGTTGGTCCAGTTGCAGGTTACTGGAGAGTGGTCACTTAGTGGGTCTGGGTGGACTGTCATGTTGGAGATACAATATGGGTGATTTGTGAGGATCCAGTGAAGTAGTGTGCTAGATCCAGTTTTGTACTTTGTTCTGGTGTGTGAGTCAGTGAGTTGTGTAAGATGCAGTGCAGCTATAGTGTCCTTATATGTTCCAGTCGGTGGTGCCAACCAATTGATACTGAAGTCCCCTAGAATGATGGATTCAGAGTTGAGGTGCTGACGTCTGATAACCTTCATGAGTTCTTCGAATCCTTGAAATTTCACTTCAGGAGGGATGTATACAGTAAGTATAGATAGTGCTTCATTGTGGGCCCCCAACAGAATTTTTATGGGGAGAATTTGTGCAGTAGGTTTAAGTGCTTCAATGGCAAGCATTTAAACTAGCCAAGGGGGGAGGCACTGAGGAGGAGAAGGGAAATCCTATTCCCCCAAAAAATCAGGGTAATTAGTGAGGTAAACACCAAGATAGAGCAGCTGATAGGGAGAAAGGCAGGGGTAAATGGAGAAAAAGACAAAGGCAGTAGGGGCAGAGATGGGGCAAAAAGAAATAAACCCATAAAAAAATGGAGGGTAATGAGTACCAATGCCCATAGTCTAGGTAAAAAGCTCCCCGAAATGGTGGCCTTGATGGAAGAGGGATGCCTGGATATTGTGGCAGTCACAGAAACATGGTACACAGAGAACCATGACTGGGATGTCAACATACCAGGGTACACAATCTATAGGAGGGACAGGAAGGGAAGAAGAGGAGGAGGAGCTTTCTATGTAAGGGAAGGGATCAAAGCAACAGAACTAAAGGGTAAACAGGGAGGAGAGGAGGCACCGTGGGTCACCCTGGAGACTGGAAATGGCTCCACAATCCACACAGGGGTTGTATACAGACCTCTGTCTGAGGGGGAGAAAATGGACAAGGAAATGATAGAAGTCATCCTTGGGATGGCAGAGAAAGGGGAGATATTGCTGATGGTGACCTGAATATGTCAGATGTGGACTGGAGCACCTTTGCTGCAGCCACATCCAAGAGCAGGGCCATTCTCGATGCCCTACGGGGGCATGCCTCAGACAGCTAGTTTTGGAACCCACTCAACAGACAGCAATCTTAGACCTGGTACTTTCAAATGGGGATGGAGAGAGGATCTCTGATCTTGAAGTGGGTAGCCATCTGAGAACAAGCGACCACCAAACAGTGTGGTTCACGATAAACTTAGCTGTAGAGTCAAGTCACACAAAAGTGAAGGTACTGGACTTCAGGAGGGCTGATTTTGTCAAAATGGAAGAGTGCCTTAGAAAAGCACTAGCAAACAGACAAGAAGGTGGGGTGGAGCAACAATGGGGAAACATCAAAACTGCCATCACAGAGGCAACAAGCCTTTGTGTGAAGCAAATAAACAAATCAAAATGAAAGAAAAAACCACTATGGTTCTCAAAAGAAGTGGTGGGAAGGTAAGAGAGAAAAAGATATTCAATAAGTATAAGCAAACACAGAAGAAGTAGGACAGAGAACTGTACCAGTTAAAGCAGAAGGAAGCAGGTAAGACAGTCAGAATAGCAAAGGCCCAAACCAAGGAAAAGATAGCCAACTTGGTTAAGAAGGGGGATAAAACCTTTTATAGGTACATTAGGGAGCAAAGAAAGACTAAGGCAGGGATACTGAGGTTGAACAAAGAGGAAGGTGGTTGGGCAGAGAGCGACAGTGAAAAAGCAGGGATACTGAACAAATACTTCTGTTCAGTATTCACAATGGAAAAGCAGAGGAAATACCTAATCCGGTCAATAGAAGCACTCTGGAAAGGGGGTTGATATTAGTCCTTTTACAGAAGAAAGGGTTCTGAAAGAACTCTTAAAACTGAAGGTGGATAAAGCAATGGGGCCTGATGGGATTCACCCCAGAATTCTAAAAGAACTAAGGGAAGAACTAGTAACACCACTGACTACCCTTTTTAATAAATCATGGGAGGATGGTGTGGTACATGAGGACTGGAGGAGGGTGGATGTGATTCCCCTTCACAAAAGTGAGAGCAAGACAGAGGCAGGAAACTACAGACCTGTCATTTTGACCTCCGTGGTAGGGAAAATGATGGAATCACTTCTGAAGGAAAGAATTGTTGAGTACCTAGAGGCCAGTGGGCACAGGACCCAAGGCAGCATGGATTCACAGCGGGAAGGTCATGTTAGACAAATCTAATTTATTTTTTTGACTGGGTAACCAAAGCAGTAGACCAAGGAGGGGCTGTGGACATGGCCTACCTAGACTTCAGCAAGGCATTTGATACAGTCCCACACAAAAGATTAATAAACAAATTAGCCAGCCTGGGAGTGGGTCCCAGGGTGGTAGCCTGGATAAAACACTGGTTGGACAATAGGACACAGAGGATAATAGTAAATGGAGTCCACAGTGAAGAAAGGAGGGTTACTAGTGGGGTACTGCAGTGTTCAGTACTGGGGATGGTCCTTTTTAATGTCTTTATAAGTGACATTGCAGAGGGACTGGAAGGAAAAGTATGTCTCTTTGCAGATGACACAAAGATCTGCAACAGGGTTGATACACAAGGTGGGGTGGAAAGGATGAAAAGGGACTTGGCAAGGTTGGAGGAATGGTTAAATGTATGGCAGCTTAGGTTCAATGCAAAGAAGTGCAAAGTAATGCACCTGGGAAACAAAAACCCAGGGGAAGAGTATACAATGTAGGGCGAGATACTGACAACAACAAAAATGGAAAGGGACCTGGGAGTAGTCATATCAGATGACCTAAAGGTGGGCCAGCAATGTGAGAAGGCAGTAAGGAGGGCTGGTGGGATATTGGGATGCATAGGGAGAGGCATCACCAGTAGAAAACAGGAAGTTCTTGGCCCTCTGTACAGACAGTTGGTAAGACCACATCTGGAGTACTGTGTACAGTTCTGGAGACCCCATCTCCGCAAAGACATAGACAGGGTGGAGGCTGTCCAGAGGAGGGCAACCAAAATGATGCAGGGTCTGCATCAGAAGACGTATGAAGAAAGACAAAAGGAACTAAACATATATAGCCCTGAGGAAAGGAGGGAGAGGGGGGACATGATAGAAACTTTTGAATACCTCAAGGAAATCAACAAAGTCCAAGAGGTAGCATCTTTCAGAAAAGAGATGTGCAAAACAAGAGGCACAATTTGAAGATAGGGGACGGCTCAGAGGTAATGTGAGGTATTTCTTCACAGAGAGGGTTGTGGATACATGGAATAGCCTTCCTGAGGAGGTCGTAGAGCCAAAAACAGTGGGGGAATTCAAGAATGCAAGGGACAGACATAAGGCAATTCTAGTGGGGGTAGGGGGAAGTAGGCTGCTGGTTAACTAGGATCTGCAGCTTATCCGTTAGGTAAGAAAATGGGCAGACTAGGTGGACCAAGCGGTCCTTATCTGCTGCCAAATTCTACGTTTCTATGTTTCTATGTTACTGGTAAGGTGGGGTAAAGGAAGAGCAAACCCCTTTATTGAGTCTTTAATGTATAACGCACAGCCCCCTCCTCTTTTTGAGATCCTGTCATTCCTGAATAGTGTGTAACCAGGTATCAAGACAGCAAAATCTGGTGTTTTTGGAGTGAGCCATGTCTCAACGACTGTGAGTACGTCAGGGTTATGTTGTAATGTCCAGACTTGCAAGCAGTCTATCTTTTTGAGTAGACTGCAGATATTTATGTTGGCGAGTGTAATTGTTCCTTCCTTATAATTGTTGCTTGACAATGCGACCCCAGCTGGTTCAGGATTTGGGTGTACATTGCCAGAGTAATCCATGGTAGAGCTGAGGTGGCGGCATTTGGGTGGTCTAACAAGCACACCAGGAGGAGATGGCAAAGGAAAAATGCTGATGGTTAAATTACATCCAGAGGACATAATGAACTGTTGAGATCCAGGGTCACATAATATGTTAAAATTCCTGAAAGGTGATAAACTGTGGCCTGGGCATATGCAATGTGTGAAATCCTTTTGTCTGTATGCTTTCTTTGATTTTCAAAGCCCTCAGAGACAAGTACAATACCTTGGGAGCAGGTCAGACAGAAATGTTGATTCAGTCACAAAATGTGTTTAATTCCTTTGTTCTTTAAAGTCCACAAGTGCAGCTGCTTTTGGAGTGGTCAGACGAAGATGTTGAAAATGTTGATTCAGTTGCAGAACCCAGCATCACCATGTTTGTAAGACTAGTTGTAAGACACATGCTTCCTTGGGGAGGCTTCAAGAAAGTTGATTTAAAATTAAAAACTTGATAGCTGGTGATGATGTTTTGCAGAAATTTAGTCCAGGAGACTTTCACCAATGTTGTGTGCGAGAATGGCACAGTGTAATCCAAGCAGAAAAACATGTAAATGAACAAAAACTAACCTACAGACACAGACAAGCACAAACAGCCACCCACTCAGCCCCAGGAGGAGGAGCCATTTTTACTCATTTACTTGTCCTTATAATGTAATGTATTAAATGCTGTTGCTAGGTTAAGAAGTCACTTACGGGGGTGGGAGGGAATGCTGAAAGTCTCGATGGCTGAGAGGGACCTGGGGGTGGTGGTGGACGTCAAGATGAACAACTCGGAGACTTGTAGGAGGGCAGCGGCAAAGGCCAACAGGATGCTTGGATGCATCGCTAGGGGGATCACCTCCAGAAGGAGAGAAGTGATACTCCGACTGTATAACAGCTTGGTGAGGCCACACCTCAAGTACTGCGTGCAGTTTTGGAGGCCACATTTAAAGAGGGACATTGAACTCCTGGAGAGGGTCCAGAGGAGATCAACCAAAATGATTTGGGGCTTGGGGGATAGGACCTATGGGGAGAGGTTCGAAGAGCTTAATATGTACACATTGGAAGAGAGAAGGGACCGGGTGGACATGACAGAGGTCTTCAGGTACATGAAGGGGGTAAATAGGGGAGGAGCAGTCAAGATGCTCCAAAGGAAGGAAGGAGGGGGAGCAACTAGAGGGCATGGGTGGAGCTGGAGGGGGGGAGAGTCAGGGGAGAAAGAAGGAAGTGCTACTTCACTAAAAGGGTGGTGGAGCCATGGAATGCGCTGCCCAGGGGGCTGGTGGAGGCAGATACGGTGGAGGTGTTTAAGAGTGGGTGGGACAGGTGGGAAGGGAGAAGCCAGAGAGGGTGAGAGAGGCAGCAAGGTCATCTCCCAGGGTGGGGATGACCAAATGAGCAGACACGAAAGAACATTAGGCCAATTCTGCTGGCATTTTAGTATGTTAGCATACCAGCAATAGAGATGAAAACAATGGGATGTATAGGAATTTGAAAAAAAGTATACATTAGCAAGAGCAGTGTTATGACTTCACCAATTTTTTTATATTTTCACTCCAGATTTTCAACATTACCATTTTTTTTACACCTCCTCATAAACAGTACAGCTGTCATTTTTTACATCCTGTTCAAAATGTGTTTTTGCACCTGTGGTGCCAAATGGCACAGTCACTGTGCAAAATCACCTTTCAGCTAATTAACTGATAGTGTCACTGTTCATGCGGTAGGGTCACAAAAAGCCCATGCTGAAAACTTGGAATGAAAATACCAAGAAACGCCCAGGGCATTAGGGTTTCTAACCATAACACTATGCCCTGTAGGGACTGACAGGCATCAGGGGTGTGACTTGGAATTGTCAACAGTAATGCTCACACCATTCCACCCCCATCCCCACCCAACTTCACTAACTTCATTATGTAGCCGTGGTGGATCTGACCAGATTTTGTTTATCCAGGCTACCACCTTGAGACCCACTCCAAGGCTGGCTAACTTGTATATTAATATTTGGCGTGGGACTGTGTCAAATACCTTGCTAAAATCTAGGTAGGCCATATCCACAGCCCCTCCCTGGTCTACTACTTTGGTCACACAGTCATCTGACACAACCTTCCTGCTGTGAATCCATGCTGCTAGGGTCCTGTGCCCCACTGGTCTCTAGGTACTCAACAATTCTTTCCTTCAGAAGTGATTCCATCATATCCCCTACCACTGAGGTCAAACTAACTGGTCTGTAGTTTCCTGCCTCTGCCCTGCTCCCACTTTTGTGAAGTGGAATCACATCCACCCTCCTCCAGTCCTCAGGTACCACCCCATCCTCCCATGATTTGTTAAAGAGAGTAGTCAATGGTGTCACTAGTTCTACCCTTAATTCTTTTAGAATTCTGGGGGAATCCCATCAGGCCCCATTGCTCTGTGGTAACCCGTGAAGTGGGTACATGAGGAAGGGCGCCGTCCATTACGGTGACACCTTCCTCACGCAATCCACTCACGGTGACTGACGAGTAGGGTGACTGGATGAGGGGGTGGGCGAAATAGGCAACAGGAGGTCGCTATACATATGCTCGTGGAGTGGTGGGAGTGAGCATGGCGAGTATGGGCTGGGGGGGTGGAGAGGCTGTAGGGGGTGGAACTGCAGTCTTCAGTCGAGCTGTGGCGTGGCGTCGGGGATTGGGCAATGGCTGGGGTGGCTGAGGTACTGGGTTCGGATCTGGGCACTGGTGCGATTTTAATTGCGCCCGGCCCGATCCTTTTCATTTTTACTACTTTCACCCCCCCCCCGACATGCACCTTCCCTGGAGTTGAGAATCCTTAAGTAGTGGGGTGTGGGTGGCAAAGCCCCCACAGGGGTTGTAAGAGCACAGCCCCCACAGTAACAAAAATATGTCCTGGCGCCCGTGTGCTGGTGCGCCAGGGTTGTCAGAGTGCTGAAAATGTGTTCGGCACTCTGACTGAGCAATAACGGCGATTGCCTTTAGGCATTTGCCATTATCACATAGACCCTTGCTTTGTCTTCCCTCAGTTTCAAGAGTTCTTTCAAAACCCTTTCTTCTGTGAATAGACTGGTATCGATCCCCCTATCCAGAGTGTTTCTCTTGTTTGCTTTAGGTACCTCTCCATCCTCTTCCGTTGTGAATACTGAGCAGAAATATTCATTCATTATTCCTGTTTTTTCCTCTGCCCACATTCCCTCCCCTTTATTAAGCCTCAGTATCCCTCCCTTGGTCATTCTTCACTCCCTAATGAACCTATAAAATGTTTTATCCCCCTTCCTAACAGAGTTAGCTATCTTTTCCTCAGTTTTGGCCTTTGCTAATCTGACTGCCTTCCCTGCCTCCTTCTGCTTTAACTAATAAAGTTCTCTGTCCCACTCCTTATGTGTTTCATTACAGTTCCTGAATGCTATCCTTTTCTTCTTAACCTTCTCTGCCACCTCTTTTGAGAACCATAGTGTTTTTTTCTGTTGTTTTGTTTTGTTGCTTCGCTTCACACAAAAACTTGTTGCCTCTGTGATGGCTGTTTTGATTATTACACATTGTTCCTCCACCTCTCCTTTTCACCCGTTTGCAAATCCTTTTCTGAGGCACTCTCTCATTTTCCCAAAGTCAGCCCTTCTAAAGTCCAATACTCTTGCTTTCGTATGACTTGACTCTATGACTGTGTTTATTGTGAACCACACAGTTTGGTGGTCGCTAGTTGTTAGATGGCTACCCACTTCTAAATCAGAGATCCTTTCTCCATCCCCATTTGAGAGTACCAGGTCTAAGATTGCTCTCTTCTGAATGGGTTCCAACACAAAGTGTCTGAGGCATGCCCCTTGTAGGGCATCAAGAATGACCCTTCTCTTGGATGTGCCTGCAGCAAAGGTGCTTCAGTTAACATCTGGCATATTCAGGTCCCCCATCAACAATATCTCCCTTTTTTCTGCCATTCTAAGGATGCCTTCTATCATTACCTTGTCCATTCCCTCCTCCTGAGATGGGAGTCTGTACACAACCCCCATGTGGATTGTGGTGCCATTTCCTGTCTCCAGGGTGACCCATAGTGACTCATCTAGTTCCTGTTTACTCTTTAGTTCTGTTGCTTTAATCCCTTCCCTTACATAGAGAGCTACTCCTCCTCCTCTTTTACCCTCCCTATACCTCCTGCAGATTGTGTATCCTGGTATGCTGACATCCCAGTCATGATTATCTGTGAACCATGTTTCACTGGCTGCCACAATATCCAGTCAGCCTTCTTCCATCAAGACCACTAGTTCAGGGAGCTTGTTATGCAGACTACAGGCATTGGTACTCAACACCCTCTGCTTTTTGATGGCCTTACCCCTTTTAGCCCCATCCCTGTCCTTACTGCCTTTGCCTTTCTTTGCATTTACCCCATCCTGCTCCCTAATGACTTCTATACCTTGGTGTTTACCTCGCTAATTACTATGTTTTGTGGGGGGAGGCTGGAATTTCTCTGCTCCTTCTCAGTGCCTCCCCCTTGACTAGTTTAAATGCTTACCAATGAAGCATTTAAACCTATCACCTAGGATCCTGGTTCCCTTCCTGGACAGATGCAGACCATCACGCCAGTATAGGCCTGTATCCCTTCAGGTGGCTCCCCAGTCCCCAATGAAACCAAAACCTTGAGCTCCACACCAGTTTTTCGACCATTCATTGAATCCCACGGTGTGGAGTACCTAAGTATCATCCTTGCCATAGACAGGCAGCACCTCCGAGAAGGTTACCATACATCTATTTGTCTAAGGCTCCTCCCCAACTCTACAAACTCCTGTTGCACTGCTCTGATCCCATTCCCAGCCAGGTCATTTGTCCCTAGGTGTACAATGACATCCATCTCCCTCCCTCATGCAGCTGCTTCCGTGATCCTGAGGATTCCCTTCCTGTCCCTCTGAGCCATGGCACCAAGCAAGCACCTTATCTCCCTCTCCCCTTCCTCACCCACTTCTACCTCCCTAATGATTGCATCCCCCACCAGTAGTTGTTTCCTACCCCTGTGGGGATTCATGCCACCCTCCTGTGGGTCTCCCTTGTGGAGGTTCCCAGCATACTCCTTGGTCTCCACTGCAGATGCCTCCATAGAGGAACCACTCTCCACCAGAAGAGCATATAAATTGTGGAGTGGTACAGTTGGAGGGATGCACCTCTGTTCCACCACCCTCTCCCTCCCTGAGCCCACCTTGGTCCAACCGCTCCTCTTTCTTGGCAACCTCATAGGTAACAGCAGTGGCTCTGGTGGTCCCTGGATGGGGGAAGAGGTTTCATGAATCCTAGCCAGGTCAGCCTGGAGACAGGCAAACTTCTCCCTCAGACCAGAGAGGTGCCTGCAAGTAGGGCAGCATCACAGCCTCCAGAATGCCTCCTGAAACACTGCAGCCCCACAGCCATTGCACTGCACTGCACCACTCCCATCATGACTTATTTTGTGTCCCCTCTCCTGTTGCTTTGTATGCTTACTCTCTCCTCCCTCTAAGTATTTTTCCACCTGCTTTCCTACTGCCTATATGGCCTTACAATTCTTGCCCTTCCTGTTCCGGGACAAGAACTTCCTGTAGTCTTCAGTAGTCTTCTTATTTGCTCGGACTCAGACCTCCAGCAGCTGGTGGGGGAGAAAGAGCTATTTTTTTTCCTTCAAGGTTGATGAAACTAATGTATCTCAGTGATCCTTGCCTTTCCCATCCCCTTTTCAGAGGGCCCACCCCAGCACTTCCCTTTATTGTAGCGCAGTTCCATGTTCTCATACCATCCTCCTCCTGACTGCTCCTTCCCAGTTTGGGTGCTGTACCCGAACCCACTACAAGACCTCCCATTCTTCCCCCTTCTGCCCTCCCCCCTAAGTTGCTCCCCAGCAGGGTTCCCTTCTTTACCTCCCCCTTCCCCCACTCTACCCAATGTCCATCTTAGCCACTTGACCTCGTCCTTGAGCTGTGGCACACATGCAACCCCCTATCCTCCAGGCCAGTTGCAGTATTCAATTGACAGTAACAGGCATTAATAATATGCTCACACACCTTGCACTTACCGCCAGGGTTTGGTCTTCTGGCACACTCTCTGGAACCCCCTGTAAAATACAGCTTTTGAATACAAACATGTACATTTGAACACTTTATCAAGGTTTCAGTAACTTTACACCAGACAATGATATGCTCACAAGTCAGATAAACATTGAAATAGATTACTTTGCATGCAAGCAATTAAGTCCCTGTATTAAACAGTCTACAACTACTGGGTACCCAGAATGTAATGCTGGCATACCAGAAACAGTGCCCGGGGTGGCCAGCATTGAAGCTGTAGGTGGGGCTCTTGATGGAAAAACCATTAACATTAGTGGTGCAAAGCAAATCAACTGTATCCATGGCCAGTTGGCCTAGTCTTTTAAAACACTTGTACACTAACTGAACACAATCAGATGGTACCTTAAATTAATTGAAACACTTGTTGCAGGGAGCTACCCTGGTTTTACTCACTGTACCCAAAAGATGGATAAAGGCACTGGTGAAATGAAGACCTGTTGCTGGCAGTTGCTGCTCATGGGGACCTGGGTTGGCATGACTCATCTCTACTTCACAGCCTTGCCCTATAGGTGACTGCAACCTGCGATGATTTGCTGCACAGAGGCTGATTCCCTGGATCAGGTCTCTCACCGACAGGCTGTTGCTGGTAGAAGAACAAATGGCTTGGGCTGAGCTTGACATGGGCCCAGATGCAGAAAGTGTCTCTGGAATTAGCTGGCGAAACCCCCAGCTGGTATTGCAGCTGTTGGTGGCGTTGTGTCTAAAAGTCAACGAGTCAAACTTGATTGCGTGCCCAGCACACATGGTATGTTAACCAAGTGTTGACAAGTCCTGCAACCAGTTTAGTATCCAGCAATTAAATTATGCATTAAGGAATTAAATTATGCATTTAACCATGCTGAAGTCATATGAGGGCAAATGATCTGAATCAAGATATATTATGTTGTGGTAATGTGAAGGACATCAACAATCTCAGGACTCAGGAAGTACTGTACTTGGGAGATCAGCTTGTCATAATCATGAAGCGGGCATGTAAGCACTATTATATCTGTTGCATGATCCAGTACGCACTACATTCGAACTGCTATAGGCAACATGGCTGGCATGGAATGAAGAGGCAAGTGAGCTCATCATCTTAAAAATGTGAAAAATGTAGGCTGTCAGCCAGTGGTATCAGTGAATTAAATATGTGGAAAATAACAGTAGTACACATGCCAGAGAGTAACTACATGGGAATGCTGCTTCAGAAAAACAGCAGGTGCATCAAAAGTTGACAAACAGAAATAGATTAGTTGTCGTATTGGTCCTTGTAAGAACAGGTCCAGAAGCAAATAATTTGATACCTTTTATTGGACCAACATAGATGTTACAAAAAGAAAATGAAGTCTAAGCTTTCGGACCAACTAAGTCCTTCCTCAGAGTCGAGAAATATATTGATTAATTTTCTCCACCCTGAGATCATTTTAAAATAAGATGAAATGAGCCCCTCACAAACAGATGTGTCCTCTGCCATATGTTCTTCATTATTTGCTGCATAACTTTGTGTTCATTCAAATGCATGGTATATTTTTACTACCAAAAGCGTACAGACTACATGGGAAGTCAGCTCATCATTGATAACATGGGAAAAAGAAAGACAGACATGGTGCATCATGCTTCTATACACAGTGCAATGCAGGCCACATACATCAGGCATGGTGGTCCTGAATGATGTGCAAAGTTAACAGGTGACTGAAGAATGCTTTGGTGGACATGTACACTTGCATTCATTACAACTAGTACCCAGAAAGGGCCAGGCCTTGTCATATGGGGGTTGGAAGTAATCTTTTTCTAGTAACTCAAACAGGCAGTCAGACAAGTGAAGAGCAGTTACTGTACTTCAATGGATCAAGCAAAACAGAAATACTGTAAATGATGATAATTTTAAAAGATTTGCTCCCACCATCTTGAGTGAATTACATCAATGACAATTAAGGATGATCTCCCAGAATTCCCCTAATGACAAAATGTATAAAGTCATGATTCCCTATTTTTACTTTTCCTCCTCCTCTTTCCAAACATAATGTCTGCATCTGCAAATGTTTTGGGGGTTATACACAAATTTAAGTGTCTTTAACAGTGATCGGTGTAAGCCCCACATATTCATTTTCAAGAAGGTGTTTCTTTGTACACTGTGGCATTAAACGCATTATCTTGTCCTTCAAAAGGCTTCCAGTGGTGCTAAAGATTTGCTCAGGGTACACATTGGAACAAGGACATGCTCTATAATATACTTTTGTTTCTGTCAGAGCTGTCCACAATGCCATTTTGTTTTTTTCCCAGAAATTCAGTGTATTTTTACCTATACAAATGCTTAGCTTGTTTATAAAGCACAATGGTACTCATAGTCAGGTTCCCTCATGTCAATTAGTATTCTGAGTGAACAGTCAGGAACTGAGAAGGAAATTGCTTTGCACTTACCTGTCCTCTTGGAATCTGCCAGCTAACTACTGATGCACTGCTCACAGGTAAAGGGTATGTGATGGCACACAAATTTGCAGCACTAGCTCTGTACAATGGAACCTTCTGACTCTAACAAGTGTGAATATGACAATGTATATTTGTAACATTTAAAGACAGTGACACCATTTGACACTAGGGTTGGGCGGATTGTTCCGAGGGAGATCCAGACCATCAGATTGAACCTGCACTCTACGGACCCAGATAAATGCTGACTTCATGGTAAAAGTCCGGTTCTGGGTCCGTGGAGATGCCGTTTACCTGATTTTGTTTTCTGTTGCCATGGGGATGCCGTCAGCATGTACAGGCGGCCATCAACATCAAGTCAGGCAACAGAAGGTCACGTGATGCACTCACAGTATATAGCCATGCTGAGTGCGCCACATGGCCCAGAACGAGGTGGACCAGCAAGAGAGAGGAGCAGAGAAGCTGTGCTGAGCAGCAGAGCCAAAACAAAACCAAAAAAAAAGCACCCTAAAAATAAAAACAAGAGTTTCTCCAACTGGAGGGAAGGGAGTGAGACAAAAAAGAAGTTGACGGGGGAGAGAGAACTGTTTGTGAGAGTGAGTGAAGGTTGTCAGGGTTGGGACTTGGCTGGGATCATTGGGAATCAGATTCGGGAGGGAGTCGGGATTGGGGAATAGTAGTGTGAGGTGGGGGGATGCTGGCAACGCTGGGCTGGAGACTGTGTGTGAGAAATGGCAGGCTGACAAGATCTGACTTGTGTCATTCCAGAGGAGAGAGAGTGAGACTAGTGTGGAGAGAGGGAGAGAGAGACTCGAGTACTTGAGACCCATTATAGCTACAGAAAATCCCAAATGAAAGGTTTTTTTCTTGGCCTCGGACAGTAGCTGTGTGTACAAAAAGGGCAGGCTGGCAAAATCTGACTTGTGCCATTCCAGATCCAGAAAACTTGGGGCAGAGATTACAGTTACAGAAAATCCCATATGAAAGTTTTTTTTTTCTTGGCCTCAGACAGTAGCTGTGTGTACAAAACAGGCAGACTGGCAAAATCTGATTTGTGCCATTCCAGATTTGGAGTACTGGAATGGGGGGCAGAGATTACAGTTACAGAAAATCTCAAATGAAACTTTTTTCTTGGCCTCAGACAGTAGCTGTGTGAACAAAAAGGGCAGACTGGCAAAATCTGACTTGTGCCATTCCAGATTCAGAGTACGGGGGGCCCAGAGATTACAGTTACAGAAAATCCCAAATGAAAGTTGTTTTTTTCTTGCCCTCAGACACTAGCTGTGTTTACAAAAAGGGCAGGCTGGCAAAATCTGATTTGTGCCATTCAAGATCCAGAGTATGGAGGAGGGGGAGGGGCTCATAGATTACAGTTACAGAAAATCCCAAATTAAAGTTGTTTTTTTTTCTTGGCCTCAGACAGTAGCTTTGCGTACAAAAAAGGCAGGCTGGCAAAATCTTTGACTTGTGCCATTCCAGATCCAGAGGAAAGAAGGAGAGACTACTGCAGATACCAGAGAAGTTTTACAGTTACATAAAATTTCCAGTTGTTTTTTCCTGGCTTTAGTGTGGCTGTGTGTACACTAGGGCAAGGGCAGCAAGGTGACAAAATAAATCTTTGTGATGTCTAGTCTGGACTCAGAGGGGTGAGGGAGAGACTGCAGGGTGGTCTACAATAAATGTAACAGTTCTAGAAATCCCAAATAAAATGTTTTTCCTGGCTTCAGTGTGGCTGTGTGTACAGAGCAAGTGCAGCAGGGTGGCAAAATAAATCTTTGACCTGTGCCATCCAATCACAATTAACAATCATCATCACCTACTGTACATTCAATCACAAATTATGATTTCATGTATTAAAAAAAAAATACTGTGCAGACAACATACAAGTTAATGCACCTGCCCTGTGCTGCTGACTGTGGGTGACCCAGGATAATCTGACTGTGACTTGTAGCAAGCTGAGTGTTTACAGTACAACACAAGTAAAGCACAAGCACTACACACAAGTGTCATCATCATCACTCATTCCCCATTATTCCTTACTATCAATAGTTTTATAGCATATTGCATTACAAACTTACATTACATATAAGCATTAACCACCCCCAGTGTGGGACTGTGCTGCGTGTGACTAATGCACCAGATGTGTTTGCATCTTCAATTCAAATTCTGAGGCACACTTAACAGTTGCTGAATTTGGTCACTTAACAATAACTGTATTGTAGGAGCCACTCTGGTAATCTTGAAAGGAAGTGGTGGTAGACTGCTGTGCTGTTGGTGTGCTGTGTACGCTATACAATCACGAGCCACGATACTAAATTTGTCCCTGACCTGTGGGTGGGAGTCATCAGAAGAACATCATGTTAGAGGGATCTTTTGTTACAAAATGGCACACTCTATTTCTCAGGTAGGCAGTGGCACTGCAAAAGACAGCAATCAGCCTGAAAAGGGAAAACAAAATCAAACCCCAAAAAGTGATTTATTCACTTCTAAGGTTTTGTCTTCCAAGCGAATGCTTGAATCCAAAAAAAAGTGAATGTCTCCTATCATTATCAGTCCCAAGTAAAAAAAAAAGTTATGTAGTTTAAAAAACTAAAAGCATGGTGGGTACCACCCACAGAGGCACCCAACGGTATGGAACAATTGCATACTATGCTACTGCCACTCCCTCATCTGATTCTTCTGAGGTTGAACCTGACAAGGGTAACACTAATAATAAAGATGAAGACAATGATCAGGCAGCACAGGATTTGCTGGAGGGGATGGACATTGCAGATGAGGAAGGAACAGGCAGAAATGTTTTGGTTGCAGAGGGGGGCAGTGGGAATAAACCACAAGAGGAACAAGACCCCAAAAAATCTGGGGGTGGACCCTGAAAAGGTGACCAAGGTGTTGTACCTTACTGGGAAAAAATAAAAAAATATCATCTTTTGTTTGGTCATACTTCTCCACTAGAGCTTCCAATGAGTTGATAGCAACATGCACTATTTGTAAATGGCCAGTCAGCAGTGGTAAAAGGAAAGGAGCTTTGGGAACTTTAGCACTGAAAAGGCACCTACACAGATGTCATAACATTACTGAGAAGTTCAGTTGTGAGTCTTGAAGAGATGTGAAAGTGATAGCTCACTACACTCAAGGGTACGTCCCACAGATGAAAGCAATGGCAGCCCCCTCAGCACTACACCTCCACCACCACTTCCTGCCATTCGAAGGATTCCTCCAACTATTACAGAAAGAGATCATGTGTTCAAAAGCCCTCCTTCTTTATGGAGACAGCTTACCATCTCAGAAACATATGAACATAAAGCCAAATACCCTTTGACTCACCCAGTTGCTGTTACAATAACCCACAAAATTTCAGAAATGATAACTGTTAATTTGCTACCATATAACAAGGTTGAACACATAGGATTCAGGTGGCTGCTTGAGTACCTTGAACCTCGATATAGTATACCATCTCGAAAATGCTTCTCGAAAACAAGCATTCTAGATCTTTACAATGTTGTATGTAAAAAATGTAGACGCATGTTGTGCAATGCTGTTGTGAGGGTGGTGCATCTCACAACAGATATTTGGACAAGCTGTCGGCCTGAACCCTTCATGCCTGTTATGGCACATTGGGCATGTTTCGATAATTCACATGGGACTGGGGACAGTGACTCATCGCAGTTTGCTATTCTAAGAATGTTTTATTTTCCCTCTGAACATTCCTCATAGAACATCAGTGAAGAACTCCAAAAACCAATACAGCAATGGCTCACTTCACAGAGACTCTCAGTTGGCTTTATAGTTGCAGATAATGGGTCCAACATAAGGAAGACCTTGAAGGAGGGGGGCTTTGCTCACATCTGCTGCTTTGTGCATTGCTGAAATTTAATAGTTCACAGTTTCCTCAATGACGACAGGGAGATTAAGGCTCTCATTAGCACTGGTAAAAGAATATGCACTCATTTCAGTCACTCAAGCAAAGCCCATCACTTTTTGGAATAAATACAGCAAGAGCACTGTTTATCTTTGTACAGACTGATTCAAGACATTTCTACTCAATGGAATTCAACCTTTTATATGTTACAAAGGTCACTAGAACAAAAGAAAGCTGTCAGACAGTACACCTTAGAAAATAAAATTGGTGATGCAGGCATCTATATTACTCCACCACAGTGGGCCATGCTGGAGGTTCTAAGTTTCCTGCTACAGCAATTTGAAGAAATCACCAGGGAGGTTAGTGCAAACACAGTAACTCTGAGCCAGGTGATACCCCTAATAAAAACTGTAAAATTCAGATTGAATCTGATTAGGGAAAAGTTAGAAAAGCAATACAGTTCCATAATCATACTGGCTGCCAGTGGTGCTGACACATGCAGGTTGCCCTCCAGAATACAACAAGATCTAACAAGACGTATGATCAAAAAAGTCACAGAAGATGACAAACTATGCAAAATGCTTCATTCTGAGTACTACATTAAAGCAACAATCTCAGACACATGATACAAATCGAAGCAACTATTAAGTGATGATAACGACACTTGTTTTGAGAGAAACAAGAAATAATTGACGAGGTGTATGCTGTCATGGAACAGAGTATAACAGCAGCACCACATTCAGAATCTTCCTAACGACACAGCAGTACAGCATCAGGTGGCCCATCCTCTACTGTTGCAGCATTTTCTCCCTCGTCCTCCTCAGCCACTGCAGCTGAGTCTTCTTCTTCTTCACCACCAGCCAAGCATAGCACTGTCCCACAGTCACTTGGTTCAGCTTCATATCTCTGGAGTCACGTAGAAGATGTTACTGTAACATTTTCATCTGCCTCTTGTAACACAGCCTCAGCACAGACCATTGCTGAAATGTACCTGGCAGAGCCCAATATCAGCTGGAATGCTGATCCTTTGAAATACTGGAAATCCCAAAAAAATATGTGGCCTGCTTTAATAAACATTGCAATGAAATACATGAATTGCTCTCTGACTAGCATCTGTTCAGAATGATTGTTCAGTTCAGCTGGTAACGTCATTACTGACAGACGATCCTGTTTGACACAAAAAATTGCTGAGCACCTCAAATTTCTCAAAGTCAGCATTCCTCACTTTTATTTCAAATATGATACCTGAATAAAACATACACTGACTGCTCCGAGCAGGTCCTATGTACAAAACACTTTCAAGAATTTGTGCCTATGGTGAAAATCTTTTGTGAATACATGAGGTAGAACTTAATTACAACAAGTCAGGTCAGGATGGACTAGGCCAGGACACTATGATCACATGAGCAGCACAGAATAGAAAAAAAAATAACATCAGTGGGGTCAGAGTCCAAATACAGCAAGCAACTGCATTTCATGTCACAAACTTACTTGGTGGTACCTGGTAACACTCTTTGATCTGGAAAGTAGGGTACTGCTGTCTACTACTACTATCAGTTTTTGTCCACAAGGGTTACAACTACTACTTATTTATCAGTTTTTGTCCTTACTCCAGTCCTACTCTTTACTACTACTACTTGTCACTTGTGCCCTCAGCAACTGATCCTGAGTCCTGTCTCTACTGTTTTAATTTTTGTACAGTCGTGGCTTAGCAGATGCCTGAATGTTCAGAAACTGAATACTCTTTGTATATTTCTCACGTCTTCAATATTTGGCTGTAAATACTTCACAGAAAAAAAATACTACTGAACTGAAAATTCATAAAGTTTCTTTATTGTTTGGGTGTGTACATGGTATGCTCTACTGGTTACATCTCACATTAACTGGGCTGATATTATTATATTACTATATTTTATTTGTGACACTTTCATTACTTGGCAGTGGCTAGCAGCAAGCAGTTGTGGAACTAGGAAGGATATCATTGTGTTGTGTTGTGTTGTATGTCGTCAGGTCTTTAGGTGGCAGTGGCAAACTTTTTTATGACTGCATTGCAACTGACCAGTGCAATGTGTGACTGGCTGCCTGCCTGGGTGGTGATCACTATGTCTTTCATTTTTCTTCTTTAAGGATTCAGCATCCTCAGCATGTTGATCAGATTCAGTAGAAGTAGTCGTAGTACTAGAAAACATTACCACATCTTGGACCAGGTAGTGTACCATACACTACAGTACACTGGGGCCTGCAAAGCAGTTGCATCATTCACGTGGGTAGAGTGGGTAGGCTCATTTGATCATTCATATAAATTTCTTTGGCTTGTTCAGCTCTGACTGGAACATCCATCAAAAAATTACCCACACAGTACCATTAATGAAAAAAGAAATCTTAGCTGCCTGCAGTGCTTGGTGGCACTATGATATAGGTATTTGGATCTGTCTGTCTGTCTGTCTCTCTCGCTCCGTCTTTCCCCGCACACTTATGTCACAGGCCTGAGCAGAATAAGCCACCATTATAGGCCAAACATGAAGGGGCTAGTAGTGACAGATTGCTTTTTAATTTAGCAGTTTTACTTTTAATTTTTATACAAATAATCCATTAAATTATTTCCTTTGGGCTTCTGTGTCAAAGTCAAGCAACTTTGGCCACTTTTATGTATTTTTTGCATTTTTTCAAATATTGGTCAATAAATCAGCACTAATCAGGATAAATCAGAACTTCACTGTATTCTGGTTCTTATTTAATAAGAGTCAGAACTTCAGCACATTCTCCTAGCCCTATTTGACACAAAGTATTACAACTACTGTACTTGAGAAGGAGGACATCATGATGAAGGGTGCAGGAAATTGGAAAACTGCTTCACCAAAATTTTTGTGACATTTTAATCATTCTTCACCTACTAAAGTGGCTATTTTGCCTGAAGAAGTCTATGTGTAGTAACATTTCAACAACAAAAGTGCTGCTGACGTGTTACTTCTGTATGTACAGGTTTCATTGGGTAAAGTTACATTTTACCGGTGAGGAAATATGTAAAGTGTGGACTTAGTTTAAAAACACACTTTTTTGTCATTTCAACCCCCCACCCACTGTACATACATCGCTCACCAACACTCAGCTGACAGGTAACTTTTGGACACATCCCTCCACCCAGTCCCCCCATTAGCACCCACTTCCCTCCTCTCACCACTGTCCCATTGAAGCAGGTGTTATTTATTTATTTATTTGTTTGTTTGTTTTTGTTAACTGGGTAAAGTGTGCTAGCCATAAGAATGACTATTTTCAGACATGACCTGGGAGGTAACAAAGTAATGGAACAGAGTACATGAGCATAATCAGAGCAAATATTGGTGATAAAGTAGTGGTACAGGATACATGCCAAGATAAGGTATTGGTACAAAATACATAACAGGATCCAAAACAATAGAGAAACAGAGACAAATGCAAAGCAAACTGATCACTTCTTAATACGATAGGCAAAATAAAATATAAAAGTATAAAGCTAGCCAGCGTACATGTCGTATAAGGTAAGTGCTACTGTAAAACGGCAGAAGCATGTTTTACCATACCTTGGTAACATTCATAGGAAAAATAATATATCATCGGTCAATTGGACAAGGCCACAACTAAAGGGGGTAAAGGCAATTGCCAGACAGGGAACTGCACAAGGTCTCCAGTAAATGGAGAACAAAACAGCATGAGGGAAATAACAAGCTAGAGGATGCAGACAGGGTTAATAGAGGGAGAAATACAGGGCCAGTGCAACTTAGGTAGAAAGAGAGGGTATATTGGGCCAGAGGTGGAAATGAACAGGGAGAGGAGTTAAATAGGGAGGAAAGGGGGGATAAATAAGTGTTGGTAGTTAAAAGACAGTATGTTCAAGTGGGATTAAAACAATTGCATTGCATTGTGCATTAGTGATGAGAAGAGAGCGATGTTTCTTTTTAAAGAGGACATGAGAGGGTGAGAGCCATAGGTCAAGAGGAAGTGCATTCCAGTATTTTGGGGGCAGCATGAGCGAATGCACAGGCACCCTTGGCGATTTTACACCTAGGTATTTGAAGCAAGGCATGGTCAGCTGATCTGAGGCCATAGGAGGAGGACTTGGGGAGTAGCAAGGAGGAGGAGGAGTGTTAGATCTCATAATGCTGTCCATAATGGAGCCAAGGGCAAGGTTCCTGAGGACAGAAGGGGGGCAATTAAGGTCAGTGTAGAGATGACAGTGGTGTTTAAGCCGAGGGGCTGCTGAGGCATAGCAGCAGATATTATTGTACATAATATCCCACTTGTGTAGAGAAGCCTTGGATACATTAGCATAGGTTGCTGCATCATAGGTAAGAGATGGGAGTAGGATGCCTCTGGCAATAGCCAGTCTCGTAGAGAGGGTCAGGGCATAGCTAGTTTTATATGCCACCCCAATTTTGGAGTGGACCAATCTGCAAGTGGCTAGAATGTGTTGATCAAAGTCAAGGGACCCATCCAGTAGAATCCTTAGATACCTAAAGGAGCTTACCATTTCCAATATGGAACCGTCAAGTCTTTGCCTAGCTTTACATTTAGCTGCTGAGCCAAATAACATGGCTTTCATTTTGCCTACATTGAGGACTAGCTTTTTTCTATGAAGCCAGATTTGGATAATGTGAAAAGAGGCTGAGAGACTGAGCTTGATCTCAGATACGTCATTCGAGCTGGAATACAGGACCAGATCATCCGCACAGAGGAGGGATGAACAGAAAGGGTTATCATTTGCAATCTGGTTTATGAAAATAGAGAAGAGCAAGGGGCCCAGGACTGATCCCTGTCACCTATATTGACAGAGGTGTGACCGGATATGGACGAGTTGAATTTGACAACCTGGGTTCTGTTTGATAGGTAGTTTCTGAACCATCCAATGACCTGGGGTGAGAAGCCCAGTGAGAGAAGATTGTCAAGAAGAAGAGGATGATCTACAAGATCAAATGCTTTGGTAAGATCAACGAAGACAGCACCTGTCAGAAGACCAGAATCCATGGCACAGAAAGTGTAATTTGTGAACTTAAGCAAGGCAGTGATGGTGCTGTGTCCTTTGCAGAAACCTTGTTGATCATGCGAGAGGAGATCATGCTTAGTGATATAATCAATGATTTGAAAGGCAACCAGTTTTTTGAGGATTTTACTCAAAACAGAGATGATAGCTATGGGTATATAGTTGGAGGTGTCCTTCTTATCCTCTTTTTGAAAATAGGAGTGATTCTGATGATTTTCCGTATGTCAGGGACTTTGCTGTGACACAGAGATAGAGTGAATATTCTAGTCAGGGGTGTGGTGATAAAAGGGGCTGCGAGTTTTAGAAGTTTGAGCTCAAGACTGTCTGACCAAACAGCGGTAGTATCAGATATGGTGTTTCACAGCTTTAAGACATCAGCATACTGAATGGACTCAAAACAAAATGGTGGATAGTTCTGGTCTTCAGCCCACTATGCTAACAAGATGCATGGATTGCATATGAACAAAGGGAGATTCTTCCTTTTTCATGAGGAACCTGATTTTTTTTCCCAGCAGGCCTTGTCCTTCATGGGAATGCAGTCACCAGCAAATCTGTGCAAAATACTGTCCCCAACCACTCCAAAGAAGTAACCACCCCTTCCCCGCCATGTTCCATTGTCCAATCCACATAACTCAACTAACCATTCCCCACTCTACCCCTGTACCATCCATCCATCTAACCCCAAAGCCACCAAAAAATTTAAAGTATGCAACCTGTGTGGTAGAAAATAAATGCACCTCTTTATAACAGCATTCAGATCATCATCCCTTTCAGTACTGAACAATGAATGGATGATGACACTCTCTTGAGCGGTAACACCTGCTTGACTGAATGTTACTCTGCCAGTGAAGTTTTACTTTGCTGCATCTCTACAATAGTGCAGCAGTATTGAGATATTTTTAGTCTTGTTGACATGTGACATGGCACCACTGTGCTCATCTAGCATTATTCTTATGATTGTTTACACTCTGTTGGATAGATAGTTCTTATCTTCAGCCCACTATGCTATCAAGATGCATAGATTGCATATGAACAAAGAGATCTTTTTCCTTTTCACGAGGAACCTGAATTATTTTTTTCCCAGCAGGCCTTGCCCTTCATGGAATAAAGCTTATTTTCTTGCTCTTTTTCACTGAATAATTTGTCTTGTTTTTACTCCACAGTGCCCTAACAGTCAATGACAAGTTCAAATGCAATGTCCTTCTTTCTTCTGTGTACAATAGTTTGAGGAGAACCTGTTTTATTTGGTCTTTGAAAAGTGTTGAGAAATAATGGCAGCACATAGAATTTCTTTTAAGCATACCAGCCACTCCTTATTTAACTATGTAGGTCCTGAATGAGTTGCTCAGTATCACTCTTGTTCTTCTCTTGATGGAAATCAGTTGCGATGTGTCGTTAAGAAATATACAGAAAATGCTTGTGTGATAGAATCTGGCTCAAGGATCGTATGTTTAAGTTGAGTTACCACATGAACCCCTTAAAGATTCCAGACTTGTAACTGAGTTTTTAATAAACTCTGGTTGCTGGCCAGAAGAATGACAGCTGCAACAGAAGAGTCATATATTATCACATACCTGGGACAGCCAGTTGCTGTTCTAGGATTTATTTATTGATTGGACATTATCATGCATTTCATTTTTTTATTCTACTGGAATGAATGTGAGAGGCTGTAGTGAGTGAAGACCTCTTACACAGCCAAGAGGTCTTCATACACTGCATCATGCCACTGCTGCAGCATTCTAGATTCCTTTTTGGTTTTCAGTCACTTATAGCCTGCCACCTGGTTCACAGCGGACCTCTGTGCCTATCAGATGAAAATGAAGAGGCACAGTTTAGCATACCTTATTATACATTTGCAACCCTTCCATGTACTGGTAATAAATTAAAACATCGGGGGTGGAGCAGCAAGAGGGACACGCTGCTGCTTCACTCCACACCATACCAAACAAGAGCTTCTGATTTTAGATTTTAATCTCTGCTAAGTTTTGTTTAATTCTCTAAATGAAATTCATGTTATTTTAACATCAGACCTACAATAGTAAACTTGGCATCAGTTTATAGTGAGCAAGTGGACTCATTTGCTGGACACATTGCTAGTTACTGTTGGTTTAACTAGTGGAAGTAATGAATTGTAAAGTCCGGTCCGGCTGAATTGACACAAGGTGCATGTCTGTGCTGAACCTGGATAGGTCAGGACAAAGTACTAAATTCCCGAAGCCAAGGAATTAAGTTGATGAGATAACACCAATTGCAAGTTTTATAAGGAAAGGAAACAAGTCAGTGTTGTACTGTAAATGCCGAGTCATACAGGAGCACAGTATGTGCTGGGATGCCTGAACGCATCCTAGAAAATGTATGCCACCTTTGCCTAGGTGGTATTTGTTGTCATTGGATTTGTAAATTTTATTACACTCAGTGGAGTGCTTTTCTTTTGTTTTTTTCTTTTAGGTATGCACAGAAGATATGTCGGAATTTGGAAAGAAATGCTTAAAGTGAAGGCTTGTGGCTTGCAAGAAGCAATGCACATAATTGAGGGACTCCCGGTTAATGGAGGAGGGAGCCTAAAAGGGAACCTGGTTTAATTTCCCAAGTTTGTTTGAATAAAAATATTGTTGGATCGTGTTAAAGTGTAAGCGAACACTGCTGGTCAAAGTAAGCTGGCAAAAGTCAGTATTTAAGGACGCTGCTTGGCGATTATGAAAGTTGGACACGGGGGTAAAACCATTTAAGAGATACTTTGATTCTCATTTTGCAAATGATTAAATAAGAGAATTGATTTGGAAAAGCTGGGTCCTGTTTAGCAGACCACTCATAGTTTTAGAACTCTTAAACAGGAGTCTAAATCATTGACCTTTTTTACCATTCTAAATGCCTTGTAGCTGGTCTTCTACTCGTGCCACATGGGAACGTGTATTGTTCCCATGTAACTTTATTAAATTTCATTCAATCTTCTAAGTCAGAACTCCAAATTCCTCTACAAGTATTGTAAATTAAAGGCTTATTAACTGGATTCCTTTATGTACAGTTCATGTTGTTTAGAAAATGGGGAAAGCAATTTGAGCCTTCTGATTGGCTCAGACACTTCTCTAGGTGGGCGTCTATCAGACAACAAATGCCCACCTATTAAAAGTGCCAGTCTAGCCTGCCCCATTACCAGAATCATGCTGCCCATCCTGGTCTGTAATTGGGTAAAATCCCCTCAGTTTGTTTTTAAATGTTTGCCATTTTTGTCTCGCTTAGCGAGAGACGGTGACGCACAATACTGTGGATTAGAACTACAACCTACTAACAATAAGCACTGCATCTTGTTCCTCATTGCCACAGCCAAAAAAAAACATTTTGTAATGCTTACTTTTCTTCTTTGCTGCTGTTTCATGTCACCTCCCTCGATCTGCAGCTCCTGACCTTTCACCTCGGGTGCTGCTCGCGTTATATCTAATGACCGCATTGCACTTCCTACTTACTGTAAATTTACCAACTGCATCATGCTACATTAAAACTTAAAAAGAAACTAAAAAGAACTACAAGGAAAGCAATAGTGCTACAGAACAGGGGAAGGGATTCAACAAACTATTGACAAGAGAGCATGCTGCTTCGCAACTCCACCCCCCCCCCATACTTCTGGGTAATGCTGTCAGCTTCTGGCAACTCAAAACACACAGTCTCAAATCCCTTCTGTTATACACAGGAAATGAAGCTGCAGTAGTGCAAGTGTGTGTCCCTTGCTTTGGAAGTATATAAAGGAAATCCCTTCTCTTGTTCTAAAGATGCTGTTGGGTGGAGGGGGGTTTACTACAATAGAATGGTTCTATGACCTGTTTGTGGGGGGGAGGGTGGCAACAGGATATAGAACAGCACACAAATGGAGGGACTACTTTATCAAGGAAAGGTTCTTTTCTAGCATTTTCATTGATTTTCACAAGGATTTCCCTACTAAAATTATTACATCATTAAAATATACACACATTCTCATTTTCTAAGCACAATAATACCCTCCAGGGTGGGTGGTATGGGCTATACCCACCCTTCCTGGGGGTTTAAGGCCCTCCGTCTGTGGCGTCAGGCCTCATTACGCCTCTGGGAGGGCGGATATACCCCAATACCACCCACCCTGTATGGTATTATTGCTTGTTGATTACACTGGGATGTTATTTCAGTGAACAGCGAGAGTCTGATTATGGGACAAAACCCCTTAGTGTGCTTCTGCCTTTTGTGGAGTCTGAACTCCCTTTTGCTTTATAGACTTATTATGGTTTATAGTATTTAGGCGTTGGAAGCCACAAGCGGGATTACTGACTACAAAACAGAATAGCATAATTTTTATTGGTGCTTTATCATGTTTGATGCTTGACACTAGACACTATTTGAACGACAGTGAGAGATCATCTAAATGGTGTTTTGTGGTCCAGTGGCCTCTGCTAACACTAATTTAATGGACTCTTGTACATGATAAGGAGCCCTTTAGCTGTGACACATTAATTTATGGACTTCCATGCCAACGGAGCCCTAAACACTTGTCCTAAAAAAAGTGAATGAACTTCTGACTAAATTGGAGCTGTAACTCTGGCTGGAAGCTTGTGTGCTTTCCATGTTTTATGCTAAATGTATGAAGGTTGGGAATGTTTCCATGTATAAGCCTTTTTTTATAAGTTTCCAAATATTTGTCCAGCCTTTTAGTGCTCTGAGTTTATTATTCACCAACTTATTTAAATGTTCTGGATTGGATGGCTGTTAGGTTTGAATTTATTTTAGTAAATCCTGGAGAAACTGATTTAATTAAATGAACTGCTCTTCATAATTATACAGCTGTAAGGTTAAAACTTTAATAACTACTGTTGTGAGTATGTAGGTCATTTTAGCCTAATTAACACATAGACTTTTTGTTGACCTCCTAATTGATTGGCTCGACTTATTAAGCTCTGGAGTTGTTGGGACAGGTCCAGGTATGGTCCTGCAGTTGGATGTTAAAGAACCCTTAATATGGGCTCCCCTTGCTGAAGGTTTTATAATTGGAGGACGAGTAATGGCCTTTAATCAAAGCTAAATATGGCCTGTATAGGGCCAGCTTCCAACAGGCCAAAGTTGTGCTCCTATGTTTAAATTTAAGACAGCCCAAATTTGGGGGGCTGAATCAACCTATAGTGGGGTAAACGTCTGGAGTGGTCCTATTGCAGATGGAGCAGTGTTTTACTTGGTATTACTTGGTATGAAAGAACAGAAGAAGGCCAGAGCCCATCGAGCCTGTTCCCCACACTATGTGGGACATTATTTATCTATTATCCCTCAACCAAACATCTAATTTGATTTTAAAGACAGTGGCACTAGTTGCCTCTACCAATTCTTGTGGCAAGGTGTTCCATACAATGGATGCTCTTATTGGAAAAAAGTTTCCCCTTTTGCTGGTTTTATAAGTTTTTACTTCAAGCTGTTTATTATGCTGTCTCAAAACATGTCTCCTTTTGGAGAGTGTTAGACCACATGTTTCCATTAGATCTGGTGAATTTATTAAATTAAAAACCATAAGCATATCACCTCTTAATCTTCTAGTTTAAAGAGAGAAGAGACCAGTAGCTTTTAATCTGTTCTGATAATCCAAGTTTGTTAATCTTGGAATCACTCTAGTTACTCTCCTTTGAACCTGTTCAAGAATTGCTATGTCTTTTTTTGGTTTGGATTCCAGAAAGGGGAGCCATAGTCTAGATACGGTCTAATGTATGCCCTATACAATCGAATAAGGCATTGTTCAGTGTGATAAACAAAAGTGCGTTTTATTTGCCTCAAAAGTCTGTTGGTCATGTAAGCAGTTCTAACACAGTGATCATTTGATGTGAGTTTATTATTAACATATATCCCTAAATCTTTTTCATAATTTGATGAGTGAAGTGGTAGTCTGTTTATATAATATATCATTTTTGGGTTATTTACACCGAAATGCACTACTAAATATTTGTCTTGATTAAACTGCATATGATTTTCATTTGCCCAAAGTGTTAATTTTTCCAAATCCTTCTTTAATGCAGAAATGTTTTCTTGATTATTAACCTTGCCCCCCCCCAATTTAGTATTGCCTGCGAATTTAACCATAAAGTTATTTGGCCCTGTTTGTAAATCACTGATAAAGAGATTAAACAATGTTGGTCCCAAGACCAATCCCTGTGGTACACCACTTGTCACACTACCCGAATCAGACAAGATATCATTAATTCTGACTCTCTGAGGATGATTTGTCAACCAGTTTAAAGTCCAGTTGACAATATCAGGTGACAAACCTAGATTGTGCATTTTAATAATGAGTTTTTCATGTGAGACTTTATCGAAAGCTCTACTAAAGTCCAAAAGAATAACATCAGTAGGGTTACCCACATCTAGTAGAGTACTTATATTATTGTAAAAATATATCAGATTGGTGGTGCAGGAATACTTGGGAGTAAACCCATGCTGATTTGAATCATAAATTCCTAATTTTTTACAATCTTGATCTATTAGAGACTTCATTACTCGTTCCAATAATTTACCAGCCACTGAGGTCAGACTAATCAGATGATAATTTTGCACAGAACCTCTATTGCCTTTTTTAAATATGGGAGTAACTATTGCTGAACACCAATCATTTGGTACAATGCTTTCTTGTAAGGATTTGTTGAAGATAATTAACAAAGGTATAGAAATATTTATAGAGGTTTCGATCAGAAACCATGGATGAATACTGTCTGGGCCCGGACTAGTATTTTTTTTTTTAGTTTATTGATAGCCTGTATAATGTCAAGTTGGATAGAACCTATGATAATCTACGTGGTGAACTTTAAATGTACTAATAGGTGATTTTTGAGAGAAGACAGAACAAAAGTACTTATTAAAGAGATTCAAGGTTTCTATATCAGATAGAGAAGAGCCATTGGTTATAATGGGACCAATGGTCCTTGATACACCTTTTTTTTAGTTTTTATATAGGAGAAAAGAGATTTGTGACAGTCTTTTGTGTGAGCTAGTTTAAATTGTAGCTTATTTTTTGCCAATTTAATAGAATTTTTGAAGTTTTTCACAGTCTGTATTCATGTAATAGAGTAGTTTTAAAGGAACAGAACTATTCTTAAGTTTCCTAAAAAGTTTAATTTTTATCTGATTTTTAATTGTCATGTTGAACCAAAGGGGAATTTTTCCTTTATTATTAAATTTCCTCTTAGATGGAATAAAGGTATTTTCCAAATAATGTACAATGTTTTTTTTTAAAAAGTCCCAAGCTTGTTGTGTTGTACAATTAAGAAGATTAGGTTCCCAGTTTATGTTTTGTAAGTATTCATTGATTTTAGAAAAATTTGCTTTATTATAATTTTTTTATACAGTATAACTTCCTTTGTGTAGTTTTAAACTGTTGAATTTCAAAAAGAATAGATGAATGATCACTGGTCCCAAGTGGATCCCAAATCTGTAAATTGCTAATTTGTTGCTCTATGTTAGTAAATAACAGATCCAAAATATTAGGACCTTGAGTGGGTTCAGTAAAAAGTTGTTGTAATCCAGTACTAACTACCACATCTATTAGTCCTTTCTCGGCATAGGACTGTCCTGAGAATGAGTCCCAGTTACTATGAGAGAGGTTAAAGTAACCAAATATTACAGTATCTTGAGAGTCTGAAAAATGTGTAATTTCTTTAAACATATCAGTTGTGTAATCTGAATTTGCAGAAGGAGGTCGATAGATGTTACCAATAGTTATATAGGACTGCTCCTTCAATAAGATTTTAACCCATATACTTTCCAAAGGAAAGGGAGAACACACTTCAAAAGAAGGAATATAATTTCGTATGTACATACACACTCCACTGCCTTGCTTATCTAATCTGTTTTTATGATATTACTTATCACCTGGAATTTCTCTGGACCAAATTGAGGATGTGTCCCACCAAGTTTCAGTTACTCCCCCCACACCTATATTTAAAGTTTTACATTTGGCTTCGAGCTCTGTTAATTTGAGTTGGTTTAAAGATCTTGCATTCAAAGCTAGGAATTTACATTTAGTTGTAATAATATGTTGGTAAGTATTCAGAGACTTGGGAATAGACCCATTCTCCCCCATTGTTTTTAGTTTAAGCAATGATTTATGATTTTAGTGATACTTTTCCCCATAAGTGTACTACCCCTATGACTGAGATGTAAACCATCCCAGCAAAACAAGGAAGAACGATCTGAAAATGATTCCCAGTGGGTAATACAGGGTATATCCTGCTTAAAACACCACTTTCTCAGCCATTCATTTAGGGCTTTGATTTTCTGCATAATGGTAGATGTTGCTCTCGGGACAGGTAGAATTTCAGATATACATACACAGCATCCCCTATCAAGTAACAGGTTACATAACGCCACATAGTCCAGTTGTAACTGATTAAATGGGGTGTTATTTATATAATTAACACCAGCATGTATGATAACCAGTGGATTTTCCCCAGCATTTTGTAAAATTTTAGGCATCATGGAGGTATGCCAGATACCCTGGCCCCACGGAAGCTAGAACAAGTGCAGTTGCTCTTGTCACTATTGCATACCGCCCTGTCAATGTGCTTAACGATTGAATCTCCCTGGACTAACACTTGTTTTGAGACAGTAGGGGTACAAGAATCAGAAACAGGTGATTGTTTAACACACTCTGGAGCGATTAACTTCATAGGTATTGATTTGGTAGCTTGAGACTTACTAGGACAAATATTCATGGGCATTAACTCCTGATTGAAAAGTGTTTTTAAACCATTATTATCAACAGAGGGTGACGAACAGGATAAATCATGTAGCACTTAATTATTTGACACAGTCAATTTCTCAAACCTATTACGAGTTTCAATAGGGGCACTACTGTGTATTTGACTGCCCCTCCTTTTTTAAGAGGCTTTGTGACAATGGTCCAGTCATCATTATCATGAGAAGAGGGCGGATAATCATCCACCTTATAAGAGGGGGCAGAGGCAACAGGTATACTAGTACTAGTCGTTACAATTGTCTCCTCATCAGGAGGCATAGAAATGCTACCTAAATGTGAAGGAAATTGTTCATTAGAATGAAGTTGTTCATCTTTTTTTTTAATTCAATAAATTTTTATTGACACTCTTGACAAAGCACATATTTTACAATGTTGCACAGATATACATTGCAAGTTAAGTGTGCCACAAACATATTAGCTTTCTTGCTGGTCACGTGTTAATAATGTCTACAAAACTAGCTAAGGATATAACAAGTTAGCCAGCCTAATACTTTCCTCCCTACCCACCCACCCCCACCTTCCATAGCATCCACACACTAATTGAAAGGTAACCATAGGATTCTCCGTAGCAGGAGTCAACAGGACAATAGTACATCTAGTAAAGGGGCAGCGTCTACTATTAGGTAATCTTGTCTTGCTGTTGATAAAACGGCTCCCAACGGTCCCCATATGGAGTCATATAATTGAGCTCTGTTACTCATCCTGGCAATATGTAACTCCACTTGTAAGGCAAGCATCACCTCTCTGTACCATTCTATAATTGGTGGGGAAGTCAAGTCCTTCCAGTGTCTTAGAAGGACAGCTTTTGCTGCGGCCGATATAATGCCCATATATAATTTGTCTCGCTTTGTCGTGCCAGTGTGAAAACCATTCAGCAAACAGATTTCTGGTGTAAAAAGGTCCACTATGCCTGTAATTTGTGATAAAGAAGCACTAATTATTTTCCAGAAAGACTGAATCTGAGCACACTCCCATAATACATGGTGTAAGTCTCCTTCCTTGGTTCCACATCTAATACACAAGGGTGACAACAATTTGCCCATTCTGTAAAGTTTAGCAGGAGTGTAATACATATTATGCATGATATTAAATTGCTGTAATTTATATCTATCTTGTCTAATGTTTTTGTGGTTATTAGCCCATATCTGTTCCCAAATTCCCTGATCTTCTACCATCCCTAATCTTTGTGTCCAATAGTAACAGATGCCAGAAGGGAGATTTCCATCTATATTTTGCAATAAATTATAAACTCTAGAAATGGAATGGGGTTGGTCAGCTGCTTTGAGTAATAATGACAACTCGACCCTATTTTGTACCCATCTTTCCCCTTTAAAGTGGGTCTTTACAGCATCGCTAACTTGTCGAAACTTAGAGTTATGTCCCTTTAATTCTGGAAATTTGGTACAGGCGTGCACATATGACATTATCTTCCCCTGGGGAGCCAAGTCCCCTAATTTTAGCCCTTCTAATAGACCCCAGAATCTAGGTGGGATCGGAGTCTGTTGTATTAAAAAGTGTATATTCTGTGTCACAGCTTGTTCTGGTGAGTTGCGCCAATCAACTTTAAGGAGCTTCTGAACCTGCTGCAGAGCTTTGAGCGACCACCCGATAGAGGTGTCCTTCAGTGGTTTAGGAAGAAGCTTAATAGTAGTGTAGGCAATTGAACTCAAAGAAATCGAGTATTTAAGAGCTAAGTCTCTCTCAATGTAGAGCCAAGAAGGCACATAGGAATTTGAGGTTGACGGAGTACTCAACCTGTGCCAATGTACTATTTTACTGATATGCGAGGCAATATAATATTTGAAAAAGGAAGGTAGCGCAAGGTCTCCCGACCTCTTTGGGCCTGTGAGTTTCAAGTATGAATGTCTGACCACTTTCCCCCTCCATAAAAAAACATTAATTGCTTTTTGCAAGTTCTCAAACCATGCCTTAGGTAGGTAACATCCCAGCATGTTTAAGGGGTAAAAAAATTCTAGGTAATATATTCATTTTGACCATTTCTATTCTGGCCCATAATGACAATGGCATTAGGTTCCATCTTACTAGGTCCTGTTTAATGACTTTAACAAGATTATAGAGATTCTCCCTAATCGTTGAGCTTATTCCTTTGATAATCTTGACACCAAGATATGTCAACATTTTTGGTTCCCAAGTCAAACCATGCTCCCTTGCTATGCCGGGGTAACATCTAACATTTAGCGGGAAAAGCTTTGTTTTGGAAACATTCATTTTATAATTGGAAACTCTAGAAAATTTTGTAATTTCCCTTAATATCACCGGTATGCCATTTTCCGGGTTCTATGAAGTTGTTCATCTGTAAGATCAATGTAACTTTCCAATTCCCTAATATCAGTAGAAACTGGTTTAATATTAAGTAGAAATGCTATCTCTGCTTCAAGAGTAATAATCAGATGGCAATTAGCACATACATACTCGCTGCCATACTTTCCCTCACTATACATCAAACATTGCATACACTTACTAAGTTCTTTTTCCATTATTAAAGGTGTATATTTACTAAGTAGAGGATACGCTAAAATTATCTTATCCAAGTTTGTCTAATGCCAGCAGTTTCAGTGTGCCCAACGGACACAGCAGACACACGCAACCATCGTGTCTCTGCTGCCTCCATGCGCAGGGCCCTGCGCACGCCGCCCGCTCATTAGAGGGGCAGTTTGAAGCTCAAAAACAGAAGTAAGTGTCCATTCACTTCTGGTTTTGGCACAAAGTAAAAATAACAATATTTACTTAAATTCAGCAAGATTCTGTGAGTTGAAGGTTTACAAGCCCGTAAAAGGGCAAGAGAACCACCAGGCAGCAGTGCTTTTAACAGAGAGATGTTGTTTTGGGGTAGGAGGTATACTAGCCTATTGCTAGTCCTCCAGGTTCCCACAATGCTCTGCTATTCCCTGAAGAGTCAGTTACAAGCAAATGGTACCACACCAATGTTTCTTTATGATCCTTCCCTTCCTACTGCCAAACAGGAAGTTCCTGTTGATAGTCAAATCCACCTGCTATAAAAGTATAGTGTTTGTGTTTGCTGATCTTTGGAGGAACAGTTAAAGTCTAGGGATTGTAGTAAATATTTGTTCCTATGCTCATAAGCTTTTTCTGCCTGGCTTTGAATGTGAATATTTGATTCTGGAAATAGTTTTTGATGGAGAATTTTTGTCTCAATGTATGGAAAGATGGATTTATTTGTATTTCCTGTGGATATTTTATCATGAAGAAATTGTCTATGTCAAACTGAAAATCTGATATGACTATATGAATTGCGATGCTTGGCAGTGTGGCTAATCACCATTGTCCTAGATGATTGATAAGCACTGCTTACCTTGGCAAGAAATAGAGGTATGTGATATGCCAGTGGTAGGTAGGATACAGTCCTAATGGGATCCTTCAGAGTGATTAAAACCTCCAGGTGCTGGATGTAGTGAATGTAGAACTAATGCTGCACTAGTACATCGGTTGGCATTCTGCTGACACAAAACATGAGGCATTGACTACATAGACTTAACTTCGGCCAAGTGTCAGTATGAGGGAACACTGTGAACGGACCTAGTTACGCTGACTGAAATGTGCTCTATTGTACTGCCTACATGTAAGATGGAGCTGAGAATCTGGTGGATAGAGGCGAGATGCAGCTTAGTCAGTCATCTCTTGTGGGATCCTGAGGCTGACCAAAAAAGCACTCCCTGGTACCCTTACAAGGTAATTTATTTTTAATGCCCCAGGAGAAATTTATATTTTAGTACAGTGTAATTATTTTATATTTTAATAAGAACTGATGTATTAGAGTGATATGACATATTTGAAATATTTAGGCTGCACTACTACTTATGTGACTGAATATGCTGGATTGCATGTGTACTTGACGTTCTTTGTGTAAGCATATTCAAGTGTGATATTTAATTCTTTTACTGTGTAGTTGCATGGAATGACTGCATTAGTCTGCTTTGCTTTTGAATATATTGTAATGGCTTTTTAGCCAAACAAAAAAAATCTGCTTACTACTACTAGGACAAAAAAAATGAAAACATTGCTTAACAAACTGTTTAAAAGTGAAATGAGATCCCCAGCTCTGATCACAGCATCATATCCGTGTCCCCCTCCGTATATCAGAACTGACACACAGGTCATGTAACTCCACATGTATTTATTTACCTTAAGAATAAGTTAAAAGTAAGTTAAGAAACAATTACCAAGGGGAGACCAGAAATTAAAGTGAGTAAAAGAAATGCAAACTGTTACTAAATGGTATATTATTGCTGTAAACTCTCATACCTTGTACCTTCGGTACAAGTCAGAAGCTTGCTTGGCTCCCCACAACCCCCACCTATCATATTATCAATGGGACTCCACTGGAGGTCTGCACCTCAACTTCTCAGCTCATATTGACACATTACACAAGAAACTTCACCCCAAGCTGGGTGCCTTATACTGTAACAAGGGCTGCTTACCCCTGGCAATGCGTAAAGCAATCCTACAGCAAATGATTCTCCCTATAATTGACTACGGTGACATAGTTTACAGCACCATGCATAAAGTCCACCCTCGCAAGGCTAGACCCCCACTTCCATTCCTTCTGCCACTTTGCTTTGGACTGCACGCCCTCTGTGCACCACTGCAACCTCTACAAGATGCTAGACCTTCCCTTGTTACAGGATCGAAGACATACCCATTGTGTGAAGTTAATGGCAAAATTCTGGTCGCAGTCCCTACCCTCCTACCTAGAACCTGCCTTTGCAGTACAACTACCCTCAGCGTATTCTCTCAGGAACACTGACTCCAGGTTATTGCATGACCCTTTAATGATCACAGCCAAAGGGCAGGCCACTTTCAGCTACCGCATGCCTAAACTTTGGAATGCTCTGCCGGCTGACATTAGGCACACAGACACCCCTCAGCGGCTAATCCAGCTCCTCAAGTCATCCTTCCCTCCATCCTGTTCATGCAGTCCTCTCCACAGTAATGCCATATACCCCCCTCCCACATCTAATCCTTTCCACTTTTGGCCTCCGTGAATTGTTAGTAGCTAGGCACTCTGTTAGCTGTTGCCTAAACACCATAGACACTAGCTCTGTGTGGTATTGTATGATCCTGTTTGTTCTGCACTGTAAATTAACTGTATTGTAATGCATGTGTCTCAATTGCTGTACTTGTCATCTCCCCCTTCCCCCAGGACGCATCTGGAATCAAGCGGTACTCCACTCGGGGTGTGTGGTTAGCCGCTGAACTCGATGGACGCCTAATTGAGGAGCTCTTGCCTTTCCCACCGCATATCCGGGTTAAGCCCATTCCGTACCTGCTTTTTTCATTCTTTCTCTTGCTCCGCTGGCTAAAGGAGTGTCCCGCCCTTCGGTAACACCGCTCTGGACCCCCGCTTCGCTCGGGAAGTACTCCGTTGTTCCGACGTCTGCTGATCCATCTGGTGGCCGGGCCTACTGCAAGGATGGAGCCTGCTTCTCCCGCTGTGCCCTCAGAGGGCGGGCTGGCTGAAATTCAGCAGATGTTTGCCGAAATCTTGAACTGCATGGACCATATCGACAGTGCTACCTGGAAGAATACCGCCGACATTGTAGATCTCTCACAGTGGGCTACTGTATTTGAACACTGGCTTTCAGAGACGAAGGATGGTTGCCGGCAAATAGGGGTATGAGTGCTGGACCATGATAGACTTATTCAGCAGTTATGGACCAGGGTGGAGGACTTAGAAAACCGTAGCAGAAGGAATAACTTGAGGTTTGTGGGCTTTCCTGAGGGTTGTGAAGGATCGGATACTATAGGCTTTCTACAAAAGGAGCTTCCCCCCCACCTTCTGGGCTGGCACTTGGAACACCCTCTGGAGATAGATAGGGCTCACAGAACGCTGGCACCCCTCCCGGCTCCTGGGGAGTGTCCTCGCACCATATTGGCCCACTTTCTCCGGTTCCAGGACCGGGAATCCATTACCAGGCTGGCACGCCAAAGGAAAGAACTCATTTGAAGAGGCCACAGGATCCAGATTTTTGCAGACTACTCCAAGAACTCACTGCATGCCATAGGGCCTTCACTGCTGCACGTCGGGCCTGTGCTGACCTGGGGTTAGAGTATTAATTGAGATACCCAGCTTGTCTCCGTATCATTCTGAATGGATCGCCGAGGCTATTTGACAACCCAGCAGCTGCTGAGAACTTTCTGGCATCACAAGCTCCCAAGCTACATAGGGGTGAGCCCAGGGAATTTATGGACTCGGGGGCTACAGCTATGGAGACCTCCACTAACCCCTACAACTCCCTTCCCACCGGGGCTATTCAGCCTGTAACCCTACAATCTCGGACCCCATCTCACTCTGCCCCTCAGAAATCTCTGGGGAGCAAAAAGGAAAACAGAAGGAGGGCTTGTCTGGATGGGGCCCATATTGATAAGACCCCCCGGTTCCGGTCTTGTTCTCGGAGTCACAGTGCCAGTCCTGACTCCGTGGCCTCACGCTCCTCTATACAGCCCAACATGAGCAACAACCAGTTCCATGCCCTGATGGACCTTCCGACAGATGGATCCCAGCTGGACCCTCCTCTACCGCCTAGACCATCTCCTAAGGGGCATAAATCCCAAGTTGCGCATTCGCTTTCCTGGGCAGATGCTGCGGAGTCACTAGCTCCAGAGGATTCCACTGCTATGGATGTTGCCTCTATCTATCCAACACCCTTTGGTGCTGCGGCTGCCCCTGCTAAATCTGTGGGCTGAATGTGACTGAGACTGTTTTGTGCTGCTTTCTGTGTTCTTGTTCTCTCCCTCCTGTTATAATTAGTATTGGCAGTCAGTGCCGATCTTAAGCCCCTGGTATATGCCCAGTACACCGGGGTGTTCCTGGTGCTGCCGGCGGGGGGGGAATCCAACGATACTGTTTACACTCTGGTCGCTCATTTATTCTATTCCCTGTCAGAGGGGGCATGACCAGGTGACAACTAGTCTTCTACAGTGTGGGACAGCCCCTCACTGTTTACCTTTGAGCTCTTAATAACCCTGCTTCTTGTAACTAATGTATGGTATGTTGGACGGGGGCGGGGGGGGCTAGTCCCTCAATGCCTGTGAAACAAATTTAAGGTGGAGGGTGGCTACTTTAGCCGACTTGTTGGTGCAGGCGCGCTGTATTGGTGGGATATAGCGGAGAGAGTCCTTTGGGCAGTGGACTGTCCTACCCCTCTTTCGCTGTAATTAGTTAACCTCCTACCTCCCAGTGATTCCTGTTGGTATCTGGGCCGTAATTCAGTCAATGTGTGCAGCAGGAGCTGATCTGTTTAGGTGGAGGGGATTTGGGGACGGTGGGGGGAAGGGGAAAGGGTTTCTTATATCTGTGGTTATTCAAAGTTATGGTTGCTGTGTGTAGTTCATGTTCAGGGCCTAGTGAGCCCCTTTCAGAAATATTTAGTTTTGTATGTTGTTAGTAGTTTAGGCATTCTGACTTCTGAGATTCTGACCTATTTTCATCAAGGCTGTCTCAAGAGAAAAGGTCTCCTTCCTGGGGGATTGTATCTCTGGCCTTGGTGTATGTGGATGCATATAGGGTTTGCCAAGATTCTATCCAGGTCAAATGGAGACTAATTTTATTTCCTGGAATGTCCGAGGCCTTAATTCTCCCATTAAATGGAAGAACGTCTTGCTCCGTCTGAAGAAGCTCAGACCTTCGGTAGCCCTCCTTCAGGAGATGAAACTCTCCTCAGCTGAAGCTAGGAAGCTTAGACAGGGTTGGGTAGGGGAAGAGATACATAGTGTGGCAGACTCCCACAAGCGTGGAGTCTCTATACTTCTACATAAGGGGTGTAAGGTTAAAAGACACACTCATGATGCAGAAGGGAGATGGATCATGGCCAAAATGGTGGCGCCAGAAGGCCCGTTAGTTTTAGTTAATTTATACGCCCTTAACCAGGATTGTCCCCTCTCTTTCCATATGGTTAACCAGGCCCTTACGGATTTCAACATCCACAAAGTCCCAATTTTACTGGGGGGTGACTTTAACCTGGTGCTTGACCACCTTCTGGATAGAAGCAACAAGGCCCTTGAACCACATAGGCAGGCCAAGAAAGCCCTCCTGAGGTTAATGGATGAACATGGTCTGTTGGACGCGTGGAGGGCCCTACATCCTGGGGAGTGGGGTTACACGTGCTTCTCGCAGACTCATGGTTCATCCAGTAGACTCGACTTGTGGCTACTTTCTACTGAACTTTTTGACAGAGTGTCTACCTCTTGTATACACCCTATTTATGTCTCAGACCATACCCCTCTGGGAATTCAGGTTAAACTGGGACAGGACCACCCCCCTTCCTCCTCCTGGCATTTGGACCCCCTTCTCCTGGAGGACGGGGACTTTCAGAAATGGCTGGGGCCTGCAATTGCTGAATATTGGACTAACAATGATAATGGGGAGGTCTCAGACACTACCCTGTGGGAAGCCTTCAAGGCTACAATAAGGGGTTGGATAATGGCCTTCTCTTCGGCTAGGAGACACCGCCATGAGGCAGATCAGAGGGCTTTAGAAAAACAACTATATTTCCTGGAAGTGCAATATAAATCGTTTCATGACAAACCTCCACCTCAGTCCTTACTCGCACAACTAGCGTGTACCAGAATTTCCCTGAATGCTCACCTCACCCACAAGGCTGAACTGAATCTTAGGCGGGTTCGTCATGCCTACTGAGAGGGTGGGGAAAAGGCTAGTAAACACCTAGAATATCGCCTCAAACAGCGGCAAATGTCCAGGAGGATACATGCTCTAAGGGATCACACTGGGGCCCCGTGTTACTCCTTGGTTGGGATCAATGACATTATGGCTCAGTTCTATAGGCAGTTATATGCCTCCCCTGTCCCCCTAGCCTGCTTTCCATCCAAAAATTCCTGGATTCTTTGCCCATCTCCAAGCTCTCCCCATCGGAAGTTAAAGAGCTGGAAGCTCCGATCACTGTGGAAGAAGTGGATGGGGCTATCCAATCCATAGTCTTCGTGAAAGCCGCTGGGACGATGGACTCCCCATAGATTTTTATAGGGTCCAAGGTGTTAACCTTGCTCCGTACTTAGTCCGGATGTTTAGGCACTCTCTACTCTCAGGAATCTTATCCCTGTCCCTAAGGGAAGCTACTATTACTGTACTCCCTAAGAAGGGGAAGGACCCCCTTTCCCCAGGTAATTACCGTCCCATTCCCCTCATCAACGCAGATGCCAAAATCCTGGCCAAGGTTCTTGCCAGTAGACTTGAGCCTTTTGTATCAGGGCTGGTTCTCCCTTCCCAGGCTGGCTTTGTTAAGGAGCATCTGGGATCTGATCATCACAGAACCCTCCTTTCAATAATGCATTATGCCAAACTGTCAAAAAATCACCTTGTAACCCTAGCTGTGGACTTGGAGAAGGCGTTTGATTTGGTAGAATGGTCTCATCTGTTTCATACCCTTTCCTCCATGGGGGTGGGACCTGATTTTCTCTCCTGGATCAAACTAATATATACCTCTCCCCTGGCTAGGGTTTTGACTAATGGCAATCTATCGGTGCCCTTCCAGTTGCAGAAGGGTACAGGACAAGGTTGCCCGCTCTCCCCCCTTCTGTTCATTCTAGCCATTGAACCCCTAGCCATTGCGCTTCAGGAAGCGCCCTCTATCCCTGTAATAACAATGGGAGGCATTACCTTTAAAACTTTTTTGTATGTTGATGACCTGCTGGTCACTACAGAATGCACTCCACAGGTGATTCAATCCATCTTACATATATCGAATGTATTCTCTGGAATTTCTGGCCTTAGGATCAATCATTCCAAAACAGAGGTCCTCCCTCTCAACTCGATGCCCGCTGGCATAGACGTTGTGGACACGGGTCTCAAATGGTCCCCCAATGGCATAAAGTATCTGGGTATCATCCTACATCCTAACTTGTCCAAAATGCTCACAGCTAACTTTTCTCCACTGGTGGAGTCTATTAAGGAGGACATGGCCTGTTGGAAAGCCTTAAGGCTTTCATTAGCCGGGAAAACAGACTCCATCAAGATGATGGTGGCCCCCAAGGTATTGTATCTGTTGTCCCATCTTCCTATATCTATTCCGTCGAAATGGTTTCAAAAATTGGATGCAGTCATTGGTAATTTCCTGTGGGAGGGCTCCCGTCCACGGTTTAGTAAGCTTAAACTTCGTCAGCACTGGAGCAGGGAGGACTAGGGCCTACCTTGGTTTCAGGGATACCACATGGCCTTTATCTCGGCCCAGACCACTTTATGGTTCTCTAGCACTGGCCCCACTTCACCTACCTGGCTCCTGCTGAGGCATCATTATTACAGGTCTTCTCCTGTGGTGGTGTTGTATAGTAAAAACTTCCCTCTAATCTTCCCCCTCCCATTCTATTATCCATCCAATACTGGCAAAGAGTTCTAATTCTGCTAAGCCAGGATGTAACTCCCTGGAGGTTTTTGGCCCTTTGGAACAACCACGCCTTGGTAGTGAGTGGTAGTATGATCCGTTGGAAAGCAAGGGAGTTGCGAGGTATCCTTTTAGTTCAGGATTTACTGCTCCCAGATTCTAGTTCATTGGATACTTTTGAGGCTTTAAGATCCAGATATCATCTCCTGACCTCTCATTTATGGAGATATCTCCAGATTAGAGACGCCATCTCCCATCTACCTAATTTTCCCCAAAATAGAGGGTCACAATCAGGATCCCATCCTCTTACTTGTTGGTTACATCAACCCAGAAACAGAGCCAGTGAGATCTATAGGGCTCTTAGAGGTGCCACTGCAAACCCTACTTTGTCAGCTAAAGCCCAATGGGAAAAGGATTTTAATTCTTCTATCTTCAAGTCCCAATGGGACCATGCTTGGGTGAGATTGCATATGACGTGTAGAGATGGGCGCACCCGTCTCATTATGAACAAAACCCTTCATAGATGGTACAGGGATCCAGTTAACCTCAAAAAGATGGGTCTCCTTCAGCAGGACACTTTCTGGAGATGTGGTATTCAAGGTGCCCATCTTTTCCATATACTTTGGGAGTGTCCCTATCTCCAGCATTTTTGGACAACAATCCAGGATATGTGTACCTTTCTGTTCCCTCAAATAGTACCAGACACCCCTCTTCTCCTTCTGGGTTGTGCCCCTTCCCATACACCCAAGCGCTGTCCAGGGGCCCAGTGGGTTACTGCTGTCAGGGCGATAGCCAAACGGCTTATTTTAAGGAGGTGGCGGTCCCCGGAGGTTCCATCCTTCCAAGAGTTCCTTCAGGCTCTAGCCCTAGGAGCTATGTATGAAAGGCTCTCTAGTTTTGTGGGGGGTTCACTGTTTCCAATTTGACAGATGGTGACAACCATATCTCCAGTCCAAGTACTGTCACGATGTCCAACCCTAGGTGGTCAGTAACTCCCGAGGGACCCTTGTCTGGTCTGAGCTATAGGCTTTCCCATTTTTTTTTTTTCTCTACTTGTCAAGATATTATTTTTTGTATCTCAGAAGCAGTCTGCCTTTTTGTTCTCCCAGTTTTTGGTGTATATATTTCTAATTAGCAATAGGCCTGATCCAGGACGCAACCACTTCCACCATACGTTGCCTTGGGCCCTATATGTTATTGTTATTATCTTTTCTTTTTTTTTGTTTTCTTTGGGCCCTTCAATTTATATTTCATGGCTTCCACTCTTTTGGGTGGGAGGCTCTAGATAGGTTTGGATCATTACCTATGACAGTGCTCTTTACTCTTTTTTTTTTGGTATCCTGCATGTTGTATCCTGGATGGGTGTATTAAGGTTGCGCAATGGTTGTATGTAACCTCTCAACATTATACTTTTGTTTGGAGCGTCCTGTGTGAAATAATAATAAAATATTTAACTTCAAGCGGTACTCCACTCAGTAGGCATTCCTGGTGAAACTCTTAAATAAATAAATAGCTTAGGTCAAAGGTCAAAATAGCAATTGATGGCAAGTAAGTAAAAACACAATTTCCAAAAATCTGCTAATATAAAAGGGGCTAAGAGAAATGCATAATAAAAAATGAATCTATTGTCTGGGAAGTCTCTTGGCTATTCAAAAGTGGCATCTCGAGACATCTTTGCATTCCAGAACTGCTCAGCTTTTTGGTTCTCGAACACAAAGATATGTAAAGATGACACCCTTGAATAGCTAAGAAATATCTGCAAGCACCCTCTGGGTGCTTATTAGTTAACTCTAGTTGCTGGGGAGAGAAAGAGAGTTTGATGCCGTTAGGTTAGGGATATAGAGCCTGATAGCTGGCAGCAGGGGGCCCCACCCTCATGGGGTATATATACTATAGATAGGGATTTGGGCACCAGAGGAGAGAGAACAGAGAGACATGGAAAAGAGAGGAGTCCAGGGCATTGGCCTACAAGTTTGGCCGGAGAGCCTCGGCTGGGTCAGGGTGGGCTGCTTGCTTGCCACCCCGGCCCTCCTCCCTCAAAGGTCCGCATTATCAGATGTGCAGCGATTCAGGCATTGACAGTGATGAGGGAGAAGATGGAGGTGAAGGAATGGGGCATGTTGGTGCATTTGGGAGCCAAAGCCCAGGGAGTAAAATAAAGTATGGAGGCCCACCTAGTGAACTTTGGCACCTTGGTAGGGTAAGCACCAATGGGGCCATGGTAATTTAAGCAGTCTCACCCGTGAGCGAGTTCAGTCCGTGGAGTCAGAATGTGTCCTGTGGGCAGGTCTGCTATGGCAAAAAGGGCTTGGGGTGTGGTCCAGAGGTGGCAGTCTGGACTTTTGTGGGCATATTGGTGGCAGCACTACCCCTCTTTCCCCTGGCTGGAAGCCTCTGCAGCATTGGGACTCCTGAGCTGAACAGCCTGTTGAAGCAGTGAGGAATGGTTGATTGGTACTCCGGCAGGGTGGCAGACTGTCTGGGTGCTTCATGTGGCATGGCAATTAGTCCCTTGGGTGAATACAGTCCTGAAATTGGATTCACTGAAGGAGCGGAAATGCTCTGCTTTCCAGAGCAGGATGCAGAGTTCCCTGGGAAGCCAGTTTGAGCACATGGCTTCAGTGATTGAGTGTCCAGAAGATCTCCATTGGTTCTGGTCTTGCTAAAGAACACCAGTTTGACTAATACAAGACCTTAAAGTGAAGGAAATGCTCCATAAAGTGTAAGGTACCCCCCCCCAATAGAGAAAGTGTATGAGAAGGCCAAGTTTGGAAGAGGGATTGGGACAGTAGAAAAGACTCATGCTGTCATAGTCCCTACAGAGTGCCTAGTGTTTACGAAGAGAGGAATGGAAAGTGAGTCAGAGAGGTCTGAGTAAGCAATGGAATGGAAAGAAGGGAATTGTAATGGAAGTGCTGCTAAGTACAAGCTACACTAGGTGTGGCCTGTTTCAGCCCCCCCCCTTCATATTGCTGCTGCCAGGAATGTAGCTCTGTCGACTCAAGGGATTACTGCATGCAATAATTCAGGCTGTTGGCAAAAGAGACTGTTGCAGGAAAATTAAGATGTCTGCTTGTGGATGCCCCCACCGTATATGTTATCCCCATGCTCCATGGAGTGGTTCATTGTGTTGTTTGAGTCGTAGAGTGCCCCCCCCCACCAATTTACCATCTGGATACCCCTAGATGGATACGGGGGCTTACACATCTCATCCAACCCATTTACATATAGTACTTGTCTCAACCACAAATGCTAGACCTAGAATCTTTTTCAGAACCAGAGAGCTGCTTTCATAATACTTGTATCATCACATCACAGCACAGTAACACACTGAACTGCCCATTAACCAACTACTGTACTCAGAGGTAAACAGTTAGGCATCCGCATAAACAGTTAACTGAAAAGTTACAACTTTGAAATGACACTGTGTAAACTGAACACACAATGGTTTGACTTAAAATACACAATTTATCACCACTTTTGAGAGGCAAGGATTTTTATAACTCATGCATGGATTTACCACTCATAAAAAAATGGCATATTTTGAGTTGGGCTATGGTGTATTCCAAAATTAAGAAAACATTAAAATCCCTCATCATATTGGTGCCTTATTAAATGTCTTGAAAGCTCCAACAAAAATAAATTAATAACTTATTTTGGGGATAATAATGGAAGAGAAATGACATTTGAGCAGACAGCCAATTACTGAATACTTACTTTTGCACATTACCAGACATACTCTAGGAGACCTTAATGTGAATAAACAGTACACTCAGCCAAACAAGGAGAATCAAAATCTTCTTCCTCAAGGTAATCCCAACATCTGCTGTAGAAGCTAAGTGGCTGCACTCAACCGAAACAGCTGTAAGCTGTTAGTGCTTATGGGACCCTAGTCTCAAAACTCTATGCAAGCTTCAACAAAGGTGACTTGTACCGATTGCCAGTGCACCAGGGACCCTGTGCCTGATTCTCTATCAGGTAGGATTCCGGTGGCAAAGTCCCGCAGCTTATGGCAATGTGACTGTGTGCCAAACAGGTGGCACATATGGATGGTGTGCTAGAAGCTGCAGGGTGACTGTGCGCCACTGTAGGAGGTCCCTGGTGGCTAGTGGTGGTCCCCCCAGCAACAATCTCCTTTGTATACTAATTAATCACATCTCTAGTGGTCTAGCAGACCCCCAGCCCCAGCCCATATCCCCTATCATTAAAATTAAACACATCCCTGCTGGTCTATCTGCCATATTAAACTGTATATCACTGTCCCTGTTTGTCTATAGACCCCCTTGCCCTGATCTGCCCATAATAAAGTATATATCTCTGTCCCTGCTAGTCTAGCAGATCCCCCTCCCACCCTGATCTGATTTGCTGCTATACCACCATATTGCTCCATCTGATCGTCCTGTTCCTAGACTGTAAACCGCAAATGTTAAATCTCTGATTATCTTTGTATGTATTCTGTTTTTTTTACGAATCCTTGTACTCTTACTGTATGTACCTACATTTTCTGTGACTATGTATATGTGCCATCTGTATGGCCTGGGTCATGCCTGAAAGTGGTCCCTTGGAAAAGTATACCCACCAAATAAATAATAAAATAAAAATCCCTGTTCTGTCCACATTAATACATTAATCCCTTTCCCTAGTGATCTAGTGGACCCCCAACCCACCCTCCAAACCAGCAGACAGTGCCCCACCACCCTTACCATCTCCAAGCCAGTGTTTAACACAACCCTCTGCTCTCCACCACGGCTGGCCACCGACTGAACTATCACTGAGCATGTACACTCATTGACTGACAGCTCAGTGAGTGAGCTGTTAACCAAAGTACGTACTCATTGATAAGCTCAAAGTGGATTGGTGCTGGGGGGGGAGGTCTGCTAGATTACCAGGGACTTGATTATTGAAATAAAAGCGGGATCTGGGCTGGGGATGGGGGACCGCAGCACAGTGGCACAAGTTGCTAAACCCTTCCAGAGGGCACATTTCTAAGTACCCTTAAACCAGCCCAGGCTGGTCTAACGGTACTTAAAAATTTGCCTTCTGGGAGAGTTTTGAGAATCCTGAATTAGGGGCATTGTCAGCCTGCATCTGCTGCGAGCCCCCTAGCGCCATGCCGCAGTCTATTTTGTGCTGCAAGGACGGCGCAAGCTCCTTTTGGTACACCCAGCCTGCATTGGTGCAGGCTGCATTTCCAAATTTGCTCCCGGTACATCTTTTGGTGCAAGGGGCACTTTGCGCCACTCCTTGTGGCAGAAGCCCCTTGCACCATTCTGGGATCTTTGAGAATTGGGCCCACTAAGTCTTGATATCAGTTACCAAGTTACCATCACAAATATTATCCACTGTCAGTGCACCACCTGTGATGTTTTCCACTGGAACAGCTGGCAGAGAGATGAAACTAGTCACCAGGAGATTGGTAGGGTATCTGGCAGTGAGAAGTCATTTCAGGTGTGAGAGCAGTGCTTAGTCAATGAGTTATTCTGCTATCTAAATGTGTTGAAAGTTACTGCAGAATTAACAGTTTATTCCTGGCTTAACAGAACTATAGAAATCATCTACAGCATATAATAGTAAATGTAGCATAAGGTTTGTCAATATTTGTATTATGTAACAATGTGAATGAATGGTCTGGACCCCACTGTAAATGAGTTTTGACTCAATTGGGTTATACTATTCTTGATTTTAGAATAAACTATTTTACTACTGCTACTATAATTACTAATACTACACAGCAGCTCTGGGTCTGCTGTGCTCAAAAGGCCAGAGTGAACCGATCACTACAGTCTGCTCATTTTGTGTTACCATGAAATTCGTGATCCCTTCCAACCTTTCTGAAGTAATTTATGATGTGGTTCTATGAACCAGGAAACTCAGGTTTGAATTCTATCCCTGATATATTGTTGGAGGTGAGTGTCCCCTAGTGCTTCCCCTGTCTTTCACTGCCTGCCTAGTAGCTTTACCATGAGTCCTGTCCTGCTTCTATGGGATTAAAATACACCTCCTGCCCAATCCCATGGTGTTCAGCCATAATACTAGTAGAATAGATTGGGTTCAATGTAATTTGACCAAATGCCATGGAGTGGAGAAAGTGTATTGGTTGCACAGACCTGTGCACACATTTCACCTACCAATGCAGCAGCATCAAGTTGTGGCAGTTTGAGGGGCCATCTTTTTTTTCACCTGCAACTGCCATGGCCCCACTCCTTTTTCCCTGTGACTGCCATAGCCCCACTTCTTCAGGCTCTCATGCTGGACCTTCCCCAATCCACCCAGGAGGTGCCAGATTCAGCCACTTTTCACTCATCAGATAGGTAGGTCTAACCTGTTAGGCATGCCTGTGATTCTGACTGATCCCCAGCTGAGGAGTTAACCAGGGATGTTCTCAAGAGAGGCAGAAACAGTCCATGATGCATGACCTGTGGTGGGGCCGCATTGGGAAGCCTACCCAAGGCCATCATCTGGGGCTGTGGCAGTCATTTTTCTGATTTGCCGGTCTTGACCATCCTCTCCCCTATGGGGTCCACCTGCTTATGACTGACCTAGGGGGAAGTGCCCGACAGTCCGTGGTCACCTATGCCATCATTTTCACTGCTACTAGCCACCACCAGGTGCCACAAAAGACTGATGCGACAGACTTCCTTCCTATCAGGATGAGAGAATCCATGAGATGCTCTTGAGCCCTCCCTGCTGGCCTCCACTCCTGCTGTCCTGGGCTTGGGACATGAACCTGGGTCACCAGCATGCCAGAGTGATACACAAATGCTCGGCGCCATGGAGCTGGCACCTAGTGGCCATCTTAAAAGAATAAGACATGGCGGAGTGTTGAGTGTACTGGATTAAATGCACGCCCTGGGGTTAGTAAGGAATAAAGCTGCAAGCCAAGTGTCTCCAGCCCTCAGAAATGCATTTTTAACAGCATAACCAATACCCTGAAGTGTCTTAGGTGCTTATAAACTGGGTACATCAGGAAAAATATTTTTATTAAAAACTTGTTTTTATTTTAGTTTTATTGGAATAGTAAGGACAAATGGTTCCTCTGCCAAACTCTCCCCCAACCCACATTGTCTACCTGCCCTATGGTAGACTATTTAAAAGATGACTGTTTTGCTGTGTATAACTTCCTGATCATTTTATGTCAAAGGTGTCTGCCTGGCTCAATTATTAGCACATCTGCTTCTGGGTCAGTGGGTCATGGCTTCTAGTCCCCCACTGGGATTGGGTTTATGCCATAAACGCTGGTACTGGAGTGCAGTACTTCAGAAGGAGTTGTATATTTGATACAATGTCCTTGTGATTTACTATATATAGGACAGACAAGTAGAGAATTGCGCATTAGGATACAGGAACATAAAAGTGATATAAGAAAACATGATAAAAACTCACCAGTGGCTAAACATTTTAATGGAGCTTCGCATACAGGAGCTTCTCTTAGATTTTGGGGCTTAGAAAAAGTACATATCCCAGTGAGAGGAGGTAATATAAGAGAAATATTATTAAAAGCAGAAATGAGATGGATTTTTAAAATGCACACATTAAATAGTGATATAGGTATGAATGTTGAAACCAATTGGCTCGCTTGTATATAAATATAATATAAATGAATATTCAGGATTTCCTGACATGATGTTAATATAATAACACATTATAATTCCTCCAATGTATGGTTATACATGCATCTAGCAATCGATAGTAGTAAATAATTCTACATGTACATTCAAGGTGTTCCAGTTAAACAATATATTTTTTAGGAAAAGAAAAAGTAATTATAAGCAAATCCATATAAGTTCTTCATCAGAATGTTACATTGTTTTTTAGTCCAGTATTGGATAGTATAAAGCATTATTGTAGAGGCATTATTTATGGTGGATCAATTGTTTGGCAGTTGTTACAATTTATGGCTCTAGAGATAAGCCAGTTATTAGTTTGCTGTGTGAAACAGCTTGCGCACATCTTGCCAGTAATGTGATGGAGGCGTCTGTACATGCGCATCTAACGCATGGTGACGTCATCATGTATAGCGGTCCTATCGGGATTTAATTTAAATAAATAAATAAAGGCTTGAAATAGTTAAAATATAAAGCAGCCAGGTTTGGAGAGCAGTATCTAGCATACCTATCTAAGATATTATAGCCATTAAGTAAACAAAGTAACCAAGATTATACTTTGTGGCTCTAGGGATGAGCCAGTTATTAGTGTGTAGTAACAAACAGCCTGCACATGCGTAATGACAATATGGTGACGTCATTGCGCATGCGCATTCATGTAAATGTGACGTCATGACGTATAGACGTTCCATCGCGGGATTTGATTCATGCAGGCACAAGAAGCCTTCATATAAGCAACTTGTTGTAACAAACACTAGCAGCCATGTTTGGGGAGCAGCATGTGATATATTTTGCCATGAATTTTCATCTATAACAGTTTCTAAGTGAGTAATATGATTATTTTACAACAGAAATACCTTGGCAGTTGCATTCAATTTAAATGGAGTTACACAAATTTATTTTTTACAGGTATTCAGTAGCGTTTTGAAGCACAGTTGTTTGTATTAAAACAAAAGGTAAAATAAGTATAGGTACGCATTACTTTTGACAAAAATGATATTTATAAACTACCACAGGCTGTTTTTAAAACTATTTCAGTGGTGCTGTAACCTTACCACATTTTGTCTTTTGTAGAAACTGTAGATTGTTCCATAAAAGTATATCCTGGCTGTATTCAATAAGTATATATGTATAAGGTATGTATAGTAATTCAAGAAATGTAATAATACAGGATCCATGATAAAAAGTACTGCCATAGTGATAGACTATTGTTGTTTATATTTATTACAGAGAATTGAAACGTCAGTGTACCACACAAAGGTTTTGTGAATAATCCACTGATAAAGTGTTTATAATTTAGCATTATCAATAAGGTATGGTATGTGAGAAAATTTTTTTTGATATTACCACATATGCATATTGTAAATATATGAATAATAATACTGGAATATGTTTGTATTAATTTACAGAAAAATTGAGAATACAAATATCTACAATTTATCCCCGTGAACAAGCCCACTAGCTGGGTGAAACGTAAGGGGACGATTCAAAATAAAAGAAAATTTCAACACAGAAAGTTCGTCTGAGAATCTTTCAAGAACCCCCCCGCCTTTACTGACTTTATTGTTTACTAACCCTTTTTGGGGGTGGCCTTTGATGTTCCTATAAGGACAAACAGATCCATTACCCACCATACCTACATGTTTTATAAATGTACCATCCTTCAGATGAGACACTAAACTGAGGTCCTGTTAGTCTTCTCTGGTGGTTGGTCAGGTGGATGCCAAGAATCCCATGGTACAATGGCCTGCTGGAGCAAGTGGTAGTAATGCCACTTGCAACACCAACAACTTGGGTTTGGGAATAAGCCCAGAGCACTGAAGGGTCAGCTGGGGGGATCATGTATCCAGCAGACAGCTCTTCTCCTCCAGGGTGGGGGTGCTGTGGCCCTCGGTGATACTTCGACCCATAGCTTTGGAAGGGGGTTCTATGAGCCAGAGACTGCAGGAACATGGGGACTGGGCAAGAGGCAGACATTGGCGTATTTGGCATGGGGGCATATCTGATGTCACCAGGATGACATTGCACTTCCTCTCCTCTGGGGTAGGAATCAGGCTGGAAAATAGGCATCAGATGAGAGGTTGATGCTACTCCTGTCAACCATGTCCTCTACCAGGTCCATCCTGTTCTGGGCTGGCTGTCCCTGGCCTTCATCTTTGCCTGTGGCCAAACTGGATTGTACAAGAGAGTTTGCTAAGGTGCTGAATGCAACCTGGCCTGGGGAAGGGGCAATCCAAGGGGTCTGGCCAATAGGTGTATCAGGTGTATCAGAGGTGGACAAAGGGAGTCAGTACCATGAGCAGGAGGATCTTGACCTTATGGAATACAAGTTTACCATGAGGTTTTAACAAACATTAAAAATCATGCACTAGACAGTCAGTGATATACAATTAGTGTCCACCACGTGCTGAAGATGGCCAAAAGAGGCCTCATCAAACGGTGTGATGAGGGATAAACAAAATTAAAAAAATAGCAAAACAAAACAAAAAGAAAAGAATCCTATGACACTTCTTGAAAAGAGTAGCATAATTTCCCCAGATCCTGTCCAATTTTTCTCCTAATCTGGCTAACTGAATAACTCAGTGAGCAGACTGTGAAAGGATTGAGTGAGTGAGTGAGTAAGTGTGTGAGTGGAGGGTCTTTGTGGGACGGTGTGTCTGTTTGCTGACAACATGAAGATATGTAGCAATAGGGTCGATACAGTGGAAGGGGGTTAGAGGATATGAAAGAGGATTTAGCTAGACCAGAGGAGTGGTCAGAAAGGTGGGAGCTGCAGTTCAATACATAAAAGTGGCAAAATTATGCACATAGGGCGCAATAGGCCAAAGGCAAAGTACCAGCTTGTGGGGGGAGGAGCTGGAGGTAACAGAACAGGAAAGACACCTGGGGATCACTATTTCAGGCAACCTGAAAGTCCGGAGTCAGTGTGACACAGCAGCAGGAAAGGCACTCAGAATGCTGGCATGCATAAGGAGGGGATTCACAAGCAGAGGAGGGAGGTGATCCTGCCACTATACAAAACCGTGGTCAGACCACACATGGAATATGGGTTCCAGTTCTGGAGGCCATTCCTACAAGGGGACAAGGACAGGCTGGAAAGGTTCCAGAGGAGAACAACCAAAATGGTGAAGGGGCTGCAGGGAAGTCATATGTGGATAGACTTGAGAGTTTGGCCTGTACACACTGGAGGAGGGGGGATATGGGAAAGACATTCAAGCACTTGAAGGGCATAAACAAGGTGAGGGTTGATGGCATCTTCAGAATGAGTAAAACAATTCCACTAGAGGGCATACCTACAAACTGGAAGGGGGAAGATTCAGAGGGCACATCAGGGGAGGTCCTTTACTGAGAGGGTGGTACGGACGTGGACTAGTCTGCAGGAATGGGTGGTGGGGGTTGATACGGTAGACAACTTCAAAAGAGCCTTGAATAGGTACATGGGCCTAACAGGCTGGGGGCAGGCTGGTAATGGAGGGAGGGGAATCTTCCTGGGGGGGTTATGGGCAGACTGGATGGGCTGTTGGGTCCTTTTCTGCAGACAGATTTCTATGATTCTATGAAGATAATAAAAACTCAGAGTGCTAAATGAAACTATAGCCTAGGAGAAAAAAACATAAGCCAGTAATAAAGAAACACGTTTTATGTGTGAGTCTGATTTGTGGTCCTGGACAAGGTATAACATTTCAAAAAGTGAGATACTTTGAGAAAATAAAAGCCTACAATATTGAAACATGAACATTCTAATATAGGCACAAGGATGTATTGAGTATGGGGAAGGCAGGCATTATTTTCATTTTTTTTTTTTTTTTTTACCATTGGTTGATGTGATATAAAAGAATGGGTGCCAGCCTATGTAAGCCAATCAGAGAGTAGGATTTGTGTTAAGCATGTTATTAAAAATGATTTAAAATGCCAAAAAAGCATTATTGTAATTTAAAAAACATTGGCTGAGTGGAGCACACTGAGCACTGCTTTTCATAACAGGAAGCACTCCCAGCATTCTGTTTACAGTAACAGTCCATGTTCTGTAAGATATGAACTGCTTATCAAACTACAGAAATTTGTGCTCAGTTTACCATGAGGTTTTAACCAACATTAAAAATCATGCACTAGACAGTCAGTGATATACAATTAGTGTCCACCATGTGTATCACCAAAGTAACACAGTGGTTCAGAGACAACAAGGGCTTATGGTCCATGCAGGCCATCCCTCCGTCACTCCACGTGGTGGTAAAGGGTTGTGACTAGCAGAGCTTGAACAATGTCTGCTGAATTCAGATACTAACAGATATCATCCATTTGCACAGTTCAGATACCGTTAGCTATTAATGTTATCTGACCATGGATCCAGTCTTCTCGGATCCCATGTACGGATTCAACTGGAACAATATTATCCAACTGGATCCAATGGATCTGATGGTTGTATCCCATTGGTTCCCAATCATCTGATGATCAGATTAACATTGGACCCACAAATCCAAACTGAATAGGCAAATAACTACAGCAATCATTTGTTTCTATGAGTGTTCTTTTCCTTCCTTCACATATTACCTTCATCCTGGCCCCCATGCAACCATACAGCCCACTCATCCACTAACTTGCCACAGCTTGTTCCTATTGGACTTACCTCCATGGCAGGTATATTCTTACCCTCATGCATCAGATCAGGACATTGGCAAGGTTTGTAAGTAATATGGGGTATGAGCTCACTACAGCTGTCAAGTCGGTTGGTGGGTGGTGTTTACTCTCTTGGTTGTATTCCTAGCCCTTCCGAATCAGGCCAGCACTTTGGTGGCCTTGCTTGATACAGCACCTCTCACTGAGTGTGGGGGGTGATGAATCAGCAAAGGCTGATATCCTCTGTACCTGCTCTGGATCCTGTTGCCCTTGACAACATTCACCAGCCCTGGCCCCTGCTTCTAGCTCCACTAATTTAGCTACTGATCTCAGGTCACTTAACCTACTGTACTTAGAAAAACATTAAACAAGGCTCACGCTGTGCAATCTTTTCTGACAGGCTGCAAGAGAAAGTGCCCTTTTACAACTCACTTTCTGGATGTGGTCCTCTTTCACTGATGTTTTGTGGCTGCTTCACCTCTCACTCCTGTGAACATTGAATGAGGAAAGAATCAGCCAGCTCCTCAAGCTCTAATGTGTCATAGGTCTGAGATCATCCCCTTGATGCTTCACTTGTGTGGTAGTCCTCTTTATCTTGGATTTGTTATGGCACCAATTCATGATGCACTCACATTCTGATTGGTTAAGCACCCCAGGTCCAAAATATTGATGCTTTCCCCTCTTAATTTCACAAGCTAGGAGAACCTACCACACTCTTTCCATTACAAGTACATCCCCTCTTCTCCTACACGCCTGTACCTCCATGATAAATGCTACAAAGTACTGCTGCTATTTACCTGGTCTAAGGTCACAATGATAACGTCTAGAAATTCTAGGCAGTTTGGAGTTCATTCAGCTCTATCAGCTCTACACATTTCAGTGGCCTCCAAAATTGTTCATGTAACATACAGTGCCATCTGCCAGGATCAAGCACTCTCTGTATGATTTCAGTTTACTGCAAAAAAATGGAATTATTGCCATTTGATTACACTAATCACCTGCAGTATTCTGCAAAATATCACAGGAAAAACTGTGGTGAGAGCACCTGATACTAACAGATTGCACTATACTTGCATGATGATGACGATGAAAGTCACACAACTGCATGATTGCAACATATTCACCTAACTGCAAGAAAATATGAACCACATATTCTTGAAAGTACATGGCTTCCATAAGGAAAACCTTCACATTTACATCTTGTACATGTTTTTCTTAACCAAGCTGAGTACATAGTAAGGATACGCAAATATCTCAAAATTTGCTCCAGACTTGGATATTTGGACATTAGGATTATTTGCATCTGAACCTGCATCTATATCCATATGCAGTCCTAATTGTGGATCTCATCAGATTCAGTTTAGGATACCATAACAGGATTGAAGGATATCCTAATTTCAGATTTTTGTATATCCTAAAATCCCATGTTAATATCCAAGGTTTTTAGGACGCATGATATTGGGGACTAAAATCTTAAAAATGGTCAGATATCCAAACTATGGGCTCTATGCATGAAGCCTACATTGCATGCACTCAGGTGCACAACATGTGTGCATAAGGCCATATGTGCAGACAGCACATACATCACACACGAGTGGCATGTATGAAGCACGTGTGAAGGCACATGTAGGCAGTGCTGAGCATTTTAGGGGGTGGGCAGCATATCATTGTGCATTGCAACCCCGTACATGCATGCACAAAGCCTGGTAAGACAACCAAGCATGTTGCAGGAGGCATGTGCACTTACAGCAGGTGCAGGGCTGCCATAAGCAGCAGTGTATTGTGGCAGGCAGTGGCTCCCAGACAGAACGGGATGCCATGGAAGGGTATGGGTGGAGAACACCATACCAGGGATTGTTATACCCCAAATACATCCCTGGGTGACACAGATGCCCAGACACTGCCCCAAATGTCCACCCTGAGCCCCCTAAACTGGCTGAGGTCAGGATGCATCGGTGGGGAATGAAGCATAGAATAATGCCAAGCATGACAGTCACAGACATGGACAGCTGTACAAAAATCAGTATACAGTAAGCCCAGTAGCCCATTAGCCACCTGGGTGGATAACAGTAATGTCATAACTGTGTCTTTGACCATGGTCCCCCTACTCTGAGAGGTGCATGCCATGTCCCTGAGGTATTAGGCAGGCAGTTGAGAGGGATGGGCACCACCATGGGCACACACATGGGACACACAAGCAGCCACATTACTGAGAACCCCACCAGAAATACCGGCACACAGGTGTGTGACTGATATGTATGGAATGGCCCCTGGCACAGGTGAGCTGCACCCAGGCAATTCTGCACCATCGGTGACACAGTCACCGCCATGGTTACAACACCCACCCCTTACAGGCCACACAGGCAGGACCTGGAAGACATGTACCAGCCAGTGCACAACACACACACCACCCAACCCACATAGAGCCCCCCACACATATGCCCCAGGCCCCCACAGTGCCCCACCCACAGCAGCGGGCATACTACCATGATGGAGACAATGAATGACACAGGGCTATGACAATAAACTATGTATTTAAAACAAAACACAGTACCAACATGGCACATGTATGAGGCATGGCCAACAGATGACCATGATCATGGATATACAACACATGCACTCGCATAGTACCCGGGTACACAGTCCAAACTGCTTAATGCATGAAGATGGCACCACAGACATGGCCCTAGGCAAAATGTGGTCTGAACAGTTTGTGCCAGGGTGGTGGCCCCACCTTACTCTCCCTTCTCTCGGATGTCACTGCTAGAACCTGGTGACACTGTGTGCATGTCCAGGGGCATGGCAGCAGCACCATTCATCTCAGTGGTCCTCTGTAGCACTGCAACAAAAAGAACACACTGAGAGGACAGGTCAGAGTGGAAATCACATGATAGGCACACAGGCAGTATAAAATGGCAACAGTTTTGGGAGTGAAAGTTGTTTAAATTTGATGGACTGCATCTAAATAAGGAGGGAGTCAGTGCATTGGGGCAGAAGTTTGACTTCTTTGCAGAATATTTAAACTAGCAAATGGGGAGAGGGGTTCAGCACCCCATACGTCAAATGGGAAGAACACTCCTCCCTCCTCAGCTAGTGGTCAAACCGGGATCTAGTATGTTTGCAGTTCATTTGCATCACCAGGTAAGAAAAAAGGTCCGTCTCCCCATACGATGCACAGGGAAAATGTCAGACCTCACCCAACAACTAACACACCGAAATCTGGCTAATAGAAAATCATGTACACAAATGTTCACAGCCTGAGAAATAAGATCCCAGACCTGCAGGCAATAATGTCAAAGGCTAAACTGGACTTAGTAGCAATTAGTGAGACATAGTTTACCAATAACCACACTTGGGAGACTTCAGTACCTGCTAGTACTGTTCAGAAGAGACTGAGGTGCAAAAAGAGGGGGTGGAGTGGCCCTGTATGTTAATGAAAATATCAAAGCTACAGAAATTCAGAATACACATAAGAAGCCAGAAGAACTGTGGGTCACCCAGGTAACAGGAAATGGGACAGCCATAAGAACTGGGGTTGTCTACAGGCCCCCAGACCAGGGGAAGGACATAGACACATTACTGTTAGAAGATATACAAAACATGACAGCTAAAGGGGAGGTTCTGATAATGGGAGACTTCAACATGCCAGATACAGGTTGGTCAATACCAGCAGGAACATCTGCCAGAACTAGACACATGGTGGATTCCCTGCAGGGGGAGGGCCTCAAACAACTGCTACAACAACCCACAAGAGACAGGGCTATCCTAGATCTAGTACTGACTAACAGGAGAGGGATCACAGATCTCCAGGTAGAAGGTCACCTGGGGGCCAGTGACCATCAGATGGTATGGTTCAATTTGGCCACTACAACTAAATCATCCCATTCCAAGGCAAAAATATGGGACTTCAGAGGAGCTGACTTTGTTAAGATGGCCAACAGAGTTAAGCTAGCCCTGGCAAAAAGAAACACATGTGAGGGGGTACAGGCAAAGTGGGCAAGCATTAAGGATGCAATACTTGAAGCAACATACCATTGTGTTAGACAGAAAAGGAAGTGCAAAAGAAGAAGGAAATCACTTTGGTTCTCAAATACAGTAACAGAAAAGGTCAGAGCCAAAAGGCTGGCCTTCAGGAAATATAAGGGAACACAGCGGGATGAAGATAGGGAGGCATACCAAACTGCCATAAGGGAAGCAGGGAAGGCAGTAGGCAGGCAAAGTCCCAAACTGAGGAAACACTAGCACAAACAGTAAAACAAGATGACAAGACTTTCTATAGATACATTAGTGAAAGGAGAAACTCCAGAGGTGGTATTGCTAAGCTCAAAGGAGAAAATGGAGTGTGTGAGGAGGAGGAGGACCCTGTAAAAGCATCTTTCCTAAATAGATACTTTTGCTCAGTATTTACTGAAGAGAAGGTAGGGCAGGGCCCACAGCTCAGCACCATGGACACAGGGAGGAGGGAGGTGAGCACTACTCCCTTCACAAAAGAAAGGGTCCTACAAGAGCTCGCTAAGCTCAGCATGGACAAAGCAATGGGACCTGATGTCATACATCCCAGGGTACTTAAGGAGGTAAGGGTGGAACTAGCAGAGCCATTAGCAGAACTGTTTAGTGAGTCTCTGAGCACAGGAGAGGTCCCAGAAGACTGGAGAAGGGCTCATGTGATCCCGCTCCACAAGACTGGTAGCAGGGAGGAGGCAGGGAACTACAGACCCGTCAGTCTTACCTCAGTAGTGGGCAAGATTATGGAGGCACTCCTTAAGGAAAGGATAGTGCAACACCTGGAATCCATAGGAGAACAGGATCCAAGACAGCATGGGTTTACAACAGGAAGATCCTGTCAAACTGTCAAACTAATCTCATAGATTTCTTTGACTGGGTAACCAGAGTGGTGGACCAAGGGGGAGCAGTTGGTGTCGCCTACCTTGACTTCAGCAAAGCTTTCAATACTGTTCCATATAGAAGATTGATAAATAAGCTGGGTAGGCTCGGGTGCATCAGAAGTTGGTCAACTGGGTGGCAAACTGGTTGACAGGCAGAAAACAGAGAGTGGTGGTAAATGGTATACAGTCAGAAGAGATACAACTCACAAGCGGGGTACCTCAGGGATCAGTCCTGGGGCCAGTCCTCTTCAATATCTTCATTAGTGACATTGCAGATGGACTAGAGGGTAAGGCTTGTCTGTTTGCAGATGACACCAAGATCTGCAACAGAGTAGATGATCCAGATGGGGTGGGCAGAATGAGAAGAGATCTGGATAAACTAGCAAAATGGTCAGAAGAATGGCGACTGGGATTTAATGCAAAGAAGTGCAAGATCATGCACATAGGGAAGAGAAACCCTGAAGCCACTTATAGGCTGGGAAGGGAGTTGCTGGCAGTCACAAAGGAAGAAAGAGACTTAGGCATCATCATCACCGATGACCTGAAATCATCCAAGCAGACCTCTAAAGCAGTAGGTAAGGCTAGGGGGATTTTAGGGTATATAATAGTAGGGGTATCACAAGTCATAAAAGGGAGGTAATAATCCCTCTTTACAGGACACTGGTTAGGCCCCATCTGGAGTACTGCATGCAGTACTGGAGGCCACACTTTCACAAGGACATTAACCAAATTGAGGCAGTCCAGAGAAGGGCAACCAAAATGGTGCAAGGACTGCATCAGAAGACATAGAGGACAGATTAACGGAGCTCAATGTGTATACCCTAGAGCAAAGGAGAGAGAGAGGTGATATGATTGAAATATTCAAACACCTTAAGGGCATTAACAAGGTGAAAGAGTCTAACATGTTTCAATATAAGAAAAATAGCAGAACAAGAGGACACAGCATGAGATTAGAGGGAGGCCGTTTAAGGGGTAATGCGAGGAAGTTCTTTTTCACAGAAAGGATGGTGTATGGGGGGGGTCACGTGACGCTAATGGAGGAGTAGCTGTAGCTGTTTTGGGCTCCCGCTCCTAATCAGTGAATCTGCCACAATTTTGGGGTTTCAGCCTATTCTTTTTATACCCATATTGTCCGAACAAGTACCGGAACAAGTCCCGAAATGATCTGGGAAGCCGGCCGGCATTAAGCAATGCAAGCGGACGAACAAGAACTGGAAGCCAAACGGCCGCACCGTAGTTCGTCACCGCAGATCACCGAGGATGAAGTCACACCAAGCAAAATTTACAGCGATCTGTCGGTCATCAAGGAAGCCCTATTCAAGCTGGTCGATGAAGTAGCGGAGTTTAAACCCGCCCTGACCCAGTTAGCCCGTCGGGTGACGGACACAGAAGCACGAATTTCTTCCATCGAGCGTGTGCTGGAGAAAACTAGGCCTACTATTAGTGAATGCAAAAATGGTGGTGAAGTTGGAGGCCGGCTTGATGATCTAGAAGGTAGAACAGCGAAATAATTTAGTCTTGCTGGGACTGCCAGAGGGGAGGAAGGATCGAATATGCTTCTTTTGCAAAAATTGCTAAAGAAATCAGCTGGCCCTCGCCAAATGGGCTGGAGTATGTAATCGAGAGGGGCACCGTGCCTGAGAGCTAAACCTCCCCCAACAGAGCCTCCAAGACCAATAATTTTTAAGCTTTTGAATTATCTGGACAGGAGTACATCCTGAGAGAAATAAGGAAGCTATCCTCATTTCACTGGGAGGGTAGGAGGCTGCTTTGGTACCCGACCTGACTTGGAAGATGAGGCAGCCAGGGCCTCTTTCCACCCATCACATCAAAGCTTTGACGCTGGGATTCACCACCGCATGCTGTACCCAGCTAAATTGAGATCACCACTAAAGAAGGGACAAAGCGCATGAATCAGCAGAAGATGCTTTAACCTCCCTACAAGAGCTGCTGCCTGATCTGTTTCCCAAAGGTTAAATCATGTGTGGACTGTGTTGACCTTCAGGGCTATGTGGCCCAAAGAGAGCAATTTAATCGGACAGCCTTACGAGTTATACTTAATCCTTCCTTGGAGTTTATTAGTTTGGCTACAAACTGTTGTTTTTGGGACTTGACTATCATTTAGACAACTGAATACTCGGGCATTTGGGATTTTATGCTTCGGTGCTATCAGTTAATTTTGTGTCTCAGATCAGTGGATGATCATTAATTTTCCTTATGTCCAGCAGAGTGAGCTGGTTGACTATATTTTATCCTTTGTTCTGTTCTAGCTAATAGAATTTGCATAGATCACGTTATTGTTGTTAGGAATGGGCAACAAATTGCTGTATTAGCTCAAAGGGTGGGAGGGCGGAGGGGTTTTGTGTGGTATTTCTTCGTTGCACATAACGGTAATGGTAGTAATATGAATAGGTGATCTGTTCATGCCATATGGGTCTAGTACAGAATAGGGCATTGTTCCTCTCCTCCCCTCCCCCTTTTGTTTGGAGCGTATCATAATATGGGCCCATTTCTTCATAGCATATTTCCCTCAGTCTGGGTAGCACTTCGTGCCTAATTTTGTTTACGGAGTTGGAGGCGGCATGGGGTGTTCATACTGGTAATCGGGCTCTTCTTAGCCGGTTTCTACCTTTGCTTTTCTTTGAGGGTGCCTGATGGGAATAGGTTTCGCAAATCATGGGGCTCTACATCTTATTATGGGCAACAAGTCACGCCTCCTTGATTATTTTCAGCTCCATTGTGGAGTGTAAACGATAATGGATTCTTGGCACCTGTTGGTTTTGGCACGTATTTGTATTTTGTATTGCGATTTAGGATTAGGCAGGTTCACATGCTTATTTTTGACATATTGGGTACTTTGTTGAGTCAAGAGGGGAGCCCTACTCTATGGCGCACTATGAACCAGTGTAGGAGGAGTTGGCTCGGCCTGGGGGTGGTTCTTAGGATGTTTATTGAGGGGGATAGTTTTGGGGTGGGGGCTAGGGTTAGTTTAGTTAGGATTATTAAGGGTTTGTTTAAGGGGGACAGCTATCCAAAAACTGCTCAAGTGGCAAGGCAGGGCAAATGGCCTCTAGTTTGAACCTTCTCTCATGGAATATTAAAGGGGAAAGACAACTGTAAAAATATGTAATTTTGAATCACTTAGCCGATACCATCCAGCAATTGCATTTTTGCAGGAAACCCATGTTCTTTCTGTCCACCTTTCTCATTTTAAGAAAAAATGGGTAGGCCAAGTGTTCGGGGCAGGTTATTCCTCATCCAGCCGGGGAGTGGCAATTTTGATAGCCCAGGGGGTTCCCTTTATACATTCGGATATAATTGCAGACCCGAATGGTATATATTATTGTCTCCGGTAAACTTGGAGGGGCGTGTCTCGTGCTGGGGTCAATTTATGGACCTAATATAGAGTCCCCTTCCTTTTTTGCCCACCTGGCAGAGATTCTATCTCCCTTCAAGGAGATGCCATTTATACTGGGAGGTGACTGGAATCTAGTCCAGTCTGATAGACTAGATAGGTCAATCTGTAGGAGATCACAACCTTCCCCGGCCCAACAGGCTCTGGCTGAGTTTGTCTCATTTCTAGGACTAGTAGACCCTTGGAGACTGTTCAATCCCACAACTCGTGAATATACTTTTTTTTCATCGGTTCATAAAACCTATTCTAGGTTAGACTATTTCCTGGTGAGCCAGCAATGTATTTCAGGGGTGACGGAAGCACTGTCCCTTCCAAGAGTAATATCCGATCATTCTCTAGTCAAAGTTGTCTGGGCTCCGCCACTCATTCCTAAGAGATCTTACTCATGGTCTCTAAATAACAGTATTTTTAAGGATACCCAAACGTTAAGTAGATTCCAAACTTTTTTGAAAGAGTCGATTAAATTAAATTGGGGATCAATTACAGCCATAGATCAATCATGGGCAGCACTTAAAGTGGTATGGAGAGGGGAGTTAATTAGAATAGCTTCTGTAAGAAAGGCGAAATATAATCGAAAAATGTCCAATTGTTTAAGTAGGATTAAAGAGCTGGAAAAAATATAAGAGAGACTGAGATCAGAAGACCAGGAACAAGAGCTGGTCACACTGAGAGCATGGTACGCGGGGGCTCTGAGGGAGAAAGTGGTTAATTTAACAAATAGATCTAAAGCGACATATATTGGTCAGGGCAGCAAAGCTGGGAAGTTGCTGGCCTGGCAATTAAAACAAAAATCTGAAGCTAAATGGGTGGCCTTAAAAGCACCCTGTTTCAAGTGAGTTGGTTACAGACCTTAAAGGTATTCTGGAGATCTTTGTGGCTTTTATAAAGATTTATATTCGAGCAGCAGCTTTCCCGCAGGTGCTTACTAAAATGCGAACGCTTTCTGGCTGATATATCACTTCCCATCTGTCTGAGGATTCTAGGCTGAGTTTAATATCCCCATACTAAATGAGGAGATAGTGTCGGCTATTGATTCACTCAGAGTAGACAAGGCACCTGGCCCGGATGGGTTTACACCATTCTTTTATAAGTTATTCAAAGCTGAAGTAGCTCCGTTGTTGAACCAACTTTTTACTTTTTGGTTTTTGCATGGAGTTAAAGATAAATCACTTTTTGAAGCCAGAATAATTTTGTTACCCAAGCCGGGGAAAGCTACAGACTTAGTGGGGAACTTTAGGCCCATTTCCCTACTGAACTTGGATGTAAAAATTTTTGCTAAGATATTGGCCTCTAGACTAAAGAGCGTTTGGCGAGAATTGATTAGCCCGGAACAGGCTGGCTTCGTGCAAGGTCGCACCTCGGCTGACCATTTCAGGAAATTGTTTTATTTAATTCCTGCATCTGTGGCCCCAGGTATGGAAGCTTTCTGATTTCACTAGATGCGGAAAAGGCTTTCGATCGGGTAGAGTGGATCTTTATGTTTGAAACCTTAGCTAAATTTGGTATTCCCCAACAATTTCTACAACTAATTAAGATTCTCTACTCATGTCCAACTGCTAGAATTCAGTGTAATAACTTAATTTCTGCAGCCTTTCCGTTGCTGAGGAGAACACGCCAGGGCTGCCCTCTGTCACCCTATTTGTACAATCTGTATATAAAACCTCTAATTAGAGCTATCAAGGACGACCAACAAATTCAGGGTATTAGGATTGGTGGACAGGAACACAAACTGTCAGCGTTCCCCGATGATTTATTACTACATATTCGGGATACAACCTTATCTCTTCCCAGAGCCCTATGTCTTATTGAGGCCTTTAGCGACTTTTCAGGTTATAAGTTAAATTTGGCTAAAACAACACTCTATCCTTTGTCCACCCTCCTTCAGAAAGGATAGTGTTCATCCTTAGGTCTCCAGTGGCAATCCAAGACCTTAGTATATTTGGTATCCAATTTCCAAAATTTGAATAGTTAGCTCATTTAAACTTTAAACCTATTCTCAAATCCATCAGAGAAGACTTGGAGAGATGGTCAAAACTCTTTGACCTTCTCTGGGAGGATTAATACAATTAAAATGGTGGTCCTGCCGAAGATCCTCTATCCTCTCCTAAATCTAAACATATACCTCCCAAAATCTTTCTTTAAGAATCTATGCAGATATTGTTCGGACTTTATATGGAAAAATAAACCTCCTCGTAGAGCCTATTCTAAACTTTGTCGGCAGCGTAAATCTGGTGGCCAACAATTACCCGATTTTTTTAAATATTACTTAGCAATCCACGTGGCCAGGGCGGCTTTGTGGATGGGTAAAATTGAAACTCCCTCCTTGGGTCTTGGGTTAGACCGGGCCATAGCCAAAGATTTAAAGTTAGACCTAGAATCCCTTCTATATATCCCGTGGACTAAAGTACCCAGGAAGATCAGGAATACCCCCCTAGGGTGGGATATTAGGGCTATTCACCAATTGTATGCCGGTCTAAAAATAAGTCCACGCTATGATTTTTCTCAACCTCTACTGAGGAACCTGAACTTTTTAATTGGTAACCAAGCTATTTGTAGATTCTATCCAACACCCTCCTCCAAGATTCGGATCTCTGATTTTTTATGCAGGCAACTCCATGCTTCCGCTTTCATCATTAGCGGTAAAGTTTGGGGTTAAGCCCCAGTCTATGTTATGGTTGGCTCAAATTTGTAGTAGCATCAAATCCTTTTTGGGTAAGGGTAAAAGATCAGACCAAGTCGGGAATCTGTGGAATAAACTGTGAGATACTTGCCTATCAGGTAAAGCTGTTTCTAAAATTTACCAATTTATTATTACTAAGATGGACCTTAACTTATCTCCGGTTCCCTTCTATTGGAAAGTCAATATGTCCCTGGATTGGACTGAGAAAGTTTGGGAGAAAGTCTGGACTGACATTTATGCACTTATAAAGCAGGATAGATTAAGAGATATCCAGTTTAAGCTGTTACATAACTTCTATTTTTCCCCGGCCAAACTACATCGCTGGAATAGTCAATGTTCTCCGGCCTGTGGGAACTGTAACAGCTCCTTAGCTACTACATACCATAAGATGTGGTCTTGCCCCAAAATTATTGAGCTGTGGGAGGTGGTCAAACATGGGTTAAGACCCTTTTATGACCTTTCAGTATTTTTTAAACCAGAGATCTGTGTCTTCGGGATGTATGGTCTCATTCCACACAACATTCAAAGGGTTCAGATGGCACTAGTGGTGCTGGTCACTAAACTGGTGATTTTGCACCACTGGCACGAGGAATGGACTCCTTCCTTCAAGGAGTGGTGGGAGGAGTTCTTGAATGCCCTGAACGCAGAAAGGGCAGTGTATTCATCTGTTAATACTTTGCATAAATTTGATAGATATTGGAAAGGCCTTAGTCAATGCCTGAGGGATAGGTACGGTTATTAAAAGAGAGTGCATGCCCGACTTCCCTTTATCTCTTCTTGGATCTTTTTGTTTCTTCCTTTTCCCTTTTTCTTTTCTTTGCTAGTACTTTTGGTATTTCTATAGGTGCCATTATACCCGATGCAACCCAGGCCTCCTTCCCTATTTTTTTTTTTTTTTTTAGAAACTCATATCTTTCCTCCCTAGACCTAAGTCCTGATTTTACTTATGGTTATGGCTTCTATGTATTTGCCACCTAGTATTTCAGTATAATAATTTTAATGGATAGCTGGGGGGAAGGGGAGTTTTGGATGTCTGTTGTGTTATCTTTTTCCTTTTTTAATTGTTTTGGTTATTTTATTTTGGTTAACTGTGCGCCAGTTTTACTGATGAAGATTGTGTAATTTCTCATAACTTGATGTGCACACTGTTTTGTAATGTTCTCTTTAATAAAATATAGTTATTGGCAAAAAAAATAAAGGATGGTATATACGTGGAACAGCCTACCTCAGGAAGTGGTGGCTATGAATACAGTGTAGGGCTTCAAACAGGCATGGGATAGGTATAAGGGAGCAATTCAGATGAGTATGAATAGATAAGAAGCTGACAGAGGAAAGGCCGATGGCACATTTATAAGGTAGAAAAAGAAATGGGCAGACTGGATGGGCCTTGCAGTCTTTATCTGCCGTCAGCTTCTATGTTTCTGTGTAGGTATGCCACAGGACCAAACACCTACTTTGGGTGGCTCCACCACCCTCCTCATCTCCCCATTATGGCCCTTGTAAAATATGTCACCAGACCCCACCCACAGGGACAGGAAGTAGGGATCCCTGTATTGCAATTACCTCTATCTAGGGGTGGTTACATTGTACAGGTGGCCCAAACTGGCTGCTCCACTCAGGTCAGTTTCATCCTGTCAGAGAGTCCCAGTCAATCCTGTGTGCCCTTACCAAATGTGTTGCAATGGCAACACAGAGTTTTATCAATGGCAATACCTGGGTATGTCTGAAATTGTGCAATGGTACTACCCAGTGGTAGTCTGGTAGTACAGTGATGTCAACCAAGTCAGGTTTCTGGCCTCAGTGGTAGTGCCATGGCACAGTGGCATCCCTATGGCAATTTTGGCAGGTTGCCTGGACTGGTAAACCAGTAATGGTACCACAGTGGTATTATGTAATTTTGAGTCCACTTTCATGTGGAACTCTATATTTGCCCTAGAAGTTCCCAATGATAATGCAATGGTAGTACGACACTGTTTTCCATACCACCAAGGCTTATTTGGTACCACTGTGGTATCAGTATTTTGTAATGTCACCACAAGGGTATTACATTAGAGGAGTAGATTGGTGCACATATAAATCCCAAGCTTATTTGGTATCACTGTGGTATGAGCGCATCTAGAAATTTGATACCACTGTGGTACCAACATGGTACACATCAAAATCAAACGAAGTTTGAAAGAAATGCAAAATGAAACATACACTGATAAAGAAACGCATCATGAGCTGCACAGTATATGCAAATTACAATAACAACCCTCAGTTAAGTTCCCAAATTGAATGGGATATCACTGCTTCATTGAGATCCATTAAAATTCCATTCAATTCCATTAATCTTCCATTTTCTTCATGCAAACCCATTACATTTTGTATCACCCTTTTTAATGGCCAGTTCTTATTCCCATTACATTTCCATTAATTGTTGATGTTTCATGGGCGCAAACCATTAATTTACTCACCCATGCCTTCAATTAACCACTACAGGTATCCATTAAGTATTTAATGTGTGTGGTACACCCCTTAAATTTAGTATCAGGCTATTTTAATGGCATGTTTAATAACCATTGAAACTGAGCAATGAGCTTTTCATTGCCATGAAAATAATGGCATGTACCGCTAATCCATTAATTGCCATTAAAACTGTCCAAATGAGCTTTTTATTACCATGAAAATAACGGTCCTCTTGTGGCAATACATTGATGGCCATTAAGGATAGTTTTATTTACTATCTATCTGTACTACTTTTCCCTAAGAACTATGGCTCCCCTTTGACTACTGTGTAACCTTTTGTTTTACAGGTACTCCCCATCCACTCTCCAGAATCTACAGCTCCAAAGAGGTTCCCTCACCTGGACTATAAAGTACCCATGAATTAGTTACATGATTGGGATGTGGAGTTTGAGCCATAATTGAATCTGCATCCATTACAATGGGAGTCCAGATGGTTTTTGCCATGATGCTATATTGTAATGAGGGACAGTTAAGAGGTATGGGATCAGTCTCTCCAGATCCGGTCCCCTATAGCTGGACCCCCACCTTGAAGCTGAACCCCCTCCCTGCAGTTGGATCCCCACAGATGAAGACTAACTTTTTGCTACAGCACCTTGGCAACACCATTTACAGTGAGGGACACAGCAATACTGTGGGATAAAATGAGGGACATGTCACTAAGGGACTGTTGAGAGGTACGGTACAGTCCCTTTCCCATGTGTGGCCACCCTGCACTGTGATGCTAGAGATTTTACAAACAGTCACGGGGTTGATACTAACTTTTTAGCCACTAGCCATCAGGGCTAGTGATTAGAAAAATCCACTGACCCAACAGGAGTTTCACTAGCCAGCACAAAATGACCAGAACAATCTCCATTGAAATGAATGGTCCCATCGAAATGTATATAGGCCCATTCATTTCAATTGCATTTTGTTCTCAATATTTGCGTAGCAACAGCAAACGGTCCTGGCTCAGACCAGATACCAGGCCAATAGGAAAGGAAATCAGTGTGGAATGTGACTTCCTGCTGGAAGCTCATGAAGATGACCGTTACTTTTGTACACAGATGAGGAAGGAGCAGTCATCAAAATGAGGGGAGATATGACAGCCTCTTGTTTTAGAGGTAGTTTCATTTCTGAGTATGTTTTATTGGGCAGCAAAGGCAGGCGAGTAATATCCCCAAAGATCAGGTCACCAGTAATCTCTGTTGATGCTAACAAGCCCCAGTAAGGTGACCCCAGGTGTCCCTATAGTTTAGGTTGCGGGGGGGGGGTGAACATAGTGGCCAGAGCCATATAAAAATAAAGTGCTTGTCTGCAGTTAAAAAGGTTTTTTCTTCTTATTGCAGCATGCACAGTAAAGGTGGCACAAGCCAGTGTCACATCTAAGGTACAGCTTGCACTGGAAAGCTGGTTGTTATGGATTCAGCATCCTGGATGCCATGGAGGATACTGAGACTGGCCAGTAATGGCCATTAGGAGAGTTTGAATTGACTGCAAAGGAGAAGGACAGTCAGGGGAGTTCAGATGCCCCAAAGAAAAACAAATACATGAAGAAAGTGCAGCAGAATAAAGAGGGGACACAGGGAAGTAAATTCAGAGCAAAAGGCAGTACCTGCAGTCCTCCTCTCATCCCTATGCCAGTCTCAGTGGTCCCAGCAGTGTCAGTGGTCCAGTAGTTGTGGCGGTCCCCAGGATCAGCAGTTGGCAGCTGTAGTGTGGGTTCTGTTTAGTCCCATTTGTATTTTATTTTGTAAAAAAAAAAGTAAATGGCAATTTCTTGGCAGTGGCCCCCACAAACAGGAAAGCATCATTAGATGAACGAGGATCAGGAGGAGCCAGCTACCCATCAAGGGAAGACCTCTCACCTGCCTGCAGCCATCAGGGCATCCAGCATACACTTAACCCACCTCCTGTCTCAACTTCTCCGCAGTTTGGGGCAGTGAGTCGGTGACAGTGTCATAAAGCAGGCACTGTCCACCTGAACTAATACTGAAATAAAAAAAAAAAATTTTCATGCAGGGAGTACAATAAAGGATGGTTCTGGATGTCAGTGTGGTCAGGGCAAAGCCCTGGAGCAAGGAACTGCCAAGGGTGGATCTATTCAAATGTATTTAAAATTGGCCCAGGAAGGGTGCATACAGTGAGATGGTGGACTTATTCAAAATTACCTAAATTTATTTAACTCACACTCCTAAATGGAGCACAGGGGTGGGCAGCATTCAAATGAAGTAGTTATCGGAGGTGGAGCAGAAGGCAGGCAGACCCTGAATTAGATAGTGAACAGGGTGCTAAGGAGCAAGGTTAGAGTAAAGCCCCAGTTATAGCCAAGCTAGCCGGTTGGGCTAGTGAATAATTGCTAGCTGTCCCAAAGGTTTATTTTATTCAGAAATAAGCACTGGGGAGCTAGTGTTAGGAAATAAGTCCCAGATTATAAAGTCAGAGTGCCCCAGGGTGAAACAGGTGACTACAGTAGCCAAGTTGCTTCCAGTAGTCAGGCTAGTGCTATAGGGGTCTCTAGATCTGTTACTCAGGTCACTAGTCCTTTGCTGGGGCTGGGGTAACTATGCTGCTGGGGTGGTTAACAGGCTACAACTGTGGCAAGTATGCTGCTTGTGTGGATAACTGCCTGGTCCACTCTCTTACTCTTACTCCTGGCTGAAACTCATACCCAAGTGCACTTTAAATCAGTAAATTCTACTATTTTACAACACTTGCTTGGCTACTGTTTGCCACTTAGCTATAGCCACCTTTATCACCCTGGAGACACTCACTTTACACTCTGGGTTTTACTTAACCTAACTGGCCATTGGTGCTTATTTTTGAATACATTTATTTATTTTATTTACTAAAAAGTTTCACCAGTAAAGGCACATTGAACAGACAAGTTAAAAAAACTCACTGTTCCAAGATCCATAGTGGCTGTGAATGTTTGTGCACATGCACAAGACAGCCTGACGCACCACGGGATGGTAAAGAGAGCAGGAAAGAAAGTGAAGCGGCCTGCTGCTGCTGTGCTCTGAGTTGAGCTGCCTTGTCTGTCTGGGATTCTGTGATTGAGTCGCTCGCCATATTCATGTTTTTCATTGCTCCATCCATGACTCCAGACCACAACCCAACCAGATCCAATACCAACAAGAAGAACTAAAATAAATTTAAGGAACTGCACTTCCAGCTGCTGGGAACTTGCTTGCCTTACAGAAGCCTCTTAAGATTTGGTTTGAGGTTGATTTTTTGATTGGACAATCGTTGGGGGCCTGGGGGAGTCAGTAGGACAGTGATGATGAGGTGTGTGGATGCCAGTGTCTTTGGAGCGGGAGTCCGACTCAGCATGGCCTCGAGGCACAGGATAAAGCAGAGAGGATGGAGCAGGAGCTGGAGAACTGATCAAGGCCTACTTGGGGATGGGGAGTCCCTGCTGACTTGCTGGCAGCTGCACTGCTGTTAATGCTAAGACATTAATACTGCTATGTCAAACTGTAATGCTCTTCAATGTACAATTTGTTTGTTTTTTTAATACTACTGAATCATGAATGAAGATTAGCCAGCCAAGTATTTCAAGGATTTAAATTAGCCAATTAAGGCTAGGTATATTACCAAGCATTTCAGTTCTACTAAGCAAGGAAACAGATAAAACAATCAGCAACACTAATGAATTTTAGAGAAAGTAAGCAATCATAAAATGTGGGTTTTTATCTGGACATAATATGATGCAAAAAAAAGTTGGCAGTGTCCCTTTAAAAGTCTATACTGAACACATCAGTGAACTAATTCCCCTAAATCACTTCCTGTCCCTGCCCAGCCTGAGGAATTGCAGGAGCACTGACTGCCCTTACCCAAGCCAACTGCTATAGTAACAGTATATTAGCATGCAGATTGCCTTCTAACTGCAAAAATAGAGTTTCTTAGTAGTATTTTAGCAGTCAGTCAGTTTAGCATTCAGTTTAGCACACTCATTCTGAGCTGATTCTAATGTTAAATACTGCTAACCATGTTTACTGTTATTAATGATCATTAGCGAGCCGGCCCGGTGGCGCTGAGGGCTGAGGTGCTGGAAGCTCCACTTTGTATATCGCCAGCGCCCCTGCTCGAATGAGCAGTCACTGGTCAGCTGGAGAGGAGAAGGAAGGAGTGCCCAGTGGCTCCTGTCCTTCTCCGGGTGGGGTCATCTGCACGATCCCACCACAATACCACGATTTGGGGGAGCTTGGGTGGAAGGTGTGGTAGTTGGGAGAAGCAGTAAGGACATTGGGCAGATGTCAGCAGAGGGGCAGAGCAGGAGGCATGTCTCAGGGTGCCTCCTAGCTCATTGGTCTTCATTGCACGGCAACATCTGAGGACGAACAAGGGGGGAAAAAAAAAACCTCGGTCTCTCCTAGGCGATGACATCTCACTGTACGTCTTTGGCTCATTGCGGCAGACTCCGCTGTACCGGCTCAACATCACAGTATGTATGGCTCCGAGGAGGTAAGAACGGGGCTCCCTCCTCACCCTACCCGGTGGTGGTTAACCGGGCACCTAAGTTAATGGAACCGTGTGCTCTAGGGGCAGACCACGATGAGGGTGGATCGTGCAAGAGAGTCTGTCCAAGAGAGTGGAAAGAGGAGGAAGTACAGTGCATAAATACAAGGTTAAAAAAAGCCATTAGCAATCAGAAGCAGTATAAAGATTCCACAGAATAACCCATTCAGAACTGCAGTCATCAGTGCTTTTTGAGTGCTAGGTGTTGAGCACTTTAAACCAACACTCAACAGAAGCTCAACTTGTGCACTTGAATGCTTTTTGAGTATTTAAATTAGTAACTGAGTACTGGTTCATGATTTTAGTTTCAGAATATGTTAATTAGAGATGCATTTGAGCAGATTGAGATCTTAAACTTTCAGAAAGCACTCAACAAAACTCAACTTGCCAGATTGCATGCTCATATAGTCCCCATCCTCCAACAACTGCAGCTGTATACTGATTCCACTTAGCCTTGGCTCTTAGTACCTGAAGACTCACCAAGCCAGCCATGGAATCTGGTTTCCCCCTTCCCAGGTACAGGTTCCAGACCCATCCCCAAGCCCATGCTGGGACTCCGTACACTACCCACTAAACGTGGGTGTCAGAGTGAACACTTCTGGCTCTAACAGTTATAAGACATTGGCCCATCATTCATCAATGTTCATCAAATGCAAAAGGACAGTGCTGTGTTGCAGGACAGTAATTACCTTTATTGAATTCACTGTATATCACACACTCTCACAGTTCATACTTCACAGATGCCCAATGCATTTTTTCAAGGTCTGATGTCGAGAATGCAAAACCCTCTATTTATAGTGCTTAATGGTAAGACATTTAAAGGGGCAATGCAATTTCCCATCAAGATGCTTATATACAGTAAATACTGTGTGTGTGTGTGACTGTATATATATATATATATATATATATATATATATATATAAACATTTTTTAATCATATAAAGGGGCTGGATCAGTGGTGCTGAGGGATTGAGGTGCTGGATACCACATGTCACTCTACGTTGATGACCTGAGTTTGGAAGTGGATTCCAGTTGCTGGGGCCAGCTTGGAAGGGGAGAGATTGAGTGTGGGACTGCTCTCCTTTTCCAGGGAGGGAGGGCTTGTATGCCCCAGCCTCTGACTGGTAATAGCACAGGCTAGGGTGGTGCAGAAGAGAGCTACAGTGGGCTGGTGATGCTTGCATGCCTCTACATGCATGCCTCACACTGGCTGCAGAAGGGATGGGAGAAAACTGGAAAATGGAAGCTGGCATTTCAGTGAAGCCCTGCATGTTTGTCTGTGGACCCATACTGCCACCCTAACCATGGTCTGAACTAGACTGTCTCAAGTGGGGGGAGGAAGTATGGCCCTTCCTCCCTCAGCCCTGCCATCTGGGAATCTGTGGTGGCACCCCGCCATGAGGTGACCCCGGGGCACATAAGCACTGATCTGTAGGGAGAGGAACAGTGCTCAGAAGCTCCCCAAATCATCTCACTCAGTAGAAAAAAAAAACAAAATGTGCAAAATGTAATGAGCTACAAAGTGCTTTTTTTGCCATTGTACGGTCACCATCTGTCCAACCCCACCACCTAGCCTCCATCTCCAGGGATTTACCTACCCCACTGGAATGCATATTGACTTACCCCCATGGTGGGTCTGTTGGTGAGGGACTTCTCATAGAAATATAGAAGTTGTCAGCAGAAAAGGACCTCTTGACCCACCGAGCATGGCCTAAAATGCCTTCCTACTGTGCTATAGCAGACCCTACTATCTCCCCAAATGGATGCCACTTTGTGATCCTGGGGAGGGGGAGTGCCTAAGTTGGTTACATGAGTCTAGTTGAGGGTGGATGTCCTCCTGTGTGGCCGATGTTGTCTTTTCTGAATAAGCTGATCCCAGAGAGGCATGGCATGCAATGACATAGTGGTGCAAAGAGCATTGGATGTCTGACAGACATCACGAGATCTCAAGCACCAGCTGTCAGACCCCCACTCTCTACCAGTGGTTGGTCAAAAGTCAGATGTGTCCCTCACCCCTGTAGAGGAGAGCAGTCTATGACTCATTCAATCCTCCTCTCCCCAGCTAGCCTTCTGACATTCTGGGCTCACTTCCAAACCCAGAATGTCAGGTCACAAGTGAAAGCTATACTGCTGCATTGGCAGGCTAGCAAAGTTAACTGTAAAGTGCTCAGCTGTGCTGTTCATTAATTTCACCTGTCAATACTGGCAAAAACATAATAAAATAAGGCAAATAACACAAGTGATTTTTTGTAGCATTTTAATGTGTGCTCCTCACACACCGTATTTTGCCACTCGTATGCATGAATATTTGGCTTTACTTACCAGTGTTCAAAAGTGAGCAGTACCCACTCTGAATATATCTTATCTGGAGCCCTACATGACACAGCACAATGTTGGTATCACATGTGATACAGTACAGTGTCTGCATTGCATGAGGCAAAGTGCTGTGTCAGCATCACCATGGCACAACATAGTGTTAAACAGTAGTATGCCACATGGCAGTGTTGTGTCAGCATTGCCTGTGGCACAGTGATGTGCAAGCAGTGCAAGTGGCACAGCTTACTGATGACAAAATGCACAGTGTGGTGTTGGCAATGTATCTAGCACCACACAGTAAGTACCAGACCTGCATCCTAGCTAAGAAGACATCACTGGGCCTTATGCCCCCTGGAGTCCAATCAATATTGACCCCGCAGCGTGTCCGCCGCCTAACTAGAAGATCGGACAGTCTAACCTTTACAATACCTCGCTGTCGGACCTCTCAAGCTCAGCATTCTTACCTTGTCAGAGCCTCCACCTGGATCAACTTGCTACCTACAGAAATCTCCAACATTGCCACGATTGGTGCTTTTAAGTGTAAACTGTGTCAACACCTCATGGCTAGTGCCTTCTGTGATTGCTTCTTATAATCCCCTCCAGGCAGACTACCCTCAAGCATCCCTCCTCACTGCCTAAGCTCCTCCTCCTCCTCTTCTACCCCCCCATTACTGGGTATAGGATGAATCTGTCTCCTTTTCATCCCCCCTTTCCTTCTCCCTTGCTGTTTCCCATCTACCACATACCCAACGCAATGCCCTCCCCATTTCTCCTCCCCTCCTGCCTCTCTCTCTCTCTCTCCCATACCACCCCCTCACCACCACTCTTCTTTCTCTTTTTCCACTAACCCACTCCTAACAAAGCTTCACTAAGCTACCTATGACTTGTACTGTATAATTAACTCACAACACAATTCCTTGACAATGCCTTTGGCTGCTATTATTGTAACCTTATCTGTCTTTTTTTTTTGTAAGTTCCATTGTAATGATCATGTTATGTTTTGTACCTTATTGTCTTGACGTGGAACCTTTGTAAAAGAGCCCCTCGGCTCAAAGGTGTCATCCAAAATACAAATAAATAAATAAATAAACACAGTATCTGCATGTCATCTAGCAAAACAATGTGGCATCGAGACTGACAGCAGTGCACATGGCACTGTCCGGTGTTAGCAGTGCATATTGAACTGCAGAATGTTAGCCCTGCAACTGACACATTGCTGTGTCAGCGCTGTTTGTGATGCACTGTGGTGTCTGCACTACAAGTGTCCTAATACGGGGCTGCCACTGCACATGGCCCAGCAGTGTCTGCACTTCATATTGTAGACTCTAGAGCACATCTTTTTTCAGTGCATGTGGCACAGGGAAGTGACAGCAGTTCTTATGGCACAGCAAAGTATCAGTAACACATGTTGCATAGTAAAGTAAGAGTACTGCACATGGCACAGCATGGTACTGGCAGATCACGTGCAGGGACAGTGCAGTGACACTGGTTGGGAGCACATGTGGTACTACCACAGCGAAATGCCATGTGTAGTGCCTGCCACCAGGTTGGGTTGTCTCAGGAGCCTGCCATCTGTGCTGAGTGGAATCAGAAGTGGAGTGACCATTCCATATGCTGGGAGGAATGATTGTAGGTGAGACAAGCCTGAGGTACGTGTGTCACTCAAGGATGGCTTCTACTCCCTTAAGCTGCCTACCTCTGTTCCCATGAGCTACTTTGCACAACTGCTAGACACATAGCATCCCTCAGTAAAAAGCACAGTCTGTGGGTATGGACCCTCCTCAAACAGCCTCTTCCCCTCCACCCAAGCAGCACCTTCTCCCAGTGCACAAAGCTGAGCAGCACTTCTCTGTTGTGGATCTTCCACTCCCCAGAGAGGGAGTGGCAGCTGCTAGAGGTAGCTTGTCTGTGGGAAAGGGGTTTCTGCTGTTAGATGGGGAAGAATACAGTAGTGCCCCCAATTAGCAGTGTCCAGGAGCCCCACCCAAAAGAAAATGCTCTCACCAGGCATCTCAGGCAGGGCATGATAGTGTGCTTGTGATCCCATTTGGAACAATTTAGTTTGCTTGCAGGAGAGAAAAACATGTTTACTTTAGGCATATTCTGCCCAAACAAGTTGCCAGTAGCCTCAGTAGTCCCCATTAGCAACTACTGTGCCCAGTAAATTCTCCCACAGCTTGAGCATCATCTGTGGCAGATTGGTGATGGCCATGACATTGTGGGTAACCATACATCATGTGTCTATACACAGCAACCTGAACTGTAAGTGGCCATTGAGAGAAGCTGGGAGGGTGCAAAAGCTAGAGAAAATTCCTCAGCTGGATGGCACTCAGCCCCCCCCCCAAGAAGGAATACTGTGGTTGCCTTCTTGGATCTCATGCTCCCTATTCCCATTTTCTTTTGTAGTCCCAGCTTAATTTCTTTGACTACCCTCTCCATTACAAGAAGTTCTCTCTTCTTGTTCATTGCTGTAGCCTCCAATTAATATTCTCCCTTTCACTGTTGTAGCTCTCTCAAGTCCCACTTTTAGCCACGTTCATGTTTTTTTTTTTTTTTGTGCTGCACCTCCGTTTGTCATCATCCCCTTTGTCATTTCCAGCTGAAAATAACTTTTACAGCCACTAGCAGGCAGGGCTAAAAGTCCATCTGCCTGACAAAATTTCAGTAGCCCAGACCAATTCATTTCAATAATGGTGTTTTGTCATGTACATAGCTTTCCTACCTTTTAGTTTTCCTACTTTTTTTTTGGTTGGGGGCTTATGTAGGTTCCTTCTAGCAAACACAGCAAAATGTAGAAAAAACATCAAACATCAAAAAAACTATTGGAAAAAGAAATAAAACAGAATGAATGAGTACATTTCTCTGGATGGGGTTGCATGAAAATATGCCAGCTTGAAAACAGCAACACACATTTTTAGGTCCAATAGGAATATTCCACAGGCACATTGTGCACCTGAGGACCATTTTCATTGTGTCACTACACCAGAAGGGAAGGAATGTGGTTGCACAACTCTGTTAGAAAAGTCATGCTTCAGTGAATACTGCATGAAAAAACAGCTACTACAGACAGACTTCAAAGCATTCTTACACCAAGCAACAAGAAATGGTCTGCAAATAGAAGGAAAACTTGGAGCAGGCTGAGGAAAAGGTAAAACTGTTTTGTTTATCTTTTAAACAGTAATTTAATGAAAAACATCTAGGCCAAACTCTACCTACAAAGCAAGATCTGTCAGATCTGAAGGAGGGGCCACAAAAAGTTTGAACAATATACAAGTAATAGTCAAGGGGTCTTGCTCCACAATCCCAGCCATTAGCAAGAAGCTGCTGTATCTCTGCAAATTCAAATCTGAGTGAGGAGGAAGGGGAGTTGGTTAGTGCAGTAAATTAAACTTTGAGCTATGGAGGATTGCTGGGTCTGTACTGTAGCCTTTGAATTCAAACCTGAGATTAAGTAAGGTAGATGAAAATACTTAGATATTTGAGGGGCAGCTGTTCTATTAAAGTTCAAACTTGAGGGGAGTTGGATTTAATTACTGTAGTATTGGAATTAAATGTTGAGCTACAATCTGTAGATATATCTTCCTATTTAATAGCAGTGATGTGTGAGCTACAGGAGTTCACTACAGAGCTTGGGAGGTTGGAGGGAGACAGGAGGTTCAAATGGTGCTTGGGAGGGGGGGTTGAAAGTAATAGTTGCTGAAGGGGAAAGAGGGGGGGCCTGTAGGTGCCAGTGGGGAGGAAGGCTGAGACAGCCAGCAACTGTGTGTGTGGGGGGCCTCATGACCCATGCATCTGGGCAAATGATTACATCACAGTCTGCAGGACATGGTTACACTATGGACAAGGCTGTACATTTTTTCACGCAGTGCATGGATTTCACGATTACCGTGAAAACCAGGTATCTCCGTGACATATTACATAAGTCCTAACTTGTCAAGTTTGTTAACTAATATGCTTGTTGCAGCTAAAAAACAAGTTTTTTTCTCTGTCCTGCAGCCTTGCCTCGTGGAGCCGCTTAACCTCCTGTTGCTGGAAGGGTGGGTGGTGTTGATCCATGTCCCATTCTGCTGCCAACTGTGCTCAAAATGGAATGCAGCCTTGCATCGTGGAGTCGCTGAACCTCAAATTGCTGGAAGGGTGTGGGATGTTGCTCCAAGTCCTGTTCAGCTGCCAGTTGTGCTAAAAAAGGAATGCAGTCTTGCATCATGGAACAGCTTGGCCTCCACTTGCTGGATGAAAGGGAGCACAGACATCAGGTTGCTGTAAGGGGTTGGGGCTGTTGCTCCAAGTCCTATCCGGCTGTCAACTGTGCTAAAATAGGAATGCAGTCCAAATATTTGCTGTGTCACATCTGTCCTAGATGGGAAAGGGGCTAATTTGCTCCATGCACCAATTGGCTGCCAACTGTGCACAAAATCAAATGCAGACATGCTTCTGTGAAAAATAATTTTTCGCTGTGTGCTCACAGTGAAAACAGTGATTTTTAGCTTGAAAAACTTATATCCACTATGGACATGCTCACCACTCTGTGCTGTGTAGGACCTTGGAAGTATGCACCACACTGCACCTTTTGAACTGAGCAGCAAACCTGGAGACCAGGGTTTGAATCCCACAGTCCTTTGTTACATACTGTGTAACCTTGTGCAAGTCACTTAATTTCTCTGTGCTCTTAGCTCACACCTGAAAACAAGTTTTGGCTTAGTGTGCTTTTCCAGGTTAATCAGTTTCCCCTTCCCTTCCCCCATTTCATTAAACTGAGCCATTAGCCCATCAGAAGTGCCACTAACCCACCTGGGCTACTGTTCTGAAATACTGGCCACCTGGCCATCCAGTGCACTAGGAGGATTTAGCTGAGCCCCTTCCCAAATGCATTCTCTTTTATTTCCTGTATTATCTGATTTCCTTTCTTTGTGTCTTTTTTCCCTACTTTGACCCAACTGTACCTTTAATTCTAAATGTACCCTTTTCCTTACTTCTGTGCTGTTCTATACCTGTTGCATTTCTCAGCTCTTTGTTTCTGCTCTTGCTATAGTATTTTCTCCATATTAACCTGATTTTATTTTATAGGTCTGACAGGACACAAATTGTTCTAGCTCATCAGATAAGTATCATCTATCTTTAACTTGTTCTTTCCACCCTATTTACTCTCTAACAGCTGCAGATCATTTGTGACCCTTTTTTGTGTTTTATTTTACAAGGTCCCGTGGACATCATCCCTTAAAGACCTGCCTCTAGCTTGCTATTCCTCAGGTAAGAGACTCAGATTCTACCTATATGTGGGTTGGCTGTAATGCTGTGGCCATGCCCATTACAGTGTGTGTCAGAGGGAGGTGAGAGAGAGAGATAGAATGAGAATGTCAGGGACCTTGGAGGGAGAGGGTTAGTACTGTAGCTGTGGAGGAAACAGGATCATTTTGTGGGACAGTGGAGGTCAGGATATTGGTGGTCATCAGGGAGAGAAGGTGCTGACTGTGGCAGCTGAGGAAGGGGGCTAGTTTAGGTAGGTGGGACCCAGTGTCTGGGCAACTGTCTTGTGTTGTGGAGGAAGGGGGCTAGTATTGGAGCATGGTGGTAGGGAGACTATTGTCCAAAGCTGTGGAGTGAGGGGTATGTGAATTGGGGCTGTGGTGAGGAAAAATCTAGTATGGTGGGGGCCATTGGGGGGAGGTGGCTGGTGGGTGCTTTGGATGGAGGTGGTCTGGTCTAAGGTGCTTTGCACAAAGGTGGCCTGACATAGGGTTCTTTTGATGGAGGTGGGCTGGTGAAGAGTGCTGTAAACAGATGTCACAAAATGTCGGAGTGTGGGGGTGTAGTCAGCAGCCTGGGAAGTGGAAGAGAGCAGCAGGCCAGTAGTTCAACCAGAGTTACGATCTCTTCCATCTTTTACAGGACAGGATTAACATTTATAGTTTTGACATGGAGGGACTATCACTGCAGCAGAGTAATGGGCTACTAAGCCAAAACATCTGACACCTTTACTTTAACAGGCCTGTGTTATATGGTCATATTAAGCTCCAAAATACACCACAGTGCATCTAAAACCCAAGAGCTCTTAACTATTTCCTCCAGCAAAACAACTCCAATTATCCAACAAAACTTAAGGGTTCCTTGTATTTGTTGCTATGAGTTCTTTAGTATGGACACTCCTGGCTGTTATGCTTTTTTCCTGCAGCCAATCCTTTAGAGCACCAGGGGCTAACTAATCGGCCACTGCACAAGTCTATGGTATGTGATGCTTGCTGCTTTCATGCTCCTCTCAGGGAGTCCACTAATTTCCCCCTGCCTACTTCCCACAGCTACTTTTAAGTCCATTTTGGGCACTGGTCTTTAGCCGCAGTGCAGCTTTTCTATTGTGGTCCCCATCTTTTTTTTTTTGTAGACTCTGTTTTTGCATTCTGGATGGCCAGGGCATCCTTCTAGAATACCCACTCAATTCTGCCTTCTACTCCCAGCCTGCACCCCCACACACACACATTGATCTCCCTTCTGATCCATGGCAAGTCCAGCCCCCAAGTTCACCCACTGGGGAAGGCCTGCCCACCCTTGGTGGCCTGGTCTTGAATTAGAGGGATCTGCCGTGAGATCAGGTTGCCCGTGGGAGATCATGATGTGAGTGGGTCTAACAGTGGGATGCTGGCAGGTCTCCAGGGTCACCTTCATTTCTGCTGGTCACCAGAGGGTTTTTCCTATATGGTTGCCCCTCAGAGTTACAAACGTGCAATTGTGTCCAATGGCACTACATGCCGATATGCACTGGAACTCTGCTCCTTGCAGCTGCAATGCTGCTTGTTCCTTACACTGCTCTTGACCACCATCAGAAGCTGCCCAAGAGCAGCGAGTTCCCTGGATCCCTCCCTGGAAAGGGAGATCAGTCCTCTGGATGCTCAATCCCTTTCCTCCCCTGCCAACTGCTGACTTCCTGAGCTCACTTCTGAACCTGGCTCGCCACTGTGACATCTATTGCCTCAACCCAGTTGGAGTGAAACCCAGCAGAAGGAAACAGGCAGTTGGAGGTAGAAGATAAGTACTTTCTCTGTGCTGTTTGTTTTCCTTTAGGATTGAGCTAGCATTTCATGAGATGGCAATGTGTGCTGTATAATTTCAACAGTACAAGTTCCAAACAAATGATTTTGTCTTGGCTGGGAGGAGGGGGGGATTTAACTGATAGAGAGAGGTTGGAAATACACAGGAGGGGGAGGGGTGGTCACATGACTTGGACCAGCCAATAATGGGGCTGGGATCCACTTATATTTCAAGTGGACCAAGTGACGCTGAAGCTTGAATGCCATGTAGCAGGAGTGAAGCATCTTGAGTAGCATCTGCAGGGCATCAGCAGGGAGAAGAGCAGGCAGCAGAACATGCTAGTAGACAGTAAGAGCCTAACTGGGAGAGCCACATATATCCATTACAGATGTAGGGAGTTCAAGGTGGGGGAAGGGGTCTATGGAGAGGGGCAGGACCAGGTTAAGGGAGGAGAGGATGTGCAGTAGGCAGTCAGTTAGGGTGGGAGATGGGAAGGGTTGTATGTTACCAAGGATGTGGAGCAGCCATATTCCTGGGAGTAGCTTGGAGGGCAGGGGGCTGCAGAGTGTGTTGGCAGATGGGCCAGCTCAGGCAGGAAATAGGGTGGTTGATAAGGGAACTGGAGGCATGGAGGAGACAGGATGGGGGGATCACAACTGGGGGGAAACTAATGAGGCATTCAAAAGCGTTCATAAGAGGCACAGATAAGGGGGAACTAGGTGGGACATCAGGAGGGCCACACAAGTAGCTGCAGCCTAGGGAAGGAAGTGATAACTGGAGGTGTGTCTGGCACAGGGGCATGACTAAAACTTGGTCAGAGCAAAGATATCAGCCTGGGGGAAGAGGAACTGGACTCATTAATAGGAAGGAGATTAGCACTGCAAACAGATTCTCAGGGTTGGCTAGTCCAGAAGACCAGGAAGCAGAGAGGAGGGAATTTACAGTGAAAGAAGAGGGAGAGGTCACTACAGGGGAAACATTACATAGCAGGGAGGCAGTAGGCAGTACACCAAGAAGACACAGTGGTGGGGATGGGGCTCAGCAAGGAGATGCAGCCTCTCTGAAGGGAAGTTAGGAGCAAGGAGACAGGAGGACAAGAGAAGCAGCAGGCAGCCTGGGGAAGGCTAAGGATAGAGACAGGAGGGGAGTCAGAATGGGAGAGGGTCACATTTCAGGGAAGACATGGGGAAGTAATAGCAGAGGAGGTGGCACCATGGTGGATGGAGAAACAATTGAGTGCAAAGGGGAGGTTCCACAGACAGAAAATAGTTCAGAGGTGAAGGTCAGTACCCCAGTCATATTTGCGAGGGGGGAGAGGACAGGGCAAAGGTTAGAGGAGGCAAAGGGGAGGCTGGACGGGGGGATGAGAGAGCCTCACAAGTTGGGGGGGCAGGGGAGTGATGGTCAACAAGAGAGCAGAATAAGCACCAGCGAGTCCTAATTTTGGGGGATTCTATACTTAAGGGTATAAAATGGGGGGAAGGGTGCCATAAAAAGTAACATCTGGGTAACATAGAAACATAGAAACATAGAATTTGATGGCAGATAAGGATCGCTTGGCCCACCCAATCTGCCCATTTCCCTATCTAATGGATAAGCTGCAGATCCTAGTTAACCAGCAGCCTACTTCTTTCTACCCCCACCCCCTAGAATTGCCCTATGGCTATCCCATGCATGCTTGAATTCAACCACTGTTTTTGACTCCACAACCTCCTCTGGAAGGCCGTTCCATGCATTCTTGATGACCTTCAGGTGGCATGCCTCAGACAGCTAGTTTTGGAATCTACTCATGAGGGAGCAATCTTAGACCTCATACTCTCAAATGGGGACAGTGAGAGGATCTCAGATCTAGAAGTGGGTAGCCATTTGGGAACAAGTGACCACCAAACAGTGTGGTTCATGATAAACTCAGCTACAGTGTCAAGCCATACAAAAGTGAGTGTTCTGGACTTCAGGAGGGCTGACTTTGGCAAGATGGGAGAGTGCCTTAGAAAAGCTCTCAGCAAACAGACTAGAAGGAGGGTGGAGCAACAATGGGAAATATCAATTGCCATCACAAAGGCAACAAGCCTTTTGTGTGGAAGCAAATAAACAAATCAAATGAAAGAAAAAACCACTATGGTTCTCAAAAGAGGTGGCGGTAAGGTTAGGGAGAAAAAGATAGCATTTAGGAAGTATAAGAAAACACAGAAGGAGCAGTACAGAGAACTGTACCAATTAAGGCAGAAGAAAGCAGGGAGGGTAGTCAGAATAGCAAAGGCACAAACTGAGGAAAAGATAGCTAACTCAGTTAAGAAGGGGGATTAAACCTTTTATAGTTATATCCGGGAGCGTAAAAAGACAAAGGGCGGGATAGTGAGGCTGAATAGAATGGATGATGGGTTGGCAGAGAATGACAGTGAATACTGAATGAATACTTCTGTTCAGTATTCACAAAAGAGGAAGTGGGGGAGGTGCCAAATCCAATTAACAGAAGCACTCTGGAGAGGGGGGTCGATACCAGTCCTTTCACTGAAGAAAGGGTTCTGAAAGAACTCCTAAAACTGAAGGTGGACAAAGCAATGGGGCCAGATGGAATTCACCCCAGAATTCTAAAAAGAATTAAGCAGAGAGCTAGTGACACCACTGACTACCCTTTTAACAAATCATGGGAGGACGGTGGTAATCCGAGACTGGAAGAAGGTGGATGTGATTCTCTCAAAAAGTGGGACCAAGACAGAGGCAGGAAACTACAGACCTGTCAGTTTGACCTCTGTGGTAGGAAAAGTGATGGAATCACTCTGAAGGAAAGAATTGTTGAGTACCTAGATGCCAGTGGGGCACAGGACCCAAGGCAGCATGGGGTCACAGAGGAAGGTCATGTCAGATTAATCTAATTGATTTCTTTGACTGGGCAACCAAAGTAGTAGACCAGGAGGGGCTGTGGACATGGCCTACCTAGACTTTAGCAAGGCATTTGACACTGTCCCACACAAAGATTAATAGTCAAATTAACCAGCCTGGGAGTGGGTCCCAGGGTGGTAGCCTGGGTAAAACATTGGCTGAACAACAGGACACAGAAGGTAATTGTAAATGGAGTCCACTCTGAAGAAAGGGGGGTTACTAGTGGGGTACCACAGGGCTCAGTACTGGGTCCTGTCCTTTTTAATGTCTTTATAAGTGACATTGCAGAGGGACTGGAAGGAAAAGTATGCCTCTTTGCAGATGACACAAAGATGTGGGCAATCGGTGTAGCCCTCCCATGCCATTGGTCTGTCATCATCTTTTTCCTCACCATCCCCAGCCGATCACGAATCTGTAAATGAAAGGACTAAAACAACACCCACCTTTCACCTCAGCACCCATTCCACTTTTCTTCCACCACCCTCATCTATGCAGTAGCACCCATACCATCCTTACACCCATGTGTTAAAATCAACCCACAGCCCTCACCCCCTTAAGCATGTATTCCACCCTCCTCCCTCACCCAAATGTTTAAACTACCCCCACACTTAGTCATCAACTACCATTCATGTCACCCTTCTCCGTCCCTCACCCATGTTAAAACCCACTCCCCCAACCATCACCCATGTACTAATAACTATGCCATGTTTCTCCCTCCTGCAGCCATGTTAAAATCAACCCCCACCATTCAACCATGCAGTAGCATCCATGCCATCTATCTCCCTCTTGCATCCATGTTAAACCAACCTCCAGCCCTTTCCCACCCTCCAGCACCCATTCTGCCCTGCTCCTCCTCTCAAATGCTAAAACTACCACATGCTTACTCAAGAAAAATGAAACTCTTGCCTCCAAATGAGCCATATTTAACTGTTCCTTAATAAACAACACTTAAGTGAAAAACTGTCTTTTTAATTACTTTCTTCTTATGGACAACATTCTGTACAGTCCTCTTCATGGAACCAGTAATTTGAGAATTGTTGCTATTATGCCATGGTCTGTGTACAACCGAATGTTAAACATGAGCTATTGTGGTATGAGGCCTATGCTTACAGAATATGTGCTCAACCATGACATAGGTAAAACTCCAGATGACTGTTTCCCAGAAGGGACTTGTAACAGGATACTGCCCACAGAAACATAACATTACAAAATATAGTTTTTCTCATAATTTTTGATTCAGTAAGATAAGTTACATCTGAATCATTTTGATTTATGGCTAACACTTCTGTAATTGAAAAAATAATAAACAGCTGCCAATTAGAAATCATTGTTTTGTCCTCTTTAAAATTTAAAAATAGACGGCCCCCTGTCCCAGCCCATACTGATGTACCACAAAGTCACAGAAGGTAAATCCAAAAATATATGTTTGCACTTTAACTATAAATAATATGATACAGAAATGATTGACATGACAGTGTCCCTTTTATGCCAAATTTGGGCCTGTTCCCACTGATGTTAAAATTGCCCTGTATATAAAACTTGTTGACTTTAGACCCTAGCTACAAAGCAGTTTGCCATGAAATGGTGAAAGTTTTGTGGGGTATACTGTCCAAGGTAGTAGATAGAGAAAGGAGAGAGACAACCAAAGTCATCACAGTCTGTAAAAGTTTCCTTTTTGGTACAGAGAGACTCTGTCCCAAACAGTATTTACCAGCCACCACCATCTGAATTGTCATCACCGTCAACATCCACAACATCAATCACTTCAGGATCAGTTTGTATACTCTTGTAGGGATACAAAAATCTTGACTTATTAACTTTAATAAAAGTTAACATGTGTACATTTTATGGCAGCAACCTATTTCTGGTGTCTGTTGCAATATTGCCAGCTGTACTAAACATGCATTCTGAAGAGACACTTGTTACAGGACAACCAAGATATTTACAGGCTTCATAATACAGCTCTGTCCTAATCGACTTTTTTGATCTCCAGTATTCAAAAGGGTATGCATCAATAGGAATAGACAGTTTTTGCAGGTAACTGTCTACCATGATGGACAGAGACTACTCAGAAGAAGAATCAGCATAAGATGGTATGGCAGCAATTTGGGAAAGGTTTTGCCACAGATTTAGCTTACTACTAAGGGTTAAAGAAGTGGCAGTTGTGGAACCACTACTGTTAATGTTTGGTGACTTTTCCAGTTCTGTATCCCTTTGTGAAGATGAACCTGCATGTTGTGGTGATGACAACCTGAGGGTACTATGCATGTCTGTGTTTGACTCCTGTGAGTGCTGCAGCTCATCTAGCAACAGATATCTGTATTGCTCTATATCACCTGTTTTTGGAAGATGTATAGCTTTGAACCTGGGATCTAAGAGAGTTGCAAGGATGTAGTGTTTTGATTTCATCATTGCAACTAATTTGTCATTGATTTTGAAGCGCTCGCTCATTCTCTTTATGAAATTCCCATGATACAGGCAACATGTTGTCTGAGCTTCAGATCTGTCTTTTTCTATTTGTAGATTTAGAACACTAAGATGATATGAAATCAGCATTATGAGTTGGATAACCTGGCTCACAGATGTGCCTTCAGAAGACATATACCTTGTGGCTGTCTCAAAAGGAGTTAGGATGCAGCACACTGTCTCCGTTAATTTCCTCTGCAGCACAGACAGCATAATGCCATCTCCAATAATGTAACTGGAGCAATACTCATGTACAGCTTGCTTTTGTCCAAGAGGCGCTGCAGTGTATAAAGCGTTGAGTTCCGAGTGGAAACATTTTGAATCAGCTTTTCCTGGTGCAGCTTGTGTTTTTTTTGTTTTTTTTGCAGTTCGGACAATGTCCGTATAGCCTTGGTTGAATGTGAAAAGTGAGTCACAATTTTTTTGCAAACAGCAATCATACCATCCACTTGTGTTTCATTGCTGAGAAATCCCATGACAATTAAATGTAAGCAATGTGCAAAGCAAGAAGCATGCATAAATCCTCCATCCTGTACTGCTTTCAATATGTTGGCTCCATTGTCAGTTACTATGAAGCCACATTTTAGACTGTAAGAATAAACCCATTCCTCAAGGAGGTCATTTAGTTCCTGCAAAATGTTTGCAGCTGTATGACTTTGCCCAAACTTCTTTATATGCAGCAGCGCCATCTTCTGGGGTGTCTTTGTTTTTGAAGAACCACAAGAAAACGTGACCCAATGAGCAGTAAGGGACATGTAATCTATGTTTTGAGTGCTGGTCCACATATCTGTTGTGACATGAATAACCCCACCCTCTATAGTTTTAAGTGCAAGCATCACTGTCACTTTTAATGCCTGATAAATGTTTGGTATTTCAACATAGGAAAAGTCCCTTTGATGAGGAACATTGTAATGAGGCTCTGCTAGTTTCAAGAGCTCCCTAAAATCCTCATGATCTACCAAAGAGTATGGGAGAAGAGCTCCAGCTAACAGTTCACCAATTCTGTGATTAAGATGAAGGGTCTTTGGATGATTTTTAATAAAGGTATTCTTCCTTTCAAATGCCTGAGACAGTGTTAGCTGTTTACAACATGTCCCTGCTGGTTTATTATACACTGTGCTTCGATGGGCAGATGGACGCTGGGATGACAGACTAGAACTTATACATTCAGTGCCATCACTGGATGTGCAACTGGTACTAATGGTGCTGGCATTGGTGGTAACAGTGATCCTAGGGCTGGCAGTGGTTCTGTCTGCATCAAGTTCAGACAATTCAGTATCCATTTCAAATTCCTGACCCTTCTCATGTGTGGTCTGGAAGATGGAGGACATGGGTTTTGGATGATCAAGCAAAACTGAATGCTTTTTCAGATGGCGTTTAAGAGCTGTAGTGCCAAGGCATGACACAACTTTACCACGGCTTACACTCTGTTTACACAGGGAAAAAATTGCTCTGCGTGGATCAGTTTTTTGACACAGAAATAATTCCACACCTCAGATGTGACAGATTTTGTTTGAGTGCTAGAAAGATAGCTAAATTTTGCGTCTTTTCACCTGTCCTAACAGAACCCGGGACATGCTCCTTGGTGCTAGAAGAGTGGGCAGAAGACTCTGATGGATTTTCTTTGCTGGCCGACACAGAAGTGGTGGATTCAATGGATATGTCCTTTTCATTGCCAACAGTGCTGGATGTATTTGCAAGTGCACTACCTGATTCATTGTCAGCAAACTTGCTTATTTCACTTTGTTGAGGAAGTAACGAAACGTCGTAAGACACAACAGTGTCGGACTGAGACAAAGAGCTACTGTCTGAGTCAGAGAGGGACTCACTGTCACTTGCATTATTACTGCTAGTCACAGGGATTTTAACAGCATGAACAGCATACCTTATGGTGCTTCTCCGTGTGACCCCAGCATCGAGCACAGGTTTTCTTAAAAGGTCCCCTTTACCACACTTCGCTGTTGCTCTTTTGCTGTTTGTTGAATTTTAATCACGTGAAACATTTTGGTTATTTTTTGTAACACCAGGAATACCACTACCACCAACACTTGCTCCAACACCAGCACCAGATGCTTCATCTATGTTGGTGTCAACCATAACAGTACCAGTATGCTGCAGTGAACACACACACACCCACACAATTCTGGTGTAAGAAAGCAATGTGATCTGTGATAGCTGGCTACAACTTCAAAATGTTATTTTGGTTGTGTGACACTGTAATGCAATGGACTGAAAGTAATTGAAGAATATGACAGTTTGCAACTAAAGGATCCCAGGTTCAAGGCTTACAGAATGATTGGGCTGCTGGGCATAGGCATACACATAGCAGTCAAGAGGCACACAGCAGCAGGGTGATGGGCTGACCACAAGAGACAGAGTTACACACACAAACCGAGGAAAGAGATTTTTCTGTCTCTCCTCCCAATAGGGAAATATATATATTTTTTAGGCTTCTGTCGTGTATTAAAGCATAATGCCAGAAAGTTTAGTGAAGCCCCCCCAAGCACAGTCCTGGCTGAGAGACCCTGTCTTCCAGTTTGGGGTTGGACTTGGACCAAATTATTTTTTCCTTTTTTGTGGGCTTAAAATCAAACATCAAGTTTTCACATAAAACCTCTTTTTTCCCTCTCAGGAAAAATCCTTCTTTTCTTCACCCCTCTCCCAGCCAGGAGATCTCCCTCCTCCCAAGAGTGCCACGAGTCACATATAATTCAGCAAGCAACTAGAGGTATGTTTGTTGTGTGCAATGCAGATTGAGCACTCATACACAGACAGTCTCCAGGCAGCAGTCTGCTACAAGTTAATTATTCTTTCTGATCTGAAGTAAACAGTCCTCTGTCCTCTCCCATTCTTAGCTCCTTTCCTGCCCTAGTTTCACTTTCTTTCCTCAGTTCTCGATCCCGAGTCCCCCTGAGTCCCAAGTACTGCCCCCTTCCCTTTCTCCACTAGCCCATTAACTTTTTTTTCAATTTTCAGGAACTGGCCACGAGCACGGTAGTTTTAATAAGGTCACGGTACAAGTCTGAACTGAGAGCAAAGGCTGCGGCTCCTTCTCTGCTACAAAACTGAATGCAAATGGAGCCACAGTTGTGCAGACAACTTCACACATCATCACACTTGATCCCTCAACTTGCGAGACTGACTTGAGTTGCTCTACCACCACCACCTGACTGCATAGCAGATGGTCAGGTGGTATCAGGCTCAGCCTGAAAGGGCTTCAAACAAAGCACTCTCGGTGAATGAGTTTACCGCATAGTCTAGTCACCGACTGATCCTAATTGAAAGTAATGTACTACTTCCCCCATGACAGAACGTTTCCCTCAGTCTGAATGCTGAAACCTGTCACCCATGTCTGTTAGAAGGATTCTGCTCGTATACGTCTAAGTTATTAAAAGTTTTAAAACAGCACCTCACTCAAACAGGTTACTTTGCGATACACCGACCTTCCTATCTTGACCCGGTACCGAAATGAACATGCACTGCACACACCCCCGCCTTCAGTTGCACAAGAGTTAACTGTCACAATACCTCCGAGATTATAGTGATGATTCAACCCTTTATGATTGGTAGTGTTCGAGTTCTAAATTAGAACCTCAACACCAGGGTTTGAGGAGGGTTCAAATCTTTCTCGAACAAGTTCTGACAACACTACGTTCCAGCATGGCTTCCTTACCCAGAGGGAAATGGAGCCAATGAGGGAGAAAAATATACTAGACCTGGTACTGGAGGATGGTGAACAGGTTGGGGATGTATGGGTGGAGGAAACACTAGCAAGCAGTGACCACCACACAGTGTGGTTCTCAATCAATATGGGTAGGGAAGCAGCCACTACAAAAACTAGGGTCCTGGACTTCAAAAGGGTGGACTTTGGCAGGATGGGACAAATACTGGAAAGTCATATGGCAAGCATCCACCCAGAAATGGACATGGAACAAAAATGGGCAGTCATCAAGGCAGGACTGGCTGAAGCCACTAAAACGTGTGTCAAGAGCCAGAGCAAGAAAGCCAGGACCAAGAAATCAAGTTAGATGAGTAGAGAGGTAGTGGAGAAGGTGAGGGGAGAAGAGAAATGCATTTAGGATCTACAAGAGATCCAACAGGGCAGAAGACAAAGAAGAGTATGTGAAGAAATACGGAGAAGTGAGCAGAGTGGTAAGGACAGCAAAGGCGGCTAGGGAGCAGAGGTTAGCACAGGGGATCAAAGAAGGAGAAAAGGATTTGTTCAGATATATCAGAGAGAAGAGGAAGAGCAAGGATCGAATTGTCACCTCTATTACTTCCTGTCTCCCACCCAAACTCACTCCCCCCCTTTTTTCCTGTCCCCTCTCACTTACTCTCCCGCTCACCACCTTTCCCTCCTCTCTAGCCTCCTTTTGAGCCTAATGATCACCCTCTCTCCCTGGAAGTTTCCTTAACCTCAAAATTGTCTACTCGCTTGAACCTGTTATAGCTTGTTTTTCTATGAAACTTAAAAACGTTACTGCCTTAAACTGTTAATAGCAAATTTATGATGTAACTTTCGTGTCTGGTTTTACCTGTAATGTGTATCGTGCTTTGTTAAATGTTCTTTGTGACGTGGAACCTTTGTAAAAAGCCCTGGCTCAAAGGTATTAATTCCTAGACTAATAAACTAAAAAAAAAAAAAAAAAAAGGATCGAATTGTTAGGATCAGGAGAGGAAGTGGATGGGTAGAAAAGGGGTCTGAGCAGGAAGAAGTTCTTAATGAATACTTCAGTTCAGTCTTCAACAAGGAAAGGGATGGGCCCATAACTGAGAAGAAGGGCGAGGTGGGAGAGGGTGGAGAAGAAGCAACCACAGGTGGGGAAATCATGGTAGAAAGGGTGAGGGAGGGCCTAAAGTCCCTGAAGGTGGACAAGGCACTTGGCCCAGACGGAATCCACCCCAGGATGCTGAGAGAGTTGGCAGAGGTCCTGGCAAGGCCATTGGAGAACCTATTCAATGCCTCTCTGAACTCCGGGTGCGTTCCCAGGGACTGGAGGAAAGCACATGTGGTACCTCTCCATAAGAGTTGGCCCAAGGACAAACCGGGGAATTACAGACAGGGAAGCCTTACTGCAATTGTGGGAAAACTGATGGAGACAATCCTCAAGGAAAGACTGGTGCAATTTCTTGAGGATAACAATCTCCAGGACAGCAGGCAGCACTGGTTTGTCTCAGGCAGATCCTGCCAGATGAACTTGGTTGATTTTAACAACTTGGTTATGAGGGCACTAGACAGGGGACATGCGGTGGATGTCCTCTACCTGGATTTCAGCAAGGCTTTTGGCTCAGTGCCACACAATAGGCTGACCTGCAAGTTGTGGAGTCTGGGAGCAGGGAGGAAAATGGTAAGATGGGTTGAGAACTGGCTGCAGGGTAGACAGCAGAAGGTAGTAGTGGATAGGGAGGCATCTGAATCCAGGGCAGTAACAAATGGTGTACCACAGGGCTCAGTGCTGGGACCAGTTCTGTTTAACATTTTCATAGCCGGCATTGCAGTGGGGATTAAAAGTAACATCAGTCTTTTTGCAGATGACACAAAGATTTGTACTGAAGTAAATGGGGGGAGGGAGCAAAAGTACTTCAGGAGGACTTGATGAAACTGGAGGAATGGTCTTGTATTTGGCAGCTTGGTTTCAATGCCAAGAAGTGCAAAATGATGCATTTAGGAGGCAAGAACCCAAGACACAATTACTGGCTGGAGGGTGTACCATTAACAAAATCCAAGTAGGAGAAGGATCTGGGAGTGCTGGTAACTGAGGAGATGAACCACTCTGGTCAGTGCAGGAAGGCAGCAGTGAAGGCAAACAGGATGCTAGGGTGTATAGCAAGGGGGATTACTTCTAGGAGTTGGGAGGTCACCATGCCCCTGTATAGGTCCCTCATGAGACCGCACCTAGAGTACTGTGTGCAGTTCTGGCACCCCCTACTTGAAAAGGGACATCAAACTACTGTAGGGGGTTCAGCACAGGGCAACAGAAATGATTCTGGGGCTGGGGGACAGACCACATGAGGAGAGACTGAGAGAGCTCAATATATATATACCCTGGAGGAAAGAAGGGAGAGAGGGGATATAATTGAGACCATCAAGTACCTGAAAAGTTTAAACAAAGTAGACACCAGGTGTATGTTCAATCTGAAAGGTGGAAGGGAAACCAGAAGACACTCTATGAAGCTGTAAGGGGCAGGTTCAAGAGGGAACTGCAGAGGCACTATTTCACAGAAAGGGTGTTGGCAGGGTGGAACACTCTGCCAGAGGAAGTTGTATCATTGCATAGTGTTGTGGGCTTCAAGAGGGATTGGGACAGATTTGAGGAGAGGGTACAAATCTGGAGGGGGTGGGAGATGGGGAAGGGCATATGAGGGAGGTGGGACTAGCTGCAGTCTAATGGACTGAAGTGCTGCACATTCGAGCAGACTAGACAGACCAAATGGCCTTTATCTGCTGGCAATTTCATATGTTAGTAACCCCTTACTGCCACTGGGCCAGCCTTGTGGCCCCCATCTTGTGCTTTTTTTCTCCCAGTTCCTTCCTACCAAGCCCCTCAGGACACTTACACTCAGCTGTCATGCAGCTTAGCTAGTGCTTTTTGCCACTTCCTGCTGGCTTCCCTCCAGACCCTCATAGCAAGCCCCTTGGTGGTCTTTACAACGGCACCTAGTTGCTGATCGGTAGAGTGAGGCATAGTTGCCCTGGTCCCCTCCACCTCCCAAAAGTTCCCATTTTTTTTCCCCCACCTACATGTTGCAGGCCACAGTCTGAACTCTGCGTGGGCTGAAACTTGAAAGCACCTGCTGACACTGTCACTGTAGTGAAGCAGCACAAAACCGATGGCTGCATAGCCACATCATTTCTGATTGGCAGTTTTCTGACCAACCTACCTGCCTGCTTCATACAGTCAGAGCCCACAGACTCCTCCCACAGTTAGATGCCAAGGAAATGTTAAATATAGTTAAAAATTACCATTTACCACCAGTGTCCCCTTTCTTAAATAATATAGGGGCCACTACTCTAAAAGTATCCCCACCTGGCCATCAGGACTACCAGTAAATGTATTGGCTACCTGCATATCACCTAGGGGCACTAAGGGGGGTTATGCTGAGCCCCAAATATCACTTTATTCTCTGTTCTTAGTTGTCTGCATTTTTTATATCTCTAGTTTCCTTACTTTGACCTAGTTTATCTTTTCCTCTAAAACTCCCCTCCCTTTATGCCCATGCTGTATTGTACCCTTTTGTATCACTCTACTGTCACTACAATAAGTTCCCCATACTGATCTATGTTTCCCTTTATTTCTACAGGTCTGGCCAAACTGTATACCAATCAGATAAGTATCTTTGTTTGATTCTAACACCCTAATCTCTCCTCTAGCACCTGGGACCCTTTGTGTCCCCTTAACCTTCTCTGTTCTTCCCTTTCAGGTCCTACCAGAATACCCCGAACCAAGGACACCCCAACTCTGATAGAGCAGGCAAGTCGCAATTACTTAACTGCTTTAGAATCCAAGAAATCTGGTGACAGAAAAGGACCATTTTGACCAATCGAGTCTGCCCCTTAACACCCTCCCCAACTCATCTCCTTTGTCAAGAGACACCCCACTCCTATGACTGGTCAACTCCTGGTGTCTGTCTCATGCCCTTTTAAATCCTTTCACCATTTTTGCCTCCACCACCTCTTCCAGTAGTCTGTTCCAGGACTCCCACCACCCTCTCAGTGAAGTAATTCCCCATCACATTGCCCCTAAACCTTCCTGCTTCTAATCTTAGATTATAATCCCTAGTTCTAGCACTTACATTCCTTGTAAATAAGCTTCACACTCTCACCTTACTAGTCTCCAGTGGGCACAGATCCAATTCCATCCACCTCTCCTCATAGAGCTTCCTATGCATAGTATGCACCATCTTGGTTGTCCTTCTCTGAACCCTTTGAACCCTTTAAGTCTTGTCTGTCCTTGTGTAGGTGAGGCCCCCAGAACTAAACCCCATACTCCATGGGATGCCTCACCATGGAGTTATAAAGGAACATCAGCACCTCCCTCTTTCTGTTTTATACCCCTTCCTATGCACATCAGCATTCTATTCAGTTTGGCAACCACCGTGCTGCATTGGTTCCCCACCTTAAAGTCATTTGAAATTATGATCCCCAGATCTCTCTCCTGCTCAGTTTTGCTTAACCCCTCCCCGTGTGTAAATGGTTTGTGGGTTATTGCACCCCATGTGCATTACTGTACACTTTTTGGCATTGAATTTTAGCTGCCAAGTTTCTGACCACCCCTCCAGAATCTTTAGGTCCTTCCTCATTGCCCCCGGTGTCCACCCTATGGCAGATTTTTGTACCACCTACAAATAGGCACACCTTCCCCTGCAGTCCCTCCACTATATAATTTCTATAGCTATTAAAAAAGGATGGGTCCCAGCACCGACCCCTGGGGTACATCACTCGTCACCTCTTCCACCCTGGAGTGCACCCCATTTACCACCACCCTCTGGCTTCGGTCCTTCAACCAGTTCTCCACCCACTTTGTTATTTTCTGTCCCACTCCTAAGCCTTCCAGCTCATTTTCCAGCCTTCTGTGCAGCAAGGTTCCAAAGGCCTTGCTGAAATCCAGGTAGGCCACATACACCCCCCAAATCCACCTCCCTGGTTACCCAGTTGAAAAACTCAATTAGGTTCATCTAGCACAACCTTCCTCCCATAAATCCAAGCTGCCTTGGTTCCTGGAGGCAGTATAATGCAGTGGGTTAAGGAGCTGCAAATCTGGAGACTTGGGTTTGAATCCCTCAGCTGCCTAAGTGCATACTGTGTGATTCTGAGTAAGTCACTTAACTTCCTCATGCTCCTAGATTGCATCTGGAAACAAGCTTCAGCTTTGTGTGCTACTGCTGGTTAAACAGTGTTCCCTACCCCCTTCCCCTGTAGACCATTGACAACCAGGTGTTCTACTATTCTTTCCTCCAGAAGTATTTCCATGACTTGTCCCACTGTTGAGGTCAGGCTGACCAGTATGTGGTTCCCTGCATCCTCCCTGTTAACACTTTTATATAGAGAGGGATCACATCAGCCCTCCTCCATTCCCTGGGCACATCACCTGTTTACAATGACAGGTTGAACAGGGTAGTCGGAGGCCCTGCTAACACCTCCCTTAGCTCCCTCAGTATCCTGGGGTGTATCCTATCTGGCCCCATAGCCTTAATGCTGCCAGTTCCATGAGGATCCTTTATTTTGAGGGACCTGTGTCCATTTCCATGATCTCCCTATCCTTATTACTGGCCCATTTCCTGCCCCTTCCTTTGTAAAAGCCGAACAGAAGTATTTGTTCAGTACTTCTGCTTTTTGGTGGTCATCATCGTTTAACCTCACTCCCATTTCAGACTCACAATCCCTCTCCTTGCCTTCTTTTTCTCACTGATATACCTGTATGTAAAAGGTTTTGTCCCTCCTTACCACTGCACCAACTGACTGGCTTGTAACAGGGATCCCACACAAGTGTGAGTCTGGTCCCAATGTGCACTTTGCATGTGGAGCCATTTTGACTTGCCTGCTGATTGCTGTAGTGTAGTGGATTATGGTGAACTGGGTTTGCTTGATTCTGCACTGACGGCTTCATTTGCAGCAGATCCTGGAGTCCTCTGCGGCTGGCTTTGGTGTGGTGGGCAGCAATGGGAGATAGTGTCCTACAGTGCATGTTAAGAGTTTATATAAGCTCTCATCTTTAGTTTACTGGTCCCACTGTACTCCCTGGGCTAAGTTCTGTCACTGAGGACTGAACTTAGCCCCTGGAGAAAAGCAGAAGTGGAAAACATCTGATCAGAGGTTGTGGAAGCTCGAATGTGCACTGCGGACTAGTGGAGCTTCAATTGCTGCCTGTTGTTCTGGTGTGAACTGCAGGGAGTTTTGGGACTGGTTGTGGCTGTGCATGTTGGCCTAGAGATAGTCACATTTGGCCTGCTGCAGTCTGCTATACTGCAATGGATGGTGGTTGGAAATTCCAAATTACGGGGGAAATTTAGAGGAAACATTAGGAAGTACTTCTTTACTGAGAGAGAGGTGGACAAATGGAATGGGCTTTGAGGGAAGTGGTGGGGGAGAGGATGGTTGGAGGGTTCAAGAGGGCATGGGATAAGCATAGAGGGCAATTGTCATGGGGGGAAACTACAGAAAAGGCCTAGTGGATATAGGCAAATTGGGCAGACTAGATGGGCCTGCGGCCTTTTCTGCTGTCACATACATGTATTTCCATGTATTCTACAGGCAGGTTAGGAAAATGAGGGGGATCCACTACACCACCAGAGAAGCATATATTTTGCCTGGGCAAAGTTTTTGAATATTTGTCCCTTAGTGTCTTTATCCTGCCCTATGTTGGTCGATGTGTGGAACAACATGGCCTCCTACTCCCAAAAATGATCAGTTCTAGGGGCACAGGGGCAATGAATCTTCCTCCCTCCCCCAACCATGACATCTCCTGAGTGACCAAGTCCATTCTAAAAGCCAGGTTGATGGTGTGGTGTAGGTCTGGTATTCCCCCTTCCCCCAAAACACAATCCACTTTTTTTTTCCTTTTCATACTGACCCATTTTCCCTTTTATATCTACAGGTATATCAAACCTTAAAAAATGATTATTTAAGAACCACAATTGGACTTACTACTGCCTCCAACGTCAAGTCAACTAGGAGTCATGGTTATAAACTCATTGGAGAAAAATGTATATCCAAAAGAAGGAGTCTATTTTTCACAGAGAGAGTTGTGGGTTTGTGGAATAACTTACCTGTAAGTGTCATTAATAGTGATAATTTAAATACCTTTAAGCAAAGATTGGATAAACATATGGGAAACAAAAAATTTGATTTCCACCCATAGGACATATGGGTGGCGACCATACAATGGGCATCCTTACATATGCCTTCATTGCTCGTACACTTCTATGAACCTATGAACCTATGAGGTCTAACATGCCATTGACCAGGTATAGGAGGACACTGATCATATGTATCAGCAAGTATTAATTTTGTGTTTACCCTACACTATTTGTCATAGTTCATAAAGACATGCAGATCCTTTGTGAGCCCGTTGCTGTTCTTGTTTTACAGATATGAATGGTTGCTATATGAGGCACTGGGTTAGAGCTGTACCTTGTGCTTTAGAAAGGAGACGATGGGGGTGGGGGATGGGCATTAAGGTTGGCAACTCCAAGGAACACCACATAACCAGTTTGCCAAAACTCGTGAGGCTCAAACCCTGTTTTCATTTTCTTGTTTTGTGTATGTAACCCCTAGGTGGCGCTATCCCAAGGGCTACTACCCCTGCCTGCTTAACTACTAACAGGTTGAGGGGCCTAGGTCCAATGGCGGGTGCCTCCACCCAGAGGTCAGGGTTTGCAGTAGTTAAACTAACTTGGTCACAGCCTTCTGGGACACTGTAACCCCCCTTTCTTCCCACTAGTGGCCCACACAGTGCATCAAAAATATCTTCACAATTTACACTTACCCCCAGGACTGGCTCTGTCAACTGGACTCTGGGGACCCCATGTAAAACAAGATGATACAGTACAAAAGCCACAGTACAATACTTTAACATAAACGAATACCTCCGTCAGGGTAACTTTGCTGAAACAAACAGATCTGATTTATTTAAGGAGCTGTAACAAGGAAGGGGGGAATCAGGTTAATTAGGTTAACCTTAATAATCACAGTACTGTGCGCATAGTCAGAGTTCCAAATTGTCACTTTCACTGGGTACCCAGGATGAGGTGGGGCTAGCCAGGATCGGTGCAGCTGGTTGGGGCCCTGTGATGGAAAAACACTTGCCGAATACCCAATTGTAATCTGGAGCCAGAGGGCTCAGTTCATGAAGAAATGAAAAAAGCAACAATTAGATGACACACTTACAATTCGACAAACAGATGGCAGGGAGTTACCCTGCTTTGTACTCACAACTCAATGCTGGGAACTGGATGGAAGGCAGATTGTCCTGGATTGCCAGGAGGAGCAGACCATGTGGATAAGGTCCTTGTGACTGGACCCCACTACAGTTTAGAGCAAATGGATGTAGTCTGGATTAAGCTGGGGTTTAATTCCAGCTTCATGCACTCTATTCATTGTACTGTGGATTTGAAATGCGATTCCCCACAAGCACTACACACATTTATATGTAAACAGAAAGTACTATACCAGGCAGGCTGCTTCTCAATCACGATTGCAATTACTGCACAATACCTGGGAGAACACACAGCAGATTCAGTTCCTGACAGACCCAGCGCGATTCAGCAATTTGTCCAGTCTTCTACAGGGTGAACCTGGTTTCTGCTCTTCAGATCTCCTTGATTCTCTTCACAGGTTGTATTCAGTCCAGACAGACGCTTGCACGCGATTCCCGTGCTAAAACCACACACCAAAGAAGCACACAGCTCCCTGTCTCTTCACAGCCCAAACTGATCTTATCTTTCCAGTAGACAGAGTCAGCTATTTCCTTTGAGTTCCTCCCAATTTAGTTGGCTGATTTGGCTGTCACTCACAATTAGACTCCCCCTGTTGGTGCAAAAAAGGTGCCAAAGTTCCAACTACAATTCCCAGAGGCATCTGCCATACAGTCCCATTGTGGCTGGCTCCAGAGGAGAGTCCAAGTTCTGATTTGCCCAGAGCAGGCTCCATTTTAAAGGATCCCTACACTGATTGGTCCAATTCAGCAGTTCAGAACCAACATGAGGGAGCTACTCTGCACAGTCCTGGCTACAAGCAAGCAGGTTAGAACAAACTGCATTTTCATTATTACTTTTAACAGGTTACAAGCAAACAATTACATCTTCTGACAGAGCTCCCTCTGTTCATATAGCGACTGCAGAAATGGAGCGATTTGCTCAGTGGCCCAGGCGGGACTCGAGCAGGGAAACACACAGACCCCCCCATTTTAAAGTAATTATACTGAAGTTTGGCAGCTCTTAAAGCGACAGTACATGGAGGCATTAGGCACTCTCAATTATTTTTTTTATTCGGCTGAAATACAGGACACCAGTCTGGCGGAGAGCATTTAGGCTCACCCAAAGAAGGCTTTTTAGTGACCCCCATTCATAGGGGGGTTACATGTACTTTGCATAATATAGTGTTTTTTGCTTTGCAACAAGTACTGTATATACTGTATGTATATGTGGTGGGGACATTATGTGCTGTTTTTGAGGCACTTGGGCACTGTATGCTTGAAGGCAGAGCACTAAGCAGCAAACATGGATGGAGACACAGGTTTGAATCCCCAGCTCCAGCCCACTTACGCACTGTATAACCAAGAACAAGTAAGTTAACTTTCCCTTTCACCGGGAAATTCAGTTTAAGACTTCCAAAGATGGGAGATTGCCTCAGGAATGCCCTGGAAGGGAGGGAGGCTAGGGAGAAATACAGGAACAATGGGTGAAATTAAAAAGAATTATAGTGAAAGGCGTTAGACATGTAAACAGAAGCAAGAGGAAAAAAAAGACCACTATGGTTTTCAAAGGAGGTACTGGGGAAGGTTAAGGCAAAAACATCAGCATTCAGGAGGGTCCCTATTAGTTGAGCTGTGGCTTTCATTTTCTATCAAAGTTGCTTAAATGTCTATAAAACCATTCTGAAAATGAGCCCCATAGACTTGTATGTGGCGTTCCCCGTGTCCTCTCTGGAGACATGTAATGTCAGAATGTGGGGGCAGAGCAGGCAGACTGGGAAGTGGAAAGGGGTCGGCTGGACAGCAGTTCATGTTACCGTCCTTTCCCTTCCTTACAAAACAGCAGTAAATTTTATAATTTATGCACAGACAGACTATCATCACTGCAGGATGCGCATAATGAAGCCCAATACAGAATGTCACACCTTTATTTTAAAAGGCAATGACTGATCAGGTCAGGGAGTAAATTTACGAGTGGATTAACATTTTACAGTGATAGCCCACAAAGGAATCATTTGTGGAAAAGAATCCTGCCCAGGGGAGTTGTGATATATGTGTCAGTGGGGGGCTAGTTGAGTGCTGCTCTTTAATCATGGCCAACTATTACAAGCCTATTTATTATTTATTTTATTTGATTACATTTTGTTGACCCAGTAGGCCCATTGAGACTAGATGTCCCTATTTCATGGGTGACCAGGAGGAGGGGGGATACTAATGGTAACCAACTTAAACTGAACCAGATTAAGCTGTTGGTGATGTTTGTTTTAGTGAATGCATATGACCAAGCCCGATCTGTGAAGCAGATGCTGATTAGCTGCCAATAACCTGCATCGGGTATTAATTAACTATGATGATAAAAGAAAACACTGTCAGCAGCGAAAGAAAACTTATGGTTTATGGCAGCTTTGGGTATTGATCGATAATGCTAGATAATGATTTAGCATCAGCAAAAGTACTTGATTAAAAATTATCACCAAGCAAAATTGTTGCATGTGTGGTCCTTATTGTGCAGCTGCAGATCTAAGTTCAGTGAGAACTGGTGGGGGAGACAGGCATGGGGAGCCAAAGTGGAGGGTGTGAGAGGCGCAGGGAGGGGGGTTACTGGGGAGGATCTGATGTCAAGTCTGTTGGGGGGGAAGGACTAGCAGGAGGACCTGGAGTGGTCGATGTCATACCACATGAGAACCACTGTACTAACATGTGCTACCTCCTGATTACCAATAGCAGTAGTAGTGCAATGTCATCATTGAGCTACCAGCATCCCCTTAGAGAACCATGGCACTACCATTGCACACAGATGGTACCACAGTGTCACCAATGGTATGTAAATGGAATTGAAACAAATCCATTGTAAGACCAATTTCAATGGTTTTGCAATGGCAGCTCATAGTGTTACCATTCTACATGGAAATCACCCCAGTGTTACCACCATGGTACACAGTACTACAGTGGCAGCAGTGGTAATACACTGGAATTGAAATAAATCCATTGTGTTACCAAAACAGCAGTGGGAATGCGGTGGTGTGTATTTGAGCCATTGTAGTACCATCCATGCACACATTCTCATTGCGATACCACTGTCCATGTGGCACCACAGTGGCAACAATGGTTTCACAATGGAATTGAAATAAATCCAATGCGTCACCAGTCAAGGGGATACAGTGGTACTGCAGTGGAATTTACAATGGTCTGGAAATGGTGGACAAATGGTAATGCCATGGCTTTCTGAGGATATTTTCATAAGGGTGAAAGAGATGCAGACACACTAGTCAGCACCACAGATGCAACTGTCACAGCAATGCCCCACACCCCACACTGCAGGCAAGGTACATACCCGGATTGGTACCTCCAGGTGCCACATATTGCCCCCATTGTGGTTGTCCAGGTAGCAGGCATTTGACACCCTACAGAGCTTTCTGGGGTACATCTTTAGCCACCCAACTTGTGGTGTGGAATGGTAAACTCCAGCCACAGCACATGGCATCTCCACTGTTTCACCTGTCAGTGTGTGAATGTGATGCCCGGTCTGATACCATCGGCATGCACACGGAGCCCACCCATGCCAAGTTGCCCACTTAAAGGTACACACAATGGTTCTGAACAGTATAAAGGTCACTGTCCTGACACCTATCTGTAGACAGATATCCATACAAGGTCAGAGGAAATGTGTCCAAGCTTCCTGATGAATATGTTCCTTCTGGAGGCAGAGCAGGAGCAGTAGCAGCAACAGGGGCCACTGCCACAGATATTTCTCTGTGCACCCAGTGGAAAAATCAGATTCTTTTGAATGAGTGGCCATATGTACGGGTCCAGGTGCAGGTTGTAGGATTCTCCAGATTTACTGCCCCATAGGGGCAGTGGGTGAATGCCTACAGGAGGTAGCCAAATTCGTCATCTGTGAGACATTGGAGTCCCCCCAGTGTTTAGTCCTGGGGGACTTAAATGCCTGAGCTAATGATGAATCATCTAGACTAGGTTACAACCTCCTCTGGACTATGTCATCTCTGAGCCTGTCGCAAGAAGTTTCTTCCATGACCCACCAGGGTGGGCACATGTTGGGCCTGGTTTTCTCACAGGGGCTTGAGGTTAGTAACCTCAAGACTGACCAGGTCATTTGGTCCAATCACTGTACTCTGGCGTTCTCGTTCAGGGCACCCCCGGACAGCCCCTCCCCTGCAGAGATGGTCAGCTACCACCCTTTGAGGAGTTTGACCCCAGAAGGATTTCTGGCAGTGGCTGATCTATCTAGTGTGGGTGGTGCATGCTTAGGGGGTCTGGATGAGGCTGTCGCCACCTATAATAGGGTGGTGTTGGCTGCACTTGACTCTCTTGCACCAGCCCATGTATGAACCAAGTCTTCTATCTTGATGTCCCCTTGGTTCATAGGGGAGTTCAAGGCGATGAAGTTTGTGGCTTGGAGGTTGGAGCACTGCTGGCAGAGGTCTAGCCTGGAGGCAGACAGACTGGCCTTGCGCTCCCATTATAGTGAGTATCGGGGGGCAATCACTCATAAGAAGGCAGAGTTCCTGTCCAGAGAGATTGCTACTGGGAAGAATTGACCAACTGTGCACTTTAGGAATGTGGACAGTCTCCTAAACCCAGCCCATTTTCAGCTGAAAAAGCCTTTTTCTGATGTATTGTTTATTTACTCGATTCTTCTCAGACAGGGTTTCTGCCATTCGACAAGGTGTGCTGTCAATGAGCCTCACTGAGGCCTACAGTGATTGTCTGGGTCACCCAGAGAGCGCTCCGCCTAGTTCGGGGGAGTTTAAACCAGGATCCACGACGGGTGGTCGACACATTTCCTCTGGCCGAACTCTGACAGCTAAACTGGCAGGTCGTAATCGCATTTTGCAGTTGGTTGCTGGTTTCAGTGGCCGGATGTGCTTTCTCTGGGGGCTTTGCCCCTCTGTACCCCCCCACTTAAGGATTATCAACTCTGAGTCAGAGCTGATTCAGGGGGGTGCAGGACCCCTGACAGACAGTGCCCGGTTCCAGCAGGTCCCCTACAGCGGTGTGGCACAGTAGTCGCTGTGGGGGACCTCGCTGTTGAACTGTCGCTGTCGAGTAGGTATACCCTTCCAAGTCAAAACAAACATATTGTGAACTGGACCTGGCGCTGACTCATTTCTTGATGGGATGTGTCAACACTGTTGGCCCAGTGTTTGCCTTGGTTGTCCAGTGCTCTTTGTCAGAGGGGATATTTCCAGATGCCTTGAAGGAGGCACTGGTTCATCCCTTCCTGAGAAAGCCATCTCAAGACCATGGCTAGATGCATTGACAATGTCAGGGACACACTGCATAGAACACTTCAGAGTAGACTGTGGCATAGTTGAAGAGTTGTGTGACATGGCGCATGACAGTGTTGCACCACAAACCCAGTTTTACATGGAGAAGACAGTGAAGACCAAAGTGCTATGCCACAGGATTATTTCAGAGGTGTCCGGCAATGTGGTTGGAGTCAGTCAGTCATCTGTGTCTAGGGCACTAATTCAGGTGATGGACGCACTGATGGCACATGTGCAGGATCAAATCAGATTCCCTACATCTGAGGCTGATGTTCATGCCACCAAACAGGCATTCTGTGCCATGCATGGCATGTCCAGCATACTCGGCTCTATAGACTGCACCCATATAGGGATAGTGGCACCATCTGAGAATGAAGAGGCATACAGAAACAGAAAGAGGTTCCACAGTATAAACTGTCAGTTTGTGTGTGATGCAGATGGCATAATCACCAACGTGTGTGCTAAGTACCCTGACTCGAGCCACAATGCATATATATCTGACAGGTCATATCTCAGTGCCCTTCTCAGCTCTGGTCAGATTGATGGGTGGCTGTTAGGTGAGTATACGGCAGTGTCATGTGTGGTACCATGTGGTATCCTGCCAACAGCACCTGAAGCAATGCCGTCTGTCTCCCCTGCATAGATAACAGCAGATACCCAGTACTAGTTCATTTCTAAGAGCAAGATGGTGACAGAGCTGTGCCTGCCAATTGCAGCTCTCAGAGCTTGAGAGCACCTCTTTACTGATTCTAGTTTCTATTCACTTTATTTTTATCTTTTGGAAGTAAATTTGATAGAGCTTGATCTCCCGTTCAACTTTCAGACTGGAGATCCCAAAAGTACTTTTTTAGCAGATAGTTCAGGGTTACAGCGTGAGGCAGGGCAGAGGAAGTGAGTTAGCTGCAGGAGTCAGCATTTTTGTTTTTAGAAACCCTTCCTGGATCCCTAGCTTTTTGATGTACTGCTGCTGAGAAGTGCCACTCTGTGGGGAGTCCCAGATTGCTGCTGGTTACTGGCTCCTTCTGTCTTTCTGGGTTGTCATCTACCCGACCACCGCAGGCTGGTGGTGGTCTTTTGGACTGCTTCAGCTGAGCACCGAGGCTGGAGTTGGTGCTCTTCTGCATGGAAGACTGACATACAGCGAATTGTCCTTGAACTGCCCAGCTGTCTACACCATCCGGGCAGCATTTCTGAGACATCTTCATCACATCTCGTTTGATCTTTGTATGGCGCCCTGCTTACCACCATATGTGAGGGCCTTCTGGATCACTTTGGGCCATTGTTGCTATGTGGACTTCCCCCAGGAAAGCACAAGCATAGAGAGCATTGCTGTGCTCATTTTCTGAGGGAAACAGTTGCTTCTCAGTTGGAGTTTTCGTCCAGCGGACCTTTGACTTTCATTTGTCTCGGGTCAGACGATGCCTTGGTGCGTCTGCCACAAATGCTATCTGGCTATCAGCTCTGGTTCTCCTCGACCTCCCATATTGGATTATCATAAGGGGGGAGCTGGAATGCTTGGATGCCTGACCTACTTACATCTGGTAACTTTTTCCACCTTGTAGAGCTCCCCTCTAGCACACCAAATGCCCTGGCAAAAAGAAACACAGGTGAGGGGGTACAGGCAAAGTAGGCAAGCATTAAGGATGCAATACTTGAAGCAACATCCCATTATGTTAGACAGAAAAGGAAGTGCAAAAGAAGAAGGAAACCACTTTGGTTCTCAAATACAGTAGCAGAAAAGGTCAGAGCCAAAAGGCTGGCCTTCAGGAAATATAAGGGAACACAGCGGAATAAAGATAGGGAGGCATACGAAACTGCCCAAAGGGAAGCAGGGAAGGAAGTAAGGCAGGCAAAGTCCCAAACTGAGGAAACACTAGCACTAACAGTAAAAGAAGGTGACAAGACTTTCTATAGATACATTAGTGAAAGAAGAAAGTCCAGAGGGGGTATTGCTAAGCTCAAAGGAGAAAAGGGGGCATGTGAGGAGGAGGACCTTGTAAAAGCATCTATCCTAACTAGATACTTTTTCTCAGTATTTATTGAAGAGAAGGTAGGGCAGAGCCCACAGCTCAGCCCCATGGACACAGGGGGGGAGGGAGGTGAGCACTACTCCCTTCACAAAAGAAAGGGTCCTACAAGAGCTCGCTAAGCTCAGGGTGGACAAGGCAATGGGACCTGATGGCATACATCCCATGGTACTTAAGGAGCTAAGGGTAGAACTAGCAGAGCCATTAGCAGAACTGTTTAGTGAGTCTCTGAGCACAGGAGAGGTCCCAGAAGACTGGAGAAGGGCTCATGTGATCCCGCTCCACAAGAGTGGCAGCAGGGAGGAGGCAGAGAACTACAGACCAGTCAGTCTTACCTCAGTAGTGGGCAAGATTATGGAGGCACTCCTTAAGGAAAGGATAATGCAACTACTGGAATCCATAAGGGCACAGGATCCAAGACTGCATGGGTTTACAAAAGGAAGGTCCTGTCAAAATTAATCTCATAGATTTCTTTGACTGGGTAACCAGAGTGGTGGACTAAGGGGGAGTAGTTGATGTCGCCTACCTTGATTTCTGCAAAGCTTTCGATACTGTTCCACATGGAAGATTGATAAATAAGCTGGGTAGGCTCGGGGTGGGTCAGAAGTTGATCAACTGGGTGGCATACTGGTTGACTGGCAGAAAACAGAGAGTGGTGATAAATGGTATGCAGTCAGAAGAGATGCAAGTCACAAGTGGGGTACCTCAGGGATCAGTCCTGGGGCCAGTCCTCTTCAATATCTTCATTAGTGACATTGCAGATAGACTAGAGGATAAGGCTTGTCTGTCTGCAAATGACATCAAGATCTGCAACAGAGTAGATGATCCAGATGGGGTGGGCAGAATGAAAAGAGATCTAGATAAACTAGCAAAATGGTCGGAAAAGTGGCAACTGGGATTTAATGCAAAGAAGTGCAAGATCATGCACATAGAGAAGAGAAACCCTGAAGCCACCTATAGGCTGGGTAGGGAGTTGCTGACAGTCACAAAGGAAGAAAGAGACTTGGGCATCATCATCACCGATGTCCTGAAATCATCCAAGCAGACCTCTAAAGCAGTAGGTAAGGCTAGGGGGATTTTAGGGTGTATTAGTAGGGGTATCACAAGTCGTAAGAGGAAAGTAATAATCCCTCATTACAAGACACTGGTTAGGCCCCATCTGGAGTACTGTGTGCAGTACTGGAGGCCACACCTTTACAAGGACATTAACCAGATTGAGGCAGTCCAGAGAAGGGCAACCAAAATGGTCAGGAACTGCATCAGAAGACATATGAGAACAGATTAATGGAGCTCAATATGTATACCCTAGAGCAAAGGAGGGAGAGAGGTGATATGATCAAAACATTCAAACACCTTAAGGGCATTAACAAGGTGAAAGAGTCTAACATGTTTCAATATAAGAAAAATAGCAGGACAAGAGGACACAGCATGAGATTAGAGGGAGGCCGACTAAGGGTTAATGTGAGGAAGTTCTTTTTCACATAAAGGGTGGTGGATGCACGGAACGGCCTACTTCAGAAAGTGGTGGCTATGAATACTGTGCAGGGCTTCAAACAGGCATGGGATAGGCATAAGGGAGCAATACAGATGAGTATGAATAGGTAGACCACTGACAGAGCAAAGGCCGATGGCACATTTATAAAGTAGAAAAAGAAATGGGCAGACTGGATGGGCCTTGTGGTCCATATCTGCCGTCAACTTCTATGTTTCTGTGTTTCTAAAGGAAATTTTGCTGCTTAAACTTCTCTTAAGTTCTGGCCCTGAGGCGGTGGTTGTGAAAGGACCCCCATCTAGAAACCTGTGGGCCGAGAAGACTGCTGTTTGTTCTTGACTGTGTTTACACATCTGCAATACTTATTCCAGTTTATCTGGGTGCTAACGTAAGGGATCCAGGGATATTTGCTTCTTTGAACTGAAAGGCTTTACTCTTGCTGCTTTTGCTTCCCTGTGATGGTTGGGTGGGTGTGAGGTTAGATATTGTGGTTTTATAGTTTAGATAGTGTGAAGGGTGGCTTGAATGGTTAGGATTGTGTTTTGTGTTAGAGGTGTGGCTGGATTTGAGTGATTGTGCAATTAGTTAGCTGTCTAGGGGCCTTCGGTTGGGCATCATGGGTTTGGGAGGATTGGGGGGGCCTGGGCTGGGCCTGGATAATGTACTGGGTGTCCCAGCTACTCGATCTGTGGCACTTTACTGACCTTCCTGTTTTCACCACTACAGCATGTCACTGTTGGGAGGTCGGGATAAAGAGGTGCCACATTGATTGTCTGTGGCAGGGCACCCCATGCACCAAAGGAGGAAGCAGGATTGAGGTTGTTGGGTGCAGAAGGCACCCTGGGTGTCAACTGGCCCTTGGGAGAGGTGAAACAGGTCTAGGTCCTGTCCCCAGGACTCCCACCAGATCAAGTGGGCAGGTGCCCAGAGGGGTTAGTCTATCCATCAATCCCATGAAGGCAGTGCTATGTAATGCTAGATCGAGTAGAAACAAGACTGCTATTACTACAGACTTGATTTCCTCTGTCAATCTGGCTTGCGTCACTGAGACTTGGGTGGGTGATGATGCTGGCCCAGTTTTAGAGGCTGCCGACCCCCTGGTTATTCGGTAGTGCACTGCCCCTGAGTGGAACGCAGGGGTGGGGGAGAGGCCATCTGTTTTAGATCTGAGCTTGCCATCTTCATGCACCCAGTGGGAAAACTGGGATCATTTGAATGTGTGGCCATATGTGGGGGTCCAGGTGCAGGTTGTAGGATTCTCCATATTTACCACCCCCCTGGGAGTGGCAGGTGAATGTTTATAGGAGGTAGCCAACTTCGTCATCAGTGAGACATTGGAGTACCCTTAGTATTTAGTCCAGGGGGACTAAAATGCCTGGGCTGATGATGAATCATCTAGGCTAGGTTACAACCTTCTCCAGACTGTGTCATCTCTGGACCTGTCACAAGAAGTTTCTTCCATGACCCACCAGGGCGGGCACATGTTGGACCTGGTTTTCTCACTGGGGCTTGAGGTTAGTAAGCTCAGGACTGACCAGGTCATCTGGTCAGATCATTGTACGGTGGAGTTCTCATTCAGGGCCCCCCCCCGAGAGTCCTCCCCCTGCAGAGATGGTCAGCTACCACCTTTTGATGGGTTTGACCCCAGAGGGATTTCTGGCAGTGGCTGATCTATCTAATGTGGGTAGTGCATGTGTAGGGGGTCCAGATGAGGCTATCGCCACCTATAATAGGGTGGTGTTAGCTGCACTCAAGTCTCTTGCACCAGCCCATGTACAAACCAAATCTTCTCTCTTGAGCTCCCCTTGGGTCAATGGGGAGCTCAAGGCGATGAAGATTTCGGGTCAGAGGCTGGAGCACTGCTGGCGGAGGTCTGGCCTGGAGATGGACAGACTGGCCTTGCACTCCCAGTATAGTGAGTATCAGAGGCAATCACTCATAAGAAGGCAGAGTTCCTGTCCAGAGAGATTGCTGCTGGGAAGACTCGACCAACTGTGCGCTTTGGGACTGTGGACAGTCTCCTAAACCCAGCCTGTCTTCAGCCGAAAAAGCCGTTTTCTGATGCATTGTGTGTTTACTCGATTCTTCTCAGACAGGGTGTCCACCATCTGACAGGGTGTGCTGCCAGTGAGCCTCACTGAGGCCTACAGTGATCATCTGGGTCACCCGGAGAGCATTCTGTCTAGTTGGGGGAGTTTAAACCAGTGGAGGTGTCGGAGGTCATTGGAATTGCTTCCAAGTTAAAACACACATATTGTGAACGGGACCCGGTTCTGACTCATTTCTTGATGGGATGTGTTGACACTGTTGGCCCAGTGTTCGCCTTGATTGTCCAGTGCTCTTTGTCAGAGGGGATCTTTCCAGATGCCTTGAAGGAGGCACTGGTTCATCCCCTCCTGAAAAAGCCATCTCTAGACCCTGACATCAAGGGGAATTACCATCTGATCTCCAACCTCCTTTTTTTAAGGAAAGTTGTTGAGAAGGTTGTGGAGCTGCAACTTGAGGAACACGTCATAGCCTTCGATCTCTATGAGCTATTCCAGTCTGGATTTCATGCGAAGCATAGTATGGAGACTGCACTAGTTCGGATGCATAATGACCTCATCAGGGCTAGCGGTCAGGGAAGGGACAATTCTCATTATCCACAATCTCTCCTCAGCCTATGACATGGTAGACCATTGTGTGCTGCTTGACCACCTGAGGGAATTTTGTGGGCTCGCCGGCTCTGTCATCTGCTGGTTTGAGTCCTACCTCATGAACAGGAGGCAACGGATTGTGATGGGAAATTTCTCCTCCTCCCCAGCCTCCTGTCATAAAGAGTACCTCAGGGTTTGGTCTTGTCACCAATGTTGTTTGCCGTGTACATGCTGCCCCTGGGTGAGCTCATTAGGAAATACGGTCTGGGTTTTCCTTGCTAAGCTGATGATACCCAGCTGTTTTTTTTCCTTTGCCCCTGGGACATCCAGTGTGGTGGAAGTGCTAAACAACTGCCTTGTGGAGATCAATGACTGGATGGCCTCCAGCTGGCTGCGACTGAACCCTGATAAGATGGAGGTACTGGTGGTGGAGTCGAACAGAGGACAGAAAAGGATGGCCTCTGGCGCCGAAACCAGTTTGTTCCTGGGAGCAGTGCCATTGAAAGCCTCCTCTAGGTGTGAAATCTTGGCATGACCTTTGACAGTGGATTGAAATTTGAATCCCAGGTGTCATCCATTGTCCAGATTAGCTTTTACCATCTTAGTTCCCTCCATGGACCTCCCCACCTTAGTGCACGCCTTAGTGGCATCCAGACTTGATCATTGTAATGCGCTGTACCTCGGGGTCTCAGGAGGTAACTTCACTGGTTGCGGTTAGTGCAGAATGCAGCCACCAAGTTGCTAATGGGGTAGTCAAAATTCTGCCACATCACCCCAGTGCTGCCTGAACTGCACTGGCTGCCAGTGAGGTGGAGGATCCTATTTAAGGTGGGCTTACTCACCTTTAAGACTCTACATGGGTTGGGCCCTGGCTATATGTTGGACCTTCTTACACCCGCTGCCTCAGTCTGCTCCCTCCAATCCTCCTCTAGGGGCATCCTGGTGATTCCCAGGATGAGGCTTAAAACCGCTGTGACAGAGCTTTTAGTATCGCCGGCCCCATCCTGTGGAATTAGCCCCCACCATCTGTTCAGGAGGCCCCTTCAGTTGAGGTCTTTAATTCCTGCCTCAAGGCTTACCTGTTTAGTCTGGCCTTCCCGGACCTTGTTTATTAGTCCATCTTGGGAGCTCCTGCTCCCATTCCCCCTGAGTATCTGTTTTAATAGGGTTCTGTGTAGTCACAGACCATACTTACTTTATGCTGCAAATGCTGTGGTATTTTATTTGATGTTTATTTATTATATTAAAGTGTTTTTTTTATGGCACCCAGATCCTCCAGGATTGGGTGCCTGAAAAATTAAACTAAACTTGCCTTGCCTAGCCGTACCTGATGACACTATTCCTGGCTGCCACATGGCACTGCAGAAGAGGCGTATAACAATGCCCGCAAGAGGACAAGGTCTGTCATAGAGAGAACTTTCGGCCTACTGAAGATGCGGTTCTGGTGTTTGGACAATACAGGTGGTATGATGATGCTGTCACCTCAAAAGGCATGCAAGGTGTTCACAGCATATGCCATGCTCCACAACATCACCGTATGATGCCATGTACCCATGCTGCTGGACTTACAGTGGTGTGATTGGCTAGATGTGGATGATGGGCAGCTTGGCACTGGACAGAAGACACTCACTGGCTATGCAGCATAAGATTTCATTGTACAGGGCTCATTCCAGCATTAGTGCCTACCACTCCGAAGTAATGACTGTGACAGATGTGGGACATGTACAACAACATCCATCGTGTGCATGTCTGCTGCCCATGGGCATACAGGCAACACCATGTTGTGGCATGTGTTGGGAGAGGTCAGGGTAGGAGGCTGGTGTATGATGATGATGACATATGCTACTGAGTACCCCCTGCCCTCAGGGGGTTGGAAGATATGTTGTGGTTGTAGGGACTGGGGTTATGATGTGGTTAGGGGGGTTGTGGTTAAGTAGTGGTTGGGGGTTGGGGTCATACGGTCCACATGTAAACATGTGTATAGTGGCCCTGTCAATCTGGTTGTGTGTTGTGCACCTCTATTGTGGACGGGGGTTGGATATACAGTGGTGGGGGGTTTATGGCTGTCATGCATGCTGTGTGTGCATTTGGGAGTCACTGCGCCTGTGTGCATCAGTGCTTATACACATGTGGGTGGTGTTTTACTGCCCGGCCCTGTCGTTGGGCTTCTGCTGTAGGTGTGCAGATGCTCATGTCCTCAGATCCTGGGGGGGCCTGTACATGGCCAGCACTGTGGTGGTGCATGGCTGCGGGTGTGGGTGCCAGCTGCTGTGCTCCTGTCACACCCTCAAGTGCTGTACTACTGCAGTCTGTGTGATTGTGCATGGTGGTCTGTGGGGGTATGTTGGCAGCAGGCATGACACATTCAGTGTCCTGGGTGGCTGGTATGGTTCAGCGGTGTGCTTGGTCCCTGAGTGTCATCTGTGTGCAGGTTTGCCATCCCTTCACAATGGGACTCCACCTCCTGGGTGGTGAGTACCGCAGCTCTGTGTCCAGTAGCACCTCCTCAAGCACCATGCTGCTGAATGATGCCAGCTGGTCATCAGCTACATGGCATCAGGTGGACATGATCTGGGATGGTATTACCGGCCCCAGCACAAAGTTGTCCACTAGCCATTCCAGGAGGTCACCCAGCCTGTCTATCCCATGCCGCATACTCCACACCTCCTCTCTGAGCCCCATCAGTGCCTTGGTATTCCTCTTCTGTGCCAACAGCCTGTCCCACTCCAGCTAACACACCTCAGTGTAGTAGGTGTGCATGACACCATGGGTGCACAGTCTCTACAGATAGATAGCTGACTGTGCTGATGGGTCCTTGTCACCACTGTCCACAGGGGTTGTTATTGCTATCCTGTGCTGGCCTGTGGCACTCACATGTCCACGGTTGGTGGTACCGCTGGGTTGTAGGTCATCCATATTGCTTCTGAGATGGTGTGGGGGGGCTGGCTTTCCTGGCTGATGCCTCCTTCTTGTGTCTTCCATCACCTTGTCTGCCTCTCTGTCCCCTTGTGTGTCCACTCCTGTGTGGCTTCTCTGTCTGCCTGGAGCTCTTCGTCTCCTGCTTGATGATTGTGGGTGACGTGGCGCTGTTATGCTACCCTTGCCAGGGCACCTGTGAGTGCTGTTTGTGAAGCATTAAATGTGCACTTGGTATCCTACATGGGCCATCCTCATCCTTTTGGCCGTCGATGCCTCCAGGCTGTGGAAGTGTGGTTTCCTGGGTGGTTATTGGTGCCTCTATGTTAGTGTATACCTCTGTTACAGGGTCTGTGGGGAGTAACACATGGCAGTTAGCACATACATGGAGTTCATGCCCTTATGGCCCTTGTCCCTGTTGCTCACTATGTACCTGCCCATGTGTCTATGATCTCCACCTACACATCTAGGCCCACCTCCGTAAGGGGGTTGAAAATCATCAGTTCAATTGATGCCAGGCATTGAGATCAGCTGGGTGGCTACCACCCATGCCTTGTCGTACCTGTGTTACCATGGTGAGTATTTTCTTCACTGCTGAGCACAGGTTATGACATTTGTGCTTGATGCCTGCTTGTGGCCACACCTCTGGCCCTGCAGCATTCACACTGGCCTGGCTGTCCAGTTGCAGACATGTTTTGATCTCCAGGGCCATTGTCATGGACCATTTCCTGTACAGTGTGACTTAATGGGTCCAGATATCTGACACCACTGAAGCCACCTGGCCACCTGTGACATTGGTTGGCTGGGACCATTCCCTGTCATGGGTATGGACGGTCCACGGCACTGTACATCACTTTGGCATGCCCAATCAGGCATCTCTGGTTGGGGTGCTGGTTCCTGCATGTCTCTGACACTCTCTGCCATTGCCTCCACATTTGTTCTACTCACTATTCACTTCCATACCTCCGCGTGGGGCAGATCGCCTGCCCATATATGGTGGGGTCAAGGGGTGGATCTGCATATTCTTGACCAGCCATGTTTGGTCTGTGTGTGTGGCACTGCATGGCCCTGTGGTCCCGCCTACATCTTCTGCATCCACTGCATGGCCCTTATGCTGAGTTCCCTGGGTGCCTTGTGCGCCACATAGCTGCATGCTGCATTTCCAATGATTTTCAGCATCATTTGTGCCCCTTTGTGCACACAGCCCTATTTGTTTTACTTCTGTGTAAGAAAAAAAAAATGTCACTTTGTGCTTTAGCTAGGGAGGATTCTTGCTCAAGTTATAAACAAATGAACAATGTCGAATTATTTGCATATTTTACAAGGTTCAGCCAAGCCTCTTCGTCAATAAATTACTTGAATGGCATTACAGTGATGGCACAGTGCCAAAAGTCAGAATTATGCCGTCAGTGAAACAGAATGTTTTTTGCTCTACCCCCACACCCGCAGCAATTTATGATCATCAACTCTTAGTCAGAGTTGTTTTGGGGAGGGGGCATACACACCAGAGAAAACAGTGTTGATGTACTGCAGACCATTACAGCAAACTGCTGATTTTGTTGCTGTAATGGTCTTTATGGTATTATCATCACTGTTTCAATGGTATACAATTTTACAAGGGTGAAAAATTAAACTCTGCAATGTTCAAATCCTCACTTGTGAACAGTCTACTGAGGAGATTAAGCAGACTATACACATGCCAGAATCTCCATACACAGTCTATTTAAAAAGCTGAAAATCAGGTTTAAGCTGCCTTTACTGAGGTGTTCAATATCTGGATGTCCAAAGGATCTGCCTCCTCATGAATTGGGGGGAGGTCTAGGAATCTAGGAAAGTTACCAACTGAGTCCCACAGGCTCAGTGCTTGATCCAGTGTATTCAATAATTTATTTATTTATTCAAGAGTTTAACCAGGCAGGCATACTGAGCGGAGGACCACTCGTTTCCAGATGCGACCTGGGGGAAACATGGGGGGAACATAAGGGAAGGAACAGTAATTACACAAACATTCAGCACAGATGAGGGGGCACTGTTATGGTGCCTATACAGTAGGTAGCTAGGGTAGACATGAACTTATATCCAGATACTAAGAGCAACAGCAAGACATAACTTAGGTAGGAGAGAGGTGAGTGCCTCATAGAATATTGAGCTAGATTAGGAGAGGGAGGGAGGAGCACCAAGTGTAGCTATACTAGCCCGGTGTAGTTTATAATGTGCGACTTTTATGCTAATTAGTAGGCCAACAGGAAATTAGGGCTCCTAGAGGGCAGGAAGGAGCAAGAGCAGACCGAGAGGAAGTGTTCTAGGAGGGGTGTTGAGGTGTCTGTGATTGGAGTAGTGGCGGATATCTGCTGGTAGGTCATTCCAGAGTTTTGGTATTTGGTAGCTTAGTGCTGCCTGGCCCATGGAGGTGTAAAGAGGGATTTGGAATAGCCCTAGCATCCAGTGCGGCCGAGTACGCCGGGGAGCTGAGAAGTTAAGGATGAGGCCAGGTAAGGGGGGAGTGAATGGGACCAGTATTTAGCAGCAACTCTGGAGCAGTGGATTAGCCAAGGTACGCAAGGAGAGGGAGGGACAGGGAGCTGTATAGGCCCAGGTGGTGGGTCAGTTTTGGACATTCCAGTATGAAACGGCAGAAGGAGTGGAAAAGGGTGTCCAGGCTGGCCAGAGTAGATGGTGAGGTGGCACCATAGACCACATCACCGTAGTCAAAGATCGGAAGAATCATTTTTTGCATGAGTTCCCGCCTGACCGTGGTGGACAGGCAGCCTTTGTTTTGGTAGAGGGTCCCTAGTTTAGGATTAAGTTTTTTGTGCAAGGATTCCACATGAGTAGAGAAATCTAGGTTTTGGTTGAGCCAAACACCTAGATATTGGAACGAGGTACAGGATTCTAAGGGTGAGTGGTCCAGGGTTTCGAAAGGGGGGCACTCAGCGAGCCGGGAGAGACGTGGCTTCGAACCGAAAGTTAGAGAGACAGTCTTTTTTGCGTTTAGAAACAGCTGGTTTGTAGAGAGCCAGTGCTGTACAGCATTGAAGTCCTGGTGTTGTGATGTGAACAGGGGTGAACTGGTGTTTGGTAGAAATGAACATGGCTATGGCTCCTCCCTTTTTTCTTCCCATGCAGTCTTGCCTTGTTAGGGAGTATCCGGGGATAGCAACAGAGGAGCCCAGATGGTGGGGTTTGAGCCAAGTTTCGGAGAGTATCTGGATATCAGGGTGAAGTGTTTGGACTGAGAATTGTAGCTCAGGGGTTTTGTTAAGTATACTGCAAATGTTTTGGTGAAGGATTTTCAGTCCCTTTGGAAGAGGCAGGGGGGCTGGTGCCATAGGAGGGGTAGGACCGGGGTTAGGTTCTACATCCCCAGCTAGAAGCAGTAAGAGAGTAAAGAGATGGACAAGCGTGTACCGGGTAGCCCAGGACCTGCGCTTATAGTTGTGAGAGCTAAGAGTTGTGCTGCGAACATCAGCCTTGAGTCTGCTCGGAGTCGATAGACCAAGGGTATGAGAAGGGGGAAGAATGGACGCCCCGATTACCCAGTTATGGGGGGGGGACTGGAAATGGCTAACATAGGGAGAGTGGGAGAGCAAGTTGGTTCAGTAATTTTGTCCATATGGTGAAGATGGGGCAGTGGTTGTTTGAGGGGGCAAGAAACAGGGGGGAGGGAGGCTAATGGGAAAGCAAGCAAGCACAGAGAAAGAGCGAGGAGCAACATTTTAATTTTATTTTTGTTTTTCAGTGTAGGTAGACAAGCAGGTTACAGTGGCCACTGGAGGCGAGAGAAGATAACCTGCTAATGGAAAAGTGGGCAGATTGCTTTTTTTCGCCCTTTACCACATGATTAAGCCTATAAAACTAGGAGTTGACCAAGGGTGGTGGTGGGGATGCAGGGGAGCTGGCGCCAAGTGCCGGGCCAGGACCCGCTACCGACCGGACCAGCGGGTTCTGTAGTCTGTACGCCTAGTCAGTCTCGCACTTTGATGCTTGTTCTTTGGCTTTTGGGGAGGGGGTTGTCCGCTGCTTGTCCAGCGACCCTCTCGACCCAGGCTTCCCTTGCTGGGAGGGCAGGCCACTCGTAGCCCTTGCAGCTACCAGCCGCGGATAGAGGAAGAGAAACGCAGGTTAAATAGGGTCTGAATAGGGAGGCTTGGCGAAAAGCAGGTGAGTAGAAGGAGGCACAGGCAGATTAAGCTAATTTCAACTGTTAAACAAAAAATGGAGGCTGGAATTAATAACATTGGAGAACGCATTAAAGACAAGAGTTGTCTGTTTGCAGATGATGCCAACATTGCCAAGCTCTGTGGGAGGGTATATACAGCAAAATGATAAAGGACCTAAAGGAAGATCTGGCTAAGCTTTAGAGTTGATCAGGATTATGGTAACTCAGAATTAATGCAAAGAAGTGCAAGGTCATGCACATAACACATAGGCGCTAAGAACCCAGCAACATAGTATAGCCTGGGAGTGGTCCTAGTAATCAAATCATAGGAAGAAAAAGACCTGGGGATGAATATGACTAGTGACTTGAACCAGTCTTCAAACTGCAGGAAGGTGGAGGTGAATGCCAATAAACTGCTGGGTCGGATTGCCAGGGGAATCACTAGCAGGTGGGAGGAAGTCATTTTCCTGCTGTACAGATCACTGGTACAGCCACATCTGAAGTGTAGTGTGCAGTACTGGCATCCCTACCTGGAAAAGGACATTAACATGCTAGAAGTGGTGCAGAGGAGAGTGACAAAAATTATTTTTTTATTTTAGTCTTTGGTAACCGGGTAAGGCCCACTAGGCACAAGTGCCTGTTTTCAGGAGCGGCCTGGGAGCACTGGGCGGTTAAGTGACTTGCTCAGAGTCACAGTACGCAAGTGGAGGTTGTAAGAATCAAACTCAGGTCTGGTCTGCTGGATGTACCAAACTCGCTCACACCTTGTTCCTCTAACCTCTAGGCTATACTCACAGGTCAGTAAGGCAGGTAACATGAGGAAAGGCTGGAGTGCCTAAACATGTACTCCCTAGAGGATAGGAGGGTGAGAAAATACACAATTGAGACCTTTCAGTACATGAAAAGCATCAGCAGGGTGAACAAAGAGGGACTCCTTAGTCTCAACAGAAGCAAAACTATGAGGGGTCATTGTCGTAAGCTGGAGGGAGGAAAGTTCAGGAGACAGTTCAGGAAGCATTTCTTCACAGAGACAGTAGTTGCAGGGTGGAATGAGCTCCCAGAGGAAGTGGTCTCACTGGAGATGGTGGATGGAATCACCAGAGGGTGGGACAGGATAAAGGGGAAGATCAATATCAGGGGGTCAAAAGGGGGGGTAGCAGTTGGGGGGTTGAGACTTGGAGTCCATAGTTGCCACCAAGGACTCCGCAACATGATCATACTAGATGGACCTCTGGGGCTTCTTCTGCTGGCATCTTTTTGTATATTCATAAGGTTGAGTGTGGAACTACAGCAGGCCTAAGACAGATATAGACACTTAACTCAGCTGAATGTCCCATCAACTGCTGGCTGCAGACCAGTGCTGAGAACTGAACTGTGATCATAGTAGAGTGTCAGCATTCTAGTGTTAAATGCAAACCTTGCTAATGGTGAGGGATTAGGCTGTCTTACAATTTATTTTACTTCATGCATCCCGAAGGTAGCATAGTTTCCATACACCAAACCCTGATTCCAGGCAGCAGCTCACATGGGACCATTTGTAAAATTTAATTAATGTGTTTTATTTATAGTTATGTCAACAGACTAAAGGATACCTTATAGGTACAAAACTCCAGAGCTCCACACTTATTTCATTTTAATTAAGATGTATAGCATAGGAATGCTCACATTAATGGAGGGCAGCATTCTTATCAGCAAATGTTTCTACGTGCAGTTTTTCACTTCACTATAAATAGGCTCAAGGGAGCGAGCTTTAAATAAAAGTTGCTGGTGAACAGAATTATGACAAGATGCAGTGGCCTTCATGAATCGGAGATTTTGCTAAGCTTTATTTATTACATTGTTTTATGTCTGTTATAAATTAGTACAAAATCGGCACTTAGCTACATAAAAATTTGAACTTGGTCATGAAAACAAGAAATTGATAAGGAACACATTCCACTGCAGGTAAATATTAATTAAAAAAAATTATGAAAATGGTGACTGGGTGTTGTAGTAAGTTTTATGCTGTGTTTATAAAAACTCGGTTCAGCTGACTAGTCATCCATGTCTGATGCATAGGACTGATAACCCTGCCTCCTTTTAAACATATGTAGTTTTAAATGCAGGGAGAGGTGAAGACTGGGACTTGTTTAGAGTGGAAGCTTAGCAGTCAAATATTTATTACTTCCCTGAGGCATTATTCTCAAAACTCTAAGTAAGCAATAACCTACAACAGGGCATACATTTCTAGAGAATTAATGCACACCCTGGGTGCATTAATTCTTAAGAAGCCCATGCTCTAGAATCAGTTACTGTGCCTATAAAATGGAACACCTTTTTTAATGGGAAAAGATTTTATTTTCCTTTTGTTAGGATGTTGCTAAGTAGAATATGTGAGTTTGGTAACAAAGGCTGAGTGCATTTTGAATGAACCTGGGAAAGGCATTTGTTTTGAAGTAACTTATGCCCTGTTGTGGATTTTTGCATTTAAAAAGTGGAAATTGTTTTATTTAAATGAAAAAGTTGCCTTTTCATTTAGTTAGGTTGCCACTAGGCAGGGTTGGGCAGGTTAGTTATAAACTGTTTGTATACCAGAGATTAATGAATGTCCAGCTGATGTGTTTGGACCAATGACATAGCCCGGATTCTGAAGCCCACTGTATAATGCACATTAATTGTCAAAGATAGGGATAGCCCTACCATGCAACCTAGACACAAAGCAGTGACACTATTTTTAAACAGAGCAGGAACAATGCCCATTCTCTTACATGCCCATTTAGCTAAGAATGCCTCCATGAAACAGTATGAACTGGAATTTTCTTAAACATAAAACTGCCAAAAAGTATTGGACCTACTGTATCAAGGAAATACAGCAACAGTAGACCCTTTACAAAGTTTATATTAAAAAACACTTGTAAAGGTGGTATTGCATAAAGCCTACCTTGTCCTCCTGAGCAAGGGTGAGAGAAGCTGACCATTGGCATATTTGGGTCAGCTTGGATTCAATTCCACTAACTTCAGTTCCATTTCAATGTTTCTGTCAAGACACATTACGTCCTTATTATGGGGATGTAGCAGGCTGCATATAGGAGTAAATGACACCCCCTCCACCACCTCTTCTCCACTCCAATAAATTCCCACCCTCATCCACCTCCCCATTGCTCCAGATGTTCAGAGTGCCACAGAAACATAAAAGTTCTGAGCAGGGGTGTAGCCAGGAATTTTAAACTTGTACTCAAAACTGATGCACTGTTGCCCCTGCCCCCCCATTATGTAAACATAAACCAAAATATGTGCTGCTACGCCACACCATTGCCCCTCCCCCTCTGTTTGCCATGTCTGGGTTCAAGTACAGTAATCAGTTTCCTCCTGTAATCCTCCTTCTTTTGTTTTTCTGCCTGCCTGGTAAGTTGTTCTTGTTTGTGTGTTTGGCTGGTGGCATCAGTGCTCCATAGCAAACAACAACAAAAGCAAAAGGGCTCAGCATGACACAGACACAGTGTTACTCACAATGTCCTTGTTTTCCTCTTTTTGTTGCCCCTGCTTGATTTGCTGCCCCTGCCAGATTGTTTTTACTGTACTCTGCTGCGTACAGTGTGTATGCCTGCCGACACCCCTGGTTCTGAGCAAAAAAAGGCCATGCAGCCTATCAAATCTGTCTAGCCATAATTGATTGATTGATTGAATTTTGGTAACCGGGTGAGCCCACTGAGACCACAGGTCCCTTACTAAGGCCCTGTCCACACTATGCCTCTGTAACGTTACAGAGTGCCCAAACTGTTACCGCAACAGTTTGCATTTACACCTGTAATGTTACAGAAGGTGTTTTCATAACCGTTGTTGAAACCACATATGAGGTGGTTTCAACAGCGATATAAACCAGTTAAGCCTCAATAACGTTACGGGTGAATTGTGGAAGCATGGTAATGGTCCTCGCAGGCACGAGTACAGTAAAGTAGCTGCATCCTGGGAATGGGTGCCACCGTAACGGTCGGCTGGCACCCTAGTGTGGACCAGTGGTACTGGTCCCATAACGGACAACGCCGCAATGTGGATTGCATCCGTTACCAGGCTGGAGTGGTGTAGTCCGGACAGGGCCTAAGGGGTGACCCAGGATTAATTACAGGCAGATATACAGACAGTACAAATATATAACACAGTCAATTACTAATGAATCAGATTAATTACAGGCAAATTTGCAGGCAATACACACACAAGGCATATATATTTTTGCAAGAGGATTGTGCTAATGTAGGTACATATAATATACAGTGCATCTAAGATAAACTTAGTACCGCATGACATATAAGTACAATTTGAGCAAGTCACAGCAGCAGACAGAGTAAAACTTTCTTTGTGCGACATGACCGAAGCACACGATATGGCTATCATTCAGCGGTAGCAAGTACAGAAACAGCACTCTAATAGAAGAGGTGTTTAGCCCTTTTTATGTTGGCTCACGCATGTGCAGCCAACATATTGTGATTGAAGCAGATTTGGAGGCGCGGTCACTGTTGGACGAATGCAGGGCATGCATCAGTAGGTGCATCTCTCACTCCCCAATAAGCCTGCATGCCGGTACCACACCATGCATACATAATGTGGTGAGCACATCTAAGGAATGGTCCACTGCAATATGAGCAAAGCTCATCATATGCAGCAGACCTCCCAACGTGCTTTCCTTAGTGACAAAAAAGAATTAACATGGCAGCACACTGCCTGCAATAATGCCAACTTCAGGGGTGCCAAAACCCCCTGTTGGCATGCTCTGCCCAATGTATGTGCTGATGGGGGATCCCACTCCCTGTCGGCATAATGCACGTCTACATTTGTTATGTGCAGAGAGGGGTGCCCAATCCCCCTCAGCTCTTGCCCCCCCAACTCCGCTTTCATTGTGTGACAACAGGGGTCCCCAATCCCATGTCGACTAAGGCACCTCCCCAAAAGGCACTTAGGTGGCATGCTGGGAGCCCACCCCAGCATGCCAAATCCCCAGAAAAATAAAAACCATTCAGCAATTTTTGTTTTTCTTTTAACTCTGTGAAAAAAGAAAACGGTCCCTGGCTGTTTCCCTGCCCCCCTCCATCAACCCACACCCACCCTTTGCACACCCTGCCTCCCCACACCCCCCCTCACCCAATACTCACCTCCGGAGTCTGGCGTGACAATCTTTGGTGGACCGGGAACACGTCTGCACTCTTCAAAGCCGATCGTGAACTGAAGAAATGCCGGTAAGCTGTATAATGGTATAAATAGGTTTTTTTTCAACTGTTGTGCATATCTCGGGCATTTTTTGGAATCTTTGCACCAAATTTTCAACATGGGGTTATTGGGACCACTCCTCATGAATTCACTCACTGTCATGGCATTATTTGGTCCTGAAAGGTGATTTCGCAGCCACTGTGCAGAGTCACCTTTTGGGACTGAGTAATGAAACAACAGTGCCACTGTTCATGAGGGGGGCTCTCAAAAAGCTCATATTGCAAATTTGGTTAAAGAAATTCCAAAAATGGCTGTTTTACAAGTGTGCTTTGTGCTGTTTCCCCCGCATACTCATAACTTCGTGAGTTTGTAATATATAAGAAGGGAAATATGATGGATCCTGCAAATTATAGACCCATTAGCCTTACTGCCATACCATCAAAGATTTTAGAAGGGGTGTTAAAGGATAGAATACAAGAATATTTAGAGACAAACCGTCTTACAGATGAATTTCAGCATGGCTTTGTAGGGGGTAGGTCATGCCAGACGAATATGTTGGCCTTCTATAACCTCGTTATGGATAGATTGGATGAGGGTAACCCTGTCGATGTGCTGTTTCTTGATTTTTCAAAGGCGTTTGACAGGCTTCCTCATTACGAATTGATACAACAGATGAGAAATCTGAGTATAAATTCGTATATATCTAATTGGGTTCAAAACTGGTTATATGATAGAAATCAGTGTGTGATTATTAGAGGGGAGCAGTCTGATAGTTTGGGAGTGACTAGTGGGGTGCCTCAGGGATCAGTTTTGGGCCCCTGTCTCTTCAATCTTTATGTATCGTCACGTCAATTAAAACAAAAATCTGTATGGATGCAAAAGTTTGCCGATGATTGTAGGATTGGAGCAGAAGTGAATATTAGATTAAACACTTCAAATTTGCAGGATGCAATAGATAACATTGATATGTGGACTAAAAAATATAAATTGACATTGAATCTAGATAAATGTTTCATAATGCATTTGGGCAATAGAAATCCTAAATTATCCTACAAATTAGGAAATATACCAATAAAAATAACAAATGAGGAAAGAGATTTGGGCATAACAGTATCTAGTAATATGACATTTTCATCACATTGTCAGAATATAGCCAAAAAAAGGAAATAAAATCTTAAATTGCATACTGAGGCATGTATCATCCAGAAGCAGGATGGTTGTTATGCCTCTGTATGTGTCTCTGGTGAGGCCCATTATGGAGTATGGAGCACAGGTGTGGTCTCCCTTTAAAAAACAGGATTCAATTCTTTTAGAGCGGGTCCAGAAAAGAGCAACAAGAGTTATCTGCGATATGGTAGGAAAAAATTATGTAACTAGATTGATGGAGTTGAATATGTACTCCTTGGAGAAGCGTTAGAAAGTGTGGTGATAGGTGCTTGGTTTATAAGGCTTGGCAAAGTGATGATCTTTGGGACATTACTGGGTTAAAAGTAAATAGTAGTATGTATAATACTAGGTCCCATCCAATGCAGTTAACAGCCGCTAAAAGTAATAAAGTACGAAGTACATGGTGGTTTAATAAAAGGGTGGTGCATGATTGGAATACATTGCCGTTGGAGGTTGTGGCTAGTCAGTCTATTATTGAGTTTAAATCTAAATGGGACAGGTATTTGAACCAGATTAGAAATTAGGTGATAGTGGCGAGCATATAGGACGTAAGTCCATTTAACTCAGTATCATTCCTATGATTCCTTTGATTCCTATGATTTTCACTCCAGATTTTAAAAATTGGCATTTTTCCACACCTCCTGATGAACAGTACAGCTGTCATTTTACATATCCTGACCAACATGTGTTTTCGCACGTCCGGCACAGAATAGCGCGGTCTCTGTGCGAAATCAGTTTTTGGGACAGTTTGAGGAAATGACGGTAGTGACACTGTTCATGATCAGAGGTCCTAAAATGCCTATGTTGAAAATTTGGTGCCGAAAGTCCATAAATTACTGTGTTACAAGTGTGCGTTGCGCAGTTTCCACGTACCCTTGTAACTTTGCAAATTTGCAATATTTCCATGTCACATTTTCAACACTGGCATTTTTTCACACCTCATTATGAACAGTACAGCTGTCATTTTTCACATCCTGCCCAAAATGTGTTTTCACACCTGTGACGCACAATGGCGTGGTCGCTGTGGGAAATCAACTTTTGGGGCAGATTAACAAAATCACAGTGCCACTGTTCATGAGGGAAGGTCCCAAAATGCCTATGTTAAAAATGTGGCTAACAAACTCCAAAAAATAATTGGGTTACAGACGTGTGTTGTGCAGTTTCTATGCATGCTTGTGACTTCACCAATTTTTAATATTTTCACTCCAGATTTCCAACGTTGTCATTTTTTTACACCTCCTCATGAACAATACAGTTGTCATTTTCCATACCCTGCCCAAAATGTGTTTTCATTCTTGTGTCGCCAAATGGCATAGCCGCTGTGCAAAACCACCTTTCAGTTAGCAAACTGATTGTGCCACTTTTCATGAGGTGGGCTCACAAAAAGCCCATGTTTAAAATTTGGAGTAAAATTGGTGTTGGGGTTTCACCTGTAGCACCCCACCCTGTAGAGACTGACAGGTATAAGGGGTATGACTTGGGATCATCGGCTGTAATGCTCACACATTTCACCGCCACCCCCACCCTGCAGCCAATGACAGGCATCGTGTTGTGCCTTGCCCTGTTCAGTCACAAATTTCACCCCATTCTCCTATGCTGCACCCACCTCAGTGTGTTTCCTTATGGAATGGGGTAATTATAATGCCCAAAGACCCCAAAGCACACCACAACACTTGTCAGTGTCTACAGGGTGGGGTGAGGTACAATGGCATGAGCGTTATAGCTGATGACCCAAAGGCACACCCTAATGCCTGTTGGTCTCTACAGGGTGGGGGTGGGGTTGGCATCAGTTCAATACTTCACTGCCATTCCTATTATGCATCTCTAACTCCAACACTACCAATGCCAATGCCAGCGAGACAAAATTCAGCATTGACAAATGCTTGTTTAATACCCCAAGAGAAGAGTAGTTCTGTAGCTCTGCGGGCAAAGAGTTCCACTGAGATGGGGCAGAGTAGGCATAGGACCTCATACCCATATTCGTTTTTTACCCTGGGTATGTCAATCAGATTACAATTTGAGGATTGGACTGAGCATCTCTCAGGGTTAGGAACCAGTACACCATTTAGGCTCAGTGTACTGTAAATTTAGTAAGTTTGAACATTAGACATAATAGGGGGGACAGTATCCTGCCTTCCTTGCATTCCCTGTTAAAAAAAAGCCAGTTTCAGTGAACAGCCACTGATGATCTCATAACCAGAACTCACATGTCAAGAGGTGGTTTTGGAATGCAGCATGGATCCAAGGTATAGAATGTCAAGGTGTTACTCAATTTTATAATGCTGGGGGGGGGCACATGAAATCTTTGAATGTAACAGGGATGCGCCATCTCAAAATGTGGTAGGACACTCGATCACAGAATGTGACAGGAGCACAAATCGAGGAATTTAGGAAGGACTGGCAATTTCAGAATATAGTGGGGGGTGCACACAGTTGAAATGTGACAGGACACACCATTTTATTCTGAAATTGCTTGTTTTTGACACATTCCAGAATTGTGCATTACTGTCAAATTCTTAAATTTTATTAGTGCCTCATTCTGAAATTGTGCTTCACCACCACATTCAGAAGATGTGTATCACTACCATTCTGAAACTGCATCACCCCCACAGTTTGAAACTGTGCATCACGTCCACATTCCAAAAGTGTGCATCACCACCATATTCTGAAATTGTGCATCACCATTACATTCCAAAATTTTGAGTCTCTGCCACATTCCGAAACTGTGTGTCATCACATTCTAAAATTATGAACATATGAAATTTGCCAGCAGAAAAAGGCCTTAATATCTACCATGTCTGCTCAGTTGTACAGCTAGCAGCCCTTATTTTGCATCTGCCCCTCCCTCCCGGCTCCCTCCCTTGACACTCCCTCTTACTCTGACCCATCCCCTCTTGATGCCCCCCCACTGTTCTACTGGATACCACCTCAGCTGGCAGCATGTTCCACCCAGCCACCACCCTCTCGGTAAAAAAAAATGTCTTCTCATCTCCCTCCTGAACCTTTCCCCCCTCAAGCCTCATATCATTGGCTTTGGTGTCCCTCCCCTCCTGTATTTTGAAGAGCCCCTCTGTACAAGTCTTGTTGATACCTGTCATGTAATTGAAGATTTCTATTATATCTCCCCTTTCCCTCCAGTGAGTACATGTTCAATTCCTTCAGCCTACTCTCATATGGTAATTCTCTCTCTCTCAGCTCTTCGATCATCTTTGTTGCCCTGTGTTGCACCCCCTCCAGTAGTTTACTGTCCCTCTTCAGGTATGGGTGCCAGAACTGAACAAAGTACTGCAGGTGTGGCCTAACCAGTGATCTATACAAAAGCAAAATCACCTCCCCCTTCCTTGAGGATATTCCCCTAGCAGTACAGCCCAGCATCCTGTTGACCTTTGCAGCCACCTTTCTACATTGTGCTGAGTTGTTCATCGCTCTCATAATGAGCACCCCCAAATCCTTCTCTTCCTCTGCCACCACCAACTGCTCACCTCCCAGATGGTAGCTCCTCCTCCTCAGGTTTCTAGCTCCAAAGTGCAGCACCTTACATTTGTTGGCTTTGAATCCCAGTTGCCAGGTGTCCAACCAGGACTTCAGCTTAGACAGATCCTCCTGCAGCCCTTGCCAACCCCTAGGTTATCAACCACCACTCCCATCTTGGTGTTATAGCAAACAGACTGGTTTTGCTCTTGATGCCCTCTGAAATGTCTGCAATGAATATTTCAAACAGCATTGGTTCCAACACCAAGCCCTGCAGAACTCCACCCATCACTGCTGTTGGGGGTGATAGCTCTGCCCCCCCACCACCACCACTCTCTGCTGCAACCCCTGTAGCCAGTTCACCACCCAGCCTACCAACTTTGCTCCAGCCCCTGTACCTTGTAGCTTACTTCCCAGTCTCCCATGCAGCACCGAGTCAAATGCCTTACTGAAGTCTAGAAACAGGACATCCACAGCATGGCCACTGTCCAGCTGCCTAGTTACCCAGTCGTAGTATTCTACCAGGTTGGTCTGGCATGATCTGCCAATGACAAAGCCATGCTGCTTACTGTCCTGTAGCCCATTGTCCTACAGAAGAGACACCATCTTCTCCTTCTGGATTGTCTTCATCAGCTTTCCCATGATGGATGTGAGGCTCACCAGTCTATAGTTCCCTGGATCATCTTTGGGGCCATTCCTAGGGAAAGGTACCATGTGAGCCATCATCCAATCCTGAGGTATGCTCCCTGAATCTAGTGAGGTACTGAATAGGTCTGCCAAAGGCCTCGCCAGTATCTCTGCCAGTTCCCTCAGCACCGTGGGATGAATGCCGTCTGGCCCCAGTGCCTTGTCCACCCCCAGCCCCCTTAATCCCTCCAGTACCTTGTCCTCTATGATCCCCCTGTCTGTCACACTCTCTCTCCTTCCCTACCTGCAATCTCCTCTTGGGTATCTCTCCCACCTTTTCCTTAGTACATACTGAGCAGAAGTAGTCATTTAGAGCTTCTGCCACCTCCCCCCTCATCTCCATTCATCCCCCTTCCCTCCTAATCCTTACTGTGTTATCCTTGCATCCCCTTTTCTCCTTGATGTACCTGTAGAATTCCTTCTCTCCCTCCTTAATGACCTGCACCAGCCTGAGCTTCTTTGATGCCTTTGCTACCCTTACAGCTCTTGTCACCTCCTTAGCTTCCTTCAGGTACTCCTCCCTGTCCTCCCCCCTCCCTGTCTTCTTGTACCTCCTAAAGGTGGTTCTTTTCCTCCTTAGCTTTTCCATGACTCCATTGGTCACTCAGCTAGGTTTCTTAGCCCTTGCCTTTTTACTCCTAGTCTTATCACAGGTTTTTCGTTTCCTCCACTACCCCCCCTCTTAATGAGCTCCCACCACTGGTAAAAGTGTGCATCACTGACACATTCTGAAATTATGCACCTACACCATGGTCTGAAATTTTATGTGACTGTCACATTCTGAAATTGTACATCCCTGCCACATTCTGAAACTGTGCATCACTACCACATTCCAAAATTGTGTGCCACTGCCACATTCTGAGATCTTGTGCCACCACGACATTCCAAAATTGTTCCTTATCACCAGATTTCAAAATTGTGTGTCACCACCACATTCTGAAATTACACATATCCACCACATTCTAAAATTGTACTTTCCTGCCACATTCTGAAATTGTGTGTAAACCTCCACATTCCAAAATTGCCTGTCATTGTCACGTTCTGAAAATGTGCTTCTCCACCATATTCCAAAATTGCATGTCCCTGTCCAAGCCACATTCTAAAATTATGCATCCCTGCCTCATTCCTAAATTGTTTGTGAGTACCACATTCTGAAACTGTCTCACTGCCACATTCTGAAATATCATGTCCAAGCCACATTCTAAAATTACGCATCCCCGCTTCATTCTGAAATTGTTTGTGAATACCACATTCTGAAATTGTGTCACTGCCACATCTTGAAATTTGTGTCCATGCCATATTATGAAATTGCATGTTGTCACCACAATCTGAAGTTGAGCATCCCAACCACATTTTGAAATTGTACATCACTAGCACATGCCACATTTATGCATCCATGACACATTACAAAATTACATATCCCTGCCACCTTTTACAGCTATGTGTCTTCAGCATTTCAAAATGTTGCATCTCTGCCACATTCTAAAAATATATGACACCACCCGCATTTTAAATGTTAACATTCCTGCCACATTCCAAAACCAGCAACTCTCTGAGATTATGTCATTGCTGTGTTCCACAGCTGCAACCTGCTAGCATTTCAAAATCTCAGGGTACCTCAGGGATCAGTCCTGGGGCCAGTCCTCTTCAATATCTTCATCAGTGACATTGCAGAAGGAGTGGAGGGTAAGGTTTCTCTGTTTGCAGATGACACCAAGGTCTGCAACACAGTAGATGATCCAGATAGGGTGGGCAGAATGAGAAGAGGTCTGGATAAACTAGCAAAATGGACGGAAGAGTGGCAACTGAAGTTTAACGCAAAGAAGTGAAAGATCATGCACATAGGGAAGAGAAACCCTGAAGCCACCTATAGGCTGGGAGGGGGAGTTGCTGGCAGTCACAAGGGAAGAAAGAGACTTGGGCGTCATCATCACCAATGACCTGAAATCATCCAAGCAGACCACTAAAGCAGTAGGTGAGGCTAGAGGGATGTTGGGGTGTATTAGTAGGGGTATCACAAATTGGAAGAGGGAGGTAATAATCCCTCTTTACAAGACACTGGTTAGGCCCCATCTGAAGTACTGCGTGCAGTACTGGAGGCCACACTTTCACAAGGACATTAACCAAATTGAGGCAGTGCAGAGAAGGATAACCAAAATGGTGCAGGGACTGCATCTGAAAACATATGAGGACAGATTAACAGAGCTCAATATGTATACCCTAGAACAAAGGAGGGAGAGAGGTGATATGATTGAAACATTTAAATACCTTAAGGGCATTAACAAGGTGAAAGAGTCTAACATGTTTCAATATAAGAAAAATAGCAGGACAAGAGGACACATCATGAGATTAGAGGGAGGCTGATTAAGGGGGAATTTGGGGATGTTCTTTTTCACAGAAAGGATGGTGGCTGCATGGAACGGCCTACCTCAGGAAATGGTGGATATGAATACAGTGCAGGGCTTCAAACAGGCATGGTATAGGCATAAGGGAGCAATACAGATGAGTATGAATAGATAGGCTATTGACAGAGCAAAGGCCAATGGCACATTCATAAGGCAGAAAAAGAAATTGGCAGACTGGATGGACCTTGCAGTCTTAATCTCCTGTCAACTTCTATGTTTCAATACCTAAGGTATTCTGGAAATTGCACACAACTTTGTAATTCTAAAGTCATGTTTCCCACTGCTTTCCACCTGCCCCCACCATCACATTCTGAAGTACTGTACTTTGAATCTGCACCTTATGGAAAAGCATGTGCTAACCCGCCCAGTGTCACCTTTCCATATTCAGATGTTTACCACAACTGCAGTTTTATGTAATGTGGGAGGAATGCATCCTATAAGGTAGCTTCTATGGAGAATTATGCTGCAAGTTCTGGTTATGATGTAATCAGTTTCTTTTTCACTGAAACTGGCTTTTTGGAACTGGCAGTGCATTTAGGATTATAAAATGACTTGTAACTTTTAAACAAAGTAAGTTAGAGATCTCATTTTTGGCATGAGGCTGATTGGGGATATTCTGATACAAATTCTGAATTTATTGATGTCAGAAATGTTAGATGAACTCCCTCTTCAAGGAGACAAGAACCTCACAGTGATGCCCCCGATGTAAAATGATACATTTTGTTGTATAGGACCCTGAGCCTGTTAATCTCAGAGCTCCTGAGGGACTGAAGTACAGAGGCACTGAATAGCAATGAGGGGAGCAAGGTACTGTTTTCTATATCAAGCCTTAAACCAAGCAGTAGATTACCCAAGCAGTATAGTAACCCCAATTTTGTAGTGCAGAGATTTTGTGATATGATCCACCTGTGGTCTAAAATTAATTTTTTGGTAGATATAGACCCCAAGATACTTAAACAATAATGACCGGTTCTTTGATCATTTACTTGAGATTAACATCCGGCTGGGGGAGAAGGGTGGCCCAAAGCACAGCCGAGGCCCACCCCCACCCAGCCAGTCATTAATCGACAGGAAATGACCGTCTCTGAGGTCATTATTGCATTTATAATTCTAAATTAGTAATGACCCTTTTTTGGAGCTTTTTGGGGGTTATTCTTTTTTGTTCCATGCAGCGCAGTGATTTTCTGCCTCATGTCTTGAAGACTGCCGTGCGGTGTGTGTTCGTCCTGTTCAGTGAGTATCTAAATAGATTTGAGGTACTTCCATTTTTTTTCGGTTTGCTGTGCTTTTCGTTTTGTGAGAAGTCTTTTCCCACAGCTTTGTCAGTTTAGCTCTGTCAAAGCTGTGTAGGAAACAGAGGGCTGCACCACGAAGAGCATTATGGCTGCTGTGCCGGGCATTTCTAAGAGATTTCAGCCCGGCACTGAAGCCAATGAATGCGCTAGTTCAGCTCATGAATAATTAATTAGACTTATAATTTATCTTATCCACCACTTCAGTCCATGAGCCAGAGGCAGTGATGAACATGAACATGTGTTGCCTATTCATTTCAATGTGTTTAGAGCCAAATAAGACAGCCTCGGTCTTTACTTCATTCATAACCAGCTTGTTTATCAATGAACCACTTTTCTAGTAAACAGAAATCTGTGGTGAGCTGGACATTGACCGTGTTAACATCAGCAGAGCTTCTATACAATACTGCATAATCTGCATAAAGCTGTAGGTTCATTCTACCACATTTTTCTGGCATGTCATTAAATATAGAAAAAAGTAATGGTTCCAGGACAGACCCCAGAGGGATGCCATCTGTGATAGACTTCTGATTAGAATGCATGCCCTCCCATTTAACCTCCTGAAACCCATTTGTCAGATGGTAAGTCAACCACTGGTGTGAGAAGCAATCAAGGTCCTGGTGTTTTAACTTATCAAGAAGCAGGCTATAACTGACCAAGTTAAATGACATTGGAAGGTCTACAAGGACAGCCTCAGTGAGCATCCCTTTGTCCATGGCATATAGAGCATCAGTGGTCAGGCTACTTAGGAGAGTGTCAATACCATGATGTATTCTAAAGCCATACTACCTGTCCAATAGGATGTGCTGCTCTGGGCAGTCTGCAATTGACTATGAACCAGTCTCTCCTGTACTTTTGCCAGTATGGGCTAAGAAGAGACAGGACAGTAATTTTCCACTGGTTCTCTACAGCCCCCTTTTTGTACTGGTATAAATACAGAAACTTTCCATTTCTCAGGTGTTTTCCTTCCAAGAAGGACCTGCTAAGGAGCAAGGTGACAGACTGCAAAGATTGCTGGTCATCTTTTGAAGCAATTATCTATTAGTGGATACATTGTGTATTTTTATTTAATGTATGTTATGGTATATTAGCTGGAGTCAGCCTCCCTACCTGTTTGACTATTTGCACCACAGGCCTGTGTTTCAGTCTGGGTGCCCAGCTGTTGTTTTGTTGCTTATTGCATTCATTGTATGGCTGGTTGCTTCTACCTGTATAAATTGTTATATTTTATACTTGGACTGTACTGTATGTGTCACCTTGGTTTGTATGTTGCTTCGACTGTACTGTACTGCATGTGTCATCTAGATGGCCCGGGTCGTATCTGAAAATGGTCCTTTAGACCAGTGTACCTACCCGGCTATTGAATAAGTAAATAAAATAAATTAAAATGTCACTGCAGCTGCTATTTTTAAGAGCCTTGTTTCCAGTTTGTCAAAACCAGCAGGGCCATCTGATTTAATTCATTAGCACTTCCTGTCACTAGACTAGCAGAATAGGGAACCTGGGTATTTGATCTCTAATTTCATCCTGAATTTAAGGGTAGGGAGAGGGCACAGTAGAGGCAGGAGTGAAACTGGCTAGTCTGTAAAAAAGGAATTGAAAGCATTTGCAATTGACTGGGGTGCATTAATGTTCTGACCATTAGTCACTATATCTCCTTCTGAGAAACCAGTGTGCCCTTTCAGTAAGGAGTTAATCTGTGACCAGAATCTATTGGTGTCAGTCAGATTTATACCTTGTAGCTTTCTAATATAATCCCTTTTTTCTCACTTTGCACACTTTTTGCAGTGATTTCTCAGCTCCCTATGGGCCCCATGCACTATGCCAACATGCCACAAAAATCGAGGGCATCGGCATAGATACACAGGAATGCCATGCAGTGGAGTCCCGCAGATCCCCGACGGCATGCACCTAAGGTACACATGCCAGGTATGCACCTGATTACCCAAGTCTGAGCAGCCCCCACACACCAACACAGCTGTGCCCCTGCTTCGGCAGTGAGGTGGACCCCCCCCGTCCAACACAGAGGCATCCCCAGCAGAGTCTTGTCCTGCAGGCTAGCCACCTGCCAACCCCTGCCCTATCCTAGCAGCCCCTGACCAGTACTGTAAGGTGTCCACCATGGTAATAAAGCATGTATTATTATAGGGTACACATATGTACCCACACGACACTGCTGCACCATATCTGGCATTCCTGGTATGTGCTGCTACAGAGTATTGCAGTATTGCACCCTCCACCCCATCCCCCGGGTCACACCTGGAAATGAGCTGCAGCTCCTAGTGCCTCTCCTGGTCACCACTTGTGGACATACACAGGGAGACATACTGCAGTGCCCACCCACCCACTCCTGACCTGGTACCAGGCTCATCTGTCTCTACGTTGGTGGTCAGTGGCACCCCCACACCACACCCATTCCCTGTACCTGCTGTTTAATGCCTCAGCAAGGGACGATGAGCGGCACATACCTCTGCACACCTGCTCAGCTGCCCACCATCCTACTGATGCTGGGAGCACACAACCTATTTATAGGCAGCCCTCTCCCAGCATCTGTAGGATGGTAGGTGGCCAAGGAGGTGTACGAAGGGATGTGCCACTTGTCATCCCTTGCTGTAGCACCGAACAGCAAGTATGGGGATTGGGTGGGTGGTGTGAACTGTGCCCGGGGGGGGGGCCACTGGCCACCAATGTAGGGGCAGGAGAGGCGGGTTTGGGTGTCAGATGGTGTGCCACTGACATGGGGGATGGGGTTGAGGTGTGTGTGGGGGAGTGTTCCCATATACCAGTATGGGGTCATGATGTGCATGGTGTGGGCTGGGCTGGCATGCAGGACAAGAGGGGTTCCATCTGAGCATCAGGAGAGGCGTGCTGACACACAGGTTGGTATTGGGCAGGGGGGGTCAATGGACAATGTGAACTGGCGGTGCATGCCCCAGGTAGAGATGAAGTGAATTTTAAATCTGCTGGTGAAGTGGACGCAAAGTACCCACTTCACATTGGTGGAGCACGACATGAACTGGGCACCACAAAGTGCTCACTTCACGTTATCATTATTACTTTGCATTGCCATTACCCCTTAAAGCTAAGTAAGGTGAAGTAGCATGTAAATAGGCAGCCACATGACTTACAGTACTGTAAGTCACATGCTTTAACCAAGCAGGCAGGAAGGAAGTGAGTCAGAGAAGCAGTTTCACTTTCTCCTTTGCATTTGCTGAGGGAGAAGACTTTTTGGAGAGGAGAGCAGGTGAGTGTCATAAGTGCTTCATTGCTTTTGTGCCTTAAAAATAAAACAGCTTTTTTAAAAGCTATATCTTGATTTAGTTTTTGTATTGTGTTTGTGATTTTTTTTTGGTAGTGAATTTTTTTTAAAAGTTTTGTTTTGTTCTGTGTGTGTGTGTGTGTGTGTGTGTGTGTGTGTGTGTGTGTGAGTGAGTGTGGACGCAGGGTGAAGGCTAGGCGTTGACTCCGGTTTTATTTGCTTGTAGTTGGGGTCGGGGACTTGTGTGGTAAGGATGGACCCTGCAGAAGGAGAGCCGCTGGACCATGGGCGTGGGCAGAGGAGGGGATTGCACACACGTGGGGGCGGTTGTGTGTTGCTGGACCGCTCCCGACTCTTGTGTCTTGCTTCCCCCCTGTGGAAGCAACAGCAGCAGCACCAGTGCCACTGGTGGCTGCTGCTCATCCACCTACTCCTCCACTACCACTACCACCGGTAACAGCTGTAGGGGCTCTAGCAGCACCACCTCCACAGCCACAGGAGGTTCCCCAGGTAAATGTAGGTGGTGCTACTGCTAGAACTGTATCTGGTCCCCCCCCCCGCAGCTCCCCAGTGTGGGAGTTTTTTTATTGTGTGGGGGGAGACAGCACAGTCGTAGTGTGCCATCTCTGTGGTGTACAGGTGTGCCGTGGCACTCGGGTGTCACATTTGGGGACTGGTGGGCAGCGCACCCACATGTTCAACCACCACAAGGCAGAGTGGCAGGCTGCCACGGAAGGGGCCAGGCATCCACCTACTGGCCCTTCTGTGGCAGTGGCCGAGGGTGCTGCTGGGGTGGAAGTTGTGCTTCGCCACCGCAGCAGGAGGAGGGCCAGTGCAGCAGCTGCTCCATCACCACCACCGCCACCACAGCCAACAGCACCACCCTCTCCACCACCAGCAGTGCCATTACCTGGGTTCCCACCTGCAGTGGACCCCTCCATAGTCCCTGCAACAGAGTCTGTCATTGCTCTGATGTGGGCGGACCTGGAGGAGAATAAACAGATGGTAGGTGCTTTGCAGCAGCAGGTCGATACAACCCAAGAACAGCAACAGCAAATACTCACAATGCTGCACCTGCTGCAACACCACGGCATCCCACGTCCAGAGTAAGGGATTGTTTTGTGGACCCCCCATCCCACCCCACTACTGTGCTGTACTTTTTTGTGGGTTTTTTTGTTGTTGTTTAAAGCAGCAGTGCAACAATCTGGTGAAAATTTTGACCTATACTTTTTTATGCTATGTTACATTGCCACTTACCTCCTGACTTGTAAGATAACATTCTTTCCACTGTTTGAGTGTGCTTTATTACTTTTATTCATGTCTGAAATTATAAAAGGAGTGCCTTAATACGGTGCAGACCAGGTCTTCATCAGTATGTTCAGCTGGTTTTGTCTATCTGTTGTTTCTATAACACTTCTGTTATGACTAAAATTAACAATTATAAAGCAGGCAGTGTTCTCTGACCTTACAGAACAATACTTGTTCAAAAAGAGCTGCAAATACTGATGAAAACTTGGTCCGAGCCATATTAAAAGGAGTGCTCCTTTTATTATTTCAGACATAAGGAAAAGTACTAAAGCAGACACAAATTGTGAAAAGAAGGGTATCATACAAGTCAGGAGGTAAGTGGCAATGTAAAATAGCATAAAAAGAGTAGGTCAAAATTTTCATCAGATTGTTATACTGCTGTGGGCGCCTTACTTCCAGGGAAATCTTTCTTGCTCCACATAGTACAATACATTTCTGTGAAAACCTCCCCTAATTTCATTACAGTGTGTCACGTCATGGAGGAATTCCTGTTCATAAAAGCCACCCAAATTCTGCCCCCCTTTCACAGCAACGTTACGACAAGATACCAGGGAGATCACGGGTGCGTGCTCCATTATACTGAATGTCCAATTGTCTGTCAGCTTTCTGTATGTTTCTTTATGTTATAATGGTCAGTTTGTGGAGAAACGTGTGGGCACATTTCCAGTAAGAAGAGCCTTGTTAGTGGAAACATGCCCAGAGTTCACCACAAAGTGAACCTTATAACATAAAGAAACATTCAGATAGCTGCCGGACATTCACTATAGTGGAGCACGCACCTGTGCTCCACCTGGCATCATCTCCTAATGTTGCTGAGAAGGGGCAGAATTTGTGCGGCTTTTCTGAATAGGAATTCCTCTATGACGTGACACACTGTACTGAAATTACAGGCGTTTTTCACAGAAATGTATTGCACTATGTGGAGCAATAAAGATTTCCCTGGAAGTAAGGCACCCACATATTAGGTTATGTGCAACACCATAACTATGTAACGTGGTGAATTTCTGTAAAGCAGCAGCGCAACAATCTGTTGAGAACTCTGACCTATACTTTTTAATACTGTGTTACCATTTCCTTTACTTACATCCTGACTGGAATGATACGCAGATTTCTAGTAGCTGAGTCTGCTGTACTACCTTTTTCATGTGTGAAATAATGAAAGTTTTATTCCTTTTAAATTGGTGCTGACCAGGTCTTTGTCATTGTTTTCCTCTGCTTTTCTCCATCACATCAGTTAGTTGTCATATATCACTTCTGTTGTAAATTAACAGTTATGCAACAGGCAGTGTTTTATGACACCACAGCACAATAGTTATTGAAAAGCAGCTGGAAATAAATACAAACCTGGTCAGAACAATATTGAAAGGTGTGTTCATTTTTTTTCAGACAAGATATTTATAATAATCAGATAGTTAATGAATTTGTGTGCCTTTTCTGGTATTTTAAATGGTTTCAACTCCCCCTGTTCTTAGATTACCTTACAACACATTTGAGTCTTAACCTTTGATTATGCTGGTCGTTAATCTTCAGCCTTCTTGTTTGCTTTTATATATGTAAACATTGACATTCTATTTTCTTCTTCAGTACCATAAAGGCATTGGGTTTTTGCAGAGTTTTTTGCAAATTCATCACTCCTTTCATTTAATTTTTCTGTCCAATGTCCACCTCCACATTTACATTTTTTAATTTCTATTTGATCAAGTTTCACAGCATGTAAGGCTAGCAACAGTGGCAGCTCCAGCTTCCATCAATTACCAGGGCACTGGCTAGGCAATACAGTTGGAAGCCAGGGTACCTATTGGAACTGGAACGGAAAGCATATGTGCATATCCGTGATTGCTTCTTGGAGTATTTGAACTAATGATGAATGTTATGTTTCTAAAAGTAAAAATTAAAATTCCATTTTATTTTTTTACAGGGGATGGCCCTGCTTCTCCTGTCTTGGGGATGGGGGTACAGATAGCCTGGCTTCTCTTGGCTTGGGACAGATGGCTCTGCTTTTCCTGGCTCAGAGAGGGAGAATGACCCTACCCCCTGCTTTCTCTAGCAGGAGAAGCTGGACCACATGACCCAAAAGATAGGGCCACCCCACCAAGCCAGGAAAAGCAGGGCCACCCCCAAGCCAGCAGAAACAGGGAGATACCCTTCCCCCATAGAATTTGAAACATAGAATTTGACAGCAGATAAGGACTGCTTGGCCCACCCAGTCTGCCCTTTTCCCTACCTAATGGATAAGCTGCAGATCCTAGATGCTAGAGGCCAAAAGAAGCAGGGCTATCCTCACCCCCCCCCCCAAGCTGGGAGAATCAAGCCCACCTCACCAGGAATAGCAAAGCTATTCCCCCTGGGGCAGGAGAAGTAAAGCCTTCTCCATCACCTGAACAAGAAGAAATGGCCATCCCAACCCTTTACAGCAGGCATCCACCTACCAAAATGGTCCTTAATGGATTGGCCACCCACAATGGCAGGCCAAGAGAATGAGGGCCATGCAATCTCTCTTTTGAGTCTCTCCCCTCATCTCCACACAGTATTGAGACATTTTCAAATAAACCTGTCCACTTACCTTAATGAAAAGGCACAAGCAGTCCGAACCCTGTCACTCTGGTTCTGCGGGCAGTTTCTTTCTTGGCTGTTTCTGCTGCTGGCAGGACTTTTACTTGAGAGTCTGACTCTGTGCTTCAGCTACTGGCTGGGCAGGGTGGCTAGCTGGGGATGCACTGTCTCATTACTGACCAGACTGTGCTCTAGTATTTTATGAAAAAAACACAGCATAGTACAGCTCTTTTAAGGTTAGCTATACTGCTGGGTTGGGGGTCTTCTGTGCTGCAGTTTGCAAGCAATGGCAATGTAGTTCTGGTTTGGTGGGCATGGTTGGCTGGGTGACTCCTGATTCAGGCAGCTAGGCAGTCACCAGGAGCCAAGCTGCAGTGCCACTCCCTGCCCCAAAACTGAGTGCCCAATTATGGAGTAGGGTGGTAAACTAAAATGAAAGCAAGCTGCTCAACTCTGTTGCCACCAGACTTCCCCAGTCCTGACCCCAAGTACCTAAACCTAGAGTCAGAGAGTAAGTGGAAAAAAGTAAGCAAACAATGACAGCCAAACCCCAGTGCTGCCATCCGTCCATTCTAACACTAGATGCCCAGTCCCCAGTCCAACAGTCAATGACAAAAAGTAAACAGACAATGGAAGCCCATCTACATTGATGTTTTAGAATGAAACATTAGTTGTTTTCTGCATTAATCTATTGTAGCATTGCTCCTTGCTATTCATTGTACTATTGCACATTTGTGTACTTACCACTTGTACATCAAATAAAAAGCAGTGTTATTCCATAGTTAGCAGTAAAACGTTAACCCACTTACTAGAAAAGCATATGGGAATTCATAGGAAGAATACTAAAAACAACAAAAGTGCAGTAGTGCAAAGAATATCAGGGAGCAATGCTATGCCAGATTGGGGCAAAAACAACTAACGTTTCACTGCAGAAGCAGAGTTTTATCAGCGTTAGTAACTTAATGCAGAAATGCCCTTACATTATCTGTCACTAGGTCTGAATAGCATTTGTATGAACAGCACTGTCAATAACAGCACCTTCCATACAGCACTATGCAGAACAGTGGCAGGGACAAATACCACAAGTAAAGGCAATGCCACTGATAGTGGTCACAAAGCACACTGACAACTGCTGCCAGTCTAAACATTTAGTTTACTGGGGGCTCTGCCCCCCACACCCCCTTTAACTAAAATGATCAACTCTGAGTTGGAGTTGGATTATGGGAGAAAAACAACATTTTGAATGCCAGGATTAGAACCCTGATCTCCACCACCATTGTGGTCAAGCAGCTCCATGTCGCAGTCCTCTCTCTGCCATTGGAGCAGCTCATCCACCATTTTTGAGTTCCCAGCCCTTGTCTTCTTCCTAGTACTATGGACAGCAATCTGGGTAGTTCTTACTGCACAGCACTGTTTAATCCCTACCTCTGTCTGAGGTACGCCATTCGGACAGCTTGTTTACAGGTGCGATCTGGGAGCACAAGGAAGTTAAGTGACTTGCTCAAGGTCACAAAGTATGCAAGTGGGGACTGTAGGATTCAACCCCAGGTCTCTAGGCTTGCATCTCAGAGCCTTACACCACTTCTCTATACTGCCTTTGTAGCACTATTGTAACAGGTTATTATGTTATCCACCACCAGTGATGTGTTCAAGTAAAAAATTTAAAACAATGAATATGATGCTCCTCAGGATATGAGGAGGCACTTATAAAATTACAACCAGCAATTAAGGTAGTGAAAAGTATATCAAACCTGGTTTAAACTACCAAAAAGGCATATTTTCACAGTTGGTTAGTGCATGAAATTATAAAAAAAGCTTTACATATAAACTACAATATCAGGAAATATAAACTGTTTAGAAATCCATTTTGTGGATGTTGGAGTGAAGCAATAAGAATACAAAATTGACAGATATTCATTTATATGTCACTTCTCTTGAGAGACATTTTCTTTAGAACTGTGGAACTAATGAACTCTGCAGTACAATGATTCCAAATATCAGGAATCCATTCTAAAACATGAGATAAAAAGTAGGGCATTATTATATTAGATGCTCAGCCATAGTGGAGCTATACCTTGGGGGCTCGCTATAGCCCACGTGTGAATGATTTCTGCAGACAGTCTTTATTTCCTGTATATAAAGATGACAGGCATACTTTGTAACAGAAGTGTTTTTTTCATTGTATTACACTGGTAGTTATCTAAAAGTCGTCTACCTTGAGGTACCACTTAGACACTCAAGTTGCAATTTGCCTTGACTGTAATGTGATTCTGCCTCATTCTGCCTCAGTATACCTAGGTATACCTCAGTACTGAGAAACCTTTAGGTATACCTCAGTACTGAGACACTTTTCTACAGCTACCACTGTATGATTATGATTAAATGAGCATCAGATATAATAATGTCCTGCTTTTTATTGTTTTTGTTTTAGAACACATGGCTGACATTTGTATTTTGTATCGCAGAGTTCATTGGATTCACAGTGCAAGAGAAAATATCTCTAAAGAGAAGGAAAATATATAGATGAACACCTAAACATTTTATATCATTAGTGCTTCACCCCAACATGTGCAAAATGGACTTTGATATAAATTTATATTTACTGTTATTTTGGTTTATATGTAAAGTTTTTTTTAAAACTTTCATCTACTAACCAGCTGTTGAAAATATGCCTTGTAGGTAGTTAATACCAGGTCTGATGTTATATTTTTCATTACCTTTATTGTCAGTTGTAACTTTATGAGCCTCCTCGTATCTTGAGGATGTGTCACATAAGTATCAGACTGCTAATGTCCCTTTTATATATGATACTGTATGCCATTTTACATGTAATATGACACATTTTAAATAGAACCTTTAACAACAAAATGGTATTTACTCAAATCAATTTGCTGTCGTAATGGCTCCGACTACAGTTTGTTATGAATCATTTAGTGCTACACTGGACAAGGGCCTATTGGTGGATTTAATTTAGTTGGATTATGCCAAGGCATTTGACAAAGTCCCCCATAGACTTTTGATTAATTAACTTGTAGAATTAGGAATAAACACAAATCTGGTCCAATGGATAGATTCATGGTTGGATGGAAGATAACAGAAAGTTGGGGTTATGGGGCACTATTCAGACAGGGGAGAGGTGACGAGTAGAGTGTCCCAGGGTTCAGTCTTGGGGCCGACCTTGTTTGGTATATTTATTTAATCTATGCAGACATCATGTCATTCTTGGATTGCCAAGTATGCAGATGATAGCAAAATTGGTACTATTATAAATAGTGCAGAGGCTGCTAAAAACCTTCAGGAGGATCCATACAGAACACAAGAATGGGTGAGTAACAATAAGTTGAGTTTCTTTTTTTTATCATAGAATAATTTTTATTTATTCAAAGTCACTGCAAACAAGAAAGGTACATGAACTGCACAAACAGTATAGCATCTTCTGTGTAACAGACCAGGCTATACATGTCTTGCCTAAGACATAGAGAATTACATTACAGGTTTATACCTCTACCAGTCCTTCAGAGATCTTAAACATTGTTTACTAATACCTAAGCTTATTTATATAATATCCTAAATGTTCTGACATTCCTTTCTGTCTGAAGATTCTGCTTAAGAATGTTACAACCTTTCTAAGAGGTAGTTTAGCAGACATACAAGAGGGAAAATATAGTATTAAAGAGAGGAAGGAATATGGTTAAGCAGAGAAGAGTATAACTGTTCCTCAACAACTCTAAGCATATCTTAAACGTTGTATAAGGACATGGATTTTTAGTGCTCTCAGGCCTCTATATTCAGGAGGATTAAGTGGCAGGGGAAGAGGAACTCTACATAAGGCAGAATTCAAATATGCTCCCCATTTCTGATGGTATATGGTGAGTTGCCCTTGGTTGGCATACATAAGCCTCTCAAAGGTGGCTAATCTAGCCAGTGCAGAGTGCCAGAGGGAGATGGATGGAGGTGATGGTTGTCTCCAGGACAAGAGTAGAAGCCTTTTGGCCTCCAGGAGGGCTGCCAGGAGTAAGTTTCCATGTGGCTTTGGCATTTGGTATAAAGGGGTGGGGTCCCCCAGTAAGAGCAGTGGGTGAGAGATGTTGATGGATAGTCCCAGTATTCTGGAACAGTCTATTGCTATGGCTGACCAGAAAGGGAGTTAAGGCTTGGAATTCCCACAAAAGATGTAGAATATTTGCTGGGTCATGCCAGCATCTCCAGCATCTTGCGTGGGGAAGAATGCCCCAAGAGTGGAGGTCTGCAGGCGTACAGTACCACCTGAGGAGGATCTTAAGTTGTATCAGCTGGCTCCTTATGTCTTGATAACCGAAGTGAGCTAGGTGGAGGCATCAGGACCACATTTCTGCAATGATAGGGATCTGTAGATCCACAATCCATGTGGTCCTACACGATTCAGTGTGGTCTGGTTGCACTTCACACCATGTTTTGTAGAATCACCCTGCAAGGCCTTTGGAGGAGGTTTTTAAGTGTAGAGAGGTCAACCAGCTCCACTTAGGATCTAACCTCAGTGTTCCAGTTAGAGCTAGAATCACACTACGGAGTTGCAGGTATCTCCAGAAGTCACTAGATTGGAGGGAGTACCAATCCTTAAGCTGTTCAAAGGACATCAATGTGCCAGAGTTGTGCATACGTAAGTCCTGTATGATACATATGCCTTTACTTTCTCATGTCAGCCAATAGAGCAGCTTGTCCACTGTGAGATATTAATTATGCCAGAGAGCCGGGTATTGGAGTGGCATAAAGCTTGCTGCCTTCAGTGTTTTAGAGGCTGCCATCAGTCTAAACCACACCTTCCTGGTTTCAGTCATGACCGGGGTTAGTTTACTGTGGTTTATGGGGGCGTTAGTTAAGAGGAGGCCCAGGGGAACATTCTTTATCAGCTGAGATTCTAGCTGAACCCACAAGAGGAGTACTAATTTCTGAACTAATGACTTGAAACAGTTCAGTGGTCATGCCATCTGGGCCAGGTGACTTACCTTTGGCCAGCTGGTTGAGGGCAGCCAGGAGCTCACTTTCAGTAAATGGCTTGTCCAAGGCACTCCTCATGCCCTCGGGTAGCTGATCTCCCATGACTTTAAGGGCATGAACATGTGAGGCCGCCTGTTGTTTCCTCAATTGAAATGCTAGGAGTTTCCACCTTTGTCTCCTCCCTCCCAGTATGCATGTTTGGCACTAAGCAATGTCCACTCTGCCTTTCAATGTAGTGTGGTGTTAATGCGGTATTTTAACCCAACTATATCCCAAAGTAATGTCGGGTCTGGTGTTTGAGCAGTGGAGGTCCTGAATCGGGTTTTAAATAGGGAGAGTTCAGATTGCAGGTTGTTTAATTCCTGCCTTCTTGTTTTATTTATATGTGCTGAGTAGGCAATGATGTGACCTCGCTGGACAGCTTTAAAGGCCTCCCAGACCATAGCAGCCAAAGTGCCTGCAGCTTGGTAGAGAGGGAAGTAGTCCCTGGCAGTTTCCCTTATCATGGAGCAGAACTTGTGGTCTCGAAGGAGTATTGGGTTACAGTGCCACCTGGTACCTGAGCCACCCTTCCCAGAGGGGGTGAAGAGGCAAGATACTGGTGCATGGTCTGAGACAAGGATATTATGGATTTTGCTGCAGGTAGCATCTCGGGCAACTGGGGTGTAGGTAAGCCAAAAAGCGATGTGGCTATATGTGGTGTGGACAGACAAAAAACAGGAGCAGTCACACCCTGGTGGGTGATCTCTGCACCACAGGTCAATTAATCCCCACTCTGCCATGACCCCTTGCAAAGCCAGCACTGTTTTGGGGTGTGTTTGGGGGGTTGGTTTAGATTTATCAAGAAAAATGTCTAACGTGAGGTTTAAAACCCTACCAAACATTATAGGGATCTGTGGGTAATCAGCAGCTAGGGACTCCACTCCCTTGTTGAGGTCTAGCAAGATTTTGGGGTTATCCACATTTGGGCCATATAAATTTTCTAACACTGCATATTCCCCCTGGCTATGAAAAATGGACCGCAATCCAGCAGCCTTGAGCATCAGAGGCAATTTGTTCCAGCACCCATGGGCTTGATTTATTGACTAGGATGGCCACCCCCCATATCTGGTTGACACAGAGCTCTCTTTGACACTACCAACCCATGCCTTCTTAAGCCACGCTACAGTTCTTGCAGTGAGATGGGTCACTTGGATGAGTGCAATATCCACCTGCAAGGCGTGTAGGTGTCTGAGGACCGTAGACTGTTTAACCAGGTGGTTTAAACCCTTAACATTCAATAATACAAGTTTAATGCTTGCAGTGACATTCTGCTTCATTATTGCAGAATTAGAAAGTATACAGGTGCTCACCACCCACATCCAGAAGAGATAGAGGAGCAGTTGTAGGCAGGTTGCCAGAGACCGAGAAGGGAGAATCAATTGGGTAGGGAAAAGAGGTAGTCTGTTCTGTGAGTCAGCATAGCAGGAATGCCCTGGTAAGGAAATTAACTTGGTTAGTTTACAGTGTTAAACACGCCACCAGAGTGAGCAACTAACCGCGAAAAAGAATTTTAGTCAATATATGACAATTTCCCCTCTGGGGGGTACGTAAATGAAACACTTTAGCAGTGAAGATTTAAGATAGCACAAGGCTAAAGGTGAATACGTGTATGCACGAGGTGCAAGCCTCCACACAATCGAGGAAGAGCACTCAGCCGTGCTGACCGTTCACCTATATGGGGGAAAAATGGAGATAACCCAAACAATAATGCACATCTCTATCCCCAGCTATATATGCGAAAACAGAACATTCAGGGATTGAGGGGAGGAGGGAGGGAAGAGGGAGGGAAGAGGGACGGATAGAGCCTGGAAGGGGGGGGGACATGGCTCTAGAGGGAAATCAGGATGGAATGTGTTGCCATGTAATTTAGGAGGTGTGCCATGTTTGCAGATCCAGTGAGGCCAGCTTACTACCTCCTGTTATGCAGAGATGAGAAAAAGTATCTTTGCAAGCAAGACCCCAAAAAGAAAAATTGCAGGCACCATATAACTACTGGGATGAAATAAAGTGGTTAGGGCCACTTGAAGGGGAAAATATGTTGATGCGGGCTAGCACCACCTACAGGAGGGGCTGCACCATTCCTGCGGGGCATCGTAGCCACTGTGACCACCAAGTACTTAAGTTGTCCCAGAGGATAGGGTTAGAGCTGATTATACAGTTCCCCAGGAGGTTAACCACTACTAGTAGGGGGAATGCTATTTGTTGTGTACCCCTGCAAACCTAAGAAAAAAAGAGAGGAACAATACAGTCATGTAGGATTCAGTCATTCGGAGCTCTTTCCTCCGGTGGGCCAGGTGTGGTTGTGCAGGGAGAAATATCACCTCTGCGAAGGTTAACAAGCCAGGTTTCACCGACACATTGGAGAAGTCCTGGGAGTTTTCTGGATCCAAGAGAATGTCCTCCCAGGATGTGTTTTCAGCTGCATCCATGAGGATCTCATCCAGAATATCTTGTACCTCCAGGTGGTGTGGGCCAGGATGGTCATCTTTGGTCAGTTTAGCAGGTATTGCTTCCCCTGGATCCTTAGTAGGAGATTCCTGGTCACTGAAAGAGTGTTGGTGGATTCTGGTCATCTGGGATGTACTCTGTTGAGGCAGGGAAGAGGGGATTTGACCTCCTGACCTGTGCTGTGTAGCTCTAAAGTTGTCCGCTTCTGGTGAGTACCAATAGGGAGGTGACCTGGGGGAAGTGTTAAGATGGGACACTATCCAGTTTGGATTGTAGTCCCCCTCAGTACCATCTCTGGGAGATTTGTTCCATTTGTCCCTTATTTGAGGTGCCGGGGTCCAGAGCCTCTTGGGAGTTGTAGTGCTGAGGGATAGTCGGGGCCAGTACTTATGAACCCAGTCTTCAATCTCCTGGGGTGTCTCCACTACTATGTCTCTGCCCTCTTGAGACACGTAGAAGTAGGCCAGGTTTCTAAATCCATATTGAAATCCCTATGCTGCCAACAGTTTTTATGGGTATGAAGGCCTTTCTACGAGCAGCCACCTCTGCCGAGAAGTCTCTAAAGAAGGATAGTTGAGCCCCATGCCATAGAAGTTCACCCCGTCCCAAGGTGCTCTCAGAATTTTTTCTTTTGTAGAATATCTCAAGAGGTATGCAATAATAGGCCTAGGGGAACCTTGCCGAGATCTGGGACCACTAGGTATATGATGTGCTCTCTCTATCTCGACCAGGCATTGCCATTTGTCTCCCAGCATTTTAGAGATCTCCTCATTCAGAAATCATTCTGTGTTTTGCCTTTCAGCTCCCTCAGGAATCCCGAGGATTCTAATATTGTTGTGTCATCCACGGTTCTCCTGATCTTCCACCATCCTCCACAGGATGGCCAATTTTTCATCTTGGTCCCGAAGTCTCTGCAATATTTTAATATGGCTTGCTTCTACATCACCTGTGTGTTGCTCAGTGACATTCAGTTTGTCACTAAGGGTCCTCACCTCCACTACTGTGCCAGACAAGGTTGTTGAGATAGTGTCTACCCTCGTGAGGAGGGTTTCTAGCATGTCTGTGATGTTTTGCAAAGATGTGCTTACATCCACCAGCTGGGTGTTAGTGTCTCTGATAGTCGATCCTAGGCTTTGCATGGTTGATTTAGGCAAGGCCATTCCAGAATGATGGTGTCCCCTAGTATTAATGTATCACCTGTATTCCAACGCAGGCTCATTCTCTGAGATTTGGCAGTTACACTTGCTTTAGCCGGCCGCCGCCAGGCATTTACCGACAGGCATATCGGCAGGCAATGTTGTTGCTGAGGGGCCTGCACTGGGCTGAATCGGGTCGTGCATTGGCCGGCACCACAAAGCTAATTACTGGAGTACTAGTTGTGCTATAACCCACACCAATTGAACTATGAAGGCTATATCAATATACAGGCATCTTAGAGGGATCGGGGGAGCCTGGATGACCACAGATCCAAATGGATTATAATAGCTAGGGATCGAGCTGGTGGTTTAAGTGGCCATCTTCCTCGTCATCCAATCCACACCCCTCAATAAGTTAAATTTCAACGAGAAGTGTAAGATGATGGGGGCTGAAACAATCACGGGATTTAAGAATGCATGGGATAGACATAAAGGAATTTTAGAGGTCAGGGGTAAGGGGAAACAGACTTCTAGGAAAACAAACTGAACTTACGAGCTCAAATGGGCAGACTGGGTGGGCCATAGGCCCTTATCTGCCGACACTGTCTATGTATCTATGTATCTATGTATCTATGCACTTAGGGAAAGATAACTGTAAATACCAGTGCATCTTAAAGGGTAGAAGAATTCTGGAAACAGGGGAAGAGAAAAATCTGGGATTAGTCATTTCAATGATTTGAAGTTTTAAACTCATGCTAGGAAATGGTGTGCAAAAAAGAAACAGAATACTGGCTACTATATTAAAAATATTAGAAGTAAATCACAGGAAGTAATGATTCCATTGTTCACTTCTCTTGTGAGACCACACCTGGAATACAACTGCATTTTGTGCTCCTCAGAGTGTTAGAGAACAGAAACTAATGGAGGGTGTACAAAGCAGATTAACGGAAAAAAAAAACTGACAAAATGATAGACCATACAGTGATAGAATAAAGAATTTGAATTTGTATTCCTTGGATTACAGAGGTATAAGGGGGAATCACTGCCTGATATTAAGGGCAATGAAAAATGACCTGATGTGTTAAAGTATAGAAATAAATTGGAGATTAATAAGAAAATGAACAAGAGCACATAATCTGCAGATGGGGGGATATACCTATTACTGTCCAAAGACCTAAATAGTTTAATCAGAGAGTGATATCAAGCTGGAATAGCTTACATCATTGAGTAGTGAATAGTGACTCACTGATCTCTTTTAAAGGAGCACTCAGTAGATACATGGGAGATGGCGAATGGAGGTACTACCACCAATAAGTGACAAGTTGTTAATGGGTCCAGTGACCTTAAAGACTCGTAATCAACCTACAGTATGAACCTATGTTCAATCCTGTCAATACCTCTGAGAGTGGGAAGACTGAGCTCATGTCCCATCTTAGCCTGCTGTTCCACAGGGCCATCAAAAGGATGAGGAGCACCCACATATGCAGAAAGCACAAAGACTGCAAAAATATCACTCAAAGTCCTTTATTTAACTACAGTGCATAGTGCACCCACACATAGTGAGCATAAAAAAGTGGTGGCTGAGTCTTTCTGCAGCTAACATTTCTCCTGCTCCCTGCTAGGCATCATCACAGTGATTCACTCTGATGATGCCTGGCAAGAGCCAGGAGAAGCATAACTTTCAGAGCGGCTTAGATGTCACTTTTATATGCTCACTATGTGTGGGTGCACTATGCACTTTAGTTAATTGCTGGTGTTTCTCAGCTTGACATATGTCTTCACAAACAAAATCTTGGTATCATGTAATCAATGCACAAAATCCTTTAATCTTTTTCAGAAAGTGCTCCAGTGCTCAAATTCAAAGCAAGCAGTTGCCCCACAGGTTGGACACACCTCGACTGGTTTCGTACATAGCGTGCATCTTCAGGACATGTGTTGCATTCTTTTGGCAGGATCTTTATACAGTATAATACCAAAACAAATTTTCTTCACCTTATCTTCACTTCCATTTAAATACACCCTAACCCCCTTTCTGTACTGATGTCATGATATTTAGGGCTTAAGTAAAGCTGTATCCAAATGTCCTCCTTGTAGACCAAGTTAAACTTTTTCAATGCCAAAAAAAAGACTATCAATGCATTTCCTGGCTTTGAATAAATTTAATATGGGGTTGTATTATACTTTGTACAGTCTTGTCTTCTATGGTTCTAGTATGTTTATCTACAGTATTAAAACAGCAGTGCAACAATCTGGTGAAAATTTTGACCTATGCTAGTTTATGCCATTTTAGATTCTGCTTACCTTCTGACTTGTGTGATACCTTCTTTCTGCAGTTTTAATCTGCTTTACTACTTTTTCATGTCTGAAATAATGAAAGGCGCACATCTTTTAACCCTTGCTGCTCCATGGACTAATATATCACTCCAAAATTCCTATTCTTTCTATTTCTTTCAGCAGCCTAAGGGTATATACAGTGCAGACCAGGTCTTCATCAGTATTTTCAGCTGTTTCTGTCCTTCTGTTGTTTATATATCACTTCTGTTGTGACTAAAATTAATTATTATACAGCAGGCAGTGCTCTCTGACCTTACAGAACGATAGTTGTTCAAAAACAGCTATAAATACAGATGAAAATCTGGTCTAAGCCATATTAAAAGGATTACTCCTTTTATTATTTCAGACATGAAAAAAATGTACTCACTCAGACTCAAATTGTGGAAAGAAGGGTATCATACAAGTCAGGATGTAAGTGACAATCTAAAATAGCATAACAATGTATAGGTCACAATTTTCACCAAATTGTTGCACTGCTGCTTTAAATTGTGAGGCTATGTTGAATTTTGCAAATGTGGCCTCATAACTTTGGTAATATTCAGTATTTTACCACATTTCAGCATAGCCATTTTGATACAATGGCTCATTAGTGTGACAGCTGTAATTTTTCAGCTCCTGCCCAAAATGTGTGTTTGCAGCCCAAAGGATGATTTTGCAGTCCCTGCATGACAGCACCTTTAGGCCAGGATTTGAACATTTGCTCTGCCCTTCTTTATGAGGCAGGTTCATCACAAGGCCGTGTTGAAAATAAGGTATAAAAATATTTACAAAAAATAATTTTCAATATTTTTAATCCAGATTCCACTCCTGCAGCCCTATTGGCTCTGACTAAAGTTTGCTTTATTTAAAATGTGTTGCTAAGGGAAAAGCACGCTAAGCCAAAGCTCTTTTCCACGTACACTGGGGGGGGAGAGGGACTTTCAGGCAAACAGTAAATGGTTCAAGTTCAAGGTTATTGTAGGAATAACTCCATTGAGCAAGCTCATTCACAATGAGGTCCTGAGACATATAACAGGAACACAGACACAGTAGGTGCATAGTATACGTGACTACATACAAATGGTATACAATTACAAATTGTATTAGAAAATCCCTTGTACAGTATATAATGCTTCCAAGAACAGACATTCACTTCCTAGATCACTGATAAAGCTACCCTTCAATTCTAGGCATACCCCACCATTTGAGTTGAGTGAGTGATGAACAAGAAGATGAAGGCCCTCTAGAGGAAGTCCATGCAACAAGAATCAGACACAAGTGCACTTAGATCAGGGATTACACTTTCAGTGCAACAACTTGAGCTCATACAGAGCTCAGGCAGTATCCAGCTCTGTTATTTGCTCTGTAGCAAGACTCAAGGGGTGGGTAGGCGCATTTGGTCATTAAAACAATCTAAACTATACAGGAGGAGGACGTCTATCACCCATGCTGAGCCATTTGGTGTTTTGACTGCAGCAGGAGTTAGCAAATGCTCAATTCTCTTCTACAACAGGTATGCCATCATTGCCTGAATATGGAAAGACGAATTGCTAACCTTACTGGACCATCTTTGGTGTGCTAGACAGAGATACATCAGTGCTGTGAGACAGGGAAGACCTCTGAAAATTCTCTCAAGGAGGGTGTGAGTCTCTGGTGGTGAGAGAGCTCCTCGCTACTGAGATGCTTTATCAGTAAGACCTGCTGGGGTTTATCAGCTTCTCTGGTGGTTGTACTGCTGCTGCTCCTCTGATTTCATTGAAAATATCACTCTGTTTGCTACTGACGGTTGATACAAACCTTCTAATGTTTTTAACCCTTCTAATCTTACTATAATTCACAGGCTTGAGCTGGTTACTTGACTTATGTATATTGGGAGTGAGAGTTGTGTCTTTTGTTAATTTTAGTGATTTTCATTTTGTTGTTTGGTAGCGTAAACTGGTTACTAGTTATTAGTTGTGTTTTTTCAGAGACTTTTAAATAATTTTAAAAGTATTGGCCCACGGGCTTAACTGGGTCTCTGATATTTTGTTTATGTATTTCAGGGCTTGTGTGTTTAGGTAACTAAACTAAATACGTTAAATTTAAATCTAAAACTGGAACTTTGAATTGCCCCTCAGCATGCCATTGATTTGTAGGTGCATGTGACTCTACTCTATAAAATGTGGTACAACGTCCCTCTGAGATTATCTGTCACTGTTGCAAAGGAAGAGGGGTCTGCTGAAGGAGTGATTTGGAGTGTTGCGAACTAGCATGAGTGCCTGTTTGCTATAGTCCTTTTGCATTATTGCAGTGCTTGTTTCCTTGTTTTGCTATAATCCGGAAGTGCGCAACATCATTTTTTTAATTTATTTAACTTTTTCCCATGGTTGTAGTTCACACTGTAGTTTACGCTATATCTCGACTGTGGCTGTGACAGCAACCAGACACAGTGGCTGTCGGTTGCCCTCTTTATAAGCAAAGTAAGTTAACTGTTTGTTAGAGTCAAAGACTCACTGTAATTTTATTGGCTTTTTATTACAGTATTGTTTCTCGTTTATTATTGAACCTCCTTTTATTCAAAAAGTTATTTTAGATTGCTTATTCAATCAAGATATGTGAGTGGTAGCAAATGCAGGTTTATACAGGTTTATATATAAATTTGTACATGTTAGCACATTTTGCATTTTGGATCAGCACAGTGAGGTATAGGGTAACTGAGGAAATTCCTGGGGGTAGTTAGTAATTACCAGTCTTAGACATTTCCCCGTTACTGGTTTATGTTATTTTGTTTCCCCTAAATAGTGGATCCAGAAGTAGCCCATGTGAAATTGGAAGAGACTATCCTCAGTACTGTATCCTGGTTGGCTCAGGGTCTATCTGGATTGTTTGGAATGTACAGAAAACTACTTTCTATGAAAACTTGAGACAGTTAAATCAGAGGCATTTGGTTACAAATTTACACATGCCTGATAAGGTACTGACTTTTATCTTCTACTGTGAAGGGAAAGTTTAAAGCGAGTAAATAAAGACCAGGGTTTAGCCTCCTAAAATTTGCGACTGCAAAGCAACTAGGATCATACTCTATCTGGTTTTAATTTTATTCCATCTGGTTTGAATGGTAAACTTTTCAGTCTTTGCACAAACATAGTACAAGAACTAAGGCAAGTTTGGAATCAAGGATGAATTAATGGTGAACACCTGAATATAACTAAATATATCTGAACGCATTTAAACACCTGAAGGGATTTTTTGGTGAGTCTTGAGTGATTCTTTGTGGAGAGACTTGAATTATTAACTCCTGCTTAACCCTTGAGGAGAAACTCACAATTATCATTATTTGCATTTTTTTGTTTTGCTTGACTATTTTCTGAATTAGAATTTCTGTCTTGTTGAATCCAGTGTTGTTAAGTCTCATACTACAATTAGACTGATAGTCTGGGACAATAAGTATATAATAAGAACTAAATCACTCTGCTAACTGTTATTTGCTAATTGCTAATTTGCTATTTTGCCAGCACTAATTTGCTATTTTTGCCAACACTGGAAAATTGTGTTACTTATATCTTCATAAGAGGAATAGGGTTATATAAATGCCAGTAAATACAGGTAGTGGTAAATTATTACTGAAAGGCAATTGTGAATTAAATAGAAAAATGACTAAAACGGCTAAAGGAAAGTTGGTAAAAGGAAAGTCCAATTCCAATGCAATTCAATATGAGAAACTGGTATTGGTTAATGAATTGGTGGGGCCATTAATGGAGAATGTTAGGACTGATAAGAAAGGAAGTTTGGTAGGGTCAGCTGAAAAGGGCTTTAGGGAGTTTAATACCCTGAAGCTATTTGGATCAAAAGAGTGGAAATCCCCTAACGAACAAAACAGTGTGATAGAACCTGTTAAATCAAAGATGATTCAGCCTTCAGTTTGGGAGGTGTGGAATAAAAAAGGGAATATTTACGAAATGAGGATCTAAGGAATAACCAGGATATCGCGTTCACTAATGATGGCAAGGGTATTCACAATGACCTGGGCCCTAATTATTCTCAAAATTCCCCAAGATTGGAGGGTGGAATTGATAGATGGCCTGTATTACAGAAGGAAAGTTTTTTGGAATTGGTTAATAATAAGGTTAGTAAAACAATAGAGAATATAAGAGAACATATTAACACAAACATTAGGATAGAAAAGAAGATAAAAGAAATAAAGAAACTGAAGTGTGGATGTGGCTCCTACTGTGACAGTAAAGATGATGTAGGAAATGGGGATAATGTGGTCCCAACAGAAAATGCACACATGGACTTAAGTGACTTAAGCAAGGATGGGACACAGTGGATGAGCCCACATGACTCAAGTACACATCTCACTGTGGAAACCCTCATGAGAGAATGTATTAAAGCCCTGAAAAAATCCCTTTTTTGGCTAATACAATGATATATGAACATGTGGTTTTGTTAAGACAAGATGTGTCCTTTATTAAGGGAGTAGTGATAGAAAATAAAATCAGGATAGAATCCATCATGAGGGACATGTCAGAGTGGAAACCACATAAGTATGATAAGAACAGATAATTTACTTTACCCAAAAATCAAATTATTTTAGCAAGTTCAGTAAAAGAGGATAGCTGTTCAGATAACTCATTTAAAGAAAATACAGGAGAGATTTTCCATTCTACAGTTAATGGGCAGGACTTTAGTAATTCTTCAGTTAATGAACTGAATATGCTACCAGAGGGATATGAGGCACAGGATAGTATAATGAAACAATTAAGAGCAGGACACCCAGAATTATGGGACAAAGGGGTTAGGCAAAAAAGAACAAGAAAATATATATCAGAGGGGGAAAATCAGACATGTACTGAGGAGGAGGCATGTATTGAGGAAGAGCTTATTAAGATAGATCATTTTGATCCAGATCTACAGTTAACAAATCTAAATAATATACAACAGAATAAACAATGAAAGAAACATTAGAAAAGAGAGACAAGTGAAAGATCCTTCAGTCAGATGGAAACTCTCTTAGAGAAAGGAAGTATCAAGGAACAGAAGAATTCTAATAGGAAAGGTGTCATTAAAAAATTAAGATCAAATAACAAAAAATATTTACAAAATCTCAGAAAAATAAAAAGAGAAAAAAAACAGGAAAGAAAGACAAAATAAAGGAGAACACTATCAAGAAAGAAACAAAGGAGAATGGAGAAAATCTAAAATGGGTAGAAAGTCAGAACAAATAGGCATGTCACAGGGGAAAAAGAACTGAAAAAAGATCTAATGGCAGAGGGTAAAAAAGAGGAAGATGTAGCCCAGGAAATAAAAGAAAGGAAGGAAGAAGTTAATAATGAAAAAAATTTAAGGGCGATATTAAAAGGAACTTTAGAAACAGATTTTGTTCTACCATTGTACAATGTTCCCATAATTCTGGAGGAAACAGAATAGAAACTGAACATGCATTTAAAACAATTTTTGGGTTCAGTTCTTCAAGGGACTCAAAGATATAATGACTTATTAAGTAAAGTAAGTGTAATAAGACCTCTCCTAAATGTAGAATTAGTATTGTTTATATCAAATCAATACTATACCCTAAAAGGAATCCAAAATCAAAGAGAACAAATGAGGTAACTGGGATTTGAAATGTATTGTGTAGTTACTATAGGAACATTGTTTCCTGAATAATATATAGAGAGATTAGAGAATAAACAACTAGACATAGAGAATTTCAAATCTCAATTTTTGGGGTTAAACATTTTCTGATAGAGACAAAAAACAATCTAAAAATGAAAATAGTGGATTTATGACAAAGTTGTTGTAAAGATATCACTCTACGGAACAGGATTAGAAGGATTAAGAGATGGGAGAAAGATGGACAAGTCACATTATGGATAGGGAATGTAACAGCTTACAGGTACATTCTGACAAAATCTGAGACCATGGACAAATATGATATGAATGTGTATGGTGAGGTGGAAATAGAAGACACTCAACAGACAATTTTAGGAAATAATCAGTTGAAAACCTCTTAAAGACAGCCAATAGATTCCAGGTATTACAAGATTTAAGATATTGACAACCAATTAAAAAAAGAAACCAAAGAATATATTATAGTGATAAAAAGAGCTGTGGGAATCTACTACCCTGGAATGTGTCTGGTATTAAAGAAAGGTTGGCAGATCCTTCCACTATGAAATATTTGACAGTGTTTAACTATATTTGCCTGCAGGAAACTTGGACAAATGAAGAGATAGATTTAGATGGGTATAATTCGTTTCAGATAAAAGCAAAGGAAAAGTTAACATTTTGGCAGGATATCTGGAGGTTTGATAACTTGGTGCAGGATAAGAGACCAAGTAATATATGAAAAGGTTAAAATAGATTCAGACTATATTTTTCCTGTGCATTTGATAACCATGCATAAAACCCTCATAATTTTTAATATATACTTGCCCCCAGAGGGTCTAGTAGTTTGAGTATGAATGTTACAGAGAAACTTATTAATGTGCTAGAAGAAATTAAGCATAAAGACCCAGATAGTGGTTTGATTTTAGATGGAGACTTTAATGCCAGGGTGGGGCATAGTCTAGACCCTTCTGCAGAGGTAATTGGGGCATGTGCAGCTCTGAATCGGCAGGTGCTTAATGAACATAGGAGTTCCAGAGATCAAAAAGAATGTACAAGAGGTAAACAAATTGTTAAGGAATTTGGGAATAAGGATTGGTTGTTAGTTATTGGGAGGTCTCAGGGAGATCCTCTGGGTGTATTTACCTATATAGGATCAAGGGGGGCTTCGATTATAGATCTTTGTTGGATCTCATTCGATTTATTCCCAGATTTTAGGGATTTTATAGTGGGTATGAGAGCAGAAAGCAAACACAACCCTTTAGAAATAGAAATGGAGATTTGGACCACCAGTGCAATCAATATAAATAATAAATCAGAAATTATTAGGACAAGAAAAGGAATAAGATGGGATTTACTAGGAAACTATAAATCAGTTAAACTAGTGTCTGATTATGGAATCAGAGAATTAATAGAAGTATTAGGTATATTGGCTAATACAGATAACTGTTTAGGAAAGTTTGAGGAAGTTACGAAAGAAATCTCTTCATTGCTTCATAAGGTATCCCTGCATAAAACAAAGGATAAAGGTAGTAGGTGATTTGATTCAGAATGTAGATGGTATAAAGCAGCGATCAATAAGTGTGCGAGGAAACTGCATTGTAAGATTACAAATAAGGACAAATCTAAATTGAATAAATTGAGAAAGGATTATAAAAAGCTATTAAGAAACAAAAGGGAAGTTTATAGGAAAAATATTTGGGAACAATTTGAGAAAACTGAAAAATAAATAACGATAAGAAATTCTGGAAATTGGCTATATATGGATGGGATTATATACCTGAAAAGTTAGAGAACCATATAGATCCTCCAACATGGGAATCCCATTATAGAAGCTTATTTTACAATCAGACAATAAAGGAAGATAAGCAGTTAACTGAAGATTGGGAACCTATAGAGGATTTAATTACAGAGAAGGATATAAGAATGGCTCTGGACAATACAAAAAGACATAAGGCCCCTGGGCTGGACGGTGTCCCAATGGATGCTATATTAGATTATCCTGATCTATGGATAATAGCTTTAAAATGATTATTCAACAATGTACTACTGACTGGGAAAGTTCCAAAATCTTGGAGGGAGAATATCATAGTACCTATTTATTAAAAAGGAGGAAAGAGTGACCCACATAATTACAGACCAATAAGTTTATTGGACACTTCCTTAAAATTATTCACAAAGATATTACATACCAGAATAATTACCTGGATAGCAGATAACAATGTTATAAATGAAGCCCAAGCCAGATTTCTACCAGAGCACTCCACAGTTGACAAATGTTTTCTACTCTCACATTTAGGCCACAAGTACATCAATGTAAAAAGACAGAAATTGTATTGTGTATTTGTGGACCTGAGAGCAGTGTTTGACAGCATAAATAGGGGTAAACTGTGGGCTGCTCTGGAGAATTACAAAATGGATAAATTAATACTCAATTTACTGAAAGTCCTATATGAAAATAACTATACCTTGGTTATATATAATAAAGAGGGAGATTGCACAGCTAAATTCTTAACAAATATTGATCTGAGACAGGGTTGTGAGCTCTCCCCAATACTTTTTAATGATTTTTTAAATACAGTACTAGAAACACTGAACGATTCAGAACTGCACATGCCGAGGTTGGGTTCTGGATGGTGCCCCTTCCTGGCTTACTGATATTGTTTTGATTGCAACCAGCTACTTGGGAATTAGTAGAAGTATTAATAAATTCCACAAGGAATGTTCTAAGGCAGGTTTGGAGATCAATTTTAGTAAAACCAAATTTATGAACTTTAATCGTTATAGGGTTAAGAAAGGAAGGTTAACAACTTTAAAAAGCGACAACTTTAATATAGAGTATGTGGAAAGTTTTACCTATTTGGGGATGGAATTTGCTTATAATTTAAACAGGCAAAAGCATATTTGCTCAGTATCTAATAGGATCAACAGACTTGCCTCAGTAATAGAGAAGTTTTCATTTAAATATGGGGGACAATCTGTTTTGGGCAGAATGAGGGTACTTAATGCAAAGATTAGAAGTCAAATTCTTTATGGGGCAGAAATATGGGGGGCAGGGAATATTAGACTCTTTAGAGTCAGTAATGAATAAAATATATTAAAAAATTACTGGGGCTTCCAAAGAGTGCCGCTTCAGGCTTGGCTAGACTGGAATTAGGTTAAACCACAATAAAATGTAATGTTGATTCCAGACAAGCCACATATTGGATTAAAACTTACAATATGCCGGATAAGAGACTCCCAAGAATATGTCTTGACAAAACTTTGTTATATATTCAGGCTGGTTTTCTCTTCCCAAGTTTGCACATTACAGAAAAAACATTATTAAACCATATGGGTTGCTGGAATGTTTATTGGAAATATGTATTAATTCACTATTGGAAATACATAATAAGATTAAAGTTAGAGTTAAAGATGTCCACATACAAAAATAAATCAGTGGAGTGAATAGTTATAAACTGAGTAATTGGCTTGCTAAAAATTCTAAAAGATATTTTGGAATGGAAAAATATCTAAATAAAATAAAAAACCCGGTACATAGGAAATCCTATACACAATTCAGATTTGGATATATAGACAGTCAATATTTAATAAAGTATGGTACTTCCAATACTGGAATGTGTACTTGCTATCTGGAGGAGAATAATCCAGCCCATTTATTTCTTTTTTGCCCCATATATAATTCTGAAAGAAATCATCTCTTGGGGGATATACTTAAGTCCCTGGATATGAAGCCTCAATATCAATTTAATTATTCAATTAAAATGTCTACTACACAACACCTTGAAGCAATAGCACAATTTTGTAACATGATAATTAGAAAGAAAAAGCATATTCAAAGTATAGCTGCTATAGTATGAAGGTTAATATTAAAAAGGTATTACAGAATAATGAAATAGATGTATAACATGATGATGTATAATGACTTCAAATCTCTGTAAAAGAATATTATGAAATTATTTGAACCATATGCTAGTAGATATTTTATAGTGGAATCTGAATTTGATTAGATAATGTATGGATATTTTATTTTGATGTATATTTAATTTTAGCTTTTGTGCAAAATATGAAGTTTTAAAAGTACTGTATTTTATTAAGGCTTTGTAAAGGCTTATTTTTAAGCTGAACAATAAACTTGAAACTTGAAACTTGAACTATACAGTTGTTGGGAGGTCTAAACCTCACTTCAGGTTCTTGGCAATATTGGGAATGTAAGGAATCATAGACACGTTGCATAAGAGTAATAAACTTGTTTATTGCTACCAAAAAGGATAAAATCACAGTTGCCCTAAGCAGTTCTTACCAATATGAACCGGGAGCCAGTGCTAAGCTTTCCCTATTCTTCGAGGTTTCTTTTTGTATCTTGGGATCTCCGAGGTACAAGACTTAGTGTATCACATTATATACCTATGATAATTACTATAGTTACTGTAAGTTAGAGACATTTCTAGTCACAGAGATGAGCTCTATTGGCTAAATTAGAGGAGTCTCCACGGTCCAAGATAACATTATACAATTTTGTAGTAGTCATCAGTTTGTGAAACAAAAGAGTTCTTATACAGAGTCTTACATAACTCAGTGTAGTAGTACAAATCACAGAAAGGTGGCAATGCCAACTTATATATCATAATTATTGCAAGGGCACAGGTGTCGTAACATCTTATGAGTAAGAAAATACAGAAAATACATAGAAGAATATATGTGTATTAGCAAGCAAAGTGTATTACAATAACATGCGTATATATCCTGACATCTACTCTTATACGGTAGATGCCCTTAGCCCTATATGTTAGTATAACATATGTGTAATATTTGCATCTAAGAACTGAGATTTCCAAGTAGTCTCCCAACAAAAAGACTGTAGGAGTAAACAGCTCCTCTAATCCTAAGGGGGGATCTGTACTCTGCTTGATCTTTACCCATAAGGGATACACTTTATGACAAGTCCAAAAAATATGGTATAGAGTACCTTCTTCTCGATGACAACGGTTACAAAGGGAGGAGGGTATTAAACCCAATTTGGCTAATTTTTGTGGGGAATAATATAAGTTGTACTATATAAGCATTTGCATGAGCCTAAGTCTATCCTGGGTTATAAACCTATGACATTTATGCCATAGTGTAAACCATTCTATCCTACTATCCGGAAAAAAGGTAGCCCAGTAAGTTGTAGGATCCAAATAGTCCCGGTGAATCTGATTAAAGAGGGTTCCATAGATCTTGCAAACTGCCTGTGGAAGGCCTGCAAGTGGAGTTAATTCTCTAAGGAGGGGGGTCCTGTCTGTACTGAAGTGGTGCTTCCCAGCACTTTTATAAGGAGATGTTTAAGTTGAAAAACTTTAAAGATCTGTGCATTGAGAATGAGAAATTTATGTAAAATTTATGTTGTGGAAAACCATGCACCCCCTTCTGTGACCAAACTTGCAAGCAGACTCTCCCCTAAGTGAGGTAGCCAGGGAAAAGGATAGTTCTTTACTGTCTGTCTTGAAATTAGGGTTGCCCCATATAGGTTGTGATAAGTTGATAGTGTGTTTGTATTTAAGAAAGCTACAAAGTTTGGAGTGGATTTTAAGTGAAGTGGCAACTGGGGTATTTCTCAAATTAGTAGGAAGAACCTTTTCCTGTATGTGTAGAAGTGCAGCCAGTGAAAGGCCTGAGGAGAGAATCTGAGCTAATTCAATTTTCAGCCATACTGGGGAACAAACCGGGGGTTCTGGTGAGAGCCATCTAAAATATTTATTGGCATGACTCCCCCCAAAAATAGAGGCCAAAATGAAATATTCATAGTCTACCTCTCGACTTAGGAGCAGCTAATTTATAAAAAGCTAGTCTACGTGTTTTATTGGACCAAATACATTTATTGAAAAGGCTATGTACTTTTTTAAACCAGGACAAGGGAAGCCACATATTAAGTAGACTAAGTGGGTAGAAAATACGTGGGAAAACATTCATTTTAAGCAAATTAATCCTGCCCCAAATGGAAACTGGGAGAGATGACCAGCAATTTAAATCCTGACTAATTGTAAGCAACAGGGAGCCCAAACTGAGTTTTAAACATTTACCCGAGTTTTTTGTAAGTTCTATACCTAGGTATCTTAGGGAGTCCTGTTTCCATTGGAGTCCTAGTGCTGTTATATCTGGTTTAAATATCTTATGGCTAAGGGGGAAAACTATGGTCCTACTAGCATTCAGGCTGTAATTTGCCAAATGACTAAATTCTACAATAATTTCTAACATCGGGGGATAGAAAAAAATGGATGGGATAACTGGAGAAGAAGGTTATCTGCATATGCCAAGACCTTTATTTCTTGGGATTGGATAGGGATGCCCTAAATCAGTTGACAATTAACCAGTCTATGGATCAGCGGTTCTAAATAAAAATTGAAAAGTAATGGGGAAAGGGGGCAGCCTTGCCTTGTTCCTGAATGCAGAGTGAAAGAATTTGAGATCAATCCATTGCCAGTTATTCGAGCTGAGGGGAATTGGTACAAGGCATGGATCCATTGCTGAAACCGTAATGGGAAACTGAAAGCCATAAGAGTCCTGAAGGGGTAATGCCAGTGCACCCCGTCAAAGGCCTTCTTGGCATCCAGGGAGACCAGAGCTGCAGGAAATGGAGCATCCCTGGATACCGAGAAAATGTGAGGCAGGGTGCGTAGACAATCTGCAGAGGATCTACCCTTCATGAAGCCCACTTGCTGTGGACCTATAATATCTGGAAGTACCAAATTAAGGTGGTTGGCAAGTAATTTGGTTAGTATTTTTAGGTCTTGATTAAGAAGAGAAATGGGGTGATAATTTGAAACCAATTCAGGAGTCTTACCAGGTTTGGGTAATAAAACAATCAGTGCTTCCAATGGGGTGGAATCAGCTTCAGCCCCAGACAGTATATGTTGATAGAGGGCGAGGTGGAGAGGGATGAAGTATTTGCTGAATTTTTTGGTAAAAGTTGGCTGTGTAACCATCTGGCCCTGGGGTTTTATTTCTGGGAAGATTTTTAATTACATCCTCTAACTCCATTACTGTAATCAGGTGTAATAATAAGCTCTGCTGCTCCTTCGAAAAGCATGGCAAGTTAATATTTTCAAGATACCCATCTAATACCTGTTCAGTGGGGGGATCGGACATTGGGCCATATAGAGATTTATCGTAACTAGTAAATTCCGAGATAATGTCTTCAGGGGATGTTTTCATAGAGCTGTCAGACTGTGAGCGTATTGAAGCTATGAAATGAGAAGATTCCTGTTGTTTTATCCTAAGGGCCAATAGGTGCCCCGCCTTCTCTACCTGATCTGTATAGGAAGCTTTAGTTTTGAGTATAACAAATTCTGCCTTTTCTCTCAATAGCTCTAGATATGTAGCTCTCAGTCTGATCAACTCTTGGTGAAGGGAGTCCAGAGACTGTGGAAATAAAGTGTGTTCCATGGTCCTAATTTGGGGCAATAATTGTAAACGTTTTGTTCTGTAAGTCTCTTTCTTGTGGATGCTAACCCTATCATGATCCCTCTGAGATAAGCCTTTAGGGCACACCATTCAATATCTTGCCATTCCGCGGAGCATGGTTAGTTAGGGTATATTGTTCTATATGTTCCTGAATAGATTGGGCCACATCTGGGTCCTTCAGCAACTGGTCATTAACTTTCCATTGGGTTCCCCCTTTACGCATGGATAACAGAGATATATATAACAGGTGACCAGGGAGTGGTCCGAGGGAGGGACGGGCTGGATGAAGGCATCTAGGATCTCAGGAATAAATGAGTGAGAGCAAAGTAGGTAGTCTATGCGGGAAGAGTAACCATGAACCGGGGAGGCATAAGTATACTCTTTATCTGTTGGGTGGAGAACCCGCCAGATAGTGCATAACCCAAACTGATCCATTAGTTCGCTTAATGCTCTTTGAGTGGGAGAAAGACCCTTTCGATGGTGGCCAGATCAATCTAAGTTTGGGTCAAAAACAAGGTTGAGATCCCCACCCAACTGTGTGATTTTTGCATATTTTGTCCCTAAATTTTCAAAATGCCATTTTTGGGATACCAACTCATGACCAATAGTGTTGGAACTATTCAAATCAGGCCTGAAAGTTGAGTGCGTAGTCACTTGGCAAAATCACCTTTCAGATGGGATTTGAACATTTTCACCACCCATGTTCATGAGGTGGGGTCATAAGAAGGCTGTGTTGAAAATGTGGGGTCAAAATATGTACAAATGGCAAGGTCATGCACGCACCTTGAAATTTTTCTGTGCTCATGCTTAACTTTGGTAATTTTAAATATTTTGATCCCAAACTTTTAACATAGCCATTTATTTCACACAACCTCATGAACATGACAGCTGTCATTTTCAAATCCTAGCCAAAATGTGTTTTTACACCTGTGGTGCAGAATGACGTTTTTATGGCTCAGAAAAATGTTTTGGTGAGGATTTGAAAATCTTCACTTACCAGATTCATGAGGTGGGGTAATAATAAATTTGTTGTACAAATGCAGTAAATTGCCAGATTATGAGTGAACATTGCAGTATTTCAACATTCACTCATAGCTTCACTAATTTCAAATATTTTGACCCCAAACTTTCAACATAGCCATTTTTCCACATCACCTCACAAACGTGGCATATGTCATGTTTTAAATCCTGGACAAGTTGTGTTTTCAGACTTCTGGTGTGAAATGACATTTCATCCAGTATAATGTACAGTAAATGGTACATGTCATGTTTATAAGGTGAATCATAAAACAAGAATCTTGAATATTTTGTGTCAAAATAAAAAATAAATGGTTAACAAACTTTGTGTGTGGTGCCAGTCTTGACCCCAGTGGGTATGCATTGTGATCCCGTGCCAGTGAGCTGAGTTCGGTGGTGAGATTAATGATCTAGCTGGATGGGGTGGGAGAGTGGTCCTGTTATGTGACATCCCTCCAGCTAAGGAATGAAAGGTGCAGGGTTGTCTGCATGGGTACAGCTACCATATAGTGAAGACAACTGTCCTTTTAGCATAGGGCCCTGCACCTCTCCCCCCTTGGATGGCAGAGGACCTTGTGCATTGGCTGACTAATGCACTTTTTGCCCTTGCATCTGTAGCTGCAGCCACATAAAAGTGCAGGGACCACAGGGCCCTGCACATCCGTAGCCCACCAGACAGTCCCATGAATTCTTCAAACCCGTTGTTGCACAGAACTGCACTTTAGTAGGTGGGTGGAGTCTTCCCTTGGCACAGGGCATCTGCATCTGTTCAAGGATACAATTCCACTATCTCTTAAAGAAAGGAAATTCTTTGCAAAAAAACTTTGTTAATGCACCAGTTAACATAACTCAATGCCACAAAAGTAGGGAAATGTCGTGTTAGAGTTTCCAACCCTAACTCCCCACCCCCAATCCTAAGCAGCAAAATGAAAAAAAAATTAGGATTTTGGGTCTCTGGAATCTTGACAAATAAGTGGTGGGGTCTTCCTTGGGGTTGTCAACCCTAATGCCTAACCTGTTTCCTGAGCAAACATCACACAATATCTCCATGAAGAAAACTACAACAAATTGTGTTGGCAACATGCGGTGTGACATAATTCTCTACCTTTGAAGAGTGTATCACTAGGAGGCACTGGCTTGGAACTGTACCTTGTGCTTTGGACTATAGACTATGGGCTTGGGGGGATGGGGTGAGCATCAGGGCTGACAAACCCCAGGGAAGACCCCATCACTGATTCGCTAAGAGTCCAGAGACTCAAACCCCTATTATTTTTTCCTTTTGCTGCTTGGGGGGGTTGGGGTGGGAAGTTAGGATTGGAAACCCGAATGCCACATTTCCATACTTGTGGCATTAATTTATCCTAACTGGTGCATTAACACATTTTTTTGCAAAGAATATAGGTTATGCACAGCATAAGCTATATTGATTTTATCCTCTGCCATTCACATAACAGTTGTCAAGTAAATTGACTTTTCATACACTAACTTGTTCATTTTATTTGGCAAATGTTGGTAAGGAAACTCCTATTTTCCAATACAGTACTTCCTGAATAACCGTCATACAAATCCAATAGTCAAGAGAATCTACAACTTTTTCTCACTGAAATGAAACCCTGCCTGGTTTTGCCCTTTCAGAAGAAGACTACAGTTATGTAAGTCAGCCTAGATTTCTGCCACTGCCCCTAGAACTCAACTCCCCAACTTAATTTACAAGTGTGTCTCCTGATTAGATGCTATAGAAAAACTTAATAGAACAGACTTTTGTTCTGGATCAGTTCACCCACCCTATGTACTTCAGTTTATGGCTCTTGTTCTCACTTGAGATGCGTCTCCATCAGCACTCAATGTTTAAAGCCTCAAGGCTCCCCTGAAGTGATTTCATATTTTATCAAATATTTAAGTGAAAATGTGTTGATAAATCCATTAATGCCATATTTGCTTTAAAACTGTCTTGATAAACCTACTGCAAAGTTTTAAAAAAAGTTGTTGTATATCCACTAGCATTATTTTTCAAGCTAGTCATATAGCAGTACATGTAACTTCTAAGAGATCAAAAATGTTTTAAATTTACAGGGGATGCTATGCTCAAAAAAGAAAACACAGTATGACCCAATGTTCCAACCCCCAGTCTGGAAATCAAAAAGGAAATATAACGTGAAGCTATCAGTAACACTTTATGGCTTTTCTTATATAATAGTCATGGCAAAATAAAGGCCATTCTGAACAGCAGTCTGTCATAAACACTTGCAATGGGATTATTGCATTTATGTTCAATGATACACAGAAAAAGGATGAGCAAGTTTATCTTATCATCTTGTAATCTTTGAACAAAAAGGGCCCGATTCTCAAAGGGGCTGTGTTCGGCTCAAACTGCGACAAACAGCAGCTTGTGCTGAAGCCCCCTGCACCAGGGACCTTGCACCCAATTCAGGTACAGCAGGGGTCCCAGTGCCTATATCCCCATACTTGCGGCAACCCCTCCCATGTGGCAAAATATGGTGCACAGAAGGGGTTGCCAAAAGCCACTTGCAGCAATGAAACGCTAGTCCCCCCATCCTCGAGGTTCTCCACAATTAATAATATATCAGAATCCCCCACCCAGATCCCCAATGTCCCCCACTGTTGATAATATATCAGAATCCCTCTGCCCAGATCACCAATGTCCCCCACTGTTAATAAAATATTAGACTCCCCCAACTCAGATCCCTGATGTCCCTGACACATACAAAGACCCTCTCATTGGTGGTCCAGTACCCCCACCCCCACCCCAGCAGCTATTGCCCCACCATCCCCAGACAGAGCTGAGCTGGGGACTGACACAGCCTTCCTCACACCTCTGCAGCCAGTCCCCAACTGTACTCTCAGTAAGCGCATACTGTAATGTGTGCACTATCATCTCTTAGTGTGTACACATTACAACCTGTGCTTATTGACAGTTCAGTTGGGGACCAGCCACGGAGGTGTGAAAAGGGCTGTGCTGGTCCCAGGCTCTGTCTGGGGATGGGGGGGCACTACCTGCTTGGGTGGAGGGTGGGGAGCACAGGACCACCAACGAGAGGGTCTTTTGTATGTGTCGGGGACATCGGGGATCTGGGTTGGGGGACTGTGATGTTTTATTAACAGTGGGGAACATCGGTGATCGGGCAGGGGAAATCTGGTGTAATCACATTGTGGGGCATATTGGGGATTGTAAACCTGCAGCACTATTGCTAATGGCATCTTTCCCAGGTGAAACATTTCTAAGTCCTCTTAAACCAGTCCTGGCTGGTCTAAAGATACTTAGAATTTCTCCCACTGGGAGATGTCTGTGAATTGCAGGTCTGGGGCTGTGGCAGCTTGCATCTGCCTCATGCCCCTAATGCCTTGTTGTAGCCTATTTCTGGGTACAGGGACTTCACAAGCCCTGTTTGGAGAAGACAGCCTGCAGGTAACATGGGCTGCCTCTGAGAATTGCTCCCGGTGACATCCTTTGGTGCAAGAGACACCTTGCACCATTCATTTTGGTGAAAGCCCCTTGCACCATGCCAGGAGCTTTGAGAATCGGGCCCAGAGGGTGCATGCCAGTAGCACATTAGGTCTCCTTTATGCACCAATGTAAATAGAATAGAATAGAAGTATACACTGAGTCAAAGTGCTTTACGTGGCAATGAGTTAGATTGATACTGGTTGTGCAGAGGCACTATACCGATGAACACAACAACTATTAAACTATAGTGTTCCCTTGACTATTTGTCCCTCATTTGTCTGCCAGCTCTTTCCTCTGTACCAGTCATCCTCCATCTTAATTCCTCCGATTATCCACCACCTTCAATATCCACAGTCTGCCGCAGCCAGACCTGACACATTGTCACTTCCCTCAGTGTTAATCACCCTCCATTATCCACCAGGTCAAATGTTAGTCATTAAGCACTTATCATTCTGTGTTGAGGCAGTCTATCAGAAAATGTCTTGTTTCCACAGAGACTGAAACAATACAATAGGTGCAAGCAAAGGTGCTACCATAGTTACCCATTCACATAAATGGAATATTGGCTAAGTCTTTTTATCAGTGACAGGGTAGGTTTTTGCATTTGCATGTCATTTAATTTTTAAAGAGCCCTAGTCATGATCCTACCTGTTGCATGCTGCTGGACCCCTGATGTGCCCATCTTGTAAATCGCAACGTTTATTTTCGAAAAAAAACCCACCCAGATATGTTAATTTTTTTTTTCTCAGCCGCATGTCCTGCCACCAAGTTGAAACTACACACCCACCCGCTAACATTGTGACATGTAGTGGGGATCTGACAGCCACCAGCAGAGCTGTCGGATCCTTCTGAAGGCAAAGACACAAGGTGGAGTGTGTCTGTTCATGATGAAGTCAAATACTACTGGATAAAGCTGCAATATGCAAGCTTTGTTTTGTTTTATTTCTTTTTGTGTGTGTGGGGAAATTAAGATTGAAGTTATGGCTCTGTAATTTCTGATTCGATATAAAAAGAGCCCTCTCAGTAACACCGTAAAGCTGTCCTCTTTGGACTTTACATTTGAGCTGAGGAAATAAATTTATTACTGCACCTTAGTACATTTAGACAGCAAGTTATCATGATTAGTGGATTTTATACAGGCTTGCATTTAATACCACATACCAAAATATCTGTGAATGCACTCAAACTTGCTTTGAGGTGAACAGCACTGTGTGACACCTCATTCATTTACTTCTCAGTTACAGAATTTTATTCAACTCTGCTGATTACCACATGGAACCATAGTTTTAGATATAATCTATATTGTGCAATGAGGAGATAAAGTAATTGTGGAGGCTCCTTACATTAATTCAGTGAGATATCAGATCTACCGTACCTTATTTTATTCATGCACTGAATATTACTTTGAAACATAATGCATAAAACATTTATTCTGACAGCCAGACATAGACCTGAGTGCATTAGTTTATTGCATCACCACCTCTCAGTTATTTGCTTATTGCAAAAGTACTTAGGATATAGCATCTGTCTCTATATATAGATATACATATATCCACACCAAGGTACAGACCACCTTGCTGTAATATGGTCAATTGATGTGTTGCCTATGGGTGCTGTAACACACAATAAAGAAAATGTTAGTCTTCGTAAATTCCCAAGTGATAGCAAAGTATAAAGCAAGTGGGAGACTGCAATACATAGGGCACATACAGACTGGAAGGATGCTACTGATGGCAGTAGATTATGTAGTGCCCATTTTTGGAGGGTGACTTTGAACCAGAGTACTGACTCATGCAAGAGTTTGGTTTACAAACTGGACACATGTGCCATAGACTTTGTTCACACACTGTACCAAGTATATTCAAGAAAGCTGAAATTCCAGGAAGTATGGGGGCTATGAGAAAGAAAGCAGGAGTATCTGGAGTGTTAGCAAAACAATATAGGCAAGAGGTTTGTGTATTTTACATTTATAATATTACTATTTTTTATTTATTCATGAGTGTTGTTGAAATATGTGTAGAGAACTCTGCAAACTGTAGACCTGCTAACATAGGGATCTGCGAAACTTCCAATTCAAGTACTTTGTGATGCATTTTTGGGTACAATCCTCCAGGTATTGACTACAGGATGTTGGGTTGGTGGCTGGGTCACTTTAGATACAAAGTGAAACCTCAATATATATACTCTGGAGGAGAGGAGACCCAGTGTAGACATGTTACAGACCTTTTGAAAAAAGTATGAAAAAAGTTAAGTCCATGTCTCTCCTTTCCCTCCTCTCCCTTCCCACACTTGAAATCCTTGATAATGGAAATAAATAATGCTGTTCGCTTTGCGATGCCTTTGGAAAAAGAAATGTATGGCATTGTGAAACTTCAGGCCTGGGCTGCAGTGTTTCTGATGAGATTCAAAGCAAAAATTTGTGAAAGTCATGAACTTTCAGTGCAATACCACTTTGGTGGAACACATGATGATTAGGTTGTGGGTGGATTGAGAATAATAACACAGAAATGCACGTCAGGGCGTGTGTTGTTGTGAGGATTATACATGCCCTGGATGATGAGTAGTAAATGTGTTACCTCAAATTGTATAATCTGCAGGAGAGGAGACACAGTAATGGACTAAACTAGTTCTATGTTCTGTAGTCCCCCCCCACCCCTAGAAAACTGGAGCCCCTCTTGCACCTCCCGTTTGTCACAGCCATGCAGACCTGTATACTGTCTTTTACAATTACAAGTTACTGGAGGTGATGGAATAACACTTTGGGGATGACAAAAAGAGCTTCAACTGTACGCTTTGAGATGCCTTTGGAAACAATAAATGATGCTTGGGTGGTGGGTGGTTTGAGACTTATAAATGTGAGGATTATACAAGCCCTGGGTGATGAGTGGTAAATGTGTTAACTTGGTATGCATACTTTTCATGTGCAGAGAGACAGTGCAGATATGATAGACACCTGTGATTTATTATAGGACAAAATGAAGTCCATGCTGCCCCACACCCCCTTAAATCCTTGCTGGAGTCTTGATCATCAAACTAAATAATGTAAATGTACTCTGCTCCTCCTGTGGTCACAACCTCAAACATAATACATTTTCAGTAATGTCCCATACTAGTTCTATGTTCTGTCATCCCCCACCCCACCTCTCCAAACTGGAGCAGCTCTTGCACTTACACCTCATCACATCCCTACAGACCTGTATACTGTCTTCATAAATTACATTGCGCAGTGACTGGAGGTCATGGAATGCCTCTTTGTGGATAACAGGAAGAGCTTCAACTGGTTGTATACATGTATCTGTCTTTTGGAAAAAGTAAATGAGTGACGTTGTGAAACTTGAGGCCTGGCCTAAAGTGTTGCTGATGAGATTCAAAGTGAAAATGTGCAAAAGCAATGCAGTTTCAGTGAAATACCAATAATGTAGAGCTTTGAATTCTTCTATTCCATGTTAATTAATCACACAATGTATTGAGTGTGAAGGAAAAAAGATGACTGGCAGATGAAAAACATGGATGGACTGATTTTCATTACTTAGCCACATTTTATTTAATTTTTTTTTGTGAATTTGAAAAGTATACAGAAAACAGGATGGGCAGCTATGTACAACCAGTGTGTTCTGCCACAGAGGGGTTCTTATTCCATCTGACCTTGAGAGCAAACCTCCATAGGTCAGTAGGAATCACAATCCCAAGGTGGCAGAATGCACTGGAGGAGCATAAAGTTGCCCCTCACATATTTTTTTATAATGTATATTACTATAATTTTGAAGCAAACAGCATACTGATATGCTGGCCCACTCACTCCTAAAATATAATAAAAAAACTGCTTGCAATTCCATTTCAATTTCTTATTTATTTCATTAGTAGCATCCAGTGCTATGTCATTTTATGTTTCGGGATATGTCCCTTCATCAGGAAGACTGATTCCTTTATAATAAAACAATATATTTAGAACACATTTCATTTATAACAAAAAAATTATCAAACTGTTTCCATATATATATATGTATATATATGTTTCCAAAACAAGGAATTTAAAAACAGGCCTTACATGTATCCATCATTTTTCTCTCATACGTTCTGTATCTTTGTGTTGTTACATTTGACTCCCACCACTTTCTCCTGGTATGAAACAATAGGATAATATGCATTACGCTAATGACTCTCTAAACCATTTATAATTATTTCACAATGCTGCTTCATTATGTCTGTGTCTATATTACCAGTTCATTCCAGCTTATAGTCTATCATTTCTCCGATACCAGTTAGTCCACAAACTAGCACAAGTATATCACACCAACTTGTGTATGCTTTTTTATTTTTCTAGCCTTGCCGCCTAATTGTTTCCTGGCTTTTCTTAACCTAGGAAAAACAATTTAGGAAGGAACAGAGGTAGAACTGATGGCATTTCATGATTTTTTGGATAGTAGAACACCATGTTTGAGGTTTACATTAAACCAAGACACAGAGAAATTCCTTTTTTGGATTTGTTAATATGTAAAGATAAGAATAAACTGAGTACCAAGATGTTCAGGAAGGAGACTGACAGGAACACAATACTCAAAGCTGACAGTTTCCATCCTAGGAAACTTGTGGAATCAATACCATATAGTCAGCTATTGAGAGTGAAAAGAAATTGCTCAGAGAAGGCAGATATATTTGAAAAGTATAGAGAATACAGGATGGGCAACTATGCACAACCAGTGTGTTCAGCCACAGAGGGGTTCTTATTCCATCTGACCTTGAGAACAAAGCTCCATAGGTCAGTGGGAATCACAATCTCAAGGTGGCAGAATGCACTAGAGGAGCACAAAGTTGCTCCTCACATATTTTTTTATAGTGTACATTACTATGGTAAAACAGGCGGTTTTTTTTTTTTTTTTTTTTTTTTTGCTTTCACAATGAAACTGACTTGTGCAGTCTCTGGAGGTTCTAAAAAGCAGTTCTACCACATTAGAGTACCATCACATTCCATGACCTTTGAACTGGGGTACAACATTTTGAAAATGTTAGATTTCTATACAGAACAGTGCTTATCTATACATTACTATAATTTTCCTTTTTAAATAATTGCTTATGGGTTCATTTACATATGCAGTAAAACATGTATTGTTCTTGTGAATACTGAGATTCTCACACACCAAGAGGCTGAAGGCACTCTGCCTGTGTCCATGCCACTCATTATGCATCACTGTGTGCTGCTCTTGCCGACTCCAAGCCATGTGTTATTACTTATACATTTCATTCACAGTTGTCTTATCACGGTTCTCCTTTCCCATGCTTGTGTCACATTCATTCAGTGTTGAGTATCCTACATGTCTATGCACTGTAAAGTGGCTCTTTTCTGATAATGTTTTTTTAAAATATATTACTTATTGCTCTCAATCAATAACATAGTTCCTCCCTCCTTCGCCACTTTTCCCTATATTACAGTAGTGTCACTTAACTTCAGCTTTACCCACAACCCTGCAGTTTCTCCACAATATTTAAAGCTGAAATTAAAGGCACATAACAACACTGTTATACCAGAACATGTTGAGTCTGGGGACGTATTAAAAATGATTACACCTGTTCAATCAAACCAAGTCTTGTGATGTATTAACAAGATTGGTTGTAATAATGTTTACATTTTTCTCCTGGTCTTTTTGTGATCTCAGTTGTTTACTTTGTTTACGCTGTAACAATTTTCCATTATAATGAAAATCTTGCTATCAGTTTATCAGCGGTTAGACGTACAAGTGGAGCACTGATCATGCCCCACTATCAATATGTGGACACATATCACTCTACACAGCACATCTCAACACTCTCTCCATTGCAGACAATGTACATACATTGTAAGAATGGAATAAGACTTGTACTGCTGCCCTCCTACACGAACCATCAACCTATTTTTCTGGATGCACCAGTCTGTCATTTGCCACACCAGGTAAGACTGAATTCATATTCAGTCACTGCATTTCATACATTTCATTTATGCATGTCTGATTTTGTTGCTACTGTTTACTACTCAGCATGCATTACATATATCTTATTTTTATGTTATCTGATATTAATATGGCCTATTACTTTACAGTACTCACAAGCTGCTTATTAGTATTTCAGATTGTTACTGAACTTCTAAGACAGCATCATGCAACAGAGATCAATAATGAGAGCCAAGGAGACATTGACGAACTGCCCAATGAAGAAGAGATGCTTACAACACCACTATCACATGTAGAAAGAAGCACTCAAGTGCGTGCATGGCAGCTGGAAACAATGCCATCTAAGAAGATACAGGTGCATGTCATGGGACCTAGTCAAGATAATTCAGTAGTAATACACTTATGTTTTTACAGTGCTATAGTCTCATCAAGCACTGGCATTGAAAGAAATGTTATTCTTTTTTTATGGTGTTATTTACAGAAGAAATGGGTCTCTGTATAGATTGCTGCCTATACATGTAAACATGTTTCCCTGTAGCCAGTTGCTGCTATTTAATAGCGGTTTCACTTGTTATAAACTGGATTAAGAACAGCAAAACCACTGTAATACAGCAGCAAGTGGCTCTGGGTGAAGTATTAATATATTATTGATTGACAGTAAACAATATCTAGTAAATATAATCAGTTATGAAAGGTACAGATAATTTTTGGGTTTTCATGTGAATGAATTAACATCACTATGCTTTGTACAGATATTGTTATATATACTGTACATATGTCTCCACTTAGCCACTCATTGGTTTATAATAGTAGTGTCACTCATCTTGGACAGGAGTGAGCAAAGTGAAACTACTGTCATGCATCAGTGAGTAGCACCGGTGGACGTTTTAATATAATATTGCTCAAGAGAGATAATTAACAAATTTTAATGAACTGTTTCTGGGACGTGCATGTGTTCTTGGCACCTGCATGTTAGAAACTCTACACTAAATATTAGTATAATAACAGAGGCCAACTAATAATGATTCTTGCAGTGCAATACATTGTTTATAGTATGTTGCTTGGGCTTATTGTGTAGGGACAATCAGTAGATCTCACAAAAATTGGAGTGCATGTTCTAAAACATTGTTGTGTGTACTATAAATGTTGTTGAGCAGAAGCGTGTCAGTAAGCCATGGATGGCCATGTACGTTAGATAAGGTATCAAAACAACAGAGATTCATGGTAGACAATGGTAACTGAGGCATTGTGGGTCATTGTTTAACATAGTAATCCATCTTTTTCATAATGCTGTTGTACCATAGTTCACAAGTCACAGAATGTGATTGTACCCTTCCGTAGTAGAACAGAATTCTAGCACCTATTCAGAATACACAATTCAGACTCTTTGTGAAAGAGAAAAAAAAAAACAATGCACACATTTCACATAATACTATACACTATACAAAATTACAGGATGAGCAACTTTATGCATAACCAGTGTGTTTGGCCACCTTGTGGTTCTGATTCCAGCAGCCCTCTTGAGTTTCACTCTCGAGATCTCATGCAATCAGAACCACTCTGTGGCAGAACACATTGGTTGTGCATGGTTGCCCATCCTGTAAACTCTATATAGTATATGGTTGAATGTGGTTGTGCATTTAATTCAATGCCTGGAATATGCATATTGTGCTGCCGCACTGACATCATTAAAACTTGAATGCTGCCACATAGTTGATTTGCATGATCAAATTAAGCAGGAAGTTGTTGTTTTTTAAACTGAAACATGCAGAATCATCAGCAGCACTATGTGTAAATAATTTGCAACTGTCATTAACCCTCAAATGAATCACACAAAACCACTATTTCACTGAAACAAACTGCAGTGTCTGAAATAGGCATAGTAAGTAAGTACAGTAACTAAGTATTTAGTTTAAGGCACCCAATCACAGAGGCTCTAGGCAGCATTCCTAAAATTCCAGGATCATAATAATAACAACAATAAAATTACAGAATAAACAACAAAATCTGAACATTCAATAGCATGAGAGTATATCTTCAGGGTATGCTACCTTAAATAGGTGTGTTTTCAGTCCCCTTCTGAATACCTCCACTGTAGGAGCATCCCTCACAGATCTTTGGATTTAATTCCAGAGTACCTGGCTGGTCACCCCAAATGAGCGATCACCCTAGGTTTTCAACAAGGTCAGTAGTACTGCAAGGAGGTCCTGGGTGAATAGACAGAGGGAGTGAGTATGAATGACTGGATGAGGATGTCTGACAGGTAACAAGAGCCCTAGAGGCGGTGATCCTAACCAGTGTGCTATTCCAGCAGCCCTTCTAATTCCTGTTACATCTCTCGTCCTTATTTTCCTTGCAGATTGAAAGGGTGAGAGCATACCTCTCATTCTCCACCCTCACCCCCAATCCCAGACTCTAATCCCAAGGCCATAGCTGGTACTGTACCCATTGCCACCCCTGGTTCTAACAGGACAAAGTAGCTGTAGGTAACCCAAGTCCTCACAGATATATAACCTAATACTCTTTGACCATAGGCCCACTTTACATTTGGCTAATTTTCACACTAATCCCAGTAAGTAAACCCTTCACGCATAATGAAGCCAATCTTATTGGAAACAAAATAAATGGTATACTGATGCACCATAACGGTGCCGTAAAATCACATCCACTCCAGTGTTCTCAGTCTTTGTTATGAAGTTGTGCTTGCATATGTGACAATCACCTCAGGCCTACACCACTTATCCCTTCACTCCCATGACTTTAAATATGATCACAGTCTCTAACAAAAGCAGAAAAGAATGTACAAAAGTCCCAAGCCACACACAGGCATTAGAACAACTAAAATGGCAAGCAATAAGAATGGCATGGCTACTACTGGTACTGTCAGGCAACGTCCATCCCAACCCTACACCCTACACCCACTCCACTAACACCTGAACATCTGCAGTCTCATGGCTAAGTCTGAAGTTTAGGTAGCCCAAAATAAGCCAGAAGTGCTTTCAGTGGTTGAAACATGGCTTACACCAAGGGTTAAAGATATGGCTATCCAGCTGGAAGGGTACACCTCTTTTAGGTTGGACAGGATTGCTATGATAGGTGGTGGATGTGTTGTATATGTCCAGGGACAACAAGTCCTACCTCACCTTTCCACTAGCAATAATGTACAAGTACTGGCAATAAAACTACTACTAGGTGCTTGGGATAAAGGATTAACACTTGTCTCTGTCTACATTCCCCCAAAAGAGCAGTCTAGAGGATCTGAAGTACTCATAGGCTACCTCTCTGACCTGCGCCACAACTTGGAGGTACTAGTGTTAGGGGATTTCAATATAAACTGGCTATCCCCTGAGGCAGCACCCTACAAAGGATACAATCTCCTCAATATACATGACCCAATTAGTGGACTCTCCCACATAAATGAATTATCATACTGGAACCAGTACGCTGCTAGACTGGAAGATTACCAACTGGCCAGAGAGAACAACTCACTCAACTGTCCTCCCTGACTCCATCAGCGATCACTCCCCTATCCTCTGTATCTGGTTGAATAAGTCCCTCAAAACCCCAGCTAAAACACTCGTATCTAGAGTGCTAAAGAAAGGGCAACTTGCCTCATTTAAAGTGCACATCAGTCAGCAAGACTGGACAGACCTATATGCTGCAAATGACGTTGGTGAAGCACTTGACCATTTCATCAAGACCTTCAATGCGGCATGCAACATATTTGCCCCCTACCATAAGCAGAAAGTTTGCAGGGCTTGTAAGTCTTGGATCACTCCACCCCTCATTGAACCTATGAAGCAAAGACACAACCTCTGGCATAAAACGAGAAGCACTGGCTCTCAAGCAGATCATCAGAACTATAAAATCACCCAAAATAGATGTACCTGGGCTTTTCATCAAGCAAAAAGCTATTTCTTTAAAAATGAGCTGGCTAATTCCTAGGGGGAGAGCCACAAGTTGTGGGACAATATCAGGACCCTAACAGGGAAACCAAACAAGACACCTCCAACCATGCTAAATATTGAAGAAATCACAACCCAAGACCCCAAAATCATACCAAATACCTTTAATAAGGCATTTACTGACTTAAGTGGTGTACTTCTCCCTGATTTCCTGGACTCCCCCAAGTGGCACAAATCTAAATAACAGGCAGACTACCCATACTGGCACTGCCTCACATTTCTATTTCAAAATTGCCTCTCAAGCCAAAGCCAAAAAACACCTTTTACAAGTTTTAGGAAAAACTAGAATGAATAGTGACATGCTTGACCTCAAGCTCATTGCTCTCACACTTGATGATTTACTGTCACCCCTTACCAGAATTATGAATCTGTTGCTTATAACCAGTAAATTCCCACAGCTATTGAAAGTGGTGGTAGCCACCCCTGTTATTAAGAGTGGTGACAGGGCTAGTCTCAACAACTACCATCCGATCTCCATACTACCCTCACTCTCAAAAACACTGGAGCTTCTTGTCTATTACCAGCTTGTCGACTACCTCGACAAATACCAGTTGCAATGCCCAGAACAGCATGGTTTCCTGCAAACAACATAGTACTACAACAGCGCTGGTGGAGTTCACAGGCTGCATTTATGCTGTACTTGATTGGGGACTTATGGTGGGGGCAACCTACACAGACCTCACTAAGGTCTTCGACAAAGTCAATCATGAACTGCTACTGAACCAACTAACCTGCACTGGGTCATCACCTGAATCAGTGGGGTGGTTCCAGAGCTACCTGTCCGGGGGAACACAACTAGTAAAAATCGTTGATACCCTCTCTGAAAGTCTGAATGTCATCACAGGGATCCCCAAGGTTCAATCCTGGACCCCTGCTCTTTAGCATCTTCCTAAACTGCCTTCCTGTAGCATGACAGGATAAGGTCCTACTGTACGCTGATGATGCGGTACTCTACACTAGCCACACAGATCCAGAAGCACTGGTAAAGTGAACGCAGGTTAATTGCTCTTTAGTTGAGGCCTGGTTTCTTGATTCAAAGCTTTTGCTTAATTATAAGAAGACCAATACAATGCTGTTTGCCTTTCCTCACAACTGGCAGAGATCGCATCTATTAAAAATAGCAAACAACCAAAATGCCTCACTAGAAATGGTCCAAAGTTTTAAACATCTCGGGATCACTCTAGATTGTTCCCTTACATTTTCACAGCACATTGACCTTGTAGCCAAGGCTGAAAATGTAAAAATTGGTCAACTATTTAGGCATAAACACTGCCTAACTGATGAGTCATTAAAACTCGCTGTGTGCAGCTCGATCTTATCCATCATTGACTCCTGGCTCATAGTCTACAGTGCAGCAACTAAGTCTGGTGGTTAAATCTGCACTGTAGAACTCAATACCAGGTCTGCCTGGTGGCTAAAATGTTCACTCTAGGTCTAACACCACTTGGCATTCAGAGTCTCCTCTGCCCCACAACAAGGCTAGAATTACCAGAGAAACTAACAGCCAACCACTGAAATTCCCTTTCTGTTGCACCTCCCAGGGTCAGCGGTCTTTTGAGTACCGGGCACCCGCTTGGCTCAGCTCACTCCATGATGACCTGCTGGCAGAATCTAAACTTGGCTCCTTCAAATCTAAACTTCACAACCATCTAGCAACACTTAATAGGTGTGACTGTAACTTCTAATTTGCACAAGCTAACACCTGTCTTCTTTCTGTTCATTATAGCACTTACAATCTCCCCTATCCAACTGCCTTGTTAATTACCCCTCTCCTCTACCATCCCACTCTGCCTTCATCCTTCATTCCATTCCTCATCCATTTCCCTCCTCCCTGCTTCCCCTCTTCCCTCACCATATCCTCCAACTCCAAAACCTCATGGAATTCTCTTCTAGCAAACCAAAGACAAGGCCCTATGGCTGCTCTTGTTTTCGCTACGTGTTCTCCCTTATACCTTCCTCACCTACTCAACACTCTCTCAGCACCCAGCCTCTGTTGCTACCAGTTTATCACTCCATAGCAAGCTACCTTTCCATTTTGTTCATACCTTGTAACGTACCTATTGCTTACTGTGACTAAATTTTGCAATTTTAGTTACAAAAGAGCTGAAAATTCATTTTTGTATCCAATGTAATGTAACCAGTGTCTGTATTGTTTTGCTGTATTTGTGTTGTTTACTGTTGATATGGAACCTTTGTAAATGAGCTTATAGCTCAAAGGTATTAATCTGAGAACTGAATAAATAAATAAAACAAAAGTCCATATAGGGCCTTGTATGTGAGCAAGCACACCTTGAAGAGAACCCACCTCCTGACCTACAGCTAGTTCAGACATTGCATGACAGAGGTCATATGACAGAATCTGGGTAATCCTGCCAGCAGCCTGGCCACTGCATTCTGCACTATCTGCAGCCAGTGGAGGTTCCCCCCACTGACACCGAGATATACAGCATTTCAGTAGACCAGCGTCGATGTTATGAAAGCGTGGACCATTGATGGCTGGTCTACAGGTGGAATTAGTGGCTTAATCCGAGCAATATTCCTCAGTTGGTAAAAGCTGTTTTTGACACCGCTGACACCTGAGTCGCAAATGTCAGCCTGTCGTCGAACATCACACCCAGATTTTGCACCCTAGAGGATACCATTAATGGTGTTGACCCCAGGTCTAAGCCTGTTGTCATCCCGTATGTGCACTCACTCAGTCCATGACTGGCTCAATCACTAGTACCGCCGTTATTCCAGGGTTGAGCCTAATCATTTTGTAAGTATAATATCAATAATCCATTAAAAAGTGGTAGCTCATTTGTGTTTTTGATATGTACAGTATATATTTCTGTTGTTTGTTTATGGTTGGTGTTGATATTAATCATCCCAACCATTCACAGGTGTACTGTACAAGCTGTCCCGAAGACTAGAGAGATTGGGATACAGTGAGAAATCATACCATCTCCAAAGCCTCAATATGAGGATATACATGAAGACAAGGTCATGTCAGATTACAGTACTGACATCGATGATTCAGATATTGAATTTGAACCTGAAGATGATCCTAGGTACATTCCATTGTCACCGTCAGAGGGTGACAATGATGATCTCGATATCTGTCAAGATGACTGTAAGATGACTACAAGTGAGGATACTTCTGTTAATCCGAGTTTGTAAAAAAAAAAATCATAATTTTTAAAGGTGCACTAAAGTGGCTGTTATGGTGGTGGTGTCACTGTCCTGAATGTGGACATCAAGACATTTATTTTTGCCATAAAACAATCAGAACAATGCTTCTTTCTGACTATAAAATGTCATTCTTGCTCATCTGCAACCATTTGGTGCAGTGAGCCTTTATCCGGAAGAGTACCTGCAGGTAACCTACTATTACCAGCTGGAATACTGTTTTCAGGAGCTACAGCTACAAAGGTACTATGAGTACTACAACACATGGATGTGTGTTGTTACACTCTATGAACGTTCTTCCAGCATCAAGCAAAAATATACTTCCTGTAATTTTGAGAGTTTGGAAGGATCAGCAGGAATGGCTTATAGCCTTATTGTTATCAGAGCAGCATGGTTTGATTTACGGTGGGGACGGATGGGCAGACAGCCCTAGGCACTGTGCCAAGTATGGCACATATTCCTTTATGAAACTTGTTGCTGGCATTGTTTTGGATGTAAACCTTGTCCAGGTGAGAAAGTACTATATCAATATTGATTTTTTTTTCTATAATAACAAGTATATACCACTTTGCATTCATGAATTGTGCATAGTGTGGTTAATAATGAAAAGAAATGTGTTACAGTACCTCCTCCTAGAGTAATGGATGTGGTAGCAGTGTAAATATGGAACTGGAGCATTTGAAGAGATGTATCACATTCATGACTGAGTGTGGAAAATCGATCAATCAGCTTATAATTGACCACCATCTACAGGTCGCTAAGTGGGTACTGGAAAATATGTTAGAAACGAATCACCGCTGCGATGTGTGGCGTGTGGCAAAAGGTACTTTCAAGTCTGAATTATTGGAATTGAATGTATTAAACAGGATATCCAAAATGCATGGAGTTGGCTATTACACTTAAAAAATCATTCTTTTTTTGTGATTGAAAAAAATTATGAAAACTTTTTCAAATCATTTTTAAAATTGACATTCATTTCACTGTGTGTGTACTCTTGTTTTAAAAAGAATATCTCTTCATAAACTATTTTTATTTTGTTACAGGTGTCAACCACTGTCTTTCACTGATTGCCAGTTTCATTTGGGGGGTGTTTGGAAAATTAGAAACATGATTATCTTATTTCTAGCTCTGCGAGAGGGGTTAATGGGAGTACTTTGTTTAGGTAAGTATTGTAAAAACCTCCGATCATTCCTTGATTTTATTTGTTTTTAACACTGACAGTCACAAAGTAGGGAATACAAATCATGATGACTTGCACACCATTTTGCAGGACTAAGGAACAAATTATTGGCGATGAGTAATGGTAAGATTACTGAAGACCTCAGGCCTTGGGTTTCAAGTGTGGATAATCACTTGTACTAAGCTATGGGTTCCACACCTTGCGGTGAAGACAAACTGGTGGTGTCAAAGTGGCTTTCAATTGCAGCTCACGTACAAGACAAACACATTCACAGCAAACCCTTGAACCAGTCCTGCTCACATGGTGATCTTCATGATCGATCGCATTGGAAGCCATGGCTAAAACCTTGAAACTATTTGTTACGATCATTGTGCATTCTAAATATGTTTTTCAGTTTATTAATAATATTGATTAGTTAGACATATTTTTAGATATAGCCCATGACCATGCACCCAGCTCTATCTTGTCAAAAGTTAAACATATTTCAGTAATACTAGACATGTAATTGTATTTTTAAATAAACGTTATGTACCTGCATGGTTAACATGATACTTAAAGGAGAATTAAAGTCAAAATTTGCAAAAAAAATATTGTGTAGAGTGTTTTGATTTGTAGGTATATTGCTAGTAAGGCATCCCCTTTATTTGCTGAAAGAAGTTTTTTCTAAATTTGCTTGTTGCTTTTATGGCCCCTGGGGCTCTCCATATTAGCATTTCTAATGGCCTTTCTTGTTCCTACAATGCCTCCTGTCCCATGTGACTGTGATTTATCCAGGACCATTGATTCAGAGTGTAATAACTGCTGCAGCAACATCTACTGTTATTGTCCTGAGGTTCTGGCTTCAACTAAATAAATAACTAATCTAAACTTCTGTTTTTTTATGTATGTGTCTAGGTCTAGTCAGCAGGAGTGAATGTTTTGTTTTTAATTCCTTTCATTTTATCAAGCTACACACAACCATTAGCAATACACACACATCACACAAGGTCACAAATGTCACAGATGCTACAATTAGCGAAGACTCTAGTTGTTTCCTTACAGAACAGCCCACTCAATTATCCCTCGGGCATTTGCCATGTGATTAGAACTCCCCGGACAAGGAGAGTTAATTAACATAACAGCTCCACTACTTTAAACTTGAGAAAACATAGCTGTTCTTAAAGTAATGGTCCAAGACACATCACAGTCACAGTCACAGTCACGTGGTACATGAGGCATTGTAGGAATAAGAAGAGCCATTAGAAATGCTAATATGGGGGGGGGGGTGGATCCTGCCAGCGCGATGGTGGCAGTGTAATTTAACAAGCTCTCCCTTCTATGGAGAGCATCCAATGACCGTCTAATTAATCCAGACAACAGAAAGTGATTCATTTTCAGCACTAAAGCAAGATGACATCCTAACCAACTTGTAGATGCCCTTCTTGACGGTACTGAAAATCGCCGCATCTACTTTTTCATCCAATAAAACTGCACTGCACCACGAGGTGTTGACCCTGCAAAGCGGGCCATTTCAATTTCAGATACCTGGGAAGAAGCTTCAAGATTCTCTGCCAGAACAGCCTGAGACACAATGGCAACAGCCTTGAAATGTGGGTCCCGCCCACAGCAACAGACATGTCAGAACAACATGGATATGGAGATTATCCTATCAAAACTCTACAAAATACCTTTAGACACTGATGACTTAAAAAGGGTGGCTAATAAAACTAATGCTGACCTGTTTGCATTAGCCTCCTGAGTAGCTCAGTCTGAACAGGCGACTCAACAGCTTGAGGAAACAGTCCACACTCACAGGGGTACCCTGATAGATCACTGTAATAAAACCTCTTAAATAAGGTCAACGACATGGAGAACCGGGCCAGGAGGAAAAATGTTAGGACTGTGGGGGTCTCGGAGGGAGTGGAGGGTAGGGATATGCACACCTTCCTTTGCACCTTTTTGTCTGAAATATTAAATGATAATAACTGTACCAATCCTGAGATAGAGAGGGCTCATTGTTCATTAGTCCCTCACCTTCCACCAGGAGAATAACCCTGGCCCATCCTGTGCAAATCTTTGCACTACCCAGAGAAAGAGTACCTACTCATGGGGGCACGGGAGCAAGACTCCTTCCAATGGTAGGGTGATCGCATACAACTGTATTAGGACTTTTCTCAAGACCTATTAAGCAGAAGAAGGGCCTATGCAGGGGTCAAACAACAATTTTATAAAATGAACATTCAAACTTCGTTTAGGTACCCGGCCATCCTGTGTATCAACTACCATGGGGAATACATAACCTTCTATTACCCTGCTGAAGAGGAAATAATTTATTCAGGACCACGGCCGTAAACCTGCAGGGCCCGCACCAGACAGCTGTTATCAACAAGGTGACTCACCATCTAGAATGGAAGTGAGCCACCAGACACCGGAACCGGACCCACGCCCTCGTGGGCCAGGAGGAGAAGCACCATGGCAACCTGCAACATGAGGGAGAACCAAGTAGAAACCCACAGGGGACACACCGGGGAAACTCCAACCCAGAAGAGAGTGCTCCAGGAGCAGACAAAGATGATTCCTCCCCTCTGACACGAGCAGCTGCTCCTGTGGAGTAACGACAGTCAAGATGAGCAAAAGATTTGTACCACCGAGAGATCTCACTCTGGCACCCCTGGATCTGAGAGCTGATCCCCTGATGACACCTATAAAAGCACACACTGTAACCACTGCCCCCAAGGAATGGTCCCCATTACCAGGTGACTGGGCGGACTGTCTTCCACATGATGACTCAGAGAATGAAAACTCATTTGACAAGTTGGAAGCTCTGCTTAGTGCCTCAGACAATATAGACCCAATGGGCTGACACATAGCTCCTATCTTTTTTTTTTTCATGGCTAAAATCAGCCAGGATTCAGGTAACCTCTACTGCAACCATTGATGTGCAGTCAGGTGGGGGGGAGATGCAATGTGAATTTTGCTGTAGCATATTGTTCCTCTTTTTACCCTCCCTTGCTGCATGCTGGCTCTAGCTCACACATGATGAAACAAAAAGGTAAAATTTACAAAGAGACAGCTATGTTGCACTCTGCCCGCAAGTGGATGATGCCTTGATAAAGTAAAGGACTAACGTGGTCAGGGACTGCTGTCATATTTTTTATGATGTAGCTGTATGCCTCCACAATCCCTACAAGGGGCAATTTGGGATGCTGTTCGAGTGCTGGGAAGCAGTGTACCCAGCAGGGAGAGTTCACAAAGGGCACACCCCTTGGGACAGGCCGGAAATTTGTAAAGCAACCGCCTTACTCCAGTACATCATCTCCCCTACCCTGGCTGGCCCAAACTAAGGGGTCTCCTCCCTAACCTATTAAAGCTGCTCCCTCTTCAGCCCACCCCAGTGGGGGAGGCCCCTTTAGTAAGGATGATCTCTCACCCCCCCACTCTACTTCCACCTTTGATCTTGGGCCTTCCACCTGGCCATTAGGGTGCTTTAAAGCACTGGACAAATTTATGGATCCAAAAAAGAGGGACTCAGCCCTCTCGCCATGGAGGCTCCTACTCCACATTCAGCTGCTGGGATGTTTTACTGGCAGTAGTTTTTCCACACCCCAGAGAGAGGCTCAAGGAATGTAGGGCCACCCAAAGTTTGGTGGATGCCCAATTCCATATGTAGAACCCTATCTCCAGTTCAAATGAAATTTTGCTATGTTGTATTTTTCTGTATTTTCCTCATGATAGATGTTAGTAGTTTGTTCAGTAGTCATTTTACGTAATACACATTTTGGCAAAAAACAGTTGAGATAGGAGTCGGTGTGAAACTCTTTCAAAACAGGGTGCGGGGACTAGAGTTGATAATTCAGGTTAGAAGCACAACACAGAGATCTATGACAGCGACTAATATAGTCACAGACACATGCCAGGAGTGGGACTTTACCCATCCAGCTGACACAACTACAATACTCGAAAGGCAGAGGAGGGGCCCACAGACTATGGAAAGGCCTGTATTGACCATCGATACAAGTAACATTCCCCTGACCCAGAATCATGGCTAGCTTATCAGATATTGTTTTCACCTCCTGGAACATCCAGGGGCTGAATTCCCTTATCAAGCGGAAAAAAATACTGGCACACTTGAAAAAACTAAAATGTCACATAGCCTTTCTTCAAGAAACCAAATTGGGAAATCAGGAGGCCCGGAAATTGGCGAGGGGATGGGTAGGCAGAGAATACCACAGTACGTCAGGAGAATCAAAAAAAGGGGTCTCCATATTGATTCATAAAAAGGTGCAGTGGAAGGAGATTCACCAGCAGATCCTGAGGGATGGTGGGTCTTGTTCAAACTAGCCACTCTGTTGGGCCCCATTCTATTGATTAACCTCTATGAGCCTAATGAAGATGCCCCTGCCTTCTTCGATGCCCTCTCCCAAAAGCTTTTGGATCAATCTCTAGATAACCCTGGTATATTGGTGGGGGGAGACTTCAATTGGTTCTGGACTTCTTGTTAGATAGGTCCAATGCCTGACCAGATCTCCATTCCAATGCACTTGGAGCCCTCCAGGAGCTGCTTACCCTGTACCAGATGGCTGACATTTGGAGGCTTCAACACCCTTCAGAGAAGGACTATTCCCATTTCTCGGTAGCTCGAGCTATGGCCAGCAGGCTAGACTACTGGCTGACATCAGGGGGGGGTTACACCAAGAGTGGCCAGCACCTCTATTGCACCACTTTGCCTATCAGACCATGCCCCAGTGTTGCTCACACTCTCCATAGATCCCCTAACCCACAAAAATACCCTACACCACCTCCACTCTGTCTATGCCCTTCTAAAGATGTGGTCTCCAGAACTGGACACAGTACTCTAGGTGGGGACTTACCAACAATGTACTGCATTCAGAGGCAATGCCATCTCCCTCTTTCTGCTGGTGATACCCCTCTCTATGTACATCAGCATCCCACCAGCCCTCCTGATTGCCTTGTCATACTGCCAGGCCACCTTTATGTCATCAAGGGCCAGATATTGAAAAATGGGCAAAGTTGACCGAAAAAGATTGCACTGCACTTGCCCATTGCCGATGACCCCGAGAATGAAATATTTAGTTGGATAGTGCCCTAGTGCTATCCGACTGAATATAAGGGCATGTTGGCACTGTGCGAAGTCGAGTAGCTCTGCCCTGACAAGGATCTTGGCAGTGCAACAAACAGCGTTTATGTACCAAATAGCACTGGTAGCTCCCAGAAATATATTCAGGTGGCACCATCCAAATTAGTCCATTGGACATGCAAGGTGCTAAGGGGCCATTTGCATGTCCATTAAGGGCACATTTGTATGGGAAGTGGTGGCAGGTTTGCACCCTTGTGATTGGCTCTGCCCCTACCCCGGTTGTCAGGTCCCATAAAAGTGGACATATTCCCTGGTGTCTAGTGGCAATCACCACCATCCAATCCCGATTCCAGGTAAACATCAAGCATTCCCTGGTGTCCAGTGCCACCCCCCACACTCTGATCACTGTCCTGTATAATGTAAAAAATGTTCCTGGTGTCCACTGGCGCCTCCCCCCCGATCACCAGCCCCTTAATATAACACTTATTGCCTGATGTCTAGTGGCACCCCCCCACTGATCCCTGTTCCTGTACTAGTGAAAGTTTTTCCCTGAGTATCTAACTGCCCCCACACCACAGGCACTGACAAACCCACCCTGCATCCCCTCCTTACCTTAATCGCTGGTGAGCAGGAGCCCATATGGTGACTGTCACAGTCCTCCTCTCACTACCTTGGCTGGTTGCTATATGTGATGACAGGGAGCATGTGTCCTCTGTACTGTAAAGGGAGTGTGTGTACTGTGATTGTCTACTGTAGGCAGTATGCACACTTCCATTATAGTACAGGGGACATGCGCTCCCTGTCATCACATAAGGTGGCCAGCTGAAGGAATGAGAGGAGGGCTGTGCTGACCATCATATGGACTCCCACAACACCAACAATTAAGGTGAGAGGGAGTTATAGGGTGAGTTGGTCAGTGCCACTGTGCTTGATGCCAGGGAAAACTTTTGCTAGTAGGGGGATGAGAACTGGTGGGCGTAGGTTTCCACTAGATGCAGGAAATAAGTGTTATAATACAAGGCCAGTGATCAGAGGGCAGGGGGGCCCATTGGACACCAGAGAAATTTTTTTAACTATAGGAGGCAGTGAGCATAGTGTAGGGTGACCACAGGACATGAGGGAAATGTTTTACATTATATGAGATGGTGATCAGAGGGTGAGGGGACCGCTGGACACCAGGGAAGTATCTTATTCTAATGGGGCTGGTGATCAGTGGGCAGGGGGACCACTGGACCCTAGGGAAATGTTTTACATTATACAAGATGGTGATCAGCGGGTTAGAGGACCACTGGACACTAGGAACGTATCTTATTCTAATGTGGCTGGTGATCAGAGGGCAGGGGGCCACTGGACACCAGGGAAATGTTTTACATTATACAAGATGGTGATCAGAGGGTTAGGGGACTGCTGGACACCAGGAAAGTATCTTATTCTAATGGAGCTGGTGATCAGAGGGCAGGGGGACCACTGGACACCAGGGAAATGTTTTACATTACACGAGATGGTGATTGGAGGGTGGGGGGACTACTGGACACCAGGGAAGTATCTTATTCTAATGGGGCTGGTGATCAGAGAGCAAGGGGACTACTGGACACCAAGGAAATGCTTTACATTATGCAACATGGTGATCAGAGGGTGAGAGGAACACTGGACAGTAGGGAAGTATCTTTTCTTAATGGGGCTCGTGATCAGAGGGTGGGGGGACCACTAGGACCCAGGGACTGTTTTACTTTCATTGGGGAAGGTGAGAGGAGAGTGGAGAAGACAATTAGTTACCACGGAACATCTAACTTTTACTGGGGATGGTGAATGGAGAGTGGGGGGGGACCACTAGGTATGAGGAAGTATTTTACTTTTACCAGGGATGAGGATTGGAGGATGGGGGGACACTAGGCACCAGAAACATTTTACTTATACTGGGGATGGGGATCGGAGGGTGGGGGGGCACCATTAGGCACCAGTGAGCAGGTGTTTTCCCCAAACTGCCAATGTGGTTGTAGGTTGCAGTGGCTCCATCAACCTCTAAGGTTGCCCATAGTAAGTCAGGCTTCTTTTCGGTGGTAACTGTGCAGTGCAGGGTGGCCTGTACTATTCCCCTTGCTCAGCACTAATGTGCTGAATATTGCGCTATGCTGGGATTCCTGTCCCCACCCCTCCCTTTGCCCAACACTTACATTTGTTTTTTTGCTATGCACGCTAACCCTTTTAGGAATGACCACAGCCCCTTTTGAATATTGTGTTCAGGTGCAAACCCCAGGGAAAAAGGATGCAATCACTTTGCCAACTGGGTAACATTTTGAATATGTGGCCCAAGATATGATTACTCCCAGGACTCTTTCCTGCTTGGCAGCCATCAATACCACTCCACACATTTTGTAGTCTACCACTGGGTTTCTGTGCCCCAAGTGCATTATTTTGTACTGTTTTCAAATTGATACCCAGCCGACATACCCTTGACTACTCCTCTAGTTTTCTCAGGTCTCTGCTCATCCTTTATAGTTCCCCTTGAATGTCCACCCTATTGCAGATGTTGGTAACATCGGCAAAGAGGCAGATCTTTGCTTCCAGCTCCTCTGTAATATCACTCATAAAGTCATGAAAGAGGACTGGTCCCATCACTGATCCCTGATGTACCGTGCTGATCACCCTCCTTCTGCAGAGTGATCTCTGTTTACCACCATCCTCTGTTGCCTCTGCCCTAACCAATTTCTTATCCAGTTTACCACTTTTGAATCCACTACTACGCTATCCAGCTTGCTTACTAGTCTCCTATGTGGAATGGTAGGAAATGACTTACTGACATCTAGGTAGGCCACATCCACCGCTCCACCCTGATCTAATTCCTTTGTCAAATAAATCTATTGGATTCATTTGACATGACCTGCCCCTGAGAACCCATGCTGCCTCATGTCTTGTAACCCACTGGATTCAAGGCATTCTGCAATCATTTCCTTCAGCAATGATTCCATTAACTTTCCCACCACTGATGTCGAGCTGACTGACCTATAATTGCCAGCCTCCTCCCTGCTACCACTTTTGTGAAGTGGGACTACATCTGGCCTCCTCCATTCTTCCAGAACCACTTCTGTTTCTTGTGAGCTTTAGGACTGTCAGACATGCAGCCGGTACCTCCCTAAACTCCCTTTATACTATACTCTTGGATGCTCCCTGTTTGCCACCATTGCTTTCACCATCTTCATAATACTGAGTCCCTTGAGGACCATACCTCTGAAGAAGGATTAGTGTCAACCTCCCTTCCTCCAAAGCTATTGTTACTTTTTTGTGGTCCCTCTTTTCTCCTTCCTTGGTGAATACTGAACAAATGTATTTTTTCAGGATGTCTGCCTTTTCCTGGTCTCCCTTTGCACAGTCCTTTCCCTTCCATTTTAAACTTTGCAGTCCCATCCATGGTCTTCCTCTTTTCACTGACATACTTAAAAAAGTGTCCCCTTTGTTACCTCCTTGGCTATTCTTTCTTCAGTTTACACATGTGTGCTCCTTACTGTTTTCCCTGCTTACCTCTATTTCCCGTTACATCTCCCTATCCTTCTTCCTCTGCATCTCCTTATACCTTCTGAAAGCTTCCCTTTTAACCTTGACCTTTTCAGCCACTTCTTTTTTTTAAGTTTTTTATGCTCCTTGGGCTAACCAGGCAACTTCTTCAGTCCTGTCCCCGGGGGCTGTCTGCCAGCCTGCTACCTCTTCCAGCTCCAGATGTCCTCCTGTCAGAGTGACAGGGTGGACTGCGGCACCCCTGGCAGGCTTCATGAAGCCTGGTCCCCTGTCCATTTTCCTCCTAAGTTTTTCTCCCTCCCCGATGCTACTGCAAAACATGGAGGATGCATGTACATTGAGGCTCACATGCACCCCAGAACCATCAGCCCCATTCCACCAACCCAACATTCCATCAGCCTCCCCTAGTATCAGTGGTGCCACCAGGCCTCCACCCGATGACAGCCAAGAGCCGGAATGGCTTACCACCCCAATCTGGGAGATGACAGCTGCCAGACAACCACTTGATCCTCTTCCATTTCTCCCACTGTGCCATTCCCCAGTAATTGTTCCCAAATGTAGTCACTGGTGTGGGAGAGGTAAGATGCATTACAGCTCCTCATCCCTCTATGCCACTGGTCCAGCTTTCAGCCACCGCTTCCAAGAACTGTACAAGTCTCTTTTTCCTCTTGCTTTTGCTCACTTGTTTGACTCAGAGGTTTGTTGCCATTACTATGGTCCCTTTTAGCTTTGCCACTGTTCCTCCATCTCACCAGGCCATCTACTCAGCCAGGCTATTCCGGAGGCATTCACCTATCCTTATAAAATTCTGCCCTCCTGAAGTTCTGGACCCTTGTATGGTTCTATTCCACATCCGTCCTCATATTGAACCACACCGTATGGTGATCACGGGTCCCCAGCTGGTTTCCCACCTTGATATCTTCAACACTGTCCATGTTAGTGAGTACCAGATCCAGTACTGCCCCATCATGAGTTAGATCACCTCAGGAGCACCCTAAGCAGAGTGTCTAGGATGTCTCTCCTTCTAGCTGAAACACCTGCTGGATGTGCACTTGAATGTGCTACAAGGGAGTTTTTCATAATGATCTCTCACTTGATGATCTACCTCGATGTTCATATGCTGTGACAAATAAAAACTGTAAGATTCCTTCTGGAAACAAGTTGATGAAAAAGGTAAAATGAATGTGAACATTTACCTTTAAATAAGCAGCACTGCAGCCAGAAAAGAGACAAAGGTGCTTCACAAACTATTGTACGGCAGTAGTGAAATAATTAAGCAATAAGGCACGACAGGGTGTGGTATATCATAGGATATCATCACGCCTCGGGTGGTTGGGCATGAGGCCGCAGGCCGAGTGCGTCCAACCATCCGAGAAGTGACGATATCCCATGATATACCACACCCTGGAGTGCCTTATTGCTATTATGAACTAGCTTAAAGTTTCAGTTCATTTATTTAAAAAAAAAACTGTATTAAAATACTTTTTTTGTTCTTATTTTTGTGAAGTGGAAGTATACCTTTTAATTAAAAAGTGTGCAGTTTCTGCTTTCTCCAGCAGATGGTGCTGCTGCTACATGGTGACAGCTCTGTTTTTGAAGCTGCTACTCTGCCACGGTATGTGCAGTCTCTGTGTGCCATCCATGGTCCCAGTCTCCCCATAAATGCAGTACTGAGTGATGGACTCATAAAAGGTGAGGTTTAGTAAGAGAAAAAATTAAGCTGTTGATTGGTAACGGAGGATTTGGAAGCAACGGGACTGAGGACGAGTTAAAGTAAGCATAGCAAGCGCTGCCGCTGCCATTTTGAAATGAGTGCATGCTTCAGTGGGTGAGAAACATGTTCGTTGGGCACTTGTAAAGAATTGAACTTGGGTTCAGATAAGGCTTACTTTTAAAATAGCTGGACATTTTGTGAGGCTTTCGAGCAATTACTCACCTGCTCCTGCGTAAACCGGAAGTTCACCATTGCTAACTCATTTGAAAAAATCTACAGGCGGGCAATGTGGCGAGGGTTTAGGTTGGAGGAGTTTGTTACTATGGATCAGTAAGGAGGCTAGTGGTACCGGAGCTTTTTTGAAGCCGTGATGATGTAGCTCGATATCATCACGGCTTCAAAGAGCTCTCAGCCAATCAGATTTGTGTATTTACGATCGGCAGTTCATAATATAGGTGAGATTTCACATTTTCATGATTTTAAAGATAGTATACCTTCAGTACAAATTAACAAAGCCAAACATTTTAACAAAAAAGAATGTTTTTTTTACTATAGCTCAATTATCTGCCATTCTCACTTATCACTTTATTTCTTGTGCCAAAGTGGATAGACAATACAAACATACGAAAGATGCCAACAGATACATGCCAAAACAGTTTATCTCTTCTGCTTGAAATTGGAGCAGGGTTTATTCCACTGCTGCCACCCCACCCCACCCCCCACAATCCTCCCTCACTCATTTTCTTCATCTGGGTTGAGCTGTCCCCTTCAGTCAAGCCACTACCTACAGTTATTTTGCCCTTGACTCTATCCCAACTCCTTTTGAAGCTATCCACTCTCTTCTGAGAGACCAACTCCTCAGGGAGTATATTCCATGCTGCCACCACTCACTCAGTGAAGTAGTGCCCTCATCTCCCTCCAGTGTCATACTGTGCCCCCTTGTGACCCCCTTCCCTTTCAGCCAGAACCTGCCCTTTGTACCAGTAGTATTTATGTGTGATTTTGTATTTGTTTGAAACTTGGCTTCCCGGCCAATGCCCTTTGGGGTAACCCTTGCCTCAGTGTTTGTGCACTAAGGTTCTTTGTCTTTTATGCCTCTTAGGTATTTAAAGGTCTCAGTCATATCCCATTGTCCTGTCTGTTCTTCAGGGAGTACATGTTAAGCTCACTCAGTCTATTTTCGTAGGTACTCTCCTTCATCCCATTAATCATTTTGGTTGCCCTTTTCTGGACCCCCTGTAGGAGTTTGATGTCCCTTTTCAAATAGGGATGCTAAAACTGCATGCAGTACTCCAAGTGTGGTGTCACCAGTGATCTGTACAGTAGCAGGATCACTTCCTCACACCTTGAGGTGTTTCCTGTTGCTATACACCCCAACAACTTGTTTGCCTTAGCAGCCACCGTTCTGCACTGAACTGTGAGATTCATGTTCCCTGTTACCATTACCTCAAGATATTTTTCTTCCTTGGTGACCTTCAACCTTTCACCACCTAAATGGTAATTGTACCTTGGGTTCTTTGATCCTAACTGCATAACTGTGCACTTACCCACACTGAATCCCAGCTGCCATGTTTTTGACCACTCTTCCAGTGTGTCCAAATCTTTTTAGAGCACTTTCTCCTCCTCCCCCTCATTGACTACTGCACCAATTTTGGTATCGTTTTTGAACAGGCTCAATTTGCTCTCAACCCTCTCTGCTATATCAATGATGAAGCTGTTTAAAGAGTATCAGCTCCAAAACCGAGCCTTGATGTACCCCCACTTATGACTGCATGTAGTGTCAAGAGTTCTCCAACCACCACTCTCTGTTGCCTGTTCTTCAGTCAGATTGCTATCCATCCAGTCAACATTTTCCCAGCCACCAGGGACCCAAATTTGCCCACCAGTCTTCCATGTGGTACCAAGTCAAAGGCCTTGCTGAAGTGCAGGTACAGGGTATCAACCGCCTGGCCTCCATCCAGTGCCTCAGTGACCCAATTGAAGAAACCTATCAAGTTTGTCTGGCATGATCTCCCTTGAACAAACCCATACTGCCAGTCATCCTGTAAACTGTTCTCCTGCATGAATGTTACTAACCTCTCTTTTATGATGGTCTGCCTCAGTTTAGACACAATGGATGTGAGGCTGACAGGCCTGTAATTCACCAGTTTGTCTCTAGGCTCTCTCTTATTAACTGGTACCACATGAGCCATCCTCCAATCCATTGGAACATATCCTGCCCTAAGGGAGATGTTGAAAACACCAGTCAGGGGTATTGCCAGTACTTCTGCAAGCTCCCTCAGCACCCAAGGGTGTAATCAATCTGGCCCAGGTGCCTTATCGGTCCTTACTGATTTCAGACCCTTGAGTACCCTATCTACTGGGATGTCACAATCAGTTATCCCTTCCCCCCATCTTTCCCTTTGTCTGTGGGGTTGATCCATCACTTTCACTTGTAAAAACCGAACAGAAGTGCTCATTTAGCACCTCAGCCTGTTCAACATCTTTTTCTGGCCACCCAACTCCATTCCTGATTCTAGTTGTCTGCTGCCTTACATTTCCTTTCTCCCTGATATACCTAAAAAATTATTTCTCACCTTTCCTTATCTCTTGTGCGAGCCTCATTTCTTTCAAGGCCTTGGCTGCTCTAACAATCCTGGTCACCTCCCTTGATATTGTGACATGTTTGTCCCATCTGCTAGCTTTCCAGTCCTTTTATACATCCTGAAGGCTGCTCTCTTCTCCCATACGCTCTCCTGCACTACCTTAGTCCACCAATTGGGCTTTTTGGACCTCACTTTCTTGCTGGCACTAGTGCTGTACGTGTTCGTCACCTGCAATAGGCCTAGCTTAACAATTTCCCACTTTTGGTGGGCATCCATATCCGGTCTTATTGTGGCTACATGCTCCTTCACTATGTCTGCCATCCTGCCAAAATCAGCCTTGCCTTCAGGAAATCCACTATGCTGATTAAGCTCCTAATCACCTCCTTTCTCATGTCCAGGGTGAACGAGACTGCACTGTGATCACTCCCTGCCAGGGGGTACTCGACTTTTACATCTTGTATCTGGTCCACATCCGATAGGATCAAGTCCAGGATGTGTCCCTCCCTGGTCACTTCATTTACCTTCTGCATGAGAAATGCATCTTGGAGTCCATCCAGTAGGACCTGTTCTCTAGAGCTAGTGGATGTCTTTGTGCTCCAGTCCACCCCCGGGAGATTAAAGTCACCAAACACCACCACCCTGTGCTTTTGGAAATGTTCAGTGATGTTTGTCAGCAATTCATTGTTTATGTCCTCTGCCTGCCAAGGAGGCTGGTATACAACTCCTAGTCTCATTTTTCCCGCACTTCCATTGTAGATGTTTGCCCACAAAATCTCTGCCCTCCCCTACTCCCCTTCCTCCTGATTGCATGCTATTGCCTCCTTAATATAGACCGCTACCCTTCCCACCTTTCCCCCCAACTCTGTCCTTTTTATATAAGGTATAACCTGGGATATTTTGCTCCCAGTCCTGATTCTGGTTTGCCCAGGTCTCTGTAATGATAATCACAAAAGACATCAGCAGCATCCGCACACAACATACAGTGCTGCCTAGTGTCAGGTTCCAGAATTACTGATATTATCCTGATACGACTGTCACAATGGTCCCTATTCATTAAAGTGCAGAAAATGTGCACAAATGTGATATAACATGGGTGCACAGCTGCACACCCCAGCTGGCTGAACAAACATACAACATTCACATACAGCTGCACTCCTCAGCTTGGAAATCCAATTGCAAAAGACTTTATTTTAACAGTTTAAAAAGGGGTGCTGCACAGCAAAGTGCTGTATACTTTATACATGGCAGTATGTTTTTAAACTGTTAAAATAAAGTCTTTTGCAATTGGATTTCCAAGCTGAGGAGATCAATTTTTTGCTACTGATCCTGATCCATTTAATATTCGCACCCTCTTTGAGCTGCAGAGCTGTTTTGCACCTTTGAACATTCACATACGCGTGCAGTGGGAGCCGAGGAAGAAGCATGACCAACGAATGCACACAGTGTCGCACATGGGGACAGCATATTGCCCAAACATATGCGTCCCCACCCCTTGATCTCACCATATATGGGCATGCATGAATCCTTGTGTGGACACCAGGAAGAGAATACCATGATGGAGGAGTGCACAACAGCAGGAAACAGAGACAAAGGTGCTGCACCTGTGGCACACAGACCCTCACAAGTAGTTGCATGCTCAGGTCATGGACGGGCTGTAGGCCATAAATGGTACACCTTGTGTGATACCACTAGATCCATTTCCAGCAATTTCACAGGCATCCAGGTGACAGCCATGGTGGCAGACATCTGTATCAACTATGGGGTGCTGTACGGTGCTGAGTCCTTGAAAACCCTAGCCGAGATCAAGACTCGGATAGTGCTGGACATCCAGGCTGTTGTCAATGTGGCCAGTCAGGAGGTACAGCCACTTACAGTTATAAAGCACAAGTGGCATGACCATGAAACGAAAGCTGACTGCCATTGAATGGGCACAGCAGGATACAGGTTGTGGCCTGCCCGAACAAGTGCCCACCATTTCACCCATGGAAAGGATGGTGACTGACACCCTCTCTGAGGTCAGCCTACACAGGGAGATGGAGGGCATTAACACCTTGCTAGGTATGTGGCACAGTGCAGTGGCACAGGGTGGGGGGTATATGACTGAACAGCATGACCAGCATCAATGTCTTCTACTCTGCAGATCAGGAGACTGCAGCCATCACCTATGCATATGCCTCTGGCAACCTCTGTGGAGGAGGAACCACAGGGGGGGATATAGTCACGGATAGGGCAGGAATGTGGACCGTATCATGACCAGCTGAACACATGCCAATACCTGCTGATGCACCAGCAAGAAACTACACAATGTACTCTCACCCATTGGTTCAGCACAGGGAACACAGGACTCGGTGGTGCAGATGGGCATCCTCAAGGACAAGGCCATGCTGGAGACACCAGAGGCCACACAGGACCTGGATCAGACACCCATCAGGAGCCAACAAATGACTCCCTGCCCTGAACCAATCCCACAGCCACTACACAGCCGGTCACCCAGTGTTGTGGGACTGGGCACTGAGAAGCAGTCAACACAACCCTACACGCCCAGCCACGCAGAACGACCAGCCATCCCACACACATGACCCAGGGATGCAGGGAGCAACCATGCCACCCCTCAAGGGAAAGCTAACAGTAGGAATGAGGGGCCCTCAGCAAGCCTGACCCACCAGGCACACAGGACAACACTATGATCTGTCATGTAGACCATCTATCCTGAACTGCACCAGCTGGAGTGGGACCTCCTGCAGGCACAGTGGGAAAACACTGAGACCCCAAGGGACCTAACCACTGAGGTGCACTGAGCTGAGATGTATCAGTGAAAGAATACAGGACATCCTGGAGCAGAAAGTGGCCCATCTGCTGTCTAAGGTTGGCACAGCCTATCAGGAAGTCCCCATGGTAGGCCAGGTTGTGGCATCCCAGATGCCAACAAGCACACACCCAGGGTCCGAGGCACAGTTGCATGTCACCACCCCACTGACACAGGCAAGCACCCTGGATGCCATGGCACAGGGTACTAAGACACACCGGCAGCCATCCAGCTGCCCACAGGCTCAAAGACACTTGTGCAGGGTGCAGACATGGAGTCATCTACCAGCCCACCAAGGACACAGAAGATGAAGACTGGCACAGTATCCCAGGGGTCTGATGCCACCTGCATGCCAGTGGGAGACACACAGGGACAGCAAGGCCCAATGCCGTTCATAGACTGTAGGCCACCTGGGGGAGGACAAGGCAAAAGCAACACCATGCCACCTAGGCTCACACTCCTCTGCAAGTCTGGGGAGTAAAACAACCAGGATGCCGTAAGACAACCTACACACACTGCACAGTGGCACTTCTGCACTTGCAAGTGCCCCCAGTACAGCCCTATCACACAGCTCTGCTGACACCCCCGTCCCAGTCCTCTCCCAGGAGCACACTGTATGACCCTGCCCCCTGGTCGGGTGACACATCTATGAACCCCAGCCCCCTGGGGCAGGGGCTACATCTGTGCACCCTGCCCCCTGTGATGGGGGACCTACCATTGCTGCCATCATAACTGATCCACTGCCACACGACCCCCCTACATAGCCTGAAACAGCCAGCGCATTATGTAACTCACACTGCCCCCCCAACACCCACCCACCAATATGGACAGTACAGCACAGCACACATGGGATGGGACACTCTCTCCCCTAACCCTTTAAGGGCACTCAGGATGTATAGACTTCATCACTGTGCCACTATGGTGTACACCTTATCTCCTGAACAACCAACCCACGAGTGCAAGGTGTGCCACTCAGCCAGACAGTGTCTCAGGACAACAGTGCTTTGGGTCATCCCCTTCCTATCACCCTGTGGGACCGTACCGTGGTGTTCAGGCAGGGTAACCATTTGTGCATGACCATTTTATGCTGCATGGCGTATGTGGTATGATACCATCAGCATTACTAACTTTCTGACAGTTGATGTTGTGGAATCCCTTTCTGTTTTTGTATGCCTCCTCGTCCATGGTAAGTGCTATGATAGGCCCATGGATACAGACTACAGCACCCAATATATTGGGCAGGCCATGTATGGTGTGGAATATCTCCTTCATGGCACAGATTTCAACATTGGATGTGGGGAACTGTATGTGGTCACTCATGATGGAGTAAGGTGTCCATGACCTGGTGCAGGACCCTTGACATGGGTGACTGTCTGACACCTGTGACAACCCCTGCCACTTTCTGGTAGGACCCCCTGGCATGGTGTAACAGGGTGCGCAGGATCTTTGTTTCGAAGAACATGGCATATGACCTACATTTCATGGTTCCAGCTGATCCCTGAGCATGTGGCAAAGGCTAGAGATCATATCGTGGTCCAGGCAGAACTCCTCCATGCGCTGTGCATCAAAGTGGCACATGGCCTGAATATCCAGGGCCTGTGTGATCTCCTCAGAGCCCTTTCCATCTCCCATTCACCATCCCACATGAGAACATTTATGAGTAGTCCGGGCCACATCTTCTGGACCCCTGTGTGGTCGCAGCACCTCTTGTTTGGACAGCTACAACTCACTATACACTGCACTGTGCACTGTGTTGAGCACCTGCTACCACATTGGCAGGCCCCCTTTAAGTGGTGCATAACCTGACATGCCCATGGGGTCACGCACATCAGTGGGCATCAACACCCAGCGTGCAATTCTGTGACTCGACTTGGCAGTGGCAGGTATCCTGGAATTCTGCAATATGTCTGCACCTGAGGTTGGGGATGGATATACAAGCTATGGTGGGTGTCCTCCACTGCCTTCACCACTGACCCCTGGGGGGGAACATTTGTGATGCGTTGGAGCCAGGGTAGGTAAGTGGATGTGTTCATACCAAACTGTGTGCTACTGTCATGTCCATGTCCCACAGGTATGCCTGTTCCATGTTGCACGCTCTACAGCGGTGTTATCCTTCTTCTGTCCACCACAGGTGCTCCTGTGTGCTGTGACATATGTGGTACTCCCAGTGTTGGTGTCCATGTGTGTCTGGCTGTTGTGTGCTGTGCTGCTAACCTGTTGCTTTCCTCTTGTGTCTCCACAGGAGTTACATGGGTGACCGGATGTCTTGGTGTTAGAAAAATGGGAGCATCTGGATGGGGCTGTGTTGCTGGTTGTAGCACTGCATTGGCAGAAGATTCCCCTCTACCTATCCTATTTCATCTCCTGGTGGTTGGGCTCCCATGATGTCTACTACATGGATGAGGTAGAGGAGTTGTGGTGGATCTCAGAGCCCTCCTGGATATGTTGTGCTATTGACTGTGGTGCATATGTGTGTCTGCTATCGTCAGCATTGTTCCACTATATCCCCATCATTCATGGCTGTCTTCTGTCTGCTGTCTTCCTGGGTATTGTGAACCACTAAGGTAACTCATCATAGACGTGAAGGGTACACCACCACCACTCCACTAGGGTCCAGTGGTGACTTGGAAGATGCTGAGAACTGGAGGGGGGCATGTTTGGATTGGGGATGGGTGTGGCCTGTTGGAGCCCTGTGTTATTGTTGACACATTTAATTAATATGTATTTTACTATGCATACTTGTGTCCTCATCATTCTGGGTGGTTGTATGTCCACCATCTGTGTATTTGGGGGTGACTTGGGGCTCTTTATTACACATTTCTGCTAGCAGTCCATGGCACCTGGTGCTGCCTGTCGGAGTGTGCCTGAGTGTGCCATGGGGGGTCCACTATTCCTGCATCCACCTCTTTGGTTTGTGCCATGCTTACACTATTGGCATGCACTGGTGGTTCCCATGGTGGGGCAGCCTTCTGGGCCATGGGGTGTCTCTGTGTTCATCACAGGTGGAAGACTATGTTTGCTGGCAAAGGTACCTAGCTTCACCTGAGCTCTTTTCTTCTAGGTTTTCTTTAAAGGACAGAGCAAGGAGCAGCATTATCAGAGCAAGAAGAAACATTAAGGCTTATTTTGGCTAAGCAGATTTACTGTGTGCTACTATTTTGTTTTTATGCTTACAGGTTGTGCTTACAGGTTTTGCTACTGTTTTTTGCTTACAGATTACTGCTTTATTGTTCTCTGATTCTAAATGTTTTTTCAGGGTATATTTTCTGCTTATTTGTTACAGGGTGTGCATACAGGTTTGCTATCATGTTATGCTTACAGATTACTGCTTTATTTTCTCTGATTCAAATAGTTTCGATGCAGGGTATATTTTCTGTGAAATTGTCACAGGTTGTGCCTACAGGATTTTTTTACTGTGTTGTGCTTACAGGTGCTACAGTTTACTGTTTTATTTTTCTCTGATTGAAATTGTTTTTTTCAGGGTGTATTATTTGCTAAATTGTTACAGGTCGTGCTTACAGGTTGATACTGTTTTGTGCTTACAGATTACTGCTTTATTTCTCTGAGTCAAAGTGTTTTTTGCAAGGTATATTTTCTGTTAATTTGTTACAGGTTGTGCTTACAGGTTTTGTTACTTTTTGTGCTTACAGTAGCCACTACAAGGCTAAGGGGAATAGGAAGCTCTCTGCTGCTCTCACACCCCTCCTAGCCATCTGCTATGAGCCATCGCTCAAGGTTAGGCATCGCTTGATCTTCGATCAGAAGAGCAGGTCCCCCACTCTCACTGATACTTGCAATCACAGATAGCCTGTAGTGACTCACTGTTAAATTAGGATACAGGGCATTTAGTGCAGTGGAAAGGGTTGTAATCACTTTTCCTTCCTTCTCCCACATAGGCACCTACCTGGAAACTGAGCAGGAGATGGAAAAACACTTGGCATTTCCTCCTATTTGAGGGGCAGTTGGCAGTGGGCTGACCAGTAACTCTAGACTCACATACCAGGGAAACTCTTCTGATTGTTTTTGTAGCAGGGACAGTCGAACTACCCACCCACCCTGCCCCTAATCCCACCCTCCCCAGGTGCTCCACCTTTATAGTTCTGCACTTCCTGCCTTTCCTAGGAGGAGGTGGTACATCAGCTCAGCATTCCCAATCAAAGCCAAATCACACCACTCCCTGTATACTAGGATACAAACAGCAACTATTAGCTATTAACTGCCATCTACAGGCACCAGCCAGAGTGGAACTTTGGCTATATCTAGGAAAGCTATAGTCTAAAAAAAACTCTCTTTCCTCCTACACATCCTTCTCTCTCTCTCTCTTTCATCCTACACTGTGGCTATTCCTAGGAAAACTATATTCTAAAAAAAAACTCTTTTTCATCCTACACATCCTTCATTGTCTCTGATTACCCTGAAACCCAACAGGTAACATCATCCTCGTGCATACCTAATGTGTATAATGTTGAAACTAACAGGCATGGACATAGTGCACTGTAATCACTATGGCATACTCTATTACAAGGCCTGGATCCAGGTAGGTCATTGCTCCACATTCTCGGCCATAAATTACCTCTGAGCTCAGCTCAAGGAGGCATGGACAACAATTTCCCACCTGAATCGGTTATTGCAGCAGACCACAGAAGCTTGGTCACTGCCCCAGCACTTACATTGCCCTGATGTTTTCCCTCTGCTGCCAAGGACAGCTTATCCAGGGGTGGCAGGTAGTGCAAAGGTGCAAAGCCCACCACAAAAGGGTTCAACAGGCAGACAATAGTCATAAAACAGAAATTTAGCTGTGGAATGGGTTTGTCCCTCTGGCAAGTGCACACAAGGAACCAACCTGCTGCTCAAGCCAGGGGTCTAAGATGCAACAACACAAATCAGGCATCAACACAAAACCTGAGCACTGTGAGTAGTAGGAACACACAAGGGTCTCAGTCACACTTACTTAAGGACATTGACTTTGGCCCAAGGAAGGAGGAGTTGTTGTACCACCCACATCTACGGGACAAACCCACAAAGGCAATCACTCCCATAAGGTGAAAAAACAAACTGCTTATTCTGGGGGACTCCATGATTTGAGGGGATTGAATTGCACCTAAACAGGATCAACCAATTGGAGATCACAGTCAGATATATCCCTGGGGCCACAGCAAGAAGGGATGCAGGCCAACTTGAAAAATACATCCATAAGGAGGAAGATATTAGGGTCACCACTGTTCACCTAGGCATGAACGATATTGCCAGCCAGTCCATCAAACAGGTCAAGGAGTAAATCTCACAACTGAATAATAGACTGTCCTCTTTTTTCCCCACCCTGGCCTTCTCTGAGGCACCCCCAGAATGGGAGAAAGGAGAAGAACAGAGACAAGTTAGAGTCACTGAAATCAAAGAACTAAATGCATAGCTCAGCATGTGGTGCTCAGAAAAAGGGTACTCCTTCATTGGTGACTGGAAGGAATTCTGGGAAAGGACATACTTTAAATTTGATGGCATTCACCTTACCAAGGAGGGTGAAAGGGCACTTGGACAAAAATGTGATATATTTGCCAGTAGTTTAAACTAGAAAGTGGGGAGGTGGTGGTCAGATGGGAGCATGAAAGCAGAATCCCTGACACCCCCTCCCCAGAGACAGGCAACAACACCTCATATCGGCCACAAAGGTGAAAGCAAATAGAACACGGTAACGTCACTCATGGGATACGACACTCATGGGAACAAAGGAATAAGGATGCCAGTGTATGGTAAGCAATGGTAAAAAATGCCAGGAGTCTAGCTAACAAAGTCCCAGAACTCTCAACCACAGTGGTGGAAGCAGGAATGGACAGGGTCGCAGTAACTGAGACATGGCTAAATGAGAGCCATGAGTGGGCTGTTGCTATCCTGAGTTACAGGTTATTCAGAAAGGACAGAGAGGGCTGAAATGGGGGGGGGTTGCATTGTATATAAGGGATGACTGCTGCGGTGTTTGTGGATCTGATCAAGGCATTTGACCTGATAGATCATAAGCTTACTTATTGTAAGCTTATTGAATTGGGTTTTTCTTGCTCCTCTGGAGCTTGGATAGGGGACTATTTGAGAGGTTACAGGTGGTTAAGAATGATTCTATTGAGTCCCCTGGACTCCCATAGAATGTAGGATTCCTCATGGGTCCATTTTGGGCCCTTTATTATTTTCTTTGTACATTAATCAATTATTCTTTGTTAGTTCTGGGTGCAAAATTTTACCTTATGCTGATGATTTAATTTTGTTTTATCAGGCTAATTCTATTTCTACTCTTTCCACTAAAATTCAATCTGATGTTCATATTATTTGTGAATGGCTTGTTGACAATTTGATGGTTCTTAATTCAAAGAAAATCAAATCAATGATTTTTGGAACCAATTCCACGTTAAAAACTAGACCCTGTCTGGAAGTTTATGACTTGGATGGTATTATATTTGAACAAGTACAGCAAATTAAGTACCTTGGGGTTTTGTTGGATCCTGCACTTAATTTTTCTTTACAGGTTACTACAGTCAGCAAGAAAGTTAACCAAAAATGAGGCATACTTTTTAAATGTAAATCTTATTTAACCTTTGAAACCAAGAAGGGCATAGCATTTGGTACCCTTCTTCACCTGAATTGTGTTGCTGGTATTTATTTTAGGCTGGGAACCAGGGAATCAAACATTCTCTCTGTAACATTCAATAATATTTGTCATTTTATTTTGTTAGTTCCTTATAGCACCCATTCATGTGATTTATATTCTCAGCTAGGATGGCTTCCCTATAACCTCTGTATTGAATATTTGTTTTGGTTTAACCTTTAAAGCTATTCATAAGTGTTCCTCTCTTACCTTGTCTATGCTGAGGGCTTCTGACAGAGTGTTGCTTGAAACTACTTTGTGTAAACATAAACTTGGGTCCTGAGCTTTTAGTAATTCTGCTCCATTTTACTGGAATGCTTTGTTTATTTTTGTTTGTATGATTAATTCTAAATCTTTGTATTTTTTATTTTTGTGCAAATCTTTTTTATTCAATAAGTCATGCTGTATTTGTTATAGATGAATGTGTTAAATGTTGATGTATGGTATTGTTGTTGTTGCTTGTTTTTTGTAATCCTGGTTGGATCTGAAAAAGGGTCTCAGTCCAGATTCCTTACCAGGTTAACAAATGAAAAATAAATAAAAAAAAAATAAAGGCCATGGAAGTCCAAAGAACTCAGGGAGAACATGAGGCTGTATGGGTCATTCTCAAACCTGGCACAAACTCAGCCCTCAGACTGGGAGTGATTTACTCTTCAGCATTTTCTTAAGTGACATCACTGTGGGGTGGGAAGGTGAGTCTGTTTGAAGATGACACAAAGATCTGCAGCAGTGTGGACACTGCTCAGGGAGTGGAACAAATGAAAAGTGACCTGCTCATTCTAGAAAAATGGTCCAACATGTGGCAGTTAAAATTTAATGCAAAACAATGCAAAGTAATGCATCTGGGCAGAAGCAACTCAGGGATGGTCGAGGGGAGCAGCTAACAGCCACCAAACAGAAGCGGGATCTTGGGGTCATCATCTCTGATGATTTAAAAGTGGTCAATGTGAAAAAAATGGTGCAATAAGACAACAAAATGCTGGGGTGCATAGGAAGGGGCATCACAAGTAGAAAGAGGGAAGTGATCATGCAACTATACAAGTCTCTGGTACGGCCTCACCTTGAGTACTGCATACAGTTCTGGAGGCCTTATCTCAGGAAGGACTTGGCTAGACTAGAGACATCCAGAGGAGGGCAACAAAAATGGTACAAGGGCTCCATGAATTGCCACATGAAAGCAGATTATTGCAATTCAACATGTACTCACTGGAGCAGCGCAGAGATAGGAATGACATGATAGAGACACTCAAGTTCCTGAAGAGCATAAACAGAGTCCCTACCCAGGAACTCTTTCTGACCAATAGCTCCACAATGACAAGGGGTCATGAAATTAAATTAAAGCAAGGGAGGTTCCAGGGTAACATGCGTAAGTTCTTCTTTATGGAAAAGGTGGTGGATCCATGGACTAGCCTACCTGCAGAAGTCATTGACTCCAAAACAGTAGGGCAATTCAGATCTGCTTGGGATAAGCTTAAGGGGATTGTCTCTAAGAAACTCTAAGGGGGGGTATCACTCGGCAGACTAGATGGATCTTTGGCCCCTGTCTGCCGTCACGTTCTATGTTTCTATGTTTCTGTCACCGTGTTTGCCATGTATGGTGGTAATCCGCACTGGCTTGGGTCTGGGTTCAAACATGGTCCACACACACCTGTTCTGGCAGCCATGTCCCTGATAGGGGGGCATTGCATCCATGGTATCCTGTCTACTTTCCTGTATTCCAGGGGCACTGTTTGGATGCATGGGTGGGGGGATGAATTGTGTGGAATGTTGTGCCATACTGTAGGTTTCATATAGGGGATAATGGCTGGGGATCGGGTGATAACCACGCTGTAATCACCTTGAGTGGTTGCTAGGGCAACATGGTAAACCTCGAGAGCGCAGCTCGAGAGGTTTACTGTAGCCCTAGCAACCACGAGAAGTGATTTCAGCGTGGTTGTCACCCAGTCCGTAGCCATCATCTTTTATAGTGTATGGTCAAAAAAAACCTGTTTGCATTCTATGTGTGAGAATTATGGAACTCTGGTGCATTCTTTTTTGTTATGCCACTGTTTGAAAGTTCCAAAATGTGGTTAACAACTTTTAAAATTCTAAACAGTGCATAACAAAGCTATGTGACTGCTGATTATGGTGGTTAATAGGCACTTACCCTACATTATATAGAAGATAATGGCTGGGGACTGGGTGATAACCATGCTGTGATCACCTCGAGTGGTTGCTAGGGCAACATGGTAAACCTCGAGAGTGCAGCTCGAGAGGTTTACTGTAGCTCTAGCAACCATGAGAGGTGATTTCAGCGTGGTTACCACACGATCCTCAGCAATCATCTTTTATAGTGTATGGTAAAAAAAAACACTGTTTGCATTCTATGTGTGAGAATTATGGAACTCTGGTGCATTCTTTTGTTATGCCACTGTTTGGAAGTTCCGAAGTGTGGTTAACAATGTTTAACATTCTAAACAGTGCATAACAAAGCTGTGTGACTGCCGATTATAGTGGTTAATAGGCACTTACCATACATTATATTCCATTTCTGTCTATTCCACTATATTGTGCCAGCTGTTCTGCACATTCACTGGTGCCAGTTTATGCCAAGTCCAGCACTGGGTGCCCTGATGGGTGTTGCCCTACATCCTGCATGCTGTGGTGTGCCCTTGCAGTGACATCTGCCTGGTGCTGTACTTGTGGAGCTGTGCATGATGGTCATTCCCTACTGCACCTTGTGTGCCTGTGTTAAGGAGCTGAGATTTACAGCTTCCCTCCACCTCATGTATTGCTGCATGCCCTAGCCCATGTGCCTGGGTGATTTAGTGCATGTTGTACATGTGTGTACAGCACCATGCAAACATCAGTACGTGGCCACACTCCAGCCATGCACATACTGTATCAGGTGTGTAGCTACACATCTGCCTTCCCTGCATAGGATGAAATGTCATTCATGAATGCTGCCATGGTGTAACATGAACAGTATACTGTTATATATCATTGAACACACCACTTATGCACCATGCATCTATGGACGGGGCTTCATGAATAAGCCCCAATGTCCTCAGCTTCATTTAGTTTTAGTGCTCAGTGTCACTGTTTTATTGCTATAAATATACATAATTGGAAGGGTTGTTAAAGAGTTAACAGATGGCATTTTGCAGAAACAGAACTATGCATGCCTTTGTCTCCACCACCCTTATAGCCTCAGAGGTTGCCAAGAAAGAGGAGTGGTTGGACCACGGTGGGCTCAGGGAGGGTGAGAGTGGTGGAACAGAGGCACATTCTTCCAGTTGTGCCTCTCCACAATTAATTCGACACTCTGGTGAAGCATGGTTCCTCTATGGAGGAACCTGCAGTGGAGACCAAGGAGGATGCTAGGAACCTCCACAATGGAGACCCACAGGAGGGTGTCCAGGATACCAAAGGGGAAGGAAACAACTCCCTGTGGGGGACTCAGTTGTTGGGGGGTAGAACTGTGGGAGGGAGGGGAAAGGGAGGTAGGGTGCCTGCCAGGCACCGAGGCTTGGAAGGACAGGAAACAAATCCTCAGGATCGTGGGAGCAGCAGCAAGGGGGAGGGAGCTGGATGTCATTATCCACCTAAGGATGAATGACCTGGCTGAGAATGGGATCAGAGCAGTGCAACAGGAGTTTGTGGAGTTGGGGAGGGGCCTTAGACAAGTAGCACACACGGTAACTTTCTCAGAAGTGCTACCTGTCTATGGCATGAATGGGGCTAGGGCACTCTGCACCATATGATTCAATGACTGGTTGAAAATCTGGTGCAGAGCTCAGGGATTTGGCTTGGTTGGGGACTGGGGCTCCACCTGGAGGGATGCAGGCCTATACAGGTGCGATGGTCTGCATCTATCCTGGAGGGGAACCAGGATCCTAGGTGATAGGTTTAAATGATTCAATGGCAAGCATTTAAACTAGCCAAGGGGGGAGGCACTGAAGAGGAGAAGGGAAATCCTAGCCCCCCAAAAAATCAGGGTAATTAGTGAGGTAAATGCCAAGATACAGCAGTCGATAGGGAGAAGGGCAGAGGTAAATGGAGAAAAAGACAAAGGCAGTAGGGACAGGGATGGGGCAAAAAGAAATAAAGCCATAAAAAAATGGAAGGTAATGAGTATCAATGCCCATAATCTAGGTAAAAAGCTCCCTGAAATGGTGGCTTTGATGAAAGAGGGATGCCTGGATATTGTGGCAGTCACAGAAACATGGTACACAGAGAACCATGACTGGGATGTCAACACACCAGGGTACACAATCTACAGGAGGGACAGGGAAGGAAGAAGAGGAGGAGGAGGAGTAGCTCTGTATGTAAGGGAAGGGATGAAAGCAACAGCGCTAAAGGGTAAACAAGGAGGAGAGGAGGTGCTGTGGGTCACTCTGGAGACTGGAAATGGCTCCACAGTCCACGCAAGGGTTGTATACAGACCCCCATCACAGGGGGAGGAAATGGACAAGGAAATGATAGAAGGCATCCTTGGGATGGCAGAGACAGGGGAGATATTGCTGGTGGGGGACTTGAATATGCCAAATGATGACTGGAGCACCTTTGCTGCAGCCACGTCCAAGAGCAGGGCCATTCTCAATGCCCTACAGGGGGCATGCCTCAGACAGCTAGTTTTGGAACCCACTCTGGATACAGCAATCTTAGACCTGGTACTCTCAAATGGGGACGGAGAGAGGATCTCAGATCTAGAAGTGGGTAGCCATCTGGGAACAAGCGACAACCAAACAGTGTGGTTCATGATAAACTTAGCTGTAGAGTCAAGCCACACAAAACTGAAAGTACTGGACTTCAGGAGGGCTGATTTTGTCAAAATAGGAGAGTGTCTCAGAAAAGCACTAGCAAACAAGCGAGAAGGTGGGGTGGAGCAACAATGGGGAAACATCAAAACCACCATCACAGAGGCAACAAACCTTTGTATGAATCAAATAAACAAATCAAAATGAAAGAAAAAAACACTATGGTTCTCAAAAGAAGTGGCAGGGAAGGTAAGGAAGAAAAAGATAGCATTCAGGAAGTATAAGGAAACACAGAAGGAACAGGACAGAGAACTGTACCAGTTAAAACAGAAGGAAGCGGGTATAGCAGTCAGAATAGCAAAGGCCAAACCGAGGAAAAGATAGCCAACTCAGTTAAGAAGGGGGATAAAACCTTTTATAGGTACATTAGGGTGCAAAGAAGGACTAAGGCAGGGATACTGAGGCTGAACAAAGAGGAAGGTGGTTGGGCAGAGAGCAACAGTGAAAAAGCAGGGATACCGAACAAATACTTCTGCTCAGTATTCACAATGGAAAAGCAGGGGGAAATACCTAATCCAGTCAATAGAAGCACTCTCGATAGGAGTGGATTGATATTAGTCCTTTCACAGAAGAAAGGGTTCTGAAAAAACTCTTAAAACTGAAGGTGGATAAAGCAATGGGGCCTGATGGGATTCACCCCAGAATTCTAAAAGAACTAAGGGAAGAACTAGTAACACCACTGACTACCCTTTTTAATAAATCATTGGAGGGGTGTGGTACCTGAGGACTGGAGGAGGGTGGATGTGATTCCCCTTCACAAAAGTGGGAGCAAGACAGAGGCAGGAAACTACAGATCTGTCAGTTTGACATCAGTGGTAGGGAAAATGATGGAATCACTTCTGAAGGAAAGAATTGTTGAGCACCTAGAGGCCAGTGGGGCACAGGACCCAAGGCAGCATGGATTCACAGTGGGAAGGTCATGTCAGACAAATCTAATTGATTTCTTTGACTGGGTGATCAAAGCAGTAGACCAGGGAGGTGCTGTGGACATTGCCTACCTAGACTTTAGCAAGGCATTTGACACAGTCCAGCACAAAAGATTAATAGACAAATTATCCAGCCTGGAACTGGGTCCCAGGGTGGTTGCCTGGGTTAAACACTGGTTGGACAACAGGACACAGCCGGTAATAGTAAATCGAGTCCACAGTGAAGAAAGGAGGGTTACTAGTGGGGTACCGCAGGGTTCAGTACTGGGGCCGGTCCTTTTTAATGTCTTTATAAGTGACATTGCAGAGGGACTGGAAGGGAAAGTATGTCTCTTTGCAGATGACACAAAGATCTGCAACAGGGTTGATACACAAGGTGGGGTGGGAAGGATGAAAAGGGACTTTGCAAGGTTAGAGGAATGGTCAAATGTATGACAGGTTAGATTCAATGCAAAGAAGTGCAAAGTAATGCACTTGGGAAACAAAACCCAGGGAGAGAGTACACAATGGGGGGAGAGATACTGAGAACAAAAATGGAAAAGGACCTGGGGGTAGTCATATCAGATGACCTAAAAGTGGGCCAGCAATGTGAGAAGGCAGTAAGGAGGGCTGGGAGGATATTGGGATGCATAGGGAGAGGCATCACCAGTAGAAAACAGGAAGTTGTTGGCCCTCTGTACAGGCAGTTGGTAAGACTACATCTGGAGTACTGTGTATAGTTCTGGAGACCCCATCTCTGCAAAGACATAGACAGGGTGGAGGCTGTCCAGAGGAGGACAACCAAAATGATGCAGGGTCTGCATCAAAAGACATATGAAGAAAGTCTAAAGGAACTAAAGATGTATAGCTCCAAGGAAAGGAGGGAGAGGGGGGGACATGATAGAAACTTTCAAGAACCTCAAGGGAATCAACAAAGTCCAAGAGGGTAGCATCTTTCAGAAAAAGAGATGTGCAAAAACAAGGGGGCACAATTTGAAGATAGAGGGGGGGAATGGCTCAGAGGTAATGTGAGGAAGTATTTCTTCACAGAGAGAGTTGTGGATACATGGAACAGCCTTCCTGAGGAGGTCATAGAGTCAAAAACAGTGGGGGAATTCAAGAATGCAAGGGACAGACATAAGGCAATTCCTAGTGGTGGGTAGAAGGAAGTAGGCTGATGGTTAACTAGGATCTCCAGCTTATCTGTTAGGTAAGGAAATGGGCAGATTAGGTGGGCCCAGCGGTTCTTATCTGCCATCAAATTCTATGTTTCTATGTATGCTGGTAAACTGCAAGAAGCAACAAACACATTATTGGGCACTCACCACCTTGTTGAAGACAGCCACCACACTGTCAGAGTTAAAATGTAACTGTGATCATATTATTTAAAGGTGATTGGAAACAGTCTTTTACACCTTCAGATGTTCTCCTGCTGTCCTTTTAGCATCTATCCAATATTCTGATGTTTGTGACTTTTTTGTTATTAGTAATTTAATGTTGTTGCCTTTTTACTACCCTAAATCCCTCCCTCTTCTCAGTAGCTGCTGCTGTCTCTTTACATACTGCCTGAACATTCTGTGACATCAATAACACCATGCCAGGCCATTCAGATGAATAGTATGGAATGCTGTTATTAGTCTCGTAGAATGTCTTAGAAATATGAAATGAAAGAGCAGTAGCTAGTGAGGAGAGTGGAACTCAGTGTAGACCTGAGGGCACCCCAAAGCTAGATTATTTATATATATAGAAAATTGGTCAAAACATATCAGAATACATAACTGGCATGGAAAGGAAGATGGAAGGGCCGTTAACTATGTAAAAATCATTTCATATCTCTTTTGATATGCAGGGTGCAAAAATGAAAATTACGTACCTACCGTAATTCTTGATCTTCTCTTGTATCTTCACCATTCATTACTTCCTGGGTGTAAGGGAGGCGCATCTGGCACGGGAGCTTTTTTTTTTTTAAAACTTTGCTAATGGCACCGCCGAGAGTGACGCCATGCATCATGCAGCGAGGGGCTATGCAGAAGATCACCCTCCTCCAACTCAGTTCTGTGAGCCGGAGAGGCAAAAGCGAAGCAGAGAATAAAGATAGCGAGGCAAGATAGCCAAGGATAGCAAAGCAAGGAAGAATGAACTGAAAAGGAATAGTCATGGAGGAAGGACAGAGGAGATAAGAGTATCCCTAACCTAGGGACTGCAGGGCCTCCTTACCTGGGTGACTCTAGGAGGAGAGAGAAGGAGGGAAATGAGAAGAAGAAGAAGAAGAGAAGAGAGAGATGGGATGTTGAGGGGACCAGAATGCCCAAGGAGCCTAGTTAGCTTATGGCTGAAGGCTCGACTTAACAGGGAAGCAAGAATCCCCGGAGATAGAGCTGAAGAGAAGGTTCACCAAACCCACTAGACAGACTCAGGAGGGCATAGTCCTCATCCTCAACATGCCATTGTTTTGATAACCACTTCGGGCTCCTGGCCGTGGAAGGCCTTTAACTGGAGGACACCCGAGGAGGGAGAATAAAACCCCCGGCAGTATGAGAGCACTGCTCAGGGGTTTGGAAATGGAAACTGTAAGCCTTTCAGGAGTTCATAAGTACAGAAGTGGGACTCAGTCGGACTCGCCAAGGCAGGCCAGAGGCTTAGGCTGGCTGGGATTGGTTATGGTCAGCACTGCTTGTCTGTAAAACTGTCCGAGGACACTAGAAAGGAAACACCAATTATCAAAATCTGGTGAGAAGGGTCTGTCCTCTCATCTTACTTCTTGTTTGTTTTCTCTTTTTTTTTTTTTACAGATAATCACTTGCAGGCTAGGAGCGTGACCTGAATACCAAGAATGCTCTATGGCAGTCGAAGAGAGTTTCCTCAGCTTTTGCCTTTTTTTTACAAAAACAGACGCCTGGTCCTCCTCTGCAAGGCAAGAATTAGGAAGGGGAGGGTTTTGATTCTAGGGCTTAACAGCTGGAGCGGGATTGCAGGATCAAAACTGAATAGCCTGAGCCAGGCTAAAACCCAGAGGTATCTCGCCCGAGGGATGGCAAGAGATAGTTGTGCAGTTTGATCGCCAAGCAAATCCACTAGATGGCTCAAGAATCTTAGAGTAAATAATTTTTCTGGAGAATAAGAACCCCCCAAGAAATAGATTTTTTTTTTTGGAAAAATTGAGCAATTCTTCCCATTTTTTATAATTTTTTTTTATATATATTGCAGAGAGAGGAAGGAGACGGGAGGTGGAGAAGCCACAGGAAGAGGCCACTGAGGGGATGGAGGGAGGGTGTAAGTAATGAATGGTGAAGATACAAGAGAAGATCAAGAATTACGGTAGGTACGTAATTTTCATATCTTCCCTTGTCAATCTTCACCATTCATTACTTCCTGGGTGAGTACCAAGCTCCTCTTCCCCAGGAAGGGAAGAGGCCATACCCTGAGGGAACAAGACCCCCAGCCTTCTGTTGGTGAGAAACAGAAGGAGAAGACCCTGGCTCATTCAGAAAGCCTAAGTGGGGAAGAGCTAGAGGTGCCTCCCGAGGACGAGGAGACGGAGGGAGCCCTGTAAAAGTCTCCTAGCTCTAGAGGAGAAAAGACGGGTCCCCTGGAAAGTGGAGCAAATCACCCTACGCCGGGCCAGGGGTGACAACCTGGAAAGACGAAGCCATGCCGTCCTCCTGATGCAGATCGCTGTCCCCGCAAGCCTGGAAGCCACCTCACTGGCGTCGTGAGATGCCCTTGCTTGGTGTCTTGCCAGCTCCAGGCCTACCGCAGAGAGGGCAACGGCTTGTCTGGTTTGCTCCATGTCAGGCATTGATGCCAACAGCTGGAACATCATCGACCACAAATGCCGGTTGTAGGCAGCGTGGTGAGCCTGATGAGATGCAATACTGGCACTCGCACGAGAAGAAGAGAACACTCTTCGCCCCCAACGGTCAAACTGGAGAGAGTCCGGATCCGGTGGGCGGTTGTGCGCCAGGCAGCGGTGCCCAGAAGGAGTGTCTAGGTAAACCAAACTGGAGGGCGGGTTGGGAAGAGAACCTAGAGACTCTGAGGGGGCACAATACCTATTCTGACAGTCAGCCGGGGCTGGAGAAGAAGCGGCTGGGGACTGCCAGGACCGGATAGACGCCTCCTGGAAAGGGATAGGCCAGGAAGGTACCACCAAATGCTGGGCACTGAATTCACCAAGGAATTCTCGCGTCTCCCGTTCAGTATTGTCTCTCCGAACATAGGAAATCCAAAGATCCCTCACCATCCTCGAGAGGAAACGCTGATATTCAGTGAAATCAGCATCAGAGGAAAGATGAGTAGGTTTCCTCCCTCAGAGGAGGGAGACGAGGATGATGGGGAGCTGGATGTCCAGAGGATTCCTCGTGCAGTGGGGAGAGTCGAAGACCCGCCATGCATGTATCTAACGATGAGGGGAAGGCCACCGAGAACTCTTGAACTGCTCCCAGGATAACGGACCCGTAGGGCCGACATGGCCTGGGAGCGGGGGTTGTGAAGGCAGAGAGATGGGAGAGGGGCACCTCCGAGGAGGCAACTGCTCTCTGCAAGGGCTCTGGAATCCGGGGAAAGGAGCCCTAGTAGGAGGGATCCCGGATATCAGACCAGGCCGCAGAACGGAACTCTGGGGAAGCGGAGCCTGGAAGAGCCCTGGGGGAGAACCTCCCCTGTGACGACGCCGGGACTGCATGGATCCAGAAGGGCAGTCTGCACAAACGCCGCCGGAGGACACCCTAGAACCCTGGAGGGAGGGGCGAGGTTCCGCACTACGGCTCCTGGCCACCCCCCCTGAGGTGGCCAAAGAAGACCAAGTGGCAGACCCCCTGCCCCTCAACCCCTCAGACTCAGAGGCCCTCCTCCCGACCACAGCGTCCCCTGTCCCTAGAGGGGCAACAGCACCGTGGGTAGCTGTCACCGCCCTCCAGAGGAGGGCCTCCCCTCCGTCACCCCCACGCCTGCCCCGGGCCCCGCCACCCCCAGCCGGGGAACCCTCAGGAGACGGCGGAAGGGGGGACAGAGGGAGGGCCGCTGGCGCCGCTTGGTACCTGTAGCCACAGGGGACCCAGACCTCGAGAGTGGGGTGCCAGGATGGGTCCACGCTCAGTCATCGCCTCCGAGGAGGACGAGACCAGCTGGACCTCGATGCTGGCCACCCCAGGGGTCCCTGAGGCCACGGAGCCGCGAACGGCCCGTACCAAGGGTGACGCCGACCCCCCACACCAGTAGCAGCAGGCCTAACTCAATCCCCAACAGCGCCGCAGGCCCGCACCGCCAGGAGGAAGGACAAGGCCCAGGCGCTGCCGGGCGGCGTTGGAGGTGAGGCGGCACTGGCCGACGGCACTGAGGTTCATCGGCGCCGTGAACGGCGCCGAGCGTCTCAAAGCGGCACCGCCAACAGCGCCGCTTCGATCACCGGTACCGTGAACGGTGCTGGATCCAAAGTGGCACCACCAATGGCGCCGCTTGATCACCGCGCCGCAACGGTGCCGGATCCAAATGGCACCGGAACGGTGTCGACGATCACCGGCACCGCGAACGGTGCCGATCTCAAAACGCGCCGAAGGCGGCGGCCGAGGGTCCACCTGGGCCAGGCCCAAAGCCAAGGGCCTCGACACGGGGAGCCTGCACCTCAGAGGTGACTGCCGAGGCGGTGTTCGCGCCGCGCCCCGAAGGCACCACGACACTCCCCCAACACCGCTGAAGGGCCCTCCTCGGCAAGAAAACGAGGAGACCCTCCTCCTCGACCATATAGGCCCGGAGGGACCCGGGAGGGGCCTAACGACCTTGCCCGAGAATCCAGAGAGCGACGTTGTCCCCCGAAAGTCGGCGGGGCCTTGCCGAGCTTAAACGCTGCGGATTTCGAGGACGCGACGGTCCATCGAGAAACAGGTGTTGCACGAATCCATATCATGGTTGGGTCCCAGGCAATGAAGGCAAACGTCATGCCAGTCCGAAGTCGAGAAATGCTCACAGGAGCACCGACGCATAGGGGCGCGGCCCGTCTTGGAAAAGCGCTTAGCTCCCGAACCGGACATAACGCCAAAATAACAAGGCTAAAACACAGCAAGAAACACACCTGGCGCCAGATAGAAAAGGAACAGTCTTACTGATCGGCGCGAGTGGAAGAAAACAGAGTCGGCAAACACGATTAAAATGACCGCCACTCGCAACAGGTGCTGCCTCGATGGCGGGAGAAACAGAACTGAGTTGGAGGAGGAGTCGTCGCTACTAACGGCCGCCCTCGCAAGATGATGCATGACGCTACTCGAGGGTGGTGCCAGTAGCCAAAGTTTAAAAAAAAAAAGCTTCCGTGATTGGTGCGCTGCCCGCTTACACCCAGGAAGTAATGAATGGTGAAGATTGACAAGGGAAGATCTCACAGATGCCACTGTAACCATTCAGTTTTTTTTTCACACTGAATTTATTAAAGAGCACCCATGCTTCTGTTTGGAGTGTTAGATATGAATTGCCCCACAGTTGTTGTGATTTTGTCATGTTTGGATGCTTTAATGCTTTTAATGCTTTTAGTGACCGTATCCTATTATAAAGCTACCTTTATGCATAACTAATCTGCAAATAATGCAATAAGCTCATTTAGAGATGTACGTATGCATGATAAATGTGGTCCCATGTTTTTGCTGTTCTGTGTAGAGGTGTGCAAAGTCACAAAATTTCACTCCATGGAATATTTCACATTGAAGTACAACCTCGCAAAATATTCTTCTGGGCAAAGTAGGAATTTCATAGAGAATTGTGTCAGCTTCATGGGCAAAATAAATTGGAATCTCATTAGATTAAACACCAAGCGTTGCATTCACAAAGTCAACTTCGTCGGCAAATTTTGCTGCAAACTGGCGAGGTTCGCTAAGTATTGTGGGGGTTGGAAGTCACATGTGGCTGAACAGCCAATAGAGAGCTCAGGGGATCATTTCTCTGTGCAGTTGAGAGAGAGAGAGAGAGAGAGAAAGAGAGCGAGAGACTGAGGTGAGAGGAGCTGCTTCTCAATCAGAGCAATTTGTGGAGGATTTTCCTAAATATTGACTTTTAAAACATTTTAAATCTTGTCTGTTGAGTGCAGGATACAATTTTAGGTGTGTTCTAGACTGAGTGTGTGACAGTGTGAGTAAGTGTGTGTGTGTTTTGATTTGAATCCCCTTGAGCCCCGCCCCCACCCCTGCCTCTTTGAGTTTTGCAGTCTCCCTCCTCTTCCTTTTTTTAATACTTTGGGCTTTTAAAATATAAAATGCTTTCTATCCTTTATTCCTTTCTCTTGTAGCTATCCCCACACACATTTTGAACAGCATAGCAGCAGTTGTGTCCTTCCCACCTTGTGTCTGTGTTACCCCGAATCCATCTTTTTACCCTAGTAAGCTGTGGCAGCATGCCCAACCAGTTGCTGTGTCCCTTCTGTGCGGTGTGAGACATAGCACCCTAACTTAACAGTATTCAGGACTAATTTTTGTAGGATTTTACTGAATTTTCCCATTACTGAAAACACTAGTGGTATCCCTTCCCCAGACTGTGTTACTGCTCTGTTGGCAAAGTATGTCATAGCTTTATAAATCCATCTAATAATCACTCGGGTACACTACCGAACCTGTTGTTGTACCCACGTGTGCTGCTGTGAAAAATAGTGCCCAAATGTTTTTCAGACTGATTTTTGTAGGATTTCACTAATTGATCCCATTGTTGAGAACACCAGTGGTATCCCTCCCCCAGACTGTGTTACTGCTCTGTTGGCAAGGTAGGTCTCAGCTTTATAAATCCATCAAATAATCATTCTAGTACCCTACAAAGCCTGTTGTTGTACCCCCCTTTGTGTGGTGTGAGACACTTTGTCCAAACATAACAGTGTTCCAGACTGATTTTTGTAGAATTTCAGTGAATTTTCCCCTGTTATTGAGAACACCAGTGGTATCCCTCCCCAAGACTGTGTTACTGCTCTGTTGGCAAAGTGCATCCTAGTTTTATAAATCCATCTAATAATCTCTCTGGTACCCTACCTGACCTGTTGTTGTACCCCCGTATGCTGCTGTGAGAAACAGTGCCCAAAAGTAAGTTTTTCAGACTGATTTTTCCAGGATTTCACAAAATGTTACCCTGTTATTGAGAACACCAGCAGTATCCTTCCCCCAGACTGTGTTACTGCCCTGTTGGCTAAGTACGTCCCAGCTTTTGAAATCCATCTAATGACTTGGGTTGCCGGGAACCCTACCTTCTGTTGTTCTACCCTGTGTGCTGTGAGAAATAGTGCTCAAAAATAACAGTTTAATGTCTGTGTTGCCAAACCTTAAACAAAAAAAGAATGCCAGCAAAGAGAAACAAGAAATGGAGAGGAGCAAGTTACACAGGCAAGACTTCAAAATCATTTGTGAAAAGTGGTGCAACTGAAATGGTGAAAGAAGGACCATCTTGTGATGTGGAGTTGCCATCAACAAGTTCTACGTGCTCTGGGATGGGTGCTGTTAGCAGTAGTGGTGTTAGTGTCCATGTTCTGCAGGATGCCCTACTAGCAGCTGGACTCAAATCTTTGTCCTCACAAAGATGGCTGTCATTAATCCAATAGCTATAGTCTCAGAGCAAGCATTGTACAATTTGAGTCAGGCAGTACATGGAAGTGCAGCCATAGCTATTTCAAATTTTCAATGGCAACTGTTTGTGGAAGCTCAGTTCCATCCAGTTTCTGGTGCTCTGAGAAGCACTGCCAGTGCCAGCTTCATGACTCATGTCACATCATGATTAACCATGTTCACGGTCATCATGAATCACACCACTTCAAGTTTTTTTGGTGCAACCCTGTTTTTGTTTTTTTAATCCTCAGTTTCATCAAGAATCAGGACACCCAGATATCATGTCATGTCATGTCACTCACCAGCCTTGATCCAGTATGATGTTTCTGTTAGTGTTCACATTCTGCAAGATGCCCTACCTGTTGTGTTCCATACTGAGAGCCTTTGCTGAACATAATTGGTGACATACATTATAAACACATTGTCCATGTCTACAGAAAGTCAGACTCAGGAGACTGGTTTAAAGAAAGGCAGACACTGCTTAATGTGCAGCAATTGATTAAGGCAGGAGGTGACAGTGACACGTTGGTCTTGATGCAGCACATGCTCGACTTGTTGGAATCCAACCCTCATATTGTTGAAATTCTGCAGTCTGATGACTTTGACATTGCCACCATTCTTGACCCATGTTTTAAGCATGGTCTTGAGTCTATACTAGACGGTAGGCATCAGATGGTAGAAAACCTTACCAACATTCTGGTCTGAAGGATTAGAGGGGAACAAATGCTCAAGACACATAGGGCACTGAGTGTTTTTGCTACCACCACCACCACCACAGCACTGTCAGCTTCACATGCTGTGACTATGTCAACAGGCAGACAAAAACCAAAAGACATCAATCCCATTTGGGATGTTTTAAGGGAGGTTGGTGTTGCACCCATGGAAGAACATGATGAGTAGGAGCATGATGAGGCAGCCAGACTCAGAGCAGCATGTCACATGGTTGACTGTTTCATAACTGAAGAAAAACACCTTGCAAATGGTGATGCGCCATTATTGTACTGGATGAGCAAGATAACTGAATGGCCTGCACTGACAGCTGTGATGATAAAATACCTTCGCTACCCGCCACCCCGTGTCAGTATTGAGCATGTGTTCAGTGATGCAGTTGCCATTGTATGTGACCGGCGCATAAACCTGTCACCAAAGAATGTGGAAATTCTCACATTTATAAAAAAAATTCTGGTCAGAGATGATATGGCTGTGGAGAACTTTTGGGAAGCTTTTACCCATTACTTCTAATGAATTTGCACAATGTAGATCTGCAGAGAGGCAGTTTCAATGTGGTCTTCCTTTTACACATTTTTACAATATGTTTTCCCAGAGTATGCCTGCTGATTGCTATATATTTAGCTGGATAGGTCACAGAAGAAATGGCATCCTATTTTCAGTGGGGCTCTACCATACATCTACACAATGTTATGCTGCATTGCATAAAATCAGAATGCACTGAAAACTATATTTTACATATGGGGGGACATATTAAGTACTGGACCAATGTGCAAGCAGAAAGATGCGCTGTGCAAGGAGGGTGCACAGGTCGGCACCGATACAATATTCAAAGAGAATGCACCACCTGTACAGGGTGCACATACAGTGAAGCCCACCAGGATGAAGCACAGCACTGCAGAATTCTGCAGTTGAGTTACTGCAGCAAACAATGCAATTTCAGTGAGAGTTAATCCCTTCTCTCATGCAGTAAACTTGTGACAATGCGCTTCATCCTGGCAGACATCATTGTACCTGTTGAAAATATGACCCTGGATGGGAGTCACAGTGCAGGTGGCCACCAAGACAGGTGCATCCAGGGCATCCCAACTGAATACCTCCCAGGGGGAATGCATGACACATATCAGTATGCGCCGCAGCCTCCATGAGCGATATTCTGCCCAGGAATGCAAATGAGCCAATTGAACATGTGGGGTGCAAAGGGGTCTTATGCATGCTCATTACCCGCCCATTTGCATGTTGGCATGAGGATGAATGTGCCAGAGCAGCTCTCACCCCAAGCCCCAATCCTGATCGCTGCCATGTGCGACACATCCAGAAGTCTCTGGTGGTAAAGTGGCACCCCCATCAGTTCCACCAGCCCTGATCATACCGGAATCTAGGCTGTATCAGTTCTATACTGTAGGGACCCTACTTCCATACTTAATCACACTGGAATACACCTACAGTCCATGTCCATAGTGTAGTGACAGAGATGGACAGAGACCACCTCCCTGTCCCCCCAAACTGTCACTTTACGATGACTGGCACTGTGATGGGATAATACCCCTGCATCGGTGGGTGGTGGAGCATTGGCAGTAGGACACTGGAATGTGTCATACATAGGCACAAGCTGTGTGCAGGTGACAATGCCCAGTGGCCATACACCTCAGGTGCTCTCATGCAGATCCATCATCCCGGTGCCATTGCACTTCTCAGTACGAGTGATGGCCAATGCTGTACCCACTCACGCAGGTCCCAGAACAGGCATGTTACAGTCAATCTCCCATTCATTGGTACAATTGTGGAACCACGGAGGAACTATCCATAGCCTGGAGTGTACACTGCAAATAGCATTGCAGGATACTACACCCCATGGCACCCGGGATACCTCAGCAGTCCAGAGGGTGGCATGTTACACAGGGGAATGGGAGAGAGTGTGAATTTACAGTTGTGTATGACAGCAGGAAGATGCACATTGACAAGGCATGCATTGGAGGTATGTCAATTCCTTCTTTAAGTTTGCCAGGGTAGTACACATGGCTGCATACACTGGTGGGTCTGCAGCTTGCGTAGTACCCCAATACATGATACAGTCACTTGGGTCATTCTGGAGTGCAAGTCCCCAGCTTGGGTCCAGTGCAGTAGGTGGCTGGCTGTGGCAGGTTGTGGAGGACAGTCTCTGCACCAGGTTGGGTATGGGGGGACCAGGGATGTCTGTGTAATGGGGCAATGGGTGAGGGTCCTCTACACTATGGATATGGACTATGGTTTCCTTTGGTGCGGTTGGATCTTGGGTGGCCCTACACTATGGAGCTCTTCAGGGATGGAGTTGGATTGATTGGGGATGGAAAGGGGTACCTGTATTCCACCAGGGCTGCCAGGCTTCTGTGTATCTGTGTGCACTTCTGCATCTCACATGTGGGTGGCTTGCCAGGTTAGGCCAGCTATTCATGGCCTAACTGTGGGCTGTGGTGCTTTAGACTGAGAGGGGTGCATTCCCTCTGAATATACTGCAGTGCGCATATGTATGGGAACACCCCCTTGACGTGCACAGCATACCATTTGTGTGTGCCCCCTGGCCCATTCCCTTGCAGCCAGTGCATCCTGCATGTTTGAATATTGCACTGTGGTGCATTGTTGGAGTTCCTCGGCACATCTCACTTTTCCGCCAGTATGTGCTGCGCATCTCCTTTGAATACGGAGGGGGCCTGGGCTAGGTACCCTGAATAAATACATTAGAAAAATGGTAACATCCTGAACCCACTGAAAACAAGATATTGCATCTAATCTGGGACAGACTGAGTAAATACAGTGTAAAAATGTGTAAATGAACATCTCTGTGTCAATGAGATGTAGCACAGGATAAGAAATATTTAGTGCTTCCAGATCCAAATAACAATTTCTCCTGTAACAAGCTCTAATTTTTCCTGTATTTTCCCCACAGAGGCAGAATCAAATCCCTGTAGATTTTTCCATAAGCCACTGGTTCCTTATTTATGACTTTGTCCCTTATTATATCAGCAGCCTTTTATCAGGAAAAGAGCACTGATTTGCTGTTCGGTATTAATATTATACAGTACGTCAAGATGGCCTTGGAATGATTTGGATTTACATGTAATGCATAAGTCATAATGGGGGACTATATGAAATAACAAATATCACAATCATTACTTCATGAACTATACTCAAAATTAGTAATTACAACTAGTCAGCCAATCTTTCAAAATATACTAGTAATGCCTGTAAACAAACTGATTGCAAATAAATTAGAGACATTTCCCCATACACATATACTATTTTTTCCATCTTATGTTTGTTAGTTTTCAGACAAATTCTCATAGCCTTTTTTTTTCTGACCACCTGATAGAATCTTGAATGAGTTAAGTAAATGTTATTTTCTTCAAGGCCCTGTTCCAGCAATTCAGTAAATACACACTCAATACATCATATTATAAAATGACAAAAAACAGTCTTCTGTTTCCAGTTGTTCGATCAGGACCTTTTTCAAATGGTATAGTTATATACCAGTATCTTGCAAGTTCCCCAGGAAGATCTCTGCCATTTCAGGAATAATATCAAGCCTACACAAAACCACCAAAAACATAAAAATAATAATATAGAAAAACATAAAGGGAACTTGCAAGCTCAAATGGGCAGTCAGAGTGGGCCATAGGCCCTCATCTGCTGACAATGTCTATGTATCTGTGTATCTAAGCAATAATTTTCCTCATAATAAATGGCATGATCTCTTTCATTCTCACAAATAGCACATTATATAACAAGTCAATATTGCCTCTATCTTGGCATCAAATAAGATCTTGGTTTGCAAAAAGTACTGAAATACCTAAAGTTTGTTGTAATTAATTTAAAAATATCTACATATCTGTTATGTATTGTGTCTTTTGATACAGGTTGAATATTGTATTTGCTATGCTTGTATTTATGTACATGTTCTGTGTAACTATTTGTTTTAAACATTGGGACCCATTGAAAATGAGCCTCGGCTCAATTGGGCTATCCTTTTCAGAATTTTCAGAATACAATTTTTTCTACTTCTACTACATATTGTGAGAGAACAAAGCAAGTTAACACATACCCTGATTACCTCAAATTTATTTATAGAAATTATGCAGAATTACATTACTAATACTGTAAATTAAAATATTACTGTTCAGACCTTCTTACTGTTTAGATTTCTCATTCCAACCACAAACAACACATTTATGTTCCACAGCCTAGAGTTGGAGGTCCAAAACACAAGAAAAACTCAACTGGTGTCCCCTATAAATTTCTTTCTCAGTTGTTTTGACTAACTTTTTTTATAACTCTATATGGGAACATAAGGAATCAGCTAATTATACAGATGAATTTCTCACTCTTCTGGTTTGTCAGCAGTTAATTCATTAGATGAGGTCTCCCTTGCTAGAAGTTTGACTGTTTCTTCACCGCGCGCGCGCACACACACACACACACACACACATCTACCTCAGTACTTGTCAGGCTCTTATCTATTATGTTTGGAAGGCAGGTGCAGCCCTTGCTGTCAAGAAACATATATATATTTAGTCTGGGTAGTTCACTGAAGACCTGGCATATGTCTAAGACAGTATTTATCAGATAGTGTCTTAAAAGGTTAAAAAATCAGTGTAAATCATTATACATTTACTGGGAAAGCTTTGACATTTATGAGGTATGAGTCTTTCTTGAAAGACAATACATACCAACTGAAATTAATTGCAAAAAATGTTTAAATGCTGGGTATTTACATATGCAAGTTGTTGCATTTTGAAGGGGGTAAACAAATCTCCAGTTTAATAGACATCCAATATTTAACAAGCTGTTTCAGTTTCCTGATGGCCATCTGATAAGTAGCTTAGAGTTATGTCTCCAACATTCTAAACAGAAAGGAGGGAGTATTTTTTTTTAGTTGTCGTAGTGATTTATAGATATGGAAGGATACACTGAAAGGTCCAAAACATGTGTTCCATGATGCTCCATTTTCAAGCTACAGACAGCAAGATGATTGTAGGCTCTGCCCACAGCCATAAAAATGAATAAGGGACACATTCCATGCAATACCATGACATCTGTGTTCCTACCACATCCTCCTGGCAGTGGATCTTCTGACAAAGATGAAGAGACAGGTGGTGCTGTTGGCAGAAAGATGAAGTCATCATACAATGTTGACACAGATGCTGATAACTCAGTTGTGGAACATGAATACTCATCAGGTGAAAACTCCAGTCTTGGGGACTGTGAGGGCTGCTTCATTGAGGAGGACAGTGATGATGCTTGAAGATAACAAAACTGTGTCACCTTTGTGTGCTATTAAATCCTCATATGACATCTCCAGAATTTGTTTTATTATCATGATTGTTAATGTTCCCTTCTCAGAACTGTATTGCTGCTGCTACATTTTGCCCATCATCACTCAGAAGAGACATCATCATCCTATGCACACTGGATAAAGCTTCAAGGAATGACCTGAAATGATATAATCAAGAACAGAAAATGTTAGGTATACCATCCATTCCTATTCAGAAAAGAAAACCACCACATCACCTCATTACCTTCCAGTACTGCTTCACAGTAACTGGACTCCAGAGCATCAGACAGTGAGTAACTAACAATGGACTTCAGTCTTATTTGGATGGAGTCCACAAATACTTGCAAGGAAGCAGAAACATGGATATTCAAAAATACGGTTCTTGACAGTTTTGATTAACATGCCACAAAGGAAACAGAGGCAGCAAAACAAAAAGCACCCCCCAAAAAAAACTTACCTTCACCCACTCCCCCAAAATAAAATTGAAAAAATGTTCTTACCTTGTACCACTGGAAAAGGAAAGCATTAGTTCCCATAAAGCAATCCAGACTGTTGAACTCTAGTATGTGAGATCCCTACAAGGAAAGAGACATAGTCGATGTTTAAAAACAAAAAGATTAACCATCTCCATTCAATATCACATTATCTCAACAAAATGAAATTAAATTACTACTCAAACTGCAGAAGTGGGGTGCAGGATACAATGGGTACCATCGATCTGTCACCGTTGAACGTGACCAGTCCAACAGCAGCACACAGACAGGAGCAGCGCCATCACTACAGGTACTCCTTCAGGACATAAATAATTATATTGGAAGCAGCAGCAGGAAAGCAGCAGCAAGACTTTAAATTCTGGGTGTCACAAGTCTTAGTAAATAACAAAATTGTTATAAATCAACCAGACATTGTGAATTTTCCTTAACATCCACATCCACATTATTCCAGACTGTTCTTGTTCTCATTCAGCAAATGCACAGCTGTGTAGCAGTTGTCTGTATATCTCATGTGTTTTTCTCTCCGGAGACATGTTGGGGTATAACAACAGGTATATTCTCTTAAAATAAATGTTTTCTCATTTTATTGCTGGATGGGTGATTTCTCATGAAAGTTCACTGCATGGCAGCAGACAAAAGTGGGACGTGCTGGCAGGGCAGGCCAGTACAGTACTTTCTCACATAAACACTTTCTCATTTTCTTCTGGGTAATTTTGTCATGGAAGTGTACATACTGTGCTGCTGACAAGAGAGAGACATAACACAAGGATTAGATAGGAAGGATTTTTGGGTTGTGTTGGTGTTTTCATGTCACTTTTGCTAAGTGTTTTTGAATTTGTACTGTGGGGGGGGGACAAATACAACACTGACAAACATTTCAGACAAGACAACTCTACCATAAACCGAGGACAATTACCACAGAATGTGGAAACAAATATAGGATGTCAGAAAGAATATGAAGACAGTTATTTACTGGGGAAGGTTACAGAGAGAATACAATATAGTAGGATAAGACATTAAAATAAGACAAGGGGACAGACACATTGTTTTTCTGTTTTTATATACTTTTTTCATTTTTTATTTTTTTTTATTTTTTAAGGGGGAGAGGGACAATAACACTTGGGGATGGGGAATGGGGACATACTGTTACAACAACATACAGCACAGAAAAGAAAAAAGGGACAGAAAAAAATTCAACAAGTACTGCCACCAGCTTCCAACCGACGATTAAGTTCTTTGACTGCTTTCACCAGCTTATCATGCTGATCCAAGATTTGCCGCTGACTTTCTTGGATGCTTTTCAGCTCCTGTAACATTTTGTCTACCTTGTGCCCATGCTGGTCACTTGCTGTAACAAAGAGGCCATCTCTATTTTTGTGGCCACTGCATGGGGATCAAATGATGGAACTGGGGGAGGGGCTGCTGAAGCCTGTCCTGCTCTGTCCTGGTGCTGTTCCCGGCTGGTGATGGTGGACTTCCCCTGCACAAGCTGGCACCTATGTGCTGGGACAACAAGCCTTGACCTCCCCTCCTTCTATCTCACCACATCCTGAGGAGTAGCCACAGGCTACAGCTGAAACCTGGCTTCCCATTCCAGGGCATGGTGCCCTTGCATGTGCATTTGCTGACTACCAGTGCCCAGATGGCTCCCCTTTTTTCCCCTCCTCACCGCTCATCCCAAACAGTTTGCAGGTAATCATGCTGACATCTTTTACATGCCATTCAAAGAAGTGCCTGATGTGGGACCCTGCACTTGCTGCAGGTAGCTGTTGCTGCTGCTGCTGCTGCTGTGGCAGTTTTTAATTAACTTCAGCCTCCTGCTCCACCTACTACTGGTAGACTGCCACGAGCTCCACCTGCTTCTCTTCTTCAGCCTGGCTCCTGTTGGTAGTCATCTGACTTTCCCCTTCCTGGCAAGGTGCCTCCCTCCCGACATGAAACGCAGATCGATTCAGCTGACGCATGCCACCACAGCCCACTTTTTCCACCTCCTCTGCCATCCTAACAAACACTACTAGTGCTACCAAATGGGGAAAAAAGTAAAGGGGCTTAAATCAGAAGATCACATGCAAACAAAATAACGGGGAAAAAAATGAAAAGCGCAAACAATCAAAACTGAGAAAATGAAAACACAAGAGAGACATCTACAAGTAGTGAAAAAAAACTGCTTAAAATAAGTAAATAAGAGTTTCTTTAGGTTTTCCAACAGTTATGGATTGAACACACCTCAGAGAGCTGCTTACAATGTCAGCCACTGTGAGAAAGTGAAACTAACTCACTCACTTCCTTCCTGCCTGCTTCAGTCTCACCATGTGACCTGAAGTCCTGCACAAAGTATACACTGTGTGAATCTGCTTAGCATAAAAACTGCACTTTGCTGATGAACTTCACCAGCAAAATTAATTGGATCACCGGTGAAGGTAAACAGGTGAATTTTGGCTATGTCACGGTGAATTTGCAAAATGCTCTGTGGAGGTGGATTTCCTGGATTCGCCCGAACTTTGAAAGCAAATTTAAACTTCATAACATCTCTACACTCCAGTAAACTGAGAATCTAATATCAAGTAGGTTTCAGGCAGTGCTTTAAAACAAAGATGACTTTTTTACTACTTCATGTTATAGTATTTGCTTTTGCACTGTTGCCAAGGATATAATGAAGCTGCTTTATTCATTACTAATATATGCCACTGAATCTGGTAATTTTAATCTGTTTGCACTTTCAAATTCAAGCACTGTCCCTTTAAATACCTGAATTTAAAAGGCTGCTGTACCAGGATTTACCTGATTTCCTTATGAGGCATAAGTAGGGCAAAACCATTCAGAGTATGTGGTGGGGTTACCCTCGCTATTGATTTCTCCCAGGCAACTCATTTTTGCATATCACAGCACCATCTGATGCACTCTGCACTTTGGATTTTATGTCAGTAAATAAATCTTTTCTCAGTCCGTCTACTCTGGTGTTGCTTCTATTTTTGTTTGTGTAGTTGAATCATACAGCCACAACTTGCATTTTGTCTAACCGTGAGCAAGTCACTTAATGTCTTTGTGCTCCCAGGCCACTCCTGGAAGCAAGCCTCAGCTTTGTGTGACTTTCCTGGCCAAATATTGGATATTAAATAAATAATGTCCATCCAGAGTAAGTTGCAAATCTCTTAACCTCATGGAGAAAAGTGGGAATTGATTTATCTGCATTTTTGTAATCATTAAAATGTCATCAGTGTACATACTGAACTTATAATTTCAACTTGAGAACCTCTATTTCCTGGTTCCTTCAAAAATGCTGTATAAAGGGTTCCACTGATAGAACAAATAATATGGAGCACAAAGTGTAAGTTTCATTTGGATGTAGTAATTCAGATTTATTGGAGACCAAGGATATTTCTCACCAGTGATTCAAAAGTCCCAAGGTTAAAAGTCCATTTATCTGAAATAGAAAAAAAGAGAAAGATACAGATAAGTCTTAAGATACAACATTCCATTTATTGTGTTGTAACCAAATGGGAACTTAAGTTTGCATTCTATTTGGTGACAGTCTGACAGATAACAGGACAATACTTGCATTGGACTGGGGAAAGGCACTTCTAATTTCATGTGTTTAAATTGAACCAAGTTCTTGCTTTTTCCTCCTTTTCTCCTTCCCCCTCCGCTTCCCCAAATACAATTCCTCTAGTACTATTTCTCATCTACCCCCTTCCTCCGCCATCTCCTGACTTCACCATTTTTATGTTTGCTTGCATGCATGCACAAGAAACATTATGTGGCAGCTTAGGAGAGAAGCGGGTTGTGGAGGTGCGGCACTGTGGCAGCCAATGCCACCACTGCATTTGCAGGCTTGGCCCTCTTTATTCAATGCGGTGGCATGCTGCTGCTGACACTAGTTCAGCAAGCATGCCACCAACTTTAAAGAAATTGGCTGTTGCAATGAGGGAGCGCCCCGTCATTACAGGGCATAGGCACCAATATGCCTGGCACTGTGTGCGACAACCAGCCAGATGGCCAGGTCTCATAATTTCCTAATGAGCCAGACATCACCTCCACTGATGGCTGATTCTGTTACCTATGGCAGTGTGAAGGGCTGTGTGAAGTGGCCCAGTAGGGGTTTGAATCGCTTTTTGTGATTAAATTGAATTTCTCGGCAGGCAGCAGCGGACAGTCACTGGAACCCTGACTAGGCACACTTGGCATTTTGTGTACTGAAACTGAGGTAAGGAAAGAGCCACAGGGGTTTCCCATGTTGCTGCTGAATAATTAAGGGCACACCTGGAGATTAAACCACCCCGTATGTGTTGTGTCACAGAGTTTACTCACTGGCCAGTCGTGTACACACCACCATACCGTTGCCCGGTCAAATGAGTGTACCCTTCTTGGCTGGTGACACTGGAGAGGGTGGGGGCGCAGTAGTAAAGTCCTCCTTACCCAAACTGTTTGACTCCCACTGTTGCTAGCCAAAGCCATCCATGCTAAAAAAAAAAAGTAATCGCCAGGCTGAGAATTCATTGATTTGACCGGCCTGCTGGCTGCTGCTGAAGAAGAGACAGCACTGAGCTGGCTGGCTGTTGCCCAGGTTGGGCCTGGTGTCGTGACCCCAGCCAGTGGCTCTGCATCAGACTCGGAGGGGAAGACAGAGGAAAGGAAAGGAAAGCAAAAGCTATACAATCCATTCACTCCTTGATAATGTAGATAGCAAACTGTTAGCTCTGGATCAGAAGATAGTTTGCTCTACCTACACTATCCCAGATGGACTGGACAGTATCTGTATCACTCAATTTAAAATCTAGTTGTAGGATTTTACAGGATTCTTGAACTGTACACTCGTAGTTTGCAGTGGTATACATGGCATAGACAACTTCAGGTGCAATTACATTCTACAGATGCTCAGGGAGTACATTATCCTCTCTGGATCCCTATCTACAGACAGGGCATTGCCCTCTCCTGATCATTCTTCATATACGGGGCATTACTCGTCCAGATCCCTATCTAAAGGCAGTACATTATCCTCTCCAGATCTCTGTCCATAGACAGGGCATTACCTCTCTGGATCCCTGTCTACAACCAGTACATTACCTTTTCTTGATCCCTGTCCATAGACAGGGCATTACCTCTCAGGGTCCCTATCTAAAGACACTGCATTACCCTTTCCAGATCCCTATCAGCATTACCTGCCTGGATCCCTATCTGCAGAGTGTACATTACCCTCTCCTGGCCACTATTCATAGACGGGGCATTACTACTCATTGCAACCAGATGATCCGATGGATAGGCAATTGGCTCCAGGACCGGACCCAGAGGGTCGTAGTTGGTGGGATAGTCTCTTCCCCAAGGAGGGTCATTAGTGGGGTCCCACAGGGATCAGTCCTTGAGCCCCTTCTGTTCAACGCCTACGATCTGACATAAGGACAGGAATCAGGAGTGAGATGAGTCTCTTGCAGATGACGCTGGAAACTGGGGCGGTGGTGGATGGGGAGGAGGGAGGGTGGCCCTGCAGGGGACCTGGAGGCTCTGGAAAGATGGTCTAGAAAGTGGAAGCTGAGGTTTAATGCAGGGAATGCAAGGTACTCCACCTGGGGCAGAAACCCAGGCCAAGTGTACACCCTGGGGCAAATACTACAAGTCTCAATGGCTGAGAGGGACCTGGGGGTGGTGGATGTCAAGATGAACAACCTGAGACTTGTAGGAGGGCAGCAGCCAAGGCCAACAGGATGCTGGGATGCATCGCTAGGGGATCACCTCCAGAAGGAGGGAAGTGATACTGCTCTGTATAACTGCTTGGTGAGGCCGCACTCGAGTACTGCGTGGCAGTTTTGGAGGCTGCACTTAAAGAGGGACATTAACCTCCTGGAGAGGGTCCAGAGGAGGGCAACCAAAATGATTTGGGGCTTGGGGACAGGACCTATGAGGAGAGGCCTCAAGAGCTAAAATATGTACACTTTGGAAGAGAGAAGGACGGGGACATGATAGAGGTCTTCAGGTACATGAAGAGGGTAAATAGGGGAGGAACAGTGAGGGTGCTTCGAAGGAAGGAGGAGGGGGCCACTAGAGGGCATGGGTGGAAGCTGGGAGGGGGAAGATTCAGGGGAGAAAGGAGGAGGTGCTACTTCACTGAGAGGGTGGTAGAGCCATGGAATGCACTACCTAGGGGGCTGGTGGAGGCAGAGACAGTGGAGGGGTTCAAGAGGGGGTTGGACAGGTACAGGGGAAGGGTTCAGGAAGCAAAATCCGATGCAGCAAGAATATCCGGAACTGGGAAGGGAGAAGCCAGAGAAGGCGAGGGGGACAGCAAGGTCAGCACCCAGGGTGGGGGCTGACCAAACAAGCAGACACGAAAGACCATTAGGCCTATTCTGCTGGCATTTTAGTATGTTAGTATGTTAGTTCACTATCTAGAGAAAGTGCATTACCCTCCACTGATGGTGGCCACGCTGGGCTGTGCATCACTAGAAATCTGTTAGGGAGTCCATGTTTTTAAGTTTTAACTGGCGCTTTTACCTCCTATTAGTCTGCTGTGTTTATTTTTTTGTTTCCTACATTTTTGTTTAATTCGTATTGGCATTAGCTAGTGGTGAGGTTTAGGTGGGAAGCGTCAGTAGGCGGAGCAGTGAGTAAGAAGAAGCAGAAGTTATTTTTATTATTTACAGCTAGGACTTGGTGACAAGGAGCGGTGGCCTGGTGCTTCCCTATCTTGGTGATAAGGGGCTGGAACTGAGCAGAGACTGGTTCTGGAGGTGTTGTGGCATTCCCATTGCTGTAATCTGCCGGAGCTCCACCGAGTCTGAGCCGATGGAGACGCGGCCACTTCTGATGCGGACTAGCGTGGAACATCTGAAGGACTGTGTGAGGGGCATGCACTCTGGCTAACTGCCTCATGCTTAACATGTTCCATGAGGTTTTCTGGGAGAAAGGAAAGACTTTGACCAGTAGTGGCGTCTGGTGGTGCTGGACTTAGTGTCAGGGCAACAGGGAGGATTATCAGTCCTGACTGCCTGCAGGACAGAGGAACTGCCCCTGACCCATGGAGTGAGCCAGGAGCTGAACACAGGGCCATGACAGGGCCCTGGTAGTAATCTGAACCCAGGAATCCATGGGCTAATGTGAGCTGCATTCTTTGTTACAGCTTCTTTTGGGGCAGAGTTGGTGGAGCAGTTTGGAGACTTCTGGGTTCAACTTGAAGTTTGAGGTGAACATGGGGCCATGAGAGGGCTGGTTGTGTGTCTGAGAACCAGGACTGCCACAGCTACTGCAGTTTGGGCAGTGTGAGACCCTGTACTGTTGCTGTTTTTGTAACTGTTCATTGCCCTGGGTTCTGATTTTCCCCTTGTGTATCGTCACTTGAAGGTCTGTTCAGGGCCTTTCCTGCTCAGTGACTGAATTCCTGATTCAGTGTCCTTTATAGGACTTGAACTTGTAAACAAACTTTGATTGCTGCTCTTTAGACTGTGGACTCCGTGATTTTAATTATTTTGCATTTTATTTGGTGTGATGTTAGATATAATGTTTTGGGGTGGTGGGAGGATTGTTTTGAGTTTATAGGGTGAAGGTTGAGTAAGTGGTGTGTCATGGGTTATTGGGGTGGATTGGGGGGAAAATTTAGTACATTATTTGAGTACTAGATTTATTGAAGAGAGCTAGTTGTGGGGTTTCTAGCTCAGACCCCTAGGCTCTGCTATTCCCCTACCTATTGAAGGTCCTGCACCCCTTCCATGACCCACCCCTTTTGGCCGCAGTTCATCAGCAGTGTTGGGAGTTGGGTATCATGAGAAGGGGCAGAAGGAGGTGTGGTTTTATAGTGGATTAGGTTGGATGAAGATTGGTCTGGGTGGTGGGGACCAGGAGCTGCCCTGGGATGGGAAAGTAGATGGAACAGGGACCCCTGTGCCATGTCTCTCTGACCATGGAACCTTCCAGACTGAGGAGGCAGTTAGCTGAGAGACCAGCCTCTGCCTTTCATCCTCTTCAGGCAGTGTTTGTGCAAAGCCAGGTCAATGGTGAACAAGACCACCATGATGGCTAGTCTTGCGGCATCAGTTGACCTGGCGTGCATTACAGAGACCTGATGGGGGAATGCCTCTGGCCCTGTGTTTGAGGTGTCAGTCCTGGATGATTTTCCAGTGGTTCACTGCCCAAGGAAGGAACACTGGGGAGGGAGAGAGGCCATTTGTTTTAAGTCAGAGCTGGGCCTGATGATACACCCAGTGGGGAACACCCTATCTTTTGAATGTGTGGCAGTGTGTGTGGGGGGGGGGTCCCAGGGTGGATTTAATGGTTCTCTTGTCTACCAGGTTGGGACAAGAGTTTCCCCTACAAGAGGTGATGGCCATTGTCACTGAGAGGGTGTTGGAGTCACTGAGATGGCTTATTTTGGGCATCTTCAACACATGGGTGGATGACGAGGCTTTGTCTGGGGTCAGGGACTTCCTGTCTAATATGATGGCCCTTGGCCTAACTCTTGTTACCATGGCTGGGACCCACCACACTGGACATGTGCTCGACCTGCCATTCTCCCTGCGACTTAAGATCGACACCCTCGAAATTGATCCGGTTGCTTGGTCGGATCATTGCACTGTCAGATTCAGCTTTAAAGCCTCTCCTCTCTCCATTGTCCCTTCCCCTTCTAAAATGGTAAAGCTCCACCCTTTAAAAGGGCTACAGCCAGAGTGATTGATGGCAGAACTGGACATTTTGTCTGTGTTGGAGGCTTGTGTGGAGGGTCTGTAGGAGGCCTTGTCAGCCTATAATAGGGCTGCCACATGGGCCTTGGACCATCTGTTGCCAGCCTGTGTATGCCCACTAGTTTGGCATCTTGGCTCACTGTGGTTTAATGGTGAGCTGAGAGTGCTAAAAATCAGTGGGAGGAGGTTAGAGGAGTGTTGGAGGAAAACAAGGACCCAGGAGGATGGGCTGGTTCTGATGACTCCTTACGATGGGTATCAGAATGTAATTACCTGAAAAAAGGCAACTTTAATGTCTAGGATGATTGCAACTGGGAAGAACTGACTGGCTCAGCTCTTTCAGGTTATGGACAGGCTTTTACATCCAGTTTTTCTGGAACCCATTAGAGAATTTTCAGCTCAAAAATGTGAAGAGTTTGCTCAGTTCTTCTCGGACAGAGTGTTCTCTGTTAGGGCTGGGATTTCTCCTTTTCAAATGTCATTTTCCAAAGGGGGTTGGGACTTGAGGGGGGGATGGTTGTGTGCGGTCTCCCTGGGGAGAGTTCCAATTGGTGACGACGGCGGAGGTCTGTGGGGGGATCACGCAGCTAAAACCGACTTTCCGTAGCCTGGACTCAGGCCCAATGCGATTACTTATTGATTGCATTGGAACCCTGGACCAGTTTTTTGCCGAGATTGTCAGGTGTTCCTTAGTGACAGGTTTTCACTGAGCCCTTAAAACAAAGATCTGGAGAGGCCGCTGTTGAAAACACCTTCTTTGGATCCTGACATCTTGGCAAAATACCGACCTGTCTCAAACCTTCCCTTTTTAAGGAAGGTTCATGAGAAGGTGGTTGTGCAACAGCTTGAGAATCACCTCATGGACTTCCAGCTTTATGAACCATTCCAGTCTGGGTTTAGGGTGATGCAGAGCATGGATACTGCATTAGTACAGGTGTTGAATGACCTGCTCAGGGTGAGGGATAGGGGAAAGCAATAAATTATTGTTCTCCTTGATCTCTCATCAGAATTTGACACTTTGGATCATGGGGTGTTGTTGGAGAGGCTGAAGAAGTATGTTGGACTCACTGGCAAGATCATCAGCTGGTTTGAGTCCTTCCTCCAAGACAGGCCTCAAACTGTGGTTCTGGGGAATTATTGCTCAGGCCTGATGGCCCTGTCTTGTGGAGTGCCCCAAGGTTCTGTCCTCTTCCTCCATGTTATTCTCAGTGTATATGCTGCCCCTTGATAAGGTCATAAGATGGTATGGGCTGGGGTTTCATTGCTATGCCGATGATATGATACCCAGCTCTACCTGTCTTTCATACAGGGAAGATCTGATGTGGTCAGCATGCTGAACAAGTGCTTGTCTGAGATCTGGACATGGATGTCATCAAACTGGTTGGGACTCAACCCAGGGAAGACTGAAATATTGGTGGTGAAGCTGGGTCAAGGGGGGGAATGGGTGCCCCTTGAGAGGATTTAGGGCTTTTTATTGGCTTGACCAAACTAGGAGCCTCCACTAAGGTGAGGAATTTGGGCATCTTTCTGGACAAGCAAGCTGACACTGGATATACAGGTGTCGGCTGCTGTCTAGAATGGCTTTTACCATGTGCCAGATGAATCCCTTTTTCCACCTGATGATCTGGCCACACTAGTACACATATTTTCTTACCTTGAGGCTCAACTACTGTAATGTACTCTACCTCAGGGTCAGAGAGGGTGCAATGTGACATCTGCAGTTTTTGCAGAATCTGTAGCCAGCGATTGACAGGCCTTTTAAGGTCCTGTCACATTACGTGGGTGCAGCACACAATGCACTGGCTACCCGGTGTACTGGTGCATCTCCTATAGAGATGCAGCGAAATTAAATTCCGCTGGTAAAGTGAACATGAAGTGGCCACTTCGCATTGTCACTCCACTATGTGGAGTGGCCAATAGGAAAGGCTCATTTCGCCTTGTAATTATTACTTCGTGTTGTCATTCTGCCATAACCCGAAGTAAGGTGGAGTGGCAACAATATTGGCAGCCCCCCAGTGCCCCCAAACACACACAGTTACCAAAATTAATGTGTATCCCCAAAATGCTACTGTCTTGTGTCCAGAAAACTCCCCAGTGTTGATGAAGTGAAATGAGAGCACAACAAGAAACACAAAGTCTCCCAGAATTAATGGCACACTCAGTCATGCATGCAGTGGACGTGGTCACATCACACACAGACACCAGAAATAATGTGCAGACCCAAAATGCTACTGTCTTGTGTCCAGAAAATTCCCCAGTGCTGATGAAGTGAAATGAGAGCATAACAAGAAATGCAAAGTCTCCCAGAATTAATGGCACACTCAGTCATGTGCACAGTGGTCACACACAGTCACCAGAATTAATTTGCATCCCCAAAAATGCTACTGTCTTGTGACCAGAAAATTTCCCAGTGCTGGCAAAGTGAAATGAGAGGGTAACAAGAAATGTGAAGTGTCCCAGAATTAATGGTGAACTCCGTCATGTGAGCAGTGGTTATACACAGTCACCAGAATTAAATTGTGCATCCCCAAAATGCTACTGTTTTGTGTCCAGAAAAGTCCCCAGTGCTGGCGAAGTGAAATGAGAGGGTAACAACCAATGCAAAGTCTCCCAGAATTAATGGTGCACCCCGTCACACAAGCAGTGGCCACACACACAGTCACCAGAATTGATGTGCATTCCCAAAATACTACTGTCTTGTGTCCAGAAAATTCCCCAGTGCTGACGAAGTGAAATGAGAGCATAACAAGAAATGGCAAACTCTCCCAGAATAAATGGTGCACTCCATTATGCGAGCAGTGGCCACACACAGCCACTAGAATTAATGGGCATCCCCAAAATGCTACTGTCTTGTGTCCAGAAAATTCCCCAGTGCTGGTGAAGTGAAATGAGAGGGTAACAATAAATGCAAAGTCTCCCAGAATTAATGGTGCACTCCGTTATACAAGCAGTGGCCACACACAGCCACCATAATTAATTTGCATCCCCAAAATGCTACTGTCTTTAGTCCAGAAAATTCCCCAGTGCTGACGAAGTGAAATGAGAGCATAACAAGAAATGCCATCTCCCAGAATTAAGCATGCACTCCATCATGCAAGCAGTGGCCACACACAGTCACCAGAATTAATTTGCATCCCCAAAATGCTGCTATCTTGTGTCCAGAAAATTCCCCATTGCTGACGAAGTGAAATGAGAGTGTAACAAGAAATGCAAAGTCTCTCAGAATTAATGGTGTACTGCAAATGCAGACAGATTAAGACTGCGCTGCGCACTCAAGAGATGCAGAGTCAGACGCAAAGGCACAACAACACCTAACCAGTGCTCACATGACAGAGTGCACCATTAATTCTGGGAAACTTTGCATTTCTTGTTATGCTCTCATTTCACTTCATCAGCACTGGGGAATTTTCTGGACACAAGACAGTAGCATTTTGGGAACCCACATCTTCTGGCCAACATCACCTTCCCCTCCCTTCCCAGCCCTTCCTTGTTCCCCGCCAGTCCTCTCTATCATATCCCTAATCACGGTAGTTTCCCCCTCCCCCCTGAAGACCTTCTCTGACTCAGTGTACTGCCACTCTCCACCTGGTCCTCCCACCTTCCGTTAGCTGGCTGTTCATGTTTGCTTCATTGACTGTGTTTATTATTGCCCCTGGCAGTTTGTATATATTTGTGTTGTTGTGTCATGTAAATGGACCTTATGACATATATTCATTTGTGTAATGCTGCCAATGGTGAGTCTGCAATTTGTAGTTGGATTCTCCTTTGTTATGGTTCTTTGTTTTTTTCTACACCCTATCATGACCTTTTTGTACCCATTTGTACTAATGTGTATATACATACGTATGCTGCCTTATTGTACCCTGACCTTGTTCTAACCAGTTCCATCTTGCAAATGAGCTCCACTCAATGATGTTTGCCTGGATAAATAAAGATTTTGATTTATTGATTAATTGATTGACTGACAAGTCACAAATCCAAATCTGGAAAAAAATATCTTTTGCTGGTTGACGGAGTAGTGCACGGCAGTAACAGTCCACTACCAGTAAAGATACCACAAAGCAGTATAAACAATTCATGCAGGTACAGTGGATAGCTGGTTCACACTGCTGCAATTACTCTGGCACAATAAAAGTTGTCTAATTTAATGGTATGCATCGCACACACACTCACACACACTACAAGTACTGCATAGTAAATTGAAAACCTTTAGCAATATAACCAAATGTTTAAACAAACTGAAATTATACACTGCTGCACCACTACAATCAGCAAAAAAATGTCAAGAATTACTGAAAATATTGATGTGTGTACATTAACACAGTTATACCAGAAAAGTATAACCAAAACAGAAAGGCTGCCTTTTTCTCCCACTTAATATACAGTACCTACACCACAGATACGCCCCTTCCCCATAGCACACTTCACAGTACACAGGCTGACCCTTCTAAATTAACATTCAAAATCCACACACTAACAATAAACACTCGATGATATGAGCACAGGAGGATTCCCTACAATTGATGCACTACATTTTGAGCAAAAAAAAATGGCTCAAAAAGGCTTTTTTAACAGCTTTTAGAGGATTTGAATTGCAGAACTCTGAGAGGAAGCTGTCTCCATCTTCCACTACACACACACTACACAGAACTGAGGCTGTGCAGAACAAACTAGAGCCCACGTGACCTGCAATCCCATGAAGCACTGCAAATTCACCTTGGAGCTCAATTACAAGGCAAAGTGATGTGAAGTACATTGATTTCAATGTACGGCGCCTTAAAATTGGTGGAGAAGTGGTTTGGGGAAGGCGGAATAACGCAAAGTCATTGGTTTCAATGGACTTTGCGTTCCCCATTATGATGCAAAGTACTCCATTTCACATTTTGGAGCACTTTGTGGATTCAGCGTTACTCAATGGAGAGAATTTCGGCCACTTCACCCATCTCTAATCTCCTATAAAATAGGTCTGTTGACTTATAAGGCCCTGCACCAGCTTGGTCCAGGCTACCTGAGGAAGCTCCTGCATCCCTATACCCCAGGCCGCTCTCTCCGATTGGCGGGAGATACCCTCCTGGAGGTCCCCAGAGCAAGATTAAAGTCTTACGGGGATTGGGCCTTTGAAGTTGCTGCCCCAATCCTTTGGAATTCTTTGCTGGGGTACCTGTGGGAGTGCCCTCATTAGAGATATTTAAAAGAAAATTTAAATCTTTCTATTTTTAACAAGCCTTCGAGGTCTGAGTGATAACTGAATTGAAATATGACAAGGAGTTTTAGTGGTTTGACAGATAGTAATTATATATTAGTAGATGATTTTTTTTTTATTTTGGTATGGATGTTTGTCTATCTATATGCTGTCTGTCAGTTTTATACTTTGTGAGGGTGCCCTGGGCCTTTGGGGAAGGGCACCCCAAAGAAATAAAATCTGCTACTACTAGTACTGATCTCTATCAATGGACAAGGTATTAGTTCTTCAGATCTATCTACAGACTGTGCATCACACTCCTCTTACTTCTCTGGATCCCTATCTGCAGACAGTACATTAACCTCTTCTGATCACTATCCATGGACAGGACATTAGATCTTCTTCGAGGCAGTCTCTTGCAGCAGGTCATAACCAGTGGGATTCAGCTTCAGGTGCCCTCTTCTTCAGATGATTTCACAACAGTTGACCCTGGGACCTCCCCCCAGCACCACCACCACGTGTCATGCACCTGGCAGGTATAAAAGGGGGAGGTCCCAGTCATTCCACAATTCTTTTCAATCATGACCTGCATGCAACAAGTCCCCCTTTGGAGTTTCTGCTTCACAGTCATTTTTTGAATAGTTCCAGAAAACCATTTAACTTTATTTTTTGTGTGTTTTTGTTTTACCCCCACACAGTCTGTGTTCGCTGCCTGGGTTCTAAGCATGGCACTGTGGCGTGTGTCTTCTGTCAGACTTTTTCCAGAGCCATAAAATGCTGATGACTGCAATAGCTCCGAGAGCATCTCATGGAGCAACAGGTAGCCCTCTTGGAGCAACAGCAGTGCAAATGCTCTTCTGCAAGGGATACCTTGGTGTCCTCTTCAGGGTCTCACCACTCAGGGGGAGGCCCCTCCAAAAATTGTGAGTATGGAGCAAGTAGCCCCTCTTTTATTGTCTTCTCTACATGGACAATTGTGGGCTCCTCTCTGTATTTGTTGACAGCTCCTCTGTCGATGAGCGCCTCTGGGGACGTTTTGCAGCTGCCAGTGCTACCCCTGCTTTCTCTGCTGCATGGCCATCATCTGTTGGCGGCCTCTCATCAATGGCTCTGCAGCATGGCCCATTGACATTTCTCTCATCGATGGCTCAAAGCATTGACCCATCGATGACCCTGTACACCACGGCCCATCGACGTTACTCAGCGTTCCTCTGCTGCCTCCTCCGTGGACATCTCATCAAAATTTGGGATGAGGGATGCATCTCCAGTGTCAACAGTCAGTCTTGCACCATTCTCGATGTCTTTGGGGTCCTATATGCCCCCCCCTCATCAATGGCTGCTCATTTGGTGTCTCAACCGGCTGCTGTTAAATCTATGGTGCCAGTTTGTTCCACTAGGTCTACCACCTCTGGACAGATGGCCATGATTGACATTCAGGCTCTGGTTACCTCCATCCTGGACCTCACTCAGCTCAGCTGCACCCCTCCTACCAGGAGGGGTCACCATTGAAACTGCTCCATCTCGGCCTCTTGGGGCCCAGCATATGACCATCTCTTCCCCATCTCCCCGGGTCTGTATTCCCAGGAAGTGAACATGGAGGACCCTTTCCTGCAAGACTGGGGGCTGGAAAGTGGGGAGAAGGAGGATTCCGGTATGGATCAGGAGCCATCCCCTCTCCCTAGGAGGACATTACCCCTGGCCTCCCTTGTACCCCTCTGGATGACCCGACATTTGCAGACATCATGCTCTGCCTCCTTGGAACCTTTGGGTTCCAGGGCTCAGTACAGGAGTCTTCTTGCAAGATATTGGCTCAGTACCTGGGTATCTCTGAATGCCCTACTCTGGTTGTCCCCCATTGGTGAACGTCTTTGAAGAGGCTATTATCACCGCCTGGATGTAGCCATTCAAGATTCCCTCCAATCCGAGGCAGGCGGGTAAGCTTTATCAGGCTCCGGTTGCTCACCCCTATTTCACGTCTCTGCCTCAGAAACACTCTGTGGTGATTAATGCCACTCATGATCAGCTTTCCAGGCCTCGGCACATGAGTGCACAGCCTCCCAGATGTGGAGTATAAGAAGTTGGATGCCATGGGAAAATGTCTTTTTTTCCTCGGCCGCCTTAATTACATGGGACACTTTCTTAAATATCAGGTGGAAATTCTTAAAGCCTCTCAGGCCATGGTCCAGTCCCTCCCAGTCAGTGCTGTCCAAGATGACCTAATGGTGAAACTTACCATGGTGGTGGCAGTGGGCCACCACCTGCTACGGGCCGCTTACAATGCAGTGGATTCCATGTCTCGTACATCCTCTGCTGGTCTATGTCTCGGGCATCATGTCTGGCTTAGGGTGTCTGGTTTTTCCCAGGATATCCAGCAATCCATTTTGAATGCTCCCTTTAAAGTTGTGCAACTTTTTGGTCTGCAGATGCAGGACATCTTAAAAGATCTGCAGGACTCCGGTCATGCCCTACAATCACTATGGACCCTTTACCACCCTAAGGCCAAACAATCCTTCAGGGGTTCCTCCAGGGGCACCCCTATAGAGGTCATCCCCCATTTAATCATCAGCCGGTCAATAAATGGAAGCCTCAGTTACAATTGCCTGGCCCAAGGAATGCCCCTGGGCCCCAGTACATCACTGCTGCCCTTCAGCAGTGCCTGCCTCTCACCTGAGGGTCTTCCCCCAGTTGTGGTTATAGAGGCCCTACCCATGGCCATCAGGGGAAGGTTTTTCCCTGCACCTGCAAGGGTGGCAAGCCCTCTCCTCCAACCAGTGGTTACAATAACTGATCAGTACAGGACACACACTAGAGTTCAGGGCATGCCTTCTCCATCACCACTCAGAGTCTCTCACTACCCCCCCAGACCAGGCACTGGTCCTACAGACCGAGCTTGCTGCCTTACTATCAAAAAGGGCTATCGAACCAGTTCCCCTTGCACAGAAGGGGACACGATTTTACTCCCACATCTTGCTGGTCCCCAAATGGACCGGGGATTTATACCCCATTTTGGATTTGAGGGGTCTCAACCTCTACATCATTTACCAAACGTTCCGCATGGTGTCCCTTCCGACACTTCTTCCTTTGCTGAACAAAGGCGACTGGCTCTGCTCTCTGGATATGAAGGATGCATACCTTCATGTCATGATGCACCCGACCCACCGACAGTTTCTCCGTTTCCTGTTCCAAGGGTGTCATTACCAGTTCAGGGCCCTCCCGTTTGGTCTTTCCTTGGCCCCAAGAGTTTTTTCCAAAATGCCTTGCAGTGGTCACGGCAGCCCTCTGACAGGAAGGCCTTTATGTCTTCCCCTGCCTGGATGACTGGCTGCTGAACGTGTCCTCCAGGAAACAGTTGTCTCACATGCTTTCTCACACCCTGCAGTTGTTCACCCAAGTAGGGAGTGCGGTAAACTATCCAAAGTCCAAATTGGACCCTACTCCACACCTCCAGTATATAGGAGCCATGCTAGATTCCTCTGTGGGACATGCATTTCTGCCCATCGCTCGGGCGGATGCCTTGATCACTTTGGCACATGGATTGGAATCCTGCAGTCAGATCTCTGCAAGAGACTATCTCTGTCTCCTGGGACATTTGGCAGTGGCAATTCTGATGGTCCCCAATGCCAGGTTGCTAATAAGAGTCCTTTAGTGGTCCTCAGAATCCAATGGCACCAGTATATGGACAATTTCAATGCCCCGGTCCTGCTGTCTTCCCCAGCTCTTCGAGCCCTGCAGTGGTGGAAGTCAGAGGACAATCTCCTCCAGGGGATGCCTTTTCATTCACCCATTCCAAGTCTCTTTCTGACGATGGACACCTCCTTGACTGGGTGGGATGCTCACCTCCTGCACATCCGATCACAAGGATCTTGGACGTCGGTGGAGGCCTGCCTCCACATCAGTGTCTTGGAACTGCAGGTGGTCCGCTATGCCCTGCAAGCATTCATGGTGCACCTTCCTCTGGGTTGCTTACAGGTGCAGTCAGACAATTCTATGATAGTTCACTACCTAACCTAACAAGGTGGCACCCATTTCTACCTTGTCTGCAAAGAATCCATGAGGGTGTGGTTTGGAGCTCTCCAGAGATGTATACATCTCTGGCGATACACATCCCGGGGGTGTCCAACACCCTGGTGGATGCCCTGAGCAGATCCTCTGCCCTGGCCCACGAGTGGGAAATCTTGTCTGACATTCTCGATGACATCTTCCAAGTCTGGGGATGACCAGAGTTGGACCTGTTTGCTTTGTCGCAAAACGCAAAACTGCTGCTTGAGAATCTTCCCACTGGTTATGACCTGCTGCAAGAGATTGCCTCAAAGAAGATAGTACAGTTGCACAAGAACTTACTGTAACAGTAGATCTTCAAGAGTCTCTTGCAGCAGGTCATACAGTCCCACCCTCCTTCCCCCTTGCTGTTGCTTAACAAGGATTACTAGCTCCTGTCTCTGATACTTCATGAGCCGCTACCTTTCCTTTTTTCCTCCTCGGTTCCTCTCGGAGACCCTCAGATATGGTTACACACAAGGTTGCCAGGTTGGGAAATGAACTGAGGAATGCCTGGAACCTCCCCCTTTTATACCTGCCAGGTGTATGACACATGGTGATGTTGAGGGGAGGTCCCAGGGTCAACTACTGTGAAATCATCCAAAGATGAGGGCACCTGCAGCTGAATCCCACTAGTTATGACCTGCTGTAAGGGACTCTCAAAGATCTACTGTTACAGTAAGTTCTTACACAACTGTACTTTCTACTTACTGACCAAGGGATGATCTGAGTCAGACAGCAGTTCCTTAGGTTCAAGAGTAGGAGAGTTCCTTGACATTTCCCATCTGACTCGAGGAGAGAAAAAGTGAGCCCCCCGGAGTTGGGAATTCAACACCTTACAGTGGGTCAGTAGTGCAAACTGGGACAAGCAAAGCCAGGGCAATCATCATCTCGTGCAGAGAGACAATCCAATGATCCTGGAAGCCACCTTGTTTGCATCGTAAGATGCCCTCGACTGGTGCAGGGCTGCCTCCAGCCCAGACCCCTTCTATGAAACTCCATGGGTTGCCTGACTTGCCTGAAGGGACTGTAGAGCTGATTGTGCACCCGCATCCATAAAAGGCACCATGCAGCCATACAGGCCTGATTCAAGGATGTGGACAGGATGGACTAGGCGGAGGTAAACCTTACTAATTAGCATATCAAAATAAGTAGACTGTGGTTGAAGGATACTCACCAATCAGAGATTCAATATCTCTTTGGGTCTGGAGCACCCTAAGACCAGATGTGGGATACGGTGGGTGCACGATTCCACACAGGGAGACACCTGGGAATGGGAAGTGCTGAGTAGGGATGCCTCCAAAGAGCCCTTGTTGCCTCTTCCATGGCTCTGTGCCATGGAGGGTCCACCTTAGTAACACTGCTAGCAACTTCAATGAATCCCAGAGGCAGGAAAGTGGGGTCAAACTCCCAGTGCCTCCATCATTTCCCCCACAGATTGCTGGTAAAAATCATACTCGACAGCTGGGGACATTTGGGGGATAGTTCATTGTCCTCAGAGGAGGAATCTAAGGGAAAAGAGGCTGAGAAACTGCCAGGATGGTGAGGAGGGGAGGGCAACTGAAATGGAGCCCTGTCTGCCTTCTTATACTGTGATTCAATAGTCTCCATCCAGAGACAGTACTAAACCTGTGACAGAGGGCCCAGCAGCCGAAGGGTCACAGCCATCCTCTCAAGCCATGCCCAAGGCACTTGAGGCACAGGCCTAGATGGAGACAAAACAATCTGGAATGTTGCTGAACCTATGTCTCCTGCTGAACCTTGTGACTCTAACAGGCTCCTGTGCCTAGGGAGGAGTGGGATGAGCCAGCTACGTCTGAGCCTCCTAACTCTGAGGAGGCTGCAGACCAGAAGTGAAGTGAGGAGCCCAGAACATATCAGACAGGCTGGTGCACAGTCTACAATGTTTGAAAAAAGCAGCTGGTGAACCCTGGCTTCCCCCATCCAACCTCCAGTAGGTTTCCATCAGTGTGGACACTGCAAGTTTTATCCATCTGTCACTAAGACAGACATTTTCTGTACAGTGAATAAAACCTAGGTTAATGAGATCAGAAAATGTATAAACTGTTCCACACTGGAAGTAGTATATTTGTCAGTTTGCCTGTGTTGAACATTTTATGTTGCAAAAACATGAAAGGACTTCAAGATACATGTGAGTGAACATTTAAAGGTCATATGGATCAAGGATGGAAACATACTGCTGAGACTAGAATAGTGGGTGACCATAAGTTCACGTTTTGTGGCACTGAAGAGTGTTCAGCTGGGACCTCAGGTGGTCATCTGGATGATGTAATCATTAAACGTGAGTCTTAAAATTTTCCAAGTAGGATCCCTAAAGTCATCTGGGCTGAATGATCAGATAAGTACGAACAACATACAGTTCATGAAGTAGGAGTGATGTGTCTGGCAGTCCTGATGGGACTCTTTTTGCCTTTTTCTGGCACTTAAATTGCCCCCCCCAATAAATTTTCCATTTTTGGCCGTTTGTTACAAGATGTCACACTCGCACTGTTTTACCAAGGAGAGAGCAGCTGCATGTGTAACATCTTGCATTTACATGCACACTGCTCCAGTGAGAAACTGGTCTTGCATATTACATCTTGTATTTACACCCACACTGTGTTACCTTGAAGTGAGGGGTCTCGCTTCACATGCACATTGCACATTGCCTTACCTGGGAGAGAATAAAGCATGAGAGGGTGTGGGTTATGGTGGTATTTACCATGGCTAGCATGGTTTGGCAGCCGAGTGGTCAAATCCTCGCCAGCTGTGGTAAATCCCACCATAACCCACACACTCAAATGGTTTATTGCGATTATACCATTTTTTTTGTTTCCTATTTTGTGTTTAAAAGTATTTTTTTATATAAGATTTTGATGAAAGAACAGTTTTTTTAGGCTTTAGGAAGGATGAACTGTTAGTATTTCAACAACTGAAAAAAGAAGTCAGCAGCGACTTTCATCCGAGACAGCTGACAGAGAAAAAAAATGGACACCAGTTTTGAGCTTATAGATCCCGCAGAGCTCAACCACATATTCCGGTTGCTAGAAAATCCCCAAAATGCTTGCTGTTTGTTCGTGACGTCTGTTTCTCCTTTTTCTAGGATTGGAGGGTCCTACTTGGATGTCATCACCATCAGAATTTGATTGTAATAGTGTGGAGATTGGAGGCACTGCTTGTGGCAGGATGGAGTTGGTGGTCCAGCTCTCGGACATCTCACCTATTGGAGCTACGGTGGAGCACTGAGAGGTAATTTTCTTTCGTGGGCTGTATTTTCTGCATTTTCGGGATTTTAATTCAACCAGAATATGTGGTCGACCTCAACTGGATCTATAAGCTCAAAACTGGTGTCCATTTCTTTTTTTTTTCTGAGCTGTGTCGATGACCATCGCTCAGCGGCGAGTCAAGATGACGGCAGTAGAGATTTTAAAATGGGATTGAAGTGATTCAGAGGATCTGGGGGGCACAAGACTGGCAGTGGGTGGCTGGCACCTCTTCCGTGGGTATATCATAGGATTTACCAAGGAGAGGATGAGCCAGTCAGTCAGTTGTGTTGCAGGATTCCAGTGACTGCATTTATAACATGATATGATCCTTGTATTTACATATTTAGGTCAAAATTGCAGCAAAATAATCAAGCGGTCCAACACCACAAGCAAGACCGTGGGAACCAAAATCACGCCGACAGGAGAACCATGAACCCCACATACACAGTGTGAACATGACTTGGAAGGGTGAAACTAAACTCAAGGTGTGGGAAATAGGGGGGCAGATTAAATAAACTCCATTAGGGATACAACTTGGGCTGGGAGATCAAGGGGGTGGGCAGATTGAATAAACTCAGGAGGATGCAACTCAAGGGGGGTGGCTGCCACAGAAACCAAAGGAGGTTAAAAAAAAAAAGAAAGAAATGTACTCAGTTGGCATCGAATCCAGATTCACAGGACATAGCAAGCCAACACATACCCTGTAACTCAAACAGCTATGCTACGGTTGAAGGGTGGTCAGGCAAGACTCACTCGCGCACTACTAGGCATGAGTGAGCACACCTACAGGTATAGTGCTATGATGTCAGCACTATATTTCCCTGTAGCTGTTTTCACTCATACTATTTTGTCTGTGCAGATTTTAACCACACTATTATCTCTGCGCAATATTGACCGGATACCGTAGTTACACATGTGCTGCTTTACCTAGGAGAGAGAGCATGTTACACCTTGTATTTACACACATACAGTGTCAGTGGCTCAGTAGGTAGTACACTCGCCTCTAAGGCCGGGAAATCAGAGGGCTGTGGGTTCAGTTCCCACATCTGGCACTTGGGTTAATATCCCAGTACTGACACTGTAATGCAGCATGAGAGGGGTGCTGCATTTCTGAGGTGCCGTCTTTCCGATGAGACGATAAACTGAGGTCCCATCTGCCTGGATTGGTGGTAGTTCAGGTGGATGTTAAAGATCCCATGGCACTTATCGAAAAGAGTAGGGGAATTTCCCCAGTGTCCTGGCCAAATTTCTCTCATTCACTAAAAAAAAAAATACCACCAACAGCTTAATCTGGTTCAAGGTCAGTTGCCATTCATCTGTATCCCCCTCCCCCCGGGTCGTGCCTGAAAATAGGCAGGATTTGTCTAGTGCACTTACCCGGTCAACAAAAGCTAAATAAATAAATAAACATACTGCTTTACCTGGGAGAGAGAATGTGTTACATCTTGTATTTACACACATACTGCTTTACCTGGGGAGAGAGAATGTGTTACATCTTGTAATTACACACATACTGCTTTACCTGGGAGAGAGAGAGCTATGCCTTGTATCTACATGTGCATTGCTTTACTTCAAAGAGGGCAGCTGCATGTGTAATACCATGTATTTACATGCACCGTGCTTTACCTGCTAGCAAGCACCTGCGTGTTAGCAACTTGTATTAACATGTGCATTGCTTTACCCAGGAGAGAATAGCAACATCTGTAACACCATTTATTTATATGTGCATTGCTTGACCAAGGAGAAAGCGTGTTGCATCTTCTTGTTACACCTGCAGTGCTTTAACCAGAAGAGTATGTTACACCTTGTATTTATACATGTGCTGCTTTACTTGGGAGAGAGCAGCTGTGTGTGTAACACTGTGTATTTACATGTGCATTGCTTCACCTGGGAGACAATGTGTTACACCTTGTATTTACACATGAGCTGCTTTGTTTGGGAAACAGCAGCTCCATATGTAACACTGTGCATTTACATGTATACTGCTTTACTCATGAGTGAGAGGCTGCACATGTAACACGCTGTATTTACATTCACACTGTCTTACTCGGGAGGAGCAGCTACACATGTAACACCATATATTTACAGGTACACTGCTTTACCCAGAAGAGAGCGATCCCATGTGTAACACCTTTGTATTTACAGTGCACTGCTTTACCTGGGAAAGAAACACAGAATTTGACAGCAGATAAGGACAGTTTGGCCCACCTAGTCTGCCCATTTCCCTATCTAATGGGTAAGCTGCAGATCCTAGTTAACCAACAGCCTACTTCCTCCTACCCCCACTAGAATTGCCTTATGTCTGTGCCATGCATTCTTGAATTCCCCCACTGTTTTTGACTCCACTACCTCCTCAGGAAGGCCATTCCATGTATCCACAACCTTCGTGAAAAAATACTTCCTCACATTACCTCTGAGCCGTCCCCTCTCCATCTTCAAATTGTGCCCCCTTGTTCTTGTACATCCCTTTTTCTGAAAGATGCTTCCCTCTTGGACCTTGTTGATTCCCTTGAGGTACTTGAAAGTTTCTGTCATGTCACCCCTCCTCCTTTCCTCGAGGGCACATACATAAGCTCCTTTAACTCTCTCTTTATATGTCTTCTGGTGCAGACCCTGCACCATTTTAGTTGCCCTACTCTGGACAGCCTCCATCCTGTCTATGTTCTTGTGGAGATGGGGTCTCCAGAACTGCATGCAGTACTCCAGATGGGGTCTCATCAGCTGTCTGTACAGAGGGATAACAACTTCCTGTTTTCTACTGGTGATGCCTCTCCCTATGCATCCCAGTATCCCGCCAGCCTTCCTTACTGCATTCTCATATTGCTTGCCCACATTTAGGTCATCTGATATGACTACCCCCTGGCCCCTTTCCATTTTTGTTGTTGTTAATACCTCCCCCCCCCACATATTGTGTACTCTTCCCCTTGGTTTTTGTTTCCCCGGTGCATTACTTTGCACTTCTTTGCATTGAATCTAAGCTGCCATACTTTTGACCATTCCTCCAGCCTTGCCAAGTCCCTTCTCATCCTTTCCACACCATCTTCTGTATCGACCCTGTTGCAGATCTTTGTGTTGTCTTCAAAGAGACATACTTTTTCTTCCAGTCCCTCCACAGTGTCACTTATAAAGAGAGAGAATGATTGTGCGTATAACACCTTACACTATTTATAATTGTAGGGCTTTTATTCAGAGCCGGCCGGCTGCCCATGCAAGAAGGTGTGCCATGCAAAAATACAGGGCTGGACAGCTCTGGCACTGTATTTAAACATAGCATGATCTGAACTGATTGCACTATCTGTTTGAATATCAAACTCTGGTAGCGTGGCACCAAGCAAGTGGTCGTCATGTTCAGCACAACACTAGCAGGGTGTAGGGCTGAAGACCACCTGTAGGGATACAGTATGGCACACTCTGGTAAGCGCCATGGCCCCCATGGGTAAAATTCATCCCAAACATGCAGATGAGCCCACTGGGCATGGATGGTGCTATGGGGCCATTTGCATGCCCATTATTGGCTCATCTGCATTGGAGTGCCCAGCCCAGTTGCGCATTCTACCCCCCCAAGCCTTGATCATGTCATATTAATAAAAAAATCCCCAAGTCCCTGGTAGTCCAAGGGTCCCCCTCCTCAATCCAAGATCTTTGTGTAAATTAATACAAACTCCGTTTCCCTGATAGTCTAGAGGTCCCCCCTCCCTGATCCCTGATCTGTGTAAAATTAATACATAAAGTACCACATCTCACTGGTGCCCCCTCCCCAAGTCCCAAGCCCATTCAACATGAATTAAATCCCCACATCCTGGGGGGGGTCACACGATGCTTGCATCCTCATAGGATGTGTTTGGATTGTCTAGGATAGGTTTTCATAAACTTATATTTTCTATACCACCGACCACTACTATTTTCTGCACTAGTACTCTATTAGTTTCATATAACGCCAAGCCTGTTTTTTGTTATGTTTGCTTGCGCGCATGTGAAAGAAATATTATGTGGCAGCTTAGGAGAGAAGTGGGTTGTAGAGGGGTGACACTGTGGTGGCCAGTGCCGCCACTGCATTTGTGCGCTTGGCCTTGTGTAACCAATACAATTGCATGCTCTTGCTGACACTAGCTCAGCAAGTGTGCCACCAACTTGAAACAATTTGGCTGCCACAATCAGGGAGTGCCCCGTCATTGCAGGGCATAGCCACCGATATGCCTGGCAATACATGCAACAACCAGCCAGGCAGTCAGGCCTCAAGATTTCTTAGTGAGCCCGACATCACCTCTGCTGGTGGCTGATTTCATCACTGCCAGCTGTGTGAAGAACTGTGCAAAGTGGCTCAGTGGGGGTTTGAATTCCTTTTTGTGATTTAATTGAATTTCTCGGCGGGCGGCAGTAGACAGTCACTGGAACCCTGGCTCGGCGCACTTGGCATTTTACCTACCAAAACCGAGGTAAGGAAGGAGCCATGGGGTGTTTGCATGTTGCTGCTGAATAATTATGGGCACATTGGGAGATTAAACCACCCTATGTGTGTTGTGTCACAGAGTTTGCTCACCGGCTTATCGCACACACACCACAATACCATTGCCTGGTCAAATGAGTGTACCCTTCCCAGCCAGCGACATGGGAGAGGGTGGGGGGCACAGTAGTCAAGTCCACATCATCCAATCCAATCTACTCCCAATTTTGCTAGACAAAGCCGTCCGTGCTAAAAAAAAGTAATCACCAGGCTGCAGATTGATTGACTTGACTGACTGACCTGCTGACTGCTGCTGAGGAGGAGGTTGCAAGTGAATGTGAGGCTGAGAAGGCCGTGCTGAGCTGGCTGACTGCTGCACACATTGGGCCTGGTGTAGTGACCCCGGCCCATGGCCCCATGTCAGAGTTGGAGGGGAAAAGAGAGGAAATGAAAGAAAAAGCTACCCTGGTGGGCCTGGCTGACATGAGGTCATCGCATTACTGGACTGAGGAAGAGAAAGGAGAGTGAGGACTTCAGGATACACTGACTGAACCAAAAGTAAGTGGTGTCAGGGTGCTCTTCTTGCTCTGTACTACGCAGCTTTACGGGGGGGGGGACCTGGGAGTCTGAGCTCCAAGGATAGAGGAGCCTGTCTGGCTGCTGGTGTGGAGGAAGCTGCAGCACAATGCAGGCAAGGATGATGGGTCAGGGAAGGAAGGGCAGCTGGTGCTGGCACTGCAGGGGAGGGGAGTCACTCAACCAGACAACTAGGGGAGGGTCAAGGTCATGACCTGGACCCGAGAGGAGGAGTGTAGGGGTATCAGGCTAACACAGTGCTTCACGCAACCTCAGACACTGAACCTGACAAATCAGAAAATGATGCTAGGGCTCATCATGGATAAATGTACAGACAAAAAAGAAAGGAGCTGGACTTTGACACCCCTCCACGATAAAACTTTACAAAATTCTGTGTTATAATAAAATTCACCATTTAAGTGGAGGGTGGGAGGCTAGCTCACTGAATTAGGGACCCACTCTGCTCTGATAGTTTTTTGCCCATGATGAGGGACTGTTTTTTCCCAAAGCTAAATTACTGTAGTTTATGTGCTACAGCGAATGGGTGAGTCTGAGAGCAAGCTGCCTTACACTGCTGGGTTTGTCTCGGGGGTGGGGGAGGGTCTGTCCCTTATTTCTGGACTCCACTGTTGGCAAGTCTATGAACCATCTCCGAACAGTAGACTTTCTTATTTGTAAGAAGCATAGCTGCCCCCCAATGAGTGATTGCTGTTTTGTTTGTCAGGGTACCAACCAGATAAATGAAAATGTCTTTGAAGTTTGCATTTTTTAAAGGCTGCTTGGTACTATAGGCTAGGCTGGTGGGGTTGAAGAAGCGTTTCAGTTGGTGGCAGTGACATCTCAAGGCACATGCACCAAGCTGCACCAGCTGCGGCTGTCCTTACAGTATACCCCCAGCATTGCATGTGTAGTCAGCACAAATACCTGCATTAATCTTTTTTTTTTATTTTGGTGTGAGGATTGACTCTGGTAGTGTAATTACAGGGATTACTATAATACATGGACATTAGTGATTAATACATAGATACATAGATACATAGACAGTGTCGGCAGATAAGGGCCTATGGCCCACCCAGTCTGCCCATTTGAGCTTGTAAGTTCAGTTTATGTTTTCCTAGAAGTCTAGTAATTTAATAATTTATTAAATGTTGCATTGGTCCATGTGTTGGGTTTGGATTAAACATTCATTAAAGTATGTTAATAGCAGTAATAGTTAGGGTCAAAACTAATTACTTTGTGTATCCACATTTATTTTACCAGAAACAAAGAGTGATAGAGTGGGGTGTTGTGTGGGTTTTGTCAAATGCACAAGGCACTTTCACCTTATGTGGTATTTATTCTTTTTTATACTGCAATGTTTAATGTAAAAAGTAAGGCACTCTGCTCCTAAAAGCTGCAGCAAGTGACAGTTTGAAATTCCTAATATATTTTTGTGATAAAATGCTGGTCTACATATTAAAACAGTGTTCTCCATTCATTGTTTTACCTCGGTGAGCCACCAGCCTATATTTTTTTGCCACCACCCTATATTTTAATTCATTACTGATTGTTTTTATAAAATCCTCCAAAAGTGTTTTTTATTGACATCCTTTACTGCACTACTACCCCTGGTTTGATACCAGCATACTATATTTTACTTAAAATCCACTTATGCCCATGTACAGTGCATATAGGAGGTCCAGAAAAATAACGTTCTTTTTGACCCGATCATCAGTGCCACCATCCTATATTTTCAGACAGTTGGGAACCCTGTAAAGAATGCAGGAGAGTCCATCAAGAACTTGGGTTGAAGTTGTATATCGTGTTTTTTTCCCTGTGTTGATTACATAGAAATATAGAATTTGTTGACAAATAAAGATTGCTTGACGTACCCAGTCTGCCCATTTATTGCTACCAGCTTTCTCCTCCCCCTGCCAATTATTTTCCACCAAGATTCCCTGCTTATTCCATGCATTTTGATGATTCTTCCCCTGTTGCTTCGTATATATTAGGGATATATGATGGGTGACTGTGTGTTATAATAATAATAATAATAATATAATAATAATTTTTATTTATGAGGTGCTTTTCTAATTTCAAGGTGCCAAACAATTTAAAACAATCAAAAACCACCATTATAAAATTCCATAATACTTAATACAGTTAAAAGTCAAATCAAATAAACAGATCAACTCTCTAAGAAGGCCTTTTGCCAGAAAAACATTTTCAATCCATTCTTAAATTTCACCACAGAAATGCACTCTCATAACTGGCGGGGTAGAGAATTCCAAAGGGTAGGAGCAGCATATGAAAAAGCTCTAGCACCAGAGGATATCAAATTTACCCTTGGAATCTCTAGCAACCCCTCATCGGCGAAGCGGAGTGATCGCTCCAGGCAGTAAGGAACCAGAGGTTCTTTCAGATAGACTGGACCCAGATCGTGTAGGGCTTTGAAAGTCAAAAAACTGACTTTAAAGGTGATCCGCCACCGTATTGACAGCCAGTGCAGTTCGCAGCACCAGAGTAATATGGCGGGATCTACCTGAGCCAGCCAAAAGCCAGGCTACAGCACTCTGCACTAGCTGCAGGTGATGGATTTCAACATTTAAAAGCCCTAGATACAGGGAGTTGCAGTAGTCCAGACGCGAGGACACAAAGGCGTGGACCAAAGTTGGAAGGTCGTCAGATGGAACCAGATGCCTAATCCTGGCGATGTTCCTAAGATGGTAAAAGGAAGTCTTGACAACAGCAGACACCTGTGACTGCAGTGTCAGTCTATCATCAAGAACCACCCCCAGGTTACGCACCCGTTCGGAGGTCAGGAGAGAGACACCACCAAGAGTAATTCCAGAAGGTGCACCAACACCCGACCCCCCTATCTGATGACCCAGTTCCACAACCAATACCTCTGTCTTTTCTGAGTTCAACTTCAGCCAGCTAGAGTCCGTCAACTCCTGGATTTCTTTCAGGCAGTTGTTAAAAACTGAGAGAGCTCCATCCTGGTCGGGTGCAAAAGAGAGGTATAGCTGGGTATCATCTGCATAACAGTGAAACCTCAGCCCATACCTTCTTACAATGTCTCTGATGGGTAGCATATACACCTCAAATAACATGGGTGACAGAACTGAACCCTGAGGCACTCCACACAACATAGCAGTTGGGTCCGAGGAATAAAACCCTGGATACAACTCTTTGTGATCTCCCCGTGAGGAACGATGTGAACCATCTTAAGACGGTTCCTGATATTCCACATATATGCCTCAGGCATTCTATCAACACCACATGATCCACGGTGTCAAAAGCTGAGGAGAGATCAAGAAGAACTAAGGTGGAGTGGCTCTTCTGATCTCTCTCCATCAGGAGATCGTTGAGCAATCGAACCAGCACTGTCTCAGTACTGTGTCTTTTTCCAAAACTGGACTGAAGGGGATCATAGATGTCATGGATGGTCAAATGGTCCTCCAGTTGAGCTGCCACTACCTTCTCAATAACCTTCCCAACAAAGGGAAGGTTAGAGATAGGTCTGTAGTTTGTGAAACAGTCTGGGTCCAAGGTAGCTTTCTTCAAGAGTGATGTCACCACCATCTCTTTTGGGGAACTAGGAAAATCACCTGATTCCAAGGAGCACCAGACTATCCACACAAGGACCGGACTGATGATATCACTACAATCCAAAATTAGGGAGGTCGGTCCAGGATCCAAACTACAGCATGTAGGGCACACACTCTGGATAATCCTCATGACATCCATGAGCTCTGATTGGCTGAAGGAACTCCAGGAAAATTAAGGCACAGTGATCTCGCAACACTCAACAGCAACCCCCATAGAGTGTGTTGGTTGCAACTCCGCTCTGATGTCAGCCACCTTATTTGCAAAGAATTGAGCAAGCTCATTGTACTCTAACTGCGAAAAGGCTTTTCAAACTTGCAGACAGGCTGGGTTGCACAGTCTGTCCACAGTTTGAAATAGCTGAGCTGGTCAATTCTGGGCAACTGCAATCTCCCTGGACAGGAATTCTGCCTTCTTACGGGAGATTTCAGATTGATAAACCGAATAATGGTCCATCAATCTAAGGTGGTTGGTATCAAGAGCGGACTTTCGCCAGCAATGCTCTAACCTTCGCCCCTGTCTCCGCATCTCCCTCAATGTCCCATCAAACCAAGGGGACTTTGGGTGAAGGGAGAGCGGGCACACACGGACTGGAGCAATAGAGTCCAGAGCTACTATAACAGCTATATTATAAGCTGACATGAGAGTCTCTGGATCATTGCTTGCCAACGCGGGGGACGATAGGTGAAGAACCGCCGCAAGGCCTTGGGGATTTATATCCCGTAAAGGGTGGTACTTAACCATCTCCACAGGGTAGGCCCTCTAGAGGGGGTGCAAAACCTAAACCCCATGGTGTAGTGATCTGACCACCCGACTGGTTCCACCTCCACATCTGATGTTTCAATCCCAAGAAGGAAGATTAAGTCCAATGAGTGTCCAAGTTTATGTGTAGCAGTGGAAACCACCTATGAAAGGCCCAGAGATGTCATTAACTGGAGGAAGTGTTGACAAAATTGCCAGAGTTCATCATCGACCCAGGCATTGAAATTACCCAGAACCATCAATCTGGGCGATTCAAATGCCATGTTGATGACGAAGTCCGCCATTTCCTGAAGGAATCGCTTCCCGTCACTGGGTGGATGGTAAATAAGAGTGATTCGAAAGCCTACACCTGCTACTACTATACACTCAAAAGACTCAACCTCCTCAACTACTACCTCCGTGAGGCCTAGTTCGGTCTTGAAACAGATCGCAACCCCCCCATGATCCAATCTTGGGTGGTGTATCACCGAGTACCCAGCTGCAGTCATAGCCTCCAAAATGGGGCCAGCATTGTCATCCAGCCAGGTCTCAGTGATGCAAGCCAGGTCCACCGTACCAACAAGATCAGCAATAATTGCAGTCTTATTCTTAATGGACCTGGCATTGCACAACACCACCCGAGTTGGACGAACCTCGCGGGCCGTCTGGACCATCTGCCTACCATACTTAGTAGTACCCTTGGGTATAGGCACCAGACATGGTGAGCCATGATCTGGATTCCATTTTGCCCCAGGGTGCCTTCTAGATCCAACCACCCCAATACGGTGGCCCCCCACATCCATCCTCTCCTGTTTGAAATCCCTCACCCTTCTCCCTCTCCTACGCTCAATGCCCAGCTCTCTACAGTGCTGGTAGATCTCAAACTGGAGGGGGAAGGATGAAAAGGGCGAAGGGCATGAAGGGAAGAGGATGAATAGCGCTCCTCTGTGGGGGTTAAAGACCAGCACATGCTGCAGCTATACTCAAATAATAAATGCAATAAAACAAACCCAATGTAAAACCATTTAAAACACCACCCTCAACCTAATTAACTAGATCAATTTGTACCTAAATCTAAAGACAACTGCAGACCCCCCACATACATACATAACACATAAACAAGAAAATAAAAATTAAAATGTAGGTTCTCTTACCATCCAAACAGAAAATAAATAAACAAAATAAATAAAAATAACAATTTCCCTTGCCCTAGTCCTCACACAATCAGGGAAAGAGAATATAACAAAACATAAAATTCCTACCTCCCCTCCGGTCCTGTCACAACCAGGGAGAGAGGATAGTTTTGGTACTTCTCACTACCAACTATAGAGTACAACATAAAAACTGTAACATAAACAAATAAATTAAATATATGGATACAGGGTCCTCTCACTACCCAGTCACCCAGAAAAGAAAAAAAATTAAATCCAAAAGGGGGGAAATCAGGAATCTTTGGAGAAAAGTACAAAGATCACAGCAGTCAGTAATCCACTGGAAAGTCCAAATCCATAAAATCCAAAAAATAAAAAATAATGCAAGACATGAAATGCAAATGAAAGAAAATCCAAAAAATAGTTCCACAGGGCATAAAACTTCTAGTCCAAAATCCATTTTGGCCAAGTCTTGCTAGGAGAATCTCTACGGGTCGCTACGGCCCCCCCTAACTCCCAGCCAAGTGTAATCCTCAAGAAATATTGGCACCCCAATGGAAAGGAGCCCAAGATAGGCTGCAATTGCAGCCATACCTGCACATCCAAGGGAGCGTGGTACCCCAGCCAGCTCCTTGGCTAGATGAATACTCCAGCCCCCCCATGGGGCAGCAAATCTCAAAGGAAAACACCCACCGGAGTCGTTCCTTTTGCAATTCCCAAACACCAAGCATAGATCCCAGTCACTTCACTGCAATAATAACCACGGTGAAAACAAAAATCCTTTATTGTCCCTTGTGTCCACACATGTTCATGACGGGGCTCGATTCACAAAGGATTCCCGTCTCCCTTCAGGCTCCACCAACTCTCCACAGCCCCTTGCCCTCCACACGCCAACAAAGTTCTTCCCAGGCAAGGAAGTGAGGATCAGACAGTCACCGCAGCAAAGAAGTCCCTGGGTTCTGAGAAGTTTCACAGGAGCCCAACAACGGTTACGGGAGGAGGAACAAACAATATGAAAATTCGCAAGAGGAGTTCTGTCTGCCTTCAGGCTCCACCAAGTCTCCACAGCACCTCGTCCTCCACATGCCAACAGAGTTCTTCCCAGGCAGGAAATGAGGATCAGTCACTAATCACAGCAAAGAAATACCTGGGCTCTAAAAACTTCACAAGAGCCCAACAACGGTAACAGGAGGAGGAACAGGCAATAAGAGAATTCCTTCGGCAGTCACTAATTATGAACGACACTCCGCACCGGTAAAACCGGCCAATAACAGAAGCGTTCAAAAACAAAACAAAGAACATGAATAAAATGCACAGCAAACAAAATAAACTAAAACTAAATAAAAACTAAAAAGAGAACAGCAGCAGCAGCACGACCACCCTGGCGGCCATCTTCAACACTCCATCTTCAACAATCTAACAATGTTGGATTTGTGTATATACAGTACCGTAGGAAGGGTGGGGCGGGTGGTGCTCTGGCACTGGGCGCAACCTCAGAGGGGGCGCAATTTTCAACTGAAGCTCATTTGTTTATTAACTTGCGCTACTGCTTTTTGAAATGTATTTTGGCTTGATAAATTGTATTTATGTCTGGCTGTCAGTAGGGGCGCATCTGTGGACCAAGGACCAGCAGGTTGGGTTGGGGGGGGTCACATGAGCTGCAGGCAAATAATTATGTGGTGTGGTGTTGCTGCAATGAGAAAGAAAGAGAAACTGTGGGTGGGCCAGCGCTGCCCACTAGTATAAAAGGTACAGGCAGTGTATGTAGCACGGAGAGGCAGTTAAACTTGGAGTCGGAGACAATGTTATTGTTGACAGTAGAGCCTAGAAATAGAGTGGCTAGCAGGCAGCAAAAAAAGCGATAGACAGAGTGTATGTAGAGAGAGAAGATTGGGAGAGATGATAGAGAAGACAAGAGAAATCCATCTTGAAGATTTTAAGCAAAGCAATGTAGTGCATCATTGTAGTAGTCTGTCTACAGTACGTGCAAGTCCGTCCCGGCTGTCTCCCATGTATCGGTGTGATTCTGTATTCCGTATTGTTTTAAAATGAAAATTAATTCTTCAAATCTGTTTACTGTTTAGTTTGTTGTGTCTGTATGACAGTGTCGGTGAATGAGGTGTGAGTGTGTTGTATGTGTTGCGTGGTTGTGGCAGCAGCGGTACCACTGGGGGAAGGGATTCTTGATTGGAATTTGAAAAATGCACTGCACTTCAGTGATCGGGAGGAAGGATTGGATCTGATTTTTAATTTGATTGTGGGACTGGGCCAAGGGACCCACGGCCCAGTCCTGACTCAGGTGTGATAAGACAACTTAGTAGTTCACAGGACTGGGATGGGATTGAAGACATTCATGCCCTCCAATCTGCTGCTTGTGTGCTGACTGATTGACATGGTGTGGGCAGGCCATAGGCACCCTCACTCCAGCCCACCACACTGTTTTCTCTCATCTTGACCCGCATTCCTCCTGCACTTCAAGTCCACACCAAGGAGGCTCCCCCAGTCCCACCCCATGCTATTTCCTTCTACTCCATGCAGGCGGGTGGTGGAGGGATGACACAGACAGTCCCAGTCAGAGCAAAGCCTGTAGTCAGACCAAAGTCATACTGTGACTCCATTGCACTGCACTGACTAGTCTCCCTCAAGTTGGTTGGTGCATGCTTTTTTTTCTTTATTGTACATCCGTTGGGACTGGGTGCCAGGTTACAGACACTGTGCATACTGTGGTCTCTGAATGACTGGTCGCATGACCCCTGAAGATGGGACGGGTCAGAAATCATTTCTAGCAACAGTCACATACAGAAGTAGCTGTGTTGTAGTATTCCTGTCAGAGGATTCTCAGTAGTGCATATGAGTTTCATTCTCAATTTTGAAGATATAGGAAATTTCTATATCTTCAAAACTGAGACATAAGCAAATATCAGTACTGTGTTTTCCTAAGCCCAATTATCTCATTCAAATGTTTAGTATGTTGAAAATAGTTTGTCACTCTTACCCATGAATGCTACAAGAATCATGCATCTGCAGTGCATTGCTTTTAATAAAGAATCAAACTAACCTCCCAATAGATTGACACATTTCCAGGGACCACTCCCAACTTAGACCTCAAAACATAGCTGCAATGCCCCCTCCTTAAAGTAAACTGTAAAGAAAATAAAAAAATACTGCCTGTCTACATGTGCTTCTAGCCAGCCAGAGTCTCCTGGCTCAGTTGGTAGCACATCCACCTATGGACTAGAAGGTTGTGAATTCTCTGCCCACACTGGGATTGGACTTGCACCTAAAATGCTGGCATCAGAGTGCAGTAGTAGGGGGTGCTGAACTGCTGGGGTGTGCTGTCATTTGGATGAGATGTTAAACTGAGGTCCCTTCTATCCATCCTGGTGTTGTCCTGGTGGGTGTCCAGGTGGAAGTAAAAGAACCAAGGGGCACTCTTCGCAAAGAGCAGCAGACATTCCTAGTGTCCTGGCCAACATTCCCCTTCCCACAAACCAGTTCATGCAATTGTCCAGGCTGTGTGTGGGTGTTGATGTGTGATATGGCCGCCACCACACATTTAGTCACTTCACTACCAGTCTAGCATTACGTCTAAAGCACTTTGGGATACACTGTGTATGAAAAGTGCTATATAAATGCTGATTCTTCTTCCCACACCTCAGATTCATGGCAGCAAAATTTAGGGACCGACCATGTAGCAAAAAGTGTTTTTTTTTTTTTTTCAAGAAAAGCTCCTAACCTCAACACAGAGCTGGAGCATGTAAACCCTTCAGAGCTTCTGGCTCTTTTAGCGGGGCGAAAATTTGTCTCTTGCCCAGGGCACCCAAATGCCTTCCTACGTTTGTGTGTATGTATATATATATATATATATATATATATATATATATATATATATATATGTTGCTTTCTATATATTAGGATACATGATGGGCGACTGTGTGTTATGTGAAATATCAGCACTAGTGCAGAGTAAGGAGTGATAATATCATGAGTGGCGATATTTCACATAGCACACAAGTCGCCCATCCTGTGTGCAATTTATACAATAGGGTCCCTGATATGTTGTAGATAAAAGCAGTTTCTTGCTTACATTTAGTTGCATTGTGCTGCTTAGTTCAGTAGTATTTTCAGTGTTTTGATATGTGTTATTGGTTGGTTGGTTTGCAGTGGAGTTGTGATCATATTGGTTGAGATATTCTGTGTTTTGATTTGGTTTTGTGGTGTTTCGTACAATCTTTTTTTCCTGGTTAGTGACGTTTTGTGTTGTGATTTGTTCTTGTGCTGTGCTGATGTGATGTAATTGGTAGAGATGTGGTTCGTTTCTGTTCATCAGTGTCATTTCCTTGTGGAGGCTTATTGGAATTTGGGCGTATTTTATTGCATTTACTAGTGTTTTATTTTGTGTTCTGTATGAAAGTTTCTCTTTTGGTGCAAATATTTATGGGAGGTGTTGTGATTGTTTTCATAAGTAAGGTACGTTCATTTATTATGTTGGGGCTAATATTGTGATGTGACTTTTAGGTCTCTGCGTTTTGTTGTTTGGCTTGGCAGCTGGTGTACGAGTAGTAGGTGGTGCTTTATTGTATTAAGGTGAACTCAGCTGTTTTGAATTCATTAAGATTTGTGGTAATATACTTGGGGTCTGTGTTCCGTGATGCATCCGGAGTTGATAATTTTAGTGGTGATGTATCAGGATGCAGGTTTATTTTAAACATCACACTCCAGATACATCATGCTCATGTTATTCAACGGGAGTGATTTTATGTGATTTTATCTGATAGCATTTACCTTCATCCCTATTGTATAAATGTATATATTTACTGTTTTGTCCAACATCACTCTATGTTTATCTCGTAGTATCACTGTAATTATTCCTATTTATATTGTTTATGTATATACCATCTTCATGTATTGATTATATGTTTCCCAGCATTGGTTGTTCACCCCTGCCTTGTATAGCTCTTATTGTACATTTTGTTAAACAGTGTCTGTTAATTTTGTATCCCCATATCGACTGTATGTATGGTCTGTTATTGTTAAAAAAAAAAAAGAGTCCTCCTTGAAAATGAGCTTGCTCAATGGATTTATCCCTTCGCAATAAACTTGAACTTTTGAACCCCACTGCTGTTTTCGACACCCACCACTTCAGCTAGTAGGCTGTTCCAGGAATCCACCACTCCTTTTGTGGAAAAGTGCTTCTTCACATCTCTCCTGAATATACCCCCAACTTCTTAGTATTTCTCCTTGTTATTGAGCCCCTTTTCTGACAAATACTATCCTCCTTTGCTTTATTTCCCCCATGAAATTCAACTCTTCCAAGGGCGTAAATATTGAGTCCCTTTAGTCTTTCCTCATTGAGCTTTTGATGCAGATCCCACACCATTGTAGCTGCCCTCCTCTTGATTGCCTCTACTTTGTCTATGTTGCAATCACAGTGGCCCCTTTTGGCACAATTAACGCAGCAGTATTTATTTACTTGGGGTCTGCAGAAACAGAAATTATGTATTCATTGAATATTCACTGAAAACAGCCTGGGTATTTGTATTGGGTATTTGACTATTATGTAGCACATTTATAAAAAGTAAAAGTAAAAATGCTGTGAACATTAAAAAAAAACAGGCAAATTAGATGTTTTTTGCTTAGCATGGATATAGAACATTAGCAGGGTTTACAAATGGGGTATATTAAAACACAGTTGCGCAGCGAAGTATGTATGTGTGAACTGCTAAGCATTTTTTCCCCACTTTGATAGGCCTACCAAAACAGAATGAACCTGGGCTTCAAGCATGCCAGGGATAGACATAATGGAAGGTTAGTAAATAGGCAGAGGGAGGGAGGGTCGCCAGAGACCAGATAGAGTCTTTGACATACTAGGCAGGGACCATCTGGGCAGACTGGGTGGAACAGGCAGTTCTTTTCTGCCAACTCATTTTATGTTTCTGTGCTTCTATGACATGCAAATATGCAAATAATGTATTCAGTAAATATTCATTGAATACAGCGCAGGTATTTGACTATCGGTTATTTGACTATAATGCACTTTTATTAAAGAAAATGCTGAGGACATTTAACCCCCACCCCTGATAGACAAATGAGATGTTTTTGCTCAGCATGAGTAAAGAACAGTTGTAGAATTTAGAAACTGGGTATATTGAAGCAGAGTTGCCCAGTGGAGTATGTGTTAGTGGACTATTAGGCATGGTTTTTCCCACTGTTCCGTCTGATAGGCCTGCTAAAAACAATTAAAAGATCATCTGTTTTGGAGACCAAGATGAAAGCACCAAAGAAGACACTTGTAGTAGAGGGGTGGCACTGGCAGACACAGATGTTTTGGAGGGCAAAGCACTTGTGATGGCAGAAATGTATTACTGCAGTGGAAGTGGAACCTTGAGAACCGCACAGTCATTGGAAACTGCATTTTTCAGGCCGAACACTTCAGCAGTCATGCATTATACTTCCATGTACCACTGAACCAACATTTATTTATTTATTTTTTGAAATGTTTCACCAGGAAGGCACATGGAACAACAAGTTGCTTTTCTCCTGGTGTGACCTTGGGGAGGGGAGCAAGAGGATTTATTTATTTATGTATTTATTTATTTCAGTCTAGGATTACAATACTTTTGAGCTGAGGCTCTTTACAAAGGTTCCACGTCAGCGTGTGCAACAGTCATCATTTTTAGTTACAAACATATAGTCATTGACTTACAGACATGTAATAACCAGTACAAAGACTTGAGCTATGAGCAATACAAGGGAAGGGGGTGGGGGAAGTGAGGATAGGAGATCGAGGGGAAGTAGGTGCAGGGGGTAAGGGGGAGTACGGGAGGTGTTTGGGGCAGGTGCAGGAGTGGAGATATGGGGGGAGGTGGGCGAGGGCAGGAGACAGTGCAGCCAGGGGGCCTTGTCGAGGGAATAGGACAGGTAAGGTGCTAGGGGTGCAAAGACTGATTGTAAGTGTCGGGTGTTGGGGCATTTGCAGCTGGAACGGTGGAAATGTTAAGATGGGCAATCGCAGGATACAAGCAGTGAGAGGCACAGCTTGGACTTGAAGAGGCTGAGTGTTGGAGCGGTCGCTTGTCACTGCCAAGAGAGTTGAGCCAGTTGGATGCCCGATAGGCGAATGATCTTTGTCCTTGGGTCGTACGACATCGTGGGATATGTAGTAGATGGGAATTGGATCTCCTTGCAGTGACGTTCCTATATCTAGGCTTAAGGAGGACACAGACACCAGGTTGGGCAAGCCCCATTATAATTTTCTTGGCCGTGATGCAGGTTTGGCATTTTATGCGTTTGTCCAGTTGAAGCCATCCAGATTGGGAATAAAGGTCACATGTGTGGGTACGGTGATGTGAGCCAGTGATGAGATGACAGGCCTTATTCAGGGAGGTTGCAACATGTTTGAGAGCAGTGGTAGTTGCAGACCCATATATGATAAGACCATAGTCTATGATGCTGACGATGGAGCTTTGGACGGCCACTGACAGTGCTTCTGGGGTTAGGTGTTTCCTGTGCCGGAATAATATGCCTAACCTCACATTGGCAGACTTTGCAGCATTGCTGATATGGACAGCATATGAGAGGTGGGGATCAAGGGTGATGCCGAGGTACTTGAACGATTGTGCTTGCTCTAGGATGGCTCCTTGTTCAGTTGCAATGGAGAGGTGGAGTTGTTTGTTTTTGTTGTGGGGGCTGCAGAAGACCATAGACTTGTTTTTTTTTCTAATTGAGAAGCAGTTTATGATTTAGGAACCAGGATTCGATGGAGGAGAAGGTCTGCTGAAGTTTATTTTGTAAGAGAATTATTTGTTCTGGGCAGCTGTCCGGTAGTGAGTTTAAGAATAGGCTGAAGAGGAGGGGTCCCAGAATGGAGCCCTGGGGGACTCCCCGAGTGGACCGGTCTAGGGTCCTAGAGTGCATCAGCGATTCTTACTGTTTGGGACCATTCTTCAAGGATAAGACAAATATAGACTGAACATACATTGAATGGTACAGATTACATAAAAGTGATGGCAATAATGTAGAAGTACTACAATGCAATAGTTTTATGATGTACAACATGGAGTTAAACAGTATTGGAAGCATCCAAACCAGGCAGAGCAAATTTGAACTAGCATACAAGTACTAGGTAGTACAAAGAGAGACCAACAGGGGTAGGGGACAAGTGCTATAGCTAAGGGACATGGGCCAAGTGCCGTGAGAAGGGGGTTTGACTGTCAATACCCAGTTACCCTCCAGGGTGTTGAGAACCCTGCCAGGGGAAAGGGATTGGCAGGCAAGAACTAAGTGCGAGAGTTAAGGAGGGTTATAGCAGAAGCAGTGGGGTGCAAGGAAATTATGCAGGGCAGTGCTGAGGGAGTAGGTGGAGGAGGAATGCCATAGTTGGGGGGGGTCCAGGACTAAGGGAAATGATAAGAAAATCTGTCTTGGCTGGTAAGGGAGGAGTAGCGTGGGATCACCTGTTTGCATGTGTCATATGATCTGAGGGAGTGTGAGGAGGGAGGTGGAGTGGCGAGAGAGGATAATAGGTAAGGGAGTTCACCATCATTCCTTTTGGGGAGTTTGTGGGACTAGGAGCAAGGCTAAGCATCAGCGTATGATAAACAGGTCAATTCATGCCTTATTCTACTTTATTAACATGCAGTTAAGCAGGGTACATCATCTTCTGGCAGTTCTGGTTGTGCACTTAAGAAAGATGTGCCCACAAACCATGTGCACTTATCAGGGTTTTTAACAAGATAGTATATGTGGAAAACAACAGGAAACTTAGAAAATGTGCTTAAAAGTGGTGTGTGTGGGCTCCACATTACAAGTAGTAATAGTAAATATTGCTGTATCCCTGAGCAGGCCACTCAACTTTCCTGTGCTTCACCTCCTCTCTCTGGTGCTCGTTCTCTTTCTGATTAACTCCCGCACCCACCCCACTACCTCTACTTCCTCCTTGTGCTTGCCTAATAATGGAGGCAACTACACCCGGTACAAAGTGTTTTCAGAGTGACGTGTGTATGGTAGGCATGCTACAAAACCAAATTCCTTTCCTTCGGTAAAAAGGTAAAAAAAATGAACTTGTCACTAGGATATAGGAATCTTATTTCTTCTCACTGTGTCCTTGTGGCAGTCTGTCTCACATTTGCTGTGCTACAATACACTTCTGTAGTGTGAAGAGCCTGTTTTTGTCTTCTGAATGTCATGTAATTTTGTCTGCCGAAATGTCATCTGCAAATATATAAAAACCCATGGTCTGGTTGTGAGGCTCAAGGCATAGAAGTGGGCCTCCAGCCACCTGAGAAGTGCATTATTGAGCAATCGGGAGTGAGTTACTTCATGTGTTACATTTGTAAAAAGGTCAAACATGTTCTCTCTCACTTCCTCTCATACAGATGCGCACGCACATAAACTTTCAAAATATACCCACACTATATTTCCTTGTTTATTTTGTTAATTGGCTGTAACTACCTGAGAATAGATGACCAGGTTGCATTTCTGCTTTCTCCAACTGGTCCGACCTCCCCACTTCATGTGTTTGTCACATCAAGTATGGACTGCTGCATAGCATAGCATGGCTCAGATTTGTATTGACTCTGTTGGCTTGTATAGGAGGAAGTAATATTTCAGTTAGTAAACTAGTTAGGCAAGTAGAATGGCTATTGGACCAGTGGATTTTCCAAACCCCTGGCCCAGTTGGCAGTGACAGCAAAACATGAATTTCAACCCTGTTTCTAACTCTTTAGCTTAGTACCCATTATAAGGTGCATGTTTATAGCAGCAGGACTCTGACACAGTGATATGGGATCTTGGTACAGTGACCTGTCCCTTCATTCTGCCCACTTGTTTTGTCTTCCTCACTGTGCCCACCCTTTCCCATTCCAGTAATGCAGGCTGCTTGGCTGCACCTTATCTAGAGCTGTACCTAGGAGTAGAAAGAAGGCAGATAGGGAGTGCCGGTACAACAGAGTTTTTTAGGATGATGATGATGCAGAAAATGAGCCCTATGATGATGAGGAGTTTGAAGGTTACAAGAAGGTGCTCTTACTTTTTGGATTTCTGAATATTTGGGTTTTGCAACCCCTGTAGAGAGCACCCCCCTCGCATTAGTGCGCTGCTTATCTCCTTTTTTGTACAAGAAGGTCACACCTTTGTGAGGAAACAAGGACCTCATTATAATTGTTAATGTAGGTCAGGTTTCTGTGCTTTAAACTTTTGGGGTTCTTTTTTTTCCTGGGTTGTGTTGGACTATTTATAGGAGGCTGCTGAGGTAAGCTGGGTATTGACCATTTCATTACACACTTGTAGTTGACATTTGATCATTGGCCTCCCATCTCCTTTCAGGACAATGAATGAAAACCTAAAACCGAAAAGCAATAATAAACATTCTGTAGATTTCTTTTTCTGATTTCCATGAACATCTACCCCTACCACCAGTACAAACACTACTCTGACTCCTCTTCCTACTGCACCTAAACACATAACACTGCAATAAATTGTGTTTGTTATTGCCTCAAAGTTACTTTTTTTTTCTTTTCAATTCTATTTTTGCTCTGTTGGGAGTTACCAACTGGGACATCTTTCGATGGCTGCCAACACCACCTTCTATCCTGTTGAGGCTCTTCCTACCGGGGCTTCTTGGGATTCTCTTTGTGCCCACAATATACCACTATATTGCTCCTTGGCTTGCCCACCCTCCCCAAAGTTGGGTCCGATTACAGCTCTTTTGCAGCATCACCCTTGAATCACAGGAGCCGGGAGATGCAGCTCGACTGTAGATGTAAGGGGAAAGCGAGGCTTCATTTGTCCTACTGGCTGCCTGCATTTTATCCCCTCTAATTCTCTCCTGTGGGGTGCCACATGCATGGCTTCCACTTGTGCATGGGCATAGCATTGCTAGTATTGGCTGCATCCCAGCATGGCGTTTACAGTGTCCATGATCATGCTACCACCCAGCCTCCACTGGACAGCAGGCGGATGACAAGGTACATACCCCTTTCTCTCCCAAGGAGACAAGCAGTCTGTGAGATACTCCATCCTTTTTCCTAGCCAGCACCCAATGACCAAACATGAGATGCCAGTGTAGCAAGCAGTAGCACTACTGCTGCCCTGCTGTGCTAGAGATTTACCAAAAAAAAATCTGGTATTCACAATACAGTTTTCCTGTTTCGTAGCCAAGGAATGTTACCCATATTATATATCCAGAATTCCTGTGAGATCACCTTGTCCTTGGTGGTCATACTTACAGTATTCACATCTTGGCTTATTTTATGAAGGCAAGAACTCCTTTTAAAATCATAGAAGGAAGAAATAATGTGATTAAGAAAGTAAAAATCCTTCTGCCGGCCCGGTGGAGCTGAGGGTTGAGGTGCTGGATGCCACACCTTGCACCATGCTGGCGACCCGGGTTCAGGAACGAACCCGAGTTGTCGGGGGTCGATGGGATTGAGGAAGAATTGAGCATCCTAGGGACTGCTCTCCTTCCTTGGGGAAGGGGGATCCACCCATGCTAGTGCAGCAGCACCCCCTAGTTGAGACTGGGGGATGCGCAATGCCCAGCCGGCTGTAAGAGGGGCTGAACTGCGGCAGACTTCTTTTGGCTATGCACAGGAGCATGCATATACTGAACAGGATGTCATTACACATCTGAGTTCTCAGGGATTAAGGAAAAGTAGAAAATCCCCTCCACCTCATGTGAATCGATGGCAACCGTCGGAAGTCTGGCTACACGCCCAGAGTTGGCCATCTCTCGGCCACTCCCTGGGGGTTCTGGAGTCTTTCCATGGGGCAGGGGGAGCCTGGAGCCCTCGCTTACCCGATGTAGTTGGCGAAGGAAGGTTCAGCTGGGCGGCTGAGCTGCGAGCTGAGTATGGGATCCTGAGAGATTCCATGAGGTAGGAGGAGCATAAATAGAATATACAACAACAAAAAAGAAAGTAAAAATCCTTAAATGGTTGTTATGCTTATTTTGGGGTGGGGGCACAGGATTCTGTTTGTATTTTGACTAACTTTAAAAAGGCATGTTGCTGAGTCCTTATTAATTCCTGGTAGGGATTGTTTTCTAAGCAGCTTGTTCCTAGGGTACAGTCATCACAGCTGTGCAGGGAGAAAACATGGCAAGGTTTTCCAAGAGTGGTAAGGTCATTTTGTGGACAGGTATAATTACATAGTGATTTACAGCAGGTGAAGGCCTCCAGACCCTTTGAGTCTGCCAGTTTTTGTGTAGTTTGTTAATTGTACCTTACTGGACATTCACTTAGGAAATATTTCCTATGTTTAACCTTTACTCATTTTCACAATGCCCATATGTCTAGTTCATCTATGCTTACAGTATTACAACACATTTGATCTTCCAAAGCCTGCTTCCACCACCCTTTCAGTGAAATACTTCCTGACATCTTTCTTAAGCATTCCTCCCACCAACTTCATAGTTTCCCCACAGTGAGGCAAATTAGATGGCCAGGTGGCCATTGTGCTAACCAAATTTGTTTGGTTACCAGATTTTGAAAGTTACCAGCCAACTGGCAACCTACCCACAAAGTGATTTTTCAGTCCTTAAAAATGAAGGCCACTAAAGATATTGAATTATTATATTTTGAAAGTTAGTGGCCAAACTGGCCACCAGCTCATAAACTGATTTGTCCCACCCTGAGTTTCCCCTTGTGCTGGTGTCTGCTGTAATTTTAAATAAATCCTTACATTGCACTTTGTTTATTCCATTTAAAAATGTAACTGCCTGGGCCATGTCACCCTCTCCCTTGTGTTGCCCAATGTGTATAGATTCAGGTATAATAATGTTTACTCGTATACCTTTTGATCTGTTGCCCTTGTGTAATTCTTGTTGTTCTCCTCTGCACTGCCTCAGTCCTATGCCTATCTTTTTTCAAGTGTGGATTCCAGAATTGCATACAATACTTCCAGCTGTGGCCACCTCATCAGGGATTTGTAGAAGGGTGATGCAGTATTGCCTCCTTTTTTCTACTATTGCTTCCCCGACCTATACAACCCTGCATTTTATGTGCCTTCCCCACTGCCTCATTACATTATGATTGCTTTAACCTCTCATTAAAGTCTCTTTCCTCATGTGTTTCCTATCTGTGAAGCAAATAAACAAATCAAAATGAAAGAAAAAGCCACTATGGTTCTCAAAAGAGGTGGCAAGGAAGGTTAAGGAGAAAAAGATAACATTTAAGAAGTATAAGGAAACACAGAAGGAACAGGACAGATAACTATACTAGTTAAGGCAGAAGAAAGCAAGGAGGGAAGTTAGAATCGCAAAGACCCAAACTGAGGAAAAGATAGCCAACTTGTTTAAGAAGGGGGTTAAAACCTTTTATAGGTACATCAGGGAGCGTAGAAAGACAAAGGGAGGGATAGTGAGGCTGAATAGAATGGACGGTGGGTGGGCGGAGAGGGACAGTGAAAAAGCAGGGATACTGAACGTATATTTCTGCTCAGTATTCGCTAAAGTGGAGGAGGGGGAGGTGCCTAATCCAATTAACAGAAGCACTCTGGATAGGGGGGTCGATCCCAGTCCTTTCACAGAAGAAAGGGTTCTGAAAGAACTCATAAAAATGAAGGTGGACAAAGCAATGGGGCCTGATGGCATTCACCCCAGAATTCTAAAAGAATTAAGGGGAGAACTAGTGATGCCACTGACTACCCTTTTTAACAAATCATGGGACGCTAGTGTGGTACCTGAGGACTGGAAGAAGGTGGATGTGATTCCCCTTCACAGAAGTGGGAGCAAGACGGAGGCAGGAAACTACAGACCTGTCAGTTTGACCTCTATAGTAGGGAAAGTGATGGAATCTCTTCTGAAGGAAATAATTGTTGAGTACCAAGAGGCCAGTGGGGCACAGGACCCAACGCAGCATGGATTCACAGTGGGATGGTCATGTCAGATGAATCTAATTGATTTCTTTGACTGGGTGACCAAAGTAGTAGACCAGGGAGGGGCTGTGGACATGGCCTACCTAGACTTTAGCAAGGCATTTGACACAGTCCCACACAAAAGATTAATAATCAAATTAACCAGCCTGGGAGGGCCCCAGGGTAGTAGCCTGGGTAAAACATTGGCTGGACAACAGGACACAGAAGATAATTGTAAATGGAGTCCACTCTGAAGACAGAGGGGTTACTAGTGGGGTACTGCAGGGTTCAGTATTGGGTCCAATCCTTTTTAATGTCTTTATAAGTGACATTGCAGAGGGACTGGAAGGAAAAGTACGGCTCTTTGCAGATGACACAAAGATCTGCACCAGGGTTGATACACAAGGAGGTGTGGAAAGGATGAGAAGGGACTTGGCAAGGTTAAGGAATGGTCAGAAGTATGGCAGCTTGGATTCAATGCAAGGAAGTCCAAAATAATGAACCTGGGAAACCAAAACCCAGGGGAAGATTACACAATGTGGGAGGGAGGTAGTAACAACAACAAAAATGGAAAGGGACCTGGGGTAATCATATCAGATGACCTTAAGGTTAGCAAGCAATGTGAGAAGGCAGTAGGGAGGGCTGGGGGGATACTGGGATGTATAGGGTGAGGCATCATCAGCAGAAAACAGGAAGTTGTTATCCCTCTGTACAGACAGTTGGTGAGACCCCATCTGGAGTACTGAGTCCAGTTCTGGAGACCCCATCTCTGCAAGGACATAGACAGGATGGAGGCAGTCTAGAGGAGGGCAACTAAAATGGTGCAGGGTCTGCAAGAGAAGCCATACTAGGAGAGCCTAAAGGAGCTTAATATATATACCCTTGAGGAAAGGAGGGAAAGGGGGGGACATGATAGAAACGTTTAAGTACCTCAGTGGAATCAACAAAGTCCAAGAGGGTAGCATCTTTCAGAAAAAGAGATGTGAAAGAACAAGGGGACACAATTTGAAGATAGAGGGGGACGGCTCAGGGGCAATGTGAGGAAGTATTTTTTCACAGAGAGGGTGGTGGATGCATGGAACAGCCTTCCTGAGGAGGTTGTGGGGTCTAAAACTGTGGGAGAATTCAAGAATGCATGGGACAGACATAAGACAATTCTTGTGGGGGTTAGGAAGAAATAGGCTCTTGGTTAACTAGGATCTGCAGCTTTTCCTGTAGGTAGGGGAATGGGCATATTTTCACTCCAGATTTTCAGCACTGCCATTTTTTACACCTCTTTGTGAACAGTACAGATGTCATTTTCCACATTCTGCCTAAAATGTATTTTCACAGCTGTTGCACCGAATGGGGCATTTGAGTGCAAAATCACCTTTTGGGATTGAGTAATGAAATGATAGTGCCACTGTTCACTAGGTGGGGGTCTCAAAAAGCCCAAGTTGAACATTTGGTGTGAAAATACCAACAAATGCCTGGGGCATTAGTGTTTCCAACTGTAACGCCCCACCCTATACAGACTGACAGGCATCGGGGGTGTGTGACTTGGGGTCATCAGCCGTAACGCTTACACTATTCCAACCCCACCCTTCAGCCACTAACAGGCATTGAGGTGCGCTTTGGACTCTTCAGTCCTAATGTTCACCCCATTCTCCTGTACTGTACCCATCTCAGCTTATTTCTTTATGGAATTGGGTGTGCATAAGGGGCAAAGATCCCAAGGCACACCGTGACACCTGTCAGTGTCTACAGGGTGGGGTGAGGTGGAATGGTCTGAGTGTTATGGCCAATGACCCAAAGCCACACCCCAATGGCTGTCAGTCTCTGCAGGATGAGGGTGGGGGCTGGTGTTAGTTCAACACTTCACTGCCATTCCTATTATGCAGCTCTCGAACTCTTGCACTACCAATGCCAATATCAGCAAGCAAACATTCGGCATTGACAAACGTTTGTTTAATAATCCTCCCTTCTCCTTCTTTACTACCTGGATTTTCTGTTTATATATATTTAATTTATGGTCCGTCTCTCTTGCTGAGTTCTATTTTTACACTCTCTGTATGCTCTTTCTTTCATTTCCCCTCCCTCTCACCTTTCTTATAGTTTGTTTTTGACTTCTTTTACAACAATATATGGAGTATCAAGTTTTGCATCAAGAGATTTAAGATTATAATCCCCCCTTTAATAATCTTTCCTTTTCTCCTCTCTCCCCCCCCCCCCAACCACCACCACTGCTGCAATTTTCACCTTTTTACAATTTGTAAAGTGTCATTATTTGCAGGAACCAGTACCTTGAAATTGACAGTTGGAATCGATAACATGCATATGTTTTTTTACTGTTTGTTTACTATGTCAATTTGTTCCTGTATTTGGTTTTGTTCTCCACCCGGAATTTTGTATCATTATCAGATTTTATTTTTGTTACATTTTGTATTACACTTTTGATCACTGACTTTATAATTTTTTTAATGGGCTGTGGTATGAATTATATTTATATCTTATGTTTCATCATTACATTTTGTGTGTATCACTTTAGTTGGGGACTTTAAATGGTGTATTGTCTGTTATGAACTAGACCCACCCCCTGACAAATAAAGTGCCAGGGCATTTGGATGCTGGTCTGGACCTCTCAGATGCTGGAATAAATATTTTTTTTGAAATCAACTTTGACTGGATTTTTTGACTCCACAAGTGCGGAGCTCTTCTGTTTGCATGTTGCATAGGCTGGCTGCCTTGCTCCGCATCACTTCCTGCTAATCCCTGGAACACACCGATTCTTTGTTCACTTTGGTTTCAGTGTTGAACCTTGCAGTATATAATACACTTTAAGAACTATTTTTAAATGGATAGGTGATAAGGTGAGAGGACTATGCCAGTCATTTTCAGGGGAAGGAGAAATGGTGGTGGGTGCCCTTGGACACTAGTGAAGGAGCACTTCATAGATAACTGGCATACAAGAAATTCAGATGCAAATGCTAGGGCTTACTATAGTGTTTAATGCACATATCATAAATATTAACTAGTAGAAGTATTTTACTTATTGAAAGCACCCCTCCTATGCTTAGAGTGTTTTAACAACACTAAAAATAGAGTTACAAATTAGACAGTACTAAATTAATCAACAAGGAACCCAGAAATGGACATAACAAAATAATCAGCATATGCCCTAATATAGAAATTTCCTATTCTTTCCAAAAAAGTAAAGATAACCAATTATTCAAAGCAGCAACATTCCTATTTAATCAGATAGTTTTTCAAGGTATATATAAATGAAGCCACGGAATGAAAGAATTAATCCACTGAAAGGGTGTTCCAGTATGGATGAGGCAGTCTCTACAAAGGTCTCTTACCAGTAGACTGAACTAAGAGGGTGACATTCATAGTAGACCCCTCTACATGAACCTCTCCACTCTATCTGGGGTATAGACAGACAGGATATTATTGCGATACCAGGGCCCAGCTCATCCATAGCCTTATTTGTAAAATCTTAGTGCTGGATTTTCAAAGGTTGGCACAGGGCTTGGGTCAAGCCCTGCATCAAACTCTGTCATTGACGCAACTGTGCCAGCCCTGGCCGCTGCAGTTACTGCCCGATTTTCAAAGTGTGGATGCAGTTGTACAGTTTCCCTGCATAATGGCAGCTCATACCAAATCTCAGACACAAGCTCCATGTCAGCAATCCTGAACAGTGACACATGCTAGATCACATAGAGATGGTCTAGTGGACGTCAGAGGGATGCAAGGGCCGTAAAATCCCAGTAGTGTGCTGGAAGCCTGGTGCATCATATCTTCAGCACACCTGGGGCTTGCTGCAATTCAGGCCAGCTGAAAATCTTACCCTTAAACCTGGTGCTCAATGCGCAATCTCATTGGCAACCAGCAAGGGCTAAAAGCCACGGGGTGATATGAATCTAGCCTCCACGTGGAGGACAGAACTTACGAACATACGAAAATGCCAGCAGAAACAGGCCTCATGGTCTATCGACTTCTGCCTGATTGTGCAGCTAGCCCCTCAACTTGCAGCTGCCCCACCCTCCCTCCCCTCCCTCCCTCCTCATCATTACCCCCCACTCTGTCCCATCCCCTCTTAAAACCACCCACCATTCTACAGGATACCACCACCTCAGGTAGAGCATTCCATTTGTCTGCCACCTGTTCTGTGAAAAAATGTCTCCCGATTCCCTACTGAATCTTCCCCCCTCCAGTCTCAGCTGGTCCCTTCTCTATGCCTCCCTCTTCTAATCTGGAAAATCCCTTCTGTATTAGTCTTATCTATCCCCTTTAAGTATTTAAAGGTTTCGATCATATCCCCCCATCTCTCCTCTCCTCCAGGGAGTACATGTTCAGCTCGCTCTGCCTATCCTCGTAGGATTTTCCCTCCAATCTCTGGATCATCTTTGTTGCCCTATGCTACACCCCCTCCAACAATCTGACATACTTCTTCAGGAACGGGGACCAGTACTGCACATAGTGTTCCAGGTGTGGCCTGACCAGCGACCTGTACAGGGGAAGGATCACCTCCCTATTTCTGGAGGAGATTCCCCTCACTATACACCACAGCATTTTGTTGACTTTTGCTGCTGCCTTCCTGCACTGAGCTGAGTTGTTCATACTCCCTGTTATAAGCACCCCTAGATCCCTTACCTCCTTGGTGCTTTCCAACTGTACCCCTTCCAGCTGATAGCTCCTCCCCTGGTTCCTAGCACCGAAGCACAGTACCTTGCACTTCTTGGTGTTGAGCCCAAACTGCCATGTTTCTGACCATTCCTGTAGTTTGATCAGGTCTTCCTGCAGCCCCCTTCAACCCTCAATGTCATCTACCAAAGCTCCCATCTTCGTATCATTTGCAAACAGATTGATCCTACTCCAGATCCTGAGTGAGATATCAGCTATGAATATCCCAAACAGCACCAGTCCCAGTACCGATCCCCGTGGTACCCCACTTATCACCACCCTTGGAGATGAGAGTTCCTCCCCCACTACCACCCTTTGCTGCCTTCTATTGAGCCAGTTATTGAGCCATTTGACCATCCTTGTTCCCACCCCTATATACTCCAGCTTTCTCCCCCAGCCTCCCATGTGGCATGGAATCAAAGGCCTTGCTGAAGTCTAAATACAGGACATGCCCTGCATGGCCCTTGTCCAGCTCCCTGGTCACCCAGTTAAAGTACTCAATTAGGTTTGTCTGGCAGAATCTGCCTGAGACAAACCCATGCTGTTGACTGTCCTGGAGTCCATTATCCTCCAAAAAGATCACCAGACTTTCTTTTAGGATTGTCTCCATGAGCTTACCCACAATTGACATGAGGATTACTGGTCTGTAGTTGCCCGGTTCATCCTTAGGGTCACTTTTATGAATGGGCACCACATGGGCCATCCTCCAGTCCTGTGGTATGCATCCTGTGTCCAGAGAAGTATTGAACAGGTCAGTCAGTGGTCCTGCCAGTATCTCTGCCAGTTCCTTAAATACCCTAGGGTGAATGCCGTCTGGTCCCAGTGCCTTGTCCACCCTTGGTGCCCTTAATCCTTCTAGGACCCTGACCTCTGTAATTCCTATATCACTCACCCCTTCCCCCCCACAGCCCACTCCACCCCTCCCTTGTGGTATCTGGCCCCCTTTCTCCTCCATGAACACAGAACAGAAGTATTCATTTAGTGCCTCTGCCTGATCCACTCCCTTCTCCACCCACCCTCCGTCCTTCCTAATTCTCACAATTTGGTCTTTGTTCTTCCTTCTCTCACTTATGTATCTGAAGAAGTCCTTTTCTCCATCCTTAATACCCTGTGCCAGTCTCAACTCTCTTGAAGCCTTGGCCACTCTGATTAGCCTGTTACCCTCCCTGGACTTCTTCATATACTCATCCTTGTCATCTTCCCCTTCCGATTTCTTAAGTCTCTGCAATGCTTTTATCTTGTCATCACCCCCTCTATGACCTCTTGAGTCAACCAACTGGGATTCATTGCCCTTCCCATCTTACTTTGTGTCCTTGTACATGTCCCAGTAGCCTCTGCCAGCCCTTTTTTTAATAATGTCCCATTTTTGACTAGCATCCATGCTTAGTTGAATTCCCGCCAGATGCCTACCCAAAATTTCCCCCCTCCTTTTAAAGTCCACACCCTTAAATTCTATCACCCTTGTTCCCGTACACCCTATTTCCCTACCCATATTGAACATGATCCACACTGAGTGGTGGTCACTCCCAGCCAGAGGATCCTCTACCCCAGATCCCTTACAGCCTCCCCATTTGATAGCACCAGGTCCAGAGTGTTTTCTAATCTAGTCAGCTCATAGACCAACTGCACCAGGAAGCTGTCCTGAAATGCTTCTAATATGACCTGCTCCTTTGCACTTATGGTAGCTTGGGTGCTCCACTTCACTCCACTCCAGGAAGGTTAAAGTCCCCCACGACCACTGTGTTCCCCTTCCTACAGACCCTTCTAATTTGCTCAGCTAACTCTTTATCCTGATCATCCCCTTGAGCTGGTGGTCAGTATACTACCCCATCCTCAGTGTCCTACCTTTCGGCTCTTGAAATTGCATCCATAGGGCCTCTGTTCTGCCTTCCTCCCCCTCCTCCCTTATATACATTATCCCTTCCTGTATATAGATTGCCACACCCCCACAATTCCCCTTATCCCTATCCTTCCTGAATAGCCTATACCCTGGGATCACCATATCCCAGTCCTGGTACTGGGTGGCACATGTTTTCATGATGGCCGCAACGGCCACCCTCTGTACTGCCAAGAGGGCCTGCAACTCAGCCGACTTGTTACCTAGGCTTCTTGCATTCAGTGATACCACCCTCCACCCTGTTTCCTTCCCTACCCCTCCCTGCTTTTCCCTGCTCCTAATCCCCCCAAGTGCCACTACCCCGATTCCTTCACCTATAGCTTGGGGGTTAGCTTGTTTGGCTCCCCTCCATGGGTTCTGTGCCTATCAGCCATCTACTCACTCCCCTACCTAGTTTAAATCCACCTTTGCTGCTATGTAATCCGCATCTTCTGCTTTAATACCCCCTACCCCTCCCCACTCAAGTGTAGCCTGTCCTCTGCATATAGATCATTATTGTCCCAGGTTCTTCCCCAGCAACCCACCAACCCATACCCCATGGATCAACATCATTCCCCCAGCCACGTACTGAACTCCCCAGTCCTCCCTTTCCTCACTGTACTTGCGCAGGGCACTAGGAGCACCTCTGAGAATGCCACTGATTCCCCCAACTTCTCACACAGCCTTCCCAGTTTCTTGAACCTCTCTCTTACTATTTCCACCATCTTGCCCACCTGATCATTTGTACTCATGTGCACCATGAGATGCAGTTTCTTCCTACTCCTCTTTACGCACTTAAGAATTGACTGTCCCACCCTGCCTGCCATTAACCTAGGTATGGACTCCACCCATATGCAACTATGCCTTTCCCCCTTACTGCGCCATCTGATCCCATTTAGTATGGCATTCCCCAGCACCAGTACACCCCTACTTCATTCCTCATCTCCACCCCCACCCTAATACCTAGGTGCCTATCCCTCGAATCTGATATATTCGTAGCTCCACCCTTCACCCCTGCAGCTCCCCCTCCCCTACACCTGACTTTTCCCCTCCCCCTCACCATTCTCTCACTATCCTCCACATGCTTCCCTTCAACCCTTGCCTCCCCATCCTTTGCTATGCCCTTGTTGTCCTCTCTATCTGCCCTGCTCCTCTCCCCTGTATCCCTGCTCCCTTCCACTGTCACTCCAGCTGTGCCTCTTCCCCCTTCACCCCTGCCACCCTCCTCTGACCGACTACCGTCCCTTGTGCATTCCTCTCTTGCCCTCTTCTGCCCCCTCCTGGAGATCCTTCACCCCCTCCTCCTCCCCCAATGTCTCCAGCACTGCAAACTTATTGCCTTCCCCCTCTGCAATACTGTGCATTAGCTCCTTCCTCCTGACCTGAGACTTCCCTTCAGTGCCAGGCCTGCGGTTTGTTTTGCCCCTGCATCCTCTCCCTATCCCCTCCCTTGATCCAGTGTTCCTCCCATGTGGTGTCCTCATGTTACTCCCCACCCCCTTCCTTGATCCAATGTTTCTCTCCTGCAGTGTCCTCATGTTGCTCCTTGAGGGAGGCCCTCCTGCCCCAGCTTCCCCCACCCCCCACCCCTCATCCTCTCCACCGAGTCACAGTACTTCCTCCTCAAGTCTTTTGAGCCTGTGACAGACTGGATCCCCCTCCCACAGCCTCCACAATATGTCCATCCTGCCACCCAACATCCATTACAGCCCACTATCCTATCCATGATACCAGTACAAACTACAAAATACAGTTCTATCTATAAGTTTCTAACCAGTCCAGTCCCTATCTAAAAATACAATACCAACTCCACTTGCAGAAAAGCATAAAACACTGCTAACTATGATACCATACCATCCATAGGTTTCCCAGCAAAATGTAGCATGAGATGCTACACCTAAGTTCAAAACACAGTACTATTTATAAGTTTTTAACTTTTACCTCTTTAACCAGAGCTACATATCACTCTATAACATTACAAAGAACAATCCTCTCTGTTAGGACATGTTAGTGGATGCACCTGGTAGTGCTTTCCACCAATCCCAATGCAGTACCATCCCAATAAGTGTGGATAAGCTGGGGTGGTGGGGGAAGGGGATGGGAGGGTGGGATTTGGGCCCACTGCCACTCCCGTGAGAGTTATTCAGCCTCTTACACAACTACGCACCTCAGCCCCTTTCCTCGGGCAGGAGCAAACACATCCCTGTAGTGGATGCTACTTCAGCTTCCAGCTCCAAACTGAAGCACTTTAACTAAAATGGCTCTTGGCTAATCTGTTGCCCCTTCCCCCAAGTCTACCTCTTCTTACAGTTTCCTGTTTTTCATCTGGCACAGAACTGAACTCCAAAATATATCCCTAATCCAAACAACACTGTTTAAACACCCAAAATAAAACCCTAATCCAAACAGTATTGTTTAAACACCCATATACATATCCCTCTTCCAGTACAAGCTATTTGAACAAAAGCAAACTTAAGAAAAAATACTTCCCTTTAGTTCAGTCTCACAAAAACACCAGGACACCCCTGCAGTACATGCTTCTTCAGCTTCAAGTGTCAAACTGAAGCACTTTAACTAAAATGGCTCTTTGCAGAAGCCTCACTGCAGAGTTCTGAGCTAGCTGAATGCAATGCAATGCAGTTAACCACAAGGTAGGCTCTTTACAGAGTATGGAGAAGTAGTCAAACCATATATCAGTTTCAAGAAGGGGCGAAGCCTGGCAGGATTTTTTAAATGGTAAAACAGCTCTTGACCATAGAGGGCACCTGGCATACAAATGACAACTATCTAGCCATGACTACTCTCAGGCTATGAACATCTCTCTGCCTTCAGTTGCACCCAGCCAATGAAAGGAGTTTGAGGTAATTATTCAAACCTGATAACTGCATGTCAGTCCCCAGTAGGAACAATTCTATTTTACCAGGGATTAACATCTACCAGTTGGAGGACATACAGGCTCCATTTTTCTTGAGGCATAGTTCCAGAAGTAGCACAGATGACACCCTGTACACATGAGCAAAAGACAAGTACAAGAGAGTACCAGCTACATAACAGTGAAACTCCATGCTGTAACATCTTATGATCATAGCCAGTGGTGATATCACTGACATGTATGCCACACACAGCAATGAAGACAGGGTAAACACTTGAAGGACTCCACAGTAAAGAGCAACTGGATCAGAACAAACTGAGTATCACAGACCGCTCCACCTCACTGAGGAATAGTCAGATCAATGTTAGAATAGTCCCAGACAATCCCCTAAGCCTCTAAGTCTATTAAGCAATTCTGTGTGATCCAGTGTCAAAGATGGATGACAAGTTGAGAAGGCTCAGGCTTAAAAACCTCTCCCCAGCCTCTGGTCAGATAAAGGTTATTACAAATTCTCAGAAGGGTCATTTCAGTGTTACGTTTCAACAGAGCACACACACACACTTATATTTCAGAATAACCAGTGGTATGATCATGGATAATTACTTCTGACTTGGAAAAGGCACAGTTAAAGCTGAACCCCCTGATACCACTGTCTATCTCTTCTCCGGAACCAAAAAGTCACTGTTTCAGGTCACTAGGCTTCTTCTGCTGTGAGGAGCCAGACCTTACTCTCTTACAACTCGGCACAAGTGCCTCCCAATGTCTCACTCACTCCTTCTATAGCCATCCCTGAAGCCAAGTGATCTGATTATATGGTACTGTACAAACAACATTGTTAGGAGTGTTTTTTATACTACAACAAAAATGTTTCTCATAAGATATTGGATCATTTCCTATCACAATAACATCCCCCCAAAAAACTTTTGCACACAATAATAGTAGCCATGATTAGGGTAAGATTCCCTTCTAGCTCCAACATCCCACCTTCTTCCAGCTTCCACCATTTGAAAACAGATGGTTTGGTGCTGATCTGTCAGCACAGTGGTAGTGCTATCTCTGATGATCCCAGTGAACTCAGTCTGTCAACAAGCTCATGTTGTTGGAGAGGGGGTTGTCTGGGTGGAGACTTATTGAGCAGTCTAGAGGATGCTTCCTCCTTCAGGGAGGGAGTTTTACAGTTGCTGCCTTGTGATAACCACCTGGATGATCACAGGTGGTGATACAGACTGGGGCTTGGCATCAGGGAGAGGAGACACACTGATGGAGCTGGATGCATGATGCACTTCCAGGTGTGTGCATTACCCAGCCCACAGCCAGTTAGCCTCTCAGAGGCAGCGGACCAAGAATAAAAGGAAACATCCCCAGCTGCTGCAGGATGACATACAGTGGCTCCAAGTCTGCAGGCTCTGCACCAATGACCATGGCATCCACCTCTGAACTGAGCTTGAACCTTTGGCAGGTACAAGGCCCCCACATCAGCACTGCCCTGAGGGGTAAGCCAGGAAGGAACAAGGAGGCAAAGGGAAGTCCAGAAGAAGGCAGATGATGGGGCTGACAGCAGGGAGATGGCCAGTGGGGTACACTGGGAGTTGGGAAGAAAAATAAAACTGATGGGTTGGAGCTGGACATGGCTTAATGCAAATACTGTACTTCCTGTCATGTATTTGTTTTATCTCAGAACATTTTCATTTTATGCCCTCCTGCCTCATTAACACGTCTTCCTTTTCATTTTAGTTTATACGGTGGTGTAATAAAAATACTTTACAAAATACTAATGACTGTGTGCCTTTATTTATGGGAAAGGGGGATTTATTATTGGTGCATTGACAATATACTGTATGCACCTCTATATAAATAAGTCAGTTTATACTGATAGTTAAGAAGCATTTCTTATCTGCTGTGCCTGCCTTTGTATTTTAATGAACTTCAAGTATCAGCCTGTTTGCTGGCCTGAGGTAGCACCTGTAGCTGACAGAATGCCAAAAGGAGTACTGTACATGAACTTGCTTTCTCTCTTCCTGATTGCCACCTGAAGTTCGGCTCATGCCATCAGTTGTCTGGAAGGGGAGAGGGCTAAACCTTATTTTTATGTATTTAATTTGCTCCTAGTGAAGCAGAAGCAAGGACCCACACTTTCATTATTTCTTTTAGCTCTAGGGAGACCCTTTTTGTGCTGTCCATGTTCCTGTTACAAAACTGGGCAGACAACATGGACAACCACGTTGATGTGGTTGAGCCAAGTGGTCCTTATCTGCTGTCAAAGTCTATGTTTCTATGAGATGTGCAAGAACAAGGGGACACAATTTGAAATAGAGGGGGGATGGCTCAGGGGCAATGTGAGGAAATATTTTTTTATAGAGAGGGTGGTGGATGCATGGAACAGCCTTCCTGAGGAGGTTGTGGGTCTAAAACTGTGGGAGAATTCAAGAATGCATGGGACAGACATAAGGCAATTTTTTGGGGAGGTAGGAAGAAATAGGCTGTTGGTTAAATAGGATCTGCAGCTTATCCTCTAGGTAGGGAAATGGGCAGACTAGGTGGGCCAAGTGGTCCTTATCTGCCATCAAAGCCTATGAAGGCCCCCACAGTTGGGGCTTTCCCAAATGGCAACCAATCTCATCAGCTTCTGAGTCAGTACACCAACATGGCTACAACTTCCCAGCCTCAAGGAATTAGGCATTCATACTCCCCAACTGCATGGCTGCCCAAGGAGTTGCAAAAACATTCACAAACCAGAAGGGGAGCAAGTTACATTTTTAAAGCAGTCCTTAGGAGTGTGGGCTGCAAAGCAGCTCCATTAGCTAGTTACACCAAGCATCACAAACATTGGTCTATGCCAGTGATGTTTCATTGCATGATTTTATAACGCAAATGTGGCATGAATAAGGGCATGGAGAAGGTAGATGAAATAGAGAAAGGCTGAACAGTCCTTTATAGCGTATGGTAGAACGCTGTTCAGCATGGAAATCCATGCATAGAACAGTACTGCTGTGCTGCAGTTGTGACATCAAAATGTTCTGCTGCAGCATGGATGTCACTACTGCACCACAACATAGAACGTTATATCACAGCCTCCAGCCACATCGGCGATTGTGACTTGAAGTTTCCAAATTTTTCTTTTAAATCTGAGATTCCATCATTGCTGAAATTATGGATGGTGCTGAGTCTGCTGAGTCGACTCTAGTGGATGGTTTTTCTAATTTCTTCTGGGAGTAATCTAAGTTGATTGAGTGGATTGGTTGGAACACTGCAGTTTGCTAGTTTGTTTATGATTGAGCGAGTGGTTGAGTAGGCACTGCAGGACATTTTTCAATCCTATAGTTGACCATACACTATATAAGAGTGTGTATGAGCAACCATACACATACAAGCCCATGTCTAAATCTTGAGGTTTCCATTGTAACAAGAGACCTCTTAAGCTGCACTCTTGAGGTCTTTTGTTACCATAGAAACCTTTTATTTCAAACACGGCTTATTGTGTATGATTGCTTTTACACAATCCTTTATATACTTTTGGAGCAGCTGTACCGGTAGGTCTGGTTCTTTATTTAGTTATTTGGGCTGGAGGGGGAGGAAGAGCTGCTGGATCACCATGATGAGTGGCTCCCAATGCAAATGCCCCTCTGTCCCCCAAGGGGGACAGGGTGGATCACCAGCAAGTGTGGCTTATCTATAGATGCCCATCTCTACCAAGGGGGGAGTCTGAATCACCATTGAGTGTGGCTTCTATATGGATACCCCCCTTTCCTGGGATGGGGGTGGGCTGGATCATAGCCAGTCATGCATGCTATTGCTGCTCCTGCTGGGGGACCAGTATGGCCTGCCTCTGAAGTAGGTTGCTGGTTTAGATCCTGCAGCTCCTGTGGGGTATCAAAATAGGGATTGGCAGAGAGAGTTTCCTGAGCTGGGAGTGGGGAGGGTTGTTTTATTTATTAAAAGAACCAGGGATTGACAAAAAAGGGTTTCCTGAGCTCAGAGCAGAGTCTCATTTTATTTAAAAAACACTGGAGATCAGCAGTGAGGGTTTCTGGAGCTGGGAGTGAGGAGGGTCTTTTTATTTAAAAAACATGTGGATTAGCAGGGAGGGTTTAGGGTTTCTTGAGCTGAGAGGGAAGAGAGTCATTTTATTTAAAACAAAAAAGGGACAGGGTGGCAGGGTGAGATTCTTGAGCTGGAAGTGGGGAGCATCATTTTATTTAAAAAAATGTGTTTTTAATGAGAACTTTTTTATAAAAGCAATTTTACCTCAACCCTTTGGGGGGGGACTAAAAAGAATCCTGACAGAAAAAAAAATAGATAAAAATATTAAAAAATAAAAAAGTTGTGAATTAATAGAAGTAGAAAATCTTTATTGAACATCCTTATATCACAAGGACATTACAATTTGATACAGAAAGGAATAAATAATAGATTAAAAACCACCATCTTAAAGTGCAGTCAGGTATAGTGCAATGAGACAAGAAAAATATGACATATGACAATTAAAAGACAATCCAGAATAGGGTTCCATGAGATATCTCAGATGGCCTTAATTTTGTTATACTTCAGTGATTTCTTTTTATGTTTGATGACACTAGCAATAAATTTTGCTATCCTTTCCACTTCAGTTTCCGTCTTAGGATTCAATATGATAAATGTTGTGTCATAATTAAAATCAGTGTATTTTATAAATAAAATCCTTCAAAAACAGAGTTCTAGAAGCATTATAAAGAGGACATATAGAAATTATGTGATCAATAGTTACCTTATGTCCTCTGGAACATGGGCATTGCTCAGATTGATCTCCTCTATGTCTATTAAAGTAAATATATTTGGAGTTTATAATGATGAATCTTGCCTACGTTATCATTTTTTATAGTATGGTTTAACAGGTAACAATAAGTAATCTTCTAACCCATGATCTAATTTATTATATGCAAGCCATAGCGACTGTTTTTGATTCTTAAATAGGGATAGAGCCTTCTTTTGTGAAGACCAAAATAGTTGTCTTTTTATAGTAGTTTTAAATAAAGGTGAAATAAGTATGCCTTTATTGTAATCCCTCCGAAGGTGAAGAAAATCAGCATTCTTGAGAATATTCAGAAGTTTTTCTAATCAGTGAGTGGGGATACCTCTACTGAACCAATTCATTTTTTCCTGAAAGCATTGATTAGGTAATGTATTAGCCAAATTGTTGATTAGTCAAAGCCAGTAAGAGACTATCCTTAGTTGAATGATATAACTGAGATCAATTCTACCAAGTTCAGCCCTAACAAGGGCCGAAGAAGTAGAGGAAGGGATCTGTAATAATGCTTTATAGCTGTATAGTAATGGGGTTTCACATCTGAGGAACGACTGAAAACCCAGGGCGTCTGCTCCATATAGGAGAATTGAATTAAGTTTTGCTTTACCAGCTCATATGGCAGAGATAATAGTATTTCCTCCAAAGTTATAGTTAAAATGTATAAGAGTCTTGATAATGTGTTTTGCTCTAGCAGTCTGTTGATTTAAATGTGGGTTCCACCTACCATTGGAAGAGAACCTAAGGCCCAAGTACACATACTCCTTAACTACTTCTATAGTGTTCTTGTGTAATTTGATATGACAATCCAGTTTAGAGTGACCAAAAATCATAACTTTTGTTTTTGTGGAATTTATCTTTAGGTCTAGTTCCTCACATTTAGTTACAATTTGGTTAAATTGGTTTTGAAGCCCTTTCTTGGTTAATGAGAATAAAACAAAATCATCAGTGTAAGCTAAAATATGTAAAAGACAAAGAACCTCTGTGTGCAAACACTGAGGCAAGGGTTACCCCAAAGGGCATTTGGCTGGGAAGCCAAGTTTCAAGAAAATACAAAATCACACATGCTCTCACAATGCAAAGCATCATGGGCTGCATATGCAAATCACCACAGAATGTTATGCTGGTCCAACTTTAAGCAAAATTGCATGGTGCCAAAAGGCCTCTCACACAGTTTGCAAAGGGTGCTAACAGAAGACATACACATGTGTTTTGTCCTAACAGGACTCATCAGTATGCCTCGTCTGCTTGACACCCCAGTGGACTGGACCAGCTACCCTAAGACAGTGTGTCTTGGATATGTTGTGGTGACCCCATTAAAATAAAAAACTATTTAAAAGACAAAGAACCTTTGTGTGCAAACACTGAGGCAAGGGTTACCCCAAAGGGCATTTGGCTGGGAAGCCAAGTTTCAAGAAAATACAAAATCACACATGCTCTCACAAAGCAAAATTGCATGGTGCCGAAAGGCCTCTCACACAGTTTGCAAAGGATGTTTGAAAGTTTTAGGACATCAAAGCATTCTACATTCTGAGCTCTCAAAAGAGAATCACTATAGATATTAAATAAATTAGGAGCTAGTAGACAGCCTTGTTTAACGCCACTACCAGAGGGAAAAAATTCAGAAATATTGCCTTGTATGTTATATCTTACAGCGGTGATAGTATTAGAGTATAGTAGTATTATGGGGCTAGAATTTTAGCTGGAATACCACGATCATCATATAGAATATGCTATATGAGGTGTTTCTGTTGGCAGAATCAAAAACCTGAGAGAAATCTATAAAAAGAGCAAAGAATTTAGATTTTCCGATATGCACATATTTTTCAATAAGGTGTGTAAAGCAGAAAAGGTTATTGGCAGTTAATAGATTGGTCTACATCCAGCTTGAAATTTGGAGAGTGTGGCATTATCTTCGAGCCAAATATGTACTTCGGCCAGTAAAATTTTAGTAACTATCTTAGAGCTGATGTCAGGCAAACTGATTGGCTGAAAATTTGCAGGATCACAATAGCTGCCTTTCTTATGAATGGGCTCTATGATATTCCTTATCCAAGAAGCCAGAATGAAAGTAAGTGTAAGGCATAGATTGAACAAAGCAGTTAATATAGGAACCCAGAATGTGAAATATTGTTTGTATTACTCACCCAGAGTCTGATCAGGGCCTGGGGCTTTTCTGGATGCAAGAGCTTTTATTTCCTCTTCCACTTCTGATTGAGAAAACCTAAGAGGGGTATATATTACTTTTTGTAGGATGTTATCTGTTGAGTTTAAAGTTTTTGAGGCTTTGTCTTTGTTGAAGATATTCTTAAAATAGTTAACCCATACTTCCTTGGAGATGTATATGGGGAGGAATTCCGAATGCTCACAAGTTCCCTCTGCTACTAACCTCCAGAATTTTTTAATATCATTATTCTGAATGACCTCATACATGATTAACCATCTCTTATGCCTGTATTCCTGCTTTTTAAGATTAATAAGTTTTTTGTAGTTTAATCTGGTTGTTTTAAGCAGAAAGAAATTCTCTTTTGGCCGGCCTGGTGGCATTGAGGTTTGAGGCACTGGACACCACACCTCACGCCACGCTGGTGACCTGGGTTCAGATGCAAGCCTGAGCTGTCAGGGGTCAGTGGGGGAGATAAGGATTGAGTGTCCAGAGGACTGCTCTCCTATCCCTGGGGAGGGATCCAGGGAGCCATTGCTCTGCAGCGGCCCCCGGTGATGATTGGGGACACTGCTAGAGCTTGCATAAAAGGATGGAGTGCAGCAGATGTCGGCACATTTATGCCCCTATGTCATTGCACACTTGTACTCCTGGGGGTAGAAAACAGGAAAATGGAGCAGCACAGGCTGTAGCAGCTTAATAGCTGCATTCTGCCGGCCAAAGATGCCCAATGTGCATGCCAGTAATGGTTCCTCATCTGCACGGGGGCAATAGGGGGTGCCCCTCTCGAAGACAAAGCTGCATATGCCAGCTGGGCATGCTACGTCGGGGTCGGAGGTGGAGCTGAGCGGTGGCTGGATTGAAAGGCAGGTCAGTGGCTGCTAGGGGGTAAAATATGTCATGTTAAAAAAAAGAAATTCTCTTTTGTTGGTGTTCTCTTTGCTTTCCGTATTAGGCTTCTAAGCTCTTTTTGGTTCTTCTGCATTCATCATCAAAATATGTTCTTATTGATTTGGGGTTATTATGTGTTGAGTAAATTCTGGATTTGATATTTGTGGAAAGTTGGGCAAGCCAGTTATCCATCTGGTGTATAGTTAAGAGGGCCAGGTTAATATCATTAAATTCAGTGACTGCATTGGAAACTATTTGGTCAAGGATGTTCCAAGTGTTATTATTAAGAACTAATTTATTTCTCCCTTGTAAGTTCAAGTGAATGACTGGGCAGTGCAACTCTTCCATCATGGTGTTTAAATCAGAAGGAAAAAATAATAGTTAGAGGAGCATAATCACTCTCAGATCTCATTTTTATGTACAAAGATTTAAAAGACTTATAACTTTCAGGCGTACATAGACAATAGTCAATACTACTTTGACCTGCAATTGAAAAATAAGTGGCATTAACTGAGGCATCACCATGCAATCTGCTATTTAATATTAATACATTGTTTTGCTCAATGAACAGGATGAAACCTTTTCCTTAGGTGTTGATTACATTGTCAGTACTATTTCTATTTGAAAAGCTACCTAGACAGATTGTTTGTTGCAGGATCTCAATATTATCATAACTGGCAATTTTTGAATTTAAGTCACCAACAATAAACAAATTTCCAGCTGGGAATCTGGATGGAGCAGCCTCTATATCAGCATTAAGTTCAGCCCACAGGTTATTATTAAATTCTTGGTGAGTATTAATAGGTATATACACATTAACTAGAATCAAAGTATGCTCATCCCACTTAATGGCACAAATTATAAATTTGGATTTCAAAATCTTGAAGTTCAAGAATTTTAAGAGAAGTCCAGTTTAGATATATATGGCCAACCCACCCTTCAACCTCCTTGGCTTGTCAATTTATATTGCTGGAGACTAGATATTTTCATAGCCATTGATATTAAGGGACTGCAAGGCCCAGGTTTCTTGAAATATTAAAAGAGTAGTCCACCCAAAACTTGCAAAAAATATATGTTGTGCAGAGTGTGTTAATTTGTATGTGAAGTTCTAGTGTCTCCTTCCCTCTGACTGCTATTTGGAGTTTTTCCTAAATTAGCCTACTAGCTTTATACTAGTTTTACGACCCCTGGTATCTTTATCCGAGACAGATTAATTGTATTCCTTGTTTCCACAGTGCATCTTGTCTCGTGTGATAGTGATGCAGCAGAGACCCAACATTCAGCACACACATGCCAAAAACGAAATATCTTGGAAGCTTTACACATTGCACAAAAATTACCAGCAACAAAGTTCTTCAGGACAGTAATACCTTTACAATGAGGGTAGTCACTAAGCTGAATTCTATAGATTTTAAAATATAGCCATCTCTACTGTTGCGAACTGATTGTAAAGCAATGCTTTCTGCTGGATTTATGGTCTTTGCTACATCACTGTCACATGAAACAAGGTGCATTGTAGGTCAAAGGAACGCAATTAAGCTGTCTCATATGGCAATCTCCCAGGGTCATAAAACTACACTAAAGCTAGCAGGCTAATTTAGGAAAAACTCTTAATAGCAGACAGAGGGAAGGACACACAACAACTTAACATACAAATCAAAACACTCTGCACAACATATGTTTTTTTGCAAGTTTTGGGTGGACTACTCCTTTAATAGATCATGACTACAGACAAGAGTTTTCCAGTCCAGCTCAGACAGTTTAGAGATTAAACCAGCAATATTCCAAGAAATAATATTAGAGGACAGACAATCATTAATAACTTCTGTATCCCAACTTAAATCACTCATAGATTTTACTAGTCACTCTTTCCTATAGTTCTCATATATTGCTGACCAATCAGTAATAAAAATGTTAGCTTGATCCAGTTTGTGCACATTTTCTAAGACCTATGTTGTAATGAGTTCTGAGGAGAATTGAATATTAATCTGGGTGCCAGTATCTGCACTCAGTGCCCTATGGGCAAAAATAATATTGTTTCTGGATGGCTAGCCCCAGGGCACAGTTCAATATAGGGACTATGAGTTATTTTAAAGTTTCTGAGTTCTCCATCAACATATTTTCTATACCAAATATGGAGAGGGTCTTCTGAGTATTGACAGGGCAGGTCAATTGTGATGAAAAATTCCAGTGTAATTTGGATAGGGAGAGATAAAATTCACTATAAGTTAACATCCTATTTGCTTCCACCTGAAATTTTGCATAGTCCGTAATAGTGGACCATTTTACAGGGGCCATAAACTCATCCCTAAGTAGGCTAATCTTTACTGTTTAGCCCAGACTGTTTTGGTGAAACTCATGTCCTTAACCATAATCTACACAGGAGATAAAAAAATCAGTGTTATCTCGATAAATTAATTTAGTAGCATTTCTGACATCAGTAAGTCCACATTCCACCTCCAAGAGATGATAAACTAGCTTGGTAACAGCTGAGCAGGGCTCATAAGATTTTTCATACATTCCAGTGATTCTAAGTACCACTTCCTGTCCTAGTGTTACAATATTCTCAGGAAGTTGTTCAATTGTATTATCAATAATTTGTTGGGGTTCGGGAGTATTAAAATTTGTAAGTGTAGCAGCAGTATCCTTATCCTGGGGATTACATAATTTCATTTCCTTGGCCACTCAAGTTTTATTATTTTATTTATTTATTTATTTATTCACAATTTGGATTTGCAACCTTTGAGTCACAGACTCATTTACAAAGGCACCTCGTCACAGAGAGGGGAGACACCATATTGGTGGAGCAAGACAGTGAAGAACAATACAGGTGAGATACAAAACAACATACAAAGCAAGGCATTTCAGTGAACAATATAGGTGAGATACAGAAGAGCATACAAAACTAAGCAGTTTCAGTGACACACTGGAGCACATAGGTTACAGTGTGTGGTGTACAGACTACAAGAAGCTATACTAAGTAAACTAGTACATACGTAATACTATAAGAAACTAGGAGTACTAGGTGGTGGTTACCTGGGGGGGTCTATGTTTGCAGACTGGTTCAGAACGGAGCTCTCGGTAAGGCACTATAATGGGCATTTACAGCTCTGAGTGTCAGTGAGGTGTTTGTGTAGGGCGATTTTGAAGGAGCCAATTTTGGAGATCTTAGTAATGTGCATGGGGAGGGAGTTATACCAGGAAGGTGCTCTGTAGTGGAAAGACCTTTGGGCGAGTGAGGTCCTAGCTCTCAGCACCTGGAAAGTGGCTTCGGTTGTATTTTGGGTGATGACCGAATGGGAGGCCCGTTGAAGGGATGTGGCAACTCCTGGGAGGGAGAGCCCAAGTAGAGTCTTTTTTGCCAGTACACAGGTGTGGTATTGCAGGCATTCTTCAAAAGTGAGTAGACTCAAGGTGGAGTAGAGCTGGCATGAGTGAGTTCTGCTGGGGGCACCAGTCAGGAGCCTGCAGACTTTGTTGATAGAGGTCTGGACTTTGGTGACGGCAGTGGGGTCAGCAGCTGCATAGGTAGGGAGTCCATAATCAACCAAAGACAGGATGGAGGAAGTGATAGCCAGCTGTAGGGAAAACTCAGGAAGGCAGTCTTTGTGGCAATAGAGGAGTCCAATCTGGGCATTCATGGCAGAGGACAGAGAGTTAAGATGGGCATCGAAGGAGAAAGCTGAGTCGAAGGTGATGCCCAGGTATTTGTATGGTGATACCTGTTCAAGGGGGTGTAGGATGCTGGGGATGATGCGATGGGGAGCATTTCTGGAGTTACTTTGGTGGTGTGCAAAAATCATAGATTTTGTCTTCTTGAGGTTCAGAACCAGACGATGGTCAAGGAACCACTTTTCAGCTTGGCTGAAGGTGAGTTGCAAGGAGCTCTGGAGTGTGAGTGGGTCGGGTGTGAGGTGACGAGGACTGCGTTGTCGGCATATAGAAGCATTTTGCCCAAGCAGGAGCTAGGGAGGGTGTTTAGAAAGAGACTGAACAATGTGGGGCCCAGGATGGAGCCTTGAGGGACCCCAGAGCATACAGGTAGGGCGGTTGATAGGATACCATTTATTTTGACCCATTGGGATCTGTCACGGGAAGTAGCTGGAGAACCAGGCCAGAGGGCCAGATGAGAAACCAAGCTGACAGAGGGAGTCAAGCAATAGTGGGTGACACACAGTGTCAAAGGCCTTGGATAGATCAATGAACACTGCCCTGGCGATCTCCCCAGCATCAAGTGCAGAGTGTATTTGGTGGGAGAACTCCAATAGGGCTGTAGTGGTGCAGTGACCAGGGCGGAAGCCATGCGGCTCTGGGCATAGTATGTTGTGCTTGGATAGATAATCCATGAGTTGGGTGGATACTATTTTCTCAAAGGGCTTGGGAGGGATGGAGATAAGTCTGTAGTTGTTTGGTAATGGGGCGGACTCCATTTTTATGGATGGGGTAATTTCATCCAATTTCCATGTGCTCAGGAATTGACCAAGGCATAGGGATCTGTTAAGAAGGTAAATTATATTATTTATGGCGAGGATTGTAGAAGGAGCAATTGATTTTAAGATTTCCAAATTTTTGGTTTTATCAACCACATTTTGAGTCTGTGCATCTTTATTATTATTTATGATGATATTTGAGGTTAACGCACAGTTTGCATGATTATCATAAAGTGGAGCAGTATTCTTAGCATCCTTTCTCTCAGTGTTCTCTAGTTCTTTCTTAGATTTTGTTTTATTATTCTTGGCTTTGTGCTTAGTCTTTTTTGTTTAGTATTTCTAGATTTCGTTTTCCTCACCAGAGAATCTGAGATATTGAGGAGAAAGGCAAATGTCTTGGTTTAAGATCTTGCTAATTTTTAACAGCGATCCTTTAATTCTGAAATAGAAAGAACCTGTTAATTTACTGTTGCTGATAGATGCTCCACTTTGTGTCTCAAATTATTAATAGCTTCTAGAAGCACTATATTAGACATGGGATGGGCTAAAGATTTTATTGTGTCTTTAGAAATATAATCAGGGTGCTGAGCAAGGACATTTTCATCCAAAGTGATTTTTTTCAACTTCTTTATCTAATCTCTCAAAGACTAAGTTCGGGGATCCTGCAAGTATAGGTGTGTTAGGATCATCCTCAGTCAATGGACCTTGTTTTTCCAAAAGTGAATCCGGGTCCAATGGGCTGAACAATTCTAAGTTAGTAACTTGAGTAACCATACCATTGGAGGAATGTTGTGAATTAAAGTATCTTGAATAACTGAGTAAATGAGAATTGGCTGTTGAGGAGAAACCTCCCTTTGTGATTCAGCCTCAGGTTGATTACCAAATGAGGTGATTGGTGGAAAGAAATATGTTATCTTTCCTTTGTTAGACATGGATCTAGAAGGGGAATTATTTCTAGTTTTGAAATTATTTTTTTTATTTTTACTATCAGCTTCTGAATTGTTAGAATTTAAAGCCACCTTATCCTTAGATGGAATAGACATTTAGGGCTATTATTTAGCCCATTTGTTGTTAAGCTAGATGATGTCTTGATTGAGGAGTTAGTAAGCATGAGATTATCTTTAAAAACTGTTTTTTCTGGGAGAATCTCAGATCGAGGTAGCACAATATCCCCCTTCCCACAAGGGCCACAAGTATAGGGAATTGAATTAGCATTACAAGTAGTAGCCCCTCTAGATGTAGTTTGGGTTCCCTGCTTTTTCAAAATGTCTGCATAAGAAGCAGTTTACTGTTTTCCAATGGTGTAGAAGAAGAGGTAACAGAATCAATAGTCAAGTTCTCTGTAAAAATACAACTATTCATCCTTTAATGTTTGATAGTGGAGACCTTAAGCTGGTTTACCACTCCTTGTAAACATCCTACTCACTAAATGTGGCTGTGTGGGGTGAACTAGAAGAGGAGAGGGCTAAAGGTATAGTATTAATGAGTACTAATGAGAAATAAAAACTGGCAAATGGCCCTCGATCAGACATAGGAATGGGCCACTGATCATAGTCCTAGTGATAATCCTATTGTTATCAATTAAAGCTAATTAGTGCAAGCTAATTAATGCAAATACCATCACATGTGCACAGAACTGATTGCAAAAAAACGGCCAAAGTATATATGTAAAATAAGTTATACTTTCACAGTTTTCCCCTTAAAATATGCAATTAAATCAACTGAATAAGCTAGCACTGCACATAAAAATGTTCAAAGAACAAAATTAGTTCAATAGTTATGAAATATTGGTGTAAAGTCAGTATAAGGCTTAGCAGTCCACAGGTTATCAGAGCCCCAAATGAAAATAAAGATCTTTAAATTTCTTACTGCAGTTCAGTTTCTAGTATGAAGGCTGAGCTTGCTCTGTTCAAATCTGTATGGTCACCTCTGTGGGTTCAAAAAGGGCCACTGGATTGATGGTGTGAGGCACAAAAGCAAGGGCTGATATTTTAGTGCGAATCCATTAATCCTCAAGGTCTTCCAAAGACGGTTGCTCCTGACCTAATAAGAGGTGTTGCAGTAGAAGTACCTTCTGACAATGTTCGAGAAAGAAAGCTTCCCTTTTATCAACAGGCACCAAGGACCTTAAATAAAAAATAAGTGGAAAGAAGATGTAAAGTAAAAAAAATTAAAAGCAAAGTAATTTTAGATACAGTTACAAAAGTTTTTTTTTTTTTAAAGTTTGGCTCCCAAAAGTATAAATGACTTTAAATTAACCTAAAAATGGCTACTTATATCTCTGGCATTAAAAGAGAAGGTACGGTGAAAAAGTGAGCTGGCAGATCTCTGTTTGCCATTACCTCAGCTAGGCCGTACTTTAACACAAGAGGCCCAGTTCGAGAGCATCAACCCAAGGTAACTGGCCAAATGCTAAAAGGTTAAGACAATAAATTCAAAACAAGGGTCTGATTGAATTTATAACTAAAAGGGGAACGCAGTGGCTACAAAACCCTGTTGACTCTGAGAAGTCAGAAATGGTGGATCTGAGGACAAGAACACCACACGTGTTTAAAGGGCTAGGAGTCACCTGATGAAAAGCACAGAAGGGGAGCCACTGCAAAAATAAAATATGGGCTATTCCACAAAATATGAGCTAGTCCACAAAATATGGAAGAAACAATGCTAAGGGGATCTGAAATATAGAGAAACAGCCAACCTCCAATTAAGGTAGGACGAAAGTGCAGACTAAAGTGAAAATACTAGCCTATAAAAAGTTGTAAAATACTAGTGAGGAATGGAATATAAAAACAAAAAATAAATTTAGGGACACAAACAAGCACTGCCCTAACTGACGAATGTGCTCCGTTTCCAGGTGACATTTGGTCAGAGTCCAGTTTCAACGGAATTATAAGGGTGAGGAGCAGAAAAGTAACTTGTAGAAGGTGGGAATTTCTTTTGGCATAGGACGTTCTTCAGTTCAGTGTAAAAAGCACCTCTCTGGGGCTGCTTTCTCCAGCTTTTCAGCTCTCTTCAGAGCTTCCTGCTGCACTCTGGCAGAGTGGGCTACACGGCCACCATGGCACTCAAAACTCCTGCAGGGGACACAAAACAGCAGTGTCAGAAAAAAATAGCTCCAGGAACCAAGACACAGAAGTCAGCCTGAAAAGACAGCCGAGACCTCTTACTATCTGGAACACTTCTCCAAAGCCGTCAACATTCAGGCAATGGTGGCATATCTGTTAAAAATTAGAGTAGCACCTTCTGGCTGTCCTGCTACTTCTGCTCCTCCACAGCAGAATAATGTGCAGTGTCTAAAGCTCGTTTGCCCATCCAGTGTCACTATTAGGATTTTACCCCAACTTCCTCTTGCGAATTAATAAACAAATTCAAATGAATGGCCAATTGAAATGAATGGGCCCTTTTCATTAGAATGCAGTTGGCAATCAGAGGAGTAGCACATAAAGAGACATTTAGGAGTCACCTTTGAAGGACAGAGAAGCTGTGATGTGGGACAGATCTGGGTGGCAGTAGTGAGGAGAGATATGTGGTGGGGTGGGGGTTATTTTTAAATAGTCTGGGGAAGGGAATGCTGACAGTAGGACTAGACACCTGCTGATGGAAATTCTGTGTGGGGGAGTTGCAGCAATGATGGAGGCAGAGGAGGGTGGCAGAATGCTAAATGGGTGGTAGAGGGTGGGAGTTACTTATTTCTATAAGTGGGGGCAGGTGTTTCTGTTAAGAAAGGCTTGGGAAGAGACTGTTGTTGCTGACCCTCTGTCTGGAGGGTATTTTGCTGTTTTGAGATGGTGTTGCTGTTTGGGCAGTGGGCAGTAGGATCAGGGATTTCCATGAGCAAGTTTACCAGCACAGCCAGTGTTGTTGTTTGGGCTGGCGAGAGGTAAAGAGAATCGAAGGAGTGACTTTATTGGTGGAGCTGGTGTTGCAATTAGTTTCCTTGCAGCAAAGCAGACAGAGGTCTGAGGAATAAATAAAGATGGTAATGGAAAAGGAAGTGGCATGGTGGGGGAAGAGACAGAGTAAGACGAGGGTATTGTTGCACAGCATCAACAAAATGATTGTTTAGGATTGGCTAGAAATCAAGAGTACAGAACCAACGAGGGAGGCCTTTACTTGGCCATGACTTGGTGGTTCCACCTTAACCAACTCCTCCCTTTTTCTCTTCCCTTTTAAATAGGACAGGGAGCCTGACCCCATTACAAAACACCAAGGCATCTTGCCACAGGGTAAGGGGGTTAGAAGGCATATCACTGAGCACTATAAAAATTTTTTATTGCACTGCATGGGGAGTTGGGGTGGGATTGGGAACAGTGGGACAAGGGGAAGGAATATTATTTTTCTTTTACATATATTTGTTGGAAAGGGGAGCAAGGGTGGGAGTGGGGAAAAGAGGTATAAGGTAAAGGTTTTCCTTTCTTAAATAAACTGGATTAGGCAGAGGGAGGGTGACAGGATACAGGACCAGTAGAATGAGTAAATGGAATTTCTGTTTTCTTTTTCCTTTAAAATAAATTGGTCAGCTAAGGGAGCAAGGTGGGATTTGGGGCTGGAAGGAGGGGGAGAAGGCTTTTATAAATGACTCTTATTGAGCAGGGTTGGGATTGGGAACCAGTGGACTGAGTGAAAGAATTTTCTTTTTTAGAGACTTGATAGGGCTGACAGAGGAGCAAGGGTAGAATGTAGGACCAAAAATCCAAAATAGTATTGCACTCCATACCTTAAGTGTCAAATGGAATCACTCAGAGGGCTGCCAAAATGTCAAATTTCAGTGTAGTTTAATAATACACAGCAAGTCCTCACAATAAAGAAGTTAAAAAGTTATGCACGTGTAACAGCTACTAGACCGAGCACTTTGGCTGTCCCAGCCTTCTTCAGGGGAAGGAAGACTGGGCTAGCTGAAGTGCTGGGATTAGTAGCTGTTACTTGTGCCTAACTTTTCAATTTCTATGTTGTGAGGACTTGCTGTGTGTTATTAAACTACACTGAAATTAGCCATTTTGGCTGTCCTCCAAGTGATTTTATTTTGGCAGTTAAGATCTGGAGTGCTACACTATTTTGAGTGCTATTTTGGATTGTTGTTTGTACAGTATCAGGGGCTGGCTGCCCTTTTGTGTATTGTACCAACTCTGCACTGCTGTTGTAGCTTTTCTCTGTTTGGGGTAGTTTTTAGAATGCAGGACCAGCTGGAAGGGTGGAGGAGGATTTTTAATTGCCTTGGGTGAAATTGATATTTGTCCAAACTGGCAACAGGCTTCCAGTGCTAGACTTGTGATTGGGTTCTATCAGATTTTGCAAGCATGGGGGATGGAATCCCAGTGCTGGACTTCGGTTCGGGGGAGTATTTTCATGAACCTTGTATGGGCCTCTGTTGCTGGATGACTTTTCTGGTGGGGAGACAGAGGCTCTAGGAGCTATACATAAAAATCATAAAACAGATACACCAGCTATAACTCAAATAAGAGAAGTTAAAAATGTAAAGAAAAACCCTTTTGGAGAAACACAACAGCTAACCAAGTTCATAGAATGCTTGAGAAAATAACTGCATTTTAAGGCCTTCTTTAAGGTATTTTTGGAGGAGATATGCTGTAGATAGGGCAGAAGAGAGCTGCAACTGCAAAGGCTCTATCACTGCTGGAGCTACAAAACATTCTTGGCAGCAGAGTAGAGGGGTAATAATTCTGAATATAAGGTTGCATTAGGTCTTTAATATAGCCATGGCCCAGGTCATGCAGGGCCTTGAAACCCAACAAGAAAACCTTGAAGGTGGCATAACATCTAACTGAAAGTCAGTGCAGATCATGCAAAATATGAGTGATGTGATGAAAAATGTTTATACCAGACATTAGCCTTGCCACAGCATTCTGCGTGAGCTGGAGACAGCACACCAAACCTCCAGACAGTCCCAGATATAGTGCATTACACTATTTAAGGTAGAAAGCCACTATGGCATGCACCACAGTTACTGTACGTGGTCTTCATATGTAAGATAGGGCTTCAGCATGTGATATTTCTTCAACACTGTCCTTATCCCACTACAGGGAGTTCAGTTGGAAGGCATACTCCTCCAAGGAAATGTGTGTAGTAAATAGAGCATTAGATTTCAGACTTTGTCATAGTTAGCAAGCCATGGAAAAGTTCTTGAGCCTCCCCTACAAATAGAAATACTCTTGGGCTCACCATAGACAAATAGGATACTTTGCACAGTACATCAAGAATAAAATTAAACTCTTTTGAATAGTTGTCTCTAATTTTTATACAGCTTATTGTAACCCCCCCTTAACCCTCTCTCCATGCCAGCCTACTTGCTGTGCTGTTGTGATTCTCAAACTGTTGTTACCTCTGTTGCAATACCTTCATGGGTCAGGCAGCTTTCTCTGTTTGTTTTCCCTCTATATGGAATACCCCACCAACCCACATGTGCCCCTCCCCTCCTACTCTGCTCTTAAGCAACTTTTCAGGGATCGTTTTGCTCCCTCCTGCCCTTGCTCCTAGTACCCCTCTGCTTAACCCTTGTATTTGGGCCAATCTGCCACTAGTCTCATTGGTTAATTGCTGCCTCTCATTATTTGTACATTGTTCTTATTTGTTTGCACCATTGTTCATTTTGTATTGCTTAATTGTTTTGAGGTTACCGTTTGAATTGTATTCATTCCCTTTCCTTCCCCAGGTACACCTGGAATGAGCCTTGGCTGTGTGTGCCGGTTCTGGTCACCAATATGTAAATAAAGATATAAATTCACTTACTATTATCCTCTTTCAGTTTGTCTCATCCTGTCACACAAAATATCGAAAGCAAAATTTAAATACATTACTTTTTCAGACTTACTTGAGCCTCCCCTGGAGCACATTGGGGCCTCCCCAGGGAGGCTTGCCTTACCATTTGAGAAACCATGAAACAAAGTAATGTAGTCTGCAAGAGGTAATAGCAAGATCAGCTTGGTAGAAGGGGCTAAAGAGTATCAATAATCAGGATCAACAATTTTGTAGGAGTTCTGGTCCCTGGTGAATCAGTGAGAGGGGGTTACCCAGAGACCCAGTAGGGTTAGTCTAGGCATCATCCCTTGTAGAAAGGCCTAAATGGTGGCATAAGCATAGAGCAGCAGGATGTCTTGTGGTCTTTAGAAGTGGGTAGCCATCTGGGAACAAGTGACCACCAAACAGTGTTCACGATAAACACAGCTGTAGAGTAAAGCCATACAAAAGTGAAGGTACTGGACTTTAAGAGGGTTGACTTTGGCAAAATGAGAGTGAGCCTCAGAAAAGCACTAGCAAACAGGCAAGAAGGAGGGGTGGAGGAACAATGGGGAAAAATCAAAACTGCCATCACAGAGGCAACAAGCCTTTGCGTGAAGGAAAAACACTATGGTTCTCAAGTGAGGTGGTGGGGAAGGTAAGGGAGAAAAGGATAGCATTCAGGAAGTATAAGGAAACACAGAGGGAGCAGAACAGAGACCTGTACCAGTTAAAGTAGAAGGAAGCGGGGAATGCAGTCAGAATAGCAAAGGCCCAAACTAAGGAAAAGATAGCCAGCTCAGTTAAGAAGGGGGATTAAACCATTTATAGGTACATCAGTGAGTGAAGAAAGACCAAAGAAGGGATAGTGAGGCTTAATAAAGTGGAGGGTGGGTGGGTAGAGGGTGACAGTGAAAAAGCAGGGATACTGAATGAATACTTCTGCTCAGTATTCACAAAAGAAGAGGAGGGGGCAGTACCTAAACCAATCAATAGAAGCACTCTGGATTGGGGGGTCGATACCAGTCCATTCACAGAAGAAAGGGTCCTGAAAGAACTCCTAAAACTGAAGGTGGACAAAGCAATGGGGCTTGATGGGATTCACCCCAGAATTGTAAAAGAACTAAGGGGAGAAGTAGTGACACCTCTGACCACCCTTTTTAACAAATCATGGGAAGATGGTGTGGTACCTGAGGACTGGAGGAAAGCAGATGTGATTCCCATACACAAAAGTGGGAGCAAAGCAGAAGCAGGAAACTACAGACCTGTTAGTTTGACCTGAGTGGTAGGGAAAATGATGGAATCACTTTCGGAAGAAAGAATTGTTGAGTACCTAGAGGCCAGTGGGGTACAAGACCCAAGGCAGCATGGATTCACAGCAGGAAGGTTATGTCAGACAAATCTAATAGATTTCTTTGACAGGGTTACAAAAGTAGTAGACCAAGGAGAGGCTGTAGACATGGCCTACCTAGACTTTAGCAAGGCATTTGACATAGTCCAACACAAAAGATTAATAAACAAGTTACCAGTCTGGGAGCGGGTCCCAGGGTGGTAGCCTGCATAAAAAAATGGCTGGACAACAGAACACAGAGGGTAATAGTAAATGGAGTCCACTCTGAAGAAAGAGGTATTCTAGTGGAGTACCACAGGGTTCAGTACTGGGACCGGTCCTTTTTAATGCCTTTATAAGCGACATTACAGAGGGACTGGAAGGAAAAGTATGCCTTTTTGCAGATGACACAAATATCTGCAACAGGGTTGATACACAAGGGGGGATAGAAAGGATGAGAAGGGACTTGGCAAGGTTGAAAGAATGGTCAAAAGTATGGCTGCTTAGATTCAATGCAAAGAAGTGCAAAGTAATGCACCTGGGAAACAAAAACTCAAGGGAAGAGTGCACAATGGGGGGGGGGTACTAACAACAACAAAAATGGAAAGTGACCTGGGGGTAATCATATCAGATGACCTAAAGGTAGGGAAGCAATGTGAGAAGGCAGTAAGGAGGGCTGGGGCATATTGGGATGCATAGGGAGAGGCATCACCAGTAGAAAACAAGAAGTTGTTTTTCCTCTGTACAGACAGCTGGTGAGACCCCATCTAGAGTACAGCATGCAGTTCTGGAGACCCCATCTCCACAAGGACATAGACAGGATACAGGCAGTCCAGAGAAGGGCAACTAAGATGGTGCAGGGATTGCAGCAGAAGCCATACGAAGACAGACTAAAGACGCTTAATATGTATACCCTTGAGGAAAGGAGGGAGAAGGGGGACATGATAGAAACTTTCAAGTACCTCAAGGGAATCAACAAAGTCTAAGAGGGTAGCATCTTTCAGAAAAAGAGATGTGCAACAACTAGGGGGCACAATTTGAAGATAGAGGGGGGACAGCTCAGGGGCAATGTGAGGAAGTATTTTTTCACAGAGAGGGTGGTGGATGGATGGAACAGCCTTCCTGAGGTGGTCATGGAGTCAAATACAGTGGGGGAATTCAAGAATGCATGGGACAGAGGCAATTATGGTTGGGGATGGGAAGAAGTAGGCTGTTGGTTAACTAGGATCTGAAGCTTATCAAATAGGTAGGGAAATGGGCAGACTGGGTGGACCAAGTGGTCCTTATCTGCCGTCAAAGTCTATGTTTCCATGCTTGATAACCATCAATCAGGAAAGATAGCCAGGAGCAAGCATATCTGATGACCAACTGGTGACCAGGCAATGCAACAATGCATTCGGGAGGGCTAGTGATATGCTGGGGTGCATAGGGAGGCATATCACCAGCAGAAAGAGGGAGGTGGTGTTACCACTGTATCAATCACGGTAAGAACCCACCTAGAGTACTGTGTCCAGTTCTGGAGCCTACACCTCCAGAAGAACATAGAGTGTTGGTGGTCCAGAGTAGGGAAGCTAAAATGGTGCAGGGTCTGCATCAAAAGCCCTATGAGTTGAGACTATAGGACCTCAGTATATACACCCAGGAAGAGAGATGGGAGGAGGATATGATAAAGATCTTTAAATACCTTTCAGGGGTAAATAAGGTACAGAAGGTAAGTACTTTTCAGAAGCAAAGGTGCTAAAGAACAAGGGGATATGCTACGAATCTGGAGTGGGGTAGATTCAGGAGAGATGTGAGGAGGTACTTCTTCCCAGAAAGAGTAGTGGATTCCAGGAACAGCCTTCCAGCAGAAGTGGTGGGGGCAAAAACACTGGTGGGGTTCAAGAACACTTGGGATAGGCACAAGGGAATCATAGTGGGTAGGAGGTGGGGAGGGAGAAACAGGTGTAGATCAAGTAGGGTCTGTGGTGATAATGTAGTTAGGAAAAAATGGGCAGACTGGGTGGGACAAATGGTCCTTACCTGTTGTCCAATTCTACGTTTAAAAACATTATTAAAGCACTGCTATTTATTAGTCACCTTTTTTTTTCAGAAATAATGATGTTTTTTGTAAAAACACAAATATACCAGTTTTTCCTTTTGCTTTCTTTCATTCATGGGCCGAGATATGGTATTTTGACTTTTTTTTTAAAATCCCAGCTCCCTTGACATGCCCACCAAGAAAAAAGTAAATACCTTGACCTGGTGCCGTGCTGTTTGTCATTCAAAACATGTGGAAATACCATCTTACTACATCCAGAGTACGAATCTAGTATGTAAATTCAAGAAGCAACCTCAACAGAACAGATTTTAAAAAATGTCAAGTGGCAGCCATCTTTAATGATGTGAATTATTAAATCAAAATTAGCTATAAGAGTGGTTTTAAAAATATTTAAGACACTGGCTCTATGGTGCTGAATGGTGGGGTACCTGATTAGCGTGCTGGTTACCCAAGTTTGAGCCCTGAACCAGAGACATCAGGAGCAGAGACTGACAAGGATGGTGATCGAGTATCCATGCGGTTGCTCTTCTCCAGGGGGGAGGGTTCCGAAGAGCACTGCTTGCAGAGCAACACCTGGAGGTAGTGGTGTGTGGAACCTTGCTGGCATGGGTGATCACACATCACTTCATGTCACTTCTTGGGTGTCACTATGGTGCACACTGCTGGGGAGGGGCCCAAACAATGGAAACACAGTGCCCATCTAAGCTTGCCAGATGATGGCTGCCTATTCCCCCATGTCAACAGTCCCCCAGGGCACCACTCCTGCACCCTAGCCCTACACACCTCGAAGGACCCCCCCCCCAATAACTACCACTTCCATCCCCAACCTGTGGAGGGGTTCTCCCGGTGGGGGTCTAAACCATGTCCTCTGAGGGTGCCAAGATAGCCTGGGCAGTCAGGTGGCATGAAGCAGCAGTGAAAGGTGGGACTGATAGGCAGGATGATATGACGAGCAGCCAGAAGAAATGGCATGTCATGGGTGCAGGGAGGAGCACAAAAAACCTAAGAAATTTAAAATACACTGTGGATGAATGTAAGGGTATCAGAAATGCATTTTTTCTTAATATAAAAATACATTTTGACTTTCAAATACTTCTGCTTTAAGCAAGACATGGCATGTAATCAGGACAGGCCTCCCTCCATTCACAATGCAGATGAAATTAGATGGGATGCGCTTGCCAGGCTGAGGCTGGTGGCAGGGTTCCAAGTCTTGGTGTGGCACTTGTACTCATCCAGTGAAGTCTCTGGAGCACAGAAAAGAACTACTGAAGCAGGTTACAAACTATAACATAAAGGCACATAGGTTGCCACAAGGTTCCAGAATAGCACAGTAATGTTAAAGAAAGGCACAGAAATTGCTATAAAGTTCCAGAAAAGAAATATTTTGCCTTAACTGTTTTATCTTATTAAACTGAAAAATCATGTGAAGCTTAAGAAGGATGCTGTATGCAAACTTGTGTGCCAATCAATGACTCAGGGACAGTTAATAAGTATTAATCCACCCAGCTATGTGTATCTGTCGAATTATTTGAGTCTGAGAGAATTGTTGTTCCAGGGTGACACATTCATCTACAGCAAGACCCATAATCAGAGCCTGGAAGCAGGGGAACGTATGGAGGTTAGTAGTGATGCAGGGGAAAGCAGAATCATATGAAGACGAAGAACCAAAGAAAGGAATACATAGCCACAATATAGCATTCGGTGAGTCCCCCCTTTTGCTTGGAGGTGTGTTGACAGTGACAGGAAAGAGGTATTACTACAGTACCTCTCTAGAGATCTTTAGTGAGATTACACCCAGAGTACTGTGTCCAGTTTTGGAGTCCTCACCTAAGGGAAGAGAAGGGAAAGGAACATTGTTTAACCAGGAGTAGCACACTAAGCTGAAGCTTGCTTCCAGATGCGACCTGGAAGCATAAGGAAGTCAAGTAACTTGCTCAGGATCACACAGTATGCACCTAGGTGGCTGTGGGATTCAAACCCAGGTCTCCAGATCTGCAGCTCAGAGCCTCAACTTACAGTGCTATACTGCCTCCAAGAATAGACAAGGACAGGTTTAACATGATGCAGTGCAGGGTAACCAAATGATTCAGTGCCAGCAGGGCAGATACTGTGAGGATCAACTTAGGGCACTGAACTTGTACTCACCCAAGGCCAGATGAGAGAGATTTGATATTACAAACTTCAAGTTCCTGAAAGACTGAACAAGGAGGAATGCAAAGTGCTATTTAAAAAGAGTAGTGAATCTACAACACAAGGTCACAAGTGGAAGCTGGTGAGGGGGATGTTCAGAAGGGACGTGAGAAAGGTTTATTTCACAGAGAGAATACCAGCAGGTTGCAGTAGGCATTATTTCTAACCGCGTCCTTCATCAGAGACCCAGGGGTTTTTACAAAAGTGCAGACATTACAGTCAATCAGTAAATAAAGAAACAGATATACAGTATATAAATAAAAAAAGGCTGCTCATGGCTGGGGTACTCGTATAGAAATGTCAACACAGAAAGCACAAACATCCTGCACTCACCATCCACAATAAAGTAGCTGCTCACACAGAGGTCCAAATAAAGTGCTGAAGTTTATTTCAAAGTGCCAGTGCTGATAAAAGACACATCTCCTGATGTGTTTTGGAATTAATACATTCCTTTCTCAAAGGATCTGTGAACAAAAAAATAGGCTCCACATTTATACCTCATGGCTATGTTGTCACCACAGGTGGCCCCACAGTGAAATATAACAATTAAAGTGCTAGTGACAAAAACATAATCCACATATGCAACATACAATGTAGATACATTGGGCCCAATTCTCAAAAGGTTACACCTGGCGGAAACTGACTTGTGCCAAAAAAATGGTGCAAGTAGCAGTTTACACCAGGAGTTGCGATTTGATCGGTATTCTGTAAAGCGACTTGCGTTGTCTGAGCTGTGCCAACGTGGACTTAAACCACCAGTTACACCATAAATCCCCATGACATGGTGCTAGGGGTTTGGGCAACAATTGCACCCTATTCTAGAAGGGCAAGCCTCCAAGCACCCAAATTTGCTATTCAAAATCACCCCGGAGACATCATCAAAGTACAGTTACACCAGCAAATAGCTGGTATAGTGTACCATCCCTGGGGGTTACACAATGTACCAGCCCCAGTCCCCAGTATGCAACCCCCAGCCCCAGCTCTGAAATGGTAGAAAAGCCCTGCAAGCTATCGAACCCCCCCCACCTCCAGTTCCCCAATAATGAGTAAAAAAAGCTCCACAGGGCTATGGGACCCTCCTGCCCCCATTCCCCAATAATGAGTAAACAAAAGCCCTGCATGGCTATGGGACATCCCTGCCCACAATCCCCCAATAATGATTAAAAAAGTCCTGCAGGGCTATCGGACTCCCCAATCCCAATCCCCATAATGTATAGTTAACAGCCCCGAAGGGCAAATCTTGGCCTCCCAAGCCCTGATCCCTGAACCTATGTCCTTGTTGTATTGCAAACTGTGAAAAATTGAAATCATATCCCCATTATCCCTGGTATGGGGATCAGGACTGAGGGGGTTCTGATAGCCCTGAATGGCTTTTCAGGCTTGGGGACTGGTGCTGCAGTTTGGCACTTGCACACTTTGGTGTGCATGCTGCAGGCCTGTGGCCAACTGTTCAGGTACACCCTCTGTTTGGCATACCTGTATGGTTGGTGCAAGTCACAGGACTTAGCCGCAGGGACCCTGCCCTTTACAAAATTGGGCACAGGGTCCTTGGCGCAACTGCACCCCTCACATATTGCAACTTGCTACATGCATAGGAGTGCTTCTAGAATCAGCCCCATAGTAAATAAATCCATTGCAGAAAACAGGAAGAATCATTCAAATAACCCCATATTAAAAACATAGTGTGATCAATTAAAAATCATGAGAAATTGCAATTCTGTTCCAATTTAAAAGTCCTTTGAGGGAGCCACAAAGACTGGATAACAAATGTTTGTCCTCAATGATTTGAAATAAATTGCTGCATGGAATCATATCTGAAAAACAGAAAGTATAAAGATATCAGTAAGTAAACTTTGCTGTAGTCAGTAATAATGTTGAAATTCACCTTTCAAGTGGTATAAAGAATCACAGAGGGAGCAGGACAGGGAACTGTGTCAGTTAAAGCAGAAGGAAGCAGGGAAGGCAGTCAGAATAGCAAAGGCCCAAACAGAGGAAAAGATAGCCAACTCAGTTAAGAAGGGGGATAAAACCTTTTATTGGCACATTAGGGGGTGAAAAAAGACCAAGGGAAGGATAGTGAGGCTTAATAAAGGGGATGGGAGGTGGGCCGAGGGTGACAGTGAAAAGGCAGAGATGCTGAATGAATACTTTTGCTCAGTATTCACACAAGAAGAGGAGGTACCTAAACTAAACAATAGAAACACTCTGGATAGGGAGGTCTATACCAGTCCATTCACAGAAGAAAGGGTCCTGAAAGAACTCCTAAAACTCAAGGTGGACAAAGCAATGAGGCCTGACAGGAGTTAACACACTTTCTAAAGGCGCTGAGACAGCGTATTTATGCGAAAACGTTTGGCTGTTACATAGGGGAGAGAGCGTTTCTCCACCTAGTTACCTGCTGTATGGATGTTACCCGCATGGTGAACTCTTATCCTGTTTTTGGCATATGCCTACTTTTTTAACGTTTGATATTCTAATAATGGATTTTTATTGAAGCTGTGCATGCCTGCCTGCCGATCCTTCATGCTGAGTGGTGACCTGATGCTGGGTTCTTACTTTCAAGCTAGTATTACAGTATAATTCAGTACTTTTTAAAAAGAAACAATCACATATGCTTCAGGCTTTTAGAAAGGGAAGACTTCTGGATCTACACACTGGGGGCATGTAGACCCCCTGGTTTAAATGACTGCCTGGATATTTCCCCTTATTTGAGGAGATACATTGAAGCATATGTGATTATTTCTTTTAAAAAGTACTGAATTGTAATACATGAAAGGTGACTTTCACCATTATTACTAACTATACTGAAGTTTACTTACTAATATCTTTACACTTTCTATTTTTCAGATATAATTCCATGCAGTGATTTATTTCAAATCATTGAGGACAACAATCTGTCATCTAGTCTTTGTGGCTCCCTCACAGAACTTTTAAATTGGGAAAGAATTGCAATTTCTCATGATTTTTAGTTGATCACATTACGTTTTTAATGTGGGGTTATTTGAACGATTCTTCCTGTTTTCTACATGTAATAAACTTAAAGGGGAATAATGGACTTTATTACTATGTAACTACACTGTATGTTATGTATGTGGATTGAGTTTTTGTCACTAGCACTTTAATTGTTATATTTCACTGTGGGGCCACCTGTGATGACATCACAGTCATGAGGTATAAATGTGGAACCCAGTTTTTGTACACAGATCCTTTGAGAAAGAAATGTATTAATTCTGAAACGCATCAGGAGATGTGTCTTTTACTAGCACTGGCACCTTGAAATAAGCTTCAGCACTTTATTGGACCTCTGTGTGAGCAGTTACTTTATTGTGGATAGTGAGTGCAGGATTTCTGTGTTTTCTGTATACACACACACACACACACACACACACACACATATATATATATCATAAATCAGCAATAAAAAACATTTTAAGACCCATAAAACTCAGCTGGGAGGATCCTAAAGAGAAAGATAGGTCATTCCTCATAGGCTTGATTAAATAAAAAGGTCCTTAAAAGTGTCCACCATGGTGGCCTCTCTGAGGGCCCTCAAGAGCAAGTTCTACAAGACCAGGCCCGCCACCTGTAAACTGTGTGGTTTAGCCAGAAACTGTCTGCCAGCAGAGGTGGTGGGAGATAAAACCATTAATGGTTTCAGATGCCTGAAACACATTTAATTGCTTACTTGTTTCTCAGTGGGGTGGGAGTAAAGCAGGGAGCAAGGGGATGGATAGTGTGGACAAAGACCCCATATGAAGAAAAAGTCTCAGGGTATGACAGGGTGTTACAGGCAGACTGAATGAACCATTTTTTTTTTCTTCTGCCATTGTCTATGTTTCTATGTTTTAGACCTGGGTGGTAGAGTGAAGGGCAGGTTAGATTAAAGTAATAGCCTCCTGCCTGGATGACAAGTGATACCACGTACTCCTAGTTGCATTGCAGGGTGAATGTTTTATTTCTAAGTTATTATAACATACATAATAACAGAAATCATTCTGTGCATGCAGTAAGTTATCCCTTTTGTACTGCCCATTCCTGGAATAGTGTTTGAAAATCAAATTAGTTCAAACACTACCAAATTGTTTGAAATAGGAATACAGGAAAGCTCTCAGGAAACTAAAGATTATTGGACAGTCAATCTTTATGATTTAGTGTTTTGTAGTTTACATTGTAGAACAGGAAAAAATGCACAGTGCAACATCTGAATATACATAACTTTTACCCAGTAACAAAAACAGTAATGTAAGAAATGGCCAAATGGGACAAGATTAAATTACCAGCATGTGTAGCTACTGACACCAGCATCAAACAATGTGTATTTCAGCTTGATAGTCAATGTATGTCCAAGGTCCAAGTGAACAAAAATCAGAGTTTAAAGAAGTTACCAGCAACCAACACCTGCTCCATAAAAAAAAAAATCTGATGGATATGGTTGACTAATATAAATTGAGTTTGGTTAAGATCTAGTGCCCTGAAATATTTCAGCTTGAGACTCCAAAAGATAAGGGACATAGTAATGTATAAAAACTGCAGTTTCTGCATTGAGATGGAATAACAGTGCTGCACATGATGATGTGAGACATCAGGAAAAGAAATCTGCTTTAACACTTGCTGTACTGCAGACTGAAGCTAGTAGTGTCAAAAATTAGCAGGTAGAGCACTTAATTATTTGTAGAACTATTATTTTTTTATTTCTGACATGGTTTTTCTTTTTCTTTGCACTCATTAGATGGCTTTCTACACAATAGTACAAGGTGTGATGCAAAAAGTAATGTTTCTATTCCATATACTACTTCTATTCCACCCACAACATCATCAGCATGTGAGCTCACTCATTGTTACATCACCAGTCCCGCTGCCTGATCAGTTACATGTTGTGGAAGTTACCAATCAAGCAGCAGGAAACAGGCTCTTCTCGGTAACTAGTGATGTCACAGTCAGTGACTTAACACTGCTGATAACCTATACAGCAGGGAGAAACAGAGCCAACAGTTTCAGCCTCCATGTGGAGTGCTGTTTCCACACAACACACCTATTACTGCCAGGTAGAAAATGTTCTAATTAGCAAAACAGAAAGAAAAAAATACTTCTGATGTAAGAAGTAATGGCTGACTGCATCTGAAAGTTACTATTAACTCCAGGTAGTACACAAGCTCTTTAAAAAACTGATTTGCAAAAGGTACAGTACTTCAAACTTACCTTAGTTTCTGTATGAAAGAGATAAATGGTTAATGAAATTTCACTCCACATCAAGAAAATATTTAAGTTATAAATGAAAATATAATTAAGCAATAATGCATGACAGGGTATGGGTCGTGCTGGGATAACCTCATGCCTGGGGTGGTTGGGTACCAGGCCGCAGGCATAGTGTGTCAAATGCCCAGAATTAAGGTTATCCCATCACAACCCACACCCTGGAGTGCATTATTGCTATTATACAATGGCTCATTTATATTACAAAAAAAAAAATATTTAAAAAAACATTTTTTTAGAGATTTTTAGTTTATTTATCAGTGTGGAGGTATACGGAGGAAAAAAGTTATATTTTGTCAAGTACTGTAGGTGCTGCTGCTGGCAATTGATTGTGTGGAGGGGTTGTGGGATAACAGATGGACCAGACACAGAACTTCAGTATTTTTTATTGCATATAAAAAATAATCTCATTTATAAGTGCATCACCTTATTAAACATTGTAATATCTTACACAGTAATATGAGACAACAATTAATAATTTCTAGGTATCAGATTAAAATTAACTAATACAAGGCATCATATAGCTTTCAGGCTAAACATTAATATTGTCTAAAGTTCAGTTGTCTAGAACATTCTAGGGCTCTCTCAGAAGTTCCTAAAATGTTCTAACTTCTCCTTAAATGGTTGCCATATCAGTTCATATTTCTTCATAAGTTTTAAAGAAATATAATGTATATGTTCAAGAGCATGAATCCCTATCATAGCATTTAACCATGCATTGAAATGGGGAGTATTATGATCTTTCCATTTTAAAAGAATTTGTTTATAAGCCTGAGCTAGTCATATGTTAATCAGATCCTGCTTAGACAGTGGCACCATATTATATGGGGAGCCAGTCCTCAGTAACATCCATAGAGGATTTTTAGCCTCAGAATTGTCAATTATTTCTGAGATGAACAATAAAATTGAGTCCCACCACTGATCCAGTTTGGGACATAAAAAATGAACATATGTTCCAGCTTTCCCACCTCTAACTTAAATCTCGGACAAGCTGATGCTATACCTGGGTTAACTTTATTTAACAACTCAGGCATGTAGTAAACTTGATGAATGATGTTAAACATAATCTGTTGCATCCTTATTGACTTGAGCTCCCATTGTTTAATATTTATAGAATTTTTCCATAACTTATATGAAATCTGTACATCTAATTTTCCCTCCAGTTTTGTTTTAAGTTGCTTGCTTGCTGACTGGGATTTAGGGACTATAATTTTATAAATTTGTGAAATAGATTTAATATGAATTGATTGCTTAAAGAAATGTTCAAGATTGATAAGCTTTTCATCCTTTTCAATATTTATGTTTTTTTATATGTGTGTATATATATATATATATATATATAGTCCCTAATTTGAAGGAAACCAATGAATTGGGAGTTAGGGATATACAATTTATTTTTGAGGAACTCAAAGTCCAATAGATTACCATCTTCCAGGAACTGTCCAATTTCCCAAAGCTCTTTGTTATACCATATTTTAAATATGGAATTTTGCTCTGATGGCCGGAAAAAAACTATTCAAATAAAGAGGGGTTTCCAATGAAAACCACCTATTATATCTACATCGAAAAATTCTGTTCCATATATTAATAGTGGTTTTCATCGTGAAGGCCAAATTGAGTTTTACATTTAGTAAATCAGTATAAAGGGCATGTTTAATACTTGAAAATGGAGTTCGGGAAGTTTCTATACACTATGATAGATCCTAAGTATTCTCACTAAACTAGCTTGGGATTACTGCAAGATTAGCTGCAAAGTAGTAATATTTAAATTGAGGTAAGCCAACCCCACCTTTGAATATGGAGAATGGAGTTTCTCCATTTTTAATCTTGTCTTTTTCTCTTTCCAAAGAAATTTTTTAGATATAGAGTCTAGCCCTTTAAAAAATGTGTCCGTGATGATAATAGGGACAGTTTGAAAAAAACACAAAACATAAATTTAGGAAGAATGGCCATCTTGATTACATTGATTCTACCCCTTAAAGTATAAGGCAGTCAGCCCGGTGGTGCTGAGGGTTGAGACACTGGATGCCACACCTCACGCCATGCTGGCGACCCACATTCGGGAATGAGCACAGGCCACTGGGAGTTAGGGAGGAGGAGATGGATTGTGCATCCAATGAACAAGTCTCCATCTTTGGGGAGAGGGGGTAATGTCAGTCAGTACATGTCTAACCCCCCAGTGGAGGCTTGGACTCAGCATTATGCTGTCACAACACTAGAAGGGTGGAAGCAGGCAGATGCTTGGTGGGACCACGCGCAGGTGCATGTGCGAGCCTGCTGCTGGCATCAATGCACACTTGACTCCCACAGGGGAAACAAAAAAGAGAAAAAGACCCTGGTGGCTGGTCATTGCAGCTTGATGGCCATCCCCGTCATGTTCCGTTCCCGAGGTAATGCCCCAAAACTGAATCCTGTAGGTGGGTGGGGATCCCACTACCCTGCCATGGGGGTAAGCCATGGGGGTTACAGGGGTGAGGGCCTGAAGAAATGGAGGCATTGGATGGTGGCTGGATGACAGCCGACCAGGGCCAGGGTGGGGGAGAAATCAGAAGCAAAAAAAAAAAAGTATAAGAAAGTGATTCCCAATGCATTTGTCATTTTTTGATCTCTCCCAGTAAGGGATCATAATTTAATGTTTGCAACTCCTTAAGTTTATTATCCAATTTTACACCCAAGTATGTACTTTGGAAAACCTTCTTTACATCACATTGGGTTGGAGAAACAAATGGATTTGAATGGGAGGAGGTTTCTAATACCTCCATCTAGACCAATTAACTTTATAACCTGAGACTTCCTCAAACGGAGTATCATTACTAAAAATGGATCATTCACAAAAATAAGGGTATCGTCAGTGTAAAGGCTGATTCGATGCTCTTGACCCTTAATTATAGGTCCCTGAATGTTTGTAGATGCTCTAAGGGCTATAGCCAATGGCTCAAAAGCAAGAGCAAAAATCAAGAGTGATAATGGGCAGCCTTGACGGGTGCCCCACTGTAAAGGTATTAGTGTAGAAATATCTATTTGTTCTGACCCTGGCCACTACACCCGGGTATAGTATATCAATTCACTTAACACACCCTGATCCAAACCCATATTTATTCATGATGAATATAATATAGGACCATTCAACCCGGTCAGATGTGTTTTGGCATCAATCAAAACAATAGATAAGTCAGATTTTTGACAAAGATCCATAATATTGATGGTACACTGGATATTAGATCTCAAAGATCTTACCTTTATAAAGCCATTTTGGTCTGGATGGATTAAATCAGGCAGAACTTTCTCAAGTCTGCTGGCCAGGGTTTTTGCTAGAATGTTGGAATCTGAGTTAATAAGAGAAATAGGGCAATATGAGGCTGGATTACTTGGGTCCTTATCTTTGTTGAGGAATAGAGATATAGTAGCTTCTTTTAATGAAGGTAGCAATACCTGGGACTCAATTATATAATCAACAAATGTTTCAATTGGGGGACTAATTTTAGTGCAAAACGGTTGTAGAAATCAAGGGACAGGCCATGGGCCAAGAGCTTGACCTAGAGACAAATTCTTAATAGCCTTAATAATTTCTTCAGCAGTAATTTCCTGATCTAGAGTCCCAGCAGCTACTGGGGCAGTTAGGGGAAACCTAATCCCTGAAAAAATTCAGCTTGCTGATTAAAGGGATCCGGCTTCTAGCAAGTATATAAATCTAGATAAAAATTATAGAAAATTGTATTTATTTCCTTAGGAACATTATATATTTGCCCTTGTGCATCCTTAATTTAAGTTATAATATTTTTTTGCTGTGCTGACTTCAGCTGACATGCCATGATTTTACCAATTCTCTCCCCATTTACATGATATTTACTTTTAGTAAAGAGCACCTGTTTCTCAATCGTCTATGCTACTATTCACTTAAATTCATCCTTATAGGATAATAATTTCTGGTAAGTCTGATTATCATTAGTTTTCATATGTAAAAGTTAGAGATCTGCTATCTTTTTTTCCAATACTTTTAATTTCTCCCTTTTTTTATTTTGAGAAATTCAATAGGATGTAATAGATCCATGTATGGAAGCTTTAAATGATTCCCAAATAATTGCCACATTTGTATCCTGAATGGTAGTTTCCAAAAAAAAGTCTGTTTTATCATTAATATAGGCAATGAAGTGGGGGTCCTTAAAAAGTATAGGGTCGATCTTAAACATAGGGACCTTAATGTAATTTGGCACAGTCTTAGAGACTTTGCTCCACCAGACTCCAAAGCCTTTGCTCTACCAGACTCATGCTCATTTGTTGTGGGTGCACTTTACACTTTATATGTGAATAAAAAGGACTTGTTTAAGTCCCTTTTCTAGTCCTGATGCCTATCTGCCTTTATGGGTGCTTCCTACTGCCTCCTGACTGCCTAATTTGGTACTTGAATAGAGGCTAGCATCGGGGTGTGGTCTGAGATTAAAATGTTGTAATATTTAATGCTCTGTATTTGAAACTCAATAGCTTGAGAAATCAGAAAACAATAAATGCTGGAAAAGGTTTGATGAGGGGTAGAGAAGTATGAATATTGACATATAGTGGGATTTTTTAAGCACCAAAACTCTGAAAGGTTGTAATCTTCCATAAATTGTCAAATTATTTGAGACACTGAGGTAGGCCTATCTGATCGAGTCCCTGATTTATCCAGTATCAGGTTTAAAACCATATTGAAATCACCCCCAATAATGAAGGGGGCAGAGAAGCTGGCAAGTTCCAAAAATAAATGAGAAAAGAATGGGAGAATTTTCATTAGGGCCATAAATATTACAGATGGTGTATGTATTCCCAGCCAGTAAAATCTAACAGATGATGTAGCGACCATTTGGGTCAGTAATGTATTTTAATATTTTAACTTCTAAAGTTTTTTTGAAGGAAATTACTATCCCTTGAGATGAATTAGAATAGGCCGCATTGATAGTCTCTCCCCATTTCTTGGCATGGAACATAAACTCTTTCTGATCTAAATGGGACTCTTGCATCAGAATACAGTTGACACCATGTATAGCTACATGACTAAAGATTTTTTTAGCCTTCAAATGGTTCTGTATGCCCCGAACATTCCATGAAATTATTTTTAGTAACTGTACCATATCAAATCCCTATTTCGATATGTAAGTATAATGAAAATTTCTCCATAAATTATTTCATCATGTCTCATAATTGCAACTCCTGAAAAAAGAATACATATCTGATACCATTTGTCATTTCTATATCTACAAGTATGCACCAATTTTTTATCAAGTGCAACATTTAAGTTAAAACCCAAGCACACTTCCCCACCCCAAAACTCCACCAGTGAGGCTGTGTATAATATAAATGCTTCTGATCATGAATTGATTTCCTAGCAAAAACAACAATATTTATGTACCTTCTATCCAGTATCAAAAGGGGATTGCTATTAAACTTAATAAATAAGCTATATGATCTGGAGATGGGGCACAAACAATATCCTTTGGGTAGAATATAGTTGATGCCATGGAAATAACTGTTATTACCATACCCCGATCAGAACTCGCCAGAGTGTCTAACTTTAATTGTCTTATTAGACTTATGTCCATTAAGCAAAAAATTCCTAAATAGGGCCCAGTCCATTTCACATAATATTCTACCCATAATACAACAAAAATTATACCTCACTGTCTTAGTGTTCACATTTGCAAAAAACACTAATTGAAAGCAGCCACCAGCTTCCTTACAGCAAGGAGGTGATTTAATAGAGTACACTGAACTGAATTCTTGATTTGGGGACCTGTGTAAGGAAGTAGAAGTCAGCATTTTGGTTCTCTATTTTTGGGGTTGACTTTTCTTTGTGTTACTTTTATTTGCCAGATAGGAAATCTAGCTGGGATAATATTTGCAGTCATTTGTGACTAGACCTGTTACTTAAGCTCTGTGAAATAGGTGTCTGATAAGGGGAGGAGCTGAAAGGGGCCTGAGGAACTGTGGATTCAAAACAGGAGTTGTTTGAGTACCCTGTCTGCTGTAGCTGAGAGGAAGAGCAGCCACCCGCTTCCTTATAGCAAAGAGGTGATTTAATAGAGTAAACTGAATTTAACACTAAATTTTGGGGCCTGTGTAAGTAAGTAGAAATCAGTGTTTTGGGTCTCTATTTTTGGGGTTGACTTTTCTTGGTGTAACTTTTATTTACCAAGGAGGAAATCTAGCTGGGAGAATATTTGCAGTCATTTGTGACTAGACCTGTTACTTAAGCTCTGTGAAATAGGTGTCTGATAAGGGGAGGAGCTGAAAGGGACCTGAAGAACTGTGGATTCAAAACAGGAGTTGTTTGTGGACTCTGTCTGGTGTAGCTGAGAGAGAGAGAGAGAGCAGCCACCAGCTTCCTTAAAGCAAGGAGGTGATTTAATAGAGTATATTGAATTGAATTCTTAATTTTGGGGCTTGTGTAAGTAAGTAGAAGTCAGTGTTTTGGGTCTCTGTTTTTGGGGTTGACTTTTCTTAGTGTAACTTTTATTTGCCAGGGAGGAAATCTAGCTGGGAGAATATTTGCAGTCATTTGTGACTAGACTTAATACTTAAACTCTGTGAAATAGGTGTCTGAAAGGAAAGAAGGCACTCACTGGGGTGGTGGGTCATAGTTGTAGTTGATTGTTTTGGAGGCTGCAGGCTTAATCCCACCCAACCTGCCCCTCATCCCACATGCCCCAAGCACATTTCCTTTATATCAGGGGTTCTGCCATCACTTCCCCAAAGTGCAAAGGACATACACCTGTTCATATCCTTAAAGGCACAGCACACTGAATAGTGGGTAAACACACTCACACACTTGCAGACACTAAAAAAAAGCAAAAAACAAACAAACAAAAATCTTAAACAGAAAGGGAAAGAGACATGTGGGGTATGGTGCAGTGCACTGGCTGTGAAGTGGCAGTCTTCCAGAAGGCATTCTGGAGGCTGCATTGCTGTCCTATTTGCAGGCACCTCTCTGATCTGAGGGAGGAGGTTGCCTGTCTCCATGCTGACCTGGTGAGGATTCAGGAAACCTCCTCCCCCACCCAGATACCACCCAGGCCACCACCACTGCCTCAGAGGTTGCCAGTAAAGAGGAGCTGTTAGACCACGGTGGGCTCAGTGAGGGTGAGAGTGGTGGAACAGAGGTGCATCCCTCCAGTTGTGCCTCTTCACAATTCATTTGCCATTTTGCTGGAGCATGGTTCCTCTATGGAGGCACCCACAGTGGAGACCAAGGAGTATGCTGGGAACCTCCACAAAGGAGACCCACAGGAGGGTGGCATGGGACCCCACATTGAAAGGAAACAACTCCTGCTGGGGGACTCAATCATTGGTGGAGTAGAACTGGGGGAGGGAAGGGAGAGGGAGGTAAGGTGTCTGCCTGGAGCCATGGCTTGGAGGGACAGGAAGCAAATCCTCAAGATTGTGAGAGCAGCTGCACATGGGAGGGCATTGAATGCCATTGTCCACCTAGGGACAAATGACCTGGCTGGGAATGGGATCAGAGCAGTGCAGCAGAAGTTTGTGGAGCTGGGGAGGGGCCTTAGACAAGTGGCATGCATGGTAACTTTCTCAGAAGTGCTACCTGTCTATGGTATGGGTGAGGCTAGGGTACTCAGCACCATGGGATTCAATGACTGGTTGAAAAACTGGTGTGGAGCTCAGGGATTTGGCTTCATTGGGGACTGGGGTCCCACCTGGAGGGATACAGGCCTATACTGGCATGATGGTCAGCATCTGTACGGGAGGGGAACCAGGATCCTAGGTGATAGGTTTAAATGCTTCATTGGCAAGCATTTAAACTAGCCAAGGGGGGGAGGCATTGAAGAGAAGCAGGGAAATCCCAGCCCCCCCTCACAAACAGGATACTTAGCAAAGTAGACACAAAGGTAGAGAAGTTGATAGGGAGCAGGACTGGGGTAAACTCAGAAAAAGGAAAAGACAATAAGGATAGGGATGGGCCTAAAAGGGGTAAGGCAATCAAACAATGGAGAGCGATGAGTACCGATGACCATAGTCTGGGTAACAATCTCCCTGAACTAGTGATGAAAGAAGGATGCCTGGATATCATGGCAGTCTCTGAAACATGGTACACAGAAAATCATGACTGGGATATCAACATACTAGGGTACACAATCTGAAGGAGGGACAGGGAGGGTAAAAGATGATGAGGAGGAGTAGCTGTCTAGATAAGGGAAGGAATCAAAGCAATAGAACTAAAGGATAAACAGGGAGGGGAGGAGGCACTGTGGGTCACCCCGGAGACAGGAAATGGCACCACAATTCCCACAGGGGTTGTTTACAGACCCCCATCTCAGGGGGAGACAATGGACAAGGAAACTATATAAGGAATCCTTAGAATGGCAGAAAAAGGAGAGATAAAGATACTGTTGATGGGGAACCTGAATATGCCAGATGTTAACTGGAGCACCTTTACTGCAGCCACATCCAAAAGCAGGGTCATTCTTGATGCCATACAGGGGGCAAGCCTCAGGCAGCTAGTGTTGGAATCTACTCAGGAGGGAGCAGTCTTAGACCTGGTACTCTCAAACGAGGATGGAGAGAGGATCTCACATTTAGAAGTGGGTAGCCATCTGGGAACAAGCAACCACCAAACAGAGTGGTTCACAATACACACAGCTGTAGAGTCAAGCCATACAAAAGAAAGGGTGCTGGACTTTAAGAGGGTTGACTTTGACAAAATGGGAGATTGCCTCAGAAAAGCACAAGCAAACAGGCAAGAAGGGCAGTGGAAGAACAATGGGGAAAAAATCAAAACTGCCATCACAGAGGCAACAAGCCTTTGTGTAAAGTAAATCAACAAAACACAATGAAGGAAAAAGCCACTATGGTTCTCAAAAGAGGTGGCAGGGAAGGTTAAGAAGAAAAGGATAGCATTCAGGAAATAGGAAACACAAAAGGACCAGGACAGAGAACTATAAGAGTTAAAGCAGAAGGAGGTATGGAAGGCAGTCAGAATAGCAAAGGCCCAAACTGAGGGAAAGATAGCCAACTCTGTTAAGAAGGGGGATAAAACATTTTATAGGTACATTAGGGAATGAAGAAAGACTCAGGGAGGGATACTGAGGCTTGATAAAGGGGAAGGAATGTGGGCAGAGGGAGACAGTGAAAAATAAGGGATATTGAATGAATACTTCTGCCAGCATTCACAAGAAAAGTGAAGGGGAGGTACCTAAACCAAAGTTTAGAAACACTCTGAAGCAAGGGGTTGATACCAGTCCATTCACAGAAGAAAGGGTTCTGAAAGAACTCTTAAAACTGAAGGTGGACAAAGCAATGGGGCCTGATGGGATTCACCCAAGAATTCTAAAAGAACTAAGGGTAGAACTAGTGACACCACTGACTACCCTCTTTAACAAATCATGGGAGGATGGGGTGATACCTAAGGACTAGAGAAGGGCAGATGTGATTCTACTTCACAAAAGTGGGAGCAATGCAGAGGCAGGAAACTACAGATTTGTTAGTTTAACCTCAGTGATAGGGAAAACACTGGAATCACTTCTGAAGGAAAGAATTGTTGAGTATCTAGAGGCTAGCGGGGCACAGAACCCAAGTCAGCATGGATTTGCGGCAGGAAGGTCATGTCAGATGAATCTAATAGATTTCTTTGACTGAGTGACCAATGTAGTAGATCAGGGAGGGGCTGTGAACATGTCCTGTATAGACTCTAGCAAGGCATTTGACACAATCCCACACAAAAGATTACATACAAGTTAGCCAGCCTTGGAGTGGGTCCCAAGGTGATAGCCTGGATAAAAAATTGGTTGGACAACAGGATGCAGAGGGTAATAGTAAATGGAGTCCACTGTGAAGAAAGGGTATTACTAGAGGGGTACTGCAGAGTTTAGTACTGGGACTGGTCCTCTAATGTCTTTATAAATGACACTGCAGAGGGACTGGAAGGAAAAGTATGTCTCTTTACAGATGCCACAAAGATCTGCAACAGGGTTGATACACAAGTTGGGGTGGAAAGGATGAGAAGAGACTTGTCAAGGTTGGAGGAATGGTCAAATGTATGGCAGCTTAGATTCAAGCAAAGAAGTGCAAAGTAATGCATCTGGGAAACGAAACCCAGGGAAGAGTACACAATGGGGGTGATATACTAACAACAACAAAAGGAAAGACAGGAGGAGAGAAGAGGGAGGGGTAGCTCTCTATGTAAGGGAAGGGATAAAGCAACTGAACAAAAGAGTAAACAGGAGGAGGGAGCACTGTGGGTCACCATAGAGACTGGAAATGGCACCACAATCCGCACAGGGGTTGTATACAGACTCCCATGTCAGGGGGAAGGAATGGACAAGGATATGATAGAAGGCATTCTTAGGATGGCAGAGAAAGGGCAGATACTGTTGATGGGAGACCTGAATATGCCAGATGTTAAATGGAGCACATTTGCTGCAGCCACATCCAAGAGCAGGGCCATTCTCGATACCCTACAGGTGGCATGCCTCAGACAGCTAGTTTTGGAACCCACTCATGAGGGAGCAATCTTAGACCTCATACTCACAAATGGGGACAGTGAGAGGGTCTCAGATCTAGAAGTGGGCAGCCATCTGGCAACAAGTGACCACCAAACAGTGTGGTTCACGATAAACTCAGGTACAGAGTCAAGCCATACAAAAGTGAGGGTACTGGACTTTAGGAGGGCTGACTTTGAGAAGATGGGAGAGTGCCTTAGAAAAGCACTAGCAAACAGGCTAGAAGGAGGGGTGGAGCAACAATGGGGAAACATCAAAACTGCCATCACAGAGGCAATCAGCTTTTGTGTGAAGCAAATAAACAAATCAAAATGAAAGAAAAAGCCACTATGGTTCTCAAAAGAGGTGGCAGAAAAGGTCAGGGAGAAAAAGATAGCATTCAGGAGTATAAGGAAACACAGAAGGAGCAGGACAGAGAGCTGTACCAGTTAAGGCAGAAGGAAGCAGGGAGGGAAGTCAGAATAGCAAAGGCCCAAACTGAGGAAAGATAGCCAACTCAGTTAAGAAGGGGGATAAAACCTTTTATAGGTACATTAGGGAGCATAGAAAGGCAAAAGGAGGGATAGTGAGGCTGAATAGAATGGACGGTGGGTGGGCAGAGAGGGACAGTGAAAAAGCAGGGATACTGAATGAATATTTCTGCTCAGTATTCACAAAAGAGAAGGGAGGAGGTGCCTAATCCAGTTAACAGAAGCACTCTGGATAGGGGGGTCGATCCCAGTCCTTTCACAGAAGAAAGGGTTCTGAAAGAACTCCTAAAACTGAAAGTGGACAAAGCAATGGGGCCTGATGGAATTCACCCCAGAATTCTAAAAGAATTAAGGAGGAGAACTAGTGACACCACTGACTACCCTTTTTAACAAATCATGGGAGGATGGTGTAGTACCTGAAGACTGGAGGAAGGCGGATGTGATTCCCCTTCACAAAAGTGGGACCAAGACAGAGGCAGGAAACTACAGACCTGTCAGTTTGACCTCTGTGGTAGGGAAAGTGATGGAATCACTTCTGAAGGAAAGAATTGTTGAGTACCTAGAGGCTAGTGGGGCACAGGATCCAAGACAGCATGGGTTCACGGCAGGAAGGTCATGTCAGATGAATCTAATTGATTTCTTTGACTGGGTGACCAAAGTAGTAGACCAGGGAGGGGCTGTGGACTTAACCTACCTAGACTTTAGCAAGGCATCTGACACAGTCCCACACAAAAGATTAATCGTCAAATTAACCAGCCGGGGAGTGGGTCCCAGGGTGGTAGCCTGGGTAAAACATTGGCTGGATAACAGGACACAGAAGGTAATTGTAAATGGAGTCCACTCTGAAGAAAGAGGGGTTACTAGTCGGGTACCGCGTGGTTCGGTACTGGGCCCAGTCCTTTTTAATGTCTTTATAAGTGACATTGCAGAGGGATTGGAAGGGAAAGTATTCCTCTTCGCAGATGACACAACGATCTGTACCAGGGTTGATACACAAGGAGGTGTGGAAAGGATGAGAAAGGACTTGGCAAGGTTGGAGGAATTGTCAGAAGTATGGCAGCTTGGATTCAATGCAAAGAAGTGCAAAGTAATGCACCTGGGAAACAAAAACCCAGGGGAAGATTACACAATGGGAAGGGAGGTATTAACAACAACAGAAATGGAAAGAGACCTAGGGGTAATTATATCAGATGACCTTAAGGTTAGCAAGCAATGTGAGAAGGCAGTTGGGAGGGCTGGGGATACTGGGATGTATAGGGAGAAGCATCATCAGCAGAAAACAGAAGTTGTTATCCCTCTGTACAGACAGTTGGTGAGACCCCATCTGGAGTACTGCATCCAGTTCTGGAGACCCCATCTCTGCAAGGACATAGACAGGATAGAGGCTGTCCAGAGGAGGGCAACTAAAATTGTGCAGGGTCTGCAAGAGAAGCCATATGAGGAGAGACTAAAGGCGTTTAATATGTATACCCTTGAGGAAAGAAGGGAGAGGGGGGACATGATAGAAACTTTTAAGTACCTCAGTGGAATCAACAAAGTCCAAGAGGATAGAATCTTTCAGAAAAAGAGGTGTGCAAGAACAAGGGGACACAATTTGAAGATGGGGGGGTGGTTCAGGGGCAATGTGAGGAAGTATTTTTTCACAGAGAGGGTGGTGGATGCATGGAACAGCCTTCCTGAGGAAGGTTGGGGTCTAAAACTGTGGGAGAATTCAAGAATGCATGGGACAGACATAAGACAATTTTTGTGGGGGTAGGAAGAAATAGGCTGTTGGTTAACTAGGATCTGCAGCTTATCCTGTAGGTAGGGAAATGGGCAGACTAGGTGGGCCAAGCGGTCCTTATCTGCCATCAAAGTCTATGTTTCTAAAAATGGAAAGGGACCTGAAGGTAGTCATATCAGATGACGTAAAGGTGGGTAAGCAATGTGAGAAGGCAGTAAGGAGGGCTGATGGGATACTGGGATACATAGGGAGAGGCATCACTAGTAGAAAACAAGAAGTTGTTATCCCTCTGTACAGACAGTTGGTGAGACCCCATCTGGAGTACTGCATGCAGCTCTGGAGACCCCATCTCTGCAAGCACATGGGCAGGCTGGAGGCTGTCCAGAGGAGGGCAACTAAAATGGTGCAAGGTTTGCACCAGAAGACATATGAAGAGAGACTAAAGGAGCTTAATATGCATACCCTCAATGAATGGAGTGAAAGGGGGGACATGATGGAAACTTTCAAGTACCTCAAGGGAAGCAACAAAGTGCAAGAGGGTAGCATCTTTTTGGAAAAGAGATGTGCAAGAACAAGGGGGCACAATTTGAAGATAATGGGGGGATGGCTCAGAGGTAATGTGAGGAAGTATTTTTTCACAGAGAGAGAGAGTTGTGGGTGCATGGAATAGCCTTCCTGAGGAGGTCGTGGAGTCAAAAACAGTGGCGGGATTCAAGAATGCATGGGACAGGCATAAGATAATTCTAGTGGGGGTAGGAGGAAGTAGGCTGTTGGTTAACTATGATCTGCAGCTTATCCACTATGTAGGGGAAATGGGCAGACTGGGTGGGCCAAGCAGTCCTTATCTGCCATCAAATTCTAAGTTCTATGTTTCTATATTACGCAAAAAAACATATTCCCTGTCTCCCACCCCCCACTGTTTTGTTCTTGGTCCCACTAATGTTGCTGAGGGTCTTGAGGTGGCACCTTCATGGCCCAGATCCTGTTTGTACCCCGGACATCCTCTCCTTTTACTGATCAACATTAGCCTATGGTGAAAGGAGAAAAGGAAAAAAAAAAGAAAGAAAATGTTGCCAATTATTTTCATCCCCCACCACAAACATGTGTTACAAATCCTCCCCGTTCAAAGTATGTTTATATAAACAAAACATCCTAAATGACAAATTTTAATTTACAAGTCGAAGACTATGCCGTTAACCATTCACAGATTTCAAATGGGGTCCCAGTTCTGTGCTCCAAGAAATTGCTCCACTTTTTGTGGCGTCAGCGAAAATCCATGGTTTATCATGCAGGAAAAACCTTATCCATGTAGGATGAAGAAATGTAAGTCTAATATCATGCTGTTTCAGAATGTCTTTTGTTTTATGAAAAGCCCGCCTTGCTTGCAGGGTATGTTTAGAAAAGTCCGGGAAGGCAGAAAATTTTATCAACTCAAATTGTAGCCTCCGATTCACTCTAGTATGACAAAGAATCCTTTCCCTCTCCTTTTAGTTGTGGGGTTTGACAAAGACTGAACATGAAAACTTAGCATTATTAGATGGTTGTGTAGTCTGTATAGGCCCCCAATGGGCCTGGTGCAGATTAATTCACTCTTCAGGGTATTTTTTATTTAAGGCTTTTGTTAACAGTTTTTCACAAAAATGAAGCGGATCTTCTTGCCCCTCTAACCCTTCTGGCACCCCAATCAATTTGAGGTTCGACCATCTTGAATGGTCTTCCAAGTCAACAATTTCATTTTTGAGGTCTAATTATTTTTCATAGGCCTGCTGTTTATCTATCACCCTGGGCATCTTGTCTTCCAGCATGTTGAGGCTAGATTGTACTTCAGTGGTCCTTAGCGTTAAAGCTCCTAGCTGCTGTTCCATTTATATCAGCATCGTTGATAAATCCAAAATAGCTGAGGTAATAGTGGTAAATCCTGTTTTTATTTCATTTTAATTTTAGCTTGAAAAGTTTGAAATCCTTCATTTTAAGTATGTCTGAGGTGCTGCTTTTCCCTTACTCCCCTCCTATTACAACTGTGACTGATTATGTTAGCGTTACTGAAATACCAGCTTCTTTATTTGTAGTACTGGCATTTTTATCAGTATTTGCAGGGGTTGAGTCATCAGTTCCCAATTCTACAGATCAATCTCTTTAGTGAAAATTAGTTCATCCCTATGTTGATTTTGTGTGTTTGGGTGATGGGGAGCTCAAAAATGAAAACACAAAAGCAAGCTAAAGACAAAGAACCTCCGTGCAGAAGCACTGAAGCAAGGGTTACCTCAAAGGGCATTGGCAATAAAGCTAAGTTTCAAAGAAACACAACATCACACATACCCCCATAATGCAATGGGATCTATATGCAAATCACCATGACATTTTAGGCTTGTTAGCTTAAAACAGGATTGCATGGTGCCAAAGGGCCTCTCAAATAATCTGTAATTTACATGCATTTTAAATAACACAACTAACTTTACTTTTATAATACAGTCCCCTAGTAACTTTTAAACTTTATCAAAAAGACCTTGTGCTGTGATATTTTCAACATTTACAGGTTTCATATACATACACACACTGTTAGTCATTTTCCACACACCACACACTGACATAAATCTACATTCTGTGATATATTATACATGTACATACTTGGGAGGATGTAGCAAGGGGGCACAGGGTGAGAGGAGGAATGGATCAGGGGAAAGGATTGTGGAATTTGGTGGAAGGGACAGAGTAGGGTGGCACACCAGGGGGAGGGTCAGTGGCAGCATAAAGGGTGGGTGGACCGGTTGGGGGAGGGGTCTAGAGGATATGGAGAAGAGAGGATTGTGGGGTGCAATAACTGTGGAGCAGATATTCATGGGCACCCTGTGGAGGCTGGGGCAGTTCCGAGTTTGTCAAAGGCTGGGGAGGTTGGAGGATGAGCTGTCAAAATTAAAGGGGGAAATGTCTTTGCTAAAGAGAAAGAAAGGTCTTGGCCAAATAGAGAAGTAAAATGGGAAGCTGAGACTGTTACCAGGTAAAGAACAAGAGATGGGACTAAGGTAGGAACAGGAGGTGGGGAGAGCAGGCCACACTGGGGACCAAGGGAAGTGGCACCAGTACAGGAGGCAGGAGCACAAAGGGCACAGGTGCCAGAGTAAATAAGCATAGTTACACAACAGGCTCAAACAGGTACTGGCCCTTGACTGAGATGACAGATGAGCATGAGGAAACTATGGAAAAACATTCCGTAGTAATGAACAGAACAATGACAGAGAGAGGGGGTGAGTATGGAGGAGTAAGTGAAAAGTGACAGGCTGGAATGGACAAAGAGGGGAGTACTGATGATGGAAGTAAAATGGGAAGAAGGAGGCAACAAGGTGCAGGAGGATGAAGGAGAAAAGAGAGGGAGGAGGTGTGAGGAAAGGAAGAAAGATGAGGGAGAAAAGGGTGGAATCTTAGGGTTAGGGGACTCAATGCTAAGAGGGGTCAGTTGGGGTAACAAGGGAGAGAGGCACAGTTGGGTTTGGGTGGAGGCCATGCCAGGAATGATGGTAGAAGGCTTGGGGCAATCTGTTATAAAGTACGCCAGATGGGGGCAGGGAAAAAAATCACCTTATTCTGCATTTGATGATGAACGACCTGGCTGGTGGGATGGCAGATGAAGTGAAGAGGAGGTTTGAAGAACTAGGATCAGTTTATGAGGGGACAGGAGGATCAGCTACTTTCTCAGAGGTACTTCCAGTTCCCAGGGCAAGTACAGGAAAAAAACTGAGAATTCAGGAATCTAATGAATGGTTGGAAACCTGGTGTCATGAAAAAAGGTATGGGTTGGTTGGAGGGTGGGGTGTGATGTGGAAGGACAGCAGTCTGTATGCTCAAGATAGACTGCACATAAATGAGGAGGGAAAGAAAGTACTGAAGCAAAGGATTGGTGAGTACACTGAGGAGAATTTAAATTATCAGAGGGGGGTAGCATGAGGGTTAGAGGTACTCAGAGGCCTCAGGATGGGAAACCATATAGGCTTACCCCCCATAATAGTGAAATAAAGCTAGGGGTAAGTACTACAGGGGTGCCATAATGGGACAGCAGGAGGGGGCAGAAGAGAAAGGAAGGGATGGAAGATAGTATCATTAAATGCTAGAAGACTAGGGAATAATATAGCAGAAGTATAGGCTCTCATGGTGGAGGGAAGGGTGGACATGGCGGCCATCACCGAGACATGAGCCACTCACTACCATGACTAGGACTTGGCGGTTCCAGGATACAGACTATTCCACAAGGATAGTGTTAAGAGGGAAGGGGGAGGGGTGGCACTCTATGTGAAAGAGGGACTAAAGTATGAAAGGGAGGAGCTAGAGTAGGGAGATCCAGAGTCACTATGGATGCAAATCCAGGATCCCAAAAATAGGGCACTAAGGTTGGGAGTGGTGTACAGGCTGCCCTCCCAATGAGAAGAAATAGATAAGGCACTGGCAGGACAGATCTAGAGGAATGGTGGGAAGAGCGGGTTAGTCATAGTAGGGGACTTCAACCTACCAGGAGTGGATTGGGGTACACCGGCCACCAAGTGTAGAAGGGAACAGGTTATGCAGGACACCATCCAGGATAACTTCCTGATGCAGAAGGTCAACGAACCAACTAGGGAAGGGAACACACTTGACCTTGTGCTGACTAACGGGGAGTGGGTGAAGGATCTGCAGTTGAAAGAATCACTGCTGGGGAGTGACCACAGGACAGTATGGTTCCAGTTGCAGATGGGTAAGAAGAGGGGTGCATCTGGCACAAAGGTCCTGGGCTTTAGAAAGGAGGACTTCAAAAGGATAGGTGAAATGATACAAGGGTTCCTGGCCAGAATTCAGCCTAATATGGACACAAATCAGAGGTGGGAGCTCATAAAGCTAGGGATAGTAGAGGCAACTAAATCCTGCAGCAAGGCCCAGAGTAAAAAAGACTATGGTGAAGAAACCTAGTCGGATAAGCAAGGGAGTCACAGACAGGGTTATGAAGAAAAGAGCTACCTAGAAGAGATACAAGAAAACTGAGAGAGTGGAGAACATGGAGGAGTACCTGAAGGAAGTAAAGGAAGTGACCTGGGAGGTAAGGGCAGCCAAGGCATCCCGGGAACTCAGGCTGACACAGGGCATTAATGAGGGGGAAAAAGACTTGTTCAGGTGCAACAGGGAGAAAAGGAGCTGTAAGGACCAGATAGTAAGGATTAAAAGGGAGGGGGGATGGGTGGAAAAGGGGGGTGAAAAGGCAGAAGCACTTAACGACTACTTTTGCTCATTTTTTATTAAGGAGAAGTGGGAGAATACCCAAGGTGGAGGGTAATAGGAACAGAGGGGAAGGGGTGACAGACAGGGAAATCACAGAAGGTAGAATGCTAGAGGTGTTAAGGGTACTGAGGGTTGACAAGGCACCAGGGCTGGATAGCACACATCCCCAGGGTACTGAAAGAGCTTGTGGAGGTCCTAGCAGGCCTATTTAATGCCTCACTGAACTCAGGGTGTGAACCTCAAGATCGCAGGATGGCTCACATGGTTCCCCTCCATAAGAGTGGCCCCAAGGATGAACCAGGGAACTATAGACCAGGGATCCTCATGTCCATCATGGGGAAACTAATGGAGACAATTCAGCCTTTATTGGCCCAAGCAGACCAATTGAGCAGTTTGTTACCCATGGCAATGTATTGGTTGTTCCAGAGGTGGGTGAACTCGAAAGGAGGGTCCCAAGCTGGCTTAGGCATGTGAGATACTGCCATGGTGGCCTGCCATGCTCTCCCAGTTTCTATCATAATAGGGGTGGCCTTGGAGAGAGGAGGGTTTCTCAAAGAGAGTAAGGCACTCAAGGTATCTTCCCACACTAGGGAGGATTCCAATCCAACCCACATAGGGGGTTGAGGGAGAGGTGGAGAGAACCATTTGGTTGCTTGTGCTACCCTGTACACCATCTGGTACCCCTGGAACCTGGGGAGCTCTAGGCCACCTCTGGACCAGTGGGCCTACAGCTTAGCCCTACTCCAATGAGCGGCTTTCCCTTCTACAGCAGGAGAGAAACTAATTTGTCCAAGGACTGAAACAGCTTAGGGGAGAGGTGGGCAGGGAGGTTAAGAGACTCTTGGAAAGGGGAAATTGTTTAACCAGGAAAGGCACACTAAGCCAGAGTTTGTTTCCAGGTGTGACCTGGGAGCACAAGGAAGTTAAGTGACTTGCTCAGGGTCACACAGTATGCAAGTGGAAGCTGTGGGATTCAAACCCAGGTCTGGTCTGCTGGATGTCACCAGATTTGCAGCTCAGAGCCTTAGACCACTGCGCTATACTGCTTCCAGAAGAATAAACATCTGCACCACCTTGATCTTTCCCTTAAAGGACAAGTTAAGTCAGTGGCTAATTTCAGCCATTAATGAAGCCAGTAGAGGGTGAAGTTGGCTCCCTCCAGCTCTCTCCACCTAGTAGTGATGGCTACCCCAAGATAGGTGAAACCTTGGGAGGCAACATTCTCTTTAATGTCTGATTAAACCTCTGTACGAGGCTGTCAGTCTGAGCATGGAAGGCGGAAGTACACACTGCTACCACACCCAGCAGACATTACAATTCTTTTAGCAGGTGATTATTAAAGTTACTCCTCTGATCAGTAAGTATTTCCTGCGGGATTTCCATGCCGCTAAATGCAATACCTTTGCTAGCTCATCTGCAATCCTTGGGACAGTGACAGTTCTCATAAGGATAGCTTCTGGGTAGCAGGTAACCTAATCATATATGACCAGTACAAATCTGTTACCCTTGGAGCTCTTTTCCAGGTGGTCCACTACATCTAGGGCTATCCTGTCAAAGGGGTTAGTCACAATGGGGATGGGTTGTAGTGGTACTCTATCCCTTTTTCCTGCCTGAGCAATCTTCTGACACTCAGCATATGCTTTACAATAATCAGCTATGTACTCGTGGATAGAGGGCCAGTAAAACCTGGGTAATATCCTATTCAGGGTGCTATCTCTGCCTGCATGGCCTGCTAAATAGATGTCATGCACCAGATACATTATTTGGGAGTGGAATTTTTGTGTAACTGTTAGTTGGTCTACTACCTCTCCAATTCTGAGATTAGTGTATTCTCTGAACAGTATTCCCTGTTTTACAACAAACTGAGGGGCACCTTTTTCCACTACCATCCCCACCTGTGAAATAAAAGGGTTAAGTCTGCGTTTTGCTCATGCTAGTGTCCCAAGTCAGGCTCTACACCAGCATGAGTATCAACCCAATCCTTCTTTAGCTTCCTCTTCTCCACCTTAGTTTTACAGTCCTTGCCAGGATCCTCAAAAACATCATCATCAAATGGGAACACAGATGGTAAATGTTCTTGCTTCACTTGAGCTCTGATGGTTACAGCAACTACAGCAGAGTCCTGGGTGGCATGACAATGTACAAATGAAGCAAAGTCTGGGTGGTCATGCTCAATGACAACTGGCACGGGTAGGTGAGGTACCAACCCCATGTCTACCTCATGTGTTTTTCCTTGAACAGTCATTTATGTGGTAGTTGTAGGGTAGCAATGGGTATCACCATGCACACAGATGACTGCTGTGTCTGGCCCTTTATTATTCCCAGTCACCAGATCTGCTCACACAAGAGTCTGGCGACTCCTTGAATCAATCAGTCCCATCATCTGCTGTGATCCATTCTGCAAGATAGCCATAAAGTGACCCCAGTTCGCTAAGGCTATGTGAGCTGTCTCTTTCTTTATATTAGGACAGTTTCTTAAATAATGTCCCTTCTTTTAGCACCCATGACATACAACTCTGCTACAGGAATTCACTCCCCCCCCCCGCTCTCCTGTCTTGTTTCACTGGGGCTGGATTTGACAGTTTATAAGTAAAAGGGTTCCTTAATGGATTGCTAGTGGTTGCAGCTGCTGATGTCACTTGGAATCCTCTGTATCTGGATGGTCAGGCTGCCAGGAAGTCTTCTGCCAACGTGATGGTTTTATCCTTGGAATCAGGCTTATGCTCTTGAACCCAAAGTAGTACATCCTGGGGTAAAATATTAATAAACTGTTCAATAATTACCACCTCCAGAAGTTGGTTCTTGCTCTTGTTATCTGGCTGCAACCATTTGTAGCAGAGTTCCTTGAGCTGGGCATAAGTCTCTTGGGGGGTGTCCAGTGACTGCATTTTCCGAAATCTAAACCTCTTGTGATAGGTTTCAGTGTTTATGTCATAGTGCCTGAGTATCTTCTGCTCACACGGTCATAGTCCTCTGCCTCTTAGGAGTCCATGTGGCTATAAACCAACTGGGCACTGCCTGTTAGGTGCAGTCCCAGTCAAACAACTCACTGTTCCCTTGGCCTTGTGCATGTTTGAGTGATCCTCTGAAAATGTTGTGAGATAGGCTTCAATGTCATCACAGTCCAAAAGTTTATACAGTTTAATGTATTTTGAGCTACTGGCTTTTTCTGTTTTCCCTGCATTGATTGCATGCAAGGCCCCCATGGAATCCACCCGTTTGACATCTTGACTTCTCCACTCAATGTCTCTATCACTTTCCAGCTGCACCTGTTTTATGCAGAGCCATTTCAACAGCTCCCCTATGTCCTCAGGTGGAGGGTCTTCAAGAGGAGACAGTTCCCTCGATTCTTCTTTATCCCCTTGCATCTCTTTATCTTCTTCAGGCTTGGCCTTCCTACATGTTCCTAGGTCCTGTCCAGGCAGCAGCTTCTTCCCAGTCTGTCAGTCATGGTTTTAGTCAGAACTCCATGGACTTTATTCTCTTGGTTCTCCTCTGGCAACTCCTAGTGCATCAATCCACCTGGGATATCTGTGTGATATCCACCAGAAAACGTCCCCCAAGCCCAGTCCAGACATTTGCAGTAAGTTATCCCACTGCTAACACCAAGTCTGTGGAGGGGTTGTGGGATAACAGATGCACCAGACACAGAACTTCAGTTTCAACACACAATCTCTGTGTGATATTTATTTAAAACACAGGGGATAACCTTAAGAAATGGCATATCCCTTCTTCAATAAATCAGTTTTCAGAAACAGACTGTTCCTCTGCACTTACTCAACATCTACTGATCTATCTCTTTAGTGAAGCTTATTTCATCCTTATGTTGGGCTTGTATGTTTGGGTCATGGGGATCTCAAAAAAGAAAACAAAAACAAAAGCAAGCTAAAGGCAAAGAATCTCAGTGCAGAAGCACTGAAGCAAGGGTTACCCCAAAGGGCACTGGCAATAAATGAAACACATCACACATACCCCCATAATGCAACGGGATCTATATGCAAATCATCATGAAATTTTAGGCCTGTTCAACTTAGGGCAGGAATGCATGGTGCCAAAGGGCCTCTTAAACAATCTGTAATTTACATGCATTTTAAATAACACAACACACTTAATTTTTATAATACAGTCCCCATGTAACTTTTTACCTTTATCAAAAACACCTAGTGCTGTGGTATTTTCAACATTTACAGGTTTCATACACATAAGGCATATACATCAAGGTAAATAATGACATAGTGCTATTGCATACTAAAGCCAACAAAGAGGAACACAGCCAGTTGTTTTACATCATCTCACAGGTCACTACAATAACCTGCATGTACAATGCTCTCAAAGGGAAAATGAAAATTAAAGAGGACACTATAGTATAGTCAATAAGGGGAAGGGGCACCCATAGTTGGCCAACCTTATGGACTAGAAATTGAAAAGCATAGATTAGGCTAAGAAATAAAAGAACTGTTGCAACAGATTTAACAAAAGGTCAGTCCTCAAGAGTGGCAGGATTTCCTTGTTACAGAGTGGGTCTGTGTCTTCATCTGGCTGCCCCTATACATGTCCCCCCACCTCAACTTTTGTTTTGTTTTTGTTGTGTCTGGTAAGTCATTTTCCATCTCAGTCCAGTCTCCATCTCAGTCCATGGAGTTTAATTCAACCAGCCTTGTTGCCTGCCCTGGGACCAGGTGACCTCTGTGACACAAAACGGCAGTAGATGCAGAATGAGTGAGGAGAGAAGCAAGACTTCCAGCTTTGAGAAACTGATTGACAAGTGGCCAGTAGCTTGTGGGAGAAATAAATGGCAAATGTGTTTTTCCAGTTTCCTGGCTCCATGTGCGTGCCACTGAAAAGTAGTTTTGATTTCCAGAATTAAAGGGAGCCAACCATAGAGCTGGGACTGAGGGAGCAGAGTGAGGGGCGAGCTCCAACACTTTTGGAAGACACAGACTTCTCCCGGTCTTATTTGAGTACCGGGAGAAGAAGTTAATAAAAGGAAGGATCTGTTACTCTAAATGATGGCTCCTATTATTTTTTCAAAACAGACAGAAATATGGGGCATGGGAGGCTTAGAAGGGGGTGCTTGAAGCAGAGTCATTGACTGCAAGGCTAGAAGTAATGGAAACGGACTGCCACGCACTGCCAGTTTGAAGAATCTGTTGCATGTCTGTAGAAGCTGCAGTCTTGCATGAACAGTTTCTGCTTTTTATAAGTTGTATTATGGTGAAAGAAAATGGGGAGGGAGGAAGAGATTGTGTCTCTATCTGTGTCTGAAGAGTGCATAATGGCTATGCACTTCTGTTGCTACTCAGGAGTGGCTTGGAGTGGCAATAACTTGTGGAGGGGCATATCATTCATGACTGTCATGCTGTCATGTGTGTGCCTGGACTTCATACAGTGAGGTTATACTCAGATAGCCTCACTATCCCAGGCACAGACTGACCAGTCAGAGCCTTGGAAATTTTCTTACTATTGTATAATTAACCACATTAACCAAACCACACCTGGGACCAGATTTTCTAAAGTGATACAACTGTGCATGTGCAGAACAATAGTTACACAAGGGAGGGTTTTCTTGCGCAACTGCAATTCTTTTCACGTGCTCAGTTTTCAAAATGGTTGTCTTTATGCAACCTTTTCTGCAATTTATAGCAATTTGTGATTTTTTAGGGCTTCTTGGGTGGAGCCCTGCAGTCCTCTTGTTAAGACAAGTAGAAAAGCACTCCTGCATTCCTTGAAAACCAACAACATGACGAGGTGATAAAAGTCACCTCCATGCCACTGGACTTTGGAACATTTTGCACATGCAGGCTCACACTATTTTTTTTCTGGCATGAACTAACTTTAAGAGCAGCAGCACTGAGGAGAGATGGAAGCTGGAGGGTCAAGACTCTAGACACTTCCGACTCACACTGCATTCACAATTTTTCTTAATGGTTCATGCTCACTCTCTTTTTTTGCCTCTTTCTTCTCCTTACCCTTGTCAGCATGAGAGAAAGAGACAGTGCGCACGAGAGAGCAAGAAACTGTAGACAAGAACATTGGGATCAGGAGTGCTTTCTCTCGCTCTCTCTCTCTCTCTCTTTGTGAGTGTGTGTTTCTCTTTCTCTCTTTCTATCTCTTACAGGAAATGGGTTAAATGTAAGCAAAACTGTATGTAAACATTGTTTTCCAAGACATGTCACAGTGCTCTTTAAATGGCAACAGTTTTAATTATCCAGAATTACAATTGTTAATGTTCGACTGACTAGCTAGCAGACCACCACTATTCCTATAAACTACATCACTACTGTTTGAAAAACTTATTAAGCATTTAGTTGTGAAAGAAACCTGTTATGCAAAGTTTTAGATAGGAATCGGTTTAAAAAAATGAAATGTGTGGTTAAACATTAAAACTCTCATAAGGAATGATACTGTTCTTTATGAACTCTAATTTTCCTGTTACACTTTAAACAGTTACTTTCTTCAACAAAATACTGCTAAGCACCATAGGTTTTTTTTTAACCTTTGGCCCTTAGCCAATACCAATCCAGTCAGTACCATTACAGAAATATAGGTGTGCTGTGTACATGCAGAATGCATGCCACGTGCTAATTGTGCAATATTTACATGCAGTTCGCATACACAAAGTGATCCCAAGTAAACCAGGTATAAAAAGTAAATCAGGTTTGCATACTGTAAGCATGACATGTGCGTGGCAGGTAAGCTGGTGTGAACATTTTCTAAACATTACATCATGTTTGCGTGTTGCATGCTTGATATGAGGTGTGAACATCATTCAAACATAACATCGGGTTCACATGCTGCACACTTGCCATGTGTGCAACAACTAAGCTGGTGCAAATCTCATCTAAAAAAACATCAGTTTCTATTTCTTATACTACTGCTAGCAATTAGAGTCATTAAAATACATTTTTATTTGAATTCCCATAATTAGGTAAACTCATTCATTCTGATCCTTTTGCAAGTTGTTTAATGACTTTTGATTTTTGTCATTAAATTGCAATTAATTTATAAAGTATTGTTTACTTACTGCATTAAATGCTTAGTATATTACCAGTCAACATCCCCCATTCCAGATGTATGAAGTGGGGTCTCTGTGTTGTGAAGCCTATCCTTTTTGGTTTTGACCATGCAAATCTCTTATGCATATTTAATGCTATAAATGTGTTTTTCCATGACTATTTCATCTTACTTACTTTCCCTTTGTCATTCTGTATTGAGCATATACACTATGGCCATGCTCAGCACTCTTTCTGCTGAGTAGGGTCTTGGAAGCATGCACAATACCTCACATTTTGTCACTGAAATGAGGGACATGGATACTCAAAATGAGGGACAATGAGGGACACTAACCCACATGATGATCAGAACACATCATGAAACATGGAGATACAGTACCTCAGAACACAGTGGAAACCATTGCATTAGCATCTGAGAATGAATTTCTACCATTAATTATGGGTGCCATTTAGGTAGGGTGGGGGGTTTGTTGCCTCCCCCCGTATTTGTGCCTAGGTTGTTCTTATGGTGTGGCAATAATTGCTTTAAATTTGGATTTAATCTTTTGCACAATAAGTGCACACCTGGCCTGTGTGTGCTCACACTGCAGGTGCTTTCCAGAATCAACTGTGCCTGTATTGTGTTGACCACTCTCTTCACCTATTAGCCACAGCACACTCACATGTGACATGGATGAGCTCCAGCCAAGAAAGAGCACATGAACCTTGCAAGTGCAACACTGTCTTTCCCAACAAAGAGTAGACAGACTGCACACTACAGCTTGGAGGAGTCGGTGAGCACTGAACTCTCAATAGCAGTGTTGTGGCAGCATATTTTTGTTGGTCTGCTCTTGGTCAGTCTCCAACTCCCTAGTGGCTGAAGGGGCAGAGAGTGAGCTAGACGCTAACTCAAGACTAGGCTACCTACTTACTCTATTAGGCTCGCCTTGCAAAAAAAAAAAAACAGCAGCAAGCTAGACTTAGCAGCTGTGGTGACAGTGGTGCGGGTGGCCTTCATAGGCCTTGATCAGTGCAGTGTGGCAGCAACCACAGCAGGAACCAAACAAGAATCAAGCAACCCAGGTTGTGTGGGTTCAGTTGGTGAAGTGACTTGGTCGCAGACCATGTTGGGGATATGTGATAGTCAGTTCTAGTATCCAGCTTCTGGAATAAGGAAGAGGGGGAGCTGACTGAAAACTGGGCTGGTGGCACACTATGCCAGGCTGCAGGTTCTGGCCATATGGCTGGGAAAGTGAAAGTAAATAAATGTTTTTACTGGGGTACTGGGAAAGGAGGAAGGACTAAAATATTAATGTGTTTTTCTTGTTTCTTCACCTTTGAGTGGCTTCATGACCCATAGGGGCTGAGTATAGAATGGGGGGACGATGTTTGGGAGAAAAATCAGTACAAAGTTCTATTTTTGTGAGGGGGGGGCAGAACTTCAGCCAGGAAAGAAAATTGGTTAGTAACTGGGTGGGTTTAAGCCCAAATCTTAAGCACTGCTACGGGGTACATATAGACGAATCTTATACATTTGAATTTTTCCAGATTTGCATATCACTTTTCAGTCAAAACAAATAAGTTGTACCTTTTAGAGATGTTACAGACATTCTAGAGCTGTTTCTTGCACTCACTGAATATTGAGTGGTATGGTATGCACAGACTATTGGAGCCCCGTTACAGTCAGGCTTATGCCCCCTCCCCCAGTGAAGCTGACCTCCACATCCCCATGCTCAGGCACATTATGAAAAAGGGCAAAGGAGACTGCAGGGGTGTGCACCATTGAAATGAATGGAGGTATTTTTTTATTATGATTTTATACATTATTGATGTTGAGTTGGAGATTAATGAAGGCCACCACTCGATTAACAAGGGCCTTGTTAGTAGAAGAGTGACCTTTATTATTCTCCAACTCACCATCATAATGTATAAAATAGTAATAGAAAATGTCTCCATTCATTTCAAGAGGAATGCCCCACCACTCTGACCCATGGACATCATCTCTTAAAGACTCCTGTCTCTGGATCCCTAGTACTCAAGTAAGAGACTTTTTACTTGTATCTTTACTTGGTGAGTTGTCTGTAGCAGCATGGCTGTACCCGCTACAGTGTGTGTGCATAGGGAGGGTGCTGGCAGTGTGTGTGTGTGGGGGGTGTTTGTCGAGTTATTGCTACTTTTGTGTTTCTACCTTAAAGTCTGCTTGTGTGGAAACATTCAAAACTATGGAGAGAAAATGGTAGGAGTACAGGCCAGAGAGAAGTAATTAAATGATTTTGTGGGTAAGTTTGTATATTGGGGTGGGAAAAACCACATGTGTTTCCATTGGTATCTATACTACAGTTCAACTGTGAAAATGAGATGAGGGAGAGTAGAAAACTGAAAAGCATAACAGTGGCTATAAGCATGCTGCATGCATTCAGATGTATTCGGATACAGTATGTATTGAAGTACAAGTGAGCCATATGTGTGCAGACAGTATGGCTTAGTGGTTAAAGGCACTGAACTACAAGCCAGGACAGCTGGAGGTATGAAGACTTGGGTTTGAAACTCATCAACCCCCACTTGCATATGGTGTGATCCTGAGCATTCACTTAACTTTGTACATGTGCAGTTATTAGTGACCACTTGCTTTTTTCATGCATGCAGTCTTTCCCAATTTAGCATAAAAATCATGGTTTCCACACTTGCTTGCTGCACGTATGCCATATGCATGCAATCCATTCCAAGTTAACATTTAAATCATACTTGCAGCACGCATATCACTTGGGTAGTTTTATGTGTGCAGCATGAAAACATTTCATATAATTATTTCTGTAATGGTATAGCACCTTTACTGTATGCCATCCTTAGGTGATGTACAAAGAGTAGGTAATGTGGCAAAGAAACCTATTTCTAAGGGATCATGCTAAAACCAGGGAAATAACAATGTCTTTAACAAACTGCTAATATTAATAATAATGATAATAATAACAATAATAACAACAGTGAGTCAAGCATCAAATCCCTTACAGAAATAATTATGTGAAATGTTTTTATGTTGTACACATAAAACTACCCATGTGATGTGCATGCTACAAGTTTGATTTAAATGTTAAATTGGAACTGATTGCATGTATGTGGCACATGTGCAGCAAGCAAGTGTGGAAAGCATGGTTTTTATGTTACATTGGAACAGCTTGCATGCGTGTGGCATGCATGCAAAAAGCAAGTGGTCACTGATAAATGAACTCATAAAAGTTAAGTGACTTGCTCAGGATCACACAGTATAAAAGTGGGGATTGATGAGATTCAAACCCAGATCTTCAGGTTTGTAGTTCAGTGCCTTTAACCACTAAGCTATACTGCCTGCATACATATGGCTCACTTGTACTTCAATACAAATCTGCATACATCTACATGCATGCAGCATGCTTATAGCCACCGATATACTTTTTAGTTTTCTTGTCCCCACTCATCTCAGCTGCACAGATGAACTATAGCACACATACCAATGGAAATACATGTGGTTGTTCATACCCAAATATACACACACTTACCCACAAAACTGCTTAACTATTTCTGTCTGGCCTGTATGCCTACTATTTTCTCTCCAGAGTTTTGAATGCTTCCATGTAAACAGACTTTTAAGGGGCAAACACAAAAGTGGCAATAACTCAACACCTACCCACATGGCCAGTCCTCCCCCACACACACATATACACACTGTATCTGGTGTGGCCATACTGCTACAGACAACCCACCAAGTATAGATATAAGTCTAGAGTCTCTTACCTGAGTACTAGGGAGTCAGAGGTATGAGTCTCTAAGAGATAACGTCCATGTGTCAGAGAGTGCTGGGGTATACCCCCTTGAAATGAATGCAGTTATTTTTATTATTATTTTATACATTATGATGGTGAGTTGGAGAATAACGATGGCCATGTTCCACAAACAAGGCCTTTGTTAGTTGAGCGGTGACCTTCATTAATCCCCAACCCTCCATCAATAATGTATAAAATAGTCATACAAAATACCCTCACTCATTTCAATGGAGCACGCCCCTGCACTCCCCCTTGTCCTATGTCATAATGGGCCTGAGCATGGGGATGTAGAGGTCAGCTTCATTGGGGGAAAGTCTGACTATAGTGAGGTTCCAATAGTCTGTGCATACCATACCACTTAACTGTCCCTGAATGCAGGGGACAGTCCTCATTTTATTCCTGAAAACTGCTCTGCCCCTTATCCATCCCTCATGGAAAACATGCTGCTCACACACAGGATGTCTTGTAAATTTAGTCTTTATGGCAGGGGTGCCATTTCAGATTTCAGCAGGGGGGAGCCAAAAGCCAGTGGAGACCAGGTGCTAGTTAGCCCTTAGTCAGCAAGTTCTGAATTGTCTGTAACATCTCTTGAAGGTAAAACTTATTTGTTGTGACTGAAAAGTGATATGCAAATCAGGAAAATTAAAATGTATGAGATTCATCTGTCTCCAGCGCAATGCATCAGATTTGGGCTTAAACCCCACCCAGTTACTAACCATTTTTTGTTTCCTGGCTGAAGTTTTAACCCCCAAAAAAACTTTGTCTTAATTTATCTTCCCAACTCTTCCATTCAATACCCATCCCATATGGTCCATGAAGCTGCCCAAAGGCACAGAAACATGAAAAACACACCAATATTTCAGTCCTTTCTCTTTACCCAATCCCCCTGTAAAAAAAGTATTTACTTTTACTCCTAAACGTCAAGAAAACCAAAGCTATGCTCTTGTCGCCCTTCACCCATGCTCCAAACTTGGCCACCAGTGGAACAATCCCACCAATTACCACAGTCTTAGGTGAGCCTCTAGAATATGTAACAAAGTTCAAATAACTGAGAGCCTGGATTGACCACAGACTGTCCTTCATTGACCACATAAAAGAGCTGGCAAAAAAAGCTCAGACAGAGACTCAGACTCTTCTTTAGGATTAATCACCTTCTCTCTCTCTCTCTCTCTCTCTCTCTTTCTCTCTCTTGGCTAAGTTGAGACTAGTCCAATCTACCTTCCTGTCTCTATTAGACTATGTGGACTTCCTCTATAGCCAGGGCCCTGCTGTGGCACTTAAAAAACTTGACATGTTCTATCATAGAGCCCTATGGTTCATTTCTGGTCTTCCCTTCTCCACACACCATTGTTCCTTGTATGCTGCTGTGGGATGGTCATCCCTTTATTACAGATGTCAAAGAAATGCTATACTCTGGACATTCAGAGCCATCTCCAAGAAGCTGTCCCTTTATATCACCAACTATCTTCCTCTATGTTCATTAGGCAAGTATGTATTGAGAAGTACTTCCTATATTTTACTGAAGGTACCTAAGGTCATGTCACACTTTGGCAGGGCTTCCATAAGCTACGTGCTGCCTGTCTTGTGGAATAAGCTGCAAAAACCCCTGAAACTAACTCACCCTATTAACCTTACAGCTTTTAAAACACTATATACTCATTCTCACAAGGAAACTTGTAACTGCTTCCCTTGAGCCTGACATGACCTAGCTTCTCCTGAAACCTTTCCTGGCACTGCCTGTTTCTCCTTTTCTTACCTGATCACTCCTACTCCTCCCTTGACACTACCTAGTTTCACCTTATCTACACTGGTTACCTTCAGCCCCCCACCCACCTCAGCACCCTTACATACTTCCAGCCTTTGTGCCCCATGACATGAATTACAACCCATCAACTGTACACTATCTCCCTATGAATAACCCCCTCCTCCTTCACCACACTGGAGCTGTGCACATTCTGCTATGCTTAAGCCATCTACCCCTAGTTCATGAGTTCCTCCTCACCCCTTCTTACAGTCATCCCTAACCCTCCCTTATGCTCCCACTCCTCCCCTTCCTCCTCTCCACTTGTCTGTTCTGACTGGTTCTCCTTATCTATACCTGGGGTCCACTTCTCAGCTGGACCTGCTCCAGCTTGTCATGTACATATTGTCCCTTGCTTAAATTACCTAAAAATCTGTATGTATATTTGACAATGCCTTTGCTGTTGCTAAGCATTCTGTACATTGCATTTGCCTGTGGATCCACTTTGTTTGTATGTATTTGTAGTTGCATTATATATTGACCTTGTATTATGTATTGTACCTTAACACTGTATTCTACCCAGGTCCACCTCGAAAATGAGCTCTGCTCAACGGTGTCCGCCAGGTTAAATAAAGATTTTGACTGATTGATTGATTGATTGATTTTACTTACCCAGCCATCTGGCCAGAACCTGCAGCCTAGCCCAGTGTTCCACCAGTCCAGTTTTCAGTCCGCTCTGCCTCCATCCTTCTGCCAGAAGCTGGATACTGGAATGGACCATCCCAGAGCTCCAGTGTGGTCTGCAACCAGGTCACCTCACCAACTGAACTAACTCAACTTGTGTTGCTTGCTTCTTGCTTGGATGCTGCCATGGCTCCTGCCACACAGTACTGATCAAGGCCTATGAAGGCCACCCACATCTCTGCCACTGCTGCTGCAAGGCCTTGTTTGCTGTTGCAGGGGGCCTACATTGTTTTGTGTTTTTGTGAGGTGATCCCAGTAGAGTAAGAAGGTAGCCTAGTCTTGAGTTAGTTTCTAGCTCACCCCCCACCTCTTCAGCCACCAAGGAAGATGAAGACTCACTAAGAGTAGACCAACAAAAATATGCCACCACAACACAGCTATCAAGAGTTCAGTACTCACTGACTCCTCCAAGCTGTAGTGTGCAGCCTGTCTAATCTGTGGTGGGAAAGCCAGTGTCCCACTCTCATGACTCATATGCTTTTGCTTGCCTAGAGCTCCTCCATGTCATTTGTGATGGCTCTGCTGCTTATATGTGAAGAGAGTGGACAACACAATACAGGCACGGTCAGGTTATGAGTGCACCTGCAGCATGAGTGCAACACAGGCCAGGGGGGCACTTATTGTGCAAAAGATTAAATCCAAATTAAATGCCATTATTGCCACAGCATAAGAACAATCAAGGGACAAATGTGGTGGTGGAGCAACTGCCCCCCCCTTCTCTGCCCTACCTAAATGGCACCCCTGATTTATGGTAGAAAAGAATTCTATGGGGCTAACATCAGTGCAAGTAAATACAATTGTTTCCACTGCATTCTGAGGTACTGTATCTCCATGTTTCAGGGTGTGTTCTGATCATCATGGTGGTTATTGCCCCTCGTTGTTCCTTATTTTGAGTACCCATGTTCCTCATTTCAGTGACAAGATGTGAGGTATGGAGCATACTTCCAAGACCCTACTCAACACAAAGAGTGCTGAGCATGGCCATAGTGTATATGCACAATACAGAATGACAAAGGGAAAGTAAGTGAGCTGTAACAGTCATGGAGAAACACATTTGTAGCACTAAACATGCATAAGGGGATTTGCATGGCCCAAATGAAAAAGGTCAGGCTTCACAACACAGAGGCCCCCCTTCACACATCTGGAATGGGGGATGTTGGCTGACTATATTCTAGACATTTAATTCAGTAGCCAGGCAATACTTTACAAATTATTGGCAATTTAATGACCAAAATCAAAGGCTATTAAACAACTTGCAAAAGGATCAGAATTAATGAGTTTGCCTAATTTTAATGAGAAATCAATGAAAAAGGTATTTTAATGGCTCTAATTGCTAGCAGAAGTATGAGAAATATAAACCAATGTGTCTTTTAGATAAGATTTGCACCAGCATAGTTGCTGCACACATGACAAGCATGCTACATGTGAATCAGCTTAACTGCTCCACTCATGTCAAGTGTGCAACATGCGAACCTGATGTGCTTCTTAGGCCTGGTTCACATAGGTTCACTGTGTACGAGAATCACATGCAAACATTGAACAATTAAGCATGCGGAATGCTGTCTGCATGTACGAAGCACAGTTATATATCTGTAAGGGATGGATGCACATTTCTCCACTTCTCACTATTATTTTATTGGCAAGCTAAGATGGCTGAGAGATTCTGAAACTTGAAACCAACTTTTCTGATCACCATGAGACCTCTGTAAAAAGAGCCCATTTTTGTCTACTGTTGTTTCCTGGCAACCATTCTAATTATCGGGAAATAAAATCATCAGTGTTCGACTGGCTAGTAAACAAACCACTTTCACTCCTGTAAACCATGTTACTATTTTTCAAGCAACCCTGCCAAAAACGGAACTTCATTAACAATTTTAATCCTATGAGGAGACATCAGTAAAAACAAAGTCTGTTTTTGTATAGTGTTGTTTCCTGGCTATTTTTCTGTTTCTGCCTGTATTCATTGTCGATGTTACAAACTCATAAAATAAAGACCACTGGTCCTTCAAATTCTTTCCACTACCATGGGAATACCCTGCCCCCTATTTTCTTGAAGGTATATGGCTAGTTTAAGCTTGAAGATTTGTGTCAACTGAGGCCACTTGCTCTGGAGGCCTATTCTAATCTCTTACGACAAACAAACTTTTATAATCCATTGTGCTATAGTTGTGCTCCCCATTGAAATCAGGATAGAAGAAGGAGGACAGTCTTTGCACAAGCAGCCATGTTTTATTTATTTATTTGATTTATTTATGACACCATTTACAGGCATGACCCAGGCCAGAAGGCACAACTGACAATAATTACAGAGTGAAAGCTATAGCAGAAACATTTTAACAAAAATTAGTAGTACAGAGCACTTTAACAAAAATAATAGTAAAACTGGCCAGTGCAATGGCAGTAAACATAACAATATACAAGCAGATTGCAGGAGACTAGGCTTACAGGAAAAAATTAGCTACTATTTGCCATTTTTAGTGCCTGTGATGAAAGAGGTGGCAAGGAGTAGCAACAGCCCAAATAGGGACTGGGGTACCTCAATCCCCAATGATACAACCCCCCCAAAAAATTGCCCTGACAGGCCCAAGGAGACTCATCACAGAGCAGGAATGAGTGCAAATGGAATACATTGGGAAAGAGACAGTAGGTCATTGGGGGGGGTGAGGAACTACCTGTGGAAACAGCTGCAGGCATCTCAAGCACGGAGCCAGGAGTTAAGGTTTTGCTTAAAGGTTAGGTGCATATTGGAGGACCTGAGGGATGCAGGAAAGGCTTTCCATAGTGTGGGGGCAGCAACCAATAGAGCATTGCCACCTATTTTGGTAGAGGTTCTTGAATCACCAGGGGTGGGACCACAGAGGATCAAAGACTCCTTGGCATTATGCAGGGCTCGCAAAGGGAAAATAGGGGGGCAATCAGGGCCACTGTGAATGACAGTGTAAATTAGGGATCCAAGGGTGAGATCGAAATGGCCTTGCAGAGGGAACCAGCCAAGGGAGCTATATAGGTTACAGTGGTGAATGGAGCAGGGGGCAGACAAGGCAAAGCAGCAGATGCTGTTGTAAATGGCTGAGAGTCTGGCCCAAAGGGTGGCAGAGATGCGCATATAGATAGGTGAGCAGTAGTCCACAATTGGGAGCAGGTTGATGCGCGCTATGGCCAGGCAAGCCTCATCAGTCAAGAAGGGTTTGACACAGTGCGCAGCACTGAGTTTTTGATTTATCCTACAGACTACAGTATTTATGTGGTCAGTGAAAGAGAGGGTGGGATTGAGTGTGATCCCCAGGTACTTGAAAGATGGGATGACTTCAAGGGGGGCCATCAGGCTGGAGGATATGGAGAGAGGAGTTGGCTTTCAGGGTGCTGGCTAGGTATAGTTTGGACCCGAACAGCATGGCCTTAGTCTTTTTGGCATTGACCAGCATCAGGTTGGTGGAGAACCAGTTTTGGGTGGCACAGTAGTTCTGGATGAGGACAGAGGATATAAGAGAAAGAGATTTGTCACTGTGGAAAATGATAAGGTCATCTGCATAAAGGAGGGACTCACAGGACAGGCAGTCAGGAGAGAGGGTATTTACAAAGATGGTGAAGAGCAAGGGGCCCAGGATGGAGCCCTGGGGTACCCCAGAGGAGACAGTCTGGGGAGGAGAGATGGCAGAGCTGATGCAAACAGATTAGAAGCGATCAGCGAAATAGCTCTGAAACTACCTTGTAGCCCCACAGAACAGCCAATAGAGTAAAGCCTGGAGAGGAGGAGAGGGTGGTTTACAAGATCAAAGGATTTGGATAGGTCCATGAATACCATGTCCCTGGTCCATATTCATGAGAATGTGGTTGGTGAATAAAGCCAGGGCAGTAGTACTGCTGGGAAGCCTTTGAAAGCCATGCTGCTGGTTGTATAGGATATTGTGGTTATCAAGATACTCGGATAGCTGCTGGTGGACAACCCATTTGAGGAGCTTACTAAGGTGGGAGAGGATAGATATAGGGCAGCAGTTGTCGAATGAGAAGGGATCCCCAGATTTGAAAATAGTAACTATCTTGGCAGACTTCCAGAACAGGGGCATACAGGAGGTAGTCAAGGTGAGACTGAAGATAAAGGAGAGAGGTTTGGCAAGCACTGAGGAGACTAGCTTGAGAAAAACAGGGGAGAGGCCATCAGAGCCTGGGCTACCCCAATTAGGTAGAACCCTAAGGAGTTTAAGTGTGTCCTTGGGGGAGATGGTCTTAAAATAGAAAGGAGGGTGAGTAGTGGTACCAGATGCGGGGAGGTGGAGGATGAGGGGGCGGAGCTGGGCCCTTGGTCAGTGGACTGACTGGGTGGAGGGTGGGCAGAGTAGGAGAAGGGGGAGAGGTGGGGGAGGCACAAGTCAACTGGCTAGGTGAACTGCTCTAGGGAAGTTTGCTGAGGAGTGCCAACAGGTAAGAGAATTTATTGTTTAGTGCCATGGCTATGTTGGCAGGGTCCATCAATAGACCAGAAGGGGAAATAAGTTGGATGTTGCTGCTACCAGGGTGAGGACTTAGAGGAGAGTTAATGGAGTCACATAAATTTCTAGGATTTCTAAAGCTGTCACTCTGCAGGTTGGTATAATAGTTCAGTTTAAGGGTCCTAGTCAGAATCTTACATCAGTTTTGAGGTGCCGATATTCATTCCATTGGGAAGGCAAAGGGGACAGTTTTTGGGCAGACTACTTTCTGTCCCTCTCTTTCATGAGGGAGAGGAGCTCTCTGGAGTTTCAGTGAGTACAGCCACCTCTAATTCTCTGAGTAGTAGGTAAGTGGTGGTTCTGGATGTCCAGGAGGATGCCTGTGAAGGGAGTCGCCGCATGTGACCTATCAGTAAGAGCATATAAGCCCTGCCAGTTTATGGCCCTTAGCTCATTGAGTAGTAGGGAAGTGCCTGGGTGGTTAAAATTGCAGAAGGTAAAGTATTTGGGTGCGGGGTGAGGTGCCTTAGGGGACCATATGGCAAAGGTTGGGGAGTGGTTCTTAGGGAGTCAGATAGTGTGCCAGCTTGAGTGACATGGTCCCCACAGTTTGTAATCACCCAGTCGATAAGGAGTGAGTAGAGGTATGAGGGTTGAGTCAGGTGGCGAGGGTTATGCTTTGCAACAGATTTTGCTGCTTGAGTAAATTTGCATAGTCGGTTTCTTGGGCATCCAACCAGTTAAGGGTTGAAATCACCTACAGTAGGATGATAGTTTTCCTTATAGGGGAGAAAGACCCAAACCTGGTAAGCAGACTTTGGAGACCAGCAACTCCTCCATTTGGGGAGTTGTAACAACTACCCAGGTATAGTTTATTAGATTTGCTAAGTATGACTTCAACAATGAGCCATTTGCTGGGGAGTCTCTGTCAGCAGGGAAAGAGATAAAAAGGGGTTCCTGTAGATGAACAGCAAAACCACCACCCTTCTTTTTGCCTGGCCTGTCATTGCACAGGATGGTGTAACCTGATGATAGAAAGGTAGAATCAGCATGGTGCAGTTTAAGCTAGGTTTCAGTGACCCAGAGTGCATAGTGTTTATGGAAAGCAAGTCAGGCTTCAAGGTCAGTGAATTTAACAGGTAGACTGCATACATTCATGTGTGTGATTTTTATACTGGGGTCTTGGTTCATATGCCACAGGTAGGTGTCATTGGGGTGTTGGGAGGGCCAGGGTTGGATCATATGTCTCCTCCTAGTAGGAGAAGGGAGAAGAGATGGAGGTGGTGGGACAGTATGCCTGAAAGTGAAGGTGGGAAGGAAGAGGAGTGAAGAAAAAAGCCTAGAAGATGACATTCAACTTTTGGGAGGAAGGCCAGTGAGTGAGGTCTGTAGAGGGTATATTCCATTCTTGTGGGTAAGGTGGGGAGGGAGATCAAAGATCCATGAGACTTCAGTGAAGTAGAGGATGTAGGCCTGCTCATGAGATAATATAGATGTTGCTAGGTCAGCTGTCAGTAGGGTGCCTTGGAGAGAGACAGCCACTAAGGGAAGGATTAGGGACTTCATGCTGAGATAGTTGAAAGAAAAAAACACAAACTGCAGGGATCCAGCAGCACTAAGTGATAGCTAGCTGGAAGAGAAGAGAGACACAAATGGCAGGGTAGAAGGAAATCCAGCCATGCACCGCCAGCCAGGAGGAGAAGAATATCAGCAGGGGCAGGGTGAGAGGAAGGGGGATTTTGCCTTTAAGGAAAAGTTGTGAAAAGAATGAGGCCAAATCAGGAGGAGGAGAAACAAGGAGGGGAGGAGATTGGGGAAAAAAGTGTATTTAAAGAGTGCCAGAATGGGGGAGGGTGGGTGGCAGAAAATTTAAAGAAAGGAAAATTAGCAGTGGTGCCCGAGCTTCGGACTTGGTGCTGGATAGAGTTTCAGTCCAATAGGAAGCTCAGGCCAAGTGAAGCATCCAATGGGGAGCCTGCTCAAACTGGGAGGTGCCCAATAGCTAAGCTGCCACAATCCCGGGTTCAGGGAGGTCCCATGCCGTACCTTGGATGTTCTTCTGGTGGGCTGGTGGAGGTCAGAGGGCAGCTAGCAGGAGAGAAGCCACCACCTCGGGGAAGATCCATGAACCATGAACAGTCAGTGCACCCTGTCAGAGGCTTCTGGGGAGTGAGCTTGGATGTTCTTCTCACAGGCTGGCAGAGGTCAGAGATCAGCAGGCAGGAGAGAAGCCGCCACCTTGGGGAAGATCCATGGACCCTGGGGGATCAGTGCACCCTGTCAGGGGCCTCTGGGGAGTGAACATTTTCAAATGTTCAGGTCTAACTAGCATATCTCTCAACTGCTTTGGATTTGACGTAGTACTATGATGTTTAAACTGAAATTTACCTTTGCTCCTCAAAGATTTACTGATGTTCTTAATAATGTTAGAGCTATTTCTGGACATGCAAACTATTAAATAATTGAACTGACTTGATAGAAACATTCCTTAATTTAATATATGGGGCCACTGTTTGTAGGCATATTATTCTTTGGCTCTATGATGCCGGTTTGACAACTATTTTGTCGACTGGCATCACAGTGATGGATTTATGTTGACGCAAGTTGTGGCTGACATAAATCTGTAAGGAAACCCGGTCCATTTTTTTGACGCCCGAACCCCCTATGTGGGGGGCTCTGACCCCCGCAACTCCCATACTAAATATAATCAATTCCAAGTTGGAGTTGATTCAGCGAGGGGGTACAGGACCAGGAGACAGAGTGTCAGGGTCTCAGGCTCACCATTACAGTGAACTGTTGATGTTGTCGGCATCAACACTGTTTGCTGTAATGGTGTCACTGTTGGGGGACATACTTATTCATTAGAGTTGGAAAGTGATACACATTCTGGACATTTTCTTTGAATTTTGAAAGGCAGTGCTATGAATTTCAATGCTGAAAGGTTGTATAGTATGCTAGCAAAAGATGTTTTCACTTTCTGGAAAATAAAGGGACATTTCACATTAATAGCTATAAGGAAGTGCCCATTAGAAGGGTTTACCTATCCAACAACAACAAAACAAAATCCTTGCTCAATGCTTTACTTCGACAATGTGTTTTAATGTGTGTAGAATCACAAATGAATAAAGGATGCTTTAGATCTGTGCAGAGTGTCCACTTTAGGATATCTCTTGTTTGGTTGGATAGTTGGTTGTCTCGTTCCTTCCTTTGAGTGTCACCAATCAGTGTAAGCCACGTTTTTCTTAATATGTATTAGATATCCTCTCACAGGGTAAAACCTTAAATTAGGCAGCTCCTAAAGCACATTAGGATTAACAATGTTAATGAATTTCCAATCGCAGGATGTTTTCAAATGGTAAAGTTGATGTGGGTTATCAATCCTTGACAACATACTTTAGGATAATGTGTATCTAGTGGCCAATATGTTTTACTAATGTACATATTAATGAATGCACCTTGAATATTACCTTAATGACCTTTGATCTCTAGGATACAGTTTTAGTACCCAAGGCCACTGATGATGTTCATTGGCTTCTCGTGAGTTTATTACACTCTAAATTACATTAATGGAAGAATATGCTCCAATGCCTTATAAATCCAGCACTTTTCAAGCATTGCCACCCTGCAAAGGTTATATAATAATGAAGATTACTATAGTCGATATTGTGAAATGTCTTTATTTAATGGTAGTCAAATTTGGTTTGTTGTGTAACTTGTTAAGTCTCCTACCTGTTCCAAGCAAATATAAATGTAATTTGGTTGAAACCAAATATTCTCAGGTATCCTTCATAAATCAGGAAAAGCATTATTTTTTAAGTGATCCTCTATTTGTGTAAAGGTTTGTTATACTGTGTGAATATCAGCACAATGTTAAAAACGTTCTTAAGGTTCTGAGCATCACCTCCCATTAAAACTACTGTATCTATTTTCCTCTTGGAGATTTAAGAAGTGTGACAATATCACAAAACATTTAAAAACAGCTGAGAAACATCCATGAATTTTGAATTTGCTGAACTGGCAGAAATTACAGACTCATCTGATTTAAATCCTATATTGATATAACCTGACCACCTCAGATACAGAATAAGGTTACTTAACTTAATTACAGGTGTGCAAATGTTCCTCAAATTCTGTGAATCTGTATGCTACATATATGAAAGGAAACACATTCAGCTATAGCTTACATGTTATATACAGCCTAACCATTACAAAAATATTCTTCAGTTGATGGTTTCCACAGGGATTAATGTACCGCTGCACTTGCACATAATTCCCCACAAAAAAAAAAAAGTTTTGTTCAGTCACAACCTTAAACAAAAGTCATTACAGGGTCAAATAAAAATAGGTCTTGTGGAAGTGCTTCATAATAATCTTCCCCCAAAAGCAGTAGTATTCATTATAGCTCCCTGAAGCTACCAAAATGAAACACTGGCACTCCAGGATGTTTGAAAAATGTGTTGGTATTGCACAAGGGGAAGAGGGTTGATTCTGAATGAATAAAAATAACTTACACTTATCCCAATCACCTAACATTTAATTCTTTTAAATGAACTGTGCTAAAGTTGAAATTGGTATGCTTTTTCTTCTTTAACATACCTACCGTTGCACTTTCACCTAATTCCCCACAAAAAAAAAAATATTAAAGTTTTGTTTAGTCACAACCTTGAACAAAGGTCATTACCGGGTCGAATAAAAATAGATCTTGTGGAAGTGCTTCATAATAATCTCCCCCCAAAATCAGTGTTGTTCATTACAGTTCCCTATAGCTACCAAAATGAAACACTGGCGCTCCAGAATGTTTGCAACGTTTGTGGTATTTCACAAGGGGAAAGGGGTTGATTCTGTAGTGAATAAAAATAACATATTTATCCAATCACCTAACATTTAATTCTTTGAAATGAGCTTTGCTAAAGCTGAAACTGGTATGCATGTTCTTCTTTATTTTATTTATTTATTTCATTCTTTGGAAGATAGCCTTTGAGCAAAATGTTCTTTTTCAAAGGTTCTTTAACACACCTAAGGAAGGAAGGGAGGTTAGTATCCTTTAAAGTATCAGCATTTGTCAGTTATCATATAGTTTTTCCCCCAGTGATAATGGTTGTCTAACAAAAGTATCAAGATATCTATTTGTCCTTTAGTTTTCTTTCATTCCTGAACCAAAATACAGGATTTTGAAGTTTTCAAAAGTTCCAGCCCTGCCATGCCAGTCACAAAAAAATTAAATATTTCACTACAGAGTTGTGCTGTTTACCATCAGAAGCATATGGTAACACCATCCTAACACATCCACATTGTGAATCTAGCATGTACATTCAGAGGGTAAATTAATCAGAAGAGACTTTTAACAATTGATAGTGGCTGCCATGTTTAATAACATAAATCATTAATTACAAAATCAGTTGTCTGAGACAATTAAAAAATACACTGAACATAAACTTAAGTATTGTAGAAATACATTTTTGCAAAAAAAATGATTTTTCTTTCTGATTAACAAATACTACTGTTTAAGCAATTAGGATGAAAGAGGATTGTATAGATCAAGTTTGTAATGACTGGAAGTGAACCTATTGTACTAAGTTCATTTCTGTTTAAAATGTTTTGTTGGAATCATAGACTGTCATATTGCAGTTCGGTCCACAAAAATGGGATTAGAGCATGTATACGTTTTCCCCAGATGCACAGTACTATTCAAATTAATAATGCTGCTACCATTTTGGACTACATCTGATATCTACATTAGTAACAGGACACATGCCAACTACTGTAAATCAAGGAAAAAAATTATTTATTGATCCTCTGAGTTTTCTGGACATTTTTGTGGTGCAGAAAGGGAAAAGGTAAAAACCTATTTCCTCTAAAGACTTACTGTAAGTGTATTATTTGTCAGAACAAAGCGTACTCATCTTTTCTGTTATGTTGTGGCTCAGGATAAGCACTCTGAGTGACCAGCCTCTTTAGATGTAACAGGAAGAACTGAAGAACTGGGCTGCAGCAGTGGAGGAGCATTCAGCCTATAGGAACGAGTAGACAATCCAACTGGTGGGGACTTCTGGACTACAATAATGACTGAACCATCCCACACAGGAAACTGCCCCTTTCCACTGTTATGTTCATGTTGATAGATGCACGTATGTACTTAACTAGAGGTTCAAACTTCCCTTTGTGAAGAACCAGCTGATAGCAATGAATTCCTATAACTAAAAAGTGTCTACTAAATAATTGTGTTATAGCACAATACATGTACAATATGCATATTATTCATTGCAAAAAATGACATCACTGCATCTCTTAAAGTTGGAGCAAAAAACATAGAAATTAGAGAAATAAAATGTTAGGGTGGAAAGTCCCTGTATAGTCGTGAATTTGTGGTGTGCTGCACCTCAGAGCTTAAATGATCACACAACACAGCACTGACATCACTATAACTTCTGCATCTCCTATATAAGCATTACTGTGTCATTATTTTACTTTGTCTGACAAGACATGGCTCAAATATTGGGTAATATAAATGCTGTGTCATATGATTGTTCAAAGCCTGTGGAATAGCACATCATAGACTCTTCAAGGCTCCAGGGACTTTTACCCCTAACTTTTTGTTTCTCTACTTTTTATGTTATTTGCTTCAACCATAACAGATACTTTAGCACAGTTTTTTGCAATGGACTTCCTAACTTTTAAAGGCTGCAGTGGGTGAAGCCCTGCAGATCTCTTGTTATTAGAAAAGAACACAGTGCATTCCTTCTGAACGAACATGTTGGAGTTGCAACACAGTTGCCTCCATGTCTGTGAAGCACTCCGCTTGCTGTCTCCATTGGCAGTCACACTGCACTGTTTTTACTCTGTCAGTGGTCACAGCAAAACACAGCACACTCTGTGTCCAAGATGGCCACCAAACTGTATTACGCATGTGCGACTACTAGCCCATGCGCAGTAAAGAGCGGTGGGCATCTTGGACATGGTGGAGTGTGCCGTGTTCTGCCGTGACTGCCAATTTTTATTTTTCTTATTGATATCCCCCACCCGACCCTCCATCTCAGAACCACCCACCCCACCTCCCACCCACAGAAACATAACAATGACACTAGGGGTGCCCAATACCCAGTGTCACAAGCATGTTCTGCTTTGGCCTTTTTTATATATATTTTTTCTCCTCCACCTGACCCTTCCTCTCAGCACCCACCACCCCAACACCCCCAGAAAAATAACAATAACACTGGGGGTGCCCAATCCCCCAAGTGTCCTGATTGTATTCTGCCATGACCTTTTTTTTTATATATATTTTTCTCCCCCATCTGACTTTCCCTCTCAGCAACCCCCTCCATACATAACAGTGACACTAGGGGTGCCCACTTCCCCAGTGTCACAATTGGGAATACTTAGTTGTATTTTTTTTTCACCTGTAAAAAGAAAACTATCCATCCATATCTTTTAAGGCCATTCCTGGCTGCCCACCTCATCCTCTCACTCAGCATCCTGCCCATACCACCCCAAGCCCTTACTTACCCATTGATGGTCCAACACTGTCATCTTCTCTGGATTGAAGACACATATCCACTCTTCAAAGCCAGACCACAAACTGAAGAAACAGGTATGTGGTTCAATGTATTTCAGTGGTGTTTGAACGTGGTGGCATAACTTGGGCATTTTTGCAAATTTTTGGCCCAAATGTTCACAATGCCTTTTTTGAGACCCTACCTCATGAACAATTGTATTGACATTAGGCAAATCTGTCCCTAAAGGTGATTTCACAATCCCTGTGCAAAATCACCTTTGGGGCAGGAGTTGAAAATTTTCTCTGCCCTTGGTCATGAGGTTCATCAGTTCATAGATAAATTCAGGTCCGTAAGCTACAAGTGCCGTATAAGGACCTGCCACTAACTCAGTGGACATAACTCCATTTTTCTTTCATAAGAAGGCTATGTTGAAAATTTGGTGAGGAAATATTAAAAAAACTATAAAAAGTTATGCGCCTACACTGAATTTTGCAAACACAGGCTCATAACTTGATAATTTTCAATATTCTTACCCCAAATTTACAACATAGCCAAACCTTTACAGCACCTCATGAATGTGACAGCAGTCATTTTTCAAATTCTGGTCAAAATGTATTTTCTACACCCCAAAAGGTGATTTTGCAGTCCCTGCATGAAATCACCTTTCAGACAGGAGTTGAAAATTCTCTATGACCTTATTCATGAGGTAGGGTCTTAAGAAGGCTATATTCTAAATTTGGTGTAAAAGTATTTAAAAGAAATACAAAGTTATGAGGCTATGTTGAATTTGCAAACACAGACACATTAATTTGGTAATATTCAATATTTTTACCCCAAAGTTTGAACATAGCCATTTCTTTACAATACCTTTGGAGTGCGACAGCTGTAATTTTTCAGCTCCTGCCCAAAATGTGTTTTTGTGCTCTTAAAGCAGATTTCGCAGTCACTGGGTGAACTCACCTCTACTCAAGAAGTTGAAAATTTTTCATGCCCTTCTTCATGAGGCAAGGTCATAACAAGACTATGTTGAAGATTTTGTGTAAAAATATTAAAAAACACGTTTTAAATATTTTTACCCCGAATTCCTTGGCTACAGCCCTATTGGATCTGGCTAGAGTTTGTTCTGTACAGTTGCAGAAAAATGCTGCACCAGTGTAGCACATTTTGCACAGCTGCTGGAAACAATGAAAAAGCTGCACATACAGTATGCACAGAATGCTGAAAATAGCATTTTCACAAGTGCTGGCATTTTTCCTTGCACCAGGGATACATGCACAGGGATTAAGGGCAGGATCCACATATGGGGGAGAAGGACTTGCAGCTGTGGGAAAACCTCAGCACTAGTGGGAAACTGCTTGCGAAGCCGCAGGTTGCCTGCAGCTGCAGGTACTCACATAAGTGGAGCTAGAGTATGACCGGCTCCATGGAAACAGCAGCTTGCGGATGCTGTTGTCATGGACAGCACTGCAGCTGTGGAAGACTGCTACGGGCAGCGGAACCTGCCGTAGCACCCTCCGCAACTGCTGTGGCTGTGAATCACTACCGCCACAGCTGCAGACGATTCCAGTCCACAATGGCAGTTGTGGAGGGAAACTAAGAAGTTTTCCCATTGTGGATCCTGCCCTTAGTCTCTGGGCCATGTCACACCCTTTGAAAATCTTTCCCCTGGTAATTACTTGGCCTAATCCTTTCTTAAATCCACACTTTGGGGACCAAGCATTATACAATGGCAAGAACATTTTCTAGTCTTTGATTGTTCATTACGTGTCTGGGACAGTGAAGTGAGTATAACCTCACTGTATGAAGCCCAGTCACACACATGAGTGCATGACAGGCATGAATCATACACCCCTCCACAAGTTATCACCACTGTGAGCCACTCTTGAGTAATAACAGAAGTGTATAAGCCATCATGTGCCCCCCAAAACACAGACACAAACACCATCTCATCCTCACTCCCCATTTTCTTTCACCACAATATGACTTATAAAAAGCAGAAGTTGTTTGTACAAGACTGCAGCTTCTACAGACATGCAATGGCCTCTTCAAATTGACAGCACTTGCCAGTCCGTTTCCCTCACTTCTTGCATTGTAGTCAATGACTCTGCTTTGAACATCTACTCCTCAGCTCCTCATCCCCCATATTTCTGTCTGTTTTGAAAAATAACATGAGCTGTCTTTCAGAGCAACAGATCCTTCCCATTATTAACTTTTTCTCTCAGTACTCAGCCAAGAAATCTGTGTCTATCAAAAGTGTTGGAGCCAACCTCTCACTCTGCTGCCTCAGTTCCTGCTCCATGGTCAGCTCCCTCTCATTCTGGAAATCAAAACAATTTTTCAGTGGCACACACACAGAGCCGGGAGACAGAGAAACCACATTTACCATTTATTTCATCCACAAGCTATCGGCCACTTACTGATCAGTTTCTCAAAGGCAGAAGTCTCACTCCTCTCCTCACTCATTCTGCATCCACTGTGATTTTGTGGCTTTGTATCACGGAAGTCATCCAATCCCAGGGCACGCAGTGAAGCAAGTTGAGTTAAACTCCATAGAAGGAGATGGAGAACGAACTACTAGACACAAAAAAAAAAAAAGTTGGAGTGGGGGGATGTGTATAAGAAGCAGCCAGACTAAGACACAAACCCACTCATTTACCAGCAGCACATCCTACTAGACAGAAGAGAACTATTTTTTTCCTCTGTATACCGCCACACAGATAAACTTAAAATCTCCTTAAAATGCTTTCTTAATCTTTTTTTTTTAATATAAACAAGCCATTGTACAATAGCAATAATGCACTCCAGGGTGTGGGTTGCGCTGGGATAACCTCACTTCTGGGGCATTTGGATGCACTCGGCCTGTGGCCTCATGCTCAACCACCCCAAGCATGAGGTTATCCCAGCACGGCCCACACCCTGTCATGCAGTATTGCTTAAATCACCAATTGAGTCATGTTGTATATGGCCAGTTATAATTTATGTATGTGACAGAAAATTTTCTTAGAGGGTGAAGGAATTGTCATTAACCGTTTTTTCACTCATGCAAAAACAAAATGAACATTGACTTTGGATTAACAGGAGGAGTAGGCCATGATATGCTGCCAAATTGCTATCCACTGCAAATGCTTTCCATGTTTATGTTAAGATACTCCACATTCAGAGGAATGCACATTTATCATACTAGGTCCTTTTTCCTTTTAAGATACTGTTTTTTGTCTTGTTTTTAAGACTTCTTGAATGATAGATCCAATGTATGTGTTTTTTTTATTTTGATTATTTATGTATGCATAAAAAACTTTGCAGTTATCTTTTCTATGTGCTATTTTGAATTCCAGTTTTTTTTCTTTCAAATCTAATAATTTTTTAACTTTTTAAGTTTGTGCTTATAACTGTCTACTGCCTTGTCTGTGTTATGTTTTTTCATGATATCAAATGCATTTTTTTCTTGCACTGTCTTAGAATCTTTTTGGTGTACCACATTGGGAGCTTACCTCTTTTATTGTAAATGCTTTTATTAGGTACAAACTTTTCTTCAATAAGTGAAAGGTTATTTTTCAAAATGTTCCACATTTCTTCCACTTTTCTTTTTTCTTGAAGAGTTCATCCCAGTTGTATTATGACAATTCCTGTTTGATTCTAGTATAATCTGCTTTGCTATAATTTTTAATAACTATTGTTCCCTTAGCAGGTGTTACTTTAGTGTGTAGTTTGAATTCCACAATGCTTTGATAGCAGTTGTCCAAATTACCTCTTAGGTTGATGTTTTTAACTGAATCCTTTAAGTTGGTGATCACAAGGTCCAACACATTTTCTCCCCTGGTGGGCTTATACCCCTGGCTTCCTGGTCGGCTATTCCAGCTGTGCTTCCATGTCTCCGGCAACCATCTGGCATGCCTCCAGCTCTGACTAGGGCCCTCATCTTCTTCTCCAACAGCTTACCCCCTATGGTGGGGTGGTGGGGAGCCTGCAACTCTCCCACCATATAGGATCCAGTTCCAGTGATGCCCTCTGAAGCTGGGATGCTCGTTGATGGCCATCAAGCCACAGCAACCAGGATGCCTTTTTCCTCCTCCATTTTCTCACTGCAAGTAGGACGTGCAATGATGTCAGGAGTGGGAATGTGCATGCATCTGCACACACTCCTATTGGCACATGCCCCACTCAGTTGCTTGCTTGCAGCATCAGTGCTCTCTCCCAGCCACCGACAAGGGTCAGAGGTGCACCGACAACTGGACTCCCCCAATGGATCCATTCACATATCTGGACGGTGTAGTACGGTACGGGCTGCATGCCTGTGGCTCACACTGTGGACCAATGGGCCTACAGCCCTACCGCACGGAGTCAGTCAGCAGACGCTGGAGCAGTTGCCGGGTGGGGGCTAAGGTCGCCACCACTGACCAGATGCGGAGCAGGGCTGTGGGGCCCAGTGGGCAGGTGGGAGGGGTACTGCTGACCACCAGGGTTGGATTGGTTCATCATGGGATATTACTGACACCTGTGACCAGGCTGCGAGCAGTCCACTGGACCACCAGGGATATAGCACTGTTAATAATTTCTACATATGCCTGCAATCGGGCTACAAGTGGCCCACTGGACCATCAGGGATAGAGTTAACTGTTGTAAACATACTTATGCCCGTGGTCAGGCTGCAAGCGGTCCACTGGACCACCAGGAATATTGGACGTGTTCTTCAATTTACACATGCCCATGATCGGGCATGGGGCACTTTGCCATGATGTGCAGGGGGCATCGGTCCCCAATGGCTGCAGCCTAGCAGGGTGCCAGGCGCAAGTCGCCGGGGATCGGCGCACCTGCATGCAAATGGGGCCATAATGATATGCATATGGCTCCATTTGCACCTTGCATACATTATGGCCCCATTTGCATGTGCACTTTTGAATATCACGGTGGTTGCACCTATCGCAATGGCACTTGTGCTTGCACATCCCTCTGCTCCACTCTGGCCACTTGCGCTGACGCAGTGCCACAGCGCCATGCACACTGTGGGTGGCCAAGGCACGATATTCAATGATGCTGTGCCATGGCACAGCTCCATTGAATATCACCCTGTCAACGCCCCTGCGCATCCAAGTTGCGCTGTGCCCAGGCGTGCGCAACAGTCTGGCACAGTCTGAATATCCCACCCACAGCTTTTTGCCATGAATATATATGTCAGCTGTCAGTTTGTGTCCATTTCTGCTCATCACTGATGACTGTTAACCCACTGGTTGCTGTCAGTTCATGATCTTCATTCTTTGTAAGCACCACTTGCTGTTCAACTCTCTTTTTGGGGGCTCCTTCCCAAGGTGCCTTTCGCCAAGGGAATCCTTATCATGGCACCTCTAGGGGTGAAAGCTTCCTCAAGGGTTCCTTGTCTTTGGTACCCCTACAGGGTGGTATTACATGTAGAACAGAGGGGTGAACAGCCACAAAAGTTTATCAACAAGTTGCACAAGCATAACACTACACTAAGTTGTATAAGCCTATTAAACAAAGGGTTAAAGTAAAACAAACATATTTATTTGTTGACACTAGTAGTTATTTGGCAGTCAATAGCTACTTGATAATTGAATTTCATCTAATCTGGGTAGGAGTCCAAAGTAAGGGGTGCCAACCCTGTTCTCCCAGTCGCACTTCTTAGCAAAGGGTACTAAAGGCATATCATCAAGACATCACTACATTTTAAATGGCAAATGCATATCTTTTCAAATGATTCTGGATGCTTATTAAATATTAATAATGTATAAATAATGGTTTACCCTTTTTTCCATAAGGAAACCGTGCTGTAATTTGCCATTATAAAGAAGCATTTATAATGACAAACATGCGCATGGTTTCCCTCGATCTGTACATGCACCCACTGTAGTGTGTCCCTTCCTGCCACTTCCTTCTTGCCCAAAACTCAACCACCAGATAAACTCGGTGGTAAGTTATTTAAAATGATTTGTTTTCATTTTCCACATATATGGGGATAATAAAACATTTTAAAACATTTTAAAATCTCAGACAACTAAAATGTGGAGACCAGTCAAAAATGGAACCAGAGCATGGCCGCACCAGAACATCTGGTATAATTGCTGTGGGGAAAAAGGGAAAACCAGCCAATTATATAAAATAAAATATGGGGTGATGTGTGTAAACTCAAAGTTTACACACACACTTGGTGTTAGATTTTTTTATTTTTATTTATTTATTTATTGAGATCTCAGATTATAATACATATGAGTTGGGGACTCATTTACACAGGTTCCATATCAAATTCAGCAGTACAATACATACAAAGAACAAATAGCGAATTCAAGTAACCTTAGTAACATTATCCACATTACAGTAGAGTGGTTAACAGTTGGCAAACTAGGTAGAATACAAATTAATAAGAGCCAATTGGTGTCACTGTTACATTCAAGCATGAGACTAGCAGAACTGCAGGTTGGAAGGGCAGCCAGAGATTGGCTGTGTTGGCTGGCAGAAACAGCCAGAAGTTAACTTAGTCAAGCATGAGGCAGACCATTGGTAATGCAAGGAAGGGGGAAGACCTTTGAATGAACAGAGCAGGTATAGAATATATGACTGGGTAACAAGCTATGAACAGGAGTGAAGGTAGATAGGATAAGTGAGGGAAGAAGTGGGGGGACAGACTTCTGGCGATGCACCAAGCTGTTTAGCAGCTTCCCTGCAGAGCTCCAGCCACCCGTTCCATAATAATTGTCTAATTAACAAACAATGCTACCTGGACAGTGCAATATACACCAACACACATCGGAAAGTTGCAGGCACACATTGAGGCATCTTTTATCATCCAGAATGGAGGTAGATATGAAAAAAAATCTACCTAAGCGAACACCTCCTGTGACGCCTGAAAAGGCCCCGAAGAAGCCTCGGGCTTCCAACTCTAGTCTGAACATCGGCACCAGCACCAGCACCAGCCCTCCCTCCACAGATAGTGAACCGCTTACCTCTCAACGGTTCCTAGAGGAGTTTAAGCCTTTCAGGGAGGATCTTCATACCCTGGCAACTGATTTCAGCTCCCTTACTCTGAAGCTTGATGAAGTCTCGCAAAGAGCTACAGACAACTCAGCTCGACTCTTCTCACTTGAAAAGCGACAGAATAAACTTGATCCCAAACTTGCTATCTACAGACAACGCCTTGCTAAGCTCGAGCTAAAAGTGGAAGATCTCGAGGGACGCAGTTAGAGAAATAACGTCGTCATCATTGGTCTCCCTGTGGGGGAAAAGGGGCACGACCCGATCAGGTTCATTCAAAAGTTTGTAGAGAAGTCAGCCCCTCTCCCTTTGACACTAATTACATCATAGAATGGGCGCACAGTGCTCTGTGCCCTAAACCAGCATCGGGACCCCTCCACGTATTGTCATATTTTGTTTATTCAACTTCCTGGAAAAGCAGCATTTTTTAAACAAGATTAAAGAGCTTCAAGAGATCAGCTGGGAAGGAAAACACCTGAGAGTTGCCCAGGATCTCCCAGTGTTGGTCCGTCATAAAACAACGGTCTTCCACCCTATGGTAGTCAAGCTAATTGCCGCTGGCATCAAGTTTCGGATGGCATATCCGGCAAAATTGAATGTCCTCATCGCTGGAGTATGGACTGCCTTTGTCGATCCTGAATCTGCCTCGGCACAACTGAAAACCGTTTTCCCTGACTTATTCAAGAACCCCTGATGGTGGCAACGAGATGTTCGGGTGGAAGATATTTTTTTTTACCATGGGCTGAAAGTCTTTTCCTGACTATGGTTTGTAAGCTCGAACTTTAATTGGTTTGTTACTTCTGTTCTGTTGCTGATTAAATATCGTGGATGGCTTCATTTACGGGGCTATTTATCTCCTCTCATGCGATCTGCCACTCTTCTTCTATTTGCAACATGGAGATAGGTAGCTGATCAAGACTAGGGTGCAATTTTTAGTGTCTTTTGCTGTTTTTTCGATGTTTTATCTCCTGCTGGCATTCCCATGTTGTCACCGCTAGAGAAGGCCCTTCTATTATAAATGCAGCCTGTTTCATTAACTGCTTCTAGTTTAACTAGCCACTTTAATATTTCATTGTTCATGTGGACTTTCCAGTATTATGAATGTATCAGTACTTGTTTGTTTTACTATACTGAAGAATTGCCAACCACTTTGTAGATAAGCGCCTGTTAGTTTAAAGAGGGGAAGGAGAAGGGGAAGGGAAGGGACAAGAAAAAAGCACCATTCATCTCTAAATGATTTCTGAGCTGACTGAAGACTCGGAGAGAACAGGTGCTACACATGATACCTCGCGAAGGTAACACAGGTCCCCCCCCTTTTTGTCTTTCTTTCCCAGATGTGGTGAAATGCTTGAATTCTTTTACCTAATAGTTTGCCAGCTGTTCCTACAATGCTGATAATTACCTCTTGAGATAGATTAAGCAGTCAAAGGTTATTTTTTGGTCTTTCTTGCTCAAACGAGCTTCCATAATCATTTTAAATCAGTGTGTTAGCTTTATTAGTAGCCGTTGTAATGTACTGGCCTCTGTTTGGAATGTTACGGTTGATTTGTATATATCTTCACAGATTGGAGATCTAATTTTCAACAAATTGCCTCATATCTTCAGCCACTCCAATACAGTAAATTCCTTTTATTAGCTTTTTAGTATATAGATGTTAGATAGGATTAGTCATTACTATTATTACTCTATATAGTTAGGTTTTTGTTAGGGTGGCTGGAGTGAAAGGGAAACATTTTGGGGCATGATGCAGAAGGCGAAATGTAGAATGTGGGGTGGGAGGGTGGGCTGGGAAAGGGCTTTAATGTCTATACTGTTCAATGAATATCTGAATAGATTATATAGGACTGGAGGGGGGGAGGTGGGAGGATAACTTCACACAGAAACACGTGGCAGAGTATGATGTTTGCTATTTGTTTCACACCTCGACTAGCTCTTTACTCGACATGGCTGGGGTGATGAAGATAATCACTTGGAATGTGCGGGGGGGCCAGATGCAAAATCAAACAATATCAGATTCCTAAACTCCTAAATCTTCTGGCTGCAGACATTGTGTTTGTGCAGGAGTTCCACTTACTTAACTCTGAGGCCATGAGGCTCCATAGGCAGCAGATGGGTCAATGCTTCGCGGCAGAGGGTAACACCCAAAGCCGCGGAGTCCTGATCCTATTGTGTAGGTCCATACCATTCTCCCCTAGCCAAATTATAGCAGATCCTGAAGGGCACTACATTTTTGTGAAAGGCATGTTTCATACCAAAGAAATTATCTTGGGTAGTGTCTATGGTCCCAATATTGACACACTCAGTTTTTTTATACATATTCTTAATATCCTCTCCCCATTTTTACACATCCCTCTTATCATAGGGGGTGATTTCAACCTTGTCTTTGACCCTCAAATGGATTACTCAGGTAAACCTCGCAAAGGGCTTTCCCCAGCGCAACGGACACTCCGAGACTGGATAGATGGCACTGGTTTGGCAGATATCTGGTGTATTCTTCACCCCTTGGATAGAGAATTCACCTTTACATCCTCGGTACATCACTCATCCTCCCGTATTGACTACCTGCTGATTTCCCAGTCCTTAATCCCAGGGGTATTAGACTCAGTTATACTCTCGGGTCCGCTTTCCGACCATTCACCAGTTTCTTGTTTGATTTCTCTTACTTTGATCCCCACAACAGGTGGGCGATGGAAGGTTAATAATCAACTGTTGAAGATTCCGGGCTATGTAACATATATATCCGAACATATTTCCATCTTCACGGATATTAATGCCAGCTCTACCGGAAAACCAGACATTGAGTGGTGCTCCCTGAAAGCCTATCTTAGAGGCCTACTGATTGGCTTGGCAGCCAAAAGAAAAAAACTCAGGATGAATGGCTTAAACACTTATTGCCTCAAATTCACGCCATAGAGCATGATTTATCCCCTCAATCCTCAGATCAAATCAGGGAAACTCTAGTGAAACTCAAAGATTCATACTTGAATCAACTAAGGGAAATTTATCATTCTGAAAACTCAGGCTTTTCATGTAGACCAAGGGGATAAAGCAGATCATCTCTTGGCCCTCAAACTCAAACAGCTTGAATCTCAAAGACTGATTGCTGCAGTTCGCTCCCAAGACAATGACACTCTAATGACTTCCCTGTAGGATATAACTTCGGAATTTAGGAGTTACTATGCAAAGCTATATAGTCCCATGGATAATCCCCCATCTTTATCACAATTAGTATCTTATTTAACACATTCCTCCTTGCCTTTACTTTCGGACTTACAGAAAATTTCCCTAGTTGCTCCCATTACCCTAGAAGAGATACTTAGGGTTATTCAGGACTTGCCTTCTGATAAGACACCTGGTCCGGATGGCTTCTCCTCCAATTTTTATAAAGTCTTTGCACCACAACTAGCACCATCTCTTCTCTTTTAATTTCAGCATATCCTTTCTGGACAGGCATCGGACGGGTCCCTATTTGAAGCCTTAATTATCTTAATAGTTAAGGAAGCCCCTGAGAGAGTCCAAAGCTATAGACCGATCTCCCTCTTCAACCAGGACCGTAAAATTTTAATGAAACTCCTTGCAGACTGGTTGAGTCTTATCATGCAAGAGATTATAGGCCTGGAACAAGTAGGCCTCATGAAGGGTAGATCCTCGGTTGATCAGTTTAGAACCCTCTCGCATGTCTTATCGGCTTCCAGGGATGCTGATTTTCCTGCGACGCCGAGAAGGCATTTGATAGGGTCGATCGATTTTTGTTTCAATCACTCACAGTATTTGGGTTCCCCTCTCTGTTTATAAAATGGATTGGTGTCTTGTATAAATCCCCTACAGCATGGGTTGTGTGTAATGGAATACTGTCTGACCCCTTTACACTGCACGCTGGCACTAGACAAGGATGCCCTTTATCTCCACTGCTGTTTAATATTTATTTATAACCTCTTACCTGGAGGATTACCGTGAATCCAGAAGTTCAGGGTATAAACATCCAGCAGCAAACAATTAAAGTTTCAGCTTATGCAGATGACTTGCTTCTTCAATTATCTCAGCCCAATACATCTATACCTGTCCTACTTACCATCTTGGAAGAATTCAGTTATATGTCCAACTATAAATTAAATAGAGATAAGACGGTGGTCTTTTCCTTGAATCATAAAGCGTTAAAGCTAGAGGCCTCCACGGCTGGTTTTTCTTGGCAGACCAATTCATTGAAATATCTGGGATTGAACCTGTCTAGGGAACCGGCCAGGTTTACAAAATTAAATCTCGACCCATTAATATCCACTATTAGACAAGACCTTAAGAGATGGGCATTACTTCCCCTCTCTCTCTGGGGTAAAATCAATATTATCAAAATTAATGTTTTCCCACAGTTATTTTACCCATTAAACTTATCAAATGTCTGGTTGCCTTTGACATGGTTTAAAAAGGTACATCAGATGCTCTCATCTTTTATTTGGTCTGATAAGAAACCCCAGATAGCCTATGACAAGCTTTCGGCACCAAAATTGAAAGGAGGACTTTTGTTTACCACAATTAGGACTCTACTACTTGGCTAGTCACACAAATAAATACCTGCAATGGCTAAGGTTAGACCATCTCCCATTACCACATTCCTTCACACCTACATGGCTCAAAATAGAACGTATCTTAATACAAACCCATGGGCGATCCCCTGTTGCATTACTGCATGTTAATTTAAAATATCTGCCTTTGGCACTTAAAAATACCCCCATTGCATTATCTATTTGAATTCATTTCCAGCTCTGTTCGTTCCTAAAATATAAACAAACCATGGATTCATGTCAGCTGTGGTGGGACAACCCTAACCTTACAATTGATGGTAAGCCACTTCAATTGAGATGGATCTCCCAGCTAGAGGACTGCCCTCTTTCTTTCTTTCTGAAGACCAATGGCTCGTGGTTAACTTCACCTGAAATCCTAGACAAAACCCATATTCTGAACTCTGCGATTTTTAAAATATTTCAATTATGACACTTAATAATAAAATCCTTTGGAAATGTCCCACCGACACTCCCAAACCCATCCTCGTCATGCTTAATTCCCCATGCTGGCCTCTCTCATACTGTATGAGTAGTCCACAATTAGAAATGGCCTGACAGCTTTGGTCCAACTCATTTCTGGTCCCCGCTTTTTCCCAATCAAGATCTTCATTGGCCCTCTCTATGGAAGATCTGTCACAAGTTTGTTATACAAGACAGGCTTTGATTAACACAATTTAAAATTCTGCATAACCTTTATTATTCACCTCAGAAGATGGCTAAATTGGGTCTGCTCCCTTCACCCACATGTACTCAATGTCTACAGAGTGAGGGTAACTTATTGCATATTTCTGGGACATGTCCCGAGATAGTCCCCCTCTGGACTGTCATTAAACAGAAGGTCAACCCCCTCTTGGGTTTATCGGATCTATTTACTGCTGAAATTTGTATTTTGGGGGATCTTTCCTCAGTTACTGTTACCAACAGAAAATATCATAAACCCTCATTGCTATGTTGGTTAAAAGACTGGTTTTGAGGCACTGGAAAGATACAACTGAAATTTCTTACAGTGAATGGTTACTAGAATTGTTGGCCAATCTTCACCTGGAGAAGACAATTGCTGGTTTACATAATCAACCTCAAACATTTCTCAATAAATGGGGCCCTCTTGTTACTCTGCACTCTATTCAGAAGTCATAAAGATCTCTCATCTTTTAGTAGACAGCTTTATACCAGACAGCTGTGCTCTGTGTGAAAGGGGGTTAGGGAGGGTGGGGAGGAGGGGAGAGTTGATCTAATTCCAATCTATGTATTATTGTACAATTGATACATGAATGTAACAGTGGATTTTCTCTCTGTAATTGTGTAAAACTGAATAAACTTTGAATTGAAAAAAAAAAGAAGTGGGGGGACAGATAGGAAATTAGCTGGGGGCTAAGCAGGCCAGTCTCAGCAGAAGCATGAGACCAGGTGTTGTCTGAAGAGATGCTTGAAAGGACCAAGCTTGGGTGCATCTAGGGTATCAACTGGGAGATCATTTAGCCAACTGGGAGCCTGGAAGCTGAAAGATCATTGGGCTTACATGGTGTGGCAGAAAGGGACTTGGAAGGCATGTCTGGATGCACTCCTAGTGCTATGTGAGTATGGGGCCCATGTGAGAAGGTGCCGGAAGTTTGGGGGAGTTAGGCCCATGCTTATTTTCTTCTCGTATAAGCAGGAGTGATACTGGATCCTGTCTCTGAGGTTCAATCATTTCATTCTGGTGTACAAGTTGCATGTATGTATGCAGTTATGAGCACCTGATACCAGGTGACAGGATTTGTTGAGGGTAGTATTAACTCTTTTGAGGGACGTCAGTGGCAGCGCTGAACATGACTATACTATAGGCCACAATTGCTTCACTGTTGGGGTTTATCTAGCATCCAACACCTCGGATATATGTAAACTTCCTATTGACCACACCACCTCATACTTTATATATATATATATATATATATATATAACACACACACACACACACATGCACAACAGGGGTGGGAGCTTCTAGAATATGATAAATGGAGATATCTTCACTGGAGTGTGATAAATGACAATGACATCAGAACTGTGATGATAAATGCCATTTATCCATACTGTGCTGATGTCACCACTCACTCACTACAACCTGCATTCTAAATGAAACTGCTTCAGTTTCTCTTTCTCACTGAAGCCTGCAAGTTACTCAATTACCATTGCAAAGGAAATTCACCTGTGTGCTGTAGTGTTTCTGAAACTTCCAGCCCATTGATATGCGAATATCAGCTTCACTGCAGCCTACATTCTAAATGAAACTGCTTCAGTTTCTGTTTTTCACTGAGGCCTGCAGGTTACTCAATTACCATTGCAATGGAAACTCACCTGTGTGGCAAGGTGTTTCTAAGACTCCCAGCTCATTCAGAAAAACTCACACACACTCACACCACACACAGAAAGAGCAAAAAATACACAGAAAAATATTTCAAAAGTTCCCATCCTTATTGTATAAATAGTACACATAATGTGTAGATCGTCTGCCATGGAAAATATTCTCACTCCTTCAGAGTGAGCTCTGGATACTCTCACTCATGCCTTTGGCACTCATGAGTATCCAGAGCTCATTCTGCAGGAGTGAGAATATTTTCCATATTGCACTCCTGCCCATCATGTATTTTATATATATATGAATCAAGAACCTGTGACTAGGGAAGCAATGACCTTAAACTGGTCCTCCCTATACCAGCTTGAAAATGTCTCTTCTGCTGTCCAATACTTCACCAGCACCCTTCAGAATCTACAGGACCAGTATTTCCCTATCAAATCCAGAAGGGTTAGGGGAGGCTGCACGTGTTGGATAACAAAAGGACTGTTACTGCAAATGAAAGTCAGGGACTCTAAATGGAGAACATTCAAAGTGTCTCCATCCCCCCAACTATGGAATGCCTACAGGCAACTGCGAAATGCCTGTAAGCAGCTGGCAAAGTTACTAAAAAAGAAATACTTCACTCAGCTCCAAAAAAATACTCTGGGGAATCCTTGTAGTTTCTGGGCCTCAGTTGGGTCCCTCCTAAACCCAAAGACCAATAAGCAAATAACAACTCACATCCCCATCAGGCACCATCGATGACTCTGCTCACATCGCTGACCTCCTCAACACAATGTTTACTGACCTGACCCCTTACCTTAGCAAGCTCCCTCCTTACCCTCCCTCCAACCTAAACAGTAACAGTAGCCCCTCCACTCCTAGAAACTCTGAAGCCTCCAACCCTCCTTTCTACTTCAAAGCCATTGATCCTAAGACCATTATAAAACTCATGAAAATCCTCCCTTCCAGCAGCAGCCCTGGAAGCAACAGGCTGTACCTGCTTTCCTGAGGATCATCTCCCCAGCCCTTGTCAAACCACTAACACATATTTTTAACCTCACCCTGTTTTCATCAACAATGCTTGGCACCTGGAAACATGCACGTGTGGTTCCGATCTTCAAGGTGGGAGACCCCCTATGCCTGGAAAACTATAGACCCATCTTCCTGCTGCTACAACTTAGCAAACTACTTGAGAAAGAAGTCCATTCCCAACTATCTGAACATCTCAATAAATACAACCTCCTATGTCCCTTTCAACACAGTTTCCACAAACACCACAGCACTTCCTCTGCCCTGGCAGTCTTTTCAAACCATGTCCTCAGAAATATGGACAAGGCTATGGCCACAGGTGCAGTCTTTGTTGCTTTATCAAAGGAGTTTGACCTCATTGACCATCAACTTCTTCTCTCCACACTTCAACAATTTGGTTGCACCCCTGGACCTGCAACCTGGTTTCATAGCTAACTCACAAACAGGTCCCAGTACGTGCTTATAGGAAAAGTTGCCTCAGCTTCCCTTCCCACCAGTACTGGAGTTCCTCAGGGATCAATCCTTGGCCCCTTCTTTTCTTCATGTTTATCAATTCTATACCGGAAGATAGCCTAAACTGCAAAATACTCCTCTATGCAGACGACCTCGTCCAATACCACAGCAATAAGTCCCTAGAATCTATCTCCTCCACTCTCACTAACAGCTATGCAGCAGCTGTTCACTGGTTCACATCCAGAAAACTCCTTGTAAATGGGAAAAAGATGAAGGCCATGCTCTTCGGATCAAAGCCTTTCCTAAACAAGAGAGCCAAGTTAAACTCCTCCCTCATCGTATATACACTTGCAGGACCTCCACTTGAGCAGGTCAACTCTTTCATATATCTCAGTGTTACCTTCAACCTATCATTCTCCTATAATGATCACACAACCCTGACGGTAAGTAGGATAAACCAGAAGCTAGGAGCGGCATACCGCACAGGCCACCTGCTATCATCTGAAGTTCGTCTCGTCATTGCGCCAGGAAACCTCCTCCCACTCCTTGAATACTGCTCCCCATCTACTCCCACGTGTCCATAAAGCAACACTCCCACCTCAACACAACATACAATGCCATCTGTCACTTTGTTCTCAAAGCCCCTTCCTTAACTCATCACTGTTCACTCTACCAGTCCCTTGAATGGCTCCCTCTCCAGGCACACTTTGACTATGCTGCAGGCTGGCTAGTTGACAAAGCTCTCAGAAGTAACCAGCTGTCCCCATTTGTCCCCCTACTCATAAATAGAGCATCCACGAGACCTCTTAGGGCATCCTCCATTTAATCCCTGGAAGTTCCCCTTATCTCTACAGTGATGGGCAGTAAGGCCTTCTCTGTCTCTGCCCCCTCCCTCTGGAACTGTTTTCCCATGTCCGTTCGTACATTTACATCCCATGAGTCTTTCAAATCTAACCTAAAGGCATGGCTAATAAAAGGCTTCATCTGTAAAGGCACACAGGGCAGCACAGGAGACCGAAAGCCACCATAATCCTACCACTGTCAGGCGCCTTTCTGCCCATCCTTCTCCCCCCCCACCACTGTCCTTAAAGCACAAACCCACAAGCTTGACTCTCATACTGCCTCTCAAACCTACTTGTGAGACCTCCTCCCACATCACTGTACCTGGTCCAGGCCATGGCTCATGGATGTACCAGGACTTGGTAGGGCACATCACTTACTATCCTGCTGTCCAGGTTACTCAGCTTATATTCCCTCACTGCCTAAACTCAGTGTGCTGTCTGGTAGCCATGCTCTACTTTTTTACCACAGACTTCTCAGCTCGTCCTGCTCTCTTTCTCAGGACAGGCATGTTACCTAGACTAGAAATTGATAAGTCTGTTATATTTAAACTGCTCCTTGTCAACCTGTGCAATATGCATATCTATTCTCTCCTTGTACTGCTGCAGGTATCCGTATGGTACTTCACTTACCATGTTTGTATACCATAAGTAAACATTGTATGTTTGTTGTCCACTGGTACGTGTACAGTATAATCAAATTGTATATTATGTCTACTGCTTTTTTTTCTGTATCGCCACCTTGTGGCCCTAGGTCGTGACTGAAAATGGTCCTCTGGATCAGAGCACTTACCTGTTTATCAAAAACATAAATAAAATAAATAAATAAATAATATATATGTATATTCTGTAGAACTGGTTATAATTGCACTCAGTTTATTTTGGCTATATTCACTCTGTAAGGAAATCAGCTAATTTAAATGGACCGCTATTATAATCGGACTAATACTAACTGCCCAGTACCGCTGATAAGCTAATTCAATCAGAAGTGAATATGTCTGTGCAGTAGCATCAGTGAAATCTGGCAACCGCTAATTCAATCAGTTCTACAGTATATATACACACACACACACACACACACATACATACACACACACACACATACATACACACACACACATACACATATATATATATATATATATACAACACACACACACACACATATATATGTAACCCCCCCTACAAACAGAGGTTCCCAAAGGTCTTCTGTGAGCTTACCAAAATGCTTGTTGCCAGGTGGGTGTCCTGCATTTTAGCAACCTAATGTATTGTCAGTGACTGCCTGTGTGGCCTCTGTGTAATGTCCCTGTAAGGGCTGCATGTTTTTGCAGTCATAATTAATCAGAAGGGGGGACCGTGTGTTTCCATGCCCGAGTCCTGCCCGGGATGCTGGATACTCGCTCTGTTTCTGCCATCGCTACTTGTGCAGAGGGAACCCTGCTGAAAGATGTAATTACTGGCTGTTGGTCATTTACAGTAATAATAATAATATGGTTAGTGCTAACCTGCCTTTCTTGCAGCAAGGACTGTTCTGTCAGCTCCACCATTTTGGTCCTGAACTGCTGAATTGGACCAATCAGTACTCTGGGACTCTAAAATGGAACCTGCTAATGTTGAGCTGTATGGGATTACCCATTGGGATTTGTAGTTTTGAGCTGTTGGCGCCTTTTGCACCTAAAGGGGGAGTTCTTACTGTGATTGACAGCTGAACCAGTCAATCAGACCTTTTGTATCAAGGGGAAATACCACAAGCTGTCTGCTGGCATGCCAGATTCGAGGTGGAGGTGGACAGAGTAGGAGCTTGCTTAATTCGAGTAGTCGTGCTGTGTAGAAGTTTCGCAGGAGAATCGTGTACAGGCTGAATCCCGACCTGCTTGTCATTTTTTGCTTGAGAAGAAGTACAACAGACTGAATCCAATCTGTGTGCTGTGAGGGAATCTACCGAATTGGGACCAGGTTTAACCTGAAGAAGACTGAAGATTTTGCTAAGTGCAATCGGCCTGTCAGGAATTTTAGCTACCTTTGCGCTCCCGGGTTTAGCAGTGACTTTGCAATTGGGGTGAGGAGCTGTATGCCTGGTACAGTAAACTTTCTTTACATATAAGTGTGCTGTGAACTGGAGGGGGGTCGCGATCTAGTATCCCCATGAACTGAATGTGTGCTGAGGGTTGGAGGTGTACCCAGCTGGAATTGGACTGAATCCGCGGCTACCCTATGCCATTGGGCCCTGCCATGAGCACTTTGTCTCCCTACCCTGCTTCATCTGGCCATCCCGAACAACCAGCGATAGCCTCGACCATCACCCATCCTGTGTTCAGCTTTTGGTATCATGAGTAACAAACAGGGCAGCTCCCTGCAACATATCCTTTAAATCATCAGTGTGTCATCTGATTGTTTTGTTGTGTTGTTTTCATGAACCGAGCCCTTTGGCTCTGGATTACAATCAGTGGGTGTGCATGTTATTTCTTTTCCTCACACGGCCCCTACCATCTGCAATGCCGGCCTACCCTGGGCAATGGTCCTGGCTAGCCCTCTTCTTCATCCTGGGTACCCAGAGAGTGTGACTGATTGGGACACTGACTGCATGCACAACTGTGATATTTATAGTGTGTTTAAGCCAACTAATCTGATTGCCCCCCATCCTTGTTGTATCCCCTTGAATAAATCAGATCTACAGTACTTTTTCCTGCAATTTACATTGCTTATGGTGTCAGTTTATGCCTAAGGTATTGCATAGTTGCTTTTTGTCTTGCATCACCTTATTTTAAAGTGGTCCCTAGTGCCAAGCTGAAGGAACCAGTCCTGGGGGGTAAGTGCTAAATCTAGGTATATGTGTAAAGCCTATCAGGGGTATTGGGAAGGTAACCATTGTGTACTTTGTGGGCCACTAGCAGGAGACAAGGGGGGGGTCACAGTGTCCCAGAGGGCTGTGGCCTGGTTAGTCAGACTAACACCAACCCTGACCTTTGAGTGGAGGCACCCGTCACTGAACCTAGGCCCCTTAACCTGCTATTAGCCAAGCAGGCAGGGGTAGTAGCCCTTGGGATAGCACCACCTAGTGGTTAAATCTTGGAGGCACCCCTGTGATTAGTGTCCTCTAGTGGCCAGGGGAAGAAGTTACCAAGTTATGTTTAGTTTTGGGGAGAAAATGGAGGATCTTGCTACGCCCAAGCTGAAAATTGCCCTGCATAAGCTGTTAGTGCACCGAATGATGGGGTGGAGTGAGGCTGAGGGGTTAGACCCCTGACAGGCTCTCCTGTTACTGGATGTCCCATTAGGGATTGCTAATGCTGATATTATAGCCACTGTGGAGTATTTTAAGGGTTTGGGCAAAGAAGAAGTAAAGGGGAGAGATGCAGATTAGTTTGAACAGACTATGATAGTGTTGCTCTCCTGTAGCTCCCCAATAGATCCGGAGAAAGTACCCCCTGTTATTCTGCCTGAAGATACCTAGAAGTGGTGGAGGGTCAGTCACCTGCACAGTGATCCGACTACCCTGGGTGGGTCCCCCCATATAGAAGGGTTTAAGGATAAGTTGCTCAAATTATTAGCGTCTGAAGAACGAATGGCCCAAGAGCTCGTAAAGGTGTTAGACCTTTCCGAGGGACACATGCCCCTGCACTCCCCAGCTTCTCCAACGAGTTCTCCTGTAGCCCCCTCCCCATGGTAATTCCCTTGATACAGTCGGATTCTTAACAAAAGCTCAGACTCTTTTCAGGCACAGTCCCGGTGCCCACGGGGGAGGATGACTTGGAAATGTGGATGGACTATGCCACTCCTTTAGTACAAGAATGGCAATGTTCAGAGGGGGAAAAGAGAAAGAGGCTGATGGAGAGCTTGAGGGGTCCTGCTCTGGAGGCCATCCGGTTCTTGCGAGCAACTAATCCAGAGGCTACGGCAGCTGAACACCTGTCTGCACTGGAAGGAGTGTTTGGTAGTACTGAGTCAGGAGACGACCTGCTGTGGAAGTTCAAGTCAGCCAAGCAGTGTAAAAATGAGAAATTGTCTGCATTTGCTACCAGGATTGAGAGGGCTCTGTAGAGGGCCCACAGAAAAGGGAGAGTGCCCACAAAGGAACTGAACCAGTTCAGATTGGACCATATCCTAAAGTCAGCCAGACATTCTAGTGTAATGATATTGAAACTCCAGTTATAAGACAGGAAGGCTAATCCTCCTGAGTACTGTCATCTTATGAAGGAAATTCGTGAAATTGAGACTGATGAAGAGGGCTGAGAGCCCTATGCTGGGATAGTTGGTACCTGCCTGACCCCTGAGATGAGTGACTTGGATGAGACCCAGCAGCTGAGAGAGCTGATTAAAGAATTGACTGAAGCAACCCGAGAATCTGACCTGAGGGTAACCTACTGGAAGAAGTGCGAGAGCTGACAGCTTTAGTGGGAGACTTGTTGTGGATCACACCAAATCCTCACCCTGGTGGAAGTTCCGAGGATCAAGGATCCAAAGCATGAGTCAAAGATGAGCCCTCCAATTCCCCTGTGGTACACAAGTCAGGGGATGACCCACAAACCCCATGAGATCCCCGAGAGCCTACTTTTTGCTATCAATGTGGAGAGGATGGACACACCTGATTCTTCTGCTGTTCACCAGAGACTTTGAGGAGGGTCACTGCCCGGTTATTAGCTGTGATTCGACAAAATAATAACTTGCCACCAGGGAGAGCTGTGCTGAAAAGTTATGCTACTAAAGCCCATGCCAGATCAACACCGACATTAGTGCCACTGGAATGGTCTGACGTTGTGGGCCCCTCCATGGAGACAACAGTGAAGGTGAGTGGAGTGTCTACCAGAGCTGTGCTTGACAGTGGCTCTCATGTAACTATAATGTTTCAGGACTGGTATTGGAAGCATTTTCCTGATGTGCCCCTACAGCCGTTGGAGGGACTGCATGTCTGGGGGTTGAGCGAAAAGGCCTACCCCTACCCCGGGTATGTCAGGATTTGGTTGTCTTTCCCTACGTCAGTAGCTGGAGTGGTGGAACAAGTGGAGACTATAGCTTTGGTGTGTCCCTCTACTGGACTGTATGATGGGGTTCCTCTATTAATCGGGACAAATGCTCATATGTTCGGAAGATTGGTGCAGTTATGCTATGGAAAGCAGGGGCACCGAACTGGTAGGGCTCTGAGGATTCCTGCATTGATTAAGAGAGCATATGAATCACGGCAGAATGCCAAAGAGATGGATCCAGAAGAACCAGTCGGGGTGGTATGGAAGAAGGATCCTGAGTCAATAGTCCTGGGCCCCAACACCCAGTGCATCCTACAAGGGGAGGTCCGCTTATGGAAAGATGTCAAGAATAAGATACTCATGCTGGACACACCAGGTGATGGGAAATTGCCAGAAGGGTTGCTGATTAAGCCCAGTATCTTACCTGCTCGTGCTCATGCCTATGCCCGACGAGTCATGGTCCATGTCCACAATGTTTCATATCAAGAAATTTGGGTGAATAGAGGCTGCACTTTAGCTACTGTAGACTGTAGACACTGCACTGTTACCTAGTAACAAGCCCTCTGGAGTGACTAACCAAGTGACACCTAACTTGTTTGACTTTGGTGACTCCCTGTTGCCAGCGGAATGGAAGACTAGGATCAGCCAGAGACTTGCCCAGAGAGATAAGGTGTTTTCGCTGAAGGAATGGGATGTGAGATGCGTTCGAGGAGCAGAGCATCACATGTGCCTGCAAGATGAACGGCCATTCTGTGAGAAGTCTTGGCGTCTAGCACCAGCAGATATAGATGATGTAAGAAGACACTTGCAGGAAATGCACGCGGCTGGTGTGATACAAGAATCCCAAAGCCCTTATGCTTCACCTATTGTGGCGGTGAGGAAAAAGAATCGGACAGTAAGAATGTGTGTAGACTACAGGATCCTTAACATACAGACCATCCCCAACCAATACACCATGCCCCATATTCAGGATGCTTTGGACTGTCTAAATGGAAGCAAGTGGTTCTCGATGTTGGATCATCACAATGGGTACTACCAGATCCCCATGGCCCCAGAAGACCATGAGAAAACAGTCTACATCTGTCCGCTTGGGTTCTATGAGTTTATGAGGATGCCTCAGGGGATCTCAGGTGCTCCGGCCCCTTTTCAGTGACTGATGGAACGTGCAGTGGGGGACATGAACTTGTTGGAATGCCTGGTATACTTAGACGATGTTATTGTGTTTGGAAGTTCATTGGAGGAACATGAGAGCTGACTTTTTAAAGTGTTGGACTGACTGGAAGACTTCGGCCTTAAGCTGTCCATCAACAAATGCCAGTTCTTCAGACATCTGTAAAGTATGTGGGGCACATAGTGTCCACTGAGGGGATAGAGACTGATCCTAGCAAAGCTGAGGCCTTGACCACCTGGCCCCAGCCCCACAATTTAAAAGAATTATAACGCTTCCTAGGCTCTTGTGGTTATTACTGTCTGTTCATAAAGGACTACTCAAGAGTGATTCGCTCATTGTTGAATCTGACCCAGGGTTACCCTCCCATGACAAAAAAATGCAAGAGAATGGCCCCCACTGAAGCAGAGAGAGTGTACTTTCACCTGGGTGAACTTTTTGGGCCTCGATGGACACCCGACTATGAGGCTGCTTTCCACGAAATCATATATCAACTCACCCATGCTCCTGTCCTTGCATATGCCGATCCTGCTAAACCTTATGTGTTACACACTGATGCTAGCCTACAAGGTTTGGGGGCTGTGTTCTATCAGGAGCATGAAAATGGCCTTAGACCAGTGGCCTTTGCCAGTAGGCGTCTGACCCCGTCGGAAAAAAACTATCCTGTTCATAAATTGGAGTTCTTGGTGTTGAAGTGGGCCATCAGTGTCAGTGGCTCAGTAGGTAGCCCACTCGCCTCTGAGGCCGGGAGATCAGAGGGCTGTGGGTTCAGTTCCCACATCTGGCACTTGGGTTAATATCCCAGTACTGATACTGTAGTGCAGCATAAGAGGGGTGCTGCACTTCTGAGGTGCTGTCTTTCGGATGAGACGTTAAACTGAGGTCCCATCTGCCTGGATTGGTGGTAGTTCAGGTAGATGTTAGAGATCCCATGGCACTTGTCGAAAAGAGTAGGGGAATTTCCCCGGTGTCCTGGCCAAATTTCCCTCATTCACTGAAAATACCACCAACAGTTTCAACTGGTTCAAGGTCAGTTGGCATTCATCTGTATCCCCCTCCCCCGGGTCGTGCCTGAAAATAGGCAGGATTTGCCTAGTGCACTTACCCAGTCAACAAAAATGAAATAAATAAATAACTAAATTGTTGACCAATTTCATGACTATTTGTATGGAGCAAAGATACTGGTAAAGACTGATAATAATCCACTGACCTATGTGCAGACGTCAGCTAAATTGGATGCTACCGGGCATTGGTGGCTTTCTGCATTGTCCACATATGATTATGCTGTTGAATACAGATCGGGCCTGAATCACATAGATGCTGATTCCATTTCCCGGAGGCCTAATTCCAAAGGTGATTGGGTCAGGTTGTCCGAGCCTGATATTCGAGCTCTGTGCCAAAAGTTTGACAAAGATGAACAGATATCCACAGACCAGTGGACTGCTTGGTAGACTGTCTGGGCCCCTCGGACACTTGTATACCAGCTGCGTACTGTCACTTCTCCACACTAGATATTAGTGCATTGCCTCAGTTTGATAATGACAGCATTCAGCGGGCTCAAACCCAAGATCCTATGAACCGATCAGCACTTGAAGACCTTTATGCAGGGAAAGATGTGTCCAAGTTGTGCTCCTCTGATTTGAGAACTGCACTATTGTACAAAGAGGGTCCTAAATTGAAGCTAATAAATCAGTTGCTGTACAGAGAAACAGTAGATGAGGGGGTCAAGTAGACAAACAACAGTTGGTCTTGCCCACCGATTTCACAGCCTTGGTGCTGAGGTCCCTACACAACCATATGGGCCACCTTGGTATTGACAGAACTCTTGACTTGGTACGGTCCCGATTCTACTGGCCTAAAATGGGGGCAGATGTTGAAAATGATGTACGAACTTGTAGTCGCTGCCTACAGAGAAAGGCCTTGCCACAGAGGGCCACCCCTCTTGTTAACATCACCACCAGCACATCCATGGAGCTAGTTTGTATTGACTTTCTAAGTTTGGAGCCCGATTAGTGGAATATCAATAATGTGTTGGTGGTTACAGATCATTTTAACAGATATGCCCAAGCCTTCCCAACCAAAGATCAAAAGGCATCCACTGTGGCCAAGGTGCTGATAGAGAATTTCTTTGTTCACTATGAAGCCCCCCAAAGAATTCATTCTGACCAAGACAGAGAGTTTGAGAGTCCCTTAATCAAAGAGATTCTCTCTCTATGAGGGGTGCGGAAGTCAAGAACCACTCCCCATCACACGCAGGGAGACCCACAGCCAGAGCGCTTCAATCACACCCTGCTTGACATGCTAGGCACTCTCCACCCAAAAGACAAGCCCACATGGAGCCAGCAGATTAGCATCTAGGTCCATGCCTATAATTGTACAAAAAATGATGCTACCAGGTTCTCCCCCTACCATCTCATGTTTGGGAGAGAGAGAACTCGGTTACCAGTGGACATTTGTTTTGGGGTTTTGCCTGAAGGAGTCAGAACTGAAAATTATCTACAGTACATGCAAAAGCTAAAAGCTCAGTAGAACCATATGTACTAACTAGCTCAGACAATGGCTGCAAAGAGAAACTTACCTAACAATGAAAGGCATGATAAAAAGGTAAAGGCACAAGAGCTTCAAGCTGGAGACTGGGTGTTGCTGCCAAATCTGGGATTGCATGGCAAGCACAAAATTGCTGATCGGTGGCACCACCTTCCCCATATAGTAGTAGGCAAATTGAATGACTCACCTGTGTATAAAGTGCAGCCTAAAAACAATTCAAAAGATGTCAAGACCATGCACCATAACCATTTATTGCCCATCGGCCAAATTATGATTGATGCTGGGCCCTCAGAGATTGTTCCCCCTGGACCGGTGACTTGGGCTGCTGCGAAACGAAAACAGATTAAGCCTGCCCCCGTGGTCACTTACTTAAGATTTTCTGCACAGCAAACCCAAATTGATAACGACTGTCAGTCCACTTCTGATGAAAGTGCGTGCAACTATGGTTATTACCCCCCTCTTATGAACTGAGTCAGCTGTTTCAAGGTAACCCCATGGTCAATTGTGGAGATGAAGCTAGGCCTTCTGGACTGCCTAACCCCCAGCTTTGTCTCTGGAGCCAATGCTCCCAGAGAGTGAAGTTCAAAGTGTCAGGTCTGATGAGGTGGAGTCTCTGTGTATGGTGGAACTGTGTGATTTACCTGGGGAAGAGATAGATGATCTGAGACAGACTGGTGACATGTCAGAACCTGAGGAGCACTTTGAGTGTGATGATGATTCCTTTTTGGTGCCAGCGGGCTTTCTCTGTGAGCAAAGCGTTGTAGAACCTGAATTCACAGAGCCAGGGGCTGACAGTGATCCAAGACCAAATTCTTCCACTCAGACAGAGATCCCCCTGCAAGTGAGGAAAGTGCGGAGATTGAGGTGAAAGATACAGAGACTGAGGCCGTTCCCCCCAGGAAAACTGGATGAGCTGTCAAACCAGTAGTGCGCCTCAGCTATGATTCCCCTGGGAGGCCAGTGGATTTGCCTCTCAACATACTCCACAAGGGAGTTTATGTGTCCCAAAGTTCCCTACCCAAACTGAGTTTAAGTGCTAACTCCCAGCTGATTGTTCTGCCCTCTAAGTGTGTCCCCTACCCACCCAGCCCCAAGGTAGCTGATAGGAAAGGGCCCCTGTTCTCATTGTTCCAAGTGCAGGAAGTAATAACCTGATTTCATACTGCAGTGTGTATATGAGTAATCTGTGTAAAATGTGTGTAATGCAAGTTAGGAAAAGTAGTGTACTGTGAAATACAGAAAATGTATATGGTAACAGTTTAATGTGTTGACTAATGTTTTAGAAGCTTTAGGCATTATCTGCTAGTGGTATAGATGTGTAAGGTAATTTGTATTTAAAGTTATTATAATAGTATTGACTTGACGTGGACGCTAAGTATTTCCAGGCAAGGAATTGTGTAACCCCCCTACAAATGGGGGTTCCCAAAAGTCGTCTGTGAGCTTACCAAAATGCTAGTTGCCAGGCGGGTGTCCTGCATTTTAGGCCTTGTCCACACTATGCCTCTGTAACGTTACAGAGGGCCCAAACCGTTACTGTTACAGTTTGCGTTTACACCTGAAATGTTACAGAAGGTGTTTCCATAACCGTTGTAGAAACCACTTATGTGTGGCTGCAGCAACGGTTACAAAAATGGTTCTGTCCTTTAATGTTACCAGCCATAGTGTGGACAGGTGAGCGTGTAGCTCCAGCATTCCCCCAGTGCAGCATGAACTGCATTGTGGGATAGGATGCCGACCGTAACGGTTGCAACTCACCCACAATGTGGTCCGACTGTAACGGTTCCAAACCGTAATTGAGACTGTTCGCCGGCAGTGTGGACACACTGTAATGGTTACAGTCTGTAATAGTTTGGAACCGTTACAGCATTTAAGCGGAATAGTGTGGAAGGGGCCTTAGCGACCTAAAGTATTGTCAGTGAGTGCCTGTGTGGCCTCCGTGTAATGTCACTTTAAGGGCTGCCTGTTTTTGCAGTCATAATTAATCAGAAGGGGGGACCGTGTGTTTCCATGCCCGAGTCCCGCCCGGGCTGCTGGACACTTGCTCCGTTTCTGCCATCACTACTTGTGCAGAGGGAGCCCTGCTGAAAGATATAATTACTGGCTGTTGGTCATTTAGAGTAATAATAATAATGTGGTTTGTGCTAACCTGCCTTTCTTGTAGCAAGGACTGTTCTGTCAGCTCCACCATTTTGGTCCTGAACTGCCAAATTGGACCAATCATTACTCTGGGACTCTAAGGTCCTGTCCACACTGCAGCCCGGAAATCCTTCTGTAACGTTACAGAGGGTGTAAACCACATCGGTAATGGCGTGCTTTTACACCTGTAACATTACAGGATGCGTTTTCGTAACCGTTGTTGAAACCACATATGAGGTGGTTTCAACAACGGTTATGAAACCGGTCCTGCCCTGGTACCGTTACCGGCGGTAGTGTGGACTGCCGGTAAAAGTCCCCTCCCAGGGCACAAAAGCGCAGCGCGAGACTGAAGTAGTGGGATCGGGCGCACGCTGGCGGTCGCCCGGATCCCAGCTGTGTGGCCGGTGCCGGTCCCGTGTTACACGCCCAGGTGTGGATGCACTGCACTGCTCCGTGGCTGTAACGGATTGCATCCGTTACCGGGCGCAAGCGGTGTAGTGTGGACGGGGCCTTAAATGGAGCCTGCTAAAGTGGTACTATATGGATTACCCGTTGGGATTTGTAGTTTTGAGCTATTGGCGCCTTTTGCACCTAAAGGGGGAGCTCTTACTGTGATTGACAGCTGTACCAGTCAATCAGACCTTTTAGATCAAGGGGAAATACCATGAGCTGTCTGCTGGCATGCCAGATTCGAGGTGGAGGTGGAGAGAATAGGAGCTTGCTTAATCTGAGCAGTCATGCTGTGTCGAAGTTCACACGGGAGAATCATGTACAGCCTGAATCCTGGCCTGCTTGTCATTTTTTGGTTGAGAAGAAGTAAAACAGACTGAATCCAATCTGTGTGCTGTGAGGGAATCTACCAAATTGGGACCAGGTTTAACCTGAAGAAGACTTGAAGATTTTGCAAAGTGCGATCAGCCTGTCAGAAATTTTAGCTACCTTTGCACTCCCCGGTTTAGCAGTGACTTTGCGATAGGGGAGAGTATGTCTGGTACAGTAAACTTTCTTTACATATAAGTGTGCTGTGAACTGGAGGGGGGTTGCGATCTAGTATCCCCATGAGTTGAATGTGTGCTGAGGGTTGGAGGTGTACCCAGCTGGAATTGGACTGAATCTGCGGCTACACTATACCGTTGGACCCTGACATGAGCACTTTGTCTCCCTACCCTGCTTCATCTGGCCATCCCGAACAACCAGCGATAGCCTCGACCATCACCCATTCTGTGTTCAGCTTTGGGTATCGAGAGTAACAAACAAGGCAGCTCCCTGCAACATACCCTTTAAATCACCAGTGTGTCATCTGATTGTTTTGTTGTGTTGTTTTCATAAACTGAGCCCTCCTGCTCTGGATTACAATCAGTGGGTGTTCATGTTATTTCTTTTCCTCACAGGGCCCCTATCATCTGTAATGCCGGCCTACCCTGGGCAGCGGTCCTGGCTAGCCCCCTTCTCCATCCTGGGTACCCAGAGAGTGTGACCGATAGGGACACTGACTGCATGCACAGCTGTGATATTTATAGTGTGTTTAAGCCAATTAACCTGATTGCCCCCCCACCCTTGTTGTAGCCCCTTGAATAAACCAGATCTACTTTTTCCTGCAATTTACATTGCTTATGGTGTCAGTTTATGTCTAAGGTATTGCATAGTTGCTTTTTGTCTTGCATCACCTTATTTTACCGGGGGTCCCTAGAGCCAAGCTGAAGGAACCAGTCCTGGGGGTAAGTGATAAATCTAGGTATCTGTGTAAAGCCTATTAGGGGTATTGGGAAGGTAACCATTGTATACTGTGTGGGCCACTGGCAGGAGACAAGGGGGATCACAGTGTCCCAGAGGGCTGTGGCCTGGTTAGTCAGACTAACACCAACCCTGACCTTTGAGTGGAGGCATCCGTCACTGAACCTAGGCCCCTTAACCTGCTATTAGCCAAGCAGGCAGGGGTAGTAGCCCTTGGGATAGCGCCACCTAGGGGTTATATACTGTATATATATATATATATATATATATATATGTAGGATATGACATGGTCTAAGTGAAGATATCATACTTATCTTCACGAGAGGCCAATGATATCATGAGATCACATGAGTGGTGAAGCCATGAGTGAGATATCTTGATGTCATTGGCCTTGAGTGAAGATAAATATGATCTCTTCACTCGGGCCATGTCATGTTGTGTTTATATAACATGGGTTTTGGGCTTTATGTAACACGATCCCCTAAAACACCCCCCCCCCCGAAATCTTTAGCAACATCACAGATACCATATTGTATTAAAATAAATTATCTGGTTGATCCTGTTAATTTACAGTTTTTTTAAATACCTTTATTTCGTTGATCTTGGTATTATTTGTAATTAAATACAATAATTTAAAAAGGTACCTACATACATAGAAACATAGAATTTGATGGCAGATAAGGATCGCTTGGCCCACCCAGACTGCCCATTTCCCTACCTAATGGATAAGCTACAGATCCTAGTTAACCAACAGCCTACTTCTTCCTATCCCCACCCCCTAGAATTGCCTTATGACTGTCCCATGCATGCTTGAATTCCACCACTGTTTTTGACTCCACAACTTCCTCTGGAAGGCCGTTCCATGCATCCGTAACCCTCTCTGTGAAAAAATACTTCCTTACATTATCTTTGAGCTGCCCCACCTCTATCTTCAAATTGTGTCCCCTTGTTCTTGCACACCTCTTTTTCTGAAAGATACTAACCTCTTGGACTTTGTTGATTCCCTTGAGGTACTTGAAAGTTTCTATCATGTGCCCCCTCTCCCTCCTTTCCTCGAGGCTATACATATTAAGTTCCTTAAGTCTCTCTTCATATGTCTTCCGGTGCAGACCCTGCACCATTTTAGTTGCCCTCTTCTGCACTGCCTCCATCCTGTTTATGTCTTTGCAGAGATTTGGTCTCCAGAACTGCATGCAGTACTCCAGATGGGGTCTCACCAGCTGTCTGTACAGAGGGATAACAACTTCCTGTTTTCTACTGGTGATGCCTCTCCCTATGCATCCCAGTATCCCCCCAGCCCTCCTTACTGCCTCTCACATTGCTTGCCCACCTTTAGGTCATCTGATATGATTACCCCCAGGTCCCTTTCCATTTTTGTTGTTGTAGTATCCCCCATTGTGTACTCTTCCCCTGGGTTTTTGTTTCCCAGATGCATTGCCTTGCACCTTCCTAGCACTGAATCTAAGCTGTCATACATTTGACCATTCCTCCAACCTTGCCAAGTCCCTTCTCATCCTTTCCACCCCACCTTGCGTATCAACTCTGTTGCAGATCTTTGTGTCATCTGCACAGAGACATACTTTTCCTTCCAGTCCCTCTGCAATGTCACTTATAAAGACATTGAAGAAGACCGGTCCTAATACTGAATCCTGTGGTACCCCACTAGTAACCCCACTTTCTTCAGTATGGACTCTATTTACTATTACCCTCTGTGTCCTGTTCTCCAGCCAATTCTTTACCCAGGCTACCATCTTGGGACCCACTCCCAGGCTGGCTATCTTGCATATTAATCTTTTGTGTGGGACTGTGTCAAATGCCTTGCTAAACTCTAGGTAGGCCATGTCCACAGCACCTCTCTGGTCTACTACTTTGGTCACACAGTCAAAGAAATCAGTTAGATTCATCAGACATGACCTTCCCTCTGTGAATCCATGCTGCCTTGGGTCCTGTGCCCCTCTGGCCTCTAGGTACTGTACAATTCTTTCCTTCAGAAGTGATTCCATCATTTTCCCTATCACTGAGGTTAAACTAACAGGTCTGTAGTTGCCTGCTTCTGCTCTGCTCCCACTTTTGTGAAGTGGAATCACATCTGCCCTCCTCCAGTCCTCACCTCAGGTACCACCCCATCCTCCCATGATTTGTTAAAGAGGGTAGTCAGTGTTATCACTAGTTCTACCCCTAGTTCTTTTAGAATTCTGGGATGAATCCTATCAGGCCCCATTGCTTTGTCCACCTTCAGTTTTAAGAGTTCTTTCAGAACTCTTTCTTCTGTAAATGGGCTGGTATCAATTTCTCTATCCAGAGTGTTTCTATTGTTTGGTTTAGGTACCTCCCCCTCTTCATTTGTGAATACTGAGCAAAAATATTTGTTTAGTATCTCTGCCTTTTCACAGTCACCCTCTGCCCCCAATCCCTTTATTAAGCCTCACTATCCCTCCCTTGGCCTTCCTTCTCTCCCTGATGTACCTATAAAAAGTTTTATCCCCCTTCTTAACTGTGTTGGCTATCTTTTCCTTGGTTTGGGCCTTTGTTGTTCAGACTGCCTTCCCAGCTTCCTTTTGCTTTAACTGATACAATTATCTGTCCTGCTCCTTCTGTGATTCCTTGAACTTCCTGAATGCTTTCTTTTTCTCCCTAACCTTCCTGCCACTTCCTTTGAGAACCATAGTGGTTTCTTACATCGTTTTGTTTTGTATATTTGCTTCACACAAAGGCGTGTTGCCTCAGTTATGGCAGTTTTATTCCCCATTGTTCTTCCACCCCTCCTTCCTGCCCATTTGCTAGTGCATTCCTTAGGCACTCACCCATTTTGGGAAAGTTAGCCCTTCTGAAGTCCAGTACCTTTGCCTTTATTTGGCTTGACTCTACTGCTGTGTTTATTGTGAACCATACTGTTCAACCTGGTTTATTGTCTCCCTGTAGTACCAAGAAAATCTTGTAATACTTTCACTTTCCCCCTTGAACTGTAGTGTGACTGAGCGGCATGTAAACAAACAGATTACTAGTGCCAGACCTTTAAAATAAGTGTCTCAGTTTTAAAATACCCAGGTTTTTAGCTCCCCATAATATTGTTTACTTAATAGAAGGGACCAACTCTACCAATGAGAGCACTTTAAGCAAGTCATCCACTTTAAAACAGGAGATGGAAGCGTGAGTGGTATGTTGCTATAAAAACACACACTCTCGCTTCCATCTCCTGTTCTAAAGCGGACAACTGACTCGCTGTTCTGTCGGTGGAGTCGTTCCCTTCTTTTAAGTAAAAAATTTTAGGAAGCTAAAAACCAGGATTTTTTTTAAAGTAGAGACACTTATTTTAAAGGTCTGGCACCAGTAATCTGTTTGTTTACATACCGCTCAATCATGCTACAGTTCGGGGGGAAAGTAAAAGTATTATAGGATTTTCTCGGTACCACAGGGGGACAATCAACCAGGTACCTTTTTAAATTATTTTATTTAATTACAAATGATGGCAGGATTAACCAGCTAGATTTCAGAGGTGTGTATGCCTTTTTTTGGGGGATGAAGCAGGAACTAGAGAGAGAGACTGCTCTGTAAAAGCGAGTGAAACAATATACTTTCACTTTCTTTGTAATGATGTATAGGAACATGGAGATATCACCATGATGTATAGGAACAAGGAGATATCACTATGACGTATAGGAACATGGAGGTATCAATGATATCTCCACTGCTTGAGTGGATTACTACTTTTTATCAGTGAGTTTATCCCAAAACACATGTTGTGTGTATATATATATATATATATATATATATATATCAAAACCCATTGTATCCCACTTTATTTCCAGGGACCACAGTGCCGATGACCTTTCTGTTTGTGTCCTTCAGCAGGGCTACTGGGATTCTGACCATAGAAAAAACATGGAACCCAAGATGATCATCCGCCTTGGCTCCCAGCAGCCCTCTCGCTTAAATGATAGACTTATTTTGCACTGACATCTTTCAGTCCTTGTTTTCCCTAAAGTCTGTTTGTATCTGTACACATTTAACTTCTTTTCATTTTCACCATTTGTCTCCATCTCTTTCTCCTTCCCCCACATTTCTCACCTTTCAGCCTTCTTACTAGACCCTGTTAATTAGTCCCACCTGGGGACTTCTCCAGCTCATTTTCTCCTATTATGCCTGGTCTTTCTCATCATTACCCCTTTGTTTCATAGATTCTCTCTTAATCTTGCCTTTTGTCACTTCTCCCTGTGCCTTCCCCGTTCTTCTTTCCCCAAGTATATATTCTTTATTTTACCTCCCCTCTTCACTAACTTTGTTTTTTTTCTCTTTTAGATATTTCCTGAAGAAGACCTAAGGTCAAAATGTAGATTTTTAACTCCATTTTCTATTTTCAGTGTGTATTTAATATAACCATTTTGTTTTGAAATACTATATATATATATATATATATAGTTCAATAAAGAATAGAAGAATGATACTGTGACTGCCTTAGCATTACTGCGAATCTAGGGGAGAGAAAACTCACATGCTTAAATAGAAGGACTGCTCTCAATTAGCAGTGAGAAAAGTTTTTAAGCTACTCAGTTCACACTGTTTGCCACAATGTCTGCCCATTTGCACACTTTTTTACTGAAAAAATTAATTACTCAGTTCCACCCATGTATAGCACACTTTGCATTTTACTCAGATTTTACTGTTCGAATTGATGCATTTCATGGCAAAATGTGTTGCAAAGTGGTGACTTATGTCAATTTGCATAGTAAAATGTGTATAACTTTGGCAAATTATGGAGTGTCCACTATACAAAACTCTACAAATTGTGTAGAGTGTACATTTGCAGCAATTAGCATGTGAATTTACAATCCACAACCAGGCTGCTCTGTATCTGTGCTCTGGTTAGACCCATACAGGGTGGTGGAGAGGAAGACAACCTTTCACCTAGTTAATCAAGTGACAAATGAAACCCTATAGCTGTAGAGAGGGGAAGGTTCAGTTGTGAGGTCAGCAATCAGGAATGGTCAGAGTATCACAACTAGAAATGCAGCATATGATAAATTACCTCACCATTTGTCTCCAGCTGTATAAGTAATGCAAGTTTCACAACCAAGGGAAGTCTTTGTTTTGCCAGTCCAGATAAAAGATCATAATAGCTGCCTATGTTGTCCTTTTGCTCTACAGATAACCAATGAGTACCATCACAGAAGATCACATATTAATGAAAACAAAAGGGCACCTAAAAGGAAATTCTGAGAGCCCCAGTGACTTGCATGGAAGCGAAGGTAGCAAGGAGACCTCAGAACTACAATATCATCCTGCTTGGAGACTCAGGTTGTCCAGTGATCTCAGAGCAACAGCATCATCTCACTGGAAACCCCACACACAAAGAGAACTTTCAGGCACATCTAAATATGCTACCAGTACTTGTGACACCTTATGAACTGCAATAGGAAGCCATCCTGGGAATGTTGCATGTGCTGAGAAGACAAACATCAAAGACTAATACAGTACTGATTTCCTGATTTTATTTAATATGCCGTGGCTTAAGAATAGTGTTCATTCTCATCATGATACTAGAAATCCCTGAAAAGTTGGAGACACTAACCTGAGAGAAACCAACCACTCAGAACTGCACCTTCATCTTGTTCGGCTAGCTGCCTAGAGATTCCTAAAAACAGAAACTGAATTTTGCATGAAGAAAAAGACCTGCAGTCCTTCATGTCATTCTGGACCATACCTTAGTCCTTTCAGTCTAGCACTGGAAGGGCCCAGGTAGTGTTCTCTGCTGGTAGCTCAGCCATGTACAATGTCTGTACCCCTTCAGACCACCGCCGCCATCATTTTCACCAATCCCATGTGCCTGTCCCACCCTCCCTTAAAACCTCTAATTGTCTGTATGTTCACCACATCTCATGGTAGATGGTTCCCCCTATCCAGTACCCTCTCTGTGAATAAATACTTAATCATTTTTCTCCTGAATTACTGCCCCCTCCATGCACACACACTCTCATTTATAATGCTGCTGTATTGTTTCAGAATTCTTGTATTGTCCAAATTTTTTCTGGCAATGCACTTTGTTTATTCCCTTCAAATATTTGAATGTTTGTATCATATCCTGTCATTCTCCTCTGGCTTCAAGGAAGTACATGTCCAGATAAGTCAGTCATAGATCTTCCCTTATTGCCCAGGTATCATTTTGATTATACTCCTGGATTATTTCTAAGCAATACGTGTCTTTTTAAAGTGAGTGTTCCAGGACTGTGCATATTACTCCAAGCGTCTCCTGGAGGGACAAAATTACTTTCTGTTGCTAGAGAAGGACTTAGCTATGCACCCCAGATCCTGATGGCTTTTCCATGTGACTTATTCCATTGGGCCATGTTCTTAAGGTTGTTACTTATAACAATCCACATATCTCTTTCCTCTGAGGTCTGATTTTTTCTGACCAAACCAGCCAATACTGTGTTTTCTCATTCCTCCTGCCATGAAAAAGAAGTTGCACTTTTTAACATTAAATTGAAGCTTCCTATCTTATCTCATGCCCCTAATCCCTTCCTCGTTGTCCACACTACCACATATTTTATTGTCATTTGCAAAGAGCCATATTTTCCTCTGGATCCCTACTCTAAAGTCACAGATGAATAAATGAAAGAGCAATGGATCCAGGGACAGACCTCAGAGACACCCAATACTCCTGACCTCCAAGTGCTTGCCATTTAGCACTGTCTCTTTGGGTACTTCCAATTAACCAATTTTCCACCAACATGGTTAAAGCTTCTTCCACCATTAAGACACCCATCTTCTTCACTAGTCATTTATGTGACACTGACTCAAAGGATTTGTTGAAGTCCAAATATGGGACATAAACCACTTGTCTCCATTCATTGCTTGAGACACTGTGTTGATTAATTATTTGCAGTTCCTTAGGCAGGACCTCCCATTCAAAGGCAAATGTTGCCTGTAGTCCTGGGGACTGTATTTCTTCAGAAAGCCTACCAAATGTTCCTTGGTAATAATTTTTAGCAGTCCCCCCCGCCATTGAAGTCAGACCAACAGTCCGCAGTAACAAGAGGTCTCTTCTGTCCCCACTCCTATGGAGAGGTAGAACATCAGACAACATCCACTCCCTAGTGGCAACTCCAGTCACTGATGAGCAGTTACAAATGTCTGTAAAGGGTACTACCAGAGCCTGCCCTACCTCCTCAAGCACACAGAGATGCAGTCCATCTAATCCTGGTAACTTACCCACCTTCAACCCCATTTAGCCTTTGAGTACTTCATCCTCAGTGATGATCCCCATCACCATCTTAAGGTTCTTCCCAGCCTTAATGCCACACTCTCACAGTGTCCCACATCTTCAGTGATGAATACCGAGCAGAAGTATTCATTTTAATTTCTCTGCTTTTGTCCCATCTTCTTTCACCAATACCCCTCCTTCTTAAGCCTTGTAATTCCCCCTTCTTGTTCCTCTTTTCCCTGATGTACCTGTTGTCCAGATTTGACAGAACTATATAAAGTTCAATTTGGAACCATTCCTAGTCTGCTGTTCCACCTGCTGCATTGGGAAAGATGCCTAAACTGCATCAACAGGAAGTTGGCTTTTAATGCTTTTTTCCCCAGGAATGCTCCAGTCAGCATCTAGCATGTTAAAATCTCCTGTCAGGACAATTTCCACCACTGTAACTGCCTTTCTTGTCTCCCCATACTCCTGGCCTGTCTGTCACTTCTGACTGGATTAGTGGCCTGTTTGCCACCTCCATTTTGGAGGTTCTTTCCCCCTTCACTATCAGCTGAACTCACACAGATTTAACCACACCCTGCCCCCCCCACCAGTCCCTTATGTTCCATAGCCCCAATGCTCTCTTTTGCCTATCAGGTTGCTGAAAGACCTCCAGAAAACCCTATTTGCTGTACATACATAAAGAAGCCAACTACTGTCATAAATTCAGTTGCAGACAATGACATGTCCACATACTACTTGAAATTTCTGTCATGTTGTACCACAGTTTAAAAGTCTGAAAAGCTGCTGGAGCACAGAAGCTGCATAACTTCTATGATACAACTTTTATTTTTATGTAATCCCATGTCAGCTTCCCAGAACCAGAAGTGGGTTTTTTTTGTTATTTGAAAACACAAACCCACCACACACCCAGCTGCTTACTACTCACCTTAGTAGTGTGAAAAACATAATTTATTATTTTATGTTTAATCATTATTAAAGTACTTCATAAAAAAATGTCCATTATTGGTTGATGATCCTTATGGTATGAGTACTTGCATTTCAACAACCACAATGTTCATTCAAATAGAATCCCTTAATTAGTGAGGATAATTTCCTGGTGCCGGAAGTTTTTAAGATGTACTGTATTGTAATTACAGTACAACTACATGCACTGAAAAAAAATAACTACACTATTTGGTACCCAATGGTGGGTATTAAGCAGTTGGGTGTGGGGTGAGCTATTTTTTGAATTTAAGAGAAAATCAGCATGTTTCTAGTTTTGGAGGTGAGGTGGGTTGGAGCAAGTCAGCTTTTTTTAGGATCACATATTTTATAAACTGAAATTTAGACAATTACCCACAACCAGTTTTGACTTTTCATCACAGGGTTTTGAGACCATCAGGGACCTCCTGAGCTTTGATCTCAAGCTCTATGATGTCATCACATCCCCTCGATGAAATACAGCCTTCTTTTGTATGGTTTTCTATACACTACACTCTATGCTGTATGTTTTCCTTTGAATAAGAAATTCAACTAATTTTTTTCTGCCCACCTGTGGTCTAAGAATGTCAAAGATCCAGTTGCACATTTCCAAAACATTAGGGGACAGTCCAAATATATTGGTCAACATCGGCACTTTCAACAAGGCATGTTCTTCAGTTGACTCAATTTGTGTATATGTCTTGCACTTTAATGGCTGCCATTTTGTCCACATACTGTACCTGTACTATCACTACTGTATGATATGCATTGATACAGAGTACATAAATTGTGTTTTATGCATTGCTAGCTAGTGATAAGATGTGCCATATATCTGGATATATCAGGGAATATCACAGAAATCAAAATGAATAAAATGGGGATTTCCTGTAATATGTCATGATATAGTATATCTAGATATTCTGTATCATATCATTGGACACCACTGTATGTTTAAGCCAACAGAGGGATAAAGAAGGTCTGCCAGCTAGTTTTTAGTATCCCCAAGGGACAGCCAAATGCATTTATAGTCCCCTAAATGTTGGATCTACTTTGATAAAGCAACAGCTTTTAATTCGAGTCAGATACCTTTTGCTTAAGTCCCACTTTCTCCTTTTGATGTTAACATAACCTTCCACATTGGTGTGACAAGGAACATGTGTTTGCAGAAAAGCTTCAGGGATGTTATCACAGCAAATATATTACAGTAGACAAATGAAAGCTACTATGTATAGTTTAATTAACGTAACTGTATTAGTTATGCAAACATTGCATGTCTACATTAATTTGCAGATCAAGTACATTCAATATATTTTAAAGGCAATTAAAAACTTACAATTTGCTGGGTGCAATATGACAAGTCTTGCTGCAGTCTTAAACAACATCTGGTCAGAGCCAAAACGTCAGCAGGATTTGACCTGATAAGGAATAAATTTAGTGTGCATGACCCATGCTACTAGATGTGTTCAGACCTGCTGCTGGCTGCGACATCCTCTGGGCTGCAGCTGTGGTGCTGTCAGGTTCATTGAGAGCTGTTTGGCACACTGTTAGCAAGACAGGAAAAGCAAGCAGTACCGACTAATACAAGACCTCACCTTCCCATTGCCCCCCCTCCACTCACCTGCAGAGCAACAAAACCGATACCTTGTCCAGCTGACAAGAGAAAATTCCCCATCAGTGACACACAAGTTGCCTGCCTGGACCAGGCTCCCTGCCACACCTATTCCATCTGTCTCCACAGAAACACAACCAGACAGCCAGTGAGTAAACCAGCTTATGCAGTGTATGGCAGCTGAAACATTGCGAGACCTGGGGAAAGGGGATGGACCGAGCCTAGTGAGCAGTCCCATGGGTGGTCCTATGATGAAAATAAGGTGCGGCATCAGAGGCTTAGGTGGAGAGAACCGGCTTCTTCTGTACAAAAATGCCCCCACATCAACGAGACATGGATATTAGATCCCCCTTGCACCTAAACATGGAGTGCAAAGATCAAAGTGAGCACTGACGTGGCTGGAGCCACTGCCAAGAAGAAGAAGCAGAAGGGGGGACTTTTGCAAAGTGCAGCAACAAGGGGGATATTGTTCCATGGGGGCAGACCTGCTCTTCCCTTGGATTCTTTACAGAGTGGATTGCTTTTTGTTTTCTGTATGACAGTCTTGACGTGATTTTGCACTGCTGGGAGGAGGAGAAGGGGGATCACTGCTGGATGCTTATCTCACTGCCTTCTCTCAAAGCCACGGACAAGGCCGATCATTGTTTGTGGGTCGCATTGAAGCTGTCTGGAGGTCAGCCTTGGCATGACACGTCAGAAGGCGCCTGAGGTGCCACCCAAGGTAGAGAACTAGGGGCTGCTGGTGCCTGACTGACAGAGAGCCAGGGCTGGCAGCACTCAGCAACTACTGGACTTGACTCTGGGAAGTTGCACTTTTTTTCCCCCTGTGGGAATTAGAAAGTCATATCTGAGTTTATAGAACAGAGGAGATATGTCCCCTCGCTATGTTTCCTCCTGGCTGCTTAAGCAGAACTCTTAAAATGCAAAGAGACCTACAGGGGATATTTTTTCTAAAAATCCAATCCACGGATATAAGACTGAGTCAATTTCTTTTGAGGCAGATCTAAGCAGTCCTTTTTAAAAAAAGAGGATAAAAACATCTGTAAAGAAAGTTATGTTGCCAGTATAGGTCATTGGACAAAACGGCTTGATGTTACATTTGGGATACTGCTGAAATAAGAAGTCAAAGAAGTCAAACATTTTTTAAGTTCTTTCGGCACCCGGTGCTTGACATGAAAGCTCGGCCTTAATTGATCTAACATTTACCATTTTTTTTTCCTGGGGGGAGAGGAGGACCTAATCCTGGGATTTAAAATGAGCGAAGGGCATTTATTTAGATTAGGGGACATACAGTGCTCCTGGTCCCTCTTTCTGCGGGTTACAGTAGTGTGACTCCTCACCGACCTCACGAGCACTGACTCAGCTGTTACACCCCCCTGCTATACTAATCATAGAAATATTGTGTTTCCGAAATAACACATTAAAATAACCACTCTCATCCCCAGACTGTCCCTTAAAGTAAATAAAAGCCAAAATTGCTGTTTAATGTGTTCTAACATTTTTTTGCCCAGGTAATACCTAGTTTAAGAGGACATTGAGCAAGTCCCAGTGCGGCGGCTCTCTGTTCATGCATCATCCATGGACCAGATAGCATGAGGAGTGGTACGTGAGCCTAGGCTGTTTCAATTGGGGTTTGTGTTGGTAGTACTTCTGTTGATGAGGTCTCCTGTTTCCCCAAGGGGTGGGCTGCTCACTTGCTGCTGTAGTGGGGACTGTACCGATCGTTTCCACTGGCTGTTTCTGTCCGTTATGGTGTCACTCTGTCACAGGTGGCTGTTACTAGGGACCGCAGGCGGGGCTTCACAATGGGACATGGGGTATGGGGATACTACTCTACTGTCTCATGAAGCTGCCCTTTTGTGAATCGGTAACTCCAGTCACTTGATAGAAGAAAGAGTGTTTGTTGTTAGGGCACTGGAGAAGAGCAAGCCCTGCCACAGCCATGGGTTTTCCTTTTACTGTTTCTTTACTGTTAAGGGGAAGGGACAGAAATAGCAGGGATGCAGGAAAAAAACACCCATAAAAAAAAAAAACACGCCCACTGTGATATAGTGCAGTGCTGCAGTCCATAGTGACAACATGGGCAGATTGCTTCTTGGGGGAGGGTCAGGCGGAGGAAAAACAGTTCCATGGATGGAAAACATGACATAGGTCCTTTTCTGATACAAAACGTCTGTAGGCTCCACCTGCTGCAGATGTGAAAAGCAGGAAGAATTGGGGTCAAATTTTCAGTAGAGGCATGGCTGTTTCTGATGCAGTGAACCACATCTATTTTTGGTCTGTCACCTATGACTTCATCAGTCAGACTACTACCCAGTCTCGTCACTGTCCTGGAACCCAGAGATCCCCACTTTCTTGGATTGTGGGGTACCCTTCCATTTCAGGGCCTCTCCCCCAGTCTAGTGCACTGAAAATGCAGTGGTGGTGGGGTTTCACAGGAACACTGCATGCTGGCATCATCCTTTCAAACCAAGAGGGTGCTTTACCCCCACCACTCAGACTATGGGCTGTGAATGAGTGGTGCAGCACATATCAGGTTTGTGTCCCACAAAGCACCCTGCATATCTCCCCTGCCTCTGCCATCCCTGGCTGACATACAATATCAGTGCACTGACAATCTCCCACCCTGAGGAATCAAGAATCCTCTGGGATGCTCAACCCCCCCCCCACAGGATGGGTTCCCAGCATCGTAAGTGGTAACCCTACTGCTGCACAGACATGGCTGGCTGAGAAATGCTTCTGTTATTAAGGGCACTCCATCTAATCCTGGTTTGAGAAAGATAAATGGCAATCAGCAGCATATTGCTGGCTGAACAAGTGGTTTTTGGTTTTCAGGAAAGCACGTTGCATGGTATCAATTTCCCAGCTTATTGCAGAATAAGTGATTAAAAAAAAGTTATCAGGAGTTTGTTTCCTTTCTTACAGTGGGGTACACTACTAGTCTGCAGCATGCCCATTCTCAGTGTTTATATGCTTCCCCAATTTCAACCCAATGTAAAATAATTTATACTCTGCTATGCCATCAACCCAGGTTCGGGAACCAAACTCAGGGCACTCAGGGGCCGGCCGGGATAAGGAGGATTAATCATCTCTAGGACAACTCTCCTCCATCAGGGAGGGTAGTGAGTCTGTTCTGCTGTTTGTCTTCCACCTGGAGGTGTGTGGTTGACAGTGCAGTGAGCTACACAGAGGGGGAGACCCCACATACAAGTGCCAGGGCATCTCCATGGTGGTACAGCTTGCGTATTGTGCCCATTACAGGCAAGATGGACCTGGGGTATCCCCAGTGGTGCTGAAGGTTGAGGTGCTGGATGCAACACCTCACACCACACTGGCAACCCAAGTTCAGGAACAAACCTTGGCCATCGGGGGTTGGCAGGGGAAGGAGAAGATTATGGGTCCAGAGGACTGCGCTCTTCTCCTGGAGTGGGTTCCAGGCATTCTTCATTCAGTGGCAGCTTCTGGCAGAGGCTAGGGGGTACTATCCTGAAGCAGGAACATGTAGGTAGTGTCTGGTATTGGCAGGATGTCTGTGGGAACCCCTGCACTGATGCCATTGCACGGCTGCACCAGAGGGTGGAACAAACAAATTACCCTGCCTCCCAGTAGGTGAAGGTGGGTACAGGGGCTGGCCAACCATGCCCAGTGCCAAGTCCTTCCATTCGTTCTTTTGGTTCTCCTCCCTGCCTGGCCACTGTACTAGATTGTAGCTAGAGTGTCAGGAGGAGTAGGCAGTCCCACCTTGGGGGGCTCAGAGCTGCGAGTTGAGTGGCCAAGTAGTGGCTGGAGAGGTGGGCCTTAGAGGAGGAAGTGGAGGACTTCAGGCAGGCGGGAACATGGCAGTGCTGAGTGACCCTCTGGAGAGAGTCTGGGGTAAGGTAGTGAGAATAAATAGAATTTGAAAAAAAAAAGAAAGATGGATCTGGAGTGAAAGACAAGGTTGAACAAATCCTAAACCACAGGATGAAGACCTGCTCCCTCACAGGCTTGCACAGGTGACTGGGCATCCACCACAGTCCATTGGCAGAGGACAATGAAGGGATGGTAAGCCCGAGAGAAGCCAGGTGTTTGAGCTGGAGGGACTGGTCATAAGGGGCAGCTGGAGCAGATAGGCAGTAAAAACTATAATAAATAAATACATTCATAAATTCATAAATAATAAAAAATAATGTGTACTATAATTATAAAACATAATGACCAGTATTAAAAACCAGCCCTTAATACTACCCCTTGGCTGTTGCCTGCCACCCACCACTTTGTACTTGTACGGCCCTTATACTCTTTGTACCTTGCTTATTTTGTATTCAGGCAATGTAACATGATGTGCTGCTTTGACTTGACTCTGTATGCCATGATTGCACTTTGTTATTTGTACCGGTTTGTTATACTGTACTTGCCTGATGATGAGGCACCTTTGTAAATGAGAACTTTGGGCTCAAAGGTAAAGAAAGAAAGAAAGAAAGAAAGAAAGAAAGAAAGAAAGAAAGAAAGAAAGAAAGAAAGAAAAAAACTGCTACCCCTTTGCCCTGCACTTAGTGCAGCTCCCCTTACACCCTTCTCCAAATTACAATCATTGCTCGCACCATGAACTCAATTGCCATTCACAGACTGCAAATTGTTCTCCTTAGGCACTTTATGCATTGAAGTGTACTTATACAGAACTACCGTCTTTGCAAAATTAATTTTTAATGCTTGTTTATCTATTTTGTTTACTTTTGTACCTCATCGTTTTAACCCAGATTCTCCCTCTCACTCCTCCCCAGGATGCATCTGGAAACAAGCTGATACAAGCTCAATGTGTCTTTCCTAGTAAAACTTGAAATAAATATATAAAGACAGTACAAAGGAAAACATTTATAGAGAGGTTCACTTTAATTTACCAATTGAATAATGAACACTATTGCCCGATATGAATGGTAATCTAACGAATCGTTAAGTAAGCATCTTCAAAGAATCAGTCTTCTCTTAGAGACCCATTCTTTAGTCTCAAGTCTGGAGGTGCTAGAACTTTGCAGGATCAAACTTTAGTCAGGGCACCAGTGCTACATCCTATTACCATTGCCAGTGCCCTAACTAGCCAATTCTGTTTTTCCTAGCCATAGAGTGTGCACCCTGGTAGTGAGCTGTTTCTGACTCCATTCTTACGTACAGTACTTTACTTTGCATTTTTCTTTTGGCTTGTTACTATTTCTTTACTTGATGTCACATCATAGTTCAAAGGCTAACCATTGCCCTTGTGGTAAAGTTCCCCTATGGACCTTCACTGAAGATATCAGCCTGTCTAAGACTTAACCGTGTTATGAACTCCTACATTGCCAGCTTTCTGTTTGACCATGGGATGCTTGAACAGATGTCTGAAGCTGAACTGTCTCATTCACATTTTCAGCATGTGGCATTTGACCAGAAAGTCCCAAGTAGGCCACTTGACCATTCCACCAGGGTCCCCTCTCCACTCTTGTGAGTTGGGCAATGTATGGATCTCTCTGTACCCCCACATACAGTAGCTGCAGTCAGGTGGACCCTCTGCTCCTCCTGAGCATCTGAAAGAGCACCCACCATGGTGCAGTTACCCTGGACACTGGGACACCTTGTTGATGGCAGCTGAAAGTTTGATGTGGATTGTCAGTGCCACTCGCGGTGCTGGAGTGTTCCTGATTTTGGTGATTGTGTAGGCACTAGTGGTCACACTGCTTGGGGTGTCTACATTAGGTCCAGTGCTGGGGTCAGTGTTGGGTCCTCCACCAGGGCTGGCTGTGGTGTCAGTGCCAGATCTGGGTTAGGTTCTGTATCAGGGACACCCAGAGTAAGCTATATTGTCTTCTGACCAGTGGCTTCCTCATGGGACACTAAATCTGAAGTTGCAATTATGACTTAAGCTTCTGGTTTGGAAAACTTTTCCCACTCCTCCCCTCAGTGAGGAGCATGTCCAGGCTGAGTCATAGGTTCTGGAATGAAAGACTCACTGTCAGTGTCAGTCCTAAGTACCGCTGGAGTTTTTGTTGCCCACAGACACTGGCTGCACTGCAGAGAAAGATCGTTCCACTCTTGGAGCTCAGTGCTATCAAAGTTGTCCCAGATGTCCTAGTCTTGCAAGATTTGTGTTTTTTGGGTACCAAAGTGGAGGGGGAAGGGGGGTTGGCACCCCCTTCACAATCTGCACATCCAAAATAAGTTCATCTGTAGGTAGAAGTTCTGTATTGTCACAAATAATTAAATCACACCATCCCTGGAGCCTGGGGCTTGGTTTTGCTCCGAGGACTTCCAGAACACATATTTTCATATTCCAGTCTGTCAATACCATAGGCAGTGCCTCTGGTTCCAGGTGTGCGATATGCTGTACCAGCTCAAAGTCATGCCCGCCAACCTTTCACTAGCACCTAGGGTGTTTACCAAGTGCATGTCAATTGTGGCAGTCTTCCCCAGGCTCAGAGGCACCAAGGTCTTCCTGTACTAGGATGACTGGCTCATCATGGGCAGTACCAGGGAGGTCATTGAATGGTCCAGAGATCTGGACATTCAGATTTTTCAGGATTTGGGCCTCTTGGAAAATATGGCTGAGTTAGAGGTGGTACCTAAAATGATCCTGTTAACTGATGCTGAACTGGACACTCTCCAAGCAAGGGCTCTCTTAACTTTGGACTGGGTGGAGAATCTTACCTCCGTTATGTTAGGAGGTCTAAACCTCACTTTCAGGTTCTTGGCAAAATTGGGAATGCAAGTAATCACAGAGACGTTGCGTAAGAGTAATAAATAAGTTTATTACTTCCAAAAGGATAAAATCACAGTTGCCCTAAGCAGTTCTTGCCAATACGAACCGGGAGCCAGTGCTAAGCGTTCCCTATACCTCGAGGTTTCTCTGTGTCTCCTGGGATCTCCGCAGTACAAGACTAGTGTGTTACATTATATACCAATGATAATTACTATGGTTACTGTAAGACAGAAATATTTCTAGTTACAGAGATGAACCCTATTGGCTATATTAGAGGTGGCTCCACGGTCCAAGATAACATTATACAATTTTGTATAGTTATCAGTTTGTGAACAAAAGAGTTCTTACACAGAGTCTTACATAACTCAGTGTAGTAGTACAAATCACCAAAAGGTGGCAATGCCAACTTACATATTATAATTATTCCAAGGACACAGATGCCTTGGCATCTTACAGGTAAGAAATACACAGAAAATACATAGAAGAATATACAGTATGTATTAGTAAGCAAAGTGTATTACAACAATATGCATTCATATCCAGACATCTACTCTTGTACGGTAGATGCCCTTAGCCTTATATGTTAGTATAACATATACTTAAGTGCTATCTGTCTACGGTGTACCTCTGAGGGTACCAATTAGGGTGCAGGGACCTCAAGTAACAGTTATCTGATCATTTCAGGTTGGACAACCATCTCTGGTCTGGGACCTCCTTCAGCAATTTATTTAGTTATTTTGGCTGGATGGGAGAAATTGCACAGAGCATTACAGCAGAGGAAAGGGACGTGAGGGTCCTCACAGGTGACTCCCCTCAAACAATCAAACCAGTGTAACAAGGCTTATAGCAAAGCTAATAGGATGCTAGGGTGTATTGGAAGGGGTATTGACCGCAGGAAAATGGAGTCACTACTGCAAAACCTCTATATAGGTCACTGATGAGACTGCATATAGAATACTTGTTCTAGAGTCTATAAACAGGAAATGGGACAGCCATAAGAACTGGGGTTGTCTACAGGCCCCCAGACCAGGGGGAGGACATAGATACATTACTGTTAGAAGATATACAAAACATGACAGCTAAAGGGGAGGTTCTGATAATGGGAGACTTCAACATGCCGGATACAGATTGGTCCATACCAGCAGGAACATCTGCCAGAACTAGACACATAGTGGATTCCCTGCAGGGGGGAGGGCCTCAAACAACTGGTACAACAACCCACAAGAGACAGGGCTATCCTAGATCTAGTACTGACTAACAGGGAAGGGATCACAGATCTCCAGGTAGAAGGTCACCTTGGGGCCAGTGACCATCACATGGTATGGTTCAATTTGGCTACTACATCTAAATCATCCCATTCCAAGGCAAAAATATGGGACTTCAGAGGAGCTGACTTTGATAAGATGGCCAACAGAGTTAAGCTAGCCCTAGCAAAAAGAAACACAGGTGAGGGGTACAGGCAAATGGGCAAGCATTAAGGATGCAATACTTGAGGCAACATCCCATTGTGTTAGACAGAAAAGGAAGTGCAAAAGAAGAAGGAAACCACTTTGGTTCTCAAATACAGTAGAAGAAAGGTCAGAGCCAAAAGGCTGGCCTTCAGGAAATACAAGGAATACAGCAGGATGAAGATAGGAGGCATACCAAACTGCCCTAAGGGAAGCAGGGAAGGCAGTAAGGCAGGCAAAGTCCCAAACTGAGGAAACACTAGCACGTACAGTAAAAAGAAGGTGACAAAGACTTTCTATAGATACATTAGTGAAAAGGAGAAAGTCCAGAGGGTATTGCTAAGCAATGGAGAAAGGAGCATGTGAGGAGGGAGGACCATGTAAAGCATCTCTCTAAATAGATACTTTTGCTCAGTATTTACTGAAGAGAAGGTAGGGCAGGGTCCACAGCTCAGCACCATGGACACAGGGGGGAGGGAGGTGAGCACTACTCCCTTCACAAAAGAAAGGGTCCTACAAGAGCTTGCTAAGCTCAGGGTGGATAAGGCAATGGGTCCTGATGGCATACATCCTAGGGTACTTAAGGAGCTAAAGGTGGAACTAGCAGAGCCATTAGCAGAACTGTTTAGTGAGTCTCTGAGCACAGGAGAGGTCCCAGAAGACTGGAGAAGGGCTCATGTGATCCCGGTCCACAAGAGTGGTAGCAGGGAGGAGGCAGGGAACTACAGACCAGTCAGTCTTACCTCAGTAGTGGGCAAGATTATGGAGGCACTCTTAAGGAAAGATAGTGCAACACCTGGAACTATAGGGGCACAGGATCCAAGACAGCATGGGTTTACAAAGGAAGGTCCTGTCAAACTAATCTCATAGATTTCTTTGACTGGGTAACCAGAGTGGTGGACAAGGGAGCAGTTGATGTCGCCTACCTTGACTCAGCAAAGCTTGACACTGTTCCACATAGAAGATTGATAAATAAGCTGGGTAGGCTCGGGTGGGTCAGAAGTTGGTCAACTGGGTGGCAAACTGGTTGACGGGCAGAAAAACAGAGAGTGGTGGTAATGGTATACAGTCAGAAGAGATGCAAGTCACAAGTGGGGTACCTCAGGCATCAGTCCTGGGGCCAGTCCTCTTCAACATCTTCATTAGTGACCTTGCAGATGTACTAGAGGGAAGGCTTGTCTGTTTGCAGATGACACCAAGATCTGCAACAGAGTAGATGATCCAGATGGGTTGGGCAGAATGAGAAGAGATCTGGATAAACTAGCAAAATGGTCAGAAGAGTGGCAACTGGGATTTAATTCAAAGAAGTGCAAGATCATGCACATAGGGAAGAGAAACCCTGAAGCCACCTATAGGCTGGGAGGGGAGTTGCTAGCAGTCACAAAGGAAGAAAGAGACTTGGGCATCATCATCACTGATGACCTGAAATCATCCAAGCAGACCTCTAAAGCAGTAGGTAAGGCTAGGGGGTGTTAGGGTGTATTAGTAGGGGTATCACAAATCATAAGAGGGAGGTAATAATCCCTCTTTACAAGACACTAGTTAGGCCCCATCTGGAGTACTGCATGCAGTATTGGAGGCCACACCTTCACAAGGACATTAACCAATTTGAGGCAGTCCAGAGAAGAGCAACCAAAATGGTGCAGGGATTGCATCAGAAGACATATGAGGACAGATTAACAGAGCTCAATATGTATACCCTTGAGCAAAGGAAGGAGAGTGGTGATATGATCGAGGCATTCAAACACCTTAAGGGCATTAACAAGGTGAAAGAGTCTAACATGTTTAAATATATAAGAAAAATAGCAGGACAAGAGGACACAGCATGAGATTAGAGGGGGGCCAATTAAGGGGGAATGTGAGGAAATTCTTTTTCACAGAAAGGGTGGTGGATGCATGGAATGGCCTACCTCAAGAAGTGGTGGCTATGAATACAGTGCAGGGCTTCAAACAGGCATGGGATAGGCATACGGGAGCAATACAAATGAGTATGAATAGATAGGCCACTGACAGAGCAAAGGCCGATGGCACATTTATAAGGTAGAAAAAGAAATGAGCATGCTGGATGGGCCTTGTGGTCCTTATCTGCCATCAACTTCTATGTTTCTATGTAATTAAGGAAGGACAGGGACAGACTGGAGAAGTGCAATATGGTGACCAAGATGATTCAGTGCCAACAGGGCAGATCTTAAAAAAATCATCTGAAGGTACCAAACATGCACTCACTGTAGCCCAGGTGAGAGAGGGGTGATATGATAGAGACCTTCATGTTCCTGAAGGGAATAAGCATGGTGAACTGCGGGGAGATTTTTGACTGGAGTACAGAGTCAAGAAACCATGGTCACAAGTGGAAACTGAGGAGGGAAAGATTAAGATGGATATGAGGAAGCTCTATTTTAGGGAAAGGGTGGTGGAGCCATGGAACAGTATACCGGTGGAAGAGGTGGGCATCAAGACTGTAAATGTTTTCAAGCATGGCTGGGACAGAGTGATGGGTTTGGTGATTGCTCAGGTTGTCAGCAGTAGAGAGGGGAGCATGGAGGCTGGGAGGAATAAAACCTCATATGTAGAATAGGCCCCAAGCCTGATAGGGAATTTTGGGCAGACTAGATGGACCTTTGGTCTTTCTATGCCATAATTTCTGTTTCATTGAATATAGCAGGTGTTCCTAATATCAGGATTTCTGGAGATAAGAGCCTCTGAGTGTGTACTGGATATTCTTTAGAAACAGAAGAGTGAACATGTTCATATTTTCTTTCATTAACACATTCAAAGGGGTGTTTCAAATGTGTCTGATACTTTAGAAATGCATCAACAGGATTATAGCTGTGCTTACAAGTTATAAAACAATAACTGCTGAACATCCAAAATGTCCTAACTCTTTTAGATTTATTACCAAGCAAACAGCCAGCAGAAAAAGCTGTTGCTTATATCATGTACTGCACTGTATGGTCAAAAACACTTGTTTCTTGGTTTCCAAGTGGAAGTGGAACATCTACCATCCTAATGCCTGCCTCTTCAACACCAGGCATTACAGTTAGGAATCAAAGCAGTTGGAAAGTACTAATGGTAATCCATAATGGAGAAGTGCTCTTTTTACTTTATCACATGGACTGAAGAAGATACAGTAGCTAAAGGCAACACACAGTAAGCAAGAACAAACTATTATTAAAAGCCAAGATGATTTATTAACAATATCCTTTTGTTCTGAAAATAAACCAGAATGAATACCACAAAGACATGTATGGAGTCCATGCATTCAGATTGAATTAAATATTCAAATGCAGTGTCCCATCAAGAAACAACCTTTAAATGGCAATGATTTTGACCCTTGGCTACTACAGTGACTTTCATGTTGTGCTGAGCTTAGCCCTAGACCTTGGGTGCTGGAGTTGCCTTAAAGTCATACCTGTAAACCATTTGTCACTGAAATGAGGGACAGGGACACTCAACATTAGGGATAATAAGGGACATCTCCTCAGACTTGAAGATTCAAACTCAGAACACTTTAGAAACCACTTCATTTACATTTGCTATGCTTAGTTTTGATTTAGCATGTTTGAATATTATGAATTTCTGCCTTAAATCTGAATTTGCCGCACATTGTCTATGTAGGCAGTACTTTTTCCATGAGGGATGAGTAAGGGAAAATAGCAATTTTGAGGGGTAAAATAAGGGATGTCCCTCTCAATCAGGGACAGTTGAAAGGAGTCTTTTAAGTAAAGCTGTGTTTGACCATTAGATTCCAGTTACGTATGCTGGATTATAAAGTGTTAAAATTACTTTTAGATTTGCATGTGTGGAAGTCAGGAAAATCATAAATGTGGAAGAGAAAGCATGTGCACATACTTTAGGTATCGTAAATATCTGCAGTGTTTCTAGGGATCAAGCATGCCATCATCTAAAAGCAAGTTATTGTTATCTTTGGCATACTCTATAAACCAAATGAAATTTAAATATGTAGAACAAACACTATAGCGATAGTTTGAGAATCTGATTGCAGCTGTCAAGTATTGGCAGGCTTGGCAGTGATTGTATTTCTGCCATCCCTTTGCAGATGTCTGTAGAAGTTGAGATGATTATAAATGTGCATGTTCAAGTTCATCTTTACTATAACCAGCAAATTGTCATTTTAGAAGGATTAAGTAAGTTTTATTTACTAAGCAAATGAGGATCAAGTAGTCACTATGCAGCAGGGTTATACAGCATCATCCTAGCCCCTATGTAACAAAGTAATAACAAATAAAATGAAAGTTTACACACACACCCCCAAGGGGTTAGACGCTCCGTAAACCCCAAGGGTGAGGCTTGAGGGGTTTGTGAAAGCATCTAACCCTGAGTGTGTGTGCAAACTTCAAATTTAAACACCACCCCATATTTTATTTTATATAATTGCTGGGTTTCCCTTTTTTGCCTCAGCAATTCTACGAAATAAAAAGAAGTTGCTGTGCGGTCGCGGTCTGGTTAGTTTATAGTGAGTGGTCCACTTTTGCCTTTCTTTATTTAAAAGTTGTTGTTTTTTATTTTGTGGGCAGCCAAAAATAAATTTTTTTAAGTCATCGTGGTACATTTTGTTTTGTTTTTTAATTACATATCGCCGAGTCTGAGTGGTGGTTCAGTCTTTATTAGCGGTTCAGTGAGAAGGCAAGCGGAGAACGGTCAGGAAGCAAGGAACTGCTGCGAGTGCATATGCAGAGTGAGGAAAACCATGCATGTGTTTGCAGTAATAAACACTCCTTTATTATGGCAAATTACACCAAAGTTTCCCCTATGGGAAAAAGGGAATGCCAGTAATTATATTTAGGTTATTGTCAGACTTTCGAAAACAAAAACTATCAGCATAATAAACAACTTGAAATCTATGCATTTTAGCTACAATTGTTGCCCTAAAACAAGCTAGGTACAGTACTCACCATCAAAAACAATTGAAGCTACTACTAGAGAAAATACTTATTAAAGCTGGAAATGTCAGAGGGCAGTGGAAGCACAGCATACGTACATTATTTAATTGCTTGGAACACTAACTTCTTTACAGTAATTGCAATGAGTCTGTTCTTGTTGGTGGATACCAAACTTGTTTTTGTTTTTGTGACTGATTAAAGAAGCAGCATAACAACATTTTTAAGCTATTTTCAGCTAGAGTTATTATACTAGCATATCTGTAAAGTCTACTTTTCTAGGTACTTCCTAAACTGCTCAACATGAGTTTCATTGTATTGTCTCAGTCCTAACTGTAACTAAATCTGCAATAATTTTTCTAAGCCAAATGTGGTGGCCATCTTTTCTTGTGAAAAAAAAAAACTTAGTTAAACATTAATAAAATACTCGCATTTTGGTGAAACTAGAGAAGGTTGCCGCAAAATACAAATGAAAAATTCCAGAAATCTTTCATGATGAAAAAGAGGAAGGGTAAAATTTTGTGCCTGATTTTGTTACAGTGTGGCTGTAAGCTTAATAACATGATGCATCATGAATTGATGGTGGGTTGTACATTTGTTTTGAGCACAGTTGTTGCATTTTAGTTAACTGCAGGGAATGTTGACTATAAAAATGGATGATGAAGACAGAAGATTCGTACATGCAAGATAATGAACAGAGAAATATTTTGCCAGTAAAAGCAATTCAAGTGAAAAGAAATGATGCAGTTTTAAAATGGAACTATGATAGATTTCTAACTTCTGGCAAAGAGGGATAAAGGAGAATGCCTGTAGATGGAAATGAAAATTGGCCATGTGTCTGATTTTCTTGATAATTGTGTAATCTTGTACATAGTGATTTGATGCAGTACCAACTGAAATAATTTTCTTTGCTTTCAGAATTGAGATCATTCGTTCAAAATCTTCTCATGAATTACATAGAGAATTAAAAACATACAGTAGACAATGTAGCAATAAAAGACTTCTGGTCCATCCATTCTGCTCGGTTTTACCCTCTTCTAGCATGTGACCTATTGTCTAGATGATGATTCCCCCCCTCCACTTTTCCCCATTCACTTCCTGCCTTACTGCTGCTCCCCCAAGGAAAACGGTCACCCTTTACACTGTTCGAGCTATGCTTGAACTCACTAAGGGTGTTTGCACCCATTACCACTGCCAGTAGGCTGTTCTATGACTCAGCTACACTATTCATAAAGTAAAACATTCTCACATCTGTCCTGAAACCCCTTCCCCACCAGCTTACACTCATGTCTCCATGTTTTTGACCTTCCACTCCTGCTAAATAGTTCCTCACAGTTTACCTTGCTTATTACTTTCAGGAACTTGAAGGTGGTGATTATGATGCCCTTCTCCCTTTTGGCCTCAAGGAAGAATGTGTTCAGTGCCATGAGCCTATCTTAATAAAATCTAGCCTGTAGGCCCTGAGTCATTTTGGTTGCTCTATGCTGCACTGTCTCCATTTCTGTTTTGCCATGGGTTTGGACTCCAGAACTTGGCACAGTATTCTAGAGGGGGTCTCACTAGGTATGTATAGAGACATAGTAGTACCTCTTTACTCCTGCTATTGAAGCCTCTTCCAATACACCACAACATTCTGGTTGCCTCACTGAATGCATTTTTACATTGCCTAGTTTATTTTAGGGAGTCACTTATGATGACCCCAGGTCCCTTTCTTCTGAAGCTGAGGCCAGCTTAAACCCTCCCATCCAACTTTCACTTCTGTGGTTCTTGTTCCTTATGTGCATCACTTTGCACTTTTTGGCACTGAATTTCAACAGCTAGACCCTGAAACACCTGTCTAACTTCTGAAGGTCCCTCAGCAACCCCTTTATACCCTCCTCATTGGTCTTCCTTACCACAGAACTTAGTGTCATCTGCTGAGAGACACATCTTGTTCTGTATTCCTTCTCCTTCATTGCTGATTAATATATTGAAAGGGACTGGTCTCAGGATTGACCCATGCAGCACCCAACTCATGATATCTCTTTCCTCCTATTTGACCCCATGTATCATCATTGTCTGCTGTCTCACCCTAACCAACTTCCCACCCATCTAACTAGGCCTTTCACTAACCCCAAATCCTCTAATTTCATCAACAACCTTCTGTATGGCATGGAGTCAAATGCCTTGCTAAAGTCAAAATAGAGTGGATTCACTGCTTGTCCCTTATCCACCACCCTTGTTACCCAGTCAAAGAATAAAAGCTCCACTGGATGATAACAATAATTGGTTTACTCCTTAATAGTGGAAATAAATATACAGGCAGTGTAGTGCAATGGTCAGAGTATAGGCTTAGGAACCAGGAGTGATTAATTTTAATGATGTGTATTCACAGTGGCACTAGCCAGGATACAATGCAGTGACTTGCAGTGTGCTGGTATTCATATATTTATACTGTAAATTTTAGGAAAGAAAGCAGGCCATAAGCCTATTTTATCTGCCCCACCCCACACACACAGACTACTCAGGGGGAGTAATTTACATAGTCACCTTGGTTAATGTACAGAATGCTGAGGTATGCTGCAGAAAACAATGTAATTCAGTGGCAAGTAAGCCCTTTCTTTATGAATTTATTTTTTTATACTTCATTTTTATTCAGAGAGAAAATATTTTAATAACTGATACAACAAAAAACACAGACTCCATCTTGAAAAAGAAAAAAAGAGATATCGAAAAGTATAAAATACATTTTTGGGGGAAATAAAAAGAAGTCCTATCATTATTCCCATATTAATGCTAAGAGCATCTGTAAGTATGCCTTTTTATTATCTCTATTTCCCATACTCCAAGCTATAACTTCCCTTTAAAAAGGATTATCAAAAGAAATATCTATGTGGCAATAAGAAAAAATCACTAATAATGGGGCAAGTTGAAAACAAAGTAAATCACTCAGCTAATCAGTCACAAAAAAAAAACGAAAAGAAAAAAGTTCATGTTGACACTGGAATATACTGCGTGTTGTCCACCAAATCTTCCTCTTCAGAAAGCTCAGAATCCATTTCAGGGGGAAGAGCAACATTCTTATCATAGCTACATCAACATCTTTGAAATAGTAGTCTTTATTCTGAAATTAAACTTTTAACCTCGCAGGGACTTGTAACACTGCAGTAACCCCTGATTGATGAAATTCAGATCTCAGATTAAAAAAATGCTTCCTTCTCCTCTGTGTTGTCAAACAAAAATCTGGATATAAATGAATTTTTTGACCTTCATAAATAAAACCTTTCTTTGATCTGGCAGCACGTAACATCTTATTTCTTTGTTCTATAGATGAAAAAGTGCAGATGACATATCTTGGTAAAGTGTCCATTGCGTTGCTAGACTTTGATTGCGGTCTAAATACAGACTCCATTATCACCTGTTGGTTGGAAGAAAAAGTCATAGTCAGAATTGTTTCCACCTCCAATTTCAATTCTGGAGAAGGAATAAGTGTTGTGAGCCCAATCAGCCTCAAGTTCTTCAATAACAAGGTATTCTCCATTTTTTCCAGCTTTGACATACTGTTTATTTGTTCATGAAGTGAGGCTTTTATAGCTCCCTCCACTGTTAGAACCCTTGCAGCCAATTGTTCTGTCGTTTTTTCTACCATCTCCACTCGTTCTTCAATCTTACTCATTTTCTCTTCTGTATTTCCACAACGATATGATATTTCATTGAGCGATGAATGAACTTTGCTGAAAGATTCCCTCATATCCCCTTGTATCTCCACTAAAAAAGCTTGCAATGAAGCCAAAGTCGGCTTCTGTGGATTCTTTGCCTTTGCGCCCTCTGGATGCAAAATAACCAGAGAGGACGTCTCCCCAATTGGGAGCTGCACACTTGCTGCCCCCCAAGGTAGAGTGACCTTGCTGGTATTCATTCTGGGAGAGATTAATTTATCCATAATTTTACAAGCTTCACTGCCTCCTTCAACTTCAAAGCCTCGAATGTAAGTTCATACAGTTCACGAAGAAGCTAATAAGCCGAAAGTTTTTATTGAAGCAGGTTTCAGCTTTGACTGTAGCGAAGCAAATGAGAAACATGAGCATTCATCTAGCTCTCTCTAGTGCGTTATTTGCTGCAAGGTACTGTATTGCATAGTGGTTGGCACTGCTGTATGTAGCTCTCTTTTTATACTGTATGTGGAGTTCTACAATATATTTTGAAGGACACCACTGATACTGAGACCCAGATGAATGGGTTTGTCACCATCCTGTAATATATATTTTTTAAATAAAACTCATTTTTAAAAAAGGAGACCCAAGTTAAAAGCCAACTAGACACATTCTGTGTGTCCTTGAGCAAGCTATTGGCTTTCTATTCTTCAGTCCTCCTACAGTTCCTGAAAATTGGGTAAAAGTAGAACACCATTAAAAGTCAGATGTTGCATGTAGGCTGAGCTGTATTTGAAAAATAAACCATAAAACACTATCATTTAAATATAAAAAAAGATCATGATCATTAGATTTCATGACATTTTCAGTTTCAGTTTACTCAAGCATCAGTTTTTTCAATCCACGTACAAAGCAGGTGTACCAACAGATCTCATCTATTGAGTACAGCCCCAGACCTGTAGCTTAAGTCATGCATGGCTCAGCATACTGTACACGAAGCTGGTAAACCATCATATATGGCCCCATACCTGCTGCTTGCTTTATGTATGGTTCTGCAGGCCATACACAAAGCAAAGCAGAGCTCCACACCTGTAGCTTGCTTTAAGCATGGCCCTGCTGGTAACACAAAAAGCAAGTTTTTATAGGATTGTTGAAGTTCCTGGATGCAGTAGTCTTTTAACCTTTTATTGGATTGAGATATGGCTTGTACAGAGATGGTATCCATCAGGCGAAATAGCAATCTGAGCAGAAGAAATTGAATTTATGCTAAAGTTACATTGTTTTTAACGAATTTATAACAAGATAGTGAGAAGTACTGCTACTACTACTGTTAAGTAATGCTGTGCAGATATTTCAAACTCTGGCAGAATGAAATTTCATGGAATTTTTTTTACATTCCACTGAAATTCTGCTGAATTTCACTGGAAATGGAATGGCAGAATTCTGTGGCAGAAAAATATGAAATGAGATTTTCTACAACATTTACATGAAATTTTATGCATCTCAATATTTTCTGCTGATATAGTTGCAGAACCATTTTCCACAGAAAAAATGCTGGTCTGCAAAATATTATTCTGTGGATCTCAATATTTTCTGAGGAAATGGTTGTGGAATGATTTTCCACAGAAAAAATGCTGTTACACAGAATATTATTCTGTGGATCACAGCAGGTGGAATTCTACAGAAGTATCTGAATTTCCAGTGGAAATTCCACCAGCAGAATGGCCTTTCTGCACTAATTTCAGCAGCAGACTTCTACATTCCACACTGCACTACCTGTAAGTCAAGTTCTTTGTAATATTTGGCAGGCATAGCCTTGTTGTTTTTTTTTTTTTGTTGTTGTTTGTTTTTATTCATATGTACTGCTGGACCTGGAGCTTTGATGTTTTGCAAGAGTCTTAGGGTCTTTGTATGTGCTAAGTCTCACTTGAAGTGGCTAACTTTTGTTGTTTAGATTTTCACTTCCCATAGAGCTTGCCAATCATCCTAACTTCCCATAATGATTACTTTGCCAAATAAGTGCCACTATGCATAGTTTATTCTTTATAACTGCTTTATGTTAAAAAGATACCTCCATCCATGTGCAGTATATAACCACTCCTTCTTATACCACCAGTTAAACTATATTTATGTTAACTCCACTCTCGTGGCACTCTCGTGGCACTCACCTGGCTCCTTCCCTAGGTTCCTAGCAAAGTTCCATAGTAAGCAACTGTCTGTAATATTAAAAAAATCCTTCCACTAACTCTTAATTTAGTTTATAGTATTCAGAAAACCTTTGAGCTAAATTAGCCCTTTTTCAAAGGTGCCCATGTCATATACAATCAGACAGGAGAAGCAGTACAAACCATACAATAAAACAATATCATTTATAATTACAAGCCAATCTATTTACAAACAAATGTATTACAAATAGAATAGTAGATAGGTGAGTGTCTATTACAATGAAGTAATACCATTGAGAAGTTCTGGGGACAAAGGAACTTTGAGAGTGAAGTTCAAGAGTGTCCTTTTTCCCCAGAACCTCGAGATGGTATTACTCTCGAGTGATAGACACTCACCTATTTGTTAATTTTTGTAATATATGGATCTGATTTTGGTTTGCAGCTCTTTGTGTTTGGGGTGCTGTTAAGCCAGCCAGCTGGCTGCCACACTGAGAAGTCACTCAGTCACACACCCACTGTCCACCTCCCTCAGCAATCTCTCTTATCTTGTGCTATAAGGATTGCTGGATGAAAGCACAAGTCCAGGGGACCTCATACTAGCCCATAATAAGGCAGCGGTAGATACCCTGGATTTTATTACTCCTGTTCATGTTCAAGCACTTACTCCTTGCCCAAGGTCCCCTTGGTATGATGGGTCCTTGAAGGAGTTGAAGCGAGTTGGTAAAAGGCTGGAGAGAGCATGGTGGAAGTCCAGCCTGGATGCTGACAGGCTTAGATTGATAGAACATTATAAGGGCTATCAATCAAAAATCACCCATAAGAAGGCAGAGTTCCTGTCCAGGGAGATTTCTGCTGTGCAGAATTGACTGGTTCAACTTTTCTGAACTGTTGACAGATTGTGCAATCCAATCTGTCTCCAGTCCAGAAGAGCTTTTTCACAAATTAAGTGCGATGAGCTAGCTCGGATCTTCACAGATAAGGTTGCCAGCATCAGGTCCAGAATCAGCCCAGCTCTCTTTATAAGGGGTTGCAGAGGTTGATGGGAGGTGGTGAGGACCCAGTCTGTCTGGACGGATTTCAGCAAACTGGAATTTATGGACATTGTGAAGATTGTCCAGACTCTGTGCCCAACCTGTTGTAGTTTGGATCCAGGCCCTACCACCCTTTTAGTGGGGTGTGTAGATGTTATCTGCCTGATCCTAGCTGAAATTATATGGAGATCCTTGTAGAGGGGAGTCTTTCCAGACCCCCTAAAGAAGGCGGTCATTTGAACACTCCTTAAAAAACCCTCCTTGGACCCCGATGATCTAGCTAACTACTGACCTGTCTCTAACTTTCCCTTTGTGGGGAAGGTTATTGAGAAGGTAATTGCGTTGCAACTGGATGATCACCTTGTAACCCACAATGTCTATGAAGCTCTTCAGTCTGGTTTCAGGAAGAGGCATAGCATGGAGACTGCCCTTGTTCGGCTACTAAATGATCTCATAATGGTGAGAGATCGAAAGACTCGTACCATTCTGGTCCTTTTTGATCTCTCAGCAGACTTTGACACTGTGGACCATGGGGTACTTTTGGAGACCCATGGTTTCTCTGTGGACTGTCAGGTACAGTCCTCGAATGGTTTTGATTGTTCCTCATAGGCAGGGTTCAGAGGGTGGTCACTGGAATTTATTCCTCTGACACACTCTCCTTGTCCTGTGGGGTGGTGCAGGGCTCCATATTGATGCCCATGTTGTTCACAGTGTATATGCTGTCACTGGGAGATATCATCAAGCAACACGGCTTGAGTTTTCACTGCTATGCAGATGACACTCAGCGGTATATGTCCTTTGTGTCTGAACAGGTTGATGTGGTCTCTGTGCTAAATAATTGCCTCTCCGAGATCAAAGAGTGGATGAGCTCCAGTTGGCTGAGACTGAATCTGGATAAGACTGAGGTGTTGGTTGTGGACCTGGGTCACCCGGGATGGGTTTAGGGGCTGGGCATGTGTTGGGCCTGTGGATTGATGGTGTCCAGCTCACTACCTCAGATCAGGTACTGAACCTGGGCATTATCTTTGATGATGGCTTGACCATGAAATCTCAGGTGTCAGCTGTGGTTAAATCCTCATTTTACCATCTGAGGAATATCACCTGGGTGAAACACCTGGTTCCGCTGGGTGACCATCCAACACTGGTCCATGCCTTCATTACTACCCATCTTGACTACCACAATGCCCTCTACCTAAGGCTGTCTGGGGTTGATATCCACCACTTGTAGCTGGTGCAGAACACTGCAGCCAGACTGTTGACTGGTACCTCTAGGTCCAGTCACATAACGCCTGTGCTGTGCAGACTGCACTGACTGCAGGCCCAGTGGTGGATCACCTATAAGGTAGGCTTGTTTACCTTTAAAGCCCTACATGAACAGGGACCTGACTACCTGAAAGATCTCCTGACTCCCTACTCCCCCATTCACCCCCTCAGATCTGCCAATGAGGGATTACTAGAGATTCCCAGGGCTCGTCTTAAAACATCTGGAGCTTGTGCTTTTTCATTTGCAGCACCAACCCTGTGGAATTCTCTACCTCATCAGTTAAGAGAATGCCTGACCATCAGTAGTTTTAAATCTTTGTTAAAAACTTATTTATTTTCACTGGCTTTCCCAGACTGATTTTAAATTTATATTGCTGTTTGCTTGCACATTTATGGTTTATACTTTGTACAGTGCCTTGATATTGAAAGGTGCTATATAAATAAAGATGTGCTTGCTTGCTCATTTAAGAGTGCCTCTGGTGAGTTTTGTTTGGTAGACAGTCGTACCTGTTAGTTGTTTTCATTCCTCAGTGTACTCAGGATCAATCAGAAAATTCTGAATTCTGTGGAATTTGAAGAAAGAGAAAAAAGCATCGGCAGAAGAGCGAAGGCTGAGACAATTTTCTTTCAGTAAGCGAGAGATGACCGACATGTTTTTAGAAGTGTTTTACCCACCTACAGAGAAACTGGCAAATCAGAAGCCATGGTTTCAGGAACATCATGACGCATATCTAGGATGTTACCTTGGGGATGTCAGGAACAAGCCTACAGTGTTGGAGGGTCTTGAGGTTACGATCTTCAGGTTTTGTGATAAGACTATTGTTCAGAGCTCAAACAATAGTATTATGAGCTCTGAATGACAGTAATATCACTCGTCAATGGTACTATTATCACATTGGCTCCAGTGCATTACCGGGAATGTGTTGTATGCTTTGTGATGGTATTATTTTAAAGATCCATGTATTGCATGATATTTAAAAGCATTTAAAGTATTTAAACTAGAGATCTCAAGTTGAAGCAAATTCCAGACCTTTGCTGCTTTAAAAGAGAAAGGCCTTTGTCCCAAGTTTGTTCTCCCATAGGGTGCCCGGAGTCTTTCACTTGCAATGTTCTTGTAACAAATCAATTTGAGACATGATTAAAGAGTATTTGAACCCCAGCAGGGGTATGGCTCGAAAGTGACTTCTTACTTATAATATCAAGATTATATAGACGAAAAATGTATGGTCTGTGGTTAATAACCATGTTGTAAACACTTTGAGAGGTTGCTATGGCATCACTGTAAACCTCAAGAGCACAGCTATAGTGGTTTTCAGATGTCATGGCAACCTCGAGAAGTGTTTTCAGCACAGTTGTTAACCAAGGACCATACATTATATTTTATAGTGTATGGGTTACCAAGATTGTGTAATCATGGATTGAATTACTTTCCTTTGCTTTACTGAATTACTTTATGGAACGTTGATTGTTGTGAGCATTCTATTTTGTTATACCATTGATATGATATACTCAAGAACGATTAACAACAGAGTGAAGTCATACCAATGACATAGCAAGATTGTAATCTGCTTGATTTCAGTTAATGGTAATGGCTCCCCATACATTATAATCAATTCAGAAATGAAGTGGTAGCCATTTTAATGCAGTATATAAGTAACACCTATGACTATCCCTTTTTAGATTTAAAGCAGATCTACAGGCATTGTTCACAGCAACATTAATTTTCTCTAAAATAATATTGCATGCTGACAAATAGACGACTAGTCTATAGTCAACAATGTAAAGAAATCAGTCTATATCTGTCTCTTAATCCAAATTTCCCTTCCAACACCCACCGCAAGCTACCTTAATCCTAATTAACCCTATACACCAACTGGCACCCCACACCCTCCTTTCCCCTTCATCATTCAAAGGGTGTAGCAATAAAACATAGACGATACCTATAAAAAAAGGAACCTGTGCCCTTCTGTCGCTTACAACCAAGGCCTCTCTCATCATCAGTTCATACACACTGAATGAATTTGTGATTATTTGCTGGTAGTAACAGTTGATTGATCAGTGTAGACAGCCAAAAGAGAAACTGGGATTAATTCATTTTTATTGGTTATACTGGAAAAGCATGTTAGCATTGCTGCCCATTTACACAGGCATCCAGTTACATACAACAATCATGCAACATGACATAGGCTAAAACATTTAATTTACAATGAGGATTACTACAATGGTACATCAAATCAGGATAATATAGACTTAAAGGCAAGGCAAGGCAAAGTTTATTTAAAAGACGCCCAATCCCAGAGGCTCTGGGCACCGTACAAAATTTAGAACAAGCATTTAAATATAATAAATATAGACATTACACATAATAAATACAAATCTTACAAAAACCAAGCCATAACTATAAATATACATCTAGACATTAAAAGCTTTAGAGAAGAGAAAAGCTTTAAGCTGGGCCTTAAAAACATCAACTGATGAAGCTTCTCTGACCATAGTTGGTAAGGAGTTCCACAGAACAGGGGCCGCGGCGCTAAATGTTCTATCGCCAGTGGATTTCAGCCTAATTCTGGGAATGGTCAGGAAGCATTCACTAGAGGAGCGAAGAGGGCGCGAGGAAAAGGCAGGTGACAGAAGGTTTAACAGGTAACCAGGGCCCTGCCCATGTAGGGCCTTATAGGTGAGAAGACCCACCTTAAAGAGGACTCTCCACCTGACTGGCAAACCATGATCTAGCCTTGGTGAATTAACAAATACAAGGTGACATTAAGCATTCAGTGAAGTGCAGGTGAGGGAGAAATGTCTCTTGATATCATGTTTGAAGGTGTTTATGGAGGGACAGAGTTTTAGTTCTGGAGGGAGAGAGTTGAAGAGCTTGGGGCCCATAAAGGAGAGTGTTTTCCAGCCTTGAGTGGTTCGGCAGAAAGGAACAGTGAAAGAGAGAGTGGAGGACAGTCTAGTGGTTCTGGTGGTGGTGGCTGTCTGGAAGAGAGAGGTGAGACAATCAGGAAGCAGTCCACAGGAGAGTTTGAAGAAGATAATGGCCATCTTGCAGTGGAGGTGGGCATCAAGGGAGGTCCGAATAGTGAGCTTTTAAAGGTCACAGTGGTGTGTGAGTTTAGGGAGACCAGAGGCAAAGTGGATAGTGTAGTGGTAGGAGCTTCGAAGTCTGGAGAAATTCTTGATGGTGATGCGGGGGAGGGAGACAAGTGAACCATAGTCGAAGACAGGAAGGAAGAGGCTGGAGACTAAGATTGATTTGGATTCCCTGCTAAGGTAATGCTTGGTTCTATGGAGGATACTGAGGCATTGGTGTGCTTTTTTGATTGTGAGGCTAGTGTGAGCATTGAAATTGAGGTGACTATCCAGGAGTATGCCAAGGTACTTGAATTCACTGACTCTTTCAATGGAGTTACCAAGGTTGTCATAGAGGGAGTGGTCAAAGCCAAGGAATTTGCAGGGGATGGAGAAAACCATGAACTTAGTTTTTTTTGAGTTGAGTACAAGATCTTTGGGCATTAACCAGAATTGGAGTTTGTTAATTGGAGCACTGTGTTTTTTGTCCTGGCAGAAAAGGGCTGCATCATCAGCATGGAGAATGAGTTCAGAGGAGGTGCAGATGTCAGGCAGGGAGTTAACAACCAGAGAGAAGAGAAAAGAGCCCAGGATGGACCCTTGTGGGATGAAGAATTTGATGGGGCAGGATTCAGAGAGGACACCGCCAATAATGGTGTGATGGAATCTGCCCGTTAGGTAATCGTTGAACCAGAGGCAGACCTCAGGTGAGAAATGGAAGCTAGCCAGGGTACAGAGGAGGACTTTGTGATCAGTGAGATCAAAGGATTTGGTGAGGTCTACGAATGCTGCACCAGTGAAGAGGCCTTCTTTGTTAGCTTTGGCTATGGAGTGGGTGAACTTGATGAGGGCAGTTTCTGTATTGTGTTGAGCATGGAACCCATGCTGGGCCTTTGTGAGCAGGTTGTATTTGGAGAGGAATTCTGTGGTTTGTCTGTGGACCACTTTCTTGAAACTTTTGGAGAGAGGGGCAAGGAGGGATATGGGACAGTAGTTGGATACTAGATCCTTGGAACCAAATTTGTGAAAAGGTTTACCAATGGTGCACTTCCATGCTTTTGGGAAGGACCCCATGCAGAGGGAGTGGTTGAGAATGTTAGTTAGAAGGATGGCCAGGGAGTCACAGATAAGATGGAGAACTCTGAAATCAATGTTGTTGGTGCCCTTGGATGGTCTTTGATCATTTGTTCTGATTAACTTGACCACTTCACAAGGTGTTAGGTACCTGAAATGGAACTTAGGGTGGGAGACTGGGAGGGGTGCGGGGGTAAACAGGGTAGGAGTGGAGCTGGGCTTATACTGGTCGAGGTCACTGAAGTATTTATTGAAAAGGGAGTCTATTTCATTTGGCTCAGTGGTGGTTGTCCCTTTGGAGGTCAGACAAATATGTTCTTCAGAAATTCCCCTACCAAAAAGGTTGTTAAGAATGTTCTAGGTCCTCCAAGGGTTCCCCTGGGCAGCAAGCTGTTTTTCCAGGATGAAGGAGGATTTAGCAGATCTTGTGGAAGATTTGCACCTGTTCCTGAGGGGTTTGATGCCTTGGAGGAGGAGCTGGGGGGGTTGTGTTTTCTGTACAACTTCCAGGCTCACTCCCTATCCCTCACTAGTCTGCGAAGCTTGGTGGTAACCTATTCTGGGCTAAAACCCTTAAGCCAGATTTTTTTAAGTGGGATGAAATGGTTGCAGAGGGCAAGGAACCTATTGCTAAAGGCTTCAAATGCTTTGCAGATGTCAGAAATGTTTTCAGTGAAGGACCAGTCTTGGACTAGGGCACTTTGGAAATCTCAGAGTATACAGCTTCTTCAATTGCCTGGTTTGGATGAATTTGTGTGGGTGGGTGGGTGGGGGGTGTTTTGTGGACCATTGACAGAAAAGAGCACAGTGGTCACTGATTGAGTCAGGAAAAACTCCAGAGGTGGTGACATGGGAGGGGTGTGAGACCAGGACCCAATCAATGAGGGACTGAGATCCAGTTTCGTAGTTGGTTCTGGTAGGTTCAGTGATGAGCTGGTGTAGGCCAAGGCCAAGTATGGATTCCTTGGTGGAGTCACAGTGAAAGGACAGCCAGTTTAGGTTGAAATCCCAAGGATGCTCCAATCCCTCCCTTGGGGGAGGGAGGTCTTGATATTGAGGAAGTGGTCGAGATCACAGGGTGAGAAGGAGGGTGGCAGGTACACCATGCTGACTGTGACCATTTTATCTGCTCCAAGTAGGAGGTCAATCGAGATGGTCTCAAAGGAAGAGGTGGGAAGTGGGGGGTGGAATTTTGTGGCAAGGGGTGATTGTGCAGCCAGATGAGGCAGCCTCCCACGTTCCCACCCTGATTTTCTAAACATAGTAACCTTCAAAGAGGATTTCATTGGGGGGGAGATGTCCTCCTTCAGCCAGGTTTTGGTGAGGGCAATGATATAAAAAGTGTTGGCCATCACCCAGGACTCAATTAAGGTTTCTTTTGCCAAAAAGCTTTGCACTTAAGGTGAGCGAAAGTGAACTGTTTAGTGGGCTTAGGGGAGGAATCTGTAGAGGGTGTGGGGTTGGGGTTGGGATGAACAGAGCCTGAGATAAGGAGTAGTAGTAGTAGGAGGAGCATTAAGTACCTGCAGTTTGCTAGTGAAGACAGCTTGGTGGAGTATAGCCTGGTGTAGTAGTGGGTGAAAAAGATATGGCTGTGGTAGGAAGGAGAGAACTCATGGAACAGGCAAAGGCTGATGAAGGGGGTCACGTGGGGAGTGGCAGAGATGGATTTGGATGTATAAGTGGGGGGTGGGGGGAAGGGAGGTGGCAAGGAGGTGTGGGACGAGGGGAGAGTGAGAGAAATGAAGGAGGGTGTGAGAAGGGTTGGGGCAAAACTGATAGGAAGGTGGATGGGAGGGAGGAGGGACAGGGTGAAGGGAGTTGAGCAGAGAGGGGCAGAGGGGAAGAACAAAGAGTGAGAGTAAGTAGGGGAGGTGGAACCAGTTAGAGCTCTCCATGCTGGTGGCCAGAAAGAGGGAAGGTGACAGGACAGTAATGAGTGAGGGAATAGGGAAGTAGGGTACAAAACTGAGTGTGGTAGAAGAAACTATGCCAGGGGAAAGGCAGTGGTAAGGCACTGGTAGTTGGAGGCTGTTGGAAAGAGTGTGTGATTAAGATAGAGCAGTAAGCAGTATTTGTCAAATCTGAGCATGAGTGAGGACCGCTCCTTTAAGAAGTTGCAGGAGAGGACAGCCCCTTTAGAAAGCTGCTGTAATTGACTAGAATGAGGCCTCAGGGAGCAAGGATCAGTGGTGAAGTGTATTTAACAAAGGAGGGAAGTGGGGGTGGGCTGAAAACCTGTCCAGAGAGTAGTAGAGCAAGGCAGTGGCCAAGCTGTGATTTGAAAAAGGCACATTGAGCGCTTGCTTTCTCAATGGGGATCTGCAGTGTCCAATTGGGACGCAGCCGCAGTCCCCAGGAGCAAGTCAAATTACGGGGATTGAACCCTGGCAGCTCCAGGCTAGGAGCTGACCAATTGTACTTGCTTTCCTTTGTTGGGGAGGTGGGCTGGATGCAGAGGTGAGGTCACCAGCAGGGATCAGCGCCAGGGCTGCTCAGCTGAAGTGGAGAGCCTGAGTTGAGCTTTTGGCTAAAAAAAAAGCAGAAAAAGGTGGGCCATCATTTAAAAAACAATAAAGACAAAGCTCAGGTAAATTGGTGAGTGGGCCCTGGGCAATTTAGTGCTTAGGGCAGAAGTAAGTGCAAATAGTGGGCATTTAGAGAAAGAAAGGATTGCTGCAGAGAGGTCTGTTCAAATGTGTCAGGTAGGAATTTAGCAAAACAAAAGACCAGTTCAGGTTATGGATGGGGGAGGAGGAAGGGGTCCAGGAGCAGGGGTAGAGAAGATGGCCAAAGGTGCCAGGCAATATTTAAAAAATATGCTAGTTGGGGGAGGGGTGTAGGGAGAGGGAAGCTGGGGTCCAGGAGTTGGCAGAGAAACAGTGTGAGGAACAGAGAAAAAGAAATGCAGAAGAGAAAAGAACAAGTGGAAGATGGGAACAGAAAAGGCAGTCCGAAGAGAAATTAGGGCAGCTGTAATGGGAACAAAGTGTGGCAGAAAGACAGCAGGCAGTAGGCAGTTGTTCAAGCTATCATATAATATTTGGCAATAAGTTCAGCAGTACAAAATTCAATAGTATAAGTAGTTAGCTGTATAGAAGTCAGGCAATCAGTTAAGGTTAGGTACAACTCTGCTATACTCTAGAAGGCAAATCCTACATATACAGTGCAGTAGTTTACAGGTAAAATGTTTAAGCAGTACAAAAATTCAGCAGTACAAGCCGTAAGCTATATAGAAGTCAGGATTAGCTAGTACAGCAGGTTAAACAGCAGAAAATTCCAAGAAGAAAAAAATAATTTCCACAGCAGCAGTAAATTTGCCGAAAACCTGTCCAGAGAGTAGTAGAGCAAGGCAGTGTCCGAGCTGGGATTTGAAACAGGCACATTGAGCACTTGCTTTCTCAATGGAGATTTGCAGGATCCAACCTGGAAGCAGCCACAGTTCCCAGGAGCCAGTCAAATTACGGGGATTGAAGCATGGCAGCTTCGGGCGAGGAGCTGACCAATCATACCTACTTTCCTTGGTCAGGGAGGCGGGCTGGATGCAGAAGTGCGGCAGCTGGCAGGGATCAGTGCCGGGGCAGCTCAGCTGAAATGGAGAGCCCAATTTTGGCTTGTGGCTGCTTTCCTTGGTAGGGACATGGGCTGGGTGCAAAGGTGCGGCCACCAGCTGGAATCAGTGCCGGGGCCACTCGGCTAATGGGGAGAGCCCAATTTGGGCTTGTGGCTGCTTTTCCTGGTTGGGTAGGTGGGCTGGAAGCAGAGGTGTGGCTGACAGCAGGGATCAGCACTGGGGCTGCTCAGCTGAAATGGAGAGCCTGGTTTGGGCTTGTGGCTGCTTTCCTTGGTCAGGGAGGTGGGCTGGATGCAGAGGTGTGGCTGCCGGCAGGTATCAGCACCAGGGCAGCTTGGCTGAACTGGAGAGACCAATTTGGGCTTGTGGTTCATTTGCTTTGTCTGGGAGGTGGGCTAGATGCAGAAGTGTGGCTGCTGGCAGGGATCAGCGCCGGGGCTGCTTGGCTGAATTTTATAGCCTGATTTGGGCTTGTGGCTGCTTTCCTTGGTCGGGGAGGTGGGCTGGATGCAGAGGTGCTGCCCACCGGCAGGGATCAGTGCCGGGGCTGCTTGACTGAAGAGGAGAGCCCGACTTGGGCTTGTGGCTGCTTTTCTTGATCGGTGAGGTGGACTAGATGCAGAGGTGCAGCCGCTGGAGGGATCAGTGCTGGGGCCACTTGGCTGAAGTCAGCTCAGCTCGGCTAGGATTATTTAGAGTTAGGTGAAGTTTTTTTCTTCGTTTTTTTTGTTAATATGACAGACAGTTATTTACTACGTAACTGTTCTGGCAAACTGGGTGGAGTTGGGAGGTAGGTGATATGAGGGATGGGTTGTAAAATAAATTTTAGCTGGTGGTGTGGGATGGGTGGTTATATGTTGCGCATAGTGGATAGATAGATAGACAGACAGACAGATATAACAAACGCTGTTTATACAGTATGTCAAATAACTAAAAATAAACTCTAGAAAGTGTACATAAAACAGCATAAATTTTTAAGCTGAAGTCCAGAACATCCATACAGTAAATATTAGCGATGTGTGAAGCTGGCAACCTTTGCTCCACAAAAGAATTTGCAATGTTTGCCACATTTATGAAGTGCTGACTTTGTGAAGTTATGCAAATTCAGTGGTGAAGTTGCATCTTCACTTTAACTTTGCCTGACTGCACCTAAAAAAGTTCAATTTTCCCCAGAAATTCACTGCGAAGTGGCAAAGTGGGCAATTTGCAAAGTTATTCATGGAAGTGAATTCCACAACTTAGCCAGAACTTCGTCAGTGAAGAAACACTTTGCAACATCTCTAGTAATTATATAAAGAAGCCATTTCACATATATAGTCATAGGCATAACACACCTGCTCTGAGAAGAGTGATGTTCCATATTTTGATAGCAACATATTGTATACATTAGCCAAATGACAACTTCAGTAGTACCCATTCATACCATATTGGGGTGCTAATGCCTGTTTTCAGCTGGCAATTAATTTTGCAATATGCACAACAAATGCATAGACTCTAAGATGCAGCTTATACTTTTATGTCAAAATGACCCTGCACCCACATAGAAGTACTTAAGAGAGCTGCCACATCACAAAGTGTGCCATGATGCGCCTGGGGCACAAGAATCTGTGAGCAGGATACATGCTAGATGGGGAGGACATAAGGGTTATGGAACAGGAGAAGGATTTAGGGATAATAGTGTCTAGTAACCTCAAGGTGGGAAACCAATGCAGCAGGATAGGGGGAAAAGTAAATGGGATACTATCATGTCTTGGCAGGGGCATCACTAGCAGATGGAGGAAGGTACTGATGCTCCTCTACAAAGCCAAGGTGAGACCACACCTCAAATATGGAGTCCAATTCTGGAGGCCACATCTGCATAAGGACATAGACAAGATTGAGGGAGTACAGAGAAGGACAACTAAGATGGTGCAGGATATGCAGGGTAAACTGTATGAACAGAGATGTAGGGAATTGGGGCAGTACTTCTTGGAAACTAGAAGGGAAAGAGGGGACTTGATAGAACCTTTCAAATATGTCAAGGGTATCAACAGGGTGAAGGCAGGGAGCCTACTTCAAAGGAAGGAAGGTGCAGTAACTGGGGGGCACAGTTTGAGATTGCAGGGGGGCAGATTCAGAGGCAATGTGAGAAGACAGTTCTTTACAGAGAGGGTGGTGGAGGCATGGAACAAGTTTCTGGAGGATGTAGTGGGGGCCAAAATAGTGTTGAAGTTCAAGATTGCTTGAGACAGACACGAGGGGCTGTATGGAAGTGGAAAAGGGATTACCAGAGGGGGTGGCATAACTAAAGGGGTGGAAGAGGGCAGACTGCATGGGCCTAAGGGTTATTTTCTGCTGTCAAGATTCTATGATTCTATGAGAACTCAACTGTTCTATGTCTCTGCTCTTTCTCAGCTCACCTTCTTGTCTGGCCATATATCCAACTTGTAACCTAATACCACCAAACCTTGTTGGCCTATGGTCCCCATTTGTTGAAAAACCTTAAGCCAGACATTAGATAATGCCCTAACAACTTGGACCAAATATTCAAAAGATTAGTGTGGATGTAAACTTTGCACTGCGTTGCTGTTAGCACCTGCACTGGGAAAACAACTTGCTATATTCAGAGGCATTGTGCTGGCACTATGCTGTCTGAATATAGGGTGAACATGGGACGAAGCAAACATGTGTAGCATGAGCAGCACAGAACAGTGGTGCAGCTCTGCACAAAGAACTCAGGACAGTGTGGCCCACAAAAGCCATGCACCAAGGTGCAGCCCTGTTCTGGGCAGTGTGTGAAAACCTGCACAATAAGGGTGGCTGTGGGTGGACAGAGAGGGTACCAAGTATACACACGCAACATAGCTGCATCAAAAACAAAAATAAAGTTTATTAAAGGAAAGCAGTCCCTTGCAGGGGCTCCCGCATCGGCAAATCTTATCCTCTGGTTTAGCTTTTCAGAGAAAAGCACCTTTTTTCTTGCACCGCAAAGCACTTTCATTTAATAACGAAATGTCTGCTACACGGAAGTATGGCAGATGCTGGGGTGATCCATTAACTGTTAAGGTGCAGCACCACATCGTGTGCTTCAATTCATTTGTATTGAAGTGCATGGTGCAGCGCCGCACCTTTACAGTTAATGGGGTGCCCCAGCATCCGCCATATTTCCGGGTAGTGGACTTTTTGTAATTAAATTAAACTACTTTGCGGTGCAAGAAAAAAGGCACTCTTCTCTGAAAAGCTAAACCTGAGGGTAAGGTTTGCAGGGGCAGGAGCCCCGGCAAATGACTGTTTTCCTTTTATAAGAAATGGCAACAGGCCAGATAAAGAAAGGGTAATGGGGAGAGTAAACAGGAGTAGGATAGAAACATGGTGTAGGGTGAGTCCAGACAGGAGCATCAATAAAGTGGCTGTGCTCCTGTCAGCCTCATGGCACTGGTGGGGGTGGTGTGGTGCAGGAGGCACTGCTAAGTCCAGGTACCGGGCCACTTTCTCCACTGCCTGGACTGCCTCACTAATTTCTTCTTGTCTATGTACAGTAGTTGAGGTGCAGCTGCCTCAACAGCCATCTGAGGAGGTCACTCTGACCCTCAAATGTCTCTGGCTGCTAGCGTTGGTCAGAGTTCCACAGTACACCTAATGCATGGACAAAAAGAAAAAGAAGCCAGCCAGCTGTGCTCACTGCATGGGGCTTGAAGTTCAGGCCATAGCATGCTCCCACTGAAAATCCAGCTGGCACATGGATGTGACAGAGAGATAGAGGAATGTTGATAGCCCCCTTTTTTTTTGCTGTTCCTGGATTTCAGTGTTTTAAAAACAGAAAAAATAACTATATCTAGTTCTATTCTTTTCTGTCCTATCCTATATTGTAAAAGTCTGTGTGACAGCATTTCTGTTTGCTGGCAGATCTGAGAACTGGCCCCTGTACAGATGTCCCCCGATTGTCATATCCTCAGTCTATTTTCTCTTCTATCTTCTATTTTCATCAAGGTTACTCCTGGTACCCCCCGTCCCCCACCATGCTGTGTCCTGGAAGTCTCTCTGAGACTTGAATGCAGAGAGATTGTATAAAGAAAAGTTTAACCACAGGTGCTGTCCTGCCTGAGGAGAGCAGCAAGCACTGCTGAGTGGTGACAGCAGAATACAGTATGTAGAGCATGCACTTTCAAAGCATGAAGGTGTAGAGAAAATAAAACAGGAGCAAACCAAAACAAAGAAAAAAGGAAAATGAGAACGTAAAAAGGGGAGAAACTAAACCGATGTAAAACCATGTAAAATGGTTTGAAGCAGAGAAAAGCATGTTTGCTCTTCCTCTGTCTTTCCCTAAACTTCTAGATGAGCAAGAAGGCTGCACAGAAATGATAGGAGACTCCAGTGTCTCTCTTCCTGCAGTAAGGTCAGAACACACCAAACACTGAACCTGCTGATAAGGGACTGGTTTGTTTGAAGAAAAATAGGTAACACACTTACTTTCAGTGGACTAGTGCTACCACAGAAATAAAAACCAAAAAAAACCCTGTAATTATTGTAGTTTGCACAAGTTGTTTCCTTTTGTTTACAGCTTTTTTCATGTTATATTAGCATTACCACAAAACACACTGTTGAAATGTCAAAAGTTCCTGTAAAAGAAAGAGACAGAGAGGAGTTAAAGGCAGTAGAGAAAAAAAGAAGATATAAAAAAAGGTAACAAGCCAAACTTACCTGTTCAACTTCAAAATGGTTCTATAGCCTGAAGCCTGCCATATTTCTTCTTTTTGTCCTGAGCTGAAAAGGAGGAGGGCTTGCACTATGGGACAAAAAGTGCTTAAAATCTCCTTATTTATTCAATAATTTACCCCTGAATTAATAATCTGCCCCTTAATTTAAAATTAAGGGTGCCTTAAAATAAGTTTGTGAAATCCAAACCCCCTTAATTATTCTTAATTACTTTAACAGAATATACTTAATTAAGATTGAGGTACAAATTAATAAAGTCTATGTGTGCTTAATTTAAATTATTCAGAAGATTAAGAATAAAAGAAATCTGCTGAATTAAAATTCCCTAGGGAAACTTCCCTTCCACTTGCATACTGTGTAACACCGACAAAGTCACTTAACTTCCCTGTGCTCCCAGGTAGCACCTGTAAAAAAGCTTTCAGCTTAGTGTGCTACTCCTGGTTAAACAACTAAAAAAAAATAAAACATATTTTTCTTTAATTTTAAGTAATTGTTGTTTCAAGAAAAAAAACTATGCTGAGTTTTCAAATGACCATGATCCAGTCACCTGTGCATTACAGGGCTGTTCTTTTTCTTTGTTTCCACCCCACTGGATAATGACATCCAAGGGCTCAGGTGTACTAATGCACAATAGCATGTGGTGCATGAACTGGACATCATCCAGACCCTGATCTGCTTATCTCTGTTGTGCTGCCACCCATGCTTACTTAGGTGGCAGCAGTGCCACAGGAGCAGTGACGTACCCTCCCACAAGCACTACTGCTATGTCAATGGGCTGGCCCTGAGCCAGACATCATCCAGACCCTAACCTGCTTATCTCTGTTGTACTGCCACCCACAGTTATCTAGGTGGCAGCAGTGCAGCAGAGGCAGAGACCCAGCCTCCTCCAAGCACTACTGCTGTGCGAATCAGCTGGCCCTCGGCCAGCTATCATCCAGACCCTCACCTGCTTATCTACATTGTGCTGCCACCCATGGTTATCTGGGTGGCAGCAGTGCAGTAGAGGCAGCAGCCTACCCTCCCCTGAGCACTCCTGCAGTCCCAATGGTCTCACCCTGAGCCAGCCATCATCCAGACCCTAACCTGCTTATCTCTGTTGTGCTGCCACCCATGGTCACCTAAGTGGCAGCAGTGCCACAAGGCAATGACCCATCCTCCACCGAGCACTACTGCTGTGCCAATGCACTGGACCTGGGCCAGCCATCACCCAGACCCTAACCTGCTTATCTCTCTTGTGCTCCACCCATGGTTACCAGGTGGCAGCAGTGCCACAGAGTCATGGACGCAACCTCCTCCGAGCACCACTGCTGTGCCAATGGGTTGGCTTTGAGTCAGCCATCATCCATACCCTAACTTGCCTAGCTCTGTTGTGCTGTCACCCTTTGTTACCTAAGTGGCAGCAGTGCCATGGGGGTAGTGACTCACCCACTCCCAAGCATTACTGCTGTGCGAATGGGCTGGCCCTGAGCCATCAACACCCAAACCCTAAAGTGCTTATCTCTCTTGTGCTGCCACCCATGGTTACCAGGTGGCAACAGTGCAGCGGAGGCAGTGACCTATCATCCCATCAGCACTACTGTTATGCCAGTGGGCTGGCCTAGAGCCAGCCATCATCTAGACCCTAACCTCCTTATCTCTCTTGTGCTGCCATCCATGGTTACCTGGTGACAGCAGTGCTGCAAAGGTAGAGACGCAGCCTTTTCCAAGCACTACTGCTGAGCCAATCAGCTGACTTTCAGCCAGCCATCATCCAGACCCTAACCTGCTTATCTCCATTGTGCTGCCACCCATGGCCACCTAAGTGACAGCAGTGCCACTGGGGCAGCAACCAACCCACTCCCAAGCACTACTGCTGTGCCAAAGTGCTAGCGCTGAGCAAGCCATCATCTTGACCCTAACCTGCTTATATCTGTTGTGCTCCCTCCCATGGTTACCTAGGTGGCAGAAATGCAGAGGATGTAGCAACCCCACCCCTGAACACTACTGCAATGTCAATTGGTTAGCCCTGTACCAGCCATCTTCCAGACCTTATCCTGCTTATCTCCATTGTGCTTTCACACATGGTCACCTACTGTAAGTGGCGTCAGTGCCACAGGGGCAGTGACCTATCTTCCTCTGAGCACTATTTCTGTGCCAATGGGCTGGCCCTGAGCCAGCCATCATCCAGATCCAAACCTGCTTATCTCTGTTGTGCTGCTACCCATGGTCAGGGCCCCGATTTTTCTGCGGCACATCAGAGCAAAGTTCTGCAGCAGGGTTCTCATTTGCTGCAGAACTTCTGCGGCACTCAACACCAATTTCTGTGGCAATTCTGCGACACGTTTTTACCCTTAATTTTTTTCCTTTTTGTTTTTGCCAAATCTGACACAATGCGCTTCGTAACACAGTCATTTTATGGGCGTTTGTCACCAAATTTTCAACATAGCCAGTTTAAGACCTCTGCTCATGAACAGTATCACTACGATTTTATTAATCTGTCGAACATTGATTTCGTTACACCGACCGCGCCATTGATAGCTACATGTCTTGAAAACACATTTGGGTGAGATATGAAAATGACAGTTGTACTGTTCAAGGAGGTGTGGTAAAATGGCAATACTGAAAATCTGGAGGAAATATTAAAATGCTCGAGTTACGAGCGCATGAGGAACCGCGCAACACACGCCGTAACACAGTCATTTTATGGGCGTTTGTCACCAAATTTTCAACATAGCCAGTTTAAGACCTCTGTTCATGAACAGTATCACTGTGATTTTATTAATCTGTCCGGAACATTGATTTTGCGCACCGACCGCGCCATTGTGCGCTACATTGTGAAAACACATTTCAGGTGAGATGTGAAAATGACAGTTGTACTGTTCATAAGGAGGTGTGGTAAAATGGCAATACTGAAAATCTGGGTGAAAATATTAAAAATGCTCAAGTTACTAAGCGTGCGTGGAACTGCATAACCTGCCTTCTAATAACACAGTCATTTTATGGGCGTTTGTCACCAAATTTTCAACATAGCCAGTTTAAGACCTCTGTTCATGAACAGTATCACTGTGATTTTATTAATCTGTCCGAACATTGATTTTGCACACCGACCGCGCCATTGTGCGCTACATGTGCGAAAACACATTTCAGGTGAGATGTGAAAAATGACAGTTGTACTGTTCATAAGGAAAGTGGTAAAATGGCAATACTGAAAATCTGGAGTGAAAATATTAAAAATGCTCGAAGTTACGAGCGTGCGTAGGAACTGCTAGCGCTGCGCTCGATAAAACAGTCGTTTTGGGAATATTTTCACCAAATTTTCAACATAGGGTTTTTAGGAGCCTACCTCATGAACTGTGGCGCTGTCATTTCATTAATCATTCCAGAAAGGTGGTTCCACGCAGTGCCTGCGAAAACACCTTTCGGAACCCATTAACGAAATAACAGTGTCACAGTTCATGAGGTGATCCCAAAACCCATGTTGGAAAGTGAAAAATTCCAGAAATAACTGAGATATGCACTAAAGTTGAAAAATCCATTTATGCCATTATACAGCTTACGGCATTTCTTCAGTTCATGGTCGGCTTTGAAGAGTGCAGGCGTGTTCCCGGTCCACAGAAGATCATCGCACTGGGCTCCGGAGGTAAGTATGGGTTGAGGTGGGGTGAGGTGGGGGTGTGGGGAGGTGGAGTACGCAGAGGGTGGTGCGGGTTGGGAGGAGGCAAAGAATCAATGATGGAAGGTTTTTGTTTCAGGTTCAGGCAGCTTGGGGGTCAGTGAAGCCGACAGGGGATTGGGCACCCCCGTTGGCAAAGGAAGTTTTTGCCACGCTGGGGTGGGCTCCCAGCATGGCATAAAGACATTCGGCGGGGGCCAGTGAAACCGATGGGGGATTGGGCACCCCCGTCGGCAAATTAAGCTTTTGCCATGCTGGGGTGGGCTCCCAGCGTGGCACCAGGCAGTTTGGGGGGGACGGGGACAGTGAAGCTGACAGGGGATTGGGCACCCCTGTCGGCAAATGAAGCTTTTGCCACGCTGGGGTGGGCTCCCAGCGTGGCATACTAACATTTGCGAGGGGGCACGTTTGTTCCGCGGGCAGCCGCGAATTCCGTGGGCGACGGCAAATTCCACAGATATTTCCGCGGTTTGCCGCACCCACGGAATCACGGAAAACTAGGGGCCCTGCCCATGGTTACCTAAGTGGCAGCAGTGCAGCGCAGGCAGAGATCTAATCTCACATGAGCACAATTAATTGCAAATGGGATGGCCCTGAGCCAGCCATCATCCAGACCATAACCTGCTTATCTCTGTTGTGCTGCCACTGCTGGTTACCAGGTGGCAGCAGTGGCAGGGAGGCAACCTCCTCTGAGAACTACTGCTGTGCCAATGTGGTGGCTTGGAGACAGCCATCATCCAGACTCTAACCTGTTTATCTCTGTTCTGCTGTCACCCATTGTTACCTAAGTGGCAGCACTGTCATGGGGGCAGAACCCCACCTTTCTCTGAGCACTACTGCTGTGCCAATGGGCTGGCCCTGAGCCAGCCACACCCAATCCCTAACCTGCTTATCTGTCTTGTGCTGCTACTCATGGTTATCTAGATGGCAGCAGTGCAGCAGAGGCAGTGACCTACCATCTCCTGAGCACTATTGCTGTGCCAATGGGCTTTTTCAGAGTCAGCCTTCATCCAGACCATAACCTACTTATCTCTCTTGTGCTGCCACCCTTGGTTACCAGGTGGCAGCAGTGCTGCTGAGTCAGGGACACAACCTCCTCCAAGCACTGCTGCTGTGCCAATGGGCTGGCTTTGATCCAGCCATCATCCAGATCCTAACCTGTTTATCTCCATTGTGCTGCCATCCATGGTCACCTAAGTTGCAGTAGTTCCATGGGGGCAGTGACCCACCCTCCCCCAAGCATTACTGCTGTGCCAGTGGGCTGGCCCTCAGCCATCCATACCCAGACCCTAACCTGCTGATCTCTCTTGTTTTTGCCAGCCACGGTTACCTAGGTTGCAGCAGTGTCACAGCAGCAGTGATGCACCCTCCCCAAGCACTACTGCTGTGCCAATGGGCTGGCCCTGAGCCAACAACCATCCAGACCTTAACCTGCTTATCTCCATTGTGCTGCCACCCATGGCCACCTAAATGGCAGCAGTGCCACTGGGGCAGCAACTCACCATCCTCCAAGCACTACTGTCGTGCCAATGGGCTGGCGCTGAGCCAGCCATCATCTTGACCCTTACCTGGTTATATCTGTTGTGCTCCCTCCCATGGTTACCTAGCTAACAGCAGAGCAGAGGATGCAGCAACCCCACCCCTGAGCACGACTGCAGTGCCAGTTGGTTGGCCCTGAGCCAGCCATCATCCAGACCTTATCCTGCTTCTCTTTATTGTGCTTCCACACATGGTCACCTAAGTGGCATCAGTGCCATGGGGGCAACGACCTATCTTCCCCTGAGCACTATTTCTGTGCCAATGGGCTGGCCCTGAACCGGCCATCATCCAGACCCTAACCTGCTTATCTCTGTTGTGCTGCTACCCATAGTTACCTAGGTGGTAGCAGTGCAGCGGCGGCAGAGATCTAATCTCACATGAGCACAATTAATTGCAAAGGGGTGGCCCTGAGCCAGCCATCATCCAGACCATAACCTGCTTATCTCTGTTGTGCTGCCACTGCTGGTTACCAGGTGGCAGCAGTGGCAGGGAGGCAACCTTCTCTGAGAACTATTGCTGTGTCAATGTGCTGGCTTGGAGACAGCCATCATCCAGACCCTAACCTGTTTATCTCTGTTCTGCTGTCACCCATTGTTATCTAAGTGGCAGCAGTGCCATGGGGGCAGCAACCCACCTTTCTCTGAGCACTACTGCTGTGTCAATGGGCTGGACCTGAGCCAGCCACACCCAAACCCTAACCTGCTTATTTTTTTTGGGCTGCTACTCATGGTTATCTAGGTTGCAGCAGTGCAGCAGAGGCAGTGACCTACCATCCCCTGAGCACTACTGCTGTGCCAATGGGCTTTCCCAGAGCCAGCCTTCATCCAGACCACAATCTGTTTATCTCTCCTGTGCTGCCACCCATGGTTACCAGGTGGCAGCAGTGCTGCTGAGGTAGGGATGCAACCTCCTCCAAGCACTGCTGCTGTGCCAATGGGCTTGCTTTGATCCAGTCATCATCCAGACCCTAACCTGCTTATCTCCATTGTGCTGCCACCCATATTTACCTAAGTTGCAGCAGTGCTATGGGGGCAGTGACCCACCCTCTCCTGAGCATTAATGCTGTGCCAATGGACTGGCCCTCAACCAGCCATATCCAGACCCTAACCTACTGATCTCTCTTGTTTTTGACATCCATGGTTACCTAGGTTGCAGTAGTGTCACAGTGGCATTGATGCACCCTCCCCCGAGCACTACTGCTGTGCCAATGGGCTGGCACTGAGCCAGCAACCATCCAGACCTCAACCTGCTTATCTCCATTGTGGTGCCACTCATGGCCACCTAAGTGGCAGCAGTGCCACTGGGGCAGCAATCCACCCTCCCCAAAGCACTACTGTTGTGCCAATGGGCTGGTGCTGAGCCAGCCATCATCTTGTCCCTTACCTGCTTATATCTGTTGTGCTCCCTCCCATGGTTACCTAGCTGGCAGCAGTGCAGAGGATGCGGCAACCCCACCCCTGAGCACTACTGCAGTGCCAATTGGTTTTCCCTGAGCCAGCCATCATCCAGATCTTATCCTGCTTATCTCCATTGTGCTCCCACAGATAGTCAGCTAAGTGGCATCAGTGTCATGGGGGCAGAGACCAATCCTCCCCTGAGCACTATTGCTGTGCCATTGGGCTGGCCCTGAGCCAGTCACACCCAGACCCTTACCTGCTTAGCTCTCTTGTGCTGCCATCCATGCTTACCTAGCAGGCAGCAATGCCACAGGGACAGTGACACACCCTCCCACAAGCACAACTGCTGTGCCAATGTGCTGGTCCTGAGCCACACATCATCCAGACACTAACCTGCTTATCTCTGTTGTGCTTCCACCCATGGTTACCTAGGTGGTAGCAGTGCATAGGAGGCAGTGACCTACCATCACCTGAGCACTACTGCTGTGCCAACCGGCTTACCCTGAGCCAGCCATCATCCAGACCTTAACCTGCTTATCTCTATTGTGCTGCCACCCATGGTCACCTAAGTGGCATCAGTGACATGGGGCAGTGACCCATCCTCACCTGACCACTACTGCTGTGCCAATGGGCTGGCACTGAGCCAGCTTCACCCATACCCTACCTGCTTATCTCTCTTGTGCTGTTACCCGTGGTTACCTAGGCGACAGCAGTGCCATGGAGGCAGTGACACACCCTCCCATGAGCACTACTACTGTGCCAATGGGCTGGCCCTGAGTCAGCCATCATCCAGACCCTAACCTACTTATCTCTGTTGTACTGCCAACCATGTTTACCAGGTGGCAGCAGCACTGCGGAGGCATGGGCACTACCTCCCCTGACCAATGCTGCTGTGCAAATGGGCTGGCCGTGAGCCAGCCATCATCCAGACCCTAACTTGCTTATATCTGTTGTGCTGCCACTCATGGCTACCAGGTATCAGCAGTGCAGTGGAGGCAGCACCTCCCCTTCCTTGATCACTCCTGCTGTACCAATGGGCTGGCCCTGAGCCAGCCATCATCCAGACCCTAATCTGCTTATCTTTGTTGTGCTGCCACCCATGATCACCTAAGTGGCAGCAGTGCCATGGGGCAGCGACTCATTCTCCACCAATCACTACTGCTTTGCCAGTGAGCTAGCCCTGAGCCAACCATCATCCAGACCCTAACCTACTTATCTCTGTTGTACTGCCAACCATGGTTACCAGGTGGCAGCAGCGCTGCAGATGCATGGGCACTACCTTCCCTGAGCACTACTGCTGTGCCAATGGGCTGGCCATGAACCAGCCATCACCCAGACCCTAACTTGCTTATCTCTGTTGTGCTGCCACCCATGGTTTACCAGGTGGCAGCAGTGCAACAGAGCAGCACCTCCCCTTCCTGATCACTCCTGCTGTACCAGTGGGCTGGCCCTGAGCCAGCCATCATCCAGACCCTAATCTGCTTATCTTTGTTGTGCTGCCACCCATGGTCACCTAAGTGGCAGCAGTGCCATGGGGGCAGCGACCCATCCTCCACCAATCACTACTGCTTTGCCAGTGAGCTAGCCCTGAGCCAACCATCATCCAGACCCTAACCTGCTTATCTCTCTTGTGCTGACACCCATGGGTACCTTGGTGGCAGCAGTTCAATGGAGGCAGAGACCCAACCTCCCCCGAGCACTACTGCTGTGTCACTGGACTGGCCCTGAGCCAGCGACACCCAGACCATAACCTGCTTATCTCTCTTGTGCTGTTACCCATAGTTACCTAGGTGGTAGCTGTGCCACGGTACAGTGACGCACCATCCCATGAACACTACTGCTGTGACAATGGGCTGTCCCTGAGCCAACCATCATCCAGATCCTAACCCGCTTATCTCTGTTGTGCTGCCACCCATGGTTACCAGGTGGCAGCAGTGCTGTGGAGGCATGGACACTACCTCCCATGAGCAATACTGCTGTGCCAATGGGCTGGCCTAGAGCCAGACACCATCTTTGCCCTATCTTGCTTATTTCTCTTGTGCTGCCACCCATAGTTACCTAGGTGGCAGCAGTTCAGTAGAGACAGAGACCCAACCTCCCCTGAGCACTACTGCTATGTCAATGAACTGGTGCTGAGCCAGCCATCACCAAGACCCTAACCTGCTTGTCTCCATTGTGCTGCCATCCATGGTCACTTAAGTGGCAGCAGAGCCACTGGAGCAGCAACCCACCCTCTCCTGAGCTCTACTGCTGTGTCATTGGTCTGGTCCTGTACCAGTCATCATCCAGACCCTAACCTGCTTATCTCTGTTGTGCTGCCACCCATGGTTATCTAGGTGTCAGCAGTGCAGTGGAGGCAGCAACCCACCTTCTCCCATGCACTACTGTTGTGCCCATGGGCTGGTCCTGAGCTAGCCAACATTCAGATGCTAACCTACTTATGTGTGTTGTGCTGCCACCCATGTTTACCAGGTGGCAGCAGTGCAGCAGGGACAGGGGTCAGGAGTTCCAGCTATAGAGAGAGTTGTTAGCTGAGGGGATGCTGGACTTGGGGATGGTCCAGTTGCAGGGAGTTTTGGGGTGGAGGGTAGTTAAGGTGTAGGGTGGTGGTTCAGCTATATCAAGAGTGGTCAGGAAGCTGGTCCAGCTGCAGGGATGGTAGTTGACTAAGATGTGGAGGGTGGTGTCATGGTGGGGTAGAGCATGCAGAGTGGAAAAAAAACCTCAATAAGACTGATTCGCTGTTGCCATGACAACTACCACAGAAGCAAAGTTATCGTCATCATTCCTGTCCTATGCCCTTAATGCAACTTTCCTCTTGGCGATGGCCTGTTTACTTAGTCAGTGTTGCCATTGAATCTCTGTGATTTACAGCTCAATATTGGCATCTAAACCATTAACCTTAACCACACATCCTTACTAAACTGAGATTTTTTTTATTTTCTTTATCTGACAAACTCACTGGCTAACCAGTACTGATGTCAGTATGACATCACAAGCTGATACAGATTTTTGCCAACTGTGCAGCCATTATTGAGCCACTGACACTTTAAGCAGTGTCAGTGGCTCAGTAGGTAGCACACTTGCCTCTGAGGCCGGGAGATTAGAGGGCTGTGGGTTCAGTTCCCACATCTGGCACTTGGGTTAATATCCCAGTACTGACACTGTAGTGCAGCATGAGAGGGGTGTGGCACTTCTGAGGTGCCGTCTTTCAGATGAGACATTAAACCGAGGTCCCATCTGCCTGTATTGGTGGTAGTTCAGGTGGATGTTAAAGATCCCATGGCACTTATCAAAAAGACTAGGGGAATTTCCCCGGTGTCCTGGCCAAATTTCCCTCATTCACTAAAAATACCACCAACAGCTTAATCTGGTTCAAGGTCAGTTGGCATTCATCTGTATCCCCTTCCCCCAGGTCATGCCTGAAAATAGGCAAGATTTGTCTAGTGCACTTACCTGGTCAACAAAAACCAAAAATAAATAAAAAAAATGATGTGCTGTAATAGCTGTGCAGCAGAACAGATGTCATTGAACATCTGTAAGCTGAACTGGAACATAAACTGACTGTGGAATGAAGACCAGATGGGGGAAGGACTATTTGAATATAAAATCAGGTATAATTAATAATAAAAAAAAGTAAAAAGGTAGTTTGAATATTTTTTATTGACATTGCTAAAAAAGCAATAAGATACTCCCTTGGGGAGAATTGTCCATATGCTAATCATACTCAAAGGCATGTGGCACACAGCTTAACCTTGTGCCACATTACACCCCAAGGGTGTGATTTACATACAGTTAATGCAACTCCAGGTCATTCTTTATCGCATAAATATTTCAGGCCTGCCACAATAGCTTCTTGTTCACCTGTGACCATATTTGATCTTCCTAGGCTCTATTCAACTTCTCAAAAATTGAGCAGAAAAAGGAGAACTTCCATGAAAATGAGATCCTTCATTTTTTGTTGAAAACCCTTGGCAAGTAAATGGTTAAATAAGGCCAGGCATCTAAGATACACCCTTGTGTAATCATCCTTATGACCCCCTTTTTTTGTATAAATAATTTGGGACCTCTTGAAAAACTGACAGATTGCATTTGTTTGTTGCCTTAAAATCTACTCAGAAAAAAAACTTAATTTCCCATAACCCCTTTGCTTCATGGCAGGACATGACACTGCAAGAGAGATGCATTTCCTAGTTCAGTGATAGGATGAAGCCAGCTTTGGCCATTTGGAGCTGTTTTATGAATCCTAGAAACTGCTTGTTGGACATGCCTAAAGAAAAGATTCTAGAGATAATTTCAGGTATTTTTTCTAAAGTTTTCTAAAAAGCTTAACTCAAAAAGTGTTTATTAATGTAGGAATAGTTCTAGAGAGTCTATCAGTCATTTGCATCCAGTTTAAATACATTGTGTTTGTATCTAGTTGTAAAACTGCTGTGCTGGGTCAGATTGCATTTATACAGAGAGTGTGGGGAGGGGGGAGCATGAGGCTTCATATCCTACAGGTTTTGCATTCAAATGTACTAATGCTGCAGTGTGAATGCAGTATGTTGCAAGCTAGGAGTCTATGTTACTAGATAACATTCTCAACCTTGTTAGCTAAAAAACAATCTGGTACAAAATGCCAAAATCAAGAGTAGTTCTTGACAACATATTAACATTAGCTGAAGAATTTGTGTTTGTGTGCGACAGCATTTTGTGAAAAAGAACTAATGTCTGACATGGATTTTATGTTTTTTATATATACATATTGTTAATTTTATACTGCTTCTTTAAACTATTTTTATACTGTGTGGTCTTCAGCCAATCACTTAATCTGTAGTCCACCCATCTGTAGAAATTAGTGTTTAGAAGCAGGATCACAATAGAAATAAGATCTATCCTGGGTAAATAAATTACAGTATAAAATATAAAAACCTATAAAATACATAATATTCAGTTGGAAGGAATGCAGATTTGTTTTTATTTTAATCCATCCTTTGTCTCCCCCTTCCCCCTCACCTGGCCTCCGTCTACCCCTAAAGATCACACAGCCAGGACATACCTTACAACTATTGGCCTAAGCTGTAGCCGAAGTAGACTGGTCTCCCAGGAGCACTTGAAGGTGGTGGGGTATGTGTGGCGATGTGGCACTCAAATATAGCTGGTGTCATCTTCATGACTGGAATCATTTTTCCTCTGCCCCGCTCCCCCCAGTTGGTGGCTAGGATATCATTGCATATCCAGTTTCCCTGCTGTCTGAAACCATTCACTCATACTAACCTATTTCTGTCTTTCTGTCTCTCTTTTATAAACAGGTCTACAGACCTCCCCTAAAACCCATCGGATGAATATTATTTACCTTTTCATTTGTCTTGTCTTTATTTTTCTCAAGAACTTTGAATTCCTTCTGGCCACTCTATTTATTCTATTTTTACAGGTGCCCTTTCTACAGTATGGTTTCCAGATCCTTCCCTATGTTCAACCAGAAGCAGGTAATTACTGCATTTTCTAAAGTGGGGTGAATTGTAATGTGAGGATTTTTTCCTCCTGCCCTACTCATTAAAGTGAAGAGAGTGTGACAGCACATATGTGCAGGACATCTAATATGTAACCCAACCCATGTAGGGCCTTACAAGATAGCAAACCAGCTTTAAAGGGGAATCCTTAAAAGTAATGCAACGCAACAGGACCTTTAGGTCCCAATTGAGAAAAACGCAGTGAAAGGACATTTTGTTTAATGTATTTACTACTGTATATTGTAATTGAATTTTTGTATATGGCTGATCCTACAACCCTCTGTCTGCCATATTTACCTACTACATGTCACAGTGTTCCCCTCCGCCTGCCCTCTGATGACGTGACTGACAGACTGAGCCATGGGGGTCCTCTGTGTGCTTGTATGCTGACAAGTCTGTGTATTGACTGAATTCATTGAAGCTAGGTGGGGTTTAAACTTATGAAGGGGGGCTGGGGCTTGAGGCTGCTGCTGGCAGGCACACCAAGGAAGGAAGGACCTGGCCTTCTCTCCCCAGCAGGGGGGAAGTGATGCTTAATGGGGCACCTGACAGTGCATCAGGTAGAGGGAGCTTGAAGCTAACTGGGGGATCTTGGGTTGGGAGATGGGTGAAGGCAAGGGGCAAGGATGGAGGGCAGTCCTGATTAATGCCTGGAGCATAGGAAACAAGATGCCTGAGCTTCAGGCAATGCTAGCTGAAGGGGATGTGGATACGCCAGCCTCGTCAGCATGATTGGGACCTAAACCTGATAGGGTAACACTGTGTTCAGGAAGGACAGGGCTGTGGTCAGGGAAGTTGGGGTGACACTCATTATTAAGAGTGGCATTGATATATGCAGGGTGGAGGGGCAGAGGGAAACATAGCGGCATTATGGGTTACCTTCCAGGTACCTGGGGAAAGAGGGTCAACCTGGGGTGGTTTATAGGCCACCCATGCAGGCTAAGGAACTAGAGGAGGGCCTGGTGGTGAGTCTAAGCGATCACTGTGGTCAGGGAGAGGGTAGAACTGTGGTGCCGGATGACCTTAACATGCCAGGGGTTGATTTGGGCACTATGGCATCTTTATCGACTAGGCAGCAGCACTTGCTGGATGTCTTCCAGGATGCATTTCTATCTTAAATGGTGGCTGACCCGATGAGGGATAGTCACACTCTGGATGTGGTCCTGTCAGATTGCAATCTGGTTTGAAACTTAATTGTAGGGGACCCACTGGTGGGAAGTGATCATGCCACAGTTTGGTTTTCCTTAGACCTGGGGGAAGGGAAAATCACACTAAAACAGTGGTGGTTGACTTTAAGGGTGTGGAAGGGATCCTCAAGGGGCATTTGGAGGGCATCATTCCAGGCATAGACAAAGACAGCAGGTGTGAAATTTATTAAAAGAGAGCTCCTGGAAGCCACCAGGGACTGGACAAAGGTCCGACGCAAATTTGGTAGGGCCCAAAAGCTGAGCTAGTGGACCAGGGAGGTCCAGGAGGTGGTGAGGGAGAAAAGAGCTGCTTATAGAAAATATAAGCACTCACGAGAGGATGTGGACAGGGGGGAGTATGATAAAATATCCAAAAAGGTAACCAGGGTGGTGAGATTGGCCAAGGCCAGGATGAAGCAAAGGTTGGCAGAGGGGATCAGAAATGGGGGAAATAGGGTTCTTTTGGTATATCAGGGAAAGGAGGAAAGGGAAGGAGCAGATTAACAGACTGAGATCAGGGAGTGGGTGGGCAGAGGAGGCCAGAGAGTAGGCAAAGGTACTTAACAAATACTTTGCTTCAGTCTTCACAAGAGATGATGGAGGGCCTATACCATACAGGGGGAGGTGGGCTAGGAATGAGGAAGGGGGAGCTCTCTGATGTTGAAATTCATGATGGTAGGGTGAGGGAGGCCCTTAAGTCCCTGGTAATGGATAAGGCACTGGATCCAGATGGACTTCATCCCACTGTGGTGAAGGAGATGGCAGCTGTCCTTGCTGCACCTCTGGTGGACCTTTTTAACTCTGCTCTTCAGATGGGTTGGCTGCCTCAGGATTGGAGGATGGCTCATGTCATGGTCATCCACAAAAGTGGCTCACAGGAGGAGCCAGATAACTACAGGCCTGTCAGTTTGACATTGGTGGATGGAGGCCATCTTAAAAGAGAGGCTGGAGGTGTTTCTGGAAACACAGGGTCATCTGGATGACCATCAATGTGGCTTCATTCAGGGCAGATCGTGTCAGACAAACCTTGTGGAGTTCTGCAATTGGGAGACAAAGGTGCTAGATCAGTGAAGGACAGTGGATGTGCTCTTTCTGGACATCAGCAAGGTGTTTGACTCGGTGACACACCCAAAGTTGCTGGATAAGCAGGGGGAAATGATGGTGAGGTGGATAGGGAACTGGCTAACAGGGTGGTTTCAGAGGGTGGTGGTCGGGGGGAGGTATCCTCTCCTAGGTGGGTCATTAGAGGGGTCCCACATGGGTTGGTGTTAGGCCCACTCCTGTTTAATGCTTACATCTTGGACATCAGAGATGGTATCAGGAGTGAGATGAGCCTCTTTGCTAGTGATTTGAAGCAGAGGTTGTGGTGGATAGGAAGAAGGGTAGAAGAGCCCTACAGGGGGACATGGAGACTCTAGAGAGGTGGTCACACACTTGGAAACAGGTTTAATGCCAAGAAATGCAGTGTTCCCCACTTGGGGCTTAGGAACCCTGATCAGGAATACTTTTCGGGTGGGGAAAATTTGAGGATTCAAGGGGGAAGGATCTTGGGTTGGTTGTGGATGCCAAAATGAATAACTCTGAGCAATGTAGGAGGGCAGTAGCTTTAGCAAATAAAATGCTCGAGTGCATTGCTAGGGAGATAACCTCCAGCAGATGGAAGGTGCTTCTCCCTTTGTATAACTGCCTGGTTAGACTGCATCTGGAGTACTGCGTGTAGTTTTGGCAGCCATACTTGAAAAAGGACATTGCACTTCTGTAGAGGGTCCAGGGGAGGGTGACCAGGATGATACAGGGTCTGGGGGAAAGATCCTATGAGGAGATACTTGAGGAGCTAAACTTGTACTCAATGGAAGAGAGCAGGGACAGATGGGATATGATTGAGGTTTTCAAATATCTAAAGGGATCGAACAGGGTCAGCCTAAATAGGGTGTTCCAGCTGAGGAAGGAAGGTGTCTCCAGAAGGCATTCCATAAAGCTGGTTGGCAGCAGGCTCAGATGGGAGACTAGAAGATGCTACTTTACCGAGAGGGTAGTGGACCCGTGGTATGCACTGCCTGCGGAACTGGTGACTATTAATACAGTGGAGGGATTCAAGAGGGGCTAGGACAGGTATAAGAGTAAGTTAAAGCTGAGGAATGCCAGATCTGGAGGTGTAACTCTAATGGGGTATGGGTTTGGGGGTGATGTAAGGGGGAGGCGGGGAGGGCAGCAACGGTGTCCTAACTGGGTGCTGATTTTTGCGCAGACTCAATAGACCTTTATGCCTACTCTGCTGGCATCTTAGTATTTTAGTATGTTGGATTATATTGCTGTGAAATTTGTGGTGGGGTTTACAGTATATTCAGAGACCCTTGTAGAGTGGGTTATACCACTTTGTGCCTGAGCACTAACATAATGCAGTGCCCATGCAAAGGAGGGGTCCTCCTTATATGAAGGCAGCTGCAATTTGAGGTTGTGTCAGTGGTTAATGGCGCTTAAAAGGGTGCTGTTTGCCACCTTTTGAAACCTAGTCTTAAATAGGCATAAATGCCTGTGATGACAGGGCTGTACTGTAGCCACCTGTCCCACAAACTCCAAACCCCTGTCCGAGTGAAACAAAAGATGCCCTGGTGTCTATTGGCACCCATACCCTCTGGGCCACTGTCTTGGGTCATGTAGTGCAAACTATGCCCTGGTGTCCATTGGTGCCTCTTCCCTGACCACCTGTCCTGGGAAATGCAATGTAAGCCATGTTGTCTAGTGCCCCCATATCATTTGTTTGGATGAGTAGCACCCTTGACCTGGTGTCTGGTGGCTTCCCTTACCTCCTGATCACCAGTCTGGGTGAGCATTACTGTAACCCTGGGTTTAATTGTACCTCCACTCTCTGCTCTCCCATCCTGGTACTGTGACTATTTTCCCTTGTGGTTAGCAGCACCCCCCAACACTGAACTGTCTCTTTGCTGAGAAGATAGTTAGTGTTGACAAGTAGACACACACACACACACACACACACAGAGTCTACGAGTGTTCACTGCATCTGACAGTCAGTGGAGGACATGAGACAATGACTGTACAGCTTGCCTTTGAGGGCTACACTGCATGATCCTATCCTGCCCAGTGAAAGTGGGGGCTGATGTGGGTACTGTAGTGGATGTGAGCAAGGCCTATGCAGGGGCCTAGGACCACTACTGAGCACCGACATGTCTGTCATTCAGCATGTGAGGATTGGAGGCGGGGGTTCCACTGGATGCAAAGAATTGTATAAGTGACATTGGACAGTAGCTCAGGGGTGGGGTGTGCCAGTATACACTAGGGCCGTGGGGTTACTCACTGAGATGGATGAGCATGGGTGGGGCGTGCCATGGAACACCAAGAACCATATAGCAGTCTATGGGGCAAGTGTTTGGGGGAGTGCCCCCAATTACTAGGGTACATTATACCATCCTTGGGATGAATGTACAGGGAGGCACTTGTGAACTAATTTCTCAGCAAAGGAACTGTCATTTGAGTAGGAGCAGCTTGCCACCAGTGATGGGTGTTATCTACAGGATGGGTATTGGTGGGTGGGAAATGCCACTAGACACCAGGGAATCATCACATTACCCAGGGTGGGGATTACAGGGCTGGGGTACCACTAGCCACCAACAATGATGTTAGGATGGGCACAAACAGGCTGCCACTTCCAGTTCAAATGGGCCCATAATGGGTGTGCTAATGACAACTTTGCACCATGCATGCCCAGTGGGCTCATTTGCATTTTACAGCTGAATATCATACCACAGTTCCCAGTACTATTTGGTCTGGGGCACAATTCCTCATGCGATGACTGCAGTCCAGATCCATGTTGGAGCAGTGCAACTTAACTGCTGTGCAACACAGGACGATATTCAGTCGGATAGTGCCAGTGCACTTTCTGACTTAATATGCAACATCTGGGTTGGGCACAAGTGCAACAAAAACATGTGTGCTCTGTTTTGTACTTTTTTTCAATATTTGGGCCCTGGCATTTCTGTTTTTGCAGTCTTTTTGATACCTTTGAGAATGCAAAAAAAAACCTGAGGTAATGTCCATGCTCAGCCTTGATTTTTTTGTAAACCAGCATATCACTTACTTTGCTCTATTCTTTGATGTGCAGTAATCCTCCCTACACCTCCTAGTTGTATATTTACTTGTCTCAAAAGTAGTATTGAACCATGCAGTTCGAAAGCACAGTACTCCACTCTCTTTGGCTGGCTGACTTGCCTCATCTTTCACACTGTCTTTTTTGTTTTGAAAAAAATATTGTTGCTTGATTTATTTTCTCTGTTCCCTGGTGTCCAGTGGTTCCCCTGTGCACCCTTTGGTTGTAAAATTTGTTGTCCTAAAAGTGGTATTGAGTCATATGGTGCAGTGATGGCACAGCCCTCCTCTGTTCTCCTCAGCTTGCCATCAACTAACAATTGCAAACTGAAAAGCAAACCTATGCCATTTGCATTTGTTAGTCAGTGCCAGGTGAGAAGAGGAGTGGGGGCTGTGCCAGTCATAAAGCTGTGTGGCTCAATATTGCTTTTGGGCAGATGAAATGTACAATTAAACATGTAGGGAGAGCCACTGGACACTAGGGAATGGAACAAACAAAGTAGTGATGTGTTTAAAACAAAAAGGACAATATGGAACACATGACAGGGCAGCCATCCATAGTGGAGAGAGGGTTGTGTCAGTCATTCAAGATTTAGGAGAAAGTTACTGTTTTTTTTACATAGATACATAGATACATAGACAGTGTCAGCAGATAAGGGCCTATGGCCCACCCAGTCTGCCCATTTGAGCTTGTAAGTTCAGTTTGTTTTCCTAGAAGTCTGTTGCCCCTTACCCCTGACCTCCAGAATTCCTTTATGTCTATCCCATGCATTCTTAAATCCCGTGATTGTTTCAGCCCCCACCACTTCCTCTGGCAGGGTGTTCCACTTGTCCACCACCCGTTTGCTGAAGAAATTCTTTGTCATGTTTCCTCTGAATCGTCCTCCTCCAACTTCATCCCATGCCCTCTAGTCCTGGAACATCTTATTCGCTTAAAATAGTGTTTTCCTGCACCCTGTTTCTCCCCTGTAAGATACTTGTATGTCTCTATCATATCCCTCTCTCCCCTCCCTCTCCTCCAGGGAGTACATGTTCAGTTCCTTCAACCTGTCTTCATAGGACTTGTGATGCAATCCATGCACCATCTTTGTTGCCCTCCTCTGAACCTTCTCTACCCTGTCTATGTCCTTATGTGGTATGGTCTCAGAACTGTACACTGACTCCAGGTGGGGCCTCACTAGTGTCTTGTAAGGCCGAATTGTGACCTCCCTTTTCCTGCTGGTGATGCCCCTGCCTATACATCCCAGCATCCTATTTGCTTTACCTGCTGCCTTGTCACACTGTTTCCCTACCTTGAGGTCATCAGAGATGACAACCCCAAGATCCCTTTCACTTGGTGCATGTTATATCCTCACCCCCCAACTGATATATTGTGCCAGGGTTTTGTACCCCATATGCATTATCTTGCACTTCTTTGCATTGAATTTCAACTTCCAAACCCCTGACCATTCTTCAAGTTTCTGCAGGTCACTTCTCATTCTGTCTATACCCTCTGGTGTGTCTACTCTGTTACAGAGCTTTGTGTCATCAGCGAACAGTGAAATTCTGCCTTCTAGGTCCTGTGCAATGTCACTGATGAAGATGTTGAATAGGACCGGTCCCAGCACTGATCCCTGTGGTACCCCACAGGGTGTTATATCTATTACTGCTCATATCAGCTCCCTTCCCAGCACTGTCCTTTCCTAATCTGGATCTTAACCTCCAGGCAGTTCAGATAGTGCAGGCTGCACATTAACTTGGGAGTCAATGATGTGAGCATTTCAAATCTTGTCACATGTTGACTCCCAATTTATAATAAATAAAAAATTAAAACTGCCAAGCCGATCTGGTTCAACATTAGAGGAAGCACACAAATATGCATTTAAAACATACAAACAATCCAAAAGAAGACACATAGAGGCCATTGTTTGTATATATTATTTATTTAAATTAATAACTTCACCAAACCATGTCCAACATTTACTATATCTTTTATGTCATAATCTGGGACTGAGAAAGCAGAGGTGATAAACAGTTACTTCTGCTTGGTCTTCACAGTGGAGGGAATGGGACCCAAGTTGAGAGGGAGGGGTAGGGAAGACAAAAGGGTGTATCCTAGCCTGTTCAACCAAGACAGGGTAAGGGAGGAAATAGGCAGGTTAAAAGAGGACAAGGCAATGAGGCTGGATGACTTGCACTTGAGGGTACTCTGGAAACTGAGGGAGGAGCTGGCAGCACCACTGATGAGGCTGTTTTAACTTGTCCCTGGATACAGTGTGTGTGCCAAGCAACTGGAAGAAGGTGGATGTGGTGCCACTGCAAAAGGGGGGCAGCAAGGAGGTGACAGAGAGTTATCACCCAGTCAGCCTCACCTCCATAGTGGGTAAGGTGATGGAGGTACTAATAAAGGAAAGGGTGATAAACTACCTGGTGAACAGCAGCCTGCAGGATGATAGGCAGCATGGCTTCACCAATGGGAGACCATGTCAGGTGAACTGAACAGAGTTCTTTGGTGGGGTGATGCATGTGGTTAATCAGGGAGGGGCAGTGGACATGGCCTATTTGGACTTCAGTAAGGCCTTCAACACCATCCCTCACAGAAGGCTGGTAAATAAGCTGGAAAGCTTAGGGGTGGAATGGAAAATAACTAGGTAGGTGGAGAACTGGTTGAAGGACAGAAGCCAGAGGGTGGTGGTAAATGGGGCACACTCCAGGGAGGTGGGGTGATGAATGGGGTGTCCCAGGGGTCAGTACTAAGACTCCTTCTTTTTAATATCTATATCAGTGATCTAGTGGATGGGCTGGAGGGGAAGGTGTGACTATTTGTAGATGATATGAAGATCTGCAATAGGGTGGACACCCCAGAGGAGGTGGAGGCCATGAGGCAAGACCTGAAAATTCTGGAATGCTGGTCAGAAACTTTGTAGTTGAAATTCAATGCCAAAAAGTGTGCTGTGATGCACATTGGGCATAAAAACCTGCAAGCTGCTTACACTTGGGGGGTAATTAAGTCAACCAAGCAGAAGAGAGATCTGGGGATTATAATATCAAACAACCTTAACATAGGAACCAATGCAGCAAAGTAGTTGGAAAGGCAAATGGAATGTTGGCATGCACTGGAGGAGCATAACTAACAGAAGGAGGGTGGCACTGATACCTCTTTAAAAAACCATGGGGAGGCCTCACCTGGAGTACAGGACCCAGTTCTGGAGACTAAACCTACACAAGGACATAGATGGGATTGAGAGGGTTCAGAGAAGGGCAACTAAGATGATGCATGGTATGCAGGGGAAGTCTTATGAGCAGAAGTGTAGGGAAATTGGATCTGTACCCATTAAAGACTAGAAGGGAGATAGGGACATGATAGAAACATTTAAGTACGTGAAAGGGATCAATAAGGTGAGGGAAGGAAGCTTATTTAAAAGTAATGAGGGAGCTAAAACTAAAGGGCATAGTCTTACTCTAGTTCAGAATCAGGAAGATTTAGAAGCAATGTGAGGGGGTGTTACTTCATGCAGAGGGTGGTGGAGGCCTGGAATAAACTACCAGAGGAAGTGGTGGGGGCTGAAATGGTGGAGGAATTCAAGAGGGTATGGGACAGACATAGTGGGTTTGGAAAGTGAGGGGAATGGGAGGGCCCGTGGCATAGATGATGAGTGGTGGGCAGACTTGATGGGCCAAAGAGGTCCTATCTGCCATCAGATTTCTAACTTAGTTGGTACTGACAGTATGTTTCCCAGTGTGTGCTGATTTTTTGTTTCTATTTCAGATCGATGAGATAATTGTATGGTGAAGTGTAAATTTGGAGGAACACAAACAAGAAAATTGCCAATGAGAAAATAATTTTATTTATAAAAAAAACACGGAGCCCATGAACATTTCAGTTCAGGATGAGAATTCGGTTCAGGATTCAAATTTGGTTATAATGGCTGAAGAACATGAGTCGGTTATTGAGACACAGCATGAAGATGAACTACAGAGAAACATTCCACCAAACAGTGTGGATGAGCAAGATGCTGGACATGTGATACCTCACACCAGGAATAGGGGGAACAAAAGGAAAATTATGAGTACGTAGACTACAATCCACCTAAAGCATTCAAGCCTGCAAGTGGTAAAAGATGCCAGTGAAATAAAAAGTACAACTTTTGAATGGATCTTATGGTTTGGGATTTAAATATTGCAGAATTTATTGTACATTGATAGAACGGGCACATGATTATGCAGCATAAAAAGTTCCTGATGCCTCTAGGCATTTAAAAAATAAACTACTAATAAACACAATTTGCCTCATAATCATGCATTTCATGTAAATTTTGAATGCATAATTCATTACTGAAGATATTTGGATGAACAAAAAGTCATAGAGTTCTTCTATCCCTGCACCTTATTACTTAAGGATAACCTTTCTTGTTTTTTGTTTTTTATTTGTGTAAAAACCAAAAACACCCAACACAGGTAGCTCTTTTGCCTCATTGGGCGATCATCCAACAATGCTTGACAAATTTAAAGAAAGAAATGACAATTCAGTACTGCTGACCTATTCTCTTTTGTTTGAGTGTGCTGGCAATGTAAGTCCTGGTAGAGCTATTTGGTCCAATACTGTATGTGAAATGAAAAGTACAGGAAGCATTTCCTCATTAATGTGTTGCACCTTGCTTGCCATCTACTTTATTAATGGAATAGATTTATAGATCTCCATCCAGCCAGTTTCTTGTTTGTGGGGACGCAATCAGTCATTTCTATTGCTTTTGTTACAGCAGCCACCAGTACTGAGAACAGATACATTTGAAAATTGAAAGACTATGTATATATCTGTCTTTTTTCAGTCTGTACCTTGTTTTAGCATTAAAGTTTTAAATTCTTCACATTTTCATCCGATGGCATTTAAGTTATTTAAGTGAGGTTTATGTCAAGCAAGCTCTGTTAAACTCGGTATCAGGTGATTCAATGCTGAGTTCTGATAGCTTGGCAATGAGGAAAAGAAATGTAAGCAATAAAAAAAGAAAGAAGTTATATGACACATGGATAAAATTTTGAATTGCAAATATAATTTCCAGTAGAATTTCAGTTAACCATTATTTTTAAGTGGAAATTAAGAAAATTAATTTAAATCAAATAAAAAAAAAGCACTAAAAGGTATTTTATTTGGGGGATTAAGATTAAGGGGTGGGATCCACACTGTGCAAACCAAAGGAAATAATTAAGGGAACTGTAACGTTTATCATTTATCTATTTATTTATTTAGCTTTTGTTAACCAGGTAAGTACACTAGACAAGACAATGTGCCCATTTTCAGGTATGACCTGGGAGAGTACAGGAAATTACATGCTTACACACTTGGGACAACATGGTACATAATTAGGAAAAGATTACACGTCATGAGACAAGGTACAAGTCAGAAAAAAACCTGCATGTCACGTGCGAACATCATAATGTAGAATACACAAAGTACAAGGCATATAAGGCACATTTAGTTAGAATTGGTACAGCAGAGTAAGTGGTGTGTGTATTTAACAGTTTACCTCTAATGCAATGACCAATTAAGAATACAATTAAGGTATGTTTAAGATTCAGAATTAAGTAGAATTTCAGGATTTTGTTTTCATAAATTAGATATATTTTAAGTGAGGGATTACAATTAAGTGTTAAATTAAGGGATTAAATATATTTAATTTTTGTTATTAAATTAAGGGGGAAAATATATTTAATTTCCATATTTAGCAATTACAATTAAGTGTAACATTAAGCACTTACAGATACTTAATTGCAAGAATTAAGGGGTGCAGATTAAGTATAAAATCAATTAGAAATTCAGGCTTAATCTGAGGAATTGAGGGGTAAAAAGTAAGCATAAAATTAAGTTAAAACATCATAAAATAAGCAGAAATAACCAGTTAATTTGTGTGCTCTGATTAAGGATGAATTACGCAGAATTTAAGGATGAAAGAAACCACAGATAATGGTTAAATTAGGTATTAAAATATATTTAATTTAGGTATTAATGGAGTACAACTAAGTGTAAAAATTAAGCACTTACAGATACATAATTTTAAGAATTAAGGGGTGCAGATTAAGTGTAAAATCAATTAGAAAGCTACAGTATGCTTAATTTGAGGAATTAAGGGGTTAAAATTAAGCATATAATTAAATTAAAAACATCAAAAAATAAGCAGAAATCACCCCTTAATGTGTGCACTTTGATTAAGGATGAATTAAGCAGAGTTTAAGGATGAAAACCCCTTAATTATTAACTTAATTGTCAATGAAGACTTGTATGGTAAAATTAAGGGATTTTTAATGTTCAGAATTAAGGGATTCCAGTTTCATAGTGTTGGGGGTGGAACCACCGGACGGAGTTAGACCGCTTGTTAAAAACTCTTGCTAAAATCTCCTCCCCTGTACCTAAAAGGAAAATGGTAACAGGCAGGTCTCTAATAGCAAGGTGTTTCACACTGGATTCTGCAAAAAACACAGAAACATAGAAGGTGAGGGCAGATAAGGACCGTGTGGCCCACCTAGTCTGCCCCTTTTCTCTACCTAATACAATACCACAGACCCTAGTTGATCTGCAGCTTACCCGCTCTTCCCTGCTGTGAGATTACTTTTATATCTATCCCATGCATTCTTAAATTCCCCTACCGTTTTTGCCCCACCACCTCCACAGAGAGGTTGTTCTAAGAATCCACTAATCTTTCTGTGAAAAACTACTTTCTCACATTGCCTCTGAGCCTCCCCCAGCCTCATATCATGCCCCTGTGTTCTTGTATACCTTCCTTTCTGAAAGATGCTACCCTCCTGTACCTTGTTTATACCCCTTAGGTACTTGAATGTCTCTATCATATCCCCCCCTCTCTCTCCTCCAGGGAATACATATTGAGGTCCTTTAGTCTTTCCTCATATGACTTGGTGCAGTCCTTGCACCATTTTTATTGCCCTTCTCTGGACTGCCTCTATTTTGTTTATGTCCTTCTGGAGATGCAGCCTTCAAAACTGGACACACTACTCCAGATGAGTTCTCACTGGTGATCTGTACAGTAGCATAACCATCTCCTTTTTTTCTGCTGGTGATACATCTCCCTATGCACCCTAGCATCTCACTGGCTCTCCCCACAGCCTTCTCACACTGTTTGGTTGCCTTTAGGTCATCATATATGATGACCTCTAGGTCCTGTTCTTTATTGGTGGCTACCAGTACCTCTCTCCCCATCTTGTATTCCTCCCTAGGATTTCTGTGCCCCAAATGCATGCTTTATCACTTCTTTGCATTGAATCTTAGTTGCCACACTCTTCACCACTCCTCAAGCATGTTTAGGTCCTTTCTCATTTTTTTCACTCCCCCCGGAGTGTAAACCCTTTTGCAGATCTTAGTGCCATTTGCAAAGAGGCATACCTTCCCTCCTGTCCCTCTGCAATGTTGCTTATGAAGACATGAAAGAGGAGTAATCCCAGCATGGAACCCTGTGGCACCCTGCTGGTCATCCCTCCTCCTCAGATTGAACTCAGTTTACCACCATCCTCTGTGTTCTGTCACTCAACCAGTTTCCGACCCAGTTTACCACCTTGGGGCCCACCCCAAGGTTTCCCAACCTATTTACCAACCTCCTATGTGGGACAATGTTAAAGGTCTTGCTGAAATCTAGGTAGGCCATATCCGTCACCTCTCCCTGAACTACTTTTCTGGTCACCCAGTCAAAGAAATCTATCAGATTTGTTTGACAAGACCTTCCCACTTTGAATCCATGCTGCCTCGGATCCTGCACTTTGCTGGATTCTTTAGCAGTGACTCCATTAATTTCCCCCACCACTGAGGTCAGGCTGACTGGCTTATATTTGCTAGCCTCTTCCCTGTTCCCACTTTTGTAGAGAGGGACTACATTTGCCCTTCTCTAGTTCTCTGGAACCACCCCTGTCTCTATTGATTTGTTCAATACAGCTGTTAGTGGTGCTGCCAGCACCTCTCTAAGTTCTTTTAATATTCTGAGATGTATCCCATCTGGATCCATATCCTCGTCCCCTTTCATATTCTTGAGTTCCTTTAGGACTCTTTCCTCCATAAATGGGCTAGTATCTACCTCTCTCCCATTGGTGCCTCTATCACCCAGTAGTGGTCCTTCTCCTTCCCTTTCTTCTGTGCATACTGAACAAAAATATTTGTTCAGGATTATTGCTTTTTCTAGGTCCCACACAGCAAACACCCCTCCCACCCTTTTTAACCTTACAATCCGACCCCGGTCTTCCTTCTTTCAATAATGTATCTGAAAAAAGGTCTTGTCTCCATTTTTCATTGCCTGGGCTATTTTTTCCTCCATTTGCCCCTTTGTGTTCCTACCTGCTCTCCCTGCCTCACTCTGCTTTTCCAGATACAGTTTCCTGTCTTTCTCTCTCTCTCTGTTTCCTTGTACTATATCTCCTGAAAGATAACCTTTTCTCTCTTACCTTCTCAGCCAAGTCATTTGAGAACCATAGTGTTTTTTTTCTCTTTGTTTTGCTTAGTTGCCTAACACAAAGGCTTGTTGCCTCTGCTATGGCTAGCCCATTGTTTTGCTACACCCCTACTTCTTCTTCTTCTTCTCCTCCTGTCAGGCCTTCCTTGAGACATTCCCCCAATTTTGCTAAATCAACCTGTCTGAAATCCAGGACCCTTGCTTTCATGTGGTTTGACTCCTCCACTGTTCTCACACTGAACCACACCGTATGATGATAGCTGGACCCCATGTGACTACCCACCATTATATTGGTGACTCTGTCCCCATTGGTGAGTACCAGGTCCAACATTGCTTCTTTTCTGATTGATTCCACCACAAGCTGCTTGAGGCATGCCCCCTGCTCCTGGCCCTCTGATCCTGGCCGTGGCTGCAGTCTGAGTGCTCCAATCCACATCAGGCATATTGAAGTCTCCCACCAGCAGCACTTCACTTTTGACTGTAATTTTATGGATGGTTTCCAGTAGTGCCCTGCCATCTTCTCCTCTTGTGCTTGAGGTCTATAGATCACATCAGTGTAAATGGCAGTGACATTCCCTATCTTGAGGGTGACCCACAGTGCTTTTCACTCTCTCCTGTATTACCTGAACTTCAGTTGCTTTAATTCCCTCCCTGATGTAGATAACCAGCTCTCCACCCTTTTTTCCTACCCTGTCTTTTCTAAATAGAGTGTAACCTGGTATGGCTCTAGCCGATTCATGGACAATGTCCAAATCAGCCTCTGCCATCAAGGCCACTAGGCCTGGGATTTTATTTCCCAGGCTGTGGGCATTCATGCACATGGCCTTCCAAGTTTTGCAACCTCCCCTTCTAGTAGCTCCCCTCCTATCCCCATATCTTTCCTCCCTTCCCCTACTATTTTACTCACATTCTTCCTTATCACTGCCATTCTACCTATCTCAGTTTTAGCTTTTCGTGTCAATTTCCCAACCCTAGGGTCCTCCCTACTGATTGCTTCATCTTGTGGGGAAGGGGCAGTTAGCCTCTTTCTGCCTACTTTCACCTCCCCTCCTTGGCTAGTTTAAATGCTTGCCAGTGAAGCATTTAAACCTCTCACTAAGGATCTTGCCCCCCCAGATAGATACAGTCCATTCCTCTTGTATAGGACTGCATCCCTCCAGGTGGGACCCCAGTCCCCAATGAAGCCAAAGCTCTCAGTTCTGCACCAGTTCTTAAACCATGCTTTGAATTTCATGGTGCAGAGTGCCCTGTTCTCCTCCTTGACTTTGACCTTTAGCTCCTCTGAAAAGGTTACAGTGCATGCCTCTTGTTTAAGACCCCTCCCTAGCTCTCAGAAGTCCTCCTGCCCTACTCTAACCTCATCACCAGCCAGATCATTTGTCCCCAGGTGGACAATGATGTCTAACTCTCCCTTCAATCCTGCTGCCCCAACAATCATCTAGATGTGCTTTCCATCCCTCCAAGCCATGGCACCAGGTAGGCACTTAACCTCCCTCTCTCCCATTCCATCCACTCCCAAGTATACCCCCTTAGCAATAGAATCCCCCACCAGGAGTTTCCTCCTCCTACTCCTCTGGGGTCCTCTCCCTCCCTCTCCGGGGTCTCCACCATGGAGGACACCCACAAATTTAGATTTTGGAATGTTCACTCTGGGTGGGGGGATGCTGGATGAGAAGGCAAAAAAACAACTGTGGCTTCAGCAACAGATACAGACACAAATTCATAAGTGAAAACAACACCTTAACTAACCAGTGGTACTGAAGTCACAAACAATCCAATCTGGAAAACAATTCCTTTTGCTGGTGGGAGAGGGGGCACAGAATGTAGATTTTTACAGCAGTGCAAGCAGCAAAACCAAGAAAAGATGCCACAATGGCAATACAAAATCATGCAACTGCAGTGGATAGCAGGTTCACACAGCTGTGCTTGCAATTACACTGTGGCAAATTAAAAGGTGTATTATTTGAAGTCATGCAGCACTGCACACACACACACACACACACACACACACACACACACACACACACACACACACACACACACAAGAACCATTTGTCTACAAGTAGTGCGTAGCAAACTGTAAAGGTCAGTAATATGCCACATATTATTAACAACCTGAAATTATGAACTAATGCACTAGATACACACAACACACAATCAGCAAGAAAATGTCAACAATCACTGACAATATTACTGTGTGTACATTAACACAGTCGGTTTTAAAGCAAAAATATAACCAAAAAAACAAAGAACTCCCTATTTCTCCAACTTAAATCTACCTACACCACAGATACGCCCCTCCCCCACAGCACACTTTCACTGCCGCTTACTACACAGGCTCAATGTGGTACAATAACATTCAAAATCCACACACAAACAAAAATGCTTAATGATATGAGCACAGAAGGGTTTCCTACAATCGATGAACTAAAGTTTGAGCAAAAAAAAATTACTCAAAAAGGCTTTTTTAACAGCTTTTAGAAGGTTTGAATCACCGACAGCTCTCAGAGCACATTGTCTCCTACAGTACAACTTCCTACACACTCTACCACAAACTGAGGCTGTGCAGATCAATATAGAGCCCACGTGACCTGAAATCCCATGAATCACTGCAAAATTCGCCTTCAGAGCTTAAAAACAAGGCAAAGTGAGGCAAAGTATATTGTTTTCAATGCACTTCGCCTTTAAAATTGGTGGAGTAGTGGTCTGGGAAGGTGGAGTAACGCAAAGTCATTGTTTTCAATGGACTTTGCATTACCTGTCATAATGCGAATTACTTCACTTCGCATTGCAGAGTACGCCACAAATTCGCCTTAGCTCTGTGAATCACTTCACGGAGCGAATTGAGGCCACTTCATCCACCACTAGTGGGGGTCTATTGAGCTGCAATTTTGCTGCAATCCTCTGTCCTGAAATTGAAAGCTTTAAAAGGTCACTGTGAGAAGCTTCCATACTGCAACTCTATCATTCTACATCCTGATAAAAACTGATAAAAAAGACTTTATTCTGAATTGTTCTGCATGTCTGATATGCACCTGCGTTGCACATATCATGAATAAAACTATACTGCACTAACTGCACTGCATATGAACCATAGTCTTTTGTGTCTTTCTGACCTTCTTCACCTGTACCTCTGTCACATTGCACCTCAGTGCCACACAGGTGGAACGGCTGATCAGCATTCACAATGGAGTGGATCTGGCACACCATGAACAGCATTCTGGACCCCTACACTAAAGGGAGGCATGACCATGACTGTGTCATACAGCACATGCAGTAACCCAGCCAAGGCACACACACACACACACACACACACTCACCATCACCGGGCATGGCAGAGGTACACAAGTGTAAATTTTTTGTGTAGTATGTTCAGGCTGCCCCAGCCCTCAATTAGAGCTATAAAAACAGTTAATGATTTTGGATCATCCCAAATTGTGCAAGCACATTCCAGTTCAACAAGTAAATCTGGATGAACTCCAAGCAGACAAAAATCTTTTATATTCTTCACGAGTTTTATTCAATGTTACTTCACACCAAACGGTGTTCTACGTTTCATGGCCATGCTACTTCATCTGGCCCACAGTGTTGTAGTCTAATTACCATAAAAAAGAAGTTTTAGAGTACATTCTCCCATCATATCTTTGCTCACATTCTATACCCAGCTCTACTGTCCATACTGTATCTGCACCACACCCAGCTCGCTAATTATCCAGAGTTGCTATGCATTGTGTTCTTATCCTTAAATCATTTGTGTTAATTTCACAAATTGTGCATACTTTCAGTATTTTAAAACAACTAGTCAGGAAATACATCAACGGCCAGTGCTACATGTACACTTCATGAATATACACCACATGCCTGTAGTTTTTATTTTGTAACCATATCTTTGCTTTCAAATCTCCTCTTTAGTCTGCGCTATTTTTCAAAACGTATTTAGTGCAAATACCTGTTCCATTATAGAATCCAAAAAATTGTCACTGAACAACTCTCTGTTGTGTTCCTAAACTTGAACTGTATTACCTTTATGTAAATAAACATTCCTTTCACTTTCATATGCATTGGTGTCACCATAGCTGAGCTGGAACTGTTTCCCTTTGTCTCCATCAATGCTGTGTCCTGCTGCCTGCATGCATGTTCCACGACACCCACCACCCACCAGAGGCCCTACTGTCTGATGTCACATGCTACTACCATGCTCCCCCAGCATGCTGCTGGGGCATGCCACACACCGCATGTGGCACCAGATAGTCCAGACATGTTGGGGGACTAGCATGGCAGGCATCTGTGGCACATAATTGGCTATGGCAGTGTACAAATCAGACATGGACAGAGGCATGCAACCACCTTCATACCTGTCCATGGTCCAGGCTGTAGGAAGGTAGAGGTCTTCCACCTGTGAAGTAGCCCCACAGTGCCTGGTGTGTACTGTCACCATCCCCTGTAGCAGCTGACCTGAGGCACATGGTACTTGCAACCGCACAAAGGGGACCACAACATGGGCTGGTGACAGGGAAGCATGTCTGTGACATGGCCAAACATCACTATGTATGCAGCAAAACAAGTTGCATTACAGTGGCATTGATCACCTAATGCCCGTGATTAAGGTGGGTGTCAAGCACCTCTCACCCTGGGGTGATACCCCTTATAGGACTGCACCCCACATGGCAACTGACACAGAGACACATGCACTCGACACAGGTACAGGTGCCAAGGTGTGCATGTGTAGCAAACAGGGTGCATACCACTGCTCCAGGCATGGTAGATGCATGCCCTCCCAGGTGATCAGCATCCCTGGACCAACCCATGAAGGTGAACAAGGCCATTGCATATTTTCACACCCCAGCCATGGCCACACATGGGGTGGTACACCATGAACACGGAGCAAGCATCCATTTTGCCATGCCCTAACAGGGCATGACCATGAGCACCTGTTGCTGCATGCCCAGCAGCAGCACTGTCCCCTGTGCCACCAGCTCCCATGCTGTGATGCACATGGAGTGGTGCCCAAACCACCCAGACAGCCCATGCAGAGGTGTCAAGGCACAACCCACCTTAGTCCCATGTAGCCAAAAGTATACCATGGGAGGTTAGACCCATCTCTCAAGATGGCAGTTGGTTCAAGGCCGCCACCGTCCATCCTGTTCTGGTACCTAGGCATGTACACATGTAACACCAGTTGATGCGCACACAGCTGCCTATTCACCAGGTCATCTCCTCTCTGTGGCACCTTCATGAGCCCTATTGGAGTCTGCCACCTACTCCTGGGACTGTCTGTGCCCCACACCTGTTCCTCCTCTTCATGTGCAGGCTGTGCTGTGAAATCTGTACGGGACCCCCGCAGTGGTACGCAGTGCCTCAACCAGTACACACTACCCAACAGAAGTGAGCATCTGCCCACACCATTGCCCCATATACTGTGCATGTGAGACAGGTCGATTGTGGCTATACAATACCTGAGGCACTGCCAGTGGTGTCACACACAGGCATACATGACATGTGCACAGACACAATGGCCCCCTCATGGTGTGAGGACAACCACAATGCACACCACCCTGTGTATTGTCTGCAGCCCACTGACCAGAGTACCAATGGCAATTAAGCAATAATGCACAACAGGGTGTGTGTTGTGCTGGGAAAATGTCATGCCTCGGGTGGTTGAAGCATGAGGCCACAGGCCATGTGCATTCAACACCTGAGAAGTTACATTATCCCAGCACGGCACACACCCTAGAGTGCATTATTGCTATTATACAATGACTCACTTGTAAAAATAATAACACATTCAAGAAATGCTTTTTTTTTACATTTTCAGTTAATTTATTTGTATGTGGAGGTGTATTAATTAAAAAAAAGTCCACAATTTCCATTGTGTCCAGACCGTGGTGCTGTTTCCACATATTGGTTTCCTGTTGAAAAGCTGTGTTTCTTGCGTAAATGTTTTGCAGCCCCCCCCCAAAAAAAAACACAAATTGCGGTTGCCATCTGTGTGTTGTCTGGTACCAGAGTATTTTTTGGTCTGTGTGATTATTTGTATCTATCAAAGGGGATACAATATGTTAGGTGACTACAAACTACTGTAGCAGTTTCAAATGTAAGCATGATTCTAACATGCGCTGAAAGTTGGTTCACAAGAGGACCACAGGTTTCCAGTTTCCTTGTGTTTTTCTAGTGTACTGCCGACCCGGGACAACCAAAGCTGGTGTTCTGTTTTGTTTTTTGATCCATTGTTGAATCAGGTGAGGGGTTTCATTGTCCTTTGTTAGATTTTTGCACAGCCGCTGCATGCGTCTTTCTATGGCAATGGCTGCGCATGTGCTTTTGCTTCACTCCGGTACTGACAGTGAAGCGAGGGGAAGAAAACTGAGCTGAAATTGTGTTTGGGGACTCAGAGAGAAACAGCCAGGCAAGGACGAGCATCTTTCAACAGTGCTGTGACAATGATGCATCAGTGAATCACGCAGCCAGCAGTTACAGGCTACGCAGTTCACTCAAGCTGCTCTGTTGGGAGAAAAGGGACCCATAACACCAGGAAAATTGAATGTTACATGTGAGTGGTTGAGGTGGGGCAAGGGACTGAAATATTGTTTGGGGGGGCAGGGGTTGTGACAGGGAGCTCCGGACACTCTTGAGGACTGACCTTTTCTTAAATGTGTTTCAACAGTTCTTCTATTTCTTAGCCTAATCTATCCTTTTCAATTTCTGGTCCATAAGGTTGGCCACCTATAGGCATCCACTCCCCTTTCTTGACTATGCTATAGTGTCCTCTTTGAATTTTCCATTTCCCTCTCAGGTCCTCGTACAGGGAGGTTATTGTGGTGACCTCCGAGTTTATGTAAAACAAGAGGCTGTGTTTATCATTGTTGGATTTAGTATGTATTAGCACTGTGTCATAAAATACCTTATGTTTATGAATCCTGTAAGTGTTGAAAATACCATGGTACTAGGTATTTTTGATAAATGTTAAAAAGTACTAGGTGACTGTATTATATACATCAAGTTGGTTGTGTTGTTAAATGCATGTAAATTGGTACCATGACTTCCTGCTGTAAAATGAGCCAATCTGAAATTTAATGGTGATTTGCATATATCCCATGATGCTTTGCACTATGGAAGTATGTGTGATGTTGTGTTTCTTTGAAGCTTGACTTATTGCCAATGTCCTTTGTGGTAACCCTTGTTTCAGTGCTTCTGCACTAAGTTTCTTTGTCTGTAGCTTGTTTTGTTTTTTTCCTTTTGAGCCCCCACAACCCAATCAAACAAGACAACTATAGGGATGAAGGTTTTTCACTAAAAGGTTTAGATGAGTAAATCAGTGAGTCGGTTGGTGCTGACAAGTGCAGAGGAAGGACATACATAATCTTTTGCTGCAAACTGATATATTGAAGCAGGAATATGCCATTGCTGAAGGTTATCTCCTGGATTTTGAATAAACATCACACAGAGATTGTGTGTTGAAACTGAAGTTTGGTGTCTGGTCCATCTGCCATCCCACAACCCCTCCACAGGGGTGTTGTGAAGGCTTTAGTGGCTGCTACTGGTTGGGTTGTGTCTGGACAGGCAGCATCAGCTTCATGGTGGCTTACCTGGGGAAGGAGGGATTTATTTCACTCCTGTGCGGTCACCTGTGTGCCTGACCTTGCTACAGTGATGTTGTACTGGGATAACATCACTGTTCAAGGTGACAAGTGGCCAATCAGAACTCAGCAATTTTTCTTGCCATTGTATAATACATAGCAGCCTCACACCCTGTGTAAGCACCATCTACATGGGTATGACTGATGCACCAGGTGACACACCCCAGAGATGACGATGCCTACCGGCATCACCATCAGGGCCTCAGGCTGCGGTGGTACATGACCGCACAATGCCCTGTACATTGTCATACCAATGCTCAGGCATGCACACAACATGCTGTACCTGGCACATGGGGGCCAGCAGCACTGTGGTATAATTTGTACACCATGTTCCACGTAGTCAGCGGAGAGTGCCACATCCACCAGGGTACACCACACTGAACAGCCACAAGGATGGCACATGTGGGCAGCATTTTGGCCATATATGACAAATGGTAGTGATATGGCAGGGTCATCGTTGGCAGGTCTCTCTCCCTACCAGCCTAGCCATTATACAGACCGCTGTCATGCTTGTCACCTTTCTACCATGGCAATATGTTGGGCCTTGCCAAGACAGACTATGCACCCCACAGACATCTATGATTGATCCAGTCATGCACAGGGCAGTTGGTCATCCTGCAGGTCAGTGAGGCCAACAACAGGTATACCTTCATTGGGGCATGAATCAATCAAAATCTTTATTTATCCAGGTGAACACAAACCCATCATGAAAAAGGAATACACACATTTGAAATATACAATTGATCAGCTACAGTATAAAATAAAACAATATGCAACAAGTGGTTGGCAATAAATATTAAAATTGAAGGAAAAAGAAGAAGTAAAAGGAAAAGATCCTGCGAAGCAGGCAACTACCTATACAGAATATATACAAAAGTGCATGGATCAAACTGATTATATCACATGGAGTACTTATAAAAATAAAAATTTCAGGAGGGGTAGTAGACCATTCAAATTTAGAGATTCAGTAATAAGCAGTACATAGGGAATTACAGAAGATGTGAAATTGCAGGGAAATGCCTGAGTACAGAGCCTCTGCAGGAAAGGACTCACGACAACAATAGTGAGATTGATTACATAAGGACCACATGAAAGGGCCTCTATAGCAAGGTACAGAAGAAACTGGTAGGGAGAACAGTTAGTGGGTAACCTAGCAGAACCTCCAATGCATGTGATTAGGTTAACAGGATAAGGGGTAGAATAATGGTGCAGAGAGGTGCCAGTATGCATCATACAATAATCACTGAATAAGATCATAAAGAAAACAATTAGGAGAAGCAATTACAGGATTCCTTGACATGACATGCATATAGCATCTTGAATGCAGACAGGCTGATGGAATGGGCCAATTTTAAAGTTTTCTGCAGCTTATTCCAAAGCTGTGGCAGCACATAGCCTATGGCTGACCTTCCAAAGTGAGATTTGACCTTCGGTATATTTAATAAGATAAAGGCAGCATTTCTTTGTGCGTATGTGCCTGCCACTATTAAGGAAAGGCAGTCCAATATATATTGTGGCAATTTACTGATGATTGCTCTGTAAGTCCAGAGGGCAGCATTTCTTTGTCTCCTGTTGTTAAGCAAGTGCCATCTTAAAGCAGCATATAGGGAGCAATGGTGGGTAGAATATGGAGCACCCACAATGAATCTAATGGCTCTATGATATAATATATCAAGTTTGACTAATACAGAGGCAATGTCTTGGCAGTAAATAACATCGGCATAGTCCAAAAAGTAAAGGAAGGTAGTTTGTATGAGTCTCTTCTTGGCATCCTGGGTAAGAAGATGTTTAATCCTATAAAAGAGACCAAGTCTCTGTTTAAGCTGTTTTATCAGTTCCTCAGTATGATCCAGGAATGGCAGTTTGTGATCAATCCAAAACCCTAGATATTTGAAGTTAGGAATATATTCCAGGGTTTCATCTAGGAGTATAATATTCTGAGGTAATGAACCATGAGAGACTGGGATAGTACCGTTCGATAAAGGTGAGAAGAGCATTGCCTTTATTTTTTCTGCATTCAAAAGAAGTTTCTGGTTCAGTAGGTGTAGTTGTATCTCATTTAATTCCTGCTGTAAGTCCATGCATGCTGTTTCCGGGGTTAATCTGTCTACATAGAGTACCGTATCATCAGCAAATAGATGAATATTAGCAGAATTAATCCCTACGTCAATGCCATTAATATAAATGGCAAAGCAATGGTCTCAATATGGAGCCTTGTGGTACGCCCCTCAGTAGAGGTTTAAGCGGCAAAAGTTCCCTTTCCACTTTTATCTGTTCCTGGTGGCCAGAAAGATAATTTGAGAACCATTTCCTAGAACAGAAGTCAAGGCCTAAATCACGGAGGGATTCTAATAGCAAGTCATGATCAACAGAGTCAAATGCCTTGTTTAGATCCAGAAACACTGCGTATACAAAATGTTTAGTGTCCAGAGCACTCTGCCAGTCATTTGTCACGTTGGCAAGTGCCAAGATTGTGCTGTGATGAGGCCTAAAGCCTGATTGTAATGAGTTAAGGAGGTTTTTATGTTCTAGGTAGTCATGTAGTTGTGCACTCACAATTTTTTCCAATACTACAGACAGGAAAGGGAGTAGGGAGATTGGTCTATATGTGTTTAAATCAGAAATATCTCCAGATTTAAATAGTGGTATAACATAGGCCATTTTCCAAATAGGTGGAAGCTCACCTTGAGATAAATATAGGTTTAAAAGGTGCAATATTGGTACAGCCAGGACAGGGTAACTCTACTTCAGAAAGTAAGGGTCTATGGAATCTGCTTTTTTTCTTTTTCTTATATCCAAGTGTAACAGTAGATCTTCAACTTCTTTCAAAGTGTGACATGTCCTGGTGTACACAGAGGGATGCAAGGGGCATATATGTGGCATGTACAGTGCCCGGGGGGGGAGTTGCCCTAACACAGTGTATCCTGCCACAGGCCTGCACACATACCTGTACACAAACCCCTGCTGAACACTCAGCTGTACCTACCTCGCCTGCACAGTATGTCACTAGTAACCATGGCCCACAGTTCACACAGCCCACGCCCCTCCCTGTGCTGCAGGTTACTGAAGCAGTACCTACACTGGTCCCCGGTGTGAGCAACCCCCATTCTACAGGTCAGACAAAAGCCCACCAAGGCCCAAACCTCACACTGGGCCTGTCCGTCCAGACACCTCTCCCAGCAGCTCCTCTTCTTTGGCCACCAGCAGATCAATGAAGTTGAACTCCTCAAGAGTTGACCACCTGTGGTTGCACAGCATGACAACCTGGCTTCGTCTGATACCATAATTTTAGCCATGTGTGCACATAGTAAAGCACTGTGCTGCTGCCTTCATCTGCTGGTACTGGTGTTGCAATGTCAGGGTGAGGCCCCTCATCCATGCTGCCCACTGCTGGTGGGGTCACCCCCATACAAACAAGTGGCCATGTCAGCAGATAGGGGGTATGTGGGTCCATGCCCCTGTCCCCCTCATCTGACAACATCATTTTAGCCATGTGTGCAAATGGTTGGTCAACTGTCAGTGGGCCTTGGGCTGTGGGAGGGCAGACATTCCCAGGATACCTCTATGGTGTGGGGGGCCAGTCTATGACCTGTTCAGCTGTGTGCCACTGCTTGTACACCCCTGGTCACCCATCTTGCACCCCCCCTTTTCTCTGGATGGCACCCTGGAGGACTCTGACAGACTGTGGTCCCACAACTTTAATGTGAAGGAGTCACAGGCACTTGTACAGGCCTACAGGCCAGGGAAGATATTATGTCCCACTGCAAAAGCACCTGTGCCCATGTCTGGTGGGCCTTGGATCAGATCATGGAGGAAGTCAATGCCGTCAGTGGACGGAACTGGCATGCTGATGCAGTACAAGCAGATGAGAGAAAGAAATAAGTGCCTCAGCTGGGATTTGAACCCAGGCCACCCAGACTATGGTTCTGGTTGCACTACCAGCAATGACACCAAGGCATCCTAAAACTGGGCTGTCCAGTGGAGCACATTACTCTTTCAACAAAGCACAACCTGGTGCTGCACAGATAATTAGATTTTCAATCACAAGAGTGCAGTGTGCACATTTATGGAACACACACAAACAGAAGAGAGAACTAATAATTGCTTCAGCTGGGACTTGAACCTAATGTGCACTAGGACAGGACAATTTCCATTTGCCTTGGAGGCACTGCTGGTAGCATAACTGGAATAGTATTCCAGGCAGCCCGTGTTCAAGTCCCAGTTAAGACAGTTATTTCATTTTCCCTCTCTCTCTCTGTCTCTCTCCCTCTCAGTTTGTATGTATTTCATAAATGTGTACACTGTACTCTTGTAATTGAAAATGTAAGTATCTGTACAGCACCAAGTTGTGCATTGGAGAAAGAGTACTGTGCTCCGGGACAGCACAGTTTCCAGTTGCCTTGGTGATGCAGCTGGTAGCACAACCAGAACAATATTCCTTGTGGTCTGGATTCATGTCCCATCTGAGGCACTTATTTCTTTCTCTCATCTGTTTGTATGTGTTCCATAAATGTGCACACTACACTCTTATGATTGAAAATGTTGAAGCAATGCAGAAGCAGTTCCATCACTTGAAGAGATGTGTGAAGGAGGCTTTGGGAACAAAGCACAGTGAGCAGCATGCCACAGGTGTAAGGACAATGGCAACGGTGGTCGCATGGGCTTTGGATCCAGGACAGGAGGCCGTAGCAGCCACACTATGACTCATGGAGGAGACTGGTGTGCCAGGTGACAGATATGAAAGTCAGTTGATTCTGACCAGCCATGTGAGTGACTGCCTGTGTGACCACCCATAGACCATACAGTATGTGTTGCCGTGGGTGTCTAGTGGTGTGGCTGCATGACGGGCCAGAGTTAGGTAGCACACAGTGTAGCGGCAGGACTACTATGTCCACATCACCCAGTGAGTGACAATATGTATGTATGCCCACAAAAGAACCCCATGTGGTGCTGCATGTGTGTACTTCAGGGCTGAGAGGTGATCACCCTGGAGTGGTGGCATGTGCCTGATCAGCTGGGGTGTGTGTGCATTGGTGCTGCATGTTTGATTCCTGGTTTGGAGCATATGTCTTCCAGTGCTGAGTGTCTGTTCACAGGTGGTGGGGAGTGTACACAATGGTGTTGGATGTATGTGGTGTGTGTGTACACACTGGTGACAGGGCATGTGGACACTGATGCTGCATGGTATATGTTCCCAGTGTAGAGGTGCACTTCTCCCTGCAGGGCATCGGGTCTGCACAGCACACAGTGCATTGGCACATTACACAGTATGCTAGAGCATGCATGCCACCTTTGTCTGTACACCGCCTTGTCTGATACAGTACTATATAATTCCCCTGTCGTCTCCCTACAGCACAGCCCACAGGGTTGGACACAGAGGTGGACACTGCAGGACCATCCTACTGTGTGTGGTTCCCTCTGCTCACCTGCCCATAACAACCAAAGAACAACAGTGAGAATGCCACTTCAGTGGATGATGGCGAGACCCATGTGAGAGCTTGGAGCAGGTGAGGCCTGCCCCAGACCAGGACAGGCTCTCCCCTACTGCCAGCATCCACATCATGAGTGCCCATTCCCACTGCCAGCACCCGCACCACTGTGACTCAGCCGCAGTCACTGCTTGGCCCAGAGGACACAGAAATACAGACCACCTCTGTCCCTGGTGTAGCTGTCACCATGCCAGCCCAGGACCCCACCACCACCATGACTATCCTCTAACCACACCCTGCAAACACTGCAGGCCCAAGCACCACAGCACCTCCCCATGATGCCACCAGGGGCACATCTCCACAGCCCTGCAACCTCATGCCCATCATGACAGAACCTATACAGCCAGCCCACTGGACCCATCACAGGCCTCCGCACCACTCATGGTACAGTTCCAGCCCATACAGCTGCCAGGGGGGCATCCCAAATCCTTCCAACTGGATAGTCCCCAGCAGCAGTGGGATGCAGTCAAGAGCAGGCAGCTGCTGAGGTCCACCATGGAGGCACAGAGTTCTGTGCAGCAGGAGCTGATACACTTCCATCACAGGCTTCATGAGAATGTGACATGTGTCCGAAAAATTCTACATGAGGACAAGCAGCATGCCAAGCAACAAGCAGAGGCAAAACACGCTGAGCTCCTGATAGTCCTACACAACCTGTGAGATGCGGTGCTGGAGGCTGTAGTCATGGTGGTGGGCAGTGTGAAAGCTAGCCCTAGCCCCAGCCTGTGTAGCGTGAGTAGTGCCACCCCACAACAGAAACTTAGTTGCATGCCAATGTCACACAGTGCAAGGATGCAAATGCCCCTTGAGCAGCAGATTCATCCTCAGACAAAATGTAGCTGTCTATAAGATGCGAACATATCGTCACGGGGACAAGTAGTGGACATACATTTTGCCAGTTTCCAATTGGTGACATTTCAGGAGGTTGCAATTAAATAATGTAGCCAGACAAATTGCCGACCTAACCTGGCACCCACCACAGCACCTCTTGCTCATCACCTTGTTCTATCACTTCCTGTGGACCCAATTTGCCAGCACAGATCAAAATAGATCCCTGTGTAAGTGCATACAGTGACAAGCGGACAACTGGATTCAGAGATTCAGAGAACCGGAAGTCCCCTCTACAATCATAAGGTATGCATTTGGGATAGTGGGTAGAGAGAAAGGGTGAAGGTCTGTCATTTGGCTGTTTTTTTTTTAAGAGAGGGCTTCCTAGCTCCATCCACAGCTTCTCTGTCTCTTACTTCCTACTGCTCACAGCTTACTCCCCAAGCAAGTTCAGAAGATTTCTCTCTGATGGAACACTCTGTGGTGGGAGCCAGTTACTGCAACAAGGCATGCTTGCTGCTGGGTTTTCCAGCCCTAAGACATCAGCACATTGAACTGCCACCTTTTTTTGTTACACAGGTGGCAGAACTGTAGCTGTGGTAGCAAATGCCCACTACAGTGGAGGACAGCGTTCTCTGGGTTGACTCAAAGATCAACCTGGTTTGAGCAGTATGAGCCAGTGTGGAAACAGTTACATTTTCTGGGAGGCTATGAGTGGTTGCAAGCAAGTGGAGTTCCGTGGGATGAAATGTTGCACTGCGGTAGGTTGGGCAGTCACCGATATTCTGGCTGCGGCAGGGACATTTAGGCCGCAGCTATATGACCAGAGACCGATTTTCCAAATGACATTTTGACTGCGCCAATGTAGTCATGATGATGTGATCCATGACATTCCATCCATATGCCAAATGTCCAACATGCCTGGGTCTCCCAGGTAACTGAAGACACTGTGCACACCAGGGCATCACTTGAACCTGTACCCCATGGGCCCAAGCCTGGGAGTGGGTGACACCATCACCACAGACATTTCCCATACCGTGGCTGAGGTCCACCCCCGACCGTACAGGGAGCTGCGCAGGCAGTCTGCAATAGCTGGGGTGGTAGCCAGGGGCAGAAGTAGGAAGTGCATGGCCACCTTCTGCCACCAGGGTGTCTCCATTACCCCTGCTGTACCCTTGCGACAACTCCAGCTGCCCTGTGTTGAGGCCCAGTCTGTCCAAACTCAGCATGGATGGCTTGGCATACAGCCTCCACCCTGCCTGGAGGCAGGTATCCCTGTTGAGCTCCTTGTTGCCCCCACCCTATATGGCCTGTCTGTATGTCTACATGTGCTAACCCAAAGAATGTTGGTCCTGTTTTGACATGTATTCCATGTCCCCCTGGCCTGGATGGCACTTATCTCTGTTGGCTCCCTCTAGAATCACCTGCAACCATGGACATCTGCTTGTGTGTACCCTATTCGCACTCTTCTTGCCCAGCATCATAGCATTTGTGTTATGCCCACCATGTTACTTCCTTCCCTAGCACACTGAACTGCTTGCATTGTTGTTGTTGTTGGTACTATCATTACTGGTGTCAGTTTTGTGTCATAATACATTACTTAACAATCTTACTGTGTTCTCTGAGGTCAGTTATCACCTGCTGAGTCCACAAATGTCACGTATGATGCAGGTTCTGTACTCCTGGCCCCACCTGGCCATTCTGAGATCATGCCTGTCAAACTGCTCTGGTATCCCTTGTCCCTCTGGCTCCATATCCAATGCAGCCTGTACCTCTGTGGCCAGCATACATATCCTACAGTTGAGTACCATGCTGTGTAGTATACAACATTCAAGGAATATGGCACAGGCCTTTTGAAGGGTATACTGTAGGGCATCCATGGAATGGGCAAGACACTGGAACCGCATCTTGAGCATGTCAAACACATGCTCGATGATGTTGTATGTGGTGGTACATTGTTCCTGTCCTCTGCAGTGTATCTGAGGCACAGAATAGGTGTGAGAAGCCAGGGTCACAAGGGATAGGTACAGTCCTCCGTGAAGGTGAAGGCATAGGTTAATGTCACATAACAGCATAGACACATAGACAATAATGAAAGGAAACAACCACTGGTCTATTCAGTCCACCCATCAACCCTAGCATACCCAGGATCTATTGTCCAAATATGGGTCTACAACATCACAACAAAAGAAAGGCAAAGGGAGGGATAGTGAGACTGAAGGGGGAGGATTGGGGCCGTGGAGGATGACAACAGTAAAGCTGACATACTGAACAGGTATTTCTGCTCAGTCTTTACTGAGGAAGAGGAGGGTAATGGGCCTGAAGGTGTACAAGAGGTGAGAATGGTGCAGAAATGGACACAAGTCCCTTTACATGAGAAAGGGTCCTGAAGGAACTGGAAGTAATAAGAGTTGATAAAGCAATGGGACCAGATGGGGTGCAGCCCAAGGTCTTTAAAGAACTCAGAGAGCTGGTGGCTGAACCTCTGGCTATCCTGTTTAGCAGATCACTGGAAACAGGGGAGGTACCCAAAGACTGGAGGATAGCAGATGTAGTCCCCTTATACAAAAGTGGGAACAAAGAGGAAGTGGGAAACTACAGACCAGTCAGCCTCACCTCGGTAGTAGGGAAGATCATGGAAGCACTACTGAAGGAGAGATTGGTGGAACATCCTGTTGTTAATGGACTGCAGGATCCAAGGCAGCATGGTTTCACCAGGGGGAGGTCATGTCAGACCAACCTCATTGAATTTTTTGACTGGGTGACTAGGGAGGTGTATCAGGAGGGCAGTGGACATGGCCTATCTGGACTTCAAGCAAGGCCTTTGACACTGTGCCACACAGAAGACTAATACACATAAACTAGGGAATATGGGTGGGGGCAGGACAGTAGTGTGGTGGGTAGGTAACTGGCTGGGCGGCAGGATACAGAGGGTGGTGGTAAATGGCTGTCACTCCACAGAGGGAAGAGTGACCAGTGGGGTACCACAGGGATCAGTGCTGGGACCGGTACTATTCAACATCTTCATCAGTGGCATTGCGCAGAACCTAGAAGGCAGAATTTCACTGTTCGTTGATGACACAAAGTTCTGTAACACAGTAGACACACCAGAGGGTGTAGACAGAATGAGAAGGGACCTGCAGAAACTTGAAGAATGGTCAGGGGTTTGGCAGTTGAAATTCAATGCAAAGAAGTGCAAGATAATGCATATGGGGCACAAAAACTCTGGCACAATATATCAGTTGGGGGGTGAGGATATAGCATGCACCAAGCAGGAAAGGGATCTTGGGGTTATCATCTCTGATGACCTCAAGGTAGGGAAACAGTGTGACAAGGCAGCAGGTAAAGCAAATAGGATGCTGGGATGCATAGGCAGGGGCATCACCAGCAGGAAAAGGGAGGTCATAATTCCACTATACAAGACACTAGTGAGGCCCCACCTGGAGTACAGTGTACAGTTCTGGAGACCTTACCTACATAAGGACATAGACAGGGTAGAGAAGGTTCAGAGGAGGGAAACAAAGATGGTGCATGGATTGCATCACAAGTCCTATAAGGACAGGTTGAAGGAATTGAATATGTACTCCCTGGAGGAGAGGAGGGAGAGAGGGGACATGATAGAGACATACAGGTATCTTACAGGGAGGAACAGGGTGCAAGAATACACTGTTTTTAAGTAAAAAAGATGTTCCAGGACTAGAGGGCATGGGATGAAGTTAGAGGGAGGACGATTCAGAGGAAATGCGAGGAAGAATTTCTTCACAGAATGGGTGGTGGACAAGTGGAACACCATGACTGAGGAAGTGGTGGGGGCTGAAACAATCACAGGATTTAAGAATGCATGGGATAGACATAAAGGAATTCTGGAGGCCAGGGGTAAGGGTCAACAGAGTTCTAGGAAAACATAAACTGAAGTTACAAACTCAAATGGGCAGACTAGGTGGGCCATAGTCCCTTATCTGCCAACACTGTCTATGTATCTATGTATCTTTGTCCCATATGTGGCTGTGGGGAAGGGGGGTTGCTTGTTGGGAATACTCATCAACTAAGTGGCCACTAGAGATGTCCCCACTTTTAAACTTTCAAACCAGGATGGAGCTGTGCCATATTAAGGCATCATGGGCAATGCTGAGTACCATGCCAGGACATTGCTGATATGCCCTTTTGCATTACTCACCACCTGGCAATTAATGGAGTGGTATCCTTTCCTTTTGAGATAGACATCCACTCCATCACCAGTGGGGTGCCTGGATGGCAACATGGGTGCAGTCAATGGCACTAAATACAGCTAGTAGGCGTGCAACTCAATGGAACTGCTGCATGGTTGCTGTTTGCTCCACCAGGGTGCTGGAGAATATGATAAACTCACCAGAATGATCCAACAGAGCATCTAGCAACTGTCCTGACAGGCATGATGTGCAGACTGCTAGATATGGGTGGTGTCCCCCACCAGTGTCTGGAATGTTGCTGTGGCCAGGAAACATATTGGAGCCATCACCTTAAGCTCAACAGACAATGGATGTCTGCGCTGGATATCTGACTGGAGCTGGCCATGCAGAAGCTCACACAACTGCCTGAGCATGGCCTGTTGAGCCTGTACCAGCCCACAAACCAGTCATCATTTCGGACTTTGTGTGAGACTCTTGGCCAATACTATCTGTGTGCTGCATGCACCTTCCAAAGCATACTTATGGGCCCAGGGTGGGCATTGGTCCTCTCGTCCTCCTGTACAGCTGTCTGCAGCATGTACACAATGCGTGCTCCCCCTAAACGCCATCTTGCAGTGTTGCCTGCAGTGTCTGCATCTGCCTCTAGGGTTTGCCTGGATTCAAATCAGCCTTTTTCAGGGCAGTAATTTGTAGAGTTAAGTGTCCTGTGCTAACTCCATTGCACAGCGCTAACACACTGAATACTGTATCACTCTAAGCTGGTATGCATGGTCCCACCCCCACCTTTACACACTGCATACGTTTTCTTTGCGAAGGTGCACTAACAGATTTTGTGCATGCTGCAGACCCCTTTGAAAATGGGATTTTGGTATAGTCCTCACACTAACTGGGCATAATCATTCAGTGTGGCATGCTAAGCTCTGAACATCTGCACCTGAAGTTTTATTTGTCAGCTAATAGCATTTTTGTATCACTCAGTTTATGGTGTCATCCAATTACATATTTATTAATTTTATAATGCATTCAGTTATGGCAGTTTATGATTTGCATTAACTACATACAGTACATTTTATATAAGGCACTGATACAATGCTTTAAATGTCATTTATTATTATTATATTATTTTGCAGGCTAGTCTAAGGCTAGTTTATTTATTACCTGTTTCCACTTCTTTTCCAATAAAGATATAAGAAGGTCTTTTTAAGCTCCTGAGTGCTCTAGATAATAATCTTATTGATTTCTAGTCTATCTTTTTTTATATCCTAAAGGCACTAGGATTATCAAGATGTGTATCATATTATGAGCACTTCAAAGACAGTATACTATTGAAAGCTGTATGATGATTGCAAGCGGTATAATTTAATTGTAATCAAAAGAACTGATTGTCTAACCAGGTAATAAATGTTAACTTTTTACTTTATGTTATTTCTATTTTTATCTCCTCTTATTCTATTGTCTGTAATGTATACACTTTTACCTCCTTACCCATGAAATAAAAAAAGATGTATGCTACATAAACAAAGTGGATTGCATGATATATTTTATTGAACAGAAATATAAATTTAAATACATAAGAATTTAGACTCATCTGAAGGGTCCTCTGTGTGCATAAACATTTGTGTATTGTAACTTACAACATGTAAAAGAATCACATCATATCACTTATTTTGTTTATTATACAGTATGAATTCATACTGTATAAGAAACATGACATATTTTCTGTGTGCTATGAAATGCAAAATGACTTACTAACTCCAAACCACTATTTAGGCATTAATGAAAAGCAGTGGGAGATTTTGACCAGCAAGGAAGGTAAGTGAAGAGCTGGCCTGGTGGCGCTGAGGTTGAGGGCGCTGGTCACCACCTGCCGCTATACCAGCAACCTGGGTTCAGAAATGAGCCAGGGAGCCATGGGTCAACAGACAGGGAAGAGATTGAGTGTCCGCAGGGCTGCTCTCTCTTCCCAGGGGTGAGACGAGGATATGACATCTCAAAGGGTGACCTCTGGTGGTGGCTGAAGGTAGCCCAAAGCAACGTTGTGGCATATTCCTGGGGGTGGAGCCACGGTAGCACATTGCCATGACAGCCGGGCTCCACAGGGGATATCTCGTATAAAGAAAAAAAAACCTTCATCGCCGATAGGCGAAGGTACCTCCCTCCACAGACCACACTCCTGTACACAGACTTGGGATCTCAGGTTGTTCCCCTCCTCTCCGGCCCGGTGACTCAACACTAAGAGAAAGAGATCACCCTGGGGGGAGGGGTGGCTCTTCCCCGGAGGGTAGACCTGGGGGATGCCCAGAGCCGGAGAGGAGCCTACGGAATACCTAGCCATGTTGGGAGGTAGAGACTGGGGATCAGGAGGTCGCTGGAGAGAGTTTGGAGGTAAGGGGCAATAAACAGAGTTAAAAAAAAAAAAGGAAGGTAAGTGAGAGAATGGAGTGGAAAGAGCAGTCATAGATATGGGAAAAGGACATCAAGAGTGAAAGTAAAGAAAGAATGAAAAAGAGGACCACATCTGGCCATGGTGAATAAGGTGGCTTCAGGATAAACCATGTCCCCATAGCTGACTTGAAGAAGAACCATTTTCACCACAATCTCATTACATGGGAGATGTGGATAAAAACTTTAGTTTCAAAGTAGTGCCCCAAGTCTCTGGAGCATGTTTTGTGGATAGCATATACTGCAGGTGACACTGAGGTGATGATCCAGTCAGACTCCATATATTAAAACAAAATGGTGAAGACTTCTCCTGGGGTGAGGGGAGCAATTCAGGGTCTTGAAAAGCAAAGTGAATTATAATTTTGCAAGCTACTGCCTAGCACCAATGACCACTGTGACCATTTTCTTGGAGCTAAGGATGAGTTGGTTTGTGCCAAGCCAACGTTTGTTGTTAAATCATGTTGGATTTGTGCCAGTAGTTCAGGATCTAAGGTTCCAAAAGCATAAAACATAGTGTCATCCACAAACTTATGGATTTTCACAGAGACACAGACCTTGGGAGGTCATTCAGAAAGACTAGAAGAACAGAATAAAACAAGAAACATAGACTTTGGGCAGATAAGGACCACTTGGCCTCTCAGTCTGCCCATTTCCTTCCTATTGGATAAGCTGCAGATTCTAGTTAACCAACAGCCTACTTCCTGCGACCCCCTACTACAATTGCCTTATGTCTGTCCCATGCATGTTTGAATTCCCCCACTGTTTTAGACCCAACAACCTCCCCAGGAAGGCGGTTCCATGCATCCACCAAAAAAATTTCCTCACATTACCCCTAAGCCATCCCCCCATTATCTTTAAATTGTGCCCCTTTGTTCTTACACATCTCTTTTTCTGAAAGATGTTATCCTCCTGGACTTTGTTGATTCCCTTGAGGTACTTGAACATTTCTATCATGTCTCCCCGTCCCTCCTTTCATCAAGGTTATACGTATTAAGCTCTCTCAGTCTCTCTTCATATGGTTTCTGATGCAGACCCTGCACCATTTTAGTTGCCCTCCTCTGGACTGCTTCCATCCTGTCCATGCCCTTGCATAGATGGGGTCTCCAAAACTGCACACAGTATTCCAGATGGGGTCTCACCAACTGTCTGTACAGAGGGATAACCACTTCCCTTTTTCTACTTGTGATGCCCCTTCCTATGCATCCCAGTATCCCTCTGGCTCTCCTTACTGACTTCTCACATTGCTTACCCACCTTTAGGTCATCTGATATGACTACCCCCAATTCCCTTTCCATTTTTGTTGTTAGTACCTCCCCCCTGCTATTGTGTACTCTTCTCCTGGGTTTTTGTTTCCCAGGTGCATTACTTGCACTTCTTTGTGTTGAATCTAGTTGCCATATGTCTGACCATTCCTCCAACCTTGCACAGTCCTTCTCATCCTTTCTACCCCCTTGTGTATCAACTCTGTTACAGATCTTTGTGTCATCTGCAAAGAAGCTATACCTTTCCTCCAGACCCTCTGCAATGTCACCTATAAAGATGTTAAAGAGGACTGGACCCAGTACTGAGCCCCTGAGGTACTCCACTAGTAATCCCCTTTCTTCAGAATGTGTTCCATTCACTATTACCTTCTGTGTCCTGTTGTAAAGCCAGTTTGCTACCCAGGCTACCACCCTGGAACCCACTCCCAGGCTGGCTAACTTAATTATTAGTCTGTTGTGCGGGACTGTGTCAAATGCCTTGCTAAAGTCTAGGTAGACCATATCCACAGCCCCTCCCTGGTCTATTACTTTGGTCACCCAGTCAAAGAAATCAATTAGACTCCTCTGACATGACCTTCCTGCTATAAATCCATGCTGCTTTGGGTCCTCTGCCCCGCTAGCCTCTAGGTACTCAACAATTCTTTCTTTCAGAAGATATTCCATAATTTTCCCTACCACTGAAGTCAAACTTACTGGTCTGTAGTTTCCTGCTTCTGCCTTGCTCCCACTTTTGTGAAGGGAAATCACATCTGCCCTCCTCCAGTCCTCAGGTACCACCCCATCCTCCCATGATTTGTTAAAAAGTGTGGTCAGTGGTGTCACTAGGTTCTCCCTTAGTTCTTTTAGGATTCTGGGGTGAATCCCATCAGGCCCCATTGCTTTGTCCACCTTGAGTTTTAGGAGTCCTTTCTGGACTCTTTCTTCTGTAAATGGACTGGTGTCAACCCCCCTACCCAGAGTGCTTCTATTGTCTAGTTTAGGTAACTCCTCCTCATCTTCTTTTGTGAATACTGAGCAAAAGTATTCATCCAGTATCTCTGCCTTTTCACTGTCTCCCTCTGCCCACCTCCCATCTCCTTTATTAATGTTCACTATTCCTCCCTTAATCTTTCTATGCTCCCTAATATACCTATAAAAGGTTTTATCCCCCTTCTTAACTGAGTTGGCTATTTTTCCTCGGTATGGGCCTTTGCTATTCTGACTGCCTTCCCCACTTCTTTCTGCTTTAATTGATACAGTTCTCTGTCGTGCTCCTTCTGTGATTCCTTATACTTTTTGAATGCAGCCTTTTTCTCCTTAACCTACCCTGCCACCTCTTTTGAAAACCATAGTGTTTTTTCACTCTGCTTTGTTTTCTTTATTTGTTTCACACAAAGGCTTGTTGCCTCTATGACAGCAGTTTGGATTTTTCTCCATGGTTCTTCCACCCCTTCTTTTTGGCCATTTGCTAGTGCATTCCTCAGGTATTCACCCATTTGCCAAAGTCAACCCTTCTAAAGCCCAGTATTCTTGTTCTTGTATGGCTTGTCTCCATGGTTGTGCTTATTGTGAAGCACACTGTGCAGTGATCACTTGTTCCCAGATGTCTACTGACTTCAAATTTGTGATCCTCTTCCATTTGAGTACTAGGTCTAGTATTGCTTCCTCCTGAGTGGGTTCCAACACTAGCTGTCTAAGGCCTGCCTCCTGCAGGGCATCGAGAATGACCCTGCTCTTGGATGTGGCTGCAGTACATATCATCCAGTTAACATCTGGCATATTCAGGTCCCCCATCAACAGTATCTCTCCTTTTTCAGCCATTTAGAGAATGTCCTCTATCATTTTCTTGTCCATTTCCTCCCCTTGAGATGGGGGGTCTGTATACAACCCCTGTGTGGACTGTGATGCCATTCCCTGTCTCCAAGGTGACCCAGAGTACCTCTTGTCCTCCCCTTTTATTTTTTAGTTCTGCAGCTTTGATCCCTTCCCTTATGTATAGAGCTACTCCACCTCCTCTTTTCCACTCCCTGTCCCTTCTGTAGACTGTGTACCCCAGTATGTTGACATCCCAGTCATGGTTCTCCATGTACCATGTTTCCATAGCTGCCACAATATCCAATTGTTCATCTTCCATCAGGGCTACTAGCTCAGGAAGCTTGCTTCCCAGACTATGGCATTGGTACTCATTGCCCTCCATTTAATGTTGGCTTTATCCTTTTCTCCCCCATCCCTGCTCTTATTGCCCTTGTCTATTTTTCCATGTACCCCTGTCCTGACCTCTGTTGAGCTCTGTATCTCAGTGTTTACCTTACTACCTGCCATGTTTTGTGGGGGGAGGCTTGAAATTTCCTGCCTCTTATCAGCACCCCCCTTGGCTAGTTTAAAAGCTTGCCAAGGAAGCATTTAAACCTGTCACTTAGGAGCTTGGTTCCCTTCATGGACAGATGCAGACCATCGTGCCAGTATAGACCTTCATCTCTCCAGGTGTACCCCCAGTCCCCAATGAAGCCAAAGCCCTGTGCCCTGCACCAGTTTTGCAACCATTCATTAAACTGCATGATGTGCAGTACCCTAGCCTCACCCCTTCCATGGACTGGCAGCACCTCTGAGAAGGTAACCGTGCTTGCTACCTGTCTGAGGCCCCTCCCCAACTCCACAAATTCATCCTGCACTGCACAGATTCCATGCCTAGCTAGGTCATTTGTCCCAAGGTGGATAATGATATCTAGTTCCCTCTCCTGTGATGCTGCTTCTGCAATCCTGAGGATTTGCTCTTGTCCCTCCAAGCCATGGCACCAGGCAGGCACCTTACTTCCCTCTCTTCTCCCTTCCCCAGTTCTACCCCTTAACAATTGAGTCCCCTATCAGAAGCTGTTTCCTTCCCCTGTGGTGTCCCTTGCCACCCTTTTGTGGGTCTCCCTTGTGGATGTCCTCAGCATTCTTCTTGGTCTCCACTGAGGGTGCCATCATAGAGGAACCTTGTTCTGCCAGACTGGCATATGATTTGAGTAGAGGTACAACTAGGGGGCTTCACCTCTGTTCCACCACCACACCCTCCCAGAACCCACTGTGGTCCAACTGCTTTTCATACTTGGCAACCTCTGAGGCAGTGGTTGTGGCAGTGGTGCTCTTTGGGTGGTGGAGACTTCCTTAGTCCTTGCCAGTTCAGCCTGGAGGTGGGCAATCTTCTCACTCAGAGCTGACAGTTGCCTGCAAATAGGACAGCAATGCAGTTTCCAGAATGTCTCCCGGAAAACTGCTGCCCCACAGCTAGTGCATTGCACCACTCCCCACATGTCCCTCTCCCTTATAATATACAATATGTAATATATAGAATTTTTTTTTTTTTGTAGTGTGTACTTACCCTTTGTGCACTGTGATGGGTTATTAAGAATATGACAGTTCTGCCCCAAGACCTGTTGAGGAAGTGATATCAGAACTTTGACTATAAAGGAAATGCCACGCCTGGGGGCGTGGGGAAGGGGGGGTGTAGTCTACAACCACAGGTGACTGTTAGAAACAATCAAATACACCACTGCTCCACCACCCTGGTGAGTATTGCCTTTTATAGTAATTTAACTAACCTCCAGTAACTTATTTAAAAATAGTTTAACTATCACAAAATCCCACGCACCAGTAAATTATTTAAAAATATTTCTGTCCCAAAATCCTAGTAGTCAATCCAGCTACCCCCAAGGACAACAAAATGCAATATTCAAACCCTTGTGAATTTACTTCCAAGATAAGCAGAGTTTGTAAGCTCCTTTTAAACTCCTCAGTCACCTGTAATTTATTTAAAAATAGTTTAACTGTCAGAAAATCTTAGTAGACAATCTAGCTACCTCCAGGGTCTACCCAAATCCTTCTGAAGTTACTCACAAGATAAACAGAGTTTGCAAGCCCCTTCTTGGTTAAACACTAAATAAATATGTAAATAAAAAGCAATTACCAAAGGTAGTCAGTTTCACCTCCCACAGAATTGAGCAAAAGTGCACATTGTTGCAGATATCAAGTACAATATAGAATTTCCCACACAGCTCACAGCTGAATAAAGAAGTAGTGTCCTTCCAGGTCAAGAAGATGTGCTTTGTGTCTCTAAATATTGCAGTCACCCTTAGCTTATAGTAATCTGATCAAGTCTCCACCCAGGGCAATTGGTTGACAATGGTTATGATGCAACTTTTCCTGATCAAGAATGTGGCCCAGGACAGAATTCTGGGGACACCATCTGACTTGGCAGTTGGGTGCTAACCTATAAAGACAGATTCGGAGTTCTCCATCAAATAGGAGCTGAAACTTCAAGGTCAGTGAGCCCTATGCTGGAAAACATTCTAATAGGAGGGATGGGCAACACTGTCCAAGGTCTTGGCAATGTATAGGTTGTTTCATTATTAATAGTAGCATGTAGTAGTAACAGAAATGGTTTAAGTAAATTACTCACTCCTAACAAAGGGCTATGCCTATATGATTTTTTCACTGCTTCTCCATTTCTGATCTCTCAAACATACAATACTTTGACTATGTCATCTTCATCCACAGTCTCCAATTTTTTATTGCAGAATGTAGCAGAGAGAGCAAGTCACAGGAAATAAGGCATATGAGATGAAGTCAAATCCTGTTGTCTTACTATATTATTATTACTGTGCAGAAAACGATATCCCTGAATATCAAATCATCAGTTTTAGGATGTGAAAAGTGGGGTCAGAAACACCAGGACCAAGTCATCAGGTGTCAAGATTTTGAAATTTTATGCATATAACCAACACCAATCCCCTCGTAATAAAACAAAACAAAACAGAATATTTTAGCAGTGTCAGTGACTCAGAAAGTCCTGCACTCACATATGAGGCCAAAAGATCAGAAGATTTGGGTTCTAGCCCCACATTTGGAAACAGTGGTCAACTCAGATACTGACACTGTAGTGCAGCATGAGGGGGATGCTGCTCCCCTGAATTACAATCTTTCAGATGAGATGTTAAAATGAGGTCCTGTCTGCAAGTTCTGGTGGTTGTTCAGGTGTTAAAGATTCCATGGCACTTCTTAAAAAGAGCAAGGGAATGTGCTATTTGTAAAATAAACAAAAACAAAAATATAATACAATATGTATATCACAAGCAAAGGAACAACAGAACAAATACATGAAAATACAAAATCAACAGATGTAATACAAATAAACCTGTCCCTGCATAATTCATAAAGAAATGCACACATATGCTATAATATTTGAAAAAAAAAGCAAAAGTTTGCAAAGGAAAACAAGAAAGTCCAAAAAATAATAGAAACACAAGGAAGCAAAAGGAGACTAACACAGATTTGGTCACCACCTTACTAGGAAAATAAAAGTAGAAATAATTTTAATTCCTAGATTGTTTACTTTTATTACTGAACTAGATCTGCAGGAAACTCTTTCCAAAGAGACCTTAATTGTGCTGCAGAAAACACAGTTGCATCCTTTTGGTAAATTCTCTTCATGTCTAAAGTAATGGAAATCGGGATATCCATGTAAGGTTGAGTTTCTGCTGTTTATCATAGCTGCACCTTTGCCTGCCATACGTTACAATTTCAGAACAAGAAGAAGGACACACACTGTGTCCCTGCATGTATTTCAGCTACAAGGCACATACCCATGTATTAGATCTTCCTAAAGTAATGCACCATATTTGATCCAAATGCCACACTTGGGCCAGAAAATTCCACAACCCTACCACAAAGGGCACTCTCTGAATGAATGTTCCTGTGTCTCTAGGACTGAGACACACTCAGGTCTAGGGCATTGACTTTCTTCTAGTCTCTTGTTTCCATGACCCCTGTGCACCAACCTCCCATGAGTACTCAGCCACAAAACATCCCACATATTAGGAAGAAGCGATTTACTGACCAGATAGGCCAGAGTCCCAAATTCACAGTATATTGGACAGTCTCATACAAGGCCTTCTTTATGCATGATTCCATTGCTGAATAACTTATTTGCTGCTGCCTTATTTTAGTAAATGCAGCTGGCTGTATAAACCTCAGACATTTACCTTCTAAGTCTGCAGCAAGAATACACATTTTAGACTGCTGCCAACTAAGAAGGAAAGGCTCCATCCAATCTGCTAATAAAGGGACACACAAGCTAGATTCCTGTTTTATGGCTATTTGAACATTAAAGTAGAAAAATATACTGTAACAAAATATGACTGGATTAATCATCCCTAGTCAACCCCATGCAATGGGTAAATATGTGATACATCTCTTTATAGACTTCAACCTACTTCCCCAGAAAGAAACTAAAGAAGGGGCAAATGTAGCTGACATATAAATAATAGCATGGGACTAAAAGCAACTTGATTAGGAAAATCTTTTCTGTTTTGCACACTTTCTGTGCTTTTCAGTGCTGGACTTGATTCATGGCTAATTGGATATGAGACACCCAGTTCAATAAGGCCATACCCTCCCCCTCCCCCAAACTCAGTCCCAACATATCTATCCTAGAACACTGTATAACAATAAAGGAATAATGCATGACAGGGTGTGTGTCGTGCTGGGATAATGCCACGCCCAGGGAGGTTGGGCATGAGGCTGCAGGCCGAGTGTGTCCAATGCCCCAGGTGTGGCATTATCCAAATGACACACCCTGGAGTGCATTATTCCTATTATACAATGGCTCATTGTTATACAGAATTAAAAAATAATTTTAAAGATGTTTTGTGTGGAAAAATATTTTTGTTTTAAGAGAAGATGAAACAGTCAAGCTCAAGCTCAGTAAAACAATCAAAGGCTCATCTACATGGGTTCGCAGTGCTGAGACTAGACCTGTGGCAACGTGCTGGGATAACGCCATGGGTCCAGCCCCATACTGACCAATCACAGTCCAAGATTCTTTCTTGCCATTGTATAATTCCTGTTATTTTTGTTTATTATGTTCTGCCCCTAGACCAATACCACAACTTTTAGAGACATTAGTACTGCAAGCAGAGATCTGAGAAAAACCTTGCAAGGCAGATGCTAAAGGACCATCCACCTAAGTATCTTTAACAAATTGATTAATGCCCTCCGCATAGGCAAATATCTTTATATGGGACAATCCAGCTTTTGGAAAGAGTAGGGGAATTTCCTTGCTGTCCTGGATAAATTTCCTCATTCAATAACAATACCACCAACAGCTTAACCTGATACATTATGTCACTTTGCATCTGTATGCCCCAGGATGAAACTTAGAGTAGGCAGAATTGCATAGCTCTCCTATCAAAAAGCTACATAAATACATTTAAAAATGTTGTTCCTTTGCATGTCTGTCACAACTCCACTCAGTAGATCAGCCCTCTACTCGCAAAGTGCCAACCTCTGAGTGTAGAATTGTGAACAGTTAACAGAACAAGGTAGCCCTCTTGTCTGTTTTGTGGGTTCAAGTCACCTTTGTCCCAAGTTCTGGAGGGATTCAAACTGATAATCTCTTGTTAGTGTACCCAATTGTCAGGCTCAGATAATTCAGTCTTCAGGGGGCCAGATATCTTTGCCTATGGGTACCTAACCAGGTATTACAAAATGAACCCTTAGAACTCTATGCAAGACCTAGAGAACTCGTATCTGTTTCCCAGTTTGGTACCACAAAAAGCTCATGCACAGTGTCAACTATAACCATCTAAGCTTCACTTAAAAAAAAAAAGAAGTTTCAAGGCACACCAGGCAGTTTCTGTTTTTAAAATATATCTTTACTTTAAAATAGGAAAAAAAATAGGAAAACAGTAAATACAGAACAAGAATCCCCACACATACAGTCTTAAAACAAAATAGGTTTAAAAGTGAAAATTCCTACAACCCATACACTCAGACTGGTCTTATCTAATGTATTCTTTCTTTCCTAATCTTTCAGTGCTTTGATATTCCTCTTTCTCAGTCAGAAAATGAATGTCAAACCTGTGAGGTCTGCTCAGTATACTTAAAAGCAGTCTTGAGCCGGCCTTCTGTCTAAGGTCACCTAACTCTACCTTGGTGTATTAAAATTTATATTTTATAACACAGGATGTCCTAATAAGATATTTGAATCTCCTCTCTTCATGTGACTTCCCCCAAGCCAGTCTGTGATCTGCTTCACACAGACATCAAAGTCTCTTTCATGTAATTCACTGGCTACCCCAAACACATTCATGTGCCCTGTTCCTCATGACACCTAGTGCAAATCAAAGGATTTCCCTGAGGGCATTATAAAATGGATATATTGGTTCCTGGCTTCAAAGCAAATTGACAAGGTAATTGCATCTTTGATATCTGTAGTTTAATCTACATCCTGTCCTTTGAACCTATGCCTGGGGTTTTTTGATGTGTCAGTTTCAGCAAGACAGCAGTTTCTCCTGATAGACACTCCCCTACGTATTTTATATCACAGAAAAAATATCATATTGTAATAAGAACCAGCTGTCCATGTGCCACAATCCTCTCCACCTACATTGAATTTGGGGGCTCTATCCCCTGCATGGGATGAGCTTCCCAAGTCAGTTCACTCCTCATAGACACGAGACAGCCCATCTGAGTTCTGACTGGTCACTCCAGTCCTATGTAGAATGGTCATAATGCAGGTCACCCCTCCCAACTTGTTTAGGAGTTTGTCCGTCTGGGGCATCGGGTGGGCATCTGACTTCATGACTGCATTCAGTCCATGATAGTCCACACAGAAATGAATTAAGCCATCTGGCTTGGGTACAAGGACTACAGGTGAGGCCCAGGGACTGTGGTATCTCTGAATTATCCCTAAATCCAGCATCTCCTCCACTTCCCTCCTAATGTCCTTCTGGACAGCCTCTGACACCTGATATGCTGTCCGCCATATGGGTGTCTGTGTACCTGTCTCCACATTGTGTGTCGCTAAGGGGGTTAGTCCAGGCTTGGTGCTAAATAAGGGGGCCAAGTCTGCTAAAACCTCCCTTATTTCCTGGATCTGGCCTGGGGTCTGCTGGGGAGACAATTTTACTGCCTCCACAGAGGACTCCCATTTACTCTCTTCCAGCAAGTCCAGAAGAGGGTCTCCTTCGTCCGTTCCCTCCCCATGACTACACACTGCAAACACCATGTTAGCCCTATTTGCATATGGCTTCATCATGTTGACATGGTACATCCTTTCTGTCTGTCTTTGGTCAGGTAACTCCACAATGTAGTTCATGTCATTTACCTTCATAACCACTTTGTATGGTCCTGCCCATTCAGCCTGCAGCTTGTCCTTCCAGACTGGAATAAGGACCATGACTTCCAGACCCACAATATACGAGCGAGCTCTGGCTCTGCGGTCATACCATACTTTTTGTTTCTGTTGGGCAGCTGACAGGTTGCTCTGGGCTGTCCCCATAAGCTCCTGGAGCCTTTCCCTTAACCTAAGGACATAATCCACAATGGGAGTTCCTTGGGTGGTGTGCTTGTCTTCCCAGTCCTCCCAGATCAAGTTTAGGGACCCATGTACCCGGCGTCCATATAAGAGTTCGAAGGGAGAAAATCCTGTCAACTCTTGGGGCACCTCCCTGCATGCAAACAACAGATGGGGAAGGTATTTCTCCCAGTCTCTCCCATGCTGTTTAGCAAATGCCTGGAGCATTGACTTTTGGGTACCATTAAATCATTCCACAAGTCCAATGGCTTGTGGGTGATACAATGTCGTGCATCTCTTCACCACCCCACACTTCTCCCATAAACATTTCATCAGGTCTGACATGAAGGTACCCCCTTGATCGGTGATTACCTCCTGAAAAAACCCAACATGGGAGAAAATTCCAAGTAAGGCATCTGCCACTTTGTCTGTCCTCAGAGAGGATAGGGCAACTGCCTCTGGGTACCGGGTGGCATAATCCACCACAGTCAGGATGAATCACTTCCCTGAGGAGCTGGGGGTATTTAAAGGTCCCACAATATCCATTTCCACCCTCTGGAATGGCTCCTCCACTATGGGCAAAGGGATCAGGGCTGCTTGGGTTTTCTTGCCTGCCTTCCCTATTTCTTGGCCTTGGTGACAAGACCCGCAATACTCCTTCACCTGCTGGATGAAGTTAGGCCAATAGAAATTCTGGGCCAATCGCTGCATAGTGCGCATGATTCCCAGATTACCAGACAAGGGAATATCATGTGCAATTTTGAGCAACTGCTCACGATATCCCTGGGGAATGACAAGCTGCCTGCCTAGCATCCCTCCCTCTGTCTGTACTGCCTGAGTATACATAAGTCCATTTTACCAATAAACCTTATGTCTGCTGTCACTTCCTGTGTGCTGTCCAAGTCTGCCCATGCCCTCAGCTTCTCTTAACTGTGGTCACTTCTGTAAGCAGCTGCACCTTATACATTCCCAAGGCATGGGACAGGTCTCCTTCAGTCACTAAACTAGGGTCCCTAACACTAGCATCAGGGCACTCAGGATCACTGTCAAACCCAACCCTCTGACAAGGGTTCTCCTCCCTCTTGGGATTAACCTTCTGAAGCTGTATGGTTAATTACTACTGGGAAATTTCTACCCTTTATCAGTCTCCCCATCTGGAGACACAGGCTGGGGAACCAGCCTCTCAGTGGTTTCCACACTGGTTTCTGTGGGGTTCAGGGAACTACAATTATCCCTAGCCACTTGGCTATGAGTAACCACAAATACCATCCCCTGTTGGAGATTGTTACCAAGGATCACATCCACTGCTAATGTTTTGACTACAGCCACCTGTTGCACAGTTCCCCCTGTTTCACCCCAGTCTAAGAGAACACTAGCGTGGGGCAATGTTTTCTCCCCACTCACAAAGTCCTGTACAGTGATGTATTTATTGCATATAAGCTGACCAGACCATACCAGATCCCCCTTTACCAAGGTCAGGGATGCCCCTGTGTCCCTTAACCCCTGTATCTGTACACCATTCACTATGACTGGGTGCATGTGTTCCCTCATGTTCACTAGCATGCTTCCAGGGACACACAAACAACTCACTTCTTTTCTTGCACCTGGTTGAGTATTATTGCTCACCTTTTTGGGACACTGTCTGGAAATATGCCCAGTTTCTTTACACAACCAGCATTCATTTCTATTTTCAGAGAAATATTTTCTCTGAAACCTTGGGCTAACTGGTTTTGGTGGAGGCAGTGAGGGTTTTAACTGCCCTGAAGGTGCGCTTCTCCCATTCTGTGCTGCCACTCCTGTCCCATTCGCTCTCAGAGCAGGTCTACTCTTGGCATAGTTGTCTGAGAGTTCAGCAGCCTCTTGCACTGTTTTGGGATCTCGGTCCTTTATCCAGGTTTTTAGCTTTGCTGGGTATGCCCAATAGAACTGTTCTAATAAAATCACATCTTCAATTTTATCAACAGCTTGCCTCAATTCCTTCCTACCAACATTTTAAAAACTGACGTTGTTTCATGGCTAGCTTCTCATAGCCCATAATCAAGGCTTCTCCTGACTTTACAGAATTTAGCTCTGTATGATTAAGCAACTAATTCAAACTTTTTTAACAATGCAGCTTTAAGTTTGCTGTAATTGTCACTGTTCTCATTGTCCATTTGACCTAATGCGTCCTGAGCTTTCCTGGTAAGTAGGAGGGATAGCTGGAAGCTCCAGGACTCTCTAGAAATTTTAGCCTGAGTACAAACTTTTTCAAAAGAATTTAAAAAGGCATCCATATCCTCCCCCTCTTTAAATTTGGCTATTAATTTGGAGTTCAATTTGTAACCCAGTCCTGCAGTCCCAGTTAAAACCAAGTCACTTACCTGCTCTGGTGGCGCTGGTTGGAGTCGTATCTTCTCCAGTTCATGTTGCCTCTGGTGCACCTGCTCCACATGGTCAGCATCTCTCTGTTCTCACTCTGCTTCTCGGCATTCTTGATCTGCCTCACGGTCTGCCTCTTGCTTCTCTCACTCCCTCTTCTCCTGGAACTCCAGCTCCATCCTGCACAACTCAGTTTACAGCCTGAGCACCTCTGGATTCAGGATACTGGTGACCTTCCCCTGCTGCTGTGGCCCTTCACTGACAGTGGCCCTGCTGTCCTCCTCACTGGACCTGGACACAGCACTGGCCGCTAGCCCTGCCACACTCAAGGTTTGATCCTTTTCAGTCAAGGTCGGTGACTCACTGCTCTGGGTATCTGCTACCATCAGGACATCTATGAGGTTCTGCTTTTTGGCTGTCACCTCGAATGGGACTCTCTGTCTCCGCACAACTACTTTAAGTATTCTACAATGTGCCTGCTGTAGTTGGAAGCCATCTTTCCTGACTACTGCTACTCTGACTGGCACTCCGGAAAAAAAAATAAAATGGTTAGGAACTTAACTGTAAGTCAAGGGATATAGTTCTGTTTCCTTTTAAAATAAAACACTACCTTTCTTTTTTTTTTCAAGTGAGCTGAACAGTCTCAAGCTGACACACTGAACAATAAAGCTTATACCATCAAACTTTTTCGCACCGCTGCCAATCAATCTGTCACAACTCCACTTAGCAGGTCAGCCCTCTACTCCCAAAGTGCCAACCTCTGAGCATAGAATTGTGAACAGTCAACAGAACAAGGTAGCCCTCTTGTCTGTTTTGTGGGTTTGAGTCACCTTTTTCCCAAGTTCTGGAGGGATTCAAACTGATAACCTCTTGTTAGCGTACCCAATTGTCAGGCTCAGATAACTCTGTCTTGGAGGGAAGATATCGTTGCCTATGGGCACCTAACCAGGTATTACAAATGAACCCTTAGAACTCTATGCAAGAACTAGAGAACTCAGTATCTGTTTCCCAGTTTGATACCACAATAAGCTCATGCACAGTGTCAACTATAACCATCTAAGCTTCACTTATACAAAAATGAAGTTTCAAGGCACACCAGGCAGTTTCTGTTTTTAAAATATATCTTTAAAATAGGAAAAAAATAGGAAAACAGTAAACACAGAACAAGATATCCCCACACAAACAGTTTTAAAACAAAATTGGTTTAAAAGTGAAAATTCCTACAACCCATACACTCAGACTGGTCTTATCTAATGTATTCTTACTTTCTTAATCTTTCAGTGCTTTGATGTTCCTCTTTTCTCAGTCAGAAAATAAATAAAAAATCTGTGAGGTCTGCTCAGTATACTTAAAAGCAGTCTTGAGCCGGCCTTCTCTCTGAGGTCGCCTAACTCCACCTTGGTGTATTAAAATTTATATTTTTTTAACACAGGATGTCCTAATAATATATTTGAATCTCCTCTCTTCATGTGACTTCCCCCAAGCCAGTCTGTGATCTGCTTCAGGCAGACATCAAAGTCTCTTTGATGTAATTCACTGGATACCCCAAACACATGCATATGCCCCTTTCCTCATGACACCTAGTGCAAATCAAAGGATTTCCCTGAGGGCATTATAAAATGGATATATTGGTTACTGGCTTCAAAGAAAATTGACAAGGTAATTGCATCTCAGATATCTGTAGTTTAACCTATGTTCTGTCCTTTGAATGTATGCCTGGGGGTTTTTGATGTGTCAGTTTCAGCAAGACAGCAGTTTCTCCTGATAGACACTCCCCTACATATTTTATATCACAGAAAAAATATCATATTGTAATCAGAACCAGCTGTCCACATGCCACACCCTCTTTCCTAGTCAAAAAGCTACATAAATACATTTAAAAATCTTGTTTCCTTTGCATGTCAGAACGCAACTGGCTTAACCCCCAAATAAATCCTCTTTATATGCCACCCATCATCACATGATCTGTTAGTCACAGGGTCAGCTGGTTTTACTATTACAGAGAGTGCAAGTACATTCACTCATTAGAAGATGGCTGACTGCCAAGGAGGGCAGTTGTGACATTCACTTTTCATATATTAAATTCAGTGCTGGGAAAGAGGGTGGGATAAGTATGCTGCCAGGGTGGGGGGGCACAGGGGGCAACTTAGGGCAAAAAAACAGTGATGTGAGCAGGTTGTGCTAGTCATCCACCATGGTATAAATTGTAATATTGCAAATATTGTGGGTGCTGAGGTCAGGAGGCTCTGATCAGGGTGTGCAGACAGTGTGGGGGGAAGGGGAAACTATATTTTTTTTGTGTTCAGGCAGGGTGATGAGGGTGGGACACCCAAAATTAAGCAGGGGTGGGAGAAGTGTGTTTTTTTCTTGTTTTGTTATCATGAATACTGAATATCTGAATACATGAATATTTGGCTGCTGAATACTAAATATTAGGTCAAAGATTCAGGAAAAGATATTCACACACCCCTAGTTTGTACATAAATGTAAAATATTTTCTTGAATGGATTTGGAACTGTCTGAAGCATTTTGGAGGCAGTATAGTGTAGTGGTTTAGGGCTCTGAGCTGCAAACTTGGAGACCTGGGTTTGAATCCCACAGCCTCCACTTGTATACTGTGTGACCCTGAGCAAGTCACTTAACTTCCTTGTGCTCCCGGGTCACACCTGGAAACAAGCTTTGGCTTAGTGTGCCTTTCCTGGTTAAACAACTTCCCTTTTCCATTAGCCAGTGTGCTTTGAAACAACTGAGAAGCTGCATGGGATATATTATATTGGACTAGATATCTGCAACAAATCTCTCTCTTGCTTACATCTGAGGGAAGTTTTCCTTACTTTACAGTCTTACATTGGTATTGCTTTGTGTTTAACTATTTTAGTTTTTAATTCAGGCAGGGGGTTTTCAAAACTGCTTATCTTGTGAGCATCTTCAGAAGGGTTGAAATAACTGCATATTTGATTTTCCTTTGTGGCTAACTGGACTGTCTACTAGTATTCTGTGACAATCTGCATCAATATATTTAGCAATATTTACTGGTAGTGGTGGCTGTGTACTTTAAAATAGCAAAGGCTGCAGTTTGTAATTGGATGCCAGACATAGCCTGAGGTGGGGGACATTGTCTTCACAAGTCAGGGAGACCTGCATCACAGCCAATTGTTCTGGCTTGAACATTCCAGTATTGATCAATTACTATAAGCTACTGGTGTGATCCTGTTTCAGACAGAAGTCCATCTTCTTCCAAGTTGTGTTAACATGGTGTGCTTTGAAACAACTGAGAAGCTGCATGGGATATACTATATTGGACTAGATATCTGCAACAAATCTCTCTCTTGCTTACATCTGAGGGAAGTTTTCCTTACTTTACAGTCTTACATTGGTATTGCTTTGTGTTTAATTATTTTAGTTTTTAATTCAGGCAGGGGGTTTTCAAAACTGTTTCTCTTGTGAACATCTTAAGAAGGGTTGAAATAACTGCATATTTGATTTTCCTTTGTGGCTAACAAACCACCAGGCTGTTTTGGGGCTGGGGAGGTTTACTTGTGTCTGACTTGGATGTCTGGATTTTTCTCTGTTTGAGTAGCAGGTATTTTCTCCATTAAATTGTTGTGTAGGGCATCTTGCTGACAGGCACTCATTGCAGTGGTGGGTCAGAGCTTTTAGGTGATTGTTTCATGAGGCACAGTTTAGGCAGGATGGTCTGCATCTGTCCAGGAAGGAACAAGTCTTTTGAGCAATCGGTTTAAATGCTTCATTGGCAAGCTTTTAAACTAGTCAAAGGGAGGCACTGATAAGCAGCAGGAAAATCCCAGCCTCTCCCTACAAAACAGGGTACTAAATGAAAAAGACCCAGGTAGAAAGGTCAGTGGGGATGCTGCAACAGACGGTAAAGCCATCAAAAATGGAGAGCAATGAGTACCAATGCTCATAGTCTGGGTAACAAGCTTCCTGAATTAGTGGCCTTGATGGAGGAGGAACATCTGGATATTGTGGCAGCTCCAGAAACATGGTACACACACAAACCATGACTGGGACAAAACATACCAAGATACACTATCTACAGGAGGGACAGGGAGGGTAAAGAGGAGGAGGAGTAGCTCTTTACATAAGGGAAGGAATCAAAGCAACAGAACAAAAGGGTAAACAGGGAGAAGAAGCACTGTGGGTAAATTTGGAGACAGGCAATGGCACCACATTCTGCACAGGGTTGACACAGACCCCTTCTCAGAGGGAGGAAATGGACAAGGAAATGATAGAAAGTATACTTAAATGGCAGAAAAAGGGAGATATTGCTGATGGGTGATCTGAATATGTCAGATGTTAACTGGAGTGCAGTTGCAGCAGCCACTTGAAGAGTGAGTTATTCTAGATGCCCTACAGGGGCATGCCTTAGACAACTAGTATTGGAGCCCCCAAGAGGGAGCAATCTTAGACCTGGTTCTCTCAAATGGAGATGAGAGAGGATCACAGATGAGAAGTGGGTAGCCATCTGGGAACTAGCGACCATCGAACAGTATGATTCACAATAACCACAGCAATAGAGTCAAGCCATACAAGGACAAAAGTACTGGACTTTAGGAGGGCTGACTTTGCCAAAATGGGTGAGTGCCTAAGGAATGCACTAGCAAATGGTCAGGAAGGAGGGGTGGAAGAACAATGGGGAATAATAAAAACTGCCATCACAGAGGTAATGAGCCATTGTGTGAAGCAAAAAAACAAAACAAAATGATGTAAGAAACCACTATGGTTCTCAAAGGAAGTGGCAGTGGAGGTTCAAGAGAAAAAGAAAGCATTCAGGAAGTACAAGGAATCACAGAAGAAGCAGGACAGAGAACTGTATCAGTTAAAGCAAAAGGAAGCTGGGAAGGCAGTCAGAACAGCAAAGGCCCAAACCAAGGAAAAGATAGCCAACTCAGTTAAGAAGGGGATAAAACCTTTTATAGGTACATCAGGGGTGAAGGAAGACCAAGGGAGGGATAGTAGGCTTAATAAAGGGAGGAGGGTGGGCAGAGGGAGACTGTGAAAAGGCAGAGATACTAAACAAATATTTTTGCTCAGTATTTACAAATGAAGAGGAGAGGTACCTAAAACAAACAGTAGAAACACTCTGGATACAGAAGTTGATACCAGCCCATTTACAGAAGAAAGGTTCTAAAAGAACTCTTAAAACTGAAGGTAGACAAAGCAATGGAGCCCGATGGGATTCATCCCAGAATTCTAAAAGAACTAAGGGTAGAACTAGTGACACCACTGACTACCCTCTTTAACAAATCATGGGAGGATGGGGTAGTACCCGAGGACTGGAGGAGGGCAGATGTGATTCCCCTTCACAAAAGTGGGAGCATGGCAGAAGCAAGAAACTACAGACCTGTTAGTTTAACCTCAGTGATAGGAACATGATGGAATCACTTCTGAAGGAAAGAATTGTCAGTATCTAGAGGCCAGAGGGCACAGGACCCAAGGCAGCATGGATTCACAGCAGGAAGGTCATGCCAGACAGATCTGATAGATTTCTTTGACTGGGTGACCAAAGTAGTAGATCAGGAGGGCCGTGGACATGGCCTACCTAGACTTTAGCAGGCATTTGACACAGTCCCACACAAAGATTAATATACAAGTTAGCCAGCCTGGGGTGGGTCCCAAGATGACAGCCTGGGTAAAGTTGGCTGGAGAATAGGACACAGAGTAATAGTAAATAGAGTCCACTCTGAAAAAGGGGTTACTAGTGGGGTACCGCAGGATTCAGTATTAGGACCGGTCCTCTTCAATGTCTTTATAAGCAACATTGCAGAGGGACTGTTGGAAAAGTATGTCTCTTTGCAGATGACACAAAGATCTGCAACAGAGTTGATGTACAAGGTGGAGTGGAAAGGATGAGAAGGGACTTGGCAAGGTTAGAGGAATGGTCAAATGTATGGCAGCTTAGATTCAATGCTAAGAAGTGCAAGGTAATGCACCTGGGAAACAAAAACCCAGGGGAAGAGTACACAATGTGGGGTGAGATGCTAACAACAACAAAAATGGAAAGGGACCTGGGGGTAGTCATAGCAGATGACCTAAAGGTGGGCAAGCAATGTGAGAGGGCAGCAAAGAGGGCTGGGGGGATACTGGGATGCATAGGGAGAGGCATCACCAGTAGAAAACAGGAAGTTATTATCCTTCTTTACAGACAGCTGGTCAGACCCCATCTGGAGTACTGCATGCAGTTCTGGAGACACAATCTCCGCAAAGACATAGACAGGATGGAAGCTGTCCAGAGGAGGGCAACTAAAATGGTGCAGGGTCTGCACCAGAAGACATATGAAGAGAGACTAAAGGAGCTTAATATGTATAGCCTCGAGGAAAGGAGGGAGAGGGGGGACATGATAGAAACTTTCAAGTACCTGATGAGAATCAACAAAGTCCAAGAGAGTAGCATCTTTCAAAAAAAGAGGTGTGCAAGAACAAGGGGTCACAATTTGAAGATAGAGGGTGGGTGGCTCAGAGGTAATTTAAGGAAGTATTTTTCACAGAGAGGGTTGTGGATGCATGGAACGGCCTTCCAGAGGAGGTTGTGGAGTCAAAAACAGTGGTGGAATTCAAGCATGCATAGGACAGTCATAAGGCCATTCTAGGGGGGTTGGGGTAGGAAGAAGTAGACTGCTGGTTAACTAGGATCTGCAGCTTATCCAGTAGGTAGGGAAATTGGCAGACTGGGTGGGCCAAGCAGTCCTTATCTGCTGTCAAATTCTATGTTTCTATGTTTTTCTCTAAGTTTTTGCCTGTATCAAACCTAACTGCAAAGACATAAAACGATTGTGGGTGTCACATTTACATGACTGAGCTAGAAATGTTATTATTCATCTATGAAGTCTGGGTAAGGTAGATATAGTAGTATTCATGTTGAACAGATTTTCATAATCTTAGCTAGGAATTTAGAGTTGTTGAAAAGGTCTGGTCCTGGTCTTCCTCGTCAGATCAAGAGATTTTCCAGAGTGCTCTCTGTTTTCATTTGATTTTCTTTTGTACTAAAGTATTAGTATGATTAGACTAAATCAGCCTGTGGTTTATACACACCCTAGATATTTCTGTCAGTCTGAACTTACTGTACAGCTAGTTGTCTTTTGTTATGGCCTAAGTGTAAGTTCATGAAACAGGGTTACCAAAGTGTGACATGAGGGAGAATTTTTCAAATCAACAATAGATCAATTTTAATAAGCTTGTCAAGACACTGTGACTGAAGAGTCAAAAAGGAACCAGATTATGAGATAACTTCCTAGCAGGGATTTGAGAAAAATCACCTTCAGTGTTGCACATGCAACGGGGACACCAAACGTTGCACATGCAACAGTGGACACAACTGGTGTTTAACTTGAAAAAAAAATGTTACTTTTCTTTTTTACTTTATTTTACTAAGCATTTCAAGACACTATGACCCAAGAGTTAAAACAGGAGTATGTTGTGGTCTAACTCTATATCATACTTGAGAGAAAAGTACCTTCAGTGTTGCACGTGCAACGGGGACACCAAACATTGCATGTGCAAGAGGTGTTTAACTTGAAAAAAAAAATACTTTCATTTTTATTTATTTTGCTAAGCATTTCAGGACAGTATAAGATCAGTAGTGAAAAGGACTATGTTGTGGGATAACTCCATATCAGATATGAGGAAAAGCAATTTCAAGCGTTGCAGTGCAACAGGGACACCAAGCGTTGCACGTGCAACAGTGGACACCACACAAATGTTTAAGTTAAAAAAAGCATTGCCTTCACCCCTCTCTCACCAATGTCCTGCAATACTTTTAAGACCCTATCTGAAAAGAAAATCACCCACTCAAAAAAAGCTGGATGCTTTTGCTGAAAATTTAGGAACATGTAAAAAGTGCAGTTTGCTTGGACACCACAGTTGCATCGCCACGCAAAACTTGAGTGAACCAGAAATTTTATATGCATTGAAAAACTAGGGTGAAAATGTTTTCATTAACAAAAGACAACATTCAATGCAATTTTAACATAAATTTACTGAAGTGCAACTAAAATAAAGTCTTCATAGAAGCAATGGAATGTACTGTGGTTTTGCATGTCACATTTTGCTAGGGAAAATTTGTGTCATTCTGGAGCTGGACATGGAATAAAAATAAAATGGTTGCAGTTAGGTTTCTCAAACTATGAAATATATCTGTACTTGTGGCTATCTTTTAAATTTACTTATCATGACTGCAGTGGCTGTTGTTAATTTTTTTAAATCAACATCCAAAAGTATTGGGCACATTGGTACCCCTATTTCATGAACTTACCCCTAACTGAGAATATTGAACAATCCTTCACAGACCTAGAGTGTTGCTGAAAATAAACACATAGGCCCAGATATTCAAACTACGCTCAAAATGACGCCAACAGCGAAACAACACAAACCAGTTGTGCAAATGGGCAACAGGTGCAATATTCAAACATGGAGCAGAGCAAATTACGCAAGCAACCAACGCCTGAATATCGCACATACTGTGCCATCGCTACAACCAGGAAAGGAGAAGCTGACAAAATGTTGCGCCATGGAGCAACCAGGAAGCTCAGCTGAGCAATCCAGCTGCCATAGTGCAAGCACAGCCCCCAGAGCAATGGAACTGCACATCCAGGGAGGCAGGCTGGGGCCCACCGCCAGCCATGCCACACATGGGCACAGGAACACACTGCAGAACCCACACCACACTCGCACCACAAGAACAGCATCACTGGGGTGGGACAGATGATCTACTTGCCCATGGGGACAAGCCAACAAAGCATAGCAGAGCCATGACACCCCAGCACAACCACTGGCAGGCGGAGAGTGCCACACACAGGGGTTGACAACCACAGTGCACATCAGTCTCCTGCATCTATGCCAGCACACCCTGCACTGTGAACTCAAGACACCACCCATGTGCAGTGACTGGCACTGCAGGAAACCATGCAGTCCCCCCAGCACACATCAGCCCCGTGCAACACAGAAGCCTACAAGCCAGACCCACCCTGTGCACCCAGCAGTGGGTGGCAGCAGACGGCAAGACCAACAGAAAGTCAATGCCATGCTGGTGATACCTCCCCATGCACACACACACACACACACACACACACACACACACATGTACCCAGGACCATACCACCCCAGATGGCTTGTACACCACTGCAACTGAGCAACCATAGCCAGCTGCAAATCAGAGACCAACACAGCATTCATATCAAAATATAAATGTATTCTCAAAGAGTAAGTACAAAACAATCAACCAGAACTATTTACAAGGGGATGGGTACAAGGTCGGTTGGTCAAGGGTGAGGATTACAAACTTGGAGAGGAAGGCAGGGTGGTAGGGATGGGAGAGTGGGAAGAGTAAGAACAATTTATGGTCCCGCTGGCGCCCATCTCCTGGCTGGTGTTGGCCTGCCCCATGCCTCCGGGCCATGCCTGTGGATGGACCGCAGGATGGTCAGTTGTCCTCCAGCAGCTGTCTCAGGCCCGGACATCCCTCCCAATGCGCTGAGAACCTCGAGGCCTAGGAAAATAGAACACAGTCAATGGCTGTGACTGACCACAACCCTGAACACCACCCAACCTGCAAGCCGTATAGCCCAATGTCCCGCACCTGTGATGGCGCATACCCACCCACAGTGAACATTGCACATGGCTATCATAAACAGGCGGCACCAGCTAGTAGCACCGCCCACACACACCGCCCATGTCCATCACAGTACAAACAAGGCTGGCAAGGACGTGGCAACGCATGCGATGCCAGTTACACAGCTATGTGCCCAGTGCATGCCTGGACCACCAGTGACGATACACAGACGTGCTGTGATACTACAGCAGATGATCATGTCACCTGTGTCATGCCTACATACATAGATACATAGACAGTGTTGTCAGATAAGGCCTATGGCAAACCCAGTCTGTCCATATGAGCTTGTAAGTTCACGTTGTTTCCTAAAGTCTGTTGCCCCTTACCCTGATCTCCAGAATTCCTTCATGTCTGTTCCTGCAGTCTGAAATCCCATGATTGTGTCAGCCCCCACCACTTCCTCTGGCAGGGTGTTCCACTTGTCCACCACCCGCTCTGTGAAGACAGTCCATCACCATGTGTCCTCTGAATCGTCCCTCCCTCCAACTTCATCCCATGCACTCTAGTCCTGGAACATCTTTCACTTCAAAAGTGTGTCCTGCACCCTGATCCCCTGTAAGATACCTGTATGTCTCCATCATATCCCCTCTCCCCCTCCCTCCAGGGAGTACATGTTCAGTTCTTTCAACCTGTCGCCATAGGACCCGTGATGCAAGCCATGCACCATCTTTGTTGCCCTCCTCTGAACCTTCCCTGCCACTCTACGTCCTTACGTAGGTATGGTCTCAGAAATGTACACTGTACTCAGGTGGGGCCTCACTAGTGTCTTGTATAGTGAATTATGACCTCCCCTTTCCTGCATGGTTGTATTGTGCAGGAGCTGGTGGACTTCCCCACATAGCCAGCATCCATGAAGTCATGATACTCACATTGCTCAAGCAGCTCTGTCTGCCGCTGTTGCCCTGCTGCTGTTGCTGCTGCTGCTCTATCCGGAGGGCGACTCCTGCTGCCACCGGGGCCCTGGCACGGCCCTCCTCATCCCAGCCCTGCATCCTCAGATCCCGGCCTGTGGGAGACATATGTTGAGACAAACATCAGTGTGACTCAAAAGCAGAGTGCCCCCTGCCCCAGTGAGAGTGCCCGCCCACACAGCCATAACCATCCATCGCACAGCTGCACACACTGACACAGCCAACCGTGTCCAAGCTGTCACCTATGCACAGCCACACAAGCACACACACACCCCTACAGAGAATATAGGTGCATAGATGGTACACTCACCTGGCCTAGGCACCATGCCCGCCTGGCACATGCCGCTGCCTGGCCAACAAGTTCTGCTCCCTCAGCAGAGGTCACTGCAGGTGCCGGCACTGCTCAGCAGACTGGCCCCATCCAGTGACCCCACCAGGTCAGTGGCCACTTGCTGCCACATCGCAACCCAGGCGTGGTGAGGGGCCTCACCATAGAGTGCCTCACAGTGGGGCCCACCAGGGCTACCAGGTTGGCCACCTCAGTGGGCTCCAACTCACTGCCCTCCTCCTAGCCATCTCAGCCAGTTTACAGCAGGCAATATGCGCTCCGCTGCACTGTAACCCCACATGGAGATGTTGCGCAGTAGACCACCACAGGCTCCAATCGCGCTGTTCGAACAGTGCCGTCACTTCACATAGCGCTGTCACCAGACAGCACAATAGGGATGTACACATGGCATGCGAACAGCGCCAGGGGGCAAAGGGCATACACAAGGTCACGGCAGTGACGCAAGGCTACGCACAGCGCTGTCGGACGTATAGGCATCCTGCTCGACTGCCAAGCTGCATACCAGTGCCACAGTGGACTATTGCGCAGTAGTGCCACAGCGCCATATAGTGCCCAGTGCTGTAGCGCCACTGGCACAATGGTGGCCATGGCCTGAATTGCCTATCGCGCTCAGCAGGTCTGCAGCACGATAGACGCATGCGTAAGCTGTCTGGGCATGCGCAATGCAGTGTACCATGCAGGCACAAATCTGCGCCATTGGCTCAGCTGGCCCTTCCGTATTGCGCAAAGTGCAAATCTGCGATATTCAGCCGACATATGCAAATCATTCGATCAGCCATTCAAAGGCGCAGTGGCGCGATTAGCATGTCATTAAAGTTGCACCACTCCTCATTTGCATGTGTTGTGCTATAAAAATGCGACAGTGGGTTGTGCTGGCCAGATTCGGTTACTGCAGGTGAGAGGTGAGTTACATGCTGTGTGATGCTCAGGACAATGCTCATGGGCAAGGGTGCCGGAGGATGATAAAGGCTGAGGGGGCTGAGAATGAAAATGACACTTAGAAAGGGACAAAGGGCACCCTTTCTATCAGTATCTGCCATACGGAGAAGAAACGTGGGGGGCTTCCGCCCCCCCCGGGCCGGCACCTATGCTCATGGGGAAATGCTGTCGACTGCACAGTGACAGGTGTCCACTTCCACCCATACAGATCACCATGACTGACCAGAGCCAAGCTGAGGGTGAGGACAGCGGGTGTAGGAGGAGGCCGAACTTCACAGCGGCAGAGACGGAGGCCCTCTTCCAGGCCTACCTGGAGGATGAGCCACTATTGAGTGGATGGAGGGGCACCCCTCAGGAACATGCAGCTGCATGGGAGGGGGTAGCTCGGGCCGTCAACCTGCATGGAAGCCACCAGCTCGTGCAGGAATGCAAGAAGAAGATGGGGAGTGACCGCAGGAGGCTGAAGGAGAAGGTGGCAGCCTTCAGGGTGGCACGTGCTGGCACTGGTGGGGCCCGCCAGTGGTGTTGCAGCTGACCCCAATAGAGGAGACACTGGTCACGGCCATGCAGCCGAGTGCCATTGCAGGCGTACCAGGCAGAGGATTCCAGACAGGTGTAAGCCCATCACTGCACGGTATGACATGGTGGTGGTGTTGGGGGGGCTGTTGTTCACATGCACTCACATGTACTCTCTTTCTGTTACAGATCCTGTTCGTCTTCAGGAGACGGTGGTGGTGGTGGGTCCAGACAGTGATGCAGACCTGCTGGACGTGGAGGAGGGACCATCCACCTCCGCCACCAGCCAGCAGGCACTGCAGCAGCATGCACGCTGGGCCAACAACTCTGGTGTCAGTGATACGGGTGCGGGGGGTGCACAGCCTGTGTCTCAGCAGTCCGGCATGCAGGTATGCCAGCATGCTGTGCCTATGGCAGTGGCACGTACCTGCACCATTGATGATAGCAGGCCTGCAATGGGCAGTGATAGTGTGTGTCCCATGGACGGACACATGGCAGGCCAGCATGTGCCCCTTGGCCTTCCTGGTTCACACCTGTGTACCAGCATGCTGGCACAGTCCCAGGCTGTGCCTGCCGCACCGGTGGGCAGCACTGGTGGCTGTGCAGGTGTCCGCACTGTTGCCAGCATGGTGGTGGAACAGGTGGACCTGGGGCTCAGCAGTTGGAGGCGGCAGCAGCAGTTGAACACCAGGTACATGGGGTACAGTGTCAAGCAGTGGCACATGTCCACCGCCCTTTGATCCACCCATACCTGGTCCTGGCAAACAGTGCCCACCCTCAAGGGGTGCTGTGCACCAGGACCGTCCACACCCTGGGGGTCACGATGCCATTGGGGCACAGTACCCATTGGACACGCACACCCACCTGCTGCAGGAATCAGTACAGCTGCAGGGGCAGGTTGCAAGGTCCGTGGAGGCACTGTCTGTGTCCGTGGAGTGGCACAGCAGGGAGTGTGCTCGGGCCAAGCCGAGCTGGTCCTTCATGCGGACGGATGTGACCACCACCATTGACAGGCTGACCCAGGCAGTGGTCTCTGTCACTGACGATTGGGCACACTGGCAGGTGCCTCTGTAACGACACCCCACACAGTGCGCCTCCATTCCCCATTCCCGTGTCGTGCAACACCAGGCCTGTCGACGCCGGGTTCTGCTGTGGGCATCCCGAGCACCCCTGTGCATGTTTGTTCGGCATGATGCAGACCCTGTGTGGGCAAGGTCGCATTTACAGTGGGACCCTGGTGGTGCAACAGCGCCACCCCATGTGGTCCCTACTCACCCTGCCAGTGCTGCTGGGCCACGGCGGGGCCCCCCACACATCTGTGGTGGCCGTGGGACAGTGCTACATGACTGAGCTGTCTCCCAGTGCGGACCCTGTCTGGTGCTGCCCTGTGTGCAATGTGTGTCATGGTGGGCAGTGCACTGCTGGGTGCTTTGCTCACCACGCTGACACACGGACCACCTGCACACTCTCCCAACTGCTGTCCACAGGTGTGTGTGCATGATGATGCCTGCATTGCACTGTACACCAAGGTGCAGAAGTGCCCAGGTCCTGACACACGTGATTTCTGGACAGTACAGGTGGTGGGGTGGTCGGTGGTGCTGTGTGTTGGCAATGTCGTTTCTGCAGTGCTGTGCTCTGCCCATGTACGCTGCCTGGTGTGTGTGTGTGTCCATATGAGTGCTCACCCCTCTCTGATGGTGTGTTGGTATGCCTGGAACCTTCAACTCCCTGACCTTCATGCACGGTGTGTTCCCTGTGTGCCTGTGGTTTGCGCATGGACAGTGTTGCCTGCACATGTCCCCTTGACTTACCTGTGTTGGGCGTAGTGCTCTTCTGCAATGGTGTCCCGGTGCAGCTGGGCCTGCGGGTCAGTCGGGGTCCCTCCATCCTAGGGGGCTGCTCATCACCAACATCACAGGCGCCACTGGCGTCCCCATCGCTGTCCCCCTCTTTGACCTGTATGGCTATCGCATGGTCTTTGGCCATGTTGTGCAGGATGCAACAGGCCAGGAATATCCCACAGGCCTTTTGGGGGCTGTACTGTAGGGTACCGCCGGAGGTGTCTAGGCATCGGAAGCGTGCCTTGAGCATCCCAAACACCCGCTCTATGATGTTACGTGTTGCGGCATGTGCCTCATTGAAGCATAGCTGTGCTGGGGTCGTGGGGCGCCGGTACGGTGTGAGCAGCCAGGGATGGAGTGGGTATCCACAGTCACCTGTGTGGAGATAGTGGAGAGCAGTGTCATGTCAGGTCAATATTGCCCATATCCTTGTGTGCCGCTACCATGGCACCTGTGTCATTCCCACCCTTGCCCAGAGTTTGCATTTCCATACATGTGTACTCACCCACTAGATGACCCATGGGATGTCCCACTCTCGAATCAATGGCACAGTGCAGACTGGTGCCATATGAAGGTATCATGTGCTCTGCCATGGTGTGGCACAGACATTGATAATGCGCCCAGTGGCATCACACACCACCTGGCAGTTGACACTGGAAAACCCCTTTCGGTTCCGATATGCCTGGCCGTCGGGGCCAGGTGGCGTGCGAATGGCCACATGGGTGCAGTCTATGGCCCCTAGCATGCCAAGCATACGTGCTACCCTGTGGAACTCCTGCATGTTTGCTGTACGCTCTGCCACGGTGCTGGGGAACTGGATGTACTCCACAGCATGAGGCAGCAGTGCGCTGAGGAATTGGGTGAGGATGCATGATGTGGCCGACTGTGTAATGCCTGTGGTGTCCCCTGTCGGCCTCTGGAAGGTGCCCGTGGTGAGCAGACACATGCAGGCTGTCACCTTGGTCTCCACAGACAGAGCGTGACTCCATCGTGAGGGTGCCTGCATCACATCACTGCACAGCTCACAGAGCCGTCTCAGTATTGCCCTGTTCAGGTGGTACTGGGCCACAATCTCGACGTCTGTGTACAGCTTGAAGCTGAGGCGGTCACGATACCGCCTGTCTGGGGCATACCGCTGATGGGCTCCTCCTCAGCCACGTCCCCCTGCAGCATGGTGTCTCACCCCCCTCATTACAGCTTCCATGTGGAAGCTGGCACTGTCCATCTCCCTGGCTTCTGCCCCCCCGGCTGCTGTTCCTGTGTTACCCCCGCTGCCCCCACTGCTGCTTCCACTGCACCAGGCACCCCTCTGGCCTCTCTGTCCTCCTGGACCCACTGTCCCTGTCTGCCCTTCCAGCTTCTGTCTCTCTCTCTCTCTGTCTCTGTCTCTCTCCCCAGTTTGTGGCCTGCTAGAGTTCTTGCTTCCTTGAGCCTTTTATTTGGCTCAATTCCGCTTCCTGCCAACTTCGGCTGAGCCACTCTTGCGCATTAGCGCAGTGTTGAGTCATCGCATTGGCGCACTTTATGCATGGACCCGCCCCCTTCGGTTGCACATGCCTTCATTTCCATTGCGCTGTTGCTCAGCATGTTTTCGGTGGCGCAACTGGCCCCTTCTGAATATCGCAGAATGGCACATTTTTGGAGTTGCGCATGGCGCAACCCTTTTGAATATCTGATCCATTGTGTTTTCTTTAGGTTTGTAAGCAGCCCAGACCTTGTGGACCACTCCTCCATTCTCAGACAATCTTCTTGCAATTTAGTTTCCAAGTTTTCATGGCTATCAGCAGTGGCTTCCTAAGTGGTGTCATCCTTTCTAAGCCTGATATCACTGTATGCCAAACTATAAGACAAATAATTTATATTAATAAGAAAAGTAAGGACCTAATGTTAATCTTGGGGAACACCTTAGTGCTGAGCTACGCAGAATTTTTAAATTTGGAGTGTTCCAGGATGCCATATAATTTCAAAAAGTCAGCCTAATTTGGCACAATTCCATCATAAGCAGAATTCTAAAATTCTGAAAATGGAAGTTTAACTGTGCAATTGTATTTTGCAGTTTGTGTAAGCTATAGTCATTTTCAACAGATCACAGAATATTACTCTACAGATTATGTGATCCATGGTTTACATGACAATGCTTTTTGGAATTCTACTGAATTAAAAAGGAAATTCTGAAAACCATTTTTGAAGTGAAATTGCTATTGCTGTGTGAATAAAAACCTCTGCCAGCAGAATTTCCATGCAAGTCAGACTTTCCTTTTTTCCCAAAAGTTCAGAAATCAAAATAGCAACTTTCATGAAAATTCTATCTTAGAACAATGGAAAAAAATGTATGAATTCTGGATTATTGTATTAAACTGCAGAACAAAATTCTGCAGAACTGAGTACTGAACTGTGAAATAATTATATACATTGCGAAATAATCCATTAAACTGCTGAATAAATTTCCTCTGAACTGTCATTCCACAGTTCATATGTATTATTCCACAGTTCAGCCAAAAAAATCAGTGAAACAGGGCACACATTTGCCAAAACACATAAAGAAGATTCTGATGTCACCAATGGTGGAAGTTCGAAAAATGTTGAGAAAGTTCTGAAATTTAACAAACATTCCATGAAAGCAGAATTCACAACTTTTGCCCAGCTCTAGCACTTGCCATTCCACATAAATTCCACTGTTGGGATTCCATATTCTGCACAGCTCTGCTTTAGAGATTATTCATGGGATAGATGTTGTACTGCCCACTGATATAATGTGTCTCCTATAACTCAGATTGGAGTCAAACCATTTTAAACAACAAATGACATAATAAACTTCTGTTTCAGCGAAGCTTTCTGAGACTACCAAGAGTAGTTCACCAGGTCAAAGGCCTTGCATAGTTCTATTAACACCACCCCAAATGCAATCTTATATCCAAAGATTTGGTGATCAGCTCATTAACCTACATGAGATTATTAGTATCAACTAGGGTGGTATCCATGGAGCAACCTCTCTGGAAAATGTATTGATTTTTAGATAAGTGATCTTATTTCTCCAGATATTTGAACAATTGACAATGTATTTGACATTCAAGGACTTTGACTAGGATAGATAGCAACACCGGGGGATAATAATTTGTAAGATCTGAGTCATAACCTCCTTTAAAGATTGGAATGATTTTAATAATCTTCTAGCATTCAGGAAAGACTTCCAATTTTAATCTCCAGTTGAACAGAAAAGGCAGTGTCGATGTTATATACCCGAGATCAGTGGTTTCAGATACAATGTTTATAAATTAAGTAATAATATGTTTAAAGCAGCAGTGAATGGTACAATGAATGTTTTCATCCATACTATACATTTTTATTCCATCTTGTATTGCTCTTCACCTCCTGTCTTGTGTGATATACTTCGTTCCCCATTTTGTGTGTGCTTTAGCACTTTTTACATTTGGTATAATATAAGAAGCACTCCTCATAATATGGCTCAAACCAGGTATTCAGCAGTATCCTTTTCTGTTTTAGTACACATGTTGTCCCATAAGGTCAGGAAGCAATGTCTGATACTAGTTCATTTTAGTCACAGAAAATTATGTTGTACAATGGGTGTTCAAAATCAGCAGAGAATGCTAGTGCTGGATGAAAACTGCAAATCTGAAATTAATGGAATTTCATATCCAGAAACAAAAGGTTTGATACATTTTATTAGACCAACATAGATGTAACAAAGAAAACAGTGCCTAAGCTTTTGGACAACCAAGTCCTTCCTCAGAAACTTAGCTTCTAAGGAAGGACTTGGTTGGTCCAAAAGCTTAGGCACTGTTTTCTTTTGTTACATCTCTGCTAATCCAATAAAAGGTATCAAACTATGTGTTTCTGGATCTTTTCTTACAAGGAAAAATATGGCAACTAAACTAATTCAGTATGGAAATTTCATAAAATGTTGAAATGTAATAACATTTCTGAAATTCTAACTTAGATGAAATTCAAATCCTCTGAACGTGTTTGGTGAATTTTTGTCTTGTTCTGCTAATTTATCTCATTAAATTGTGAATTATAAAATGGCAATAACATTTTTTTAGAAATGTCATTGGCTGAGAGACATCATCTGACCAGGCATGAAATCTCTTTAAATGCAGAGTCAGTGCCATATTTCATTTTTCTTCTCCCAAAAAACCTACTTAGAAACATTTTATAAGCATAATAAGCCCATAAAGGGTGTGCATCATAGGATTATAAAGCACTTCCTGGGGGCATAAGGACACTCAGCCTTTGACCTTGTGCCTTACTACACCTCTGGGGTGTGCATTAAAATCCTATAATGCACACACTGCCATAGCTTATTACTTACATAATACACATGAACTGCAGAGTGACAGTTCTGTGTAATTCCATTCTGCAGTTTAATACATCAACTCTACAATACATGCAATCATTTTGCAGTTCAGTGGTCAATTCTGCAGAATAATTTTCTGCAGTTCAATACATTAACCTACAATTCATTCATTAACTCTACCATTCTAAGTCCAAATTTCATGAACATTGCCAAAGTGTATTCCTAAATCTCTCGGAAGCAAAATTCTGACTTTCATGATAATTCTGCTAGTGGAATTTTATTTTCCCAGAGCTGTGAAGAATACTGATAAAAACCTGGAGCAAGCCATAGTAAAAGAAGTATGCTTTTTATTATTTCAAACATAAAAAAGTTCTAAAGCAGGATCAAACTGGGAAAAGGGGTATCATACAAGACAGGCTGTAAAACAGCAGTCTAAACTAGAATAAAAAAAAGTATGCAGCAAATCAAAATTTTCAACACTTACATCAACTACTGTTTTAATAAAAGGCCCCTCCACCTTAAGGTGCTATTTATTGCAAGATGTATTATGCTGCAGGCTTGTTACCAATACCCTACTGCGTGTGCTCTGTACTGTGAATCTCAGTTAGCAACTACAGTGTCATAGAGTCATATCTGAAAATGCCTAAACTAATGGGTAATAAAGTTTGAATACAGTCATTTGATTTGAAGAAAACATAAGTTCAGGTCCCCTGAAAGGAACTTCTTTTGAGACTCACTGACAAAACTTGGTTATATAAAACAAATAAAACTAAACAGCATAATACAACATTACGGCACTGGCAGACTTAGATTGTTTTCTTCCAGTCATCAACTTTCTCATATGCATTATAACAACATAATAACACTGAAAAGCATCCCCCATCATATTTACTGAACTTATGTAAATTGCAAAGCTTGGAAACAATTGATGGTGTTGTAGCACTTTTAAAAATCTATTTATCTTAATCCATTCCAAACACCACATATAATATCATCAGGTACATAAAGCTAGAAAACAGTAGTTGATGTATCTTTTAAGTATTACTTAAAAATGTTTAGCTTTTGAGAATCTTCTTGGAAGAGTCATTACCAGTCAATAAAGAAGAAAACGCCATCATTGAGATTTATATTATTTTCCTACTGTGCCAGGCATACTAAAGCTAAAGCTTAGTATTTTAGCTAAATGAACTTTACAAAATACTGTTTACAGCAGTTGGCATGAGTAGCACAAAGGCTGAAAATGATAGTCCTTATACTAACTCCGGAGAGTTTTCTCCCATAGGGAAACCCAGTTATATTTTACCATTATATTCAGCTGGTTATAACTGCGAACACGCGATAGGGTCCTCTCACTCAGTGTAAGCACACACTGCCTCCATATGACACAAACTTCAATCAGAAAGCAACAAATGGACTTGCAGTAGGTGTTTTCATAAGCTCCTTCAAAAATATACTTACTGTTGAGTTTGTTTATGTGAAGTGTTGGGACAACAAACAAAAAAGTAAAAGTGAAACCACACTCCAACCCAACTGCACAACCAGAATCAATTGCTTTAATTGCTGAGTAGGGTTTTCAAGGCAAGAAAATGCTACCCAGCAATTATATAAAGCAAGACATGGTGTAGTGTTTAAAATTTTAAGGTTACAAACACTGTCCATGTTGGATGCTTGTATAAACCCCTCGAGCTTCACTCTTAGTGTTTATGTAGCATCCAAAACCTTGGGAGTGTAAAATTCTTATTATGCACACTACCCCATGTATTAGTCTATATGTAAGTGTTTCTTACAGCATGAAAGCAAAGAGGAGTACAGCTGATGAGACTAGAAAATGAAGTCTGGGTGATGAAATTAATAAACACATTCCCTGTTTTTAAAAGTGTTAATATTTTTCAGAATATGTTAAAAATGCTGAAGTAGAACCAAAAAACTCAAACATATAATAATTTATAATACATGCCATCACCATCAGGACAAAATTGGACTAATGTATTTTAAACTTACAGTGTGTCTATGTGTACTCTGTGTAGCAGTATAGACAGAATTTCAACTGTAAAAACAATGAAAACTGTAACAACATTCATGCATCAAATCAGTACATTTAAAAAAGTCTATTCGATTAAAATGTCCGAGTAATTGTTAAAACATTATAAACTTTAAAAACAAGACATTTTCAATATATGTTTAAATCTGGTATCTGTCAACACATCTCTATGTGTGATGGTACATATTCAGACTGTGCCAATACATTTAAAAAGTATGCCAATGCACTACTTGCAAACCTGCTGATCAGAGTACTTATTATAATTTTTATCATCACTCACATGCATCAAACACATGGTCTACACAAACATGCTGAATACTGTAGTATGGGGACATAGTATAGCCACACATTAGCATTAAACAGGATGATTATAGCATGGCACATATGTGTCCATCATATACCATAGTACAGTACCTGTGATTATCATATCTCATCTTGCTGAAGCCCTTATACCACTCCTGTAGATGCCCCCACTTTGAAGCCTCAGAGCCTGTATCTACACAGCAATGGCATGCCCTGTATGGTGACACTATTACAGCAAAACACTGCTGCCAACAACATCAACGTTTGCTGTAATAGTCCTCTGAGACCCCGGCACTCTGTCTCCTGGTCCTGCACCCCCTCCGTGATTCAATTCCAACTCAGAGTTAGAATCCTTTAGATCAGACATGTGGGGGGCAGAGCCCCCTGCATGGGGGGTTTGGGGGGTGAAGCCCCCTGATGAAAAACAGCCAGGGTCTCCAGTCGGATTTATGTCGACTGCAAGTTGCAGTCGACATAAATCTGTTGCTGTGATGGTGGTCAACAACTTAGTTGTCGAACCGGCATCGTAGAGCCCACAGCAATACAGAGAACAGACAGAAGTTCAAAACAGGCAAGGCAAGACAAGGCAATTTGATTTCTATGGCTCCCTATCCTAGGGGCTCATGGTGCTGTACATGATAACTAATTAACAGAAAGATAAAGCCACTATAAAATATTGACTTAAGAGTCAGAAAAACAAAATAATAAATAGTAGGTCATTAAACATCATGACAAGCAGGTTCTTTGTACTGTGGTGAGGCCTGAAACCCAACTGAAAGGGTTCATAGATGTTGAAACACTCAGGATGAGACTCAAGCTGCACCACCACCATCCTTTCAACCCCAGGACGGAGTACTTGATGGGAGGGGTAAGAATCAGTGCCACAGCTGAGGAACAAGATCTTGGAGTTATTATCAGTGACTCCCTAAAGCAATCGAGTCATAAGAACAGATGTACATATGAAAGAAGCCAGCAGATAAAGGCCATGTCAGTCAGCACTGGATCCAAAGTGTGCCAACAAGAATAAAATTGGCTAGGACTGCGAGGCAAAAACGGCGGAGATTTTTCTTTTTGAGGGATGTCGCATCTCTAACACGGGGGGGGCTTTTGCCCCCCTCACACCCTGGACTAAAGGATTCTTTTTTTTTAATTAAATATGCTTTATTTGAGCCTCAACCAGATGACATGACATACGATCACATTAATCTGTACTAATACAATTACAATTGCCTCCTGCTCAAATATTTTACCATTTTACACAATACAAAAAGGAAAAGAAAAAAAATAAAAAAAAGGAAAAATGCAAACATCCACTATACAACCTACCCTAACCCACCCCTCATTCCCCCTGTCCCCCATCAAGTGTTAATGACAAGGTACTGTATATTGACATATTATTATGCCATATCAAACCGTTGTAAGAAAGATATTAAGGTTTCCGTGACGTCAATACAGCATCTAGTGGGCCCAGAAGTTTAGGTAGGCTTGACTACTGTGTCGCATAAAGGCAATATGCTTTTCTAACTGTACTGCCAAGAGCATCTCTATAACCATTCCATGACCGAGGGTAAATGGTCATCTTTCCAATGTCGCATGATTACTAATTTAACATTTGCTGCCACTAGGGCAATGTGGGCCCTTCTCATTTTTGGAGTCCCTTGAGGAAACAAATGCACCAGACAAACTTCTGGAGTAAACAGCGATTCCAACCCCAGAAGGGGGTCCAATACCCTCTTGACAGCCTACCAGAAAGATCGAACCTTTGAACAGGTTCATAGCATATGGAACAGCGTGCCCTTTTCCTCCTTGCACTTTGTGCAAGCGGGAGAGGGTATAAGACCACTCCTACAAAGTTTCACTGGTGTATAATACAAATTATGCATTATATTAAACTGAATCAGCCAAAGTCTATCCTGTTTTATAAATCTATAACAGTTTTGCCAGATTTTCTTCCAGGTGTCCACCTCTTCTGCAAGATGTAAGTCTCGTGTCCAATAATAGCAGATACCAGTGGGCAAATGTGGATCCAATGCTTGCAGTTTTTTATAAACCACTGAGACAGGGTGAGGTTGATTTGCTGCCTGCAATAATGTCTGCACATCTGATTCTCCTGACATCTGACAAGACCGTCTCCTATAAAGGCAGAAATTACCTGACAAATCTGGATAAACTTGAATTTATGCCAATCCGTACCTTATGACGAGATTGAAAATGGGAAAATGAAACTAATTCACCTTGCCAGAAAAATTCTACTAATCTACAGGTTTTCAGAGGGGCCCAAAGGAAGGCAATATGAGTTTTTATCAATTTTGAGATGGGGATTGCCTATAATAGGCTGCGTGGGTGCCTTATGCCAATTCAAAGAAAAGTGATTCTGCATTTGGTGGATTGCTCTAAGTGACCATCCTAATCGTGTGTTTCGAAGTGGCTTTGGAATATGGGAAGGAGTGGCATATACAAGGGCAGATAATGAATAATGATATTTAGTTATCAAATATTTCTCCACTTCCACCCAGAGAGGAACGTACCTATCCGATCCTAAGGGCAGAGTATTTTGTGACCAGAAGGCGACCTTACTAACATGCTGAGAACAATAGTAAATGCAAAGGGAAGGGGTTGCCAGTCCACCCTGTATTTTAGGAGCTGTGAGTTTGAAATATGCCCTCCGAACCTGTTTTCCTTTCCATATGAATGCGTTGAACATTTTCTGCAATTTACTAAACCAGATCTTAGGAAGGTAACACCCTATCATTCCTAAGGGGTACAGAAGGTGGGGAAGGACATTCATCTTTACTATACTAATTCTTCCCCAAAGGGAAAGGTGTAGCGATCCCCACCTACCCATATCTGCCTTCAATGTTTGCAGTAAGGTGCATAAATTTTCCATCACCAGTGAATTTATATCCCTTGTTATTTTAATACCTAAATATATAAGCAATTTTGGCTCCCAAGACAGATTACAGGGTGCTATCTGGGCCTGCGCAAGCCAGCTATTCAGTGGGAAGATTTTTGTTTTTGAATAATTCAATTTATAATACGATACTTTCGAAAAAGTATCTATTTCCTTTAACAGACTGGGGATAGTTTGTTGTGGCTCTTCGATATGCAGGAGTATATCGTCCACATAAGCAGAAAGTGTGAATCTCTGCTCACCAACTTTAATTCCTATAATGTCTTATGAAAATGAGAGCCGCCGAATTAAAGGTTCTAAGTAAAAATTAAATAGAAGGAGGGAAACGGACATCCCTGTCTGGTGCCACGTCTAAGAGGGAATGGGTTAGAGAGAATACCATTGCACCAGACCCTAGCAGTTGGAAAGGTGTACAACAGACGGATCCACCTAATATATCCATCTGGAAGACCAAAGCGGGTTAAGGTTTCAAAAAGAAAATCCCAGGAGACCCGATCAAAGGCCTTCTCAGCGTCTAAGGAGATTAAGGCAGCGGGTTTATCAGAGTTCCTTGCAACCGAGATGAGATGCAGTAACTTTCGCAGATGATCTCCTGAGGACCTTCCAGCCATGAACCCAACCTGCTCGGTACTGATGACCCCTCCCATTATGGGGGATAACCTATTGGCTAATATCTTTGCCAGGATTTTAAGATCCGAATTTAACAAGGAGATAGGGCGGTAATTTTCAGGGTACATGGGGTCTTTTCCAGGTTTTGGGATAAGGGTAATCAATGCTTCTGAGAAACTCTGTTCATAGAAGGAACTAGAAGGGGGACAGGATCAGATCTACAGTACAGTAGCTTCTTGTTTTACATTGTTTTTCATGGATTCTACTTGGTAGAATGTTTATTTTCTTTCTTACTACTAAGGGCTAGCAGGGTATTGTTTGGGGCTGTTGGAATTTTGAAACCTGTTTTGGTAGCTAAAAGTGGGCTCATTTGTTTGGTTTGATGTGGCATGTACTTGTAGAGGCCTATTTCTTCTCTTAAACATAATTGGTGTAATTTAACTGGTCTGTTTCTTTGAATTGAGACCTATATCTTATAATTCCAAACCTATTTTGATGTATTGTTGGTGAAGCTGTTTGAATTGGTGTCCTGTTTCTTTGGGTAGCAAACCTATGTTGGGGCTTTGAGTAGAATTGATTCATTGTTGCTGGCTTCACTAGCTGCAAAGTTTTGAGTGGGGAAGGTGCTAATTGTCTGACTAGAGGCCTCAGCTACCTGATTGTTTCCAGAAGACTTGGGCTGGTCCCACCCACCCAAACCCTCACCCCACCCACCCCTGGTCAGTTATTCCTTTGTACTAGGGGTTCTGACATCACTTCCTCAAACAGGCAAAGGATTTGCACCTGTCATAACAGAAGCAGACATCCAGGAAAGGAACTGCAGCAAGTGAAGAGGTGACTGCTCTCTCAGTGGAAGGGAAGTAAATGCAAATCTAGGCGCTTTCATTATTACTACTTCACATAGTTATTGCATTGGGTAAAGGAGGAGTAGGAGTTAAGAAGGTTGTGCAATGGCTACTTAAAGTATTTTTGAGTGTGGATAGAATATAAAAGCAGTTGCTCAACATATCTAAACATGTGCAACAAAGGAGGTAAGGGACATAAAGAATGTTTTGCACTGATAGAGGGGGAGAGTGGGGACTTGGGGAGTGTTTGGTATCCTGCATCTGGAAGGGTGGGGGTCACTGGTGAGCAACGACAGCAATGGGTAGGGTGAGGCTGCAACAACTGCAGTGCACCAATCTTTCTAAACATTGCCTGGAGAGTGGAGGATGTTTAGTGTGCAACCACATAGAAAACTTAGAAAGGAGATTGAGGGTCCGCAGGAGGAACTAAGACAGGCAAGGCAGATTGGGGTGGGTTTAGCCCAATACTGGAGGAGGAAGAAGGGAGATGAGGGAGGGCAATTTAAGCCAACAGTGGTGAGAGAGGCTCAGAAGAAGGGAAGCAGAGACAAAGGGCCCAGGCCAGGAAGAACGATTGCCGGGAAACCAGGTCAGAGACAAAAGTCAAATGGAAGGAGGCAATAGGGACTTGTGAGGGAGCGAAGAAGTGGCAAAAGTCATGGAGTGGAAAGGAGAGAACAGGTTACTATGCAGAGAGAGGGAGCGGGCATTTGTGAAGGATCTTCGGAAAATAGTTTTGCACTGCTAGAGAGGAAGAAGGTGGAGGAGGGAAGTGATGAAATTAGAGGAGTAATTGATAAATGCCTGGACCGAACTGGAGCGGGGGGAAGTTCTGCTGGGAGAACTGCAACAGGGGTAAAAGGGCATAATAATGTGCAGGAGGAAGAAGAGGAGCTGGAAATGAGGGAGGGAGATGAAAGGAAGCAAGCAGGGAGTAAGAGGGGTGGAATCTTAGTGCTGGGGGACTCAATACTAAGAGGAGTTAGTGGGTAGCAAGGAGAGGCATAGTCGATTTGGGTGGAGGCCATGCCAGGAATGACAGCAGAAAGGGTGGGACAGTCTGTTCTGAAATATGCTAGAAGGGGTAGGGACAAGCCTCATTTAATTATACATCTTGGGACAAACGACTCTGGCTGACAAGACAGTGGATATAGTCCAGAGGAGGTTTGAGGAACTAGCACAATTATGTGAGGGGCAGGAAGATCAGTAACTTTTCCGAGATACTTCGTGCCAAAGGCAAGCACAACAAGAAAGCTGAGAATAGAGGAATTTAACAGATGGCTAAGAACCTGGTGTTGTGCTAAAGGGTATGGGCTGTTGGGGGGGTGGGGAGGGACCTGGGAGGACAGTAGTCTCTATGCCAAGGACAGACTACACTTGAGTGAGGAAGGAAAGAAAGTGTTGAAGCAGAGGATGGAAGAATATATAGAGGAAGTTGGGAGTTTAAACTAGGAGTGGGGGTGGCAGTTGGGGAAGAGATATGCAGAGACCACAGGTTGGGAAATCATATGAGCTTACCCCCCATAACAGTGACAAAGGACAAATGGCAAGTACTATTGGTGATGCTAGGAAAGGAGGGCAGGATGGGAGGAGGGAAAGGGTGGAAGGTGGTTACTCTTAATGCTAGGAGCCTTGGGAGGAAAACTGCAGAGTTGCAGGTTCTCATGGCAGAGGGAGAGGTGGACATTGCAGCCATCACGGAAACATGGGCCACCCAATATAATGACTGGGACCTGTCTGTACCAGGGTACAGGTTATTCGTAGGGACAGCATGACTGGGAAAGGAGGGGGTGGCACTTATGTGAAGGAAGGACTGAAGTGTGTAAGGAGGAAGGGAGGGAGGAGGGTAGTACAGAGTCACTTTGGGTGCAAATCCAGGATTCCAAGAATAGGATTCTTAGAATGGGAGTGGTGTACAGGCCACCATCTCAGATGGAGGAGTTAGACAGGGAACTAGCGGGACAGATCAGGAGGACCTGCGAGAAGGGTAGTGTGGTGATTGTGGGGGACTTCAACATGCCAGGAGTGGACTGGAGCACCCCAACAACCAGGAACAGAAGGGAGCAGGTACTGCTGGATGCCTTCCAGGACAGCTTCCTGCTGCAAATGGTCAGTGAACCAACCAGGTTAGGGAATACCCTTGACCTTGTGCTGGCAAATGGGGACTTTGTGAAAGAACTTACAGTGGAGGAACCGCTGTCAGGGAGTGACCACCACTCAGTATGGCTCACATTGGATATGGGCAAGGAAGGAGTGGAATCTGGCACAAGAGTGCTGGACTTCAGGAGGGCTGACTTTGGGAGGATGGGGAAGTGGTAAAGAGTACCTGGCCAGAATTCAATCTAGTATGGATACTAACCAGAGATGGGAGCTCATAAAGTTGGGGATAGTGAGGTAACCAAAACCTGCTGCAAAGCCCAGAGCAAGAAGGCTAGGGCTAAGAAACCAAGCTGGTTGAGCAAGGAGGTCATGGAAAAGGTAAGGAGGAAAAGAGCTGCCTTTAGGAAAGTACAAGAAAACAGGGAGGGGAGGGACAGAGGAGTACTTGTCAGAATCGAAGGAGGTGACAAGGGCAGTAAGGAGCCAAAGCATCTACAGAACTCAGGCTGGCACAAGGCATTAAGAAGGGGAGAAGGACTTTTACACATCAGGCAGAAAAGGAGCTGCAAGGACCACATGTAAGGATTAGGAAGGAGGGGTTGGGTGGAAGCAGGGTATGATAAGGCGGAAGCACTAAATGAGTACTTCTGCTCAGTATTTACTAAAGAGAAGAGGGGGGTGACACCCAAGATGGGTGAAATGGCAGACGCGGGGAGTGGTGACAGATGGGGAAATCATGGAGGGCAGAGTTCGAGAGGGTTTGAAGGCACTGAGGGTGGACAAGGCACCAGGCCCAGATGGCATCCACCCCAGGGTACTGAAGGAGCTGGCAGAGGTCCTTGCAGGACCTTTGGCAGACCTATTTAATGCCTCACTACATTCGGGGTGTGTACCTCAGGACTGGAGGATGGCTCATGTGGTGCCCTCCACAAGAGTGGCCCAAGGATGAACGAGAAACTACAGACCAGTGAGCCTCACATCCATTGTGGGTAAGCTAATGGAGACTTTCCTGAAGGAGAGGCTGGGCCCTCCTAGAGGTCAAGGACTACAGGACAGCAGACAGCATGGCTTCATCGTGGCCGATCCTGCCAAACCAACCTGGTCGGGTTCTATGACTGGGTAACTAGGCAACTGGACAGGGGACATGCAGTGGATGTCCTGTATCTGGACTTCAGTAAGGCATTTGACTCCAGTGCCACATGGAAGGCTGGGAAGAGGAAGTTAGTAGGCACAGGGCAGGTGCAATGCTGGTGAGATGGGTAGGAAACTGGCTGCAGGGAAGGAACAGAGGGTGGTGGTGGGTGGGGCTCTCACCCAAGGGCAGTGATGAGCGGTGTCCCACAGGGCTCAGTGTTGGGACCAGTGTTGTTTGGGATATTCATTGCAGACATATCATGGGACATCAAGAGCAAGATCAGTCTGTTTGCTGATGATACCAAGGTTGGCGGTGGTGGATGACCTAAGGGGATGGCAGGGGTTGCAGGATGATCTGGCAAAGCTTGAAACCTGGTCAGACACCTGGCAACTGGGCTTTAATGCCAAAAGTGCAAGGTGATGCATTTTGGGATGAAGAACCCAAGGAGGACTTACCAGCTTGGGGAGTGCAGCTAGCCCAGACAGAGGAGGAGAAGGGATCTGGGTGTGCTCATCACCGGGTCAATGAACAACTCGGCACAGTGTGGGAAGGCAGCTGCAAGGCCAACAAAATGCTGGGTTGTGTGCAAGGGGTATATCCTCGGGAGGGAGGAGGTGATTCTGCCACTGTATAGGTCATTAGTTAGACCACAACTTGAGTACTGCGTGCAGTCTCATGCCCCAGATTCAGAAGAGGGACATTGTTACTGAGGGAGTGCAGCACAGGTGACAAAGATGATCAAGGGTCTGGGGACTTATCATATGAGAGGAGGTTGAAGGAGTTGAACATGTACTCACTGGAGGAAAGGAGAGACAGGGGGGACATGACTGAAACCTTTAAATACATGAAAGGAATAAACAAGACAGGTACAGAGGGGCTGTTCAAAGTAAGGGAGGGGAGGGCCACCAGGGGCCATGATATGAGACTGGAGCGAGGAAGGTTCAGGAGGGAGATGAGGAGACACTTTTTTACAGAGAGGGTGGTGGCTGGGTGGAATGCGTTACCTGCAGAAGTGGTATGCAATAGAACAGTGGACTGCTTCAAACGAGGATGGGACAGGACAAGGGGGAGGGTTACTGAAGGGGAAGGGTGGAAGGGAGGGGCAGCTGCAGAATAAGGGGTGCTAGCTGCACATTCGAGCAGACTTGATAGACCTCTAGGCCTTTATCTGCTGGCAAATTTCGAATGTTCGTATGTTCGTAGAAGCCTTTATCATACCAGTAATTATAGACCTCCTGTAGTATCGGTATTAAGACTTTTTGACAAGTTTTGTATAAATTGTTAGGTAGTCCATCAGGACCTGGTGATTTATCTGTGGGCAATTGACTGATAGCCTGCTGTATTTCTTCTTGGGTAATGTAACCTCCGAGTGAGATCTCCTGTATCAGTGATATTCTGGGAAGGTTAACTTCATCCAGGTATTGATTTATTGCAGCCCGGGAAGGAGATGCGTTAAAATCTTCTGAGTAAAGAGCTTGATAGTAAAGCCCCAATCCCTTGGCTATCTCTTTGGGGTCTGTACAAATCTGACTATTGTTAGAAAAATATAGGCCTGGAATATGTAGGGCAGCTTCCGCTTGTCTTATTCTAAGCGCTAACAATTTCCCAGCTCTCTCACCAGACTCAAGATATTTAATTTTAGTACGATGCAGGGATAGTTCAGCTCTCTGCGCCTGAAAGTCTGCATACTTTGTTTGTAACCAATATAATTTAGTTCTTTTGTCCTCCCCAATTGTACGTCTGGTATTTTTTCTAATTCCTGAATGGAACACAACAACTCAGAAATTTGAGCTCTATATTGGGATGTCCTAATAGCAGCCAACCTAATACATTCGCCTCTTAGCACACATTTGAGGGAGGCCCAAATCATGTCGGTTTTAGTAATTGTTCCTTTGTTAATCTCCTTTAAAGAAATAATAAAATCAGTTATACGGTTGAGGGAGTCTGACCTCTGTAAGAGCTGGGTATTCAACCTCCATTGGGAGTCCCTCCTAATTCCTGGCCCCAACAGATAGGTAATCACTACTGGAGAGTGACACGAGATCACCCTGACGTGAATATCTACTGTTAGAACCCCTGGCAAGGCAAAATCACTAATTAGGAAATAATCTATACTGGGAGTATGTGCTGTGGGAGGGAGAGAAAAACGTATATTGCTTGCCTCAAGGGGTTTAAGATTTTCCAGACGCTGAGTAGTCCTGCTGAGTCCATTAATTCTTTAAGGGCCCTTTGGGTCGAGGTTAGCCTTCCCCGCTTGTAATCTGACTTATCTATACCTGGTTGCAAGGTAACATTCCAATCACCCCCAAGTAAAGTAAATTTTGTAGATTCATTGGTTATCAGATTCAAAAGATGTGTGAAAAAGAGAGGGGATACCTTATTGGGGGACTAAAGGATTCTAACTCTGGGGGGAGCGGATAACGGGGAAAGTTAAAATTGTGGGGCCATGGAATACTGTTTCCATGGCCCCATGTAACACAGTGTAAGTCCCAAGTGCACTAAGATTTTTGGAGACCAGGATTAGAACTCTGGTGTCCAATGACACTGGCCAAGCTGCTCGATGCCCAAGCCCTCAAAGTCATGGGAGCAGCTCAGCTAACCTCCTGAATTCTGGTGCTCTTATGTATCCTCAGCATCACAAACAGTGACCAGGGAGTGCTTACAGCAAGCACTGTAAATCCCCCCTTGCTGTCCGTGGGAGTTCTTACTGGACTAGCACCATATAGTGCAGGGCTATTCTGGTAGTGCTCACTTGACAGGGTACCATGTCAGTCTACCAAGTCTGAGCGATTGTTCATCTTGTGGTCTGTACCACTGCTTCCTCTCCCCCACACTTCCTCCTAGTTACTCTCCTATATGGGTCTCCTCTTGTACTTATTTACCGCTGACACTATTCCACCCTCTTTTGAAGGCATCCACTGTCCTTGTGAGATCAGCTCTTTGGTAGCCTATTCTACTCCTCCACCATCCTTTCTATGAAATAGTTTCTCCTTAGTTCCTATTGCATTTACCCCTCCAGTTTCATGCTGTGTCCCTTGGACATCCTCCCTTTAGCCTGAATATGTGTCCTGTTTTCTCCCTATTCATGCCTTTTAAATATGTAAACATCTCTAGCATGTCTCCTCTCTCCATTCTGTCCTCCTAGAAGTACATGTTGAACTCCCCAACCTATCCTTGTAGGATCCCCCCCATCCCATTTATCATCTTTGTCACCCTTCTCTGGACTCTTTCCAGAAGCTTGATGTCCTTCTTTAAGCAGAGGCACCAGAACTGAATGCAGTACTCCAAGTGCGACCTTACCAGAGATCTATACAATGGCAGGATGACTTCTGCACATCTGGAGGTGATCCCTCTGGTTATACACTCCAACATCTGGTTGGTCTTGGCTGCCACTCTTCTGCACTGCTCTGAGTGATTTAACCTCCCTGTTACTATCACACCCAGTTCCTTTTCCTCTTCTGTGACCTTTAGCTCCCCCCATGTGTGTAGCTGTACCAGGGTTCCTGGACCCAAAGTGCATAACCTTGCACTTCTTGGCATTAAATCCAATTGCCAAGTCTTTGACCATTCCCTAGTGTATTCAGTCCCCTTTGCAGGACCCTCTCCCTCCTCTTCTTCCACTGTTGCACCAGTTTTGGTGTCATCAGTGAATAGGATAATTTTACTGTCAACTCCCTTGTTATGTAAGTAATGAAGATGTTAAGAGCACAGGCCCCAGAATGATCCTGTGGGACCCTGCTGATGACTGCCCAGGGCTTTGAAAGCTCCCCCCCTTATCACCACCCTCTGCTGTCTATTGCTCAGCCAGTTTGCTATCCATGTAGCTAATTTCTCACCTACACCCAGGGTCCTCAGTTTGCTCCCTAGCCTTCCATGTGGCACTGAATCAAAGGCTTCTCTAAAGTCCAAATATAGGACATCAACTGCCTTCCCCCTTTTCAGTGCTGTAGTGACCCAATTGAAGAAGTCCACCAGAGTGGTTTGGCACAACCTCCCCTGGGTGAACCCATGCTGATGTTCATCTTGCAGACCATTCTCCTGTATAAATGACACCAGCCTTTTCTTCATGATGGGCTTCATTGCTTTAGACACTATGGGTGTGAGGCTGACAGGCCTGTAATTTCCCAGGTCGTCCCTTTGGCCCCCTCTTATGGATGGGTACTACATGCACTGTCTTGCGGTCTAGTGGCACATAACCAGTGTGCAGGAAGGAGTTAAACACATCTGCCAAGGGTGCCACCAGGACCTCTGCCAGTTCTTTTAGCACTTGCAGATGTATCCCATCCGGTCCGGATGCCTTATCTGTCTTTAAAGATTTAAGTTGAGACAGAACCTTCTCTACCAGGTATCAGTCTGGTAATGTTACCCCACCAACCTTCCTCCTCCCCTTCGGGATGGGCTCTTCTCCTTCTTTCATAAAGACAGAGCAGAAATACTTATTAAGTACCTCTGCTTATTCTGCCCCATGCTTCGCTGATCCATCATCTTTTTAAATTTTGGCTATCTGTTCCCTTATTTTCCTTTTTTTCTCTAATATATCTAAAGAAGTCTTTCTCCCCTTTCATAATCCCCTGTGCACATTCCCTGTCTTTCGAAGCCTTGGCTCCCCTCACAACTCTCGTCACCTCCCTTGATTTCCTTGGGTGTTCCTCCCTGTCCACCTCCTTGCCTGTTCTCTAAAATTTCATAAAGGCTGCCCTTTTCTCCTTCACACTCTATTGAACTTCTCTTGTCCACCAACTAGGTTATCTGGACCTCTTATTCTTTCTAGCACACCTTGTACACAGGTTTGTTGCCTGTATCAGCCCCTTATTTATAATGTCCCACTTTTTGATTTGTATCCATCTCCTTTCTAATAGTGGCTACATGTTCCTCCACTAATGTTGCCATCTTCCCAAAATCAGCCTTCTTGAAGTCTGTCACCCTGGTTTTACTGTGAGTGCCCCCCTTATCCATGTCTAGAAAGAACCACACTGTGTAGTGGTCGCTGTCTGCCAAGGGGTCCCCCACTCTAACATCCTGTACCTGCTCTCCCTCAGATAAAATCAAATCTAGGATGTTCCCCTCCTTGGTCAGATCACGTACTCTCTCACTGTGAGGAATGCATCCTGGAACCCATCCAGAAGGGCCAGCTCCCTGGCACTAGTAGAGGTCATAGTGCTCCAATTTATACCTGGTAGGTTGCAATCTCCTACCACCACTGTGTTACACCTCTGGCAATGCTTGGTGATGCTGCTCACTGCTTCCCTATCAACTTTCTCTGACTGAGATGGAGGCCGGTACACCACTCCCAATCTGATCCTCTCCTCCCCCTCCCATTACGGACGTTGTCCCATAAGGTTTCTGATCTCCCTTCCCAAGCTTCTTCTCTATTGCTCACTATTTCTTCCCTTATGTAGAAAGCCACCCCACCTCCCCACCCACATCCCTATCCATTCTGTATAATTTGTACCCAGGAATTGTGATTTCCCAGTCCTGTTACTGGTTTGCCCATCTTTCCATTATGGCTGCTATGTCAACCCTTTCTACAGTCATCATTGCTTGGAGTTCAGGTATGTTGTTTCCTAAGCACTTACCATTTAGAGATACCACTCAATAGCCAACCCTTTGGCTCTTCCTACCCTTTAATAGCCCCCTAGCCATACCTACCATTGAGTTCTTCTCCCTGTCCCTTTCACCATTTGGGGGGAGGCTGGAAGCCTCCCATTGCTTGTTTCCTTGCCTGACTAATTTGTCTTAGCCCCCCCGTTTTAATTTAAATGATAAGATTGTACAATGGAATCTCCCAGTTTTTGCTTGAGAGCCATTGTCCCCACCTTACTAAGGTGTAGTCTGTCAGAGGTGTACAACCCCTAATCTTCTGATAACTCTCCCCAGTTTCCAACCAGTCCAAACACCATTTGCCTGCACCAAAGAGCCAGCCATTCGTTAAACTCTTTAATCATCTGTTTCCTCATGGTGCTTAAATTCGGAACTAGGAGCACCTCCAAGGAGGCTATGGATTGAAAATTATTCCCACAAGCCCTGGCTAGTCCTTTAAATCTAGTCTGCACTTCCAGCAAGCTGTTTTCATCTATGTCACTGGTGCCAAGATGTAGCACCAGATGAGGTTTTCCCCCTGCCGCCTCACGTATGCTGATATGAGATGCCTTGCCTCATGCGCCATTATGCCCAGTATGTAATCCACCCATATTTCACTACTCTTATTACCCTTGCACTCTATTTGATTCATCTTATGATTGAATCCCCTACTACTAGGACCCTTTATCCCTCCTTGATGTTTGCTCTGCACTGCCACCAGCTCCCATCTTCTTGGATCCTACCCCCACTTATCTTGTCATTTTTCACAGCTTCCCCCTGCCTCGCTCTTGCTATACTGTTGCTTATGCTATCCCCTGCCCTGTCTTTCCCACCTGAAGTTACCTCCTTACTCGTACCAGTTGTTTTTCTGTTTTGGGAAAAACTACTGTTCCCTCCATAACCCTTTCTCCCAACCCAACCTCTGTTCTATGGGTGTGTACTTGGACCTCCAACTAGCCCAGCTTTCCATCACCCTTATTGTTCATTCCTTCATCCTTCATCAGTGTTTGCGCACCTCTCTCTAATTTATTTGCTCTCCCTCCATTTCTTGAGCTACCATTCCCAGCTATGTCCAATCTCCCACCTTCCATTCCCAATCCCCTGGAGAGTGAGCCCTGTATTTGCCCTGTTCTCCCATTTTAGCATCTGCTGTCTTGTGAATTGCACGTCTGTCTTGATCTCCCAAGAATTCTCTGACAATCTTGTTACCTCTAAACCTAGGAGTCTCCATACTTGCTTTGTTCTCCACGTCTCCTTTGTCCCTTTGCTCCGTCCCAGCCAATAAAGGTGAGTACCTGTTGGCCACTTTAATACCTCCTTCAGTGGATGCTCCTATGCCACTATGTGTCCCTGTACTGACCCTTCCCTGATCACCTGCCCTAAGAACGTCCTTCCCTTTCTTCCTCACCTCCTGCCTTCCAATGTTTCACTCATAATCTGGCCTGTCCCCTGACCCTCCCTGACCCCATCCATTCCCTTGCCCCCTGCTTTACCTTTCTTCGGTACCCCATCTTTCTCTGATACCAGCCCCAATATCTAACTGCATCCTATATATTTGTAGTGCCCCCCCTTAGCCTGTCCCAATTTCGCCACCTCGACCCTCAGACTATGTATCACTTTGACCAGGCCACGGACTCCTCAATTTCTGGAACCTAAACAGTTTTTCAGAAATCCTCTGTACTGCAAGGGATCCAGGGTGCCTTGACCAGGCCACGGACCCCTCAATTTCTGGAACCTAAACAGTTTTTAAGAAATCCTCTGTACTGCAAGGTACTAGCCCTGACTTTTGGATTTGATACCAGTGGAAGCTGATTTTCAAGTGGCCCACACTATCTCCTGCTGAACACACTTTTAACTACTGTATCTCCATCTGTGTCTCTAGTTGAATTTATGTGCTAGGGTTTAATAATTTGATTAATCCTTACAGTCATTTAAAGTTCTGAGTTGATATTAGAAGTGAGTTTAGAGCCTTGACTGTGTAAATCCTTCTTTGCTCTCTGCCCTGCAACCTCTCTCCTCTCCCCCTCCCCACACTGTCTGCTTTGCTCTCTGAACCTGCCCACATATATTTATTCTCTTTGTTCTGATGTGACCAGACTAATTCTCGAACCTTCAAAATTCCTGTTTTCTACTTTAATTCAGGGACCCCAGCGTGCCTTGACCAGGACACAGACCCTCAATTTCAGGAACCTAAACAGTTTTTCAGAAATCCTTTTGTACTGCAAGTACTAGCCCTGACTTTTGGATTTGGTACAAGTGGTAGCTGATTTCCAAGTGGCCCACACTATCTCCTTTTTGAACACACCTTTAACTACTGTATTTCCTCTGTCTCTAGTTGAATTTATTGCTAGGGTTTAATAATTTGTTTAATCCTTACAGTCATTTTAAGTTCTGAGTTGATATTAGAAGTGAATTTAGAGCCTTGACTGTATAAATCCTTCTTTGCTCTCTGCCCTGCCACCTCTCTTTCATCTCTCCTCCTCCCCACCATCGCTTTGCTCTCAGAACCCGCCCACTTATATTTATTCTCTTTGTTCTGATGTGACCAGCCTACTTCTCCAGCCTTTAAAAATCCTGTTTTTCTACTTTATTTCAGGGATCCAGCATGTCTTGACCTGGCCACGGACCTCTCAATTTCTGGAACCTAAACAGTTTTTCAGAAATCTTCTGTACTGCAAGGTACAAGCCCAGACTTTTGGATTTGGTACCAGTGGAAGCTGATTTCCAAGAGGCCCACACTATCTCCTGCTGAACACACTTTTAACTACTGTATGTCCCTCTGTGTCTCTAGTTGAATTTATGTGTTAGGGTTTAATAATTTGATTAATCCTTAAAGTAATTTTAAGTTCTGAGTTGATATTAGAAGTGTTAGAGCCTTGACAGTGTAAATCCTTCTTTTGCTCTTATCCTGCAACCTCTCCCTCTCTTCCTCCCCCACACCATCTGCTTTGCTCTCTGAACCTGCCCACATATATTTATTCTCTTTGCTCTGATGTGACCAGCCTACTTCTCCAGCCTTTAAAAATCCTGTTTTTCTACTTTATTTCAGTGATCCTGCGTGTCTTGACCAGGCCACGGACCCCTCAATTTGTAGAACTTAAACAGTTTTTCAGAAATCCTCTGTACTGCAAGGTACTAGCCCTGACTTTTGGATTTGGTACCAGTGGAAGATGATTTCCAAGTGGCCCACACTATTCTCCTGCTGAACACACTCATAACTACTGCTATCTCCCTCTGTGTCTCTAGTTCAATTTATGTGCTAGGGTTTAATAATTTGTTTAATCCTTACAGTCATTTTAAGTTCTGAGATGATATTAGAAGTGAATTTAGAGCCTTGACTGTGTAAATCCTTCTTTTGCTCTCTGCCCTGCAGCCTCTCTCCTCTCTCCTCCTCCCCCACACCATCTGATTTGCTCTCTGAACTTGCCACATATATTTATTCTCTTTGTTCTGATGTGACCAGCCTACTTCTCCAGCCTTTAAAAATCCTGTTTTTCTACTTTATTTCAGGGATCCAGTGTGCCTTGACGAGGCCACGGACCCCTCAATTTCTGGAACCTAAACAGTTTTTCAGGAATCCTCTGTACTGCAAGGTACTAGCCCTGACTTTTTTATTTGGTACCAGTGGAAGCTGATTTCCAAGTGGCCCACACTATCTCCTACTGAACACACCTTTAACTACTGTATCTCCCTGTGTGTCTCTACTAGAATTTATGTGCTAGGGTTTAATAATTTGTTTAATCCTTACAGTCATTTTAAGTTCAGAGTTTATATTAGAAGTGAATTTAGCCTTGACTGTGTAAATCCTTCTTTTGCTCTCTGCCCTGCAACCTCTCCTCTCTCCTCCTCCCCACCATCTACTTTGCTCTCTGAAACTGCCCACTTATATTAATTCTCTTTGTTCTGATGTGACCAGCCTACTTCTCCAGCCTTTAAAAATCCTGTTTTTCTACTTTATTTCAGGGATCCAGCGTGTCTTGACCAGGCCACGGACCCCTCAATTTCTGGAACCTAACAGCTTTTCAGAAATCCTCTGTACTGCAAGGTACTATCCTGACTTTTGGATTTGGTACCAGTGGAAGCTGATTTCCAAGTGGCCCACACTATCTGCTGCTGAACACACCTTTAACTACTGTATTTCCCCATGTCTCTCTAGTTGAATTTATGTGCTAGGGTTTAATAATTTGTTTAATCCTTACAGTCCTTTTAAGTTCTGAGTTGATACTAGAAGTGAATTTAGAGCCTTGACTGTGTAAATCCTTCTTTTGATCTCTGCCATGCAACCTCTCTGTCATCTCTCCTCCTCCCCCACACCATCTGCTTTGCTCTCCGAACCTGTCCACTTATATTTATTCTCTTTTTTCTGATGTGACCAGCCCACTTCTCCAGCCTTTAAAAATTATGTTTTTATTCTTTATTTTAGGGATCCAGCGTGCCTTGACCAGGCCACGGACCCCTAAATTTCTGGAACCTAAACTGTTTTTCAGAAATCCTCGGTACTGCAAGGTACTATCCCTGACTTTTGGATTTGGTATCAGTTATCTGATTTCCATGTCCAACGCTGTCTCCTGCTGAACACACCTTTAACTACTGTATCTCCCTCTGTGTCTCTAGTTTGAATTTATATGCTAGGGTTTAATAATTTGTTTAATCCTTACAGTCATTTTAAGTTCAGAGTTGATATTAGAAGTGAATTTAGAGCCTTGACTGTGTAATTCCTTCTTTTGCTCTCTGCCCTGCAACCTCTCTCCTCTCTCCTCTCTCCTCCTAGAGAACACCATCTGCTTTGCTCTCTGAACCTACCCACTTATATTTATTCTCTTTGACCTGATGTGACCAGCCTACTTCTCCAGCCTTTAAAAATCCTGTTTTTCCACTTCATTTCAGGGATCCAGCGTGTCTTGACCAGGCCACGGACCCCTCAATTTCTGGAACCTAAACTATTTTTCAGAAATCCTCTGTACTGCAAGGTACTAGCCCTGACTTTTGGATTTGGTACCAGTGGAAGCCAATTTCCAAGTGGCCCACACTATCTCCTGCTGAACACACCTATAACTACTGTATTTCCCTCTGTGTCTCTAGTTGAATTTATGTGCTAGGGTTTAATAATTTGTTTAATCCTTAGAGTCATTTTAAGTTCTGAGTTGACATTAGAAGTGAATTTAGAGCCTTGACTGTGTAAATCCTTCTTTTGCTCTCTGCCCTGCAACCTCTCTCCTCTCTCCTCCCCCACACCATCTGCTTTGCTCTCCGAACCTACCCACTTATATTTATTCTCTTTGTTCTGATGTGACCAGCCTACTTCTCCTGCCTTTAAAAATCCTGTTTTTCTTCTTTATTTCAGGGATCCAATGTGTCTTCACCAGGCCACGGACCCCTCAATTTCTGCAACCTAAATAGTTTTTCAGAAATCCTCTGTACTGCAATGTACTAGCCCTGACTTTTGGATTTGGTACAACTGGAAGCTGATTTCCAAGTGGCCCACGCTATCTCCAGCTGAACACACCTTTAACTACTGTATCTCCATCTGTGTCTCTAGTTGAATTTATATGCTAGGGTTTAATAATTTGTTTAATCATACAGTCATTTGAAGTTCTGAGTTGATGTTAAAGTGAATTTAGAGCCTTGACTGTAAATCCTTCTTTTGCTCTCTGCCCCTGCAACCTCTCTCCTATCTCCTCCTCCCCCCCACCATCTGCTTTGCTCTCCGAAACTGCCCACTTATATTTATTCTCTTTGTTCTGATGTGACCAGCCTACTTCTCCAGCCTTTAAAATCCTGTTATTCTACTTTTTTCAGGGATCCAGCATGTCTTGACCTTGCCACGGTGCTCTCAATTTCTGAACCTAAACAGTTTTTCAGAAATCTTCTTGTACTGCAAGGTACTAGCCCAGACTTTTGATTGGAAACAGTGAAAGCTGATTTCAAGTGGCCCACACTATCTCCTGCTGAACACACTTTATACTACTGTATGTTCCTCTGTGTCTCTAGTTGAATTTATGTGCTAGGGTTTAATAATACGTTTAATCCTTACAGTCATTTTAAGTTCTGAGTTGATATTAGAAGTGAATTTAGAGCCTTGACTGTGTAAATCCTACTTTTGCTCGCTGCCCTGCAACCTCTCTCCTCTCTCCTCCTCCCCCAGATCATCTGCTTTGCTCTCCGAACCTGCCCACATATATTTATTCTCTTTGTTCTGATGTGACCAGCCTACTTCTCCAGCCTTTAAAAATCCTGTTTTTCTACATTATTTCAGGGATCCAGCTGTCTCACCAGGCCATGGACCCCTCAATTTCTGGAACCTAAACAATTTTTCAGAAATCCTCTGTACTGCAAGGTACTAGCCCTGACTTTTGGATTTGGTACGAGTGGAAGCTGTTTCCAAGTGGCCCACACTATCTCCTGCTGAACACACCTTTAACTTCTGTATCTCCCTCTTTGTCTCTAGTTGAATTTATGTGTTACGGTTTAATAATTTGATTAATCCTTAAAGTCATTTTAAGTTCTGAGTTGATATTAGAAGTGAATTTAGAGCCTTGACAGTGTAAATCCATCTTTTGCTCTCTGCCCTGCAACCTCTCCCTCTCTCCCCTCCCCCACACCATCTGCTTTGTTTCTCCAACCTACCCACTTATATTTATTCTCTTTGTTCTGATGTGACCAGCCTACTTCTCCTGCCGTTAAAAATCCTGTTTTTCTTCTTTATTTCAGGGATCCAAGTGTGTCTTGACCAGGCCACGGACCCCTCAATTTCTGCAACCTAAATAGTTTTTCAGAAATCCTCTGTACTGCAATGTACTAGCCCTGACTTTTGGATTTGGTACAACTGGAAGCTGATTTCCAAGTGGCCCACGCTATCTCCAGCTGAACACACCTTTAACTACTGTATCTCCATCTGTGTCTCTAGTTGAATTTATATGCTAGGGTTTAATAATTTGTTTAATCCTTACAGTCATTTGAAGTTCTGAGTTGATATTAGAAGTGAATTTAGAGCCTTGACTGTGTAAATCCTTCTTTTGCTCTCTGCCCTGCAACCTCTCTTTCATCTCTCCTCCTCCCCCACACCATCTGCTTTGCTCTCCGAACCTGCCCACTTATAATTATTCTCTTTGTTCTTATGTGACCAGCCTACTTCTCCAGCCTTTAAAATCCTGTTATTCTACTTTTTTTCAGGGATCCAGCATGTCTTGACCTTGCCACGGTCCTCTCAATTTCTGGAACCTAAACAGTTTTTCAGAAATCTTCTGTACTGCAAGGTACTAGCCCAGACTTTTGGATTTGGTACCAGTGAAAGCTGATTTCCAAGTGGCCCACACTATCTCCTGCTGAACACACTTTATACTACTGTATGTTCCTCTGTGTCTCTAGTTGAATTTATGTGCTAGGGTTTAATAATACGTTTAATCCTTACAGTCATTTTAAGTTCTGAGTTGATATTAGAAGTGAATTTGAGAGCCTTGACTGTGAAATCCTACTTTTGCTCGCTGCCCCTGCAACCTCTCCTCCCTCTCCCCAGATCATCTGCTTTTGCTCTCCGAACCTGCCCACATATTTATTCTCTTTGTTCTGATGTGACCAGCCTACTTCTCCAGCCTTTAAAATCCTGTTTTTCTACATTATTTCAGGGATCCAGCGTGTCTCGACCAGGCCATGGACCCTCAATTTCTGAACCTAAACAATTTTTCTGAAATCCTCTGTACTGCAAGGTACTAGCCCTGACTTTTGGATTTGGTATGCAGTGGAAGCTGTTTCCAAGTGGCCCACACTATCTCCTGCTGAACACACCTTTAACTTCTGTATCTCCTCTTTGTCTCTATAGTTGAATTTATGTGTTACGTGTTTATCAATTTGATTAACTTGAAGTCATTTTAAGTTCTGAGTTGATATTAGAAGTGAATTTAGAGCCTTGACAGTAACCATCTTTGCTCTGTCCTGCAACCTCACTCCTCTCTCCTCCTCCCCCTCACCATCTGCTTTGCTCTCTGAACCTGCTCACATATATTTATTCTCTTTGTTTTGATGTGACCAGCCTACTTCTCCTGCCTTTAAAAATCCTGTTTTTCTACTTTATTTCAGGGATTCAGCATGCCTTGACCAGGCCACGGTCCCCTCAATTTCTGGAAATTAAACAGTTTTTCAGAAATCCTCTGTACTGCAAGGTACTAGCCCTGACTTTTGGATTTGGTACCAGTGGAAGCTGATTTCCAAGTGGCCCACGCTATCTCCTGCTGAACACACCTATAACTACTGTATCTCCCTCTGTGTCTCTAGTTCAATTTATGTGCTAGGGTTTATAATTTGTTTAATCCTTACAGTCATTTTAAGTTCTGAGATGATATTAGAAGTGAATTTAGAGCCTTGACTGTGTATATCCTTCTTGTTCTCTCGCCCTGCAACCTCTTCATCTCTCCTTTCTCCACCATACCAACTGCTTTTGTCTCTCTGAACCTGCCCTACTTAAATTTATTCTCTTTGTTCTGAGTGACCAGCCTACTTCTCCAGCTCCTTTAAAATCCAGTTTTTCTACTTTATTTCAGGGATCCAGCGTGTCTTGACCAGGCCACGGGCCCTCAATTTCTAGAACTCCAAATAGTTTTTCAGAAATCTCTGTACTGCAAGGTACTAGCCCTGACTTTGGATTTTGTACCAGTGGAAGCTGATTTCAAGTGGCTCACACTATCTAGCTGCTGAATACACCTTAACTACTGTATTTCCTCTGTGTCTCTAGTTGAATTTATGTGCTAGGGTTTAATATTTGTTTAATCCTTACAGTCATTTTAAGTTCTGAGTTGATATTAGAAATGAATTTATAGCCTTGACTGTGTGAAATCTTTCTTTGATCTCTACCATGCAACCTCTCTGTAATCTCTCCTCCTCCCCACAACATCTGCTTTGCTCTCCAACCTGCCCACTTATATTTATTCTCTTTGTTCTGATGTGACCAGCCTAATTCTCCATGCCTTTAAAATTCTATTTTCTTCTTTATTTCAGGGATCCAGCTTGCCTTGACCAAGCCACGGACCCCTAAATTTCTGGAACCTAAACTGTTGTTCAGAAATCCTCTGTACTGCAAAGTACTATCCCTGACTTTTGGATTTGGTACCAGTGGAAGCTGATTTCCAAGTGACCAACGCTGTCTCCAGCTGAACACACCTTTAACTACTGTATCTCCCTCTGTGTCTCTAGTTTGAATTTATGTGCTAGGGTTTAATAATTTGTTTAATCCTTAAAGTCATTTTAAGTTCTGAGTTGATATTCGTAGTGAATTTAGAGCCTTGACTGTGTAAATCCTTCTTTTGCTCTCTGCCCTGCAACCACTCTCCTCTCTCCTCTCTCCTCCTCTCCCACACCAGAAGCTTTGCTCTCTGAAGCCTGCCCACTTATATTTATTCTCTTTGTTCTGATGTGACCAGCCTACTTCTCCAGCCTTTAAAAATTCTGTATTTCTACTTCTTTATTTCAGGAGGGATCCATGTCTTGACCAGGCCACGAACCTCACTCCTGAATCCTAAACTGTTTTTTCAGAAATCCTCTTGTACTGCAAGGTACTAGCCCTAACTTTTGGATTTGGTTCCAGTGGAAGCCAATTTCCAAGTGGGCCACACTATCTATTGCTGAACACACCTTTAACTGCTGTATTTCCCTCTGTGTCTCTAGTTGAATTTATGTGCTAGGGTTTAATAATCTGTTTAATCCTTACAGTCATTATAAGTTCGGAGTTGATATTAGAAGTGAATTTAGAGCCTTGACTGTGTAAATCCTTCTTTTGCTCTCTGCCCTGCAACCTCTCTCCACTCTCCTCCTCCCCCACCATCTGCTTTGCTCTCCCGAACCTGCCCCCACTATATATTTATTCTCTTTGTCTGAAGTGACCAGCCTACTTCTCCAGCCTTTAAAAATCCTGTTTTCTTCTTCATTTCAGGATCCAGTGTGTCTTGACCAGGCCACGGACCCCTCAATTTCTGCAACCTAAATAGTTTTTCAGAAATCCTCTGTACTGCAAGGTACTAGCCCTGACTTTTGGATTTGGTACCAGTGGAAGCTGGGATTTCAGTGTGGCCCACGCTATCTCCTGCTGAACACACCCATAACTACTGTATCTCCTCTGTGTCTCTTAGTTCAATTTATGTGCTAGGATTTAATAATTGTTTTAACTTTACAGTCAGTTTCTAAGTTCTGAGATGATATTAGAAGTGAATTTAGAGCCTTGACTATGTAAATCCTTCTTTTGCTCTCTGCCCTGCAACCTCTCTCATCTCTCCTTCTCCACCATACTAACTGCTTTGCTCTCTGAACCTGCCCACTTATATTTATTCTCTTTGTTCTGATGTGACCAGCCTACTTCTCCAGCCTTTAAAAATCCTGTTTTTCTACTTTATTTCAGGGATCCAGCGTGTCTTGACCAGGCCAGAGACTCCCCAGCTTCTAGAACCCAAACAGTTTTTTCAGGAAATCCTCTGTACCTGCAAAGGTACCAGCCCTGACTTTGGATTTGGTACCAGTGGAAGCTGATTGCCAAGTCGCCCACACTAACTCCTGCTGAACACACCTTTAACTTCTGTATCTCTTTGTTCTAGTTGAATTTATGTGTTAGGGTTAATAATTTGATTAACTTAAAGTCATTTTAAGTTCTGAGTTGATATTAGAAGTGAATTTAGAGCCTTGACAGTATAAATCCATCTTTGCTCTCTGTCCTGCAACCTCACTCCTCCCTCCTCCCCCTCACCATCTGCTTTTGCTCTTCGAACCTGCTCACATATATTTATTCTCTTGTTTTATGACCAGCCCTTCTCCTCCTGGCCTTTAAAAAACTTGTTTTTATATTTTATTTCAAGGATCCAGCATGCCTTGACCAGGCCACGGACCCCTCAATTCTGGAAATTAAACAGTTTTTCAGAAATCCTTGTACTAAAAGGTACTAGCCCTGACTTTTTGGATTTGGTACCAGTGGAAGCTGATTTCGTGGCCCACGCTATCTCCTGCTGAACACACCCATAACTACTGCATACCTCCTCTGTGTCTCTAGTTCAATTTATGTGCTAGGGTTTAATAATTTGTTTAATAATTACAGTCATTTTAAGTTCTGAGATGATATTAGAAGTGAATTTAGAGCCTTGACTGTGTATATCCTTCTTTTGCTCTCTGCCCTGCAACCTCTCTCATCTCTCCTTCTCCACCATACCAACTGCTTTGCTCTCTGAACCTGCCCACTTATATTTATTCTCTTTGCTCTGATGTGACCAGCCTACTTCTCCAGCCTTTAAAAATCCTGTTTTTCTACTTTATTTCAGGATCAAGGCGCAGTCTTAATTGAGCCACGGACCTCAATTCCTAGAACTAAACAGTTTTTCAGAAACCTCTGTACTGCAAGGTACTAGCCCTGGACTTTTGGATTTGATACCTGGAAGCTGATTACCAAGGGCCCACACTAACTCCTGCTGAACACACCTTTAACTACTGTATCTCCCTCTGTGACTCTAGTTGAATTTATGTGTTAGGGTTTAATAATTTGTTTAATCCTTACAGTCATTATAAGTTCTGAGTTGATATTAGAAGTGAATTTAGAGCCTTGACTGTGTAAATCCTTCTTTTACTCTCTGACCTGCAACCTTTCTCCTCTCTCCTCTCTCCTCCTCCCCCACACCATCTGCTTTGCTCTCTGAACCTGCCCACTTATATTTATTCTCTTTGTTCTGATGTGACCAGCCTACTTCTCCAGCCTTTAAAAATCCAGTTTTTCTACTTTATTTGAGTGATCCAGCGTGTCTTGACCAGGCCACGGACCCCTCAATTTCTAGAACCTAAATAGTTTTTCAGAAATCCTCTGTACTGCAAGGTACTAGCCCTGACTTTTGGATTTGGTACCAGTGGAAGCTGATTTCCAAGTGGTCCACACTATCTGCTGCTGAACACACCTTGAACTACTGTATTTCCCTCTGTGTCTCTAGTTGAATTTATGTGCTAGGGTTTAATATTTTGTTTAATCCTTACAGTCATTTTAAGTTCTGAGTTGATATTAGAAGTGAATTTATAGCCTTGACTGTGTAAATCTTTCTTTTGATCTCTGCCATGCAACCTCTCTGTCATCTCTCCTCCTCCCCCACAACATCTGCTTTGCTCTGCGAACCTGCCCACTTATATTTATTCTCTTTGTTCTGATGTGACCAGCCTACTTCTCCAGCCTTTTAAAATTCTATTTTTCTTCTTTATTTCAGGGATCCAGCGTGCCTTGACCAGGCCACGGACCCCTTAATTTCTGGAACCTAAACTGTTGTTCAGAAATCCTCAGTACTGGAAAGTACTATCCCTGACTTTTGGATTTGGTACCAGTGGAAGCTAATTCCAAGTGACCAACGCTGTCTCCAGCTGAACACATCTTTAACTACTGTATCTCCCTCTGTGTCTCTAGTTTGAATTTATGTGCAAGGGTTTAATAATTAGTTTAATCCTTACAGTCATTTTAAGTACTGAGTTGATATTAGAAGTGAATTTAGAGCCTTGACAGTGTAAATCCCTCTTTTGCTCTCTGCCCTTCAACCACTCTCCTCTCTCCTCTCTCCTCCTCTCCCACACCAGAAGCTTTGCTCTCTAAACCTGCCCACTTATATTTATTCTCTTTGTTCTGATGTGACCAGCCTACTTCTCCAGCCTTTAAAAATTCTGTTTTTCTACTTTATTTCAGGGATCCAGCGTGTCTTGACCAGGCCACGGAACCCTCAATTTCTGAATCTTAAACTGTTTTTCAGAAATCCTCTGTACTGCAAGGTACTAGCCCTAACTTTTGGATTTGGTACCAGTGGAAGCCAATTTCCAAGTGGCCCACACTATCTATTGCTGAACACACCTTTAACTGCTGTATTTCCCTCTGTGTCTCTAGTTGAATTTATGTGCTAGGGTTTAATAATCTGTTTAATCCTTACAGTCATTATAAGTTCTGAGTTGATATTAGAAGTGAATTTAGAGTCTTGACTGTGTAAATCCTTCTTTTGCTCTCTGCCCCTGCATCCTCTCTCCTCCTCCCCACACCATCTACTTTGCCTCCCAACCTGCCCACTTATATTTATTCTCTTTGTTCTGAAGTGACCAGCCTACTTCTCCAGCCTTTAAAATCCTGTTTTTCTTCTTTATTTCAGGGATCCAGTGTGTCTTGACCAGGCCACGGACCCCTCAATTTCTGCAACCTAAACAGTTTTTCAGAAATCCTCTGTACTGCAAGGTACTAGCCCTGCCTTTTGGATTTAGTACCAGTGGAAGCTGATTTCCATGTGGCCCACGCTATCTCCTGCTGAGCACACCTATAACTACTGTATCTCCCTCTGTGTCTCTAGTTCAATTTATGTGCTAGGATTTAATAATTTGTTTAATCCTTACAGTCATTTTAAGTTCTGATATGATATTAGAAGTGAATTTAGAGCCTTGACTGTGTAAATCCTTCTTTTGCTCTCTGCCCTGCAACCTCTCTCATCTCTCCTTCTCCACCATACTAACTGCTTAGCTCTCTGAACCTGCCCACTAATATTTATTCTCTTTGTTCTGATGTGACCAGCCTACTTCTCCAGCCTTTAGAAATCCTGTTTTATTACTTTATTTCAGGCATCCAGCGTGTCTTGACCAGGCCACGGACCCTCAATTTCTAGAACCCAAACAGTTTTTCAGAAATCCTCTGTACTGCAAGGTACTAGCCCTGACTTTGGATTTGCAACCAGTGAAGTTGATTACCAAGTCGCCACACTAACTCCTGCTGAACACACCTTTAACTTCTGTATCTCCCTCTTTGTCTCTAGTTGAATTTATGTGTTAGGGTTTAATAATTTGATTAATCCTTAAAGTCATTTTAAGTTCTGAGTTGATATTAGAAGTGAATTTAGAGCCTTGACAGTGTAAATCCATCTTTTGCTCTCTGTCCTGCAACCTCACTCCTCTCTCCTCCTCCCCCTCACCATCTGCTTTGCTCTCTGAACCTGCTCACATATATTTATTCTCTTTGTTTTGATGTGACCAGCCTACTTCTCCTGCCTTTAAAAATCCTGTTTTTTATCTTTATTTCAGGGATCCAGCATGCCTTGACCAGGCCACGGACCCCTCAATTTCTGGAAATTAAACAGTTTTTCAGAAATCCTCTGTACTGCAAGGTACTAGCCCTGACTTTTGGATTTGGTACCAGTGGAAGTTGATTTCAAGTGGCTCACGCTATCTCCCTGCTGAACACACTCTATAACTACTGTATCCCCTCTGTGTCTCTAGTTCAATTTATGTGCTAGGTTTAATAATTTGTTTAATAATTACAGTCATTTTAAGTTCTGAGATGATATTAGAAGTGAATTAGAGCCTTGACTGTGTATATCCTTCTTTGCTCTCTGCCCTGCAACCTCTCTCATCTCCTCCTCTCCACCATACCAACTGCTTTGCTCTCTGAACCTGCACCACTTATATTTATTCTCTTGCTCTGATGTACCAGCCTACTTCTCAGCCTTTAAAAATCCTGTTTTTCTACTTTATTTCAGGGATCAGGCGGTCTTGACCAGGCCACTTGCACCCTCAATTTCTAGAACCCAAACAGTTTTTTCAGAAATCCTCTGTACTGCAAGGTACTAGCCCCGACCTTGATTTGGCACCGTGGAAGCTGGATTACCAGTGGCCCACACTCAACCCTGCTGAACACACCCTTAACTACTGTATCTCCCTCTGTGACTCTAGTTGAATTTGTGTTAGGTTTAATAATTTGTTTAATCCTTACAGTCATTATAAGTTCTGAGTTGATATTAGAAGTGAATTAGAGCCTTCACTGTGTAAATCCTTCTTTACCTCTGACCTGCAACCTTCTCCTCTCCCTCTCCTCCCTCACACCATCTGCTTTGCTCTGAACCTGCCTAATTTATATTTATTCTTTGTTCTGATGTGACCAGCCTTACTTCCAGCCTTTAAAAATCCAGTTTTCACTTTTGCCTGAGTGATCCAGCGTGTCTTGACCAGGCCATTTGACCCCCTCAATTTTCTAGAACCCAAATAGTTTTCAGAAACTTGTACTGCAAGGTACTGGCTCTGACTTTGGATTTGGTACCAGTGGGAAGTTGATTTCAAGTGGTCCACACCATCTTGCCATGCTGAACACACCTTGAACTACTGTAATTCTCTCTGTGTCTCCTAGTTGAATTTATGTGCTGGGGTTCTACTATTTTGTTTAATCCTTTACAGCTCATTTCTAAGTTCTGAGTTGGGATATTAGAAGTGAATTTATAGCCTGACTTTTGTAAATCTTGCTTTGATCTCTGCCATGCAACCTCTCTCAGTCATCTCCTCCTCCCCACAACATCTGCTTTGCTCTCCGAACCTGCCCACTTATATTTATTCTCTTTGTTCTGATGTGACCAGCCTACTTCTCCAGCTTTAAAAATTCTATTTTTCTTCTTTATTTCAGGGATCCAGCGTGCCTTGACCAGGCCACGGACCCCTTAATTTCTGGAACCTAAACTGTTGTTCAGAAATCCTCGGACTTGGAAAGTACTATCCCTGACTTTTGGATTTGGTACCAGTGGAAGCTAATTTCATGACCAACGCTTGTCTCCAGCTGAACACATCTTTTTAACTACTGTATCTCCTCTGTGTCTCTAGTTTGAATTTATGTGAAAGGGTTTAATAATTAGTTTAATCCTTAAAGTCATTTTTAAGTAATTGAGTTGATATTAGAAGTAACTTAGAGCCTTGACAGGGTAAATCCTCTTTGTTCTCTGCCTCTCAACCACTCTCCCTCTCCTCTCCTCCTCTCCCACACCAGTAGTAATTTTGCCCCCTAAACCCGCCCACTTATATTTATTTCTCTCTTCGACTGATGTGACCCAGCCTACTTCTCCAGCCTTAAAAATTCTTGTTTTTTCACTTTTATTTCAGGGATCCAGTGTCTTGACCTGTGCTATCACGGAACCACTCAATTTCTGAATCTTAAACTGTTTTTCAGAAATCCTCTGTACTACAAGGTACTAGCCCCAACTTTTGATTGATTTGCACCAGTGGAAGCCACTTCAAGTGGCCCACACTACGCACCATTGCTGAACACACCTTTAACTGCTGTATTTCCTCTGTGTCTCAGTTGAAATTATGCTAGGGGTTTAATAATCTGTTTTAATCCTCACAGTCATTATAAGTTCTGAGTTGATATTAGAAGTGAATTTAGAGTCTTGACTGTGTAAATCTTTCCTCTCTCTGCCCTGCATCCTCTCCTCTCCTCCCTTACTAATCCCACTACCAGCTACTTTGCTCCTAACCTGCTCCAATTTATATTATTTATTCTCTTTTGTTCTGAAGTGACCAGCCTACTTCTCAGCGCTTGAAATCCTGTTTTTCTTCTTTTATTTCCAGGGATCCAGTGTTCTTGACCAGGCCACGGACCCTCAATTCCTACCAGCTAAAGGACTTCAGAAATCTCTTGCACTGCAAGGTACTAGCCTCGCTTTTGGATTTAGTACCACAGTGGAGCTGATTTCCATGTGGCCTCCACGCCATCTCCTGCTGAGCACACCCATAACTAATATATCTCCTCTGTGTCTCTAGTTCAATTTATGTGCTAGGATTTAATAATTTGTTCACTACAGTCATTTTAAGTTCTGATATGATATTAGAAGTGAATTTAGAGCCTTGACTGTTAAATCCTTCTTTTGCTCTCTGCCCTGCAACCTCTCATCTCTCTCCTCCACCATACTCTAACAGCTTAGCTCTCTGAACCCTGCCACTAATATTTAGCCTCTTTGTCTCTGATGTGACCAGCCTACTTCTCAGCCCTTTAAAAATCCTGTTTTATTACTTTATTTCAGGCATCCAGCGTGTCTTGACCAGGCCACGGACCCCTCAATTTCTAGAACCTAAACAGTTTTTCAGAATTCCTCTGTACTGCAAGGTACTAGCCCTGACTTTTGGATTTGGTACCAGTGGAAGCTGATTACCTAGTGGCCCACACTAACTCCTGCTGAACACAACTTTAACTACTTTATCTCCCTCTGTGTCTCTAGTTGAATTAATGTGATAGGGTTTAATAATCTGTTTAATCCTTACAGTCATTATAAGTTCTGAGTTGATATTAGAAGTGAATTAGAGCCTTGACTGTGTAAATACTTCTTTGCTCTCGCCCTGCAACCTCTCCTCCTCTCCTCCCACACCATCTGCTTTGCTCTCCTCTGAACCTGCCGACATATATTTATTCTCTTTGTTCTGATGTGACCAGCCTACTTCTTCAGCCTTTAAAAATCCTGTTTTCACTTTCATTTCAGGGATCCTGCATGCCTTGATGAGCTCCACTGGACCCTCAATTTCTGAAACCCAACAGTTTTTCAGGAATCCTCTGCAGGCAAGGTACTAGCCCAGACTTTTTATTTGCTACCAGTGGAAGCTGATTTCAAGTGGCCCACACTATCTCCCTGCTGAACACACCTTTAACCACTGCATCTCCCTTGTGTGTCTCTACCAGAATTTATGTGCTAGGTTTAATAATTTGTTTAATCCTTACAGTCATTTTAAGTTCTGAGTTTATATTAAGAAGTGAATTTAGAGCCTTGACTGTGTAAATCCTTCTTGTTTCTCTGGCCATGCAACCTCTCTCCCTCTCCTCCCCACACCATCTGCTTTGCTCTCTGAACCTGCCCCACATATATTTATTCTCTTTGTTCTGATGCTTGTGACAGCCTCTCCAGCCTTTACAAATCCTGTTTTACTTCTTTATTTCAGAGATCCAGTGTGTCTTCTGCACCAGGCTAGGAACCAATCAATTTCTACAAACCTAAATAGTTTTTCAGAAATCCTCTGTACTGCAAGGTACTAGCCCTGACTTTTGGAATTGGTGCCAGTGGTAGCTGTTTTCCAAGTGGCCCACGCTATCTCCGGCTGAACACACCTTTAACTACTGTATCTCCTTCTGTGTCTCTAGTTGAATTTATGTGCTAGGGTTTAATAATTTGTTTATTCCTTACAGTCATTTTAAGTTCTGAGTTGATATTAGAAGTGAATTTAGTGCTTTGACTTTGTAAATCCTTCTTTGCTCTCTGCCATGCAACCTCTCTCCTCTCTCCTCCTCCCCCACACCATCTGCTTTGCTCTCTGAACCTGCCCACATATATTTATTCTCTTTGTTCTGATGTGAGCAGCCTACTTCTCCAGCCTTTAAAAATGCTGTTTTTCTACTTCGTTTCAGGGATCCAGCGTCTTGACCAGGCCACGGACCCTTCCAATTCTGGAACCAAACTATTTCTTCTTCTCAAAAAATCCTCTGTACTGCAAGGTACTAGCCCTGACTTTTGGATTTGGTACCAGTGGAAGCCAATTTCCAAGTGGCCCACACTATCTCCTGCTGAACACACCTTTAACTACTGTATTTCCCTCTGCGTCTCTAGTTGAATTTATGTGCTAGGGTTTAATAATTTGTTTAATCCTTACAGTCATTTTAAGTTTCTGAGTTGACATTAGAAGTGAATTTAGAGCCTTGACTGTGTAAATCCTTCTTTTGCTCTCTGCCCTGCAACCTCTCTCCTCTCTCCTCCCACACACCATCTGCTTTGCTCTCCGAACCTGCGCACTTGTATTTATTCTCTTTGTTCCGATGTGACCAGCCTACTTATCCTGCCTTTAAAAATCCTGTTTTTCTTCTTTATTTCAGGGATCCAGTGTGTCTTGTCCAGGCCACGGACCCCCAATTTCTGAAACTAAATAGCTTTTCAGAAACTCTGTACTGCAATGTACTAGCCCTGACTTTTGGATTTGGTACAACTGGAAGCTGATTTCCAAGTGGCCCACACTTTCTCCTGCTGAACACATCTTTAAGTACTGTATCTCCCTGTGTGTCTCTACTAGAATTTATGTGCTAGGGTTTAATAATTTGTTTAATCCTTACAGGCATTTTAAGTTCTAAGTTTATATTAGAAGTGAATTTAGATCCTTGACTGTGTAAATACTTCTTTTGCTCTCTGCCCTGGAACCTCTCTCCTCTCTCCCCCCCCCCCACCATCGGCTTTGCTCTCAAACTGCCCAATTTATATTTATTCTCTTTGTTCTGATGTGACGCTTCACTTCTCAGCCTCCTTTACAAATCGTGTTTTACTACTTTTATTTCAGAGATCCAGTGTGTGCTTGACCAGGCCAATGGACCCCCCAATTTCTGCAACCTAAACAGTTTTTCAGAAATCTCTGTACTGCAAGGTATTAGCCCTGACTCATTGGAATTGGTACCAGTGGTAGCTGATTTCATGTGGCCCACACTATCTCCCTGCTGAACACACCTTTTTAACCACTGTATCTCCTTCTGTGTCTCTAGTTGAATTCTATAAAAATAGTTTAATTTGTTTAATCCTTACAGTCATTTTTAAGTTCTGAGTGCTGATATTAGAAGTGAATTTAGAGATTTTACTGTGTAAATCCTTCTTTTGCTCTCTCTCTGCCCTGCAACCTCTCTCCTCTCTCCTCTCTCCTCCTCCCCCACACCATCTGCTTTGCTCTCTGAACCTGCCCACTTATATTTATTCTCTTTGTTCTGATGTAACCAGCCTACCTTTAGCCTTTAAAAACCAGTTTTTCTACTTTATTTCAGGGATCCAGCATGTCTTGACCAGGCCACGGACCCTCAATTTCTAGAACCTCAACAAGTTCTTCAGAAATCCTCTGTACCGCAAGTTACTAGCCTTGACTTTTGATTTGGTACCAGTGAAGCTAACTTCAAGAGGCCCACACCATCTTGCTGCTGAATTTCACACCTTTTGAACTACTGTATTTCCTCTGTGTCTTCTAGTTGAATTTCTATTTTGCTAGGGTTTAATATTTTGTTTAATACTACAGTCATGTTAAGTTCTGAGTTGATATTAGAAGTGAATTTAGAGCCTTGACAGTGTAAATCCTTCTTTGATCTCTGCCATGCTAACCTCCTCTGTCATCTCCTCCTCCCCACAACATCTGCTTTGCTCTCCGAACCTGCCGACTCATATTTATTCTCTTTGTTCTGATGTGACCAGCCTACTTCTCCAGCCTTTAAAAATTCTATTTTTCTTCTTTATTTCAGGGATCCAGCGTGCCTTGACCAGGCCACGGACCCCTAAATTTCTGTAACCTTAACGGTTGTTCAGAAATCCTCGGTACTGCAAAGTACTATCCCTGACTTTTGGATTTGGTACCAGTTGAAGCTGATTTCCAAGTGACCAACGGTGTCTCCAGCTGAACACACCTTTCACTACTGTATCTCCCTCTGTGTCTCTAGTTTGAATTTATGTGCTAGGGTTTATCAATTTGTTTTAACTTAAAGTCAGCTGAAGTTCTGAGTTGATATTAGTAGTAGTGAATTTAGAGCCTTGACTGTGTAAACCATCTTTGCTCTCTTTTGCCCCAAACTCTCTCCCTCCCTCTCTCCTCCTCCCCACACCATCTGTGCTCTCTGAACCTGCCCACTGAGACATTTATTCTCTTTGTTCTGAAGTGACCAGCCTACTTCTCCAGCCTTTAAAAATCCTGTTTTTCACTTTATTTCAGGGATCCAGCGTGGTCTTGACAGGCACACGAACCCCCAATTTCTGAATCTAAACTGTTTTTCAGGAAATCCTCTGTACTGCAAGGAACTAGCTCTGACTTTTGGATTTGGTACCAGGAAGCCAATTTCCAGGCCCACACTACTCTATTGCCGAATACTACCTTTAGCTACTGTATTTCTGTGTCTCTAGTTGAATTTATGTGCTAGGGGTATAATAATCGTTTAACTTTATAGTCATTTTTTAAGTTCTGAGTTGATATTAGAAGTGAATTTAGAGCCTTGACTGTGTAAACTCACTTCACTTGGCTGCCCTGTGACGCCCTCCTCTCTCCTCCTCACCATCTGCTTTGCTCTCTAATCCTGCTCACATATATTTATTTTCTTTGTTCTGATGTGACCAGAAATAGCCTACTTCTCCAGCCTCCTAAAAATCCTGTTTTTCTACTTTATTTAGGATCCAGTGCCTGAACAGGCCAACACGGACCCCCCAATTTCTGGAACCTAAACAGTTTTTCAGAAATCCTCCTGTACTGCAAGGTACTAGCCCTGACTTTTTTATTTGGTACCAGTGGAAGTTGATTTCCAAGTGGCCCACACTATCTGCTGCGGAACACACCTTTAGGTACTATATCTCCCTCTGTGTCTCTACTAGAATTTATGTGCTAGGGTTTAATAATTTGTTTAATCCTTACAGTCATTTTAAGTTCGAAGTTTATATTAGAAGTGAATTTAGAGCCTTGACTGTGTAAATCCTTCTTTTGCTCTCTGCCCTGGAACCTCTCTCCTCTCTCCCCCCCCCACCATCTGTTTTCCTCTCCGAAACTGCCCACTTATATTTATTCTCTTTGTTTTTGTCATGAAGCCTATTTACTCCAGCCTTTACAATCCTGTTTGCATTTACTTTATTTCAGGGATCCAGTGTGTCTTGACTGGCCACACTGACCTCAATTTCTGCAACCTAAACAGTTTTTCAGAAATCCTCTGTACTGCAAGGTATTAGCCCTGACTTTTGGAATTGGTACCAGTGGTAGCTGATTTCCATGTGGCCCACGCTATCTCCTGCTGAACACACCTTTAACTACTTTATCTCCTTCTCTGTCTCTAGTTGAATTTATGTGCTAGGGTTTAATAATTTGTTTAATCCTTACAGTCATTTTAAGTTCTGAGTTGATATTAGAAGTGAATTTAGAGATTTGACTGTGTAAATCCTTCTTTTGCTCTCTGCCCTGCAACCTCTCCCCTCTCTCCTCTCTCCTCCTCCCCCACACCATCTGCTTTGCTCTCTGAATCTGCCCACTTATATTTATTCTCTTTGTTCTGAGTGACCAGCCTACTTCTCCAGCCTTTAAAAATCCTGTTTTTCTACTTTATTTCAGGGATCCAGCGTGTCTTGACCAGGCCACGGAACCCTCAATTTCTGAATCCTAAACTGTTTTTCAGAAATCCTCTGTACTGCAAGGTACTAGCCCTGACTTTTGGATTTGGTACCAGTGGAAGCCAATTTCCAAGTGGCCCACACTATCTATTGCTGAACACACCTTTAGCTACTGTATTTCCCTCTGTGTCTCTAGTTGAATTTATGTGCTAGGGTTTAATAATCTGTTTAATCCTTACAGTCATTTTAAGTTCTGAGTTGATATTAGAAGTGAATTTAGAGCCTTGACTGTGTAAATCCTTCTTTTGCTCTCTGCCCTGCAACTTCTCTCCTCCTCCTCCTCCCACACCAATCTGCATTGCTCTCCTAACCTGCCCACTTATATTTATTCTCTTTGTTCTGAAGTGACCAGCCTACTTCTCCAGCCTTTAAAAATCCTGTTTTTCTTCTTTATTTCAGGGATCCAGTGTGTCTTGACCAGGCCACGGACCCCTCAATTTCTGCAACCTAAATATTTTTTCAGAAATCCTCTGTACTGCAAGGTACTAGCCCTGACTTTTGCATTTGGTACCAGTGGAAGCTGATTTCCATGTGGCCCAACAAGCATTTCATCTCCTACTGAACACACCTATAACTACTGTATTCTCTGTGCCCTAGATCAATTTATGTGCTAGGGTTTAATACTTGTTTAATCCTTACAGTCATTTTTAAGTTCTGAGATGATATTAGAAGTGAATTTAGAGCCCTTGACTGTAAATCTAACTCCTTTTTTGCTCTCTGCCCTCTAACCTCTTCTTCTCCTTTCCACCATACTTAACACAACTTTGCCTCTGAACCTTCCCATTTCTATCTTTATTTCTTTGTTCTGATGTGAGCAGCCTACTTCCAGCCTTAAAAATTCTATTTTCTTCTTATTTCAGGGTCCAGCTGCCTTGATTCAGGCCACGGACCCCTAAATTGGAACTCTAAACTTTGTTCACAAATCCACGGTATTGCAAAGTACTATCCCTGACTTTTGGATTTGGTACCAGTGGAAGCTGATTTCCAAGTGACCAACGCTGTCTCCAGCTGAACACACCCTTAACTACTGTATCTCCCTATGTGTCTCTAGTTTGAATTTATGTGCTAGGGTTTAATAATTTGTTTAATCCTTAAAGTCATTTTAAGTTCTGAGTTGATATTAGTAGTGAATTTAGAGCCTTGACTGTGTAAATCCCTCTTTTGCTCTCTGCACTGCAACTTCTCTCCTCTCTCCTCTCTCCTCCTCTCCCACACCATCTGCTTTGCTCTCTGAACCTGCCACTTATATTTATTCTCTTTGTTCTGATGTGTCCAGCCTATTTCTCCAGCCTTTAAAAATTCTGTTTTTCTACTTTATTTCAGGGATCCAGCATGTCTTGACCAGGCTACGGAACCCTCAATTTCTGAATCCTAAACTGTTTTTCAGAAATCCTCTGTACTGCAAGATACTAGCCCTGACTTTTGGATTTGGTACCAGTGGAAGCTGATTTCAAAGTGGCCCACTTTCTATTGCTGAACACACCTTTAACTACTGTATTTCCCTCTTTGTCTCTAGTTGAATTTATGTGCTAGGGTTTAATAATCATTTAATCCTCACAGTCATTTTAAGTTCTGAGTTGATATTAGAAGTGAATTGGAAGCCTTGACTTTGTAAACTCCTTCTTGCCTCTGCCCTGCAACCTCTCTCTCTCTCCCTCCCTCACCCACACTCCATCTGCTTTGCTCTCCGAACCTGCCCACTTATATTTATTCTCTTGTTCTGAAGTGACCAGCCCATTTCTCCAGCCTTTAAAAATCCTGTTTTTTCTTATTTGTGGGATCCAGGTACCCCTGACCAGGCCACGGACCTCAATTTCTGCAACCTAAACAGTTTTTCAGGGAATCTCTGTACTGCAAAGGTACTAAGCCCAGACCTTTTTATTTAGCATTTCCGACAGAGCCTGATTTCCAAGTGGACCACACCTCTCCTGCTGAACCACCTTTAACTACTGTGTCTTTCCTGTGTGTCTCTCTAGAATTTATGTGCTAGGGTTTAATAATTTGTTTAATCCTTACAGTCATTTTAAGTTCTGAGTTTATATTAGAAGTGAATTTAGAGCCTTGACTGTGTAAATCCTTCTTTATCTCTGCCCTGCAAACCTCTCTCTCTCTCCTCTCTCTCCTCCCCCACACCATCTGCTTCTTGCTCTCCCAATCCGCTCCAATTTATGTTTATTCTCTTTGTTCCGATGTGACCAGCCTACTTCTCCTGCCTTTTAAAAATCCTGTTTTTCTATTTTATTTCCAGGGATCCAGTGTCTTGGACCCAGACTGACACGACCCCTCAATTTCTGCAACTCAAATAGTTTTTCAGAAATCCTCCGTACTGCAATGTACTAGCCCTGACTTTTGATTTGCGTACAACTGATGTTTTGATTTCCAAGTGGCCCACGCTATCTCCTGCTGAACAGACCTTTAACCACTGTATCTCCATCTGTGTCTCTAGTTGAATTTATATGCTAGGGTTTAATACAGTAATTTGTTTAATCCTTACAGTCATTTGAAGTTCTGAGTTGATATTAGAAGTGAATTTAGAGCCTTGACTGTGTAAATCCTACTTTTGCTAGCTGCCCTGTGACCTCTCTCCTCTCTCCTCCTCCCCCCCACCATCTGCTTTGCTCTCTAATCCTGCTCTACATATTTATTTTCTTTGTTCAATGAGACCAGCCTACTTCTCCACCTTTTAAAAATCCTGTTTTCCTACTTCTATTTCAGGGATCCAGCGTGCCTTGACCAGGCCAACGGACCCTCAATTTCTGGAACCAAAACAGTTTTTCAGGAAATCCTCTGTACTCCAAAGGTACTAGCCCTGACTTTTATTTTCTGGCAATTGTTTTAGTTGATTTCCAAGTGGCCCAGAATATCATCTGCCATGAACACACCTTAAGTACTACATTCCCCTGTGTCTCTACTAGAATTTATGTGCTAGGGTTTAATAATTTGTTTAATCCTTACAGTCATTTTAAGTTCAAGTTTATATTTAGAAGTGAATTTTAGAGCCCCTTGATCAGTAACTCTTTGCCTCAGTCTCTGGAACTCCCTCTCCTCTCCTCCTCCCCCCCCACCATCTGTTTTCCCTCCGCCAAACTGCCCACTTATATTTATTCTCTTTGTTTTATGTGACAAGCCTACTTCTCCAGCCTTTACAAATCCTGTTTTACTTCTTTATTTCAGGGATCCAGTGTGTCTTGACCAGGCCACGGACCCCTCAATTTCTGGAACCTAAACAGTTTTTCAGAAATCCTCTGTACTGCAAGGTATTAGCCCTGACTTTTGGAATTGGTACCAGTGGTAGCTGATTTCCATGTGGCCCACGCTATCTCCTGCTGAACACACCTTTAACTACTTTATCTCCGTCTCTGTCTCTAGTTGAATTTATGTGCTAGGGTTTAATAATTTATTTAATCCTTACAGTCATTTTAAGTTCTGAGTTGATATTAGAAGTGAATTTAGAGAGTTGACTGTAAATCCTTCTTTTGCTCTCTCAGCCCTGCAACCTCCCCTCTCCTCCTCCCCTAATAATTATCTGCATTGCTCTTCGAATCCGCCCACTTATATTTATTCTCTTTGTTCTGAAGTACCAGCCTATTCACCCTTTAAAAACTTGTTTTTCTTCTTATTTTAGGATCCAGTGTAACTTGACCAGGCCACGGACCCCTCAATTTCTGCAACCAAATAGTTTTTCGAAACTTCTGTACTGCAAGGTACTAGCTCTGACTTTGTATTTGGTACCAGTGAAGCTGATTTCCATGTGGTGCACGCTATCTCCTGCTGAACACATTTGTAACTACTGTATTCTCTGTGTCTCTAGATGGCTTTATGTGTTAGGGTTTACTAATTTGTTTAACTTTACACTTTTAAGTTGAGATGATATTAGAAGTGAATTTAGAGCCTTGACTGTGTAACTTTCTTTGCTTCTGCCCTGCAACCTCTCTCTCATCTCTTTCCTCTCCACTATACTAACTGCTTTGCTCTGAACCTTCCCATTTATCTTTATACACCTTAACTACTGTATCTCTCTGTGTTTCTAGTTGAATTTATGTGCTAGGGTTTATTAATTTGTTTAATCTTCAGTCATTTTAAGTTCTGAGTTGATATTAGAAGTGAATTTAGAGTCTTAACTGTGTAAATCCTTTTTTTGCTCTGGCCTGCAACCTCTCTCTCTCTACTCCTCACTCACACCATCTGCTTTGCTCTGAACTCTGCCCACTCTATTTTTATTCTCTTTGTCTCTGATTTGACCAGCCTACTTCTTCCAGCCTTTAAAATCCTGCTTTTCACTTTATTTCAGGATCCAGCGTGTCTTTGACCAGGTCCACGGACCCTCACTTTCTTGAACTAAACAGTTTTCAGAAATCCTCTGTACTGCAAGGTGCTATCCCTGACTTTTGGATTTGGTACCAGTGGAAGCTGATTTCCAAGTGGCCCACACTATCTCCTGCTGAACACACCTTTAGCTACTGTATTTCCCTCAGTGTCTCTAGTTGAATTTATGTGCTAGGGTTTAATAATTTGTTTAATCCTTTCAGTCATTTTATGTTCTGAGTTGATATTAGAAGTGAATCTAGAGCCTTGACTGTGAAAATCCTTCTTTTGCTCTCTGCCCTGCAACCTCTCTCCTCTGTCCTCCTCCCCCACACCATCTGCTTTGCTCTCCGAACCTCCCAACTTATATTTATTCCCATTGTTCTGATGTGACCAGCCTACTTCTCCAGACTTCAAAAATCCTGTTTTTCTTCTTTATTTCAGGGATCCAGTTTGGCTTGACCAGACCACGGACCCCTCAATTTCTGCTACCTAAATTGTTTTTCAGAAATCCTCTGTACTGCAAGGTTCTAGCCCTGACTTTTGGATTTGGTACCCGTGGAAGCTGATTTCCAAGTTGCCCACGCTATCTCCTGCTGAACACACCGTTAACTACTGTATCTCCCTCTGTGTCTCTAGTTGAACTATGCTAGGGTTTAATAATTTGTTTAATCCTTACAGTCATTTTGAGTTCTGAGTTGATATTAGAAGTGAATTTAGTGCCTTCACTGTGTAAATCCTTCTTTTCCTCTCTGCCTTGCAACCTATCTCCTCTCTCCTCTCTCTTCCTCCCCCACACCATCTGCTTTGCTCTCTGAAGCTGCCACTTATATTTATTTCTCTTTGTTCTGATGTGACCAGCCTACTTCTCCAGCCATTAAAAATCCTGTTCTTCTACTTCATTTCAGGGAACCAGCATGTCTTGACCAGGCCACGGACCACTCAATTTCTTTAACCTAAACTGTTTTACAGAAATCCTCTGTCTGCATGGTACTAGCCCAGACTTTTGGATTTGGTACCAGTGGAAGCTGATTTTCAAGTGGCTCATGCTATCTCCTGTTGAACATACCTTTAACTACTGTATCTCCCTCTGTGTCTCTAGTTGAATTTATATGCTTGGGTTTTATAATTTGTTTAATCCTTACAGTCATTTTAAGTTCTGAGTTGATATTAGAAGTGAATTTAGAGCCTTGACTGTGTAAATCCTTCTTTTGCTCTCTGCCCTGCAACCTCTCTCTTCTCCCCTCCTCCCCCACACCTACTGATTTGCTCTCTGAGCCTGCCCACTTATATTTATTTTCTTTGATCTTATGTGACCAGCCTACTTCTCCAGCCTTTAAAAATCCTGTTTTTCTACCTTATTTCAGGGATCCAGCATGTCTTGACCAGGCCACGGACCCCTCAATTTCTGGAACCTAAACAGTTTTTCAGAAATCCTCTGTACTGCAAGGAATTATCCCTGACTTTTTTGGATTTAGTACCAGTTTAAGCTGATTTCTGGGTACCTACAATCGCCAAGTGTTGAACACATCTTTAACTACTGTATAGCCCTCTCTGTCTCTAGTTGAATTCATGTGAAGGTTTAATAATTTGTTTAATCCTTACAGTCATTTTAAGTTCTGAGTTGATATTAGAAGTGAATTTAGAGTCTTGACTGTGTAAATCCCTCTTTTGCTCTCTGCCCTGCAACCTCACTCCTCCTCCGCCACACAATCTGCTTTGTTTCCTAACCTGCCCACTTATTTATTCTCATTGTCTCTGATGTGACCATGTACTTTCCAGACTTTAAAATCCTGTTTTCACTTCATTTCAGGGATCCAGCATGTCTTGACCAGGCCACGGACCCTCAATTTCTGGAACTTCAAACAGTTTTTCAGAAAACCTCTGTCTGCACAGTACTATCCCTGACTTTGGATTTGTGTCAGTGGTTGATTTCAAGTGGCTCTACGCTATCTCCCCGCTGAACAAACCTTTAAATGCTGCATCTCTCTGTGTCTCTAGTTGAATTTAGTATGCTGTTTAATTATTTGTTAATCCTTACAGTCATATTAAGTTCTGAGTTGATATTAGAAGTGAATTTAGAGCCGTGACGGTGTAAATTCTTCTTTGGCTCTCTGCCCTGCAACCTCTCTCCTCTCTCCTCTCTCCTCCTCCACCACACCATCTGCTTTGCTCTCTGAACCTGTCCACTTATATTTATTTTCCTTGTTCTGATGTGACCAGCCTACTTCTCCAGCCTTTAAAAGTCCTGTTTTTCTACTTTATTTCAGGGATCCAGCGTGCTTTGACCAGGCCACAGACCCCTCAATTTCTGGAACCTAAACAGTTTTTCAGAAATCCTCTGAACTGCAAGGTACTATACCTGACTTTTGGATTTGGAACCAGTGGAAGTTGATTTCCAAGTGGCTCACGTTATCTCCATCTGAACACACCTTTAACTACTGTATCTCCCTCTGTGTCTCTAGTTGAATTCATGGTCTAGGGTTTAATATTTTGTTTAATCCTTACAGTCATTTGAAGTTCTGAGTTGATATTAGAAGTGAATTTAGAGCCTTGACTGTGTAAATCCTTCTTTTGCTCTTTGCCCTGCAACCTCTCCCCTGTCTCCTCTCTACTCCTCCCCCACACCATCTGCTTTGCTCTCTGAAGCTGCCCATATATATTTATTCTCTTTGTTCTGATGTGGCCAGTCTACTTCTCCAGCTTTAAAAAATCCTGATTTTCTACTTTATTTCAGGGATCCATCGTGCCTTGACCAGGCCACGGAACCCTCAATTTCTGAACCCAACAGTTTTTCAGAAATCCTCTGTATGCCAGTACTAGCCCTGACTTTTGGATTTGGTACCAGTGTAAGCTGATTCCCAAGTGGCCAACACTATCTCCTGCTGAACACACCTTTAACTACTGTATTTCCCTCTGTGTTTCTAGTTGAATTTATGTGCTAGGGTTTAATAATTTGTTTAATCCTTAAAGTCATTTTAAGTTCTGAGTTGATATTAGAAGTGAATTTTGAGCCTTCTCTGTGTAAATCCTTCTTTTCCTCTCTGCCCTGCAGCCTCTCACCTCTCTCCTCTCTCTTCCCCCCACACCATCTGCTTTGGCTCTCTGAACCTGCCCACTTATATTATTTTCTTGTTTCAGGTGTGACCAGCCTACTTCTCCAGCCTTGGTAATCCTGTTTTTCTACTTTATTTCAGGGATCCAGCGTGTCTTGACTAAGCCACGGACCCCTCATTTTCTGGAACCTAAACAGTTTTTCAGCAATCCTCTTTACTGCAAAGTACTAGCCCTGAATTTTTAATTTGGTACCAGTGGAAGCTGATTTCAAAGTGGCCCACACTATCTGCTGCTGAGCACACCTTTAACTACTGTATTTCCCTCTGTGTCTCTAGTTGAATTCATGTGCTAGCGTTTATTAATTTGATTAATCCATACAGTCATTTTAAGTTCTGAGTTGATATTATAAGTGAATTTAGAGCCTTGACTTAGTAAATCCTCCTTTTGCTCTCTGCCCTCTAACCTCTCTCCTCTCTCCTCTCTCCTCCTCCACCAGACCATCTGCTGTCTCTGAACCCTGCCCACTTATATTTATTCTCTTTGTTCTGATGTGACCAGCCTACTCTCCAGCCTTTCAAAAATCCGTTTTTCTACTTTATTTTACTTGATCCAGCATGTCTTTCACCAGGCCACGGACCCTTAATTCCCCTGGAACCAAAGCAGTTTTTCAGAAATCCTCTGTACTGCAAGGTGCTATCCTTGACTTTTGGATTTGTTAGTGGTAGTTGATTTCTGCTGGCCCACACTATCTCCTGCAGAACATACCTTTACTGCTGTATTTCCTCTGTGTCTCTTGTTGAATCTATGCTAGGGGTTTAATAATTTGATTAAACCTTAGTCATTTTAAGTTCTGAGTTGAAATTATAGGAATTGAATTTAAAGCCTTGACTGTGTAAATCCTTCTTTTGCTCTCTGCCCTGCAACCTCTCTCCTCTCCTCCTCCCCAACACCATCTGCTTTGCTCTCTGAACCTGCCCACTTATGTTTATTCTCTTTGTTCTGATGTGACCAGCCTACTTCTCCAGCCTTTAAAAATCCTGTTTTTCTACTTTATTTCAGGAATCCAGTGTGTCTTGACCAGGCCACGGACCCCTCAATTTCTGCAACCTAAAACAGATTTTCAGAAACTTTCTTACTGCAAGGTACTAGCCCTGACTTTTGATTTGGTACCAGTGAAGCTGATTTCAAGTGGCTCCACATTATCTGCTGCTGAACACACCTTTAACTACATTGTATTTCTCTCTGTGTCTCTAGTTGAATTTATGTGCTAAGGTTTAATAATTTGTTTAATCTTACATATTTTTAAGTTCTGAGTATATTAGAAGTGAATTTAGAGCCTTGACTGTGTAAATCCTTCTTTTGCTCTCTGCCCTGCAACCTCTCCTTCTCTCCTCTCTCCTCCTCACCCACACCATCTGCTTTGCTCTTCAACCTGCCCACTTAAATTTATTCTCTTTGTTCTGATGTGACCAGCCATTTCCAGCCTTTTTAAAAATCCTGTTTTTCTACTTTATTTCAGGGATCCAGCGTGTCTTGACCAGGCCACGGACTCCTCATTTCTGGAACCTCAAATAGCTTTTCGTGAAACTCTCTTCCTGCATGCGTACTAGCCCTGACTTTTAATTTGGTTCCAGTGGAAGCTGATTTCCAAGTGGCCCGCACTATCTCCTGCAGAACATACCTTTAACTGCTGTATTTCCCTCTGTGTTTCTAGTTGAATTCATGTGCTAGAGTTTAATAATTTGTTTAAACCTTACAGTCATTTTAAGTTCTGAGTTGAAATTAGAAGTGAATTTAGAGCCTTGACTGTGTAAATCCTTCTTTTGCTCTCTGCCCTGCAACCTCTCTCCTCTCTCCTCCTCCCCAACAACATCTGCTTTGCTCTCTGAACCTGCCCACTTATGTTTATTCTCTTTGTTCTGATGTGACCAGCCTACTTCTCCAGCCTTTAAAAATCCTGTTTTTCTACTTTATTTCAGGGATCCAGTGTGTCTTGACCAGGCCACGGACCCCTCAATTTCTGGAACCTAAACAGTTTTTCAGAAATCCTCTGTACTGCAAGGTACTAGCCCTGACGTTTGGATTTGGTACCAGTGGAAGCTGATTTCAAAGTGGCCCACACTATCTCCTGCTGAACACTCCTTTAACTGCTGTATTTCCCTCTGTGTCTCTAGTTGAATTCATTTGCTAGGGTTTATTAATTTGTTTAATCCTTACAGTCATTTTAAGTTCTGAGTTGATATTAGAAGTGAATTTAGAGCCTTGACTGTGTAAATCCTTCTTTTGCTCTCTGCCCTGCATCCACTCCTTTCTCCTCCTCCCCAGCACCATCTGCTTTGCTCTCCGAACCTGCCCACTTATATTTATTCTCTTTGTTCTGATGTGACCAGCCTACTTCTCCAGCCTTTAAAAATCCTGTTTTTCTACTTTATTTCAGGGATCCAGTGTGTCTTGATCAGGCCACGGACCCCTCAATTTCTGCAACCCAAATAGTTTTTCAAAAATCCTCTGTACTGCAAGGTACTAGCCCTGACTTTTGGATTTGGTACCAGTCGAAGCTGATTTCCAAGTGGCCAATGCTATCTCCTGCTGAACACACCTTTAACTACTGTATCTCCCTCTGTGTCTCTAGTTGAATTTATGTGCTAGGGTTTAATAATTTGTTTAATCCTTACAGTCATTTTAAGTTCTGAGTTGATATTAGAAGTGAATTTAGAGCCTTAACTGTGTAAATCCTTCTTTTGCTCTCTGCCCTGCAACCTCTCTCTCTCCCTCTCCTCCTCACTCACACCATCTGCTTTGCTCTCTCAACCTGCCCACTTATTTTTATTCTCTTTGTTCTGATTTGACCAGCCTACTTCTCCAGCCTTTAAAAATCCTGCTTTTCTACTTTATTTCAAGGATCCAGCGTGTCTTGACCAGGCCACGGACCCCTCAATTTCTGGAACCTAAACAGTTTTTCAGAAATCCTCTGTACTGCAAGGTGCTATCCCTGACTTTTGGATTTGGTACCAGTGGAAGCTGATTTCCAAGTGGCCCACACTATCTCCTGCTGAACACACCTTTAGCTACTGTATTTCCCTCAGTGTCTCTAGTTGAATTTATGTGCTAGGGTTTAATAATTTGTTTAATCCTTTCAGTCATTTTATGTTCTGAGTTGATATTAGAAGTGAATTTATATTCTTGACTGTGAAAATCCTCTTTGCTCTCTGCCCTGCAACCTCTCCTCCTCCCCCCAACACCATCTGCTTTACTCTCTGAGCCTTTCCACTTATATTTATTCTCTTTGTTCTGATGTGACCAGCCTACTTCTCCAGCCTTTAAAAATCCTGTTTTTCTACTTTATTTCAATGATCCAGTGTGTCTTGACCAGGCCACGGACCCCTCAATTTCTGCAACCTAAATTGTTTTTCAGAAATCCTCTGTACTGCAAGGTAGTACCCCTGACTTTTGGATTTGGTACCAGTGGAAGCTGATTTCCAAGTGGCCCACACTATCTCCTGCTGAACACACTTTTAACTACTGTATCTCCCTCTGTGTTTCTAGTTGAATTTATGTGCTAGGGTTTAATAATTTGTTTAATCCTTACAGTCATTTTAAGTTCTGAGTTGATATTATAAGTGAATTTTGAGCCTTGACTTTGTAAATCCTTCTTTTGCTCTCTCTGCCCTGCAACCTCTCTCCTCTCTCCTCTCTCCTCCTCACCCACACCATCTGCTTTGCTCTCTCAACCTGCCCACTTATATTTATTCTCTTTGTTCTGATGTGACCAGCCTTCTTCTCCAGCCTTTAAAAATCCTGTTTTTCTACTTTATTTCAGGGATCCAGCGTGTCTTGACCAGGCCACGGACCCCTCAATTTCTGGAACCTAAACAGTTTTTCAGAAATCCTCTGTACTGCACGGTGCTATCCCTGACTTTTGGATTTGTTACCAGTGGAAGCTGATTTCCATGTCGCCCACACTATCTCCTGCTGAACATACCTTTAACTGCTGTATTTCCCTCTGTGTCTCTAGTTGAATTCATGTGGTAGGGTTTAATAATTTGTTTAAACCTTACTGTCATTTTAAGTTCTGAGTTGATATTAGAAGTGTATTTAGAGCTTCTTTTTTTTTTAACTGTTGACTTTTCCATTAGCAGAATATATCTTCTCACCACTAGAGGGCTATATCTCTATCTCTTTATCTAGTACGTAAGCCATTTGGGCTCTCTCTGCCTTTCTCTCGCCTCTCCTCCTCCTCCTTACCCTGGCCCCCCTCTTCTCTGTCTCTCCGTGGTCCTATCCACCCCCACCCCCGCCCCACCTCACCACCTCCTCTACTCTGGTTGGTTTCACTGCTACTCCAAGGGAACTCTCCACTTCCACTCGACTTGTGCTTTGCACCATTTGATATTCCTGTTTACTTAACCTGACCACTACTCTCAACAAGTTTGGCCACCTCTCTACACTGTACCACCTTGCAGTCCATATGGGTCACCGCCTGGAACCTTGCAACTTCTGCTCCAGGAAACAACAATCAAAACTATCTCTCAAAGAGCTGCGACTCTGCTCCTTAAAACTCCTACTCCTCCTCCTTCTCATCTCAGGCGGCATCCATCCCAATCCTGGCCCTAGAAGCTCAGGCCACACACAAACTCCAGGTGCCCTTATCCTTGCAACCTTTAATATCTGCAGCCTACTGCCAAAGCTGGATGCACTCCAAGCCTTCATATGCCAACACAACCCTGACATCCTTGCAGTGGTGGAAACTTGATGACACCTAAAGTTCCTGACTCAGCAGTAACAATACAGGGCTACAATGTCCACAGGCTGGACCGATATCCAAAAAGGTGGTGGTTGCGCATCTATATCAAAAGACTCCCTGTCTTGGCACCCTGTAGCAACTCCATCACTTTCTGCCTCAGCCCAGATTCTGCTAATAAAAATCCTCCTAGGTCCCAACCATAAAGCCCTGACTATTTTCTCCGTATACATCCCACCCAGGGACCCTAAACATGGATTCAACGACGTCCTAAACTTTATCAACTCTCATCCTCCCGAAGCTGAACTTATTCTACTAGGGAATTTCAACATAAACTGGTTAGCATTGAGTGCCAGTGCCTATAAAGACTCCATCTCAGCTGCTAACCTCACGCAAATGGTAAACTCCCCTACTAGGATTAACTACAAGACTGGCACCAGTATCCTCTTGGATTGGGTCCTCACCACTCACCCCTCAAGGATTTCTTGTACGACCATTCTCCCAGACTCACTCAGTGACCACTCCCCAGTCATGTGTGCATGGTCTAACAAATTCCTTAAGCCCCCTCCCAAAACTATCGCTAGCAGAGTCCTTCCTCGTGGAAAACTTCCACATCTCAAACAACACCTGCTTCTACAAGACTGGCTACCCATCTATGAAGCAACAGATGTTAACTTGGCTCTTGATCACTTCATCTCAATTTTCAACAAAGCCTGCAACCTCTTTGCCCTGCTAAAAAGCACAAAACAAAATCTCTCTCTAACCCATGGGTCACCGTGGCTCTTCTCTCACAGCTGAAACTAAGGGATCACCTCTGGGCAGTTGCCAGGGCCACTGGCAAACAACCAGACATCCAAAATTACAAACAAGCATGAAATGCCTGCACAAAAGCTATACGGCTAATGAAATCCACCTATTACAAAGACGCTCTCACCAGTACATGGGGAAATGGTCATGCTTCCTGGGACAATATCAAGGATGTCACAGGGAAGCAGCCAAAAACCTCTCCGGCCATGTTAATGGTTGATGGATCCTCAACCCTTGACCCCAAGGTGATCGCAAACATCTTTAACACGGCTTTTTCAGACCTTGGTGCTGTTCCTCTACCCCATGACTTTTTCGAAAACAGGGCCTACTCCCCAAATACCTCAGGCCCCTCAGTTCAACCATCCCTCTTCTACTTCAGGAAGGTAAGGCTGAATGAAGCTCGTCATTATATTACTGCAGCTATCTCTAAATCTAGATCTAGTAGCGACACTAGACCTTAAGCTTGTTGCTCACTCTCGATGAGGTAATTCATTCATTAACAAAAATCCAAACCTCTCTCTCAGCTGTGGAAAAGTCCCAGACCTATGGAAAACAGCCTCATGACACCCGTCCATAAAAGTGGGATAAGACGATCACTCCGTTATCGCCTCTATCTCCATACTGACACCTCTAAGGCACTGAGCTTACTATGGCTGATCAACTTACCGACCACTTGGATAAATACAATATACCTTGTCCACAACAACATGGCTTCCGGAAAGGTCACAGCACCACCACAGCCCTTCTTGAGTTCAGTGGAGCTTGCACAATCCCTGACAATGGCCTTCTCAGGGGCCATTTTCACGACTCTCCAAGGCCTTCGATACAGTACACCATGGACTACTAATACACCAACTACTGAATGCCGGGCTATCACCTGACTTCTCTCTGGTTTAAAATACTTAGAAAACTGGTCACAGAGAGTAAAATTGCAGACGCTTCTTTCTAACACCCTGCCTGTTCGCCTGGTGTCCCACAAGGATCCATACTGGACCCCTCCTTTAGCCTTTTCTTAAACTCCTCCCTTACCACTGCTCTGAGCAGATCATACTATATGCCGATGATGCTGTTGTATTCTCCACTCACAAAGATCCTGCAACTCTTCAACACAACCTTCAACTTGGTTTCAGTTCTGTAGAGACATGGTTTCTTAATCATAAACAGGTCCTCAATGACAAGAAAACCAAATCTATGCTCTTCTGCAGCTCTCATAACCCACACAAGCTACACCACTTGGCTATCTCCACCACCCAGGGGAGCACTCTAGATCAGGTGGTGTCCTTCAAATACTTAGGGATACAGCTTGACCCTAATCTCTCCTATGAACTTCATGTAGATAATGTAGCTAGAGCTGCTAATACATGGCTTGGTCTCCTCTACAAACACAGACCACACCTTATGCCAGAAGCTTTGAAGGTTGCAGTCCTGAGCTCTGTAATAGACTATGGTCTCATCACTTATGGCTCGGCCACCACCACAACCCTTAGATGCCTCTCAACTGCCTTAAATAAAGCATGTCGGCTCATCACTGGTGCTCACCGTCTCACCCACACATGTGACCTGTACACTCAGACCGGCTGGTTCCAACTATCAAACCGCATAAAGTTTCTCACCTGCTCCATGGTCAAAAAAATCTACCTTGGCCTTGCACCTCTGGGGTTTCAACTCTGTTACAACACTGAATTAACAAATGGTGCCTTAGGAGATCCACGCTACAGCTACTGAAAGTCCCCCACTGTCACATTTCACAGGGACAATGCTCGTTTGCATATCGAGCACCACTCTGGTTCAATGGCCTCAGTCCAACCATCTCCTCTGCCCCCACTATTGGTATGTTTAAAACTAGGCTCCGGGACTATCTCAGTACCAACAGCTCCTGTGACTGCCCAACTTAACCTTGTTTCTCCACTTCCCTTTCTGCTCTAGTTGTCACCCCCCCACTGGATTCTACCCTCACATCTTGGTATACTCAATGCTGCACTTTTCACCCTCTCACCACCCTTCCTACATTCCTTCTCCCCCGCACCCTCTTCCCTCTCCCTATGACTCTGGCACTTCTTATCTGTTGTCTATTTTCTCTGACAAATGCCGCTGGCTGCCTTGTTGCAATGCTACCCTTGAACTGTATTAATCTGTACTCTGTTTGCAATGTCCACATTGTTGTAATGCCTGTCTTGAAGTTCCCCATAATTTGTATTTCTCTGATGTGGAACCTTTGTAAAAGAGCCATGGCTCAAAGGTATTTGTAATCCTAGACTTGATAAATAAAAAAAAATAAAATCTCTATGTGCCTCAGTCTTATACACATTGGACATCCCCCTAACCTCCACAGCATTAGCATGAACACTGCTTCCCAACATCCGTTGCACCCCACTATTCTCCCCGGTCCCCTTCTCTCCCTTGGAACTCACCTTCTCATCCCAGGAGTCCTCCTCCCCTGCCTTCTCCCACCACTTGTGTAATTCATGTTTTCCTGCTTTCACTCCCCTCCACTTAGCTTACCCAATGCTTTCCCCAATGTTTTCTTATGCCTCTGATTGCAGCGTGTAACTGTGTGATAGTGACTCAGTTCCCTTTACACAGCCCTATCTGAGCTATAAAAGATCCTGTAGTAAGTTTGCAGCAACAGACTATGAATGTCCTTTCTCTGCACTTAACCAGCACCTGCTGTCACTGATCTCTGATCCAATTCACTAGTTGAGATGTTGCAACTACCCCTATGCAAGCCCCATTTGCTTGTGTAGTGGGGGCTCAAAAAAAAAACCCAAAAACAAGCTATAAACAAAGAACCTCAATGCAGAATCACTGAAAGAAGGGTTACCCCAAAGGGCACTGGCAACAAATCAAGTTTCAAAGAAATACAACATCATACATACTTCCATAATGCAACGCATCATGGGATATATGCAAATCACTATGACATTTCTGGCTTGTTAAGTTTACAACAATTTACATGAATTTTAAATAGCACAACTAGCTTAATTTCTATAATAGTCACCTAGTACTTTCTATCATTGTCAAAACACCAAGTGCCATGGTATTTTAAACATTCACAGGTTTCATAAACATAAGATATATACATTAAAGTATTTTATAACATAGTGCTATTACATACTAAATCCAACAACAATAAACACAACCTTTTTTACATATATTCTGAAGTCACTACAATAACCTCCCTGTATGAGGACCTGAGAGGGAAAAGGAAAATCAAGGAGGACACTATAGCATAGTCAAGAGAGGGAGAAGGGGGTGCCCACAGGTGGCCAACCTTATGGACTAGAAATAGTAAAGGATAGATTAGGCTTAGAAATAGAAGTACTGTTGCAACAGATTTAAGAAAAGGTTGGTCCTCAAGAGTGGCAGGAGCGCCCAGTCACATATCCCCCACCTTAAGAGGGAATCAGTTATTGCAGACTGCTTACCACCTTCTTGTCCCTGGAAGGGATGGAGCTTCTACTCATCCATCTTCAGAAGCTACGTCTCAGGGTTCCTATTAATGATACACATTCTATAATAAACATGGTGGATATCATCATTCTTTTCCCTCAGGCATAAACACATTTCTCAACAGAGACTAATGGTACCTTCTCATATCCTTTAAGGGAAAGTCATTACATTTCTTAACCAAAAATCTGGATGGCTGTAAAGTCCAGTACCATAGAAAGACTTTCTCTGGGGTGAGTAATTACCTGCTCCAACCCCACCAGACATGTCAGTTTTAAAGAGGGGCCCATTCCTAGGTTCAACCCCTCTACATAAATCCAATATGACTCTTGATTCATTTCACTTATTACAGATAAAGACACCTGAGGGTAGACACTCAATGTGTTACCCCAGTGCAGGTTCCAATCCATTTTCCACCCACTTCTCCTTGGTAGGTTTTTCACTCAGAAAAGAATAAAACACACCTACCACCTCAGACATCTTGTCTGCCCTTGGATACCTCTTTCTTTGACATCAAGCCCGCCTCAATCAAATATGCTACACTTTTGCCTACAGAAAGGGACCATTAAAGAGCCACCTCTGGCCTTGCCTGCAACCAACTTGACCCCTCTGTCTTACACAAAGTTTCTGCGGGAATATGGAAGGAGCAATAGTAGTTTCTACTCTCCCACATCAATCTTCTATAACTTATGACCCCAAATCCTTGGTCATCTTATCCCCAGGCAGGTCTTTACAGAAACCTACAGGACACCATGGAACCTCTCATGCTGAATATCCTGCAATGGTAAACAGCAGGTTCCTTAACTTTTTAACTCTGGGGTGTCTTAGTAAACATCCTTTTAAACACTGTGCTATTTTCAACAATCTGTTACCATCTAATACCTTGTAACCTATGTGAGAGTTTCCTTTTTCCAAGAACAAAGTGCTCTAGCTTTCGGACCAACCAGTCCTTCTTCAGAAGCTCATGGCAGTTGTTTAGAAAATACAATACTTATAACAGCTAGATAATGCAGAGAAAAACAGAAAAAATCCCCATTGGTTTAAAATACTCATTTAAAAAACCAGAAGATGATGTCAGAGAAGTTTAACAGTACAATACTGCCCTCAGTCCGAATGAACCTTGGGTTCAGATGTGCTTGGTGCAACACACATGCAAAGAATCCTACTGCACATAAATTTAATTGACATAAGATAACACTGCTGAAGCAAATAACTCCCAAATCAAGCCATGAGTGTCACAGTCAGTATAAGGATGTGATTACTGAAAGGCAACCCCACCCAGCTTAAAGACAAACTAAGATAGTTATAGGGCTCATGAAATTACAATGTATGCATTAAAGACAAGAATTACCAGTAAAGTTGTCTAAAAACATCAGTGTACACTGTGTGATGTGTAAAACATAGCTGGACATGCCATCCAGCTGTATTCCTCAAGCTAAATAAAGGCCCAAGAAATTACAAAAACCTCAGGACTATATAAATGATAATTTAAATATAAATTGATAATATTAGTGTTAAAAACTCTAGTCGAGGAACCTCAAGGAATTCAGACCATGCAGCCTGATATGTACTGATGTCAATATATACTGAGAATGTAGCAACTTCATGTACCACAAGTGTCAAGGGAATCTGAAAAGAGATAAAATGTAATTTATCTCCTCCTGTTCATACAAACAATACAACCTAACCCACCCCACATCACAATAATGTGGGTGGGGGAGATACATAGCTTAAACGAGATGTTGTCTCTCTCTCTCTCTCTCTCTTCTCCCCCCTCCTTTTTCTCTCTCTCTCACACACACACACACACACACACACACACACACACCAATCTCTCTCCTAGTGAACCTATATAAACTTCAGTAACTGTAATAGTTCCCAAAGGAATACAACTAGTCATGAAATCTTGAGTAAATTACTACAATATTAGCCTAATGAAAAAGATATGTGCAGGACCCCCAAGCAAATGAGATCACACATCCCAATATGTACAGAGTTACAAAATTATATATAACAGTATAAGATAACACCTGTATGTACACTAGCAGGCTGGGTAATCTGAATATGGTGCAATGGAATCAATCCTCCCCACCCTCGCTTCCCCTCAACCCCACAGGCAAAGATAAAAAGTAAGGAGAAATTCTTTATGTGTGTGAAATAAAATAGTAACACATTATAACTCCATATAGCTAAATAGAGACTTACCTCAAAGTGACAGCAAGTCCCACATCTGTTATATCACATACCTCACAACACATACCCACACACATACATACACACACGCATCCACATCTCACACATGCTGAAGTCATATAATATGTCAGTTTGAAGAAGAAAAGGTCTGTGGATGTTAGTTTCTGTAGTGTCCCATAAAGCCAATATCCAAGTTCATCCCATCTGCTACCATATTGAGATGTAAATAGTTTAATCTCAAAAGCTCATCTCGTTGTGTTTTTGAGATTTCCTTTTAAGACCATTACTGACATATCTGAGACTGAGTGGTCAGGCTGGGAGAAGTGATGCCCCACTGGTTTTTCAGTCTTCCTTGCTGTAATGGTATGTCTGTGTGAGTTCATCCTAGTGCGGAGCTGTTGGCATGTCTCTCCTACATAACCTGTTTGTGGACATCTCTTGCACTGAATGAAATAAACAACATGTCGTGACATGCATGTATAACTCCCATGCACCTGGAATTGTCTGTTTTGTGATGTAACCACACAGTCTGAGGTAGAAATGAGCCCACAAGTCTTGCAGGGGCGTCGATTGCAGGGTCGTGTGCCATTGTGTGACATGGTATTCTGTTCCGGTGAAAGTTTGCTCCTAATAATTAGGCTGGATAAATTTGGCGGTTGTTTAAAAGATAGTAGTGGGAGTTCCTTAAAAATACAATTAAGGGTGTCATCCTCACTAAATATTGGGTGGAGATCTTAAATAATCTTACGCAGACATTCAAGGTCTGGATGATATGTGACTACCAAGGGTATCCTTTCTGTAGCTGTCTTTTCTTTATATTGAAGTAGTTGTTGGCTTGGTACTTGTGCTGCCTGTTCTGTTATCCTGTCAACCCTGGAAGAGTGTCCCTGCTCCATAAAGGTGTTTTCAACATAGCCAAATGTGTATCTCTGTCATCCTCATTTGAACAAATACGTTGACAACGAAGTGCTTGACTGTATATGACAGATTTTTTGTATGGTTTGGGTGATTACTTTTCCTGTGCAGGTATCTCTGTCTGTCTGTTGGCTTCCTGTAAATACATGTATGTAAGGTTCCATCCTTAATGATGACTGTGGTGTCCAGAAAGTTAACCTTGGTGGTAGAGTACTCCAAGGTAGCTTTATAGTAGGGTGAGATTATTAAGTTTGTGATGAAAATCTTTGAGTGCATCTGTGCCTCTCCGTCCAGATGATAAACAAATCATCAATGTAACGGAAATAAGCCAGTGGTTTGTGGGGATACTGCCTTAAAAATCCCCTCCAAGTCAGCCATAAAGAGATTAGCATACTGTGGAGCCATTTTGGTGCCCATTGCTGTTCCCATAGTTTGAACATAATGTTTACCATTGAAGTTGAAGTTGTTATGTGTCAAATGAATTCCATAAGTTCCCACCACTCCAGGGTTGATGTTTTGGTCAGGTCCTTTCATGTATGTATTTAAGGCATGCTGCAATGCCATCTGTGTGTGGAATATTAGTGTAAAGGGATGTTACATCCATTGTCACTAAAATGGTATCAGGTGGTAAATCCTTATAACCAGAAAGTACACTCAACAAGTGTGTAGTGTCCTGATATAACTGTCTCTTTCCATAACCAGCGGTTTCAAAATGGTCTCTATAAACCCTGAGATCCCTCAGTCAAGGTACCATTACCAGAGACTATGGGTCTCCTGGATTGCCAGGTTTATGTATTTTAGGCAGCATGTAGAATGTCCCTGGCTTTGGTTCAGCAGGAATGAGGTGAGCTAGTTTCTTTCGGACATGGTCAGGAAAAGTTTTAATTAAGTCACATAGTTCATCTTTATATCTTGTAGTGGGGTCACTCTCCAGTTCTCTGTAGTATGTAAGATCTGTTAGCTGTCTATTAGCTTCAGTAATATAATCCTCTCTGTTTAAAATCACCACTGCAGAACCTTTATCAGCTTTTTTGATGACAATGTTGTGGTTTGATTTCAGTGTCCCATAGCTCTCCGTTCCAGTGGAGAGAGGTTATAATGGGTTTGTTTTACCTGGTAAGGATCTGACCACTGACTTGTTGGCGGAAACAATTAATATAATTGTCTAGTTTTTTGTTACGCCCACTTGAGGGGGTAAAATCAGATTCCTTTTTCTTATCCATTACATTATTGCTGTTTGCACTGTCTTCACTACCAGTGATTTCTTCCCTGCCATGAAAGAATTCTTTAAGTCTCAATCTACGGAAGTACTCCTCTAGTTCACCACAAAACAGTATGTTATCCAGTGGTTTTGTTGGGCAGAAAGTGAGGCCTTTGAAAGTACATTCAGTTCTCCAGTAGCAGTGTGTGGTTGGACAAATTAACAACTGAAAGGTGCCCATCAGTATTGTGTTGTTGTTCAGTGACTCCATTATGTGCTTCATGGTTGTTAGGAAGTATGGTATGTTGAAGGGCATCTAATTTCCTATTTTTCACAAGCATGGCTTTTCTTAAGGTCCTTTGGTAGTTAATGTGTATCTCTCATAAGATGTCTTGAATAGGTTCCCAGACACCCTTTCCAGAGTGGTTACAATTTCAGCAACGCTTTGTTAAGAACAACTTTTTGGGCATATGACATGCAATCCTGTGATTTCTCAGTTTCTCAGAGGTCCTATGACAAGTTGTTCTGCATAAGTAGAATTGTTTGTATTTCTTAATGGATTCCAAATAGTAAGACCTTTAGGGATAATGTTTCTCCTCTTGCACTGGGTTAGAAAATAGATGTCACTGTCTAGCCGTGCCAATTTCTTCTTGATGTTATGTAACTGCCATATTCTATGGCTAATTCCGCATATCTCCATGCTGAAATCTAGATTTAGTAGTTGCCGTATTGGTCCTTGCAAGAATAGATCCAGAAGCAAATGATTTGATACCTTTTAATGGACCAACAGATGTAACAACAAGAACAAAGTGCTCTAGCTTTCGGACCAACCAGTCCTTCTTCAGAAGCTCATGGCAGTTGTTTAGAAAATACAATACTTATAACAGCTAGATAATGCAGAGAAAAACAGATGTCACTTGGAGGAGGATTTGTTAAGGCAGTATCCCCACAAACCACTGGCTTATTTCCGTTACATTGATGATTTGTTTATCATCTGGACGGAAGGCACAGATGCACTCAAAGATTTTCATCACAAACTTAATAATCTCCACCCTACTATAAAGCTTACCTTGGAGTACTCTACCACCAAGGTTAACTTTCTGGACACCACAGTCATCATTAAGGATGGAACCTTACATACATGTATTTACAGGAAGCCAACAGACAGACAGAGATACCTGCACAGGAAAAGTAATCACCCAAACCATAGAAAAAATCTGTCATATACAGTCAAGCACTTCGTTGTCAACGATTTGTTCAAATGAGGATGACAGAGATACACATTTGGCTATGTTGAAAAACACCTTTATGGAGCAGGGACACTCTTCCAGGGAAATTGACAGGATAACAGAACGGGCAACGCAAGTACCAAGACAACAACTACTTCAATATAAAGAAAAGACAGCTACAGAAAGGATACCCTTGGTAGTCACATATCATCCAGACCTTGAACGTCTGCATAAGATTATTAAAGATCTCCACCCAATATTTAGTGAGGATGACACCCTTAATTGTATTTTTAAGGAACTCCACTACTATCTTTTAAACAACCGCCAAATTTATCCAGCCTAATTATTAGAGCAAACTTTCACCGAACAGAATACCATGTCACACAATGGCACACGACCCTGCAATCGACGCCCCCTGCAAGACTTGTGGGCTCATTTCACCTCAGACTGTGTGGTTACATCACAAAACAGACAATTCCAGGTGCATGGGAGTTATACATGCATGTCACGACATGTTGTTTATTTCATTCAGTGCAAGAGATGTCCACAACAGGTTATGTGGGAGAGACATGCCAACAGCTCCGCACTAGGATGAACTCACACAGACATACTATTACAGCAAGGAAGACTGAAAACCAGTGGGGCATCACTTCTCCCAGCCTGACCACTCAGTCTCAGATATGTCAGTAATGGTCTTAAAAGGAAATCTCAAAACACACAACAGAGATGAGCTTTGAGATTAAACTTATTTTACATCTCAATATGGAGCAGATGGATGAACTTGATATTGGCTTTATGGGACACTACAGAAACTAACATCCACAGACCTTTTCTTCTTCAAACTGACATATTATAGGACTTCAGCATGTGTGAGATGTGGATGCGTGTGTGTATGTATGTGTGGGTATGTGTTGTGAGGTATGTGATATAACAGATGTGGGACTTGCTGTCACTTTGAGGTAAGTCTCTATTTAGCTATATGGAGTTATAATGTGTTACTATTTTTATTTCACACATAAAGAATTTCTCCTTACTTTTTATCTTTGCCTGTGGGGTGGGGAGCGGGGGTGGGGGGATTGATTCCATTGCACCATATTCAGATTACCCAGCCTGCTAGTGTACATACAGGAGTGTTATCTTATACTGTTATATATAATTTTGTAACTCTGTACATATTGGGATGTGATCTCATTTGTTGGGGGTCCTGCACATATCTTTTTACATTAGGCTAATATTGTAGTAATTTACTCAGGATTTCATGACTAGTTGTATTCCTTTGGGAACTATTACAGTTACTGAAGTTTATATAGGTTCACTAGAGAGAGATTGAGTGTGTGTGTGTGTGTGTGTGTGTGTGTGTGTGTGTGTGTGTCTGTGTGAGAGAGAGAGAAAAAGGAGGGGAGAGAGAGAGAGAGAGAGACAACATCTCTTTTGCTATAGACTCCCCCACCCACATTATTGTGATGTGGGGTGGGTTAGGGTTGTATTGTTTGTATGAACAGGAGGAGATAAATTACATTTTTATCTCTTTTTCAGATTCCCTTGACACTTGTGGTACATGAAGTTGCTACATTCTCAGTATATATTGACATCAGTACATATCAGGCTGCATGGTCTGAATTCCTTGAGGTTCCTCGACTAGAGTTTTTTAACACTAATATTATCAATTTATATTTAAATTATCATTTATATAGTCCTGAGGTTTTTGTAATTTCTTGGGCCTTTTATTTAGCTTGAGAATACAGCTGGGTGGCATGTCCAGCTATGTTTTACATCACACAGTGTGCACTGATGTTTTTAGACAACTTTACTGGTAATTCTTGTCTTTAATGCATACATTGTAATTTCATGAGCCCTATAACTATCTTAGTTTGTCTTTAGCTGGGTGGGGTTTTTTCAGTAATCACATCCTTATACTGACTGTGACACTCATGGCTTGATTTGGGAGTTATTTGCTTCAGCAGTGTTATCTTATGTCAATTAAATTTATGTGCAGTAGGATTCTTTGCATGTGTTGCACTAAGCACATCTGAACCCAAGGTTCATTCGGATTGAGGGCAGTATTGTACTGTTAAACTTCTCTGACATCATCTTCTGGTTTTTTAAATGAGTATTTTAAACCAATGGGGATTTTTTTCTGTTTTTCTCTGCATTATCTAGCTGTTATAAGTATTGTATTTTCTAAACAACTGCCATGAGCTTCTGAAGAAGGACTAGTTGGTCCGAAAGCTAGAGCACTTTGTTCTTGTTGTTACATCTATGTTGGTCCATTAAAAGGTATCAAATCATTTGCTTCTGGATCTTTTTCCAAGAGTGACATTTGTTTAAATGTTCTCTACCCTCCTTAACTTTAACATACTGTAACAGTTTGACAATATTAGTATTTTTAGCATGCAGTATACTCCAGTAAATACTGTTAATTAGCTGCATCAATACAAGAAAAAGTCCCTTCAGCCTCATAGGCTTCTTCTTGCTTGCTTGGAGTCTTCAACCCCAGCACAATATCATTAGGTACAGTCTTACCTGGGGTCTCACATTCAAGTTCCATACTTGCATCTCCGACCTCCAACAGGTAACATCCTGGGAACACAGGAAACAAAGGAATATCCTGATCAGTTAGGGGGTCCTCCTCAAACTGAGCCAATGAAAAATCCTCCTCTGACTTTGTCCAAGCTCTCTAGCAGGAACCTCTTGAGCACCTGGCACTAGTGTTCAGCCTCCCTGTATAGTCGGTCTGCCTCCAGCCATTGCCCACTCAACCAGTGGAGTATCCTCATCAGGGTCTTCACCTTCAGGGTGTTGTCTCTCGCACCTCCAGTCTGCATCGACCCCATGGTAGCTCCTCATACTTTTGCATCTCTTCGTCATCTTCAGGCTAGGCCATCTTCTGAGCTCCCAGGTTCAGTGCAGGCAGTAGCTTCTCCCTCAGTCTGTCAGCCATGGTTCTGGACAAATCCCCATGGATCTTCTTCTCCCAGTCCTCCTCTGGAAACTCCTGGTGCATCAGTCCACCTGGGATACCTGGGCGATATCCACCAGAAAACATCCCTCTTCAGCCAGTGCAGATGCTTCCAGCAAGTTATCCCACTTGTGACACGAAGTCTGTGGAGGGGTTGTGGGATAACAAATGGACCATACACTGAACTTCAGGTTCAACACACAATATCTGTGTGATGTTTATTCAAAATACAAGTAATAAGCTTCTGCAATGCCATATTCCTTCTTCAGTACATCAGTTTGCAGCAACAGACTATGAATGTATAGTGCAGTGGTTTAAGGCTCTGAGCTGCAAATCTGGTGGCATCCAGCAGACCAGACCTGGGTTTGAATCCCACAGCTTCCACTTGCATACTGTGTGACCCTGAGCAAGTCACTTAACTTCCCTGTGCTCCCAGGTTGCACCTGTAAAAAAGCTTTCAGCTTAGTGTGCTACTCCTGGTTAAACAAATAATAATAATAAAAAAAAATCCTTTCTCTGCTGTTAGCCAGCACCTACTGACACTGATCTCTGATCCAATTCACTAGTTGAGATGTAACAACCACCCCTATGCAAGCCCCATTTGTTTGCGTAGTGGGGGCTCAAAAAAAAATAAAAACAAAACAAGCTATAAACAAAGAACCTCAATGCAGAATTACTGAAAGAAGGGTTACCCCAAAGGGCATTGGCAACAAATCAAGTTTCAAAGAAATACAACATCATACATACTTCCATAATGCAATGCATCACGGGATATATGCAAATCACCATGACATTTCTGGCTTGTTAAGTTTACAACAATTTACATGCATTTTAAATAGCACAACTAGCTTAATTTCTATAATAGTCACCGAGTACTTTTTACCATTATCAAAACACCAAGTGCTATGGTATTTTAAACATTTACAGGTATCATAAACATAAAGTATATACATTAAGGCATTTTATATTATAGTGCTATTACATACTAAATCCAACAACAATAAACATAACCTTTTTTACATATATTCTGAAGTCACCACAATAACCTCCCTGTACGAGGACCTGAGAGGGAAAAGGAAAATCAAGGAGGACACTATAGCATAGACAAGAGAGGGAAAAGGGGGTGCCCACAGGTGGCAAACCTTATGGACTAGAAATAGTAGAGGATAGATTAGGCTTAGAAATAGAAGAACTGTTGCAACAGATTTAAGAAAAGGTTGGTCCTCAAGAGTGGCAGGAGCTCTCGGTCACAGTCACACCTGGAGTACTGCACCCATTTAGATCATTTTTTTTACAAACCTGGAGCATGTAGATACTGTACATTCTCTAGAGCATGGCCCTATTCACCTTTCTGATCATAGCCCAGTTATTGCTTTATTTTCTTTGGAAAGTCTTGTCACCAGAATGTGTGAAGACTGCATCCAGGCCTATTGCGACATCAGGCACTCCTAGACAAGTTAACCCATCAGATTTCTAAGTTTCTACAAGAAAATGATGATGGTAATGTTTCTCCTAGTATTCTTTGGGATACGCTTCAGGCTGTCCTCCAGGGTACCATAATAGCTCATGCCTCGGCGCTACATTGAACGTAGGAAGGTAAAATACAAGAATTATATACTAGCTTACATTCTTTACAGACCGCTAGGGGACAAGGTGACAAGTCAGTTTGGGAGAACATTTTGGATACCCAGGACCACCTTCAAAAACTTTTAGATCAGAAGGTGGAACATGCACTCTTTTATCTGTGGCATCATCATCATTATGAAGGAGGGCCTCATAGTGCATGACATTTGGCCCACCATCTCTTTGCCCACAGAGTGGCAGCTACTGTCACTAAATTACAACATCTTAATGTAGATACCTGAACACATCAGGGGGCTGACATTTGTTCTATGTTTAGATTTTATTATTCATCCCTCTACACTTCAGATACCCCTCCACCACCTGATCAGTCTATTTATTCCTTCCTATTACAAGCCTGCCTTACTTCTCTTTCCTCTGAACAAGCAAGTTTCTTACTTGCTCCTATTTTTCAGGTGGAACTTCATTACAGTATCCAGGCAGCTAAATCAGGTACAGTAAATGCCCTGGAATGGATGGTTTACTGGCAGAATTTTATAAGCTTGCGCCTCTTAAGAATTTGTTAACCCCTTTTTGTTACAACTTTTCTGTTTTTACAGGATGGAAATATTCTACTCCCATCTTGGCAATATGCAATAATTGCTACACTTCCAAGACCCTGTAAAGGTTCGACTGTCCCTGCTTCTTATCACCCTATCTCAATTTTGAAGTTTGATTATAAATTCTTTATGTCAATTTGGGCAATCTGGTTGGAGGATCTTCTCCTTCATTCTGTTGGACCAGGACCAGGCTGGGTTCATGCGCAAAAGACAGGATCATGATAACGTGTACCACACTGTGCTTCTTTTAGACTACGTTCATCAGGGTTCTACTATGCCGGTTCAACAACACTTTTGTCAACCGACATCACATCTACAGGATTTATGTCAACTGCAAGTTGTGGTTGACATAAATCCCATTTATCTCCTGGTCCTGTTGTTTCATCGGGGGGATTCCCCCCTGAACCACCCATGTGGGGGGCTCGGCCCCATGCACCCCTCGTACTTTAGATTCTCATCTCCAGTCGGAGTTAATTCAGGAAGGGGATGCAGGACTGGAAGACAGTGAGCCCTTGTCTCAGGTGCAACAACACAGTTACCTGTCAGCAAAGTGTCAATTTTGCCAACAGCATGGTATGTCGCCGTTGAGTCGATATTCCATTCATCAGCACTCAATCTACCTTGTTCTGACAAGCTTGGGCACGGAGAAAGCTTTTGATCAGGTCTCTTGGCCATTTCTCTGTTCTATGTTACAGATATTTGTTTTCCCTATCAGTTTTATCAACATGCTGCAACAATTATATTGTTCTCCTTTAGCTATGGTCAAATTTAATGGACTACTTTCAACCCATTTTTCTTTGGGGAGAGGCATTTGTCAAGTTTGTCCCCTCTCTCCAGTATTATTTTCTCTTTTTATTGGACTTTTGGCTTCCTATATTAGACACTCACCCACTGTTCATGGTATGCCATTAGGTGGTTGGAATTACAAGATTGCACTATTTGCTGATGATATCCTTTTTTTTAACATGCAACATTAATTTTTCCAGGCATACTTAGCCATCCAAAGACACATCCATGCCCTGTTCCAGAAGGGCCATATTACTATAAACTAGCAGTCAAAGCAGTTACTAAAATCTTCCACATCTTACATGGCTCATAAACTAGCAAATGATTAATTTATCTAATATACAGTTGGGAAACTTAAGCCTTATACCAATGAGTAAGTAGTATTGTTATTTAGACCAATCTCCATATACACCATGCCTTTTGATATTATTAAACTAAAGCATCATAAGATGGTATGGCATATTCAATTCCCTAGTATATCTATTTGGTTATGGTCTCGTAGGTACAACTCTTAAACACCTATTAACTTCGACCCAACAGCTAAATATAATAAACAACTTTGTCCAAAAAAAGAAATACGAGAGTAAAATGCAGTATCAGACAGTGGTGGGAGCATACAGACATCCCCCTTTGGTGCCTCAGGGACCATCCCCTATACCAAACTAGAAAATGAGGGATTTCGTGGTGGGGGGAGTGCCACAGAGCGTATATGGGAGTTTAGATACACATCCCATTTTCTATAATACTTATTAAGGCCTTTCTTGGCCACAGCAGTGAGCCTCTCAAAAACAGCTAGCCGAGCCATGGCCATTCACCATTTTACTAGCAAGGGGTGTACCGGCTGCCTCCATCTCAGGAGGATGACTCTTTTAGCCTCCATTAGGGCTACCAGGAGCCATGCCCTGGTAGGGGGGGATAGTGGGTGCAAAGCCGTAGTATCTCCTAGGATGAGAGATGGGTTGTTGAGAGAGATGGATTTGTCTATAATCCTAGAGCAATCAGCAAGAACCTGCATCCAAAAAACTTGCAAGCTTGGGCAAGTCCATAATATGTGAAGTAAATGGGCAGGGGAAGTATGATATCTCCAACAGCTATCAGAGGGAGTTCTTTTTAAGCTAAAGAGGACTGAAGGGGTTCTATACCACCTAAGCAAGATTTTCAATTGAATTAATTGACTCCTGGCATCTACATATGCTGCATGAGCATCCCTAAGGCATATTGACCACAGTTGAGGGGATATGGGGTACTGCAGCTCACGTTCCCAGGCAGCTCTACTCAATAAGGTAGTGTGAGGTTGTGCATCCCTAAGGGTCTTGTAAAATAAACTTACCAGGCCTTGGCCTTTCCTACAGTAAGGGGGAGTGGTTAAGCCATGCCAGGGAGAATGGGCTGCAGATACCTTTAACAATGGGGTTAAGGCGCTCTTAATCTGTAGGAACTTCCAAAAGTCTGTCTGGGGTAGCCCATGTTGCTCACAGACCTGCTCAAAGGAGAGTAGGGTCCTAGTATGCTGGAGAAGAAGATGCTCCACTATATGAATGTCTTTGGCAGCCCATGAGGGCCATTTAAGTACTTTGTGTTCTATTGTAATGAGAGAGTTATCCCATAATGGTGCATATATAATGGGAGGGAGATAGTTTGAGCTTGGGGTCTCAGTAAGTGCCATTGCCCTACGCCAGGCCCTACATGTTTCTGTCATGACCGGTGTAAAATGGTGCACCCTAGGCTTTCTTTTGGCTAATAAGGAGTACAGTGGACTAGCCATAGATTAGGCTGCCTCCAGGGTAACCCATTGAGGCTGATGATGTCCTTTTAACTCTCCCTGAGCCTACTAAATCTTTAGAATGGGTCCTTGCTATTTTGGATGTGTCTGAGTCTTTCATTTAAATAAGGACAGGACTGAATTATTAACGTCTTACTGCTCACCTTCCTCACATATTGTTGACTTGTTGGCAGTCTGATGGAATAGGAATTATTTAAAATATTTAGGGGTGGGAGTTCACATGATGCACTGTCTGGAGTAACTGCTTACCCGTGGAGCTCCCATCTCTCCTGCTATATTTCTATACTTTTTGCCTACTAAACTGCCTCAACTGGACTTTCTGGTGAACAATACCTCTTTCTGTACCAACTCTGCTTGTTTTGTTTCAGCTAGTCGGGCCGTGGCTTTACAATGGAGGTTGAAATGAAAGCAGTGCCACCATGGCACACTCCTCCAGCCATGCCAGACAAGGCCTCAAAAAGATCTAAAGGGCAAGCTGTGGCAACCGCCAAAACTAACCCAATTGTAGCAGTCCTAACCGAAGACAAATTTTTAGAAGAGTTTAACAAGCTGTACAAGATGATTACAGGGCTTACCGTAGAGATGAAAGCAGTCCGCTCCTCCCTGGATGCTCTTGCTCTTTGGGTCAGGGACAACAAGGCCTGTACCAGTTATCTCGATGATGGAGAACAAAGATAGACCCTGAAGTGATCACTTTGAGACAAAAACTCTCAAAAATGGAATCCCAGTGACCTGGAAGACCTCAAGGGGTGGAGTAGGCAGAATAATGTAGTTGTACTAGGCCTTCCTGAGTGGGTCGAGGGGACATAAGCCATTATCTTTGCTCAGAAATTGGTGGAGAAGTTGTCAGGCCCCTCTCCGAATGGGCCAGCATACATAATCATGCGAGCACACAGGGCTCTCCTCCCCATGCCCTCTGATGAAGACCCTCCTTGGCCACTCATTTTCAGATTTTTAAACCTTCTGGACCATCAGCATTTATTATCTAAGGTCCAGAACATCAATGAAATTCTTTGGGAAGGTTCCCGAATATGCATTGCACAGGATCTGCCAGCATGTGTGTGCCAGAAATGAGCATTCTTCCACACAATTGTTTCCAAGCTCTTGCCGGCAAGCATTCGATTCTGCATGCTGTACCCTGCATGGCTTCAAATACAGCAACAAGGCTCCTGGGAATCATTCAGGATGGTCGAACAAGTCGCTACTGAAGTTGCCTGCTTGTTCCCGGACCTTTTCAAGTCTACCTGGCTTTTTCCAAATTTACAGGAGGTAACCTTCCAGTCATGGATGCAAACTTTTGAATGACTGGACTAATGTAGTTAATTACTGGAGAGATTTATGTGTTTTTGCCCACCTCGGTAGGACTGCCAACCCCATATAAAACTAGACTTTTATCATCCAACTAGTCTCTCTATCATGCCAACGGGGTTGCCAAATACAGCTTTATGTCTGCTGCTTCCCTTATGTTTACCATTCCCAGCTTGATCCTGCATGTTTTGGGTCCCTACTTCTAGCCCAGTGGTCCCTGAGTGCAAGTGCCACCCTTCTGATGACACCTTTTCTGGATCACCACCTTGGATCTTCAGGGGCCACCCGGCATCCTAGTAATTACAGACTTCATGCTTCTGGGTTGATTGCTCCCCCTGTCAATCTGTGCAGAGGTTTCTATATGATTATTTTTTTACGGACCGTTGAACTGTCTTAGCCTGCATCTCTTTAGAGCATGGACTTTATTTTCTCTAGTTTGTTAGCCCGGCTCGGAGGTCTGATAAATCTGGCTCTTTTTCTTGGACTTCCTGTGGCATCCATGCATAGTGACTCGGCTCACCAGACCGCAGCTCATATTTATTATTATTTGTCTCATTTCTACTGCTAGGTGATTTAGGTTAACTGGGCTGAGACTGTGCCGATCAGGTTTTCAGGTTTTGTTATAGTTATGGTTGTCAGTTTCCCCCGATCGTTTATTTCAAACTTTTCAATTTTGGATTATAGATCTGTGCTATTGCTCTGTTGTTTTTTGAGCTTTCTTATCTGCCTGCTTGTTATACAACTTTCCCTAAGAGTCATAATATTATTTTAAGGGTATTTGATTGTCTTAGCCTCGATGGGACCATATACTGACAGGGCAATCATTGGATAGATGCTTACACTTTTTGCTGTTCCTCTGACAATTAACAGGCAATTGTCTCTATTTATATGCTTGACATCCTGAACGTTTTCTTGCTAGTTTTATTAGATTCCTATGGCTAATTTTATGTTTTAGCCCTTTACTACTCCTCTGTGTTCTCTGGCCCTCTCCTTTGTTTTATCCTTTTTTATATTGTTATATCTTCCGCCCTTAGCCGGCATATTTCCTTGGGAGCCTTGTGACAGCAGGCCCCTGGAAAGAACTGCTCTTTTTTTGAGCCTCAAACCTAGATCATTTGGGATCACTAACCAGGCAGACTTTTTCAGCTTTGTCCACCTTCATATGTGCCCTGGGACTTAAAAGGCACCATGTTTCCCATAGTGGATCAGCCTACTTTACTATGCACTTCGCATCTTTTGAGTATCCACATGGTTTCATTTAAAGATCACTTTGATTGGCTCACTTTGTGATTCCAGCTCATTGTAAACATCCAGGCTGTCAAGAAAACAATGGTTTCATTGTTCAAATAATTTTTATAAATTGGGTCAGTTTTTTCGGAGGTTGTCGCATTTCTGTAATTCCCTTTGGTTGAGGTAGTTTGGGGGATTGGGATATTGTGAGGTGGGTATCGGGTAAGGAATTATTGCTTCATGGGCCAACAAGGTATGGAAGACAGGTCTTCGTGGACCAGGGTTAGTGATGTTTGGTATTTGTGTTATCTGGGAGTGGATTTATATTTTTGTGGGCAGGATTTGGGTTTTGGGGAGCTTGGGGGTTAGGGTGGGGTTGGAGCATGGGTTCTTCAGGGTATATTCTGATGTTTCTTATAGAAAAGCTGCACCTCCCTTCTTTTATCCCTCTCTTTGTCTGTTATAGCAGTAACGAGTACCTATTTCAGATTTATCACTTGGAACATCAAAGGGGCTCAGGACATGCATTAAGAGGGCTATGATTTTGAAACACATGAAGTCATCCTGACCTGGTGCATTTTGTTTTCACAGGAGACCCATATCCAAAGAGACTACATCCTATTTTTCATAAGGAATGGGAGGGCCAAGTTTTTGGGGCAGGCAGTAGCACTGAAAGGGGGGCATGGCCATCTTCATTAATAAATGTGTCCCTTTTTGCTTGCTTAACAAACACTGGGACCCTAACGGTCATGACCTGTTCCTGCATGGATTGCTGGGCCTTTCAGAGCTTGGGCATGGTATACAGGCCCAATGTTGATTCCCTGCATTTTTTATGAATTTGCTGGGTCATCTGGACTGTTATTCCCATGTTCCTGTCCTTTTAGGTAGGGACTGGAACCTGGTTCTCCAGCCTGACCTGGATTGCTCTGGCAAAATGAAGAAAGGACTATATCCTGGAATTTATGGACAATATTGGGCTTACAGACCCCTGGCACACTCTCCATCCCACTGTACGGCAATATACTTTTTATTCAATTCCTCACACAGCTCACTCCTGTATTTATTATTTTTTTAATTAGTAAGAATACCCTCTTGGGCCTGCTGACCTGTTCCATTTTGCCTACAGTTATTTCAGATAATGCCCCGGTTATGCTGGATTACTCTTTTCATGCTCCTGATACTTTGGACAGGACCTGGAGACTCAGTATCCTCCTTCTTAAAGATCCTGCCTCTCAGTAAGTTCTCCGCAAATTTTGATTAATTTTTTATCAGACAATGAGGGCAAGGTTCCTGCCCTCGATGTCCTATGGGCTAATATGAAGTGCTCAGTAAGGGGTGAGTGTATACAACTCACTTTGATGGACAAAATGCGTCATACCCAAAAACTAGATGATTTACTTTTACAAATTCATTCATTGTAACATTCCATTTCATCCCACTCCAATCCCTCTTCCTGGTCTCTTTTGAACAACCTCAGGATGCAGTATTATACCCTTAGCTGACCAAGCAGAATATGCCTTGCAGCATACTAAGTCAATATATTTAGAAGCTGGTGAGAGAGCAGGGAAACTGCTGACTCTCCACTTAAAGCAAATGGAGTCAATTAAGGCTATTCCCTTCCTCCAGCCTGCCCTGCGGGTCCCATCCTTACCCATCCCCATGACATTGCAGAGGACTTCAAGGAATACTATGCTACTTTATACCACCCTGAACTGGCCCTGTCAGACCTAGACCAGAGAACTGAGTACTATCTGACACCTCTTCCCTTCCCCACCCTGTTACCCTCCTGACAGGACATTCTAAGCTCCCCTATTGAATTACCAGAAATGCATGAAGCCATTGAGCATTTACCTAAGGAGAAGGCCCCAGGCCCGGATGGGTTTTCCAATAGCTTTTATGTCATGTTCATGGACATTCTGGCCCCTCTACTCACTCATTTGTTTAACTATCTTTTTTCCTTCAGTATCACTGAATCCTCTTTGACCCAGGCTTAGACTACCCACATGCTCAAGCTGGGTAAGGACACACTTCTCCCTAACAGTTATCGCCTGATATCTATCTTTAATTCTGATTTTAAGATTCTAAATAAGGTCCTAGCCAATCAGTTACTTCAAGTCTGGGATGGTTTGATCTCTCCAGGGCGGGTTGGTTTTATAGCGGGCCGCAACTCCAGTAGCCATCTGCAGAAAGTACTTCATTTGATCTCTGTGTCTGGGGAGAGCAACACAACAGCAGTTCTGGTCTCCCTAGATGTGGAGAAAGCCTTTGATAGAGTCTCTTGGCCTTTCCTCTTTGCCACTCTCTGGAAATTTGGATTCCTGCCCTCATTTTGTACATGGCTAAAAATATTATAAAATAATCCCACAGCGAAAATTAGATGTAATGGTGTTTTGACTGCCCCGGTGTTGCTCCTGCATGGTACCCAACAGGGTTGCCCACTTTCCCCCTTCCTTTTCAACCTGTACTTAGAACCCCTCCTTTTCAAGATTCAACAGAACCCAGACATTAAGTGGATCCTGGTGGAACAGTGCAGGTACAAGTTATTGGCTTTGGTGATGACCAATTGCTACACGTAGAGTACCCTTCGTCTTGTATCATAGCAGCTTTAGAGGAAATGCAACATTTTTCAGAGGTTGCTGGGTATAAACTCAACTTAGATAAAACTCAAGTCTTACTCCTAAATATTCATGTCTCTAAACAACAGATATTGGATTTAGGACTTTGCTGGCAACCCTGGGCTCTTACTTACCTAGGTATCCACCTATCCCATTTTGTTATGGAGTTGGCAAAGAGGAATCTCTCCCCTTTACTTGCTACCATCAAAGGAGACCTAGAAAGATGGTCAGTGCTACCTATCTCTTTATGGGGCAGGATTAACATTATCAAAATAAATATTCTCCCCTGTGTTTTGTACCCACTTGGTACACTTTGACTATATTTAAATAAAGCTTGGTTTTCTCATTTACAGCACCTCCTCTTGGACTTTTTATGGAACATGTGAGCCATCTGATGGGCTTACTTCAAGCTGACACTCCCAAAGGATAGCGGTGGTTTGAGTAATTTCTTCCTCTATTACCGAGCACTTCATAGCAGCAAGCTCTTTAGGTGGTCCTTATCTCCTGATATGGTTGTGAACCTACAGTGCTCTCCTTTATGGCTCTCTTTAGAGTCCCAACTGTGCTCTAAAGCTGGCCTTCACCTTGTTAGTCTTTTATATTTGACCCCTTCCTCCTTGCCTCCCACCTTATGTACCATTCCTCTAATTTGGTCGCTTAAGTCCTTTTAACAGATTTGTTCCTACCTAAAAATAGACTGCACCAAAGATTTATCTCAACCCATTTTAGGCAATCCCAATATCCGCATTGATAACTGCCCTGTTCCCTTGACATTTTGCCCCCTTCTATTAGAAGCTTCTTTGGAGAACTTTATTGCTGAAGGTAAGGTGGTTTCAGCAAGTTTTCTATCCCAGTTTATTCTGCATTTAAACACCTACAACTTTCCAGAGCATTGGTTGACTTTAGGTCCGAGGTTCCAGATGGAGCCACCTAATTCTCTTCATTCAGACTTCAGGTCTTTGGCTGGTCAATCCCATTCCATTTCAAAATGTTATTCCTTTTTCCAGTTGAAGGACCCTGGAGGTCTGCAAGGAGTTTGTTTTCATTGGCAACAGGTGTTGGATCTCCAACTGGGCCTTGGGGACTGACAGCTGCTCTGGAAACATCTTTACAGTTACATCAAGCAGGGCAAGAACTGCCTCAAACAGTTTTGGATTCTATACAAGCTTTACTATACCCCACAAAGATTATGTATGATGGGTTGCCGATTCCGTTGTGGCTCAGATGTGGTCTTGCTCAAACATATTTTGTGGGATTGTCCCAAAGTAGTCCCTTTTTGGTCTCTTCTCCAAGATTCTTTGGATTCCTGGTTGGGTTTAGGCTCTTTTTTTACTCCACAAATCTGTCATGTTGGGGTTTATTCTTCTAATCTATTTGGTCTTCATAAGGCATACATGGCATTAGTCTCAATCATCACCAAGCTAATCATTTTATGTCATTGGTTGGATGACGTCATACCCTTCCTTCAGGAATGGCAGCAGGGAATTTTGCAAGCTCTGGTTGTGGAGTGGGATATAGCTGTTCGCCAAGACAGACCAAAGAAGTTTAAAAACTGTTGGGGACCTATTGAGTCCCTCATAACCTGTTTATAAGTTTTTACCTCGCAGCTGTCCTGGTACCTTGATTTTTCTATTCCCCTTATTTTTGATATATTGTCTTATGTGGCTTGACTGGCTGTGCTCCAGTTTGGGGGGAGATGTGGAGGGGGAGGTGTGGGAGGGATTAGTTTTTTGGGGATTTGGTTGTTGTGTTTTTCTATATCTATTTTTTCTGTGTTATGCGCTGTTTCTTAGGGTTTTTTTGCAATGTGTATATTTCTTGGATTGCAGTAGATGTTATTTCTGCTGTGAAACTTCAATAGAGTTTTTTTAATTTGAAAAAATATATATATATTTAGGGGTCTTGATTCCTAAGGTACAGGACCACCTTGATTTATTGAATTATGAACCCCTGACAGTAGCCATAGCAGATGATCTTAGTTGTTGGTCTTCTTTTCATTTTTCTTTTTTTTTCAACAAGTCGAAGTTGTCCACTTTAATGTACAGTATTACTACGTATTCTATTTTTTCTTCGGATTCTTCCATTTCATCCCCCTACCTGATATTTTCAGGATTGGCAGCAGATAATTTTACAATTTATTTGGGGAGAATGAAAACCTTGCTTGCATGTTTCATTATTGCATCTTTCCCTGGTACAAAGGGGAAAAAGCTAGCCGATCTTCGTTGGTATGCCATTGCTTGTCAGTTCCATATTTTTTGTCTCTGGACGTCAGTGTCCTTCCAGGTTCAGTGGAAAGACAGTGAGTTTATCTTAAATGATCTTCATGACACAAGTTATATTCTCTATTCTTCTCACCCAGGTTATATTCCATTTTCTATTTTTTTTTCAATATACCGGCGAAATTTTGCACACCTGGCATATTATAGGTTACGTTCCATAAGTGACAAAGCTGTATTCCTAATAATTTTGGCCTGGAACCAAGAAAACACCTTAGGTTTATCCTATCTTTTTTGTGTAGATGGGCTCAGATTGGTCTGCAATATTTTCACCAAGTAGTAGATTCTAAGGGCCTTTGAACATTCGTCAACCTTCAAGCTACCTATGGTATACCTTCTACAGATTATTATCACTACTTGCAAATCTGAGCCTATCTACAGACTCTACCTGTATGGGATAGGTGTTTTTTGAAGTATGTGTCAGCTTTTACTGATTTAATTAATTTTCAACAGCAGGGAAATCTCCAGGAACACCTTTAAGGCACTGTTTACTCTATTTTTCATTCTCTATCACCAGAGTCTACAGTCTGTATTCTTAATCAGTGGTCAACAGATTTACATCTCAAGTGTGAACAGGCTGACTGGGAGAGGTATTCTCTCACTTCTTATAAGCTTTCAATGGCATTATATGTTAGGAATTTGCCTGGAAATGCAGGATGCATTTTTTTAAGACTCTAATACATGCATTCTCTTACTTAGGACCGCAGGTGGGTGTTTGTTGGAGATCCTGTGGTGAGCCCCCAACAGACCACGTTCACATCTTTTCATCTTGTCCTTTTTTGCAGTCCTATTGGTCTGCTATTTTTCAAGAGATTGTTTCATTATTTGATATTTCTATTCTTTTATCTCCATTGTTGGTTTTACTGCATATTCCTCCTACTGGTTTTCAATTTAGGGGCTGGGAACTGAATCTAATGTTAATTCTTTTGGTATGTGCTAAAAAAATTACTAGATTTTGGCTTAAATCACAACCCCTGCAGGTGTCACTATGGGCGGCCCTTGTGGCTTGGGGTGAGCCAATTCCCCCAAGATCCAGAGGGGGTGGGGCTGCTGCACTACAAAAGCCCACGCCTCCCACTGTCTACAGTTTACACCTATCCATCTGCCTGCTGAGAGTGTCAATGAAAGATGAAACAGGACCGAAGCCTGCAATACCTTTTTTTTGTCACCATTAACTCACAGCAGGTAAGGGTACTCAGGTGCCAACTGACAGCTGTGTAGAATCCAGAGGGGGTGAGGCTGCTGCACTACAAAAGCCCATGCTGCTGGTGTCTTCAGTTTACACCTATCCATCGCCCTGCTGAGAGCTATTTATCTTAGATATTTGATATTAATGTTGTTATTCTTTTTATTTAATCAATGAATTACTAATTTCCACTTAGTCTAAGAGCAAAACTTATGATATCAGTGTACAATATACGTTTATATCACAATGGTATATGAGGTGTGTACCTGGGCTTCACTTCTGTGTTAATTGTTTCACCTGTGGTTTATTTGCTCACCAACAGTAACCCACATTTTTTTCAACATGGGAGGAATAGAGGTGCTGAGTTTTGCTTCCTCACAGCTGCATACCATTGTCTGAATCAAGCTCAATTACTGAGTGCACAATACAAGCCTCTGGCATGCAACATAGGCTTATCTCTAAAAAAATCTTTCTTCACCGGTGTTAGAGCAAAATTCAATCTTGTTTTAATGTTTGTTAGAAGAACGCTACTATTGTCTGGAGATGTAGAACTGAACCAAGGGCCTATGGTGAATCAGAACCAAGCATCTATAGACTATTTCCAACATGTGAAATTGGGTTTAAAAATGTACATTTTAAAGCCCAGAGCTTGGCTAGAAAGATTCAAGAAGTGGAAGCTTGGGTTTCTTTATACAGTATAAGCCTGCAATATTAGCAATAATCAAAACTTGGCTTTGTCCCACCATACCCAACAATGAGCTAGAAATCCCAGAGTATACTATACATGAAAAGGGCAGATTTGAGGATAAAGGGGGAGGAGTTCTGTTTTATATCAAAAATACCTTGACTGCTGTACCACTCAGATGGCATTACTGGACAATGATATTGTGAGTTTCTAGGAATACAAGTTTCATTGGGAGTCTTTAAAAAGCTGAATACAGATTGCATTTACAATCCTCCTGAAAATAACACAGAGTTTTCAGAATTTTGTAGATTTAATGATGTGTCAGTGTAAAAAGGACATGATTGTAGTTGGAGATTTTAATCTCAATTGACTGGGTAAGGATAGTCTCCAATACAAAACTGCATGATTAGCTTTTGGTTTGAATCAACTCATAGACAAACCCACTTGACTTAAAATCAAACAGAGACACACACTACTTAATTGGTTTTTAACAAATAGAAATGATCATGTAGAAGCTATTGGACTAATACTAGACTCTATTACTGACCACCACCCCATTTTTTGGAATTTGGAAGGGTGGGGGTATTCTTAAATGTCCTCCGAAAATAATAGAATCAAGAAACTACTCTAAAATGTATGTCCTGGGTTTTAAAAGTAAATTATCAGAAATAGACTGGACTTATATAAAATTAATACCAGATGTAGATTGTGCACTTGATTACTTCAATACTTTTATGGAAATTGTGAATTCACATGCTCCAGTCATTACAAAAAAAGCGTTAGTGGGAGGAATGTGAAATGGCTAACTAAAAACCTTTTTAAGTTGATGAGAGATGGGGATGCTGCATGGCATACTTACTAAAGGAGTAACTCTAATACTGATTTAAATGAGTATAAGAAGAGCAGAAATAACTGCAAAAAGGAGATAAAATTTGCCAAAATTAATTACTGTAAAAAACAACAATCAGAAAATCTGTCTAATCCTCAGAAATTCTAGAGCTCAATAAGAGATCTATTTTCTCATTCTATTGTAAATAGTTCAAGCATGCTTTAGAATGGAGAGTTAATAAAGAATTTGGCCTCAATTGCAGAGGAATTCAACCAACAGTTTACTAAGTTAGATCTTCATTGGACAGGCCTATGTGGCACTATAAACACCAATCACAAAGTTAATCTAGATAGACCCAGTTTATTTTCTAAAACTTGTGAAAAGTGCAGATGTGTTAAAAATGTTTAAATATTTAAAACCAGACAAAACTCTTGGTTGTGATGAGCTGTCCCCCAAACTATTGTCTCTTGCTGCCTCAAAAATTGCCCATCCAATCAGTATATTATAAAATCTGTCCTTTCAAACTGGAAAAGTATCTAGTTTATGGAAAGCAAAAATCTATGGTCCCATAAAAAACAATTCAAAATACCGAAGGTAAAAACCAATGAGAAAGAAAATATTTTCTCAGTTCGCTCAGCTGCACAGCTGGAATAAATTTCCTGATGAGTTGGTAAATGCAACTTCTTTTGTATGTTTTAAAAAGAGACTGATTGACTACTTACTATCTAACAATGGGTCATTTTAATTACTCCACTGATGTGGGGAGGCAAATCTTGATGAGCCACAAGGTCTCCTTTTGCCTAACCTATCAAGTTACGAAGTTACATAATTCTAATACATAAATTAGTGTCTTAACTTGATTTTTGCAACAACCACCCTATTTCAATTTTATCTGCCTTGTCTAAAGCACAGGAGAAAATTGTATGTCAGCAGCTTAATGATTACATTAAAATGCATGATTTAATGTCTACAAGTCAGCATAGACTCTGGGGAGAGGGGGGACAGCACTGAGATTGCCTTGGTTTGGTAATTGGTTCATGGACACTATCCTCAGGGCTACTGAGTCTGGTTGACTTACAGGGTGGTGTTTGTGGACCTAACCAAGGCTTTCAATATGGTATATCTTCCACTTCTGTTGAATCATCTTGGGCAATTGAGATTAAGAATATGTGCATTAGATTGGTTAGGAAACTATCTTTCTGATAGGTTTCAATGTGTTAAATTTGGTGGAGCTCTTTCATCCTACAGGATGGTCCAGTGTGAAGTCTCCCAGGGATCCATACTGGGTCCTCTGCTTTTTTCACTGTTCATTTATCCTATTTCTCAGGTGACTCATAACAGTGACTTGTTTTTATATGCAGACAATGTAGTATTAATGGTTCATAGCTCAAAAATATCTGAAATTATCATTACGTTCAGTCATGAATTTGTTAAGGTGCAGAATTGGCTTTGCCAAAACAATCTTGTCTTAAACAAAACAAAAACAAAAACCATGCTATCTGGCTCAGTTCCCAAATTGAAACAGTTTTCCAGTAATTTCAAGGTACACACAGTACTTGTGACAGATGTTTGATTGAGATGGTGATCTCATTTAAATACCTAGGAGTTGTTTTGGATTAAACACTGAGTTTTAATGTACACTTGGATAAAATTACTGCAAAAAACAATGGGGAATAATAAAAACTGCCATCACAGAGGTAATGAGCCTTTGTGTGAAGCAAATAAACAAAACAAGACGATGTAAGAAACCACTATGGTTCTCAAAGAAAGTGGCAGTGAAGGTTCAAGAGAAAAAGGAAGCATTCAGGAAGTACAAGGAATCACAGAAGGAGCAGGACAGAGAACTGTATCAGTTAAAGCAAAAGGAGGCTGGGAAGGCAGTCAGAACAGCAAAGACCCAAACCGAGGAAAAGATAGCCAACTCAGTTAAGAAGCGGATAAAACCTTTATAGGTACATCAGGAGCGAAGGAAGACCAAGGGAGGGATAGTGAGGCTTAATAAAGGGAGGAGGGTGGGCAGAGGAGACTGTGAAAGCAGAGATACTAAACAAATATTTTGCTCAGTATTTACAAAGGAAGAGGGGAGGTACATAAAACAAACAGTAGTAACACGCTGGATACAGAAGTTGATACCGCCCATTTACAGAAGAAAGGGTTCTGAAAGAACTCTTAAAACTGAAGGTGGACAAAGCAATGGGCCTGATGGGATTCATCCCAGAATTCTAAAAGAACTAAGGGTAGAACTAGTGACACCACTGACTACCCTTTTAACAAATCATGGGAGGATGGGGTGGTACCCAAGGACTGAGGAGGGCAGATGTGATTCCCTCACAAAAGTGGGAGCAAGGCAGAAGCAGGAAACTATAGACCTGTTAGTTTAACCTCAGTGATAGGGAAAATGATGGAATCACTTCTAAAGGAAAGAATTGTCTAGTATCTAGAGGCCAGAGGAGCACAGGACCCTAGGCAGCATGGATTCACAGCGGGAAGGTCATGCCAGACGAATCTGATAGATTTCTTTGACTGGGTGACCAAAGTAGTAGATCAGGGAGGGGCTGTGGACATGGCCTACCTAGACTTTAGCAAGGCATTTGACACAGTCCCACACAAAGATTACTATACAAGTTAGCCAGCCTGGGAGTGGGTCCCAAGATGACAGCCTGGGTAAAGAATTGGCTGGAGAATAGGACACAGAGAGTAATAGTAAATGGAGTCCACTCAGAAGAAAGGAGGGTTACTAGTGGGTACCGTAGGGTTCAGTATTAGGATCGTCTCTTCAATGTCTTTATAAGCGACATTGCAGAAGGACTGGAAGGAAAAGTATGTCTCTTTGCAGATGACACTAAAATCTGCAACAGAGTTGATGCACAGGTGGGTGGAAAGGATGAGAAGGACTTGGCAAGGTTAGAGGAATGGTCAAATGTATGGCAGCTTAGATTCAATGCTAAGAAGTGCAAGGTAATGCACCTGGGAAACAAAAACCCAGGGAAGAGTACACAATGGGGTGAGATACTAACAACAACAAAATGGAGAGGGACCTGGGGTAGTCATATCAGATGACCTAAAGATGGGCAAGCAATGGAGGGGCAGCAAGGAGGGCTGGGGGATGCTGGGATGTATAGGGAGAGGCATCACAGTAGAAAACAGGAAGTTATTATCCTCTGTACAGACAGCTGGTGAGACCCCATCTGGAGTACTGTGTGCAGTTCTGGAGACCCAATCTCCCAAAGACATAGACAGGATGGAAGCTGTCCAGAGGAGGGTTAACTAAAATGGTGCAGGGTCTGCACCGGAAGACATATGAAGAGAGACTTAAGGAGCTTAATATGTATAGCCTTGAGAAAAGGAGGAGAGGGGGACATGATAGAAACTTTCAAGTACCTCAAGGGAATCAACAAAGTCCAAGAGGTAGCATCTTTCAAAAAGAGGTGTGCAAGAACAAGAGGGCACAATTTGAAGATGGGGGGTGGCTCAGAGGTAATTTAAGGAAGTATTTTTCACAGAGAGGGCTGTGGATGCATGGAACGGCCTTCGGAGGAGGTTGTGGAGTCAAAATCAGTGGTGGAATTCAAGCATGCATGGGATAGTCATAAGGCAGTTCTGGGGGGTGGAGGTAGGAAGAAGTAGGCTGCTGGTTAACTAGGATCTGCAGCTTATCCAGTAGGTAGGGAAATGGGCAGACTGGTTGGGCCAAGCAGTCCTTATCTGCCGTCAAATTCTATGTTTCTATGTATGTTTCTATGCACGCTTTACTGTGTAAAACGTTACTTAATTCACAGAACTAGGTTGGCCATAACACAATGAAACCTTCTTCCTACTTTAAATTACATTTCTATTGTTATTGATATTGCACCCTCATGTACTATTTCCAGGAAAGAGGTACTGCTTCAAAAAATTGGAAGATGTGCGCTCCTGGTACCAAACAGGACTCACCATTGTCTAATCTTGAATAGACTTGATTGGCCATCGGTTCTGAATAATTGTAAATGATCTTTATCATGCCTTACATACAATGTAATGAATTCTAGTATTCTTGTTTCCTTGCAGACTACTAATCAAACATATCTCTGTTTATGACTCACGTTCCTCTGAAAATCTTTAACTAGTTACACTGTTTGTTAGCACAAATGCAGGAAAAAGAACTTGTGCATATTGTGCTGCTTCCTTATTGAATTCATTACCAACATATATCCAGTATCTCCCTTCTGTTAGAATATTCTCCTTATCTGTTATTCAGTATTTTAAAAACACTAGTATGTGTTTATGTAAACAGGAATGATCTGTTCATATTTACTAACTTACTGTATGTTTTATCGCATTTCATATTGTATTTTGTGCATCTTGCTGTCAGTTTTGTTGTTATTACTTTGACCTCAGGTCATACCTAAAAATGAAGGGCCCAATTCTCAAAGGGATATGCCTGGGGTAACTTGACTTGTGCAAAAAAAATGGTGCAAATACTGTATCACGTTACGCCAGGAGATGCGACATTCAGTATTCTGCAAAGCAGCCTGCAACATGTCACAGGTTGCTTGCAAAAAAAGTGGACCTACGCCATCAGTTACACCCTAAACCCCCTGCAGCATAGTGCTAGGGGGTTTATGGCAGCAGTTGTGCCTTATGCTGTAAGGGCAGCAACAAAGTCCCCCAGGGTGCTATTCTACAACAACCCACAGGGGAGAACCATCAATGTAACTTACACCAGCATATAGCTGGCACAACTGTATTTACACCCCCAGGGGTTGCCTGCATGTGCAGCCCATCCCTCCCTCCCATGGTGTGCTGTCCTTCCCCACAACACTGCCCTGAGCCCAGCACATGATTTCCCCACAGGACGCCCTCTGTACCTCCCCATATCACACTGCCCTGCAGGGCTACCCCATTCCCTCAACCCCCTATACATGTTTAGTCACCCCTCAGGGCTGCCCCATGCCCCCAACCCCCATACATGGTGAAAGTCCCACAGGGCTGTTGCATACCCCTGACCAAAGTGCCATATAAGAAACCCACAATCCACGAGAATGCCCCATCCTTGATCCCCTACATGTCACCCATATACAGGGCATCCCAGGTAGTCTAGTGGACCACCTCTCCCACCTGGCAGCACCTGACCACCCCCTCCACCCCAAGACCCATCTGAGGCTGGTGACTGGCACAGCCCACCTCTCACCACTGCAGCCAGCTGCTGACTGAACACTGCAGGAGCACATACTGTATATATGTCACATATGTACAGTTCACAGTCCTGCAGTGCTCAGTCAGTGGCTGGCCATGGTGGTAAGAGGTGGGCTCTGCCAGATGCCAGCCTTAGATTGGTATTGTGGGGGAGGTGGTGGTTGGGTGCTGCTAGGTGGAAGAGGTTTGTCACTAGACTACCAGAGATGTCCAGCTGCTGTATGGGCAACATCAAGGACGGGGCATTATCATGGATTGTGGGTTTCTTATTTGGCACTTTGGTTGGGGGCATGCAGCAGCCCTGCAGGGCTTTCCAGACATGGGGGATCTGGGCATGGGGATGCACTTACACCATTCACACCCAGGGTTGTGGCTTATAGCAGACCCTTTAGGTACACCCTTTATTTGGCATACCTGTGGGTTTGTCACAAGTTGCAGGACTTAGCCGCTGGGACCCTGCCCCTTTTAGAATCATGCGCAGGGTCCTTGGCACAACTGCACCCCTCACATTTCACAACTTGTGACATGCAAAGGGGTGCATTTAGGATCGGGCCCTGAATGTATATTCCAGTGTACCAACCTGCAATTCAAATAAATAAAATAGATTGGAAATGAAATAATATTTACTGGCATGAACAATGTAGTTATAGTTATCTAAATTGTTTGTCAATTTTTGAGGAGATTTAGGGATAGTGGGTTCTTCATAAATTACAGTCAGACCTTGATTTTGTTTCCAAACTTTTTTTTATGATCTGGATCCTTTTTATGGCTGCAGTGGGTGGAGCCTGCAGACATTTTGCATGTACAAAACGGGTGATGTCATGTTTTCTGCCCTGGAACTGACTGAAGGTGTAAATAGTCTCCTCCTTCTTACCCTCCTCCAAGAAATGTTTTCCACCCACAAATAAATACGCTTTCATGTTAATCAATGGCTGCAGGGCAGTATTTTCTTTCTTAAATGGGAGGTACAAGAACTGGAACCTGAGTAGTGGGAGGCAGCATTAGTTTTTTTGAGGGGAGTAAGATCCACCCCACCTCCACTCAAGACATTCCTAAAGCTCCACCCCCACCTTTTTTTTGGTTCATGTGGGAGGTGCATGAGGTGGATCTATCATGTTGGAACAACTGACTATCAGAGCTGCCTGGGGAAGTAATTAAGGAGTGCCTGAAACTGCATCTAGGCATACCCCCCCCACACACACACTCACATAGACATCATGATTTTTTTTTTTTATCTCTAAGCATGTCAATATTTGGCTCTAACAGAATGGGCAAGTTGGGCGTAAAAATAAAATAGAAAAAAGGGATCAAGCAGGTGCCTTTTCCTTTGTCAGATACATGCAGACAGAAGGTCACAAATCCTGTATGACAAGTTAATTATATGGATGTTTTCCATGTAAAACAGAAATGTTGTTATTGTCATATCTGTACCATTGTTTGTAGCCAGTAAACTATTATTTAAGTAGGTACTGTAAACAACAGGTTTTAATTCAGAAATCTAGCTTTGATAAATTTTGCAGTTCTGTAAGATTTATGTCTCTCTGATGTAAGAGTGCATAGCACAGAAACAAAAGGGGGTTGCCTAATTGACTGTTGTTTGCATGAGAAGTTGGCATGACAGTGGCATGCAAGAGTGAAGTTTAGCAATTGCTTTTTGGCCATTCTAGGACATGACATTTAACAGTGATGTGTGAAGAGTATAAAGTCTTGTGTTTTGTGTGTTTGAATAGGTATAGTGCGTTGAAGTTAAAATACATGAATATATATACATAGTGTCATGGGCACCTGAAAAGGAAGTAGATACTACTGAAATAAATGCTATTCTGATGATTTATTTATTTATGTGTAGGATTTTAAGTGTAGTTCTGCCTAGGTCACAGGCATAAGCTATAAAGAGTACATTTAAGGATGGATGTAGTAGTCAAAGATTGTAGTAGCAAAATAAAGCAAGAAAAATATATTGTGTTTTTTTTTCTTTCAATTGTTTAACCAGGAGTGGCACACTAAGCTGAAAGCTTGTTTACTGGGGTAACCTGGGAGCACATGGAAGTTAAGTGACTTGCTCAGGGTCACCCAGTATGCAAGTGGCAGCTGTGGGATTTAAAGCCAGATCTCCAGATTTGTAGATCTGAGCCTTAAACCACTGTGCTATTCTGCCTCCCTAGTTAAGGCAGTCATCTGTTTTACGGTTCATGATGTTGGTGTAATAAGCAGCAGTACATTGCATTGCAGGTGTAAAATGTCAATAAGTTGGTCATGCAATAGATGTGCTGAGCAGTTACTAAAGCAAGAAATATATTTAGGATTAGAGATGCAGAGAATTTAAAATTCACCGGCGAAGTGAACGTGAAGTGGGCACTTTGCGTTGCTACTCCGCTACGCGGAGTGGGCAATGCAAAGTACTCACTTTGCCTTGTCATTACCACTTCACGTTAAGGCAGAATGGCAATGCGAAGTGAGGTGAAGTCATTGTTTTTAATGGATTTCGTGTTCCTCATTAGGATTCTAAGTGAACCACTTGGTGTTTCAGATTTGGCAGACCTCCCACACTTCACATGGCTTACAGTACTGTAAGTCACATGCTCTTTAGCTAGGCAGGAAGAAAGTGAGTCATACAAGCAGACACTTTTACTTTCTCCTGTGCAGACGGAGAGAGATTAGTGTATTTTGTGACTGCTGATACTTTTAGATCAGAGCGAGGAGGAGATTTAAACTTTGATTTAGACCCAACAGCTTTTTTAAAAGCTAGATGTTTTTGTCTTTTCTGTACTCTTTTTTACTTAATTTGTTCTTTCTGTAAATTGTATTTTTCTTACCTATAAAAGTAGTTAATTGTTTGTCTGTGTTTGTGTGACAGTGTGAGTAGTGATTGCTCAGACTGAGGGAGCTCAGTAGGAGAGATGGACCAGGGTGAGGGAATGTCTGGGACGGGGCTGCTTTGGGAGAGCGTGGTAGTGGTAAGCATCGTACTGTGTGCATGCGTGGAGGGCATGGGCACCCATTCCTGTTGGACCATTCAAAACTTGTGAGTGTCCCCGCCGAAGCAGGACCAGCATCGCCTCCTGTCCTAGCTCTGAGGCAGTTGAACCACCACCACCAAGTCCAGCACCAGGTCCTCTGGAGCAGCATGTGCCTGTTCCCCCGGGCCCAGATGTGGACCCCATTCCTGTTCAGCATCGTGACCAGCAGGCTTGCAATACTTCCAAGTAACTATTAAAAAAAATGTATGTTGTGATTCATAGCATGATCGTAAATTGTGATTTGTGACTGCATTTGTGACCATGATGATGAAGAAACCTGAATGCCTATGGCTGTACTTCCCCGGGCCCCAATGAGCTGTAACTTAAAATTTATGTGATTTATAACATGAATGATCGTGAATCGTGATTTGTGACTGCATTTGTGACCGTGATGATGAAGAAACGTGAATGCTTACCACCTACGGCTGTACTTCCCTGATGAGCTGTAGCTTAAAACTCCCAGACTTAAAAACACATATCAATGAGTACAACGGTGGGGTGGTGAAGCCTGGAGAGATACTACAAAACAGGCTTACAATACATCCAAGTAACTAGAAAAAAAGTGAATGGGATTCGTAACGTGAATGATCGTGAATCGTGATTTGTGACTGCATCTGTGACTGTGATGATGAAGAACATGATTTGTATCATGAGTGACTTGTGATGATGGTCCTGACTTAAAAATGCATATTAATGAGTATAATGTTCATGCAGAATTAAGCACCACACCTGTCCAGTACTCTGAAGGGAAGCCAAAGAAACAACTGTGACTTAAGTTACAGATGGAGATTGGGCCCTAAAGAGCTGCAAATGCACAGACAGATTAAGATTGCACTGTGCACTGAAGAGATGCAGACACAAAGGCACAACACCTAACCAGTGCTCACCATCAGAAATTCAAATCTGGAAAAGAATACCTTTACCGGTTGTGGCGGGCCACGCGGGGGGGGGGCAGTGTACTGTACTGCTGCAGTAACAGTCACTAGTACTAGTACCAGTACCAATAAAGATACCACAAAGAAGAACTAAAATCACACAGCTGCAGTGGATAGCAGCTTCACATTGCTGAAATTATTATGTGGCACAATAAAAGATGTCTGATTTGAAGACACGCATCACACACATAATCACACACACACTAAGTAATGCATAGCAAATTGAAAACATCAGTAATATAACCACATATTTTAAACAAACTAAAATTATGCAGTGCAGCACCACAACAATCAGCAAAAAAATGGCAAGAAATATTGAAAATATTACTGTGTATACATTAACACAGTTAAACAAGAAAAATATCACCAAAACAGAAAACACTGTCTTTTTCTCCAAGTTAATCTACCTACACCACAGATACACCCTTCCCCCAAAGCACACTTCCACTGTCTCTCAGTACACAGACTGAATGTTGTACATTAACATTCAAAATCCATACACAAACAATAAACACTCGATGATATGAGCACAGGAGGGTTTCCTATAATTGATGAACTAAAGTTTCAGCAAAAAATATTACTCAAAAAGGCTTTTTTAACAGCTTTTTGAAGGTTTGAATTGCAGAGAGCTCTCAGAGCAGATTGTCTCCTACAGCTTCTACACACACACTACCCCAAACTGAGGCTGGCAGAACAATCTAGAGCCCATGTGACCTGAAATCCCATGAAACACTGTAAATTCGCCTTTGGAGCGTAAAAACAAGGCAAAGTAAGGTGAAGCCATTGTTTTTCAATGTACTTCATAGCAAATGAGTAGTAGTTTGGGAAGAAATGAGAAGTAATGCAAAGTCATTGTTTTTCAATGGAGTTGCTACCCATTTGCAATGCTAAGTACTCTGCTTCCACGCCAGGAGCACTGCTAATTCACCCTTCACTCCATGTGGATCACTTTGTGGAGCTAATTAGCCGTCACCACCACTATTTAGGATAGCAAAATATTCCTGTTAGAAAACTGATAAATGTGTGACACTTGCATCTCAATTTCAAAGAGGTCCTTATGGGGGGTCAGTGTACAATATAAAGTAGTTTTAGTTTTCAAGTTGTCTGAGTAATTGCTTTGTACTACCACTGTTACTAAATTTAAATTATTCTATAAAGGAAATTTAAGTTTATGTAACTGTTTGTAAATGTATTAAAAACATTTACTTATCCTTATAATGTAATGCATTAAATGCTATTACTAGGTTAATAACTCACATAACAGCAACAGAGATGAAAACAATGGGATGCATAAGAATTTGAAAAAAAGTATACATTAGCAAGAGCACTGTCAAGACTTCATCAATTTTTTTATAGTTTCACTCCAGATTTTCAACATTACCATTTTTTACATCTTCTCATAAACAGTACAGCTGTCATTTTTTACATCATGTTCAAAATGTGTTTTTGTACCTGTGGTGCCAAATGGCACAGTCACTGTGCAAAATCACCTTCCGGCTAATGAACTGATAGTGTCATTGTTCATGTGGTGGGGTCTCAAAAAGCCCATACTGAAAACTTGGAGTGAAAATACCAAGAAACACCCAGGGCATTAAGGTTTCTGACCATAACACCCTGCCCTGTAGGGAATGACAGGCATCAGGGGTGTGATTTGGGATTATCAACAGTAATGCTCACACCATTCCACCCCCATCCCCACCCTGTAGGCAGTGACAGGTACCGAGGTGTGCCTTTTACTCTTCAGCCCAAAGTTCACTCCATTCTATTATACTGTACCCATTTCAGTGTATATCCTTATGGAATGGGGCGAGTGTAAAGTCTGAAAACCCCAAGGCACACCTCGACACTTGTCTGTGTCTGCAGGGTAGGGTGAGGTGAAATGGCGTGAGCGTTATGGCCAATGACCCAAAGGAACACCCACCCCAACACCTTTCCATCTCTGCAGGGTGGGGGTGGGGTTGGCATCACTTCAATACTTCACTGCCATTCCTATTCTGCCTATCTGTCTGTCTCTCTCTCTCTGTCTGTCTATATGTCTATGTAATTATCTATATTTCTATTAATTGCATGTATCGCTATTTTTACCTATTTCTAAAATAAACCTGCATATCGCATTACACATAGTTATGAAACTGTGCATATCTGTACTCTACTTCTGCATAGACCTCATACTTTCCTATTCCCATTATCACAAGCATAACTGCCTTGCCCTTATCAAAAGCAACCCCCTCTGAAAGTTACTATCACATTTTCTCTCCTAACAGACCATCATTACACCTGACTTCCTGACATCAACATATTGCTTAAATATAACTTACATCACCTCATGGACAAAACCCCTGTTTATTTAAAAAAATAAACAAAACAAAAAAAAACTGTGTAAATAATCCCAAGGCTGAACATATGCCAGCCATTACTTTTTCATATACTGCCACCTTCTGTACCGTCTTGGGGATTTGCATATGTTTCCCATAATGCTTTGCACTATAGAGATATGTGCAACTGTGTTTTCTTTAACGTTTGGCTATCCAGACAATATCATCTGGGATAACACATACCTCAGTGGCATTTGCTCTGGAGTTCTTTTGTAAACCTATATTACTTCATATTCCTTCTATTCAAATGTACACCTCCACATATTTTCCTAATAATGTGTATGCCTTCCTTAACAGAAACTAAAACAAATCTTACTATTGTGTTGTTTCTCCATACCTCCTCAACAATTCCACACAACTTCACTAACTTCATTATGCAGCCATGGTGGATCTGACCAGAATTTGTTTAGACTGTGGGTGGCTTTATAGACAATGGCCCTGATATTCAGAATTGCGCTGGTGCAACTCAGGGATATATTCAAAGGAGATGAGCAATGGCGCATCACCTCTTAATATAACAGGTAATGTGCACTGTGCAAATACCATGCGCTGGCACATTCCCCCAGACAGGGCTGAATACCAGGAATGGGAACTGTGCAAATTCCTGATATTCAGCTGGCAGTATGCAAATGGGGCCAAAATGTATGCAAGGCACAACTGGGGCCATTAGCATGTCATTATGGCCCCATTTGCATGAGTTGTACAGGGCTGGCCAGCAAAATGTGTATGGTGCCCTGCACAGCATGTGGTGCTGCCAGAGGGGGCCAGTGCTACCCCCACTCTCCACGTAGCCACGATTGCAATAAATAAATGTTGAAGATATCCCTAGTTGTCTAGTGATACCCCCTTCTCTTCACATAGCCCCCTGGGGATGAGTTGCATACATTATCTTTGTGCCCTGGTGCATCGGGACTTGCGCTGTGCAAGTACCTCTTTTGAATATTGCCCTGGGGAGCATTTCTGGAGTTGCACTGGTGCAACTATTTTGAATATCTAGCACAATATGTTCCAAGTTGTGTATCTTAATTGACTGGTGGTCCATGCCTGCCTCTGAGCTTTTCATTGGTTTACAGCCGAGTTGTTTATCTTGTCTCTGTTAATGTTGTTTCTTACATGGTTTAATAATTTTTCCTTTTTTTCAAACAATGCAGAGAAACTACATACATATATATAAAAAACAAAGAACCTCTGTGTGCAAACACTGAGGCAAGGGTTACCCCAAAGGGCATTTGGCTGGGAAGCCAAGTTTCAAAGATGTATACATATATATATATATTTTTTCATTGCAAAAAACTCTGTTAATGCATCAGTTAGGGTTAATAGTACAGCAACAAAAGTTTGGAAATGTGCTGTTAGGGTTCAAAACCCTAACATTGCATTCCCCCCACCTCCGCACGTGCGCGCGCACAACACACACACACACACACACACACACACACACATATATGCACACAGGGGAAGGGCCAAGGCAACACAACCAATCAGAGCCAACCAGCATCAGGTAACAGAAGTAATGTAAAACTCTTTAAATGTACTGTAAGACACACCCATCATCATGGGTCACCAACTAGAAACATAGAAACATAGAATTTGATGGCAGATAAGGACCGCTTGGCCCACCTAGTCTGCCCATTTCCCTACCTGATGGATAAGCTGCAGATTCTAGTTAATCAATAGCTTACTTCCTCCTACCCCCCACTAGAATTGCCTTATGCCTGTCCCATGCATTCTTGAATTCTCCCACTGTTCCTGACTCCACACCCTCCTCAGGAAGGTTTTTCCATGCATCCACAACCCGCTCTGTGAAAAAATACTTTCTAATATTACCTTTGAGCCATTCCCCTGTATGAGTTCTGCTGCCATCATAGTGCCTTGGGGGTAGACATGTATGCTGGGCAATCATGGGTGATGCCCCCACAGTAAGCATTTTTTTGTTACAAACAGTAATAAAAAAAATTTAAGCAGATGCCTATATTGCAATAGTGAAGAAGTGATGTAACACACAGTATATTATCCACAGATAGTTTCTTGGAAATGAGTTGGTATAAGCCTACCTACAGTCACTGGATGTTTGCTTTTCTTTTTCTGATAGAGTGAGTCAGTCCTAATAACAGACGGTAGTAATAATAAAAGTAATTATTTGTTGTATAGTTTACAAGTAACATGTGAAAGCAACAGTTGTAACATCCAAAGCTAACAATAACATGCTGCTAATGAGTATTTCCAGGTAACACAGTAGTACAACAACATGTGATGGTGCTAGTTTCATACTTGAGCAGTATCTTAAAAGTAGTATGTGTCATCTCTATCTTTCCTGCTACCACATGGCCATGTGGTAACTGCGGCAACCCAATTGTTTAATAGTGTCTCATAAAAGTCAGTATTTTGAAAATGTGTACAGACTAAGTCTCATTGTATGAAGAAGATATGCCAGCAATACTGTGTTGTCATACTGTGCTGGCAGTATAGAGTCGATGATGCTATATTTGTTTTTTCATTACATAGTGTTATGTAAAATAAGTACAGTGTTGTGATTATTGTGGTTATAGATGTGACTGAGTGGTATAGTGTCTTACAGTCTTGCATGTGTCATGCATTTGTGTGTGTGTGTGGGGTGGGTGGGGGGAATGCGGAGTTAGGGTTTTGAACCCTAACAACACATTTCCAAACTTTTGTCACTTTACTATTAACCCTAACTGATGCATTAACATATTTTTTTGCAATGAATTTCCCTTCTTTTTATGAAAGTGTAATGTAAGTGATGTGTATTAGTGGGAGCACGGGCCCTGTGCTCCCTTCACATTGTTCATTTTTTGGCATAATGGTATATGCATGTGGGAGCACATGCCCTATGGGCCCTGCGCTCCCACTTATACATAACTACGGAGCCATACAGCAGCCCTATAGGGCAAGGAACCCTTGTAAGACTAATTTGCTAATGTCTCAGCAACCATAGCAGCAAGGAAAAAAATTCCACAGCAAGTGTCATCTATGATTTCCAAACTTGTTTCTGCAGAACTAAGCTATCAGTACCAAAAACTCTGTATCTCGCTTTGTTTTTGAGATACGGGCACCGAAAGGTGTCACGGGCACCGCAATGTTATTCTATGGGAAATTTCTCAACTTCAGAATGCTGTAACTATTTGTACCTTGAATGTTTTGCCACCAAACCATGAAAAGGCACATCAGTGTGACCAGGGCTTGCCACCCAGTAAATTTCAGCCCAAAAGACTCAACTGTTTTGTTGCAGGAGGATGGCAAAGATTTGCAGTTTTTTTTTAAATACTTCAGAAAAATCACGAAAGTTTCACAAAAAGTAGCATGAAACTTTCACATTTGCGAAAGTATTTTGGCCATTTGTTTCATGATTTATGAAAGTATTTTTCCCCAATCTTTAAAAAGACATTTCTTGGGGGTTTTACCACCCAAAAAAGATAAGGCTGGCATCCTCAGGACCCGACAAGGAAAGCCCAACAGTCAATGTTTACCTAGAGGGTCCCAAATTTAAACACCAGGCATTTTTCTCTCTCACTAACTGAAAACAAGATGGCTGAATCACAGAAGTAAAAGGGCCATTTGTGAAAATAAAAGTGCATTTGCGAAACTTTCGTGATCTACATATATTTTTCCCTCATTGACTATAATGGGAAATTTGTTTTTTGAATAACTTTTGAACGGTTTAATACTTTTACACCAAATCTTTGAAGGGCACACTAGTGACCCAGACTGCATTTTCCATGAAGATTTCAGACTGAATAGACAAATCGTGCAAGCTGTGGGCGCGAGCAAAGAAAAGCTCAAAAAGTGTTTTTTTGTGTTTTTGGCATTCTGTACCTCCATAACCGTACGACCGACCATTATGCAACTTACCAGATCCAGAGATCCAGGATACCAGACCGTGCATGCCAAGTTTCAGGCAAATCTGTCCTACAGTGGCAAAGTTATTAAGGTGCAAAATTTTAAGTTTAACATTAAAGTGCTTACTCAATCCTAACTATGCTGGCTCTACTGCACCAGTATAATATATATATATAGATAGATAGATTTATATAGTGCTGCCTTACCAGAAGTTCTTACCTTTTTACTTATTTACTTGTTATAGCAAATGGTTCTATGTGATTATTTCTTTGTTATGACTATTGTGAATCTTAGTTCATTTATTGTTTTATTGTTTATTTGTAATACTGATTTATTTTTTCCTATATATTGACAATATAATAAAGCTGTTATAAAAAAGGAAACAATGATTTAGGCAAGGACACTAGTTTTCATTTTGTATACTATCTGCACACTGGTACAAAAAAAGTATTTCACAGAATTTGGCGTTTTAGACCAGATCAGTAAATCTACATAACTTGTATTTTTCTAATAATTGTTTACTGTATTATTTTCTTATTGGTTCATTTAATGCTCTGTATAGTAAGGCTTCTTTCATTCCGATTATTTATACACATACTGAAAGAATGACAGTAGAATCCAGGTAAAATTGAGAAATTAGATTAATACTTACCAAACATACAAAAATAGAATTTGACAGCAGATAAGGACCGTTTGGCCCACCTAGTCTGCCCATTTCCCTACCTAATGGATAAGCTGCAGATTCTAGTTAACCAACAGCCTACTTCCTCCTACGCCCCACTAGAATAGCCTTATGTCTGTCCCATGCATTCTTGAATTCCCCCACTGTTTTTGACTCCACGACCTCCTCAGAAAGACAGTTCCATGCATCCACAACCCTCTCCAAGAAAAAATACTTCCTCACATTCCGTCTGAGCTGTGGCCCCATTATCTTCAAATTGTGACCCCTTGTTCTTGCTCATCTCTTTTTCTGAAAGATGTTACCCTCTTGGTCTTTGTTGATTCCCAAGAGGTACTTAAATGTTTCTATCATGTCCCCCCTCTCCCTCCTTTCCTCGAGGGTTTACATATCAAGCTCCTTTAGTCTCTCTTCATATGTCTTCTGGTGCAGACCCTGCACCATTTTAGTTGTCCTCCTCTGGACAGCCTCCATCCTGTCTATGTTCTTGCAGAGATGGGGTCTCCAGAACTGCATGCAGTACTCCAAATGGAATCTCACCAACTGTCTGTACAGAGGGATAACAACTTCTTGTTTTCTACTGCTGATGCCTCTTCTTATGCATTCCAGTATCCCCCCAGCCCAACTTACTGCCTTTTCACATTGCTTGCCCACCTTTAGGTCATCTAATATGACTACCCCCAGATCCCTTTCTACTTTTGTTGTTGTTACTATATCACCCCCCATTGTGTGCTTTTCCCCTGGGTTTTTGTTTACCGGGTGCATTACTTTGCACTTTTTTGCATTGAATCTAAGCTGCCATACATTTGACCATTCCTCCAACCTTGCCAAGGCCCTTCTCATTCTCCCCCCCCCACCTTGTGTATCAACCCTTTTACACATCTTTGTGTCATCTGGAAAGAGACATATTTTTCCTTCCAGTCCCTCCGCAATGTCACTTATAAAGACATTAAAGAGGACCGGTCCCAATACTGAACCCTGCGGTGCCCCGCTAGTAACCCCCCCTTTCTTCAGAGAGGACTCTGTTTACTATTACCCTCTGTGTCCTGTTGTCCAGCCAATTTTTTACCCAGGCTACAACCTTGGGACCCACTCCAAGGCTGGCTAACTTGTATATTAATCTTTTGTGTGGGACTGTGTCAACTGCTTTGCCCGGTTAGAGGTGAACCATAACAAAATGCACAGAAGGGTAGCACTCAGCCAAGAAAAATGCATACATAAAATGCCAGACAGTTCTGGAGTGGAATGTGGAACCTGCAGTGCTCTACCTCAGTGCTTCATGTTCTCTTCAGGACACTTCATCAGGGGTTGGGGTCTGCACCAAGGCCCCGTTCCTTGTCAAAGTGTCCCAGAGAGGACCTGAAAAGTTGGAGTAGAATGCTGCAGGTTCCATGTTCCACTCCAGTACTGTCTAGCACTTTATTTATGCATTTTTCTTGGCTGAGTGCTACCCTCCAGTGCTTTTTGTTCCTGTTACTACCTTGAGTTAGCACCCATTTGACTCATGAGTGTGGGTCCGTTTGTGCTGTTATTAGAAGTGAACCATACCTAGATGGAGGCAATGTCTTCCTGAAGCCTCAGCCTCAGCTTCTCCAAGTTCTTGTCACTGGAGAAATGACAGCATTATCTGCATATAGGATTATATTGGTCAATCTGCAGACCACTGGTATGTTGTTTATAAACAGACTGAAAAGTAAAAGTATGGGTTCAAGAACTGACCCTTGGGGAACACCCACGCTCTCTGACCTGCCATCAGATAGTACGTTCTGGCATTTTATGGTTTGGCATCTACCTGCCAAGTAGTCTTTGAATCAGTAGACTGAGTCTTCAGAAAGGCCCAGACTGATTAGCTTCTGGCAGAGGAAGGCATGGTTAACAAGGTTGAAAGCCTTGGTAAGATCTATGTATATGAATTCAACCAGTTCTTCCCTGTCCAGCGCACCATGAACTGAATCAGTGAACTCCAGGGGAGTGTAGTCATTATGTTGATGTTCTTCAGGAGCCAGGAGCTTATGCTGATTCAGGAAGTCTACAAGGTGGATAGAATCAAGATTGGACTGTAGTTGTAAGGCAGGTTTGTATCTTCCCCCCTTGAACATAGGGACTGCATAGGCCTTTTTCCACAGGTTAGGTACTTGTCCAGTAGTCAGGGACAGATTGAAGATTCAATGCATGGGATAGGTGACCTCCCTAATCTCTAATTTGAGCAACTTCATGTCAATGTTGTCTGGGTCAAGTCTAGTTTTAATTTTGGTCATGATTAGGTAGCCATGCACATCTAGCCAAGTAAGTCATTTAAAGTAGAACTTGGGTCTGCTGAGTTCATCAGGTGTGACTCCTTCTGGGGGCACTAGGTCAGACTGCTCACATAACAACAGCATGGTCCAAAAGCATGACTGCAAACCGTGCATAGCAGTGCCCGACCAATATAGAGACCGCAAAATGGAAGCCAATGGTGGCGGTCCACAAACAGACCGACCCGCTACCATGGCTAATAAAAAATGGTAATGAGTATTTGAGTGTTTATGGGGGCTCTGCCTGCCCCTGAAGATGGGGCTTCACTCCACACACCTGATCCCCAATATTTTTATAGCCAACTCCGTGGAGGGTGGAACTCTGGGACCGAGAGGAAACTTTGAGAGGTTGCAGTGGTGAAGGCCCCCAAATTAAACTTCATGGGGAGAAAGGAAAACAAAAAATACATCAATTGAGAGACCAGGAACAGAACCCCAGTCTCCAGGTGGCTTCCCTGCCATAGCTGCTCAGGGCCTTAGCCCCCTCCACCATGGGAGCAGCTCAGCAGGGCACCACACTGCCGGATACTTCTTCTGTCCTCTAGTGGTGTGCTTAGACAGCTATAGGGGTAGCAGTAACTGCCTTATGGTACACTATCCCTGTAAATAGTTAGGCACACACTATTGTAGAAGTTTAATTCTGGCAATTCACCCAGTATGCTACTGGGGCAGGGTGGGTACTAGGGCAGGTATATATGCTGATAGTGCACTAATGGTACTTTTAAAACATAGAAACATAGAAGTTGATGGCAGATAAGGACCGCAAAGCCCATCCAGTCTACCCATTTCTTTTCCTATCTTATGAATGTGCCATCGGCATTTGCTCTGTCAATGGCCTAGCTATTCATACTTATCTGTATTGCTCCATTATGCCAATCCCATGCCTGTTTGAAGTCCTGCACTGTATTCATATCCACCACTTCCTGAGGTAGGCCATTCCATTCATCCACCACCCTTTCTGTGAAAAAAGAACTTCCTTACATTACCCCTTAATCGGCCTCCCTCTAATCTCATGCTGTGTTCTCTTGTCCTGCTATTACATAGATACATAGACAGTGTCGGCAGATAAGGGACTATGGCCCACCCAGTCTGCCCATTTGAGCTTGTAAGTTCAGTTTATGTTTTCCTAGAAGTCTGTTACCCCTTACCCCTGACCTCCAGAATTCCTTTATGTCTATCCCATGCATTCTTAAATCCAGTGATTGTTTCAGCCCCCACAACTTCCTCTGGCAGGGTGTTCCACTTGTCCACCACCCGTTCTGTGAAGAAATTCTTCCTCACGTTTCCTCTGAATCGTCCTCCCTCCAACTTCATCCCATGCCCTCTAGTCCTGGAACATCTTTTTTGCTTAAAAATAGTGTTCCTGCACCCTGTTCCTCCCTGTAAGATACTTGTATGTCTCTATCATATCCCCTCTCTCCCTCCTCTCCTCCAGGGAGTACATGTTCAGTTCCTTCAACCTGTCCTCATAGGACTTGTGATGCAATCCATGCACCATCTTTGTTGCCCTCCTCTGAACCTTCTCTACCCTGTCTATGTCCTTACGTAGGTAAGGTCTCCAGAACTGTACACTGTACTCCAGGTGGGGCCTCACTAGTGTCTTGTATAGTAGAATTATGACCTCCCTTTTCCTGCTGGTGATGCCCCTGCCTATGCATCCCAGCATCCTATTTGCTTTACCTGCTGCCTTGTCACACTGTTTCCCTACCTTGAGGTCTTCATAGATGATTCTTATATTGAAACATGTTAGACTCTTTCACCTTGTTAATGCCCTTATGGTGTTTGAATGTTTCAATCATATCACCTCTCTCCCTCCTTTGCTCTAAGGTAAACATATTGAGTTCTGTTAATCTGGCCTCATACGTTTTCTGATGCAGTCCTTCCACCATTTTGGTTGCCCTTCTCTTGGTTAATGTCCTTGTGAAGGTGTGGCCTCCAGTACTGCATGCAGTACTCCAGATGGGGCCTAACCAGTGTCTTGTAAACAGGGATTATTACCTCCCTCTTGTGACTTGTGATACCCCTACTAATATACCCCAACATAACCCTAGCCTTACTTACTGCTTTAGTGGTCTGCTTGGATGATGTCAGGTCATCTATGATAATGATGCCCAAGCCTCTTTCTTCCATTGTGACTGCCAGCAACTCCCCTCCCAACAGGTTTCTCTTCCTTATGTGCATGATCTTGTACTTCTTTGTGTTAAACCCCAGTTGCCACTCTTCTGTCCATTTTGCCAGTTTATCCAGATTTCTTCTCATTCTGCCCATCCCATCTGGATCATCTACTCTGTTGTAGATCTTGGTGTCATCAGCAAACAGACAAGCTTACCCTCCAGTCCATCTGCAATGTCACTGATGAAGATATTGAAGAGGACTGGCCCCAGGACTGATCCCTGTGGTACCCCACTTGTGACTTGCATCTCTTCTGACTGTACACCATTTACCACCACTCTGTTTTCTGCCCATTAAACTGTTTGCCACCCAGTTGACCAACTTCTGACCCACCCTGAGCCTACCCAGCTTATTAATCAACCTTTTATGTGGAACAGTATCGAAAGCTTTGCTGAAGTCAAGGTAGGCAACATCAACTGTTCCCCCTTGGTCCACCACTCTAGTTACCCAGTCAAAGAAATCTATGAGATTAGTTTGACAGGACCTTACTGTTGTAAACCCATGCTGTCTTGGATCCTGTGCTCCTATGGATTCCAGGTGTTGCACTATCCTTTCCTTAAGGAGTGCCTCTATAATCTTGTCCACTACTGAGGTAAGACTGACTGATCTGTAGTTCCCTGCCTCCTCCCTACTACCACACTTGTGGAGTGGGATCACATGAGCCCTTCTCCAGTCTTCTGGAACCTCTCCTGTGCTCAGACACTCATTAAACAGTTCTGATAATGGCTCTGCTATTTCCACCTTTAGCTCCTTTAGTACCCTGGGATGTATGCCATCAGGTCCCCTTGCCTTGTCCTCCCTGAGCTTATCAAGCTCTTGTAGGACCCTTTCTTTTGTGAAGGGACTAGTGCAGACCTCCCTTCCCCCTCCCCGTGTCCATGGTTTTGAGCTATGGGCCCTGCCCTACCTTCTCCTCAGTAAATACTGAGCAGAAGTATCTATTTAGGATAGATGCTTTTACATGGTCTTCCTCCTCCTCACACGCCCACTTATCACCTTTGATCTTAGCAATACCCCCTCTGGACTTTCTCCTTTCACTAATGTATCTATAGAAAGTCTTATCACCTTCTTTTACTGTTCGTGCTATTGTTTCCTCGATTTGGGCCTTTGCCTGCCTTACTGCCTTCCCTGCTTCCCTTAGGGAAGTTTGATATGCTTCCCTATCTTCATCCTACTGTGTTACCTTATATTTCCTGAAGGCCAGCCTTTTGGCGCTGACCTTTTCTGCTACTGTTTTTGAGAACCAAAGTGGTTTCCTTCTTCTTTTGCACTTCCTTTTCTCTCTAACACGATGGGATGTTGCTTCACGTATTGCATCCTTAATACTTGCCCACTTTGCCTGTACCCCCTCACCTGTATTTCTTCTTGCCAGGGCTAGCTTAACTCTGTTGGCCATCTTATCAAAATCAGCTCCCCTGAAGTCCCATATTTTTGCCTTGGAATGGGATGATTTAGTTCTAGTGGCCAAATTGAACCATACCATGTGATGGTCACTGGCCCCCAGGTAATCTTCTACCTGGAGATCTGTGATCCTTTCCCTGTTAGTCAGTTCTAGATCTATGATTGCACTGTCTCTTTTCGGTTGTTGTACCAGTTGTTTGAGGCCCTCTCCCTGCAGGGAATCCACTATGTGTCTAGTTCTGGCAGATGTTCCGGCTGGTATTGACCAATCTGTATCTGGCATGTTGAAGTCTCCCATTATCAGAACCTCCTCCTTAGCAGTCATGTTTTGTATATCTTCTGACAGTAAAGTATCTATGTCCTCCCTCTGGTCTCGAGGCCTGTAGATAATCCCAGTTCATATGGCTGCCCCATTTCCTGTTTCCTGGGTGACCCACTGTTCTTGTGATATTTTAATTGATATAAAGGACCACTCCACCCCTCCTTTTTGCACCTCGATGTTTTCTGTGACAACTACTGGCTACTAGATTTTTAAATTTACTGGGCATCAGGTTACCTGCTCACAAAGTGATTTTTGAATCCTTAAAAATGATAGCCACTAAAACTAATGATTTGGCTACTAGATTTTGAAAGCTACTGGCTAAACGGTCCACCAGCACTAAACTGATTTGTCCCACCATGGTGTGCCTGGTGTGTGCACGGCTGTGTGCACGTGATTTTTTTGTTTTTATTAAATGGTTGCAATTCTTCGTGGGCAGGATTTACTCACTGAGTTGAGTGTGTGTCATCTGTCAGTTCCTTGCAAGGTTCTATGTTCGACTACAGAGGTTGCCCTCTTTTTTCCCTTCTTAGTAGCATTGATTTTTTTTTTTATTTGTTGAAACATAGAAACACAGAATTTAATGGCAGATAAGGACCGCTTGGCCCACCCAGTCTGCCCATTTCCCTACCTAATGGATAAGCTGCAGATTCTAGTTAATCAATAGCTTACTTCCTCCTGCCCCCACTAGAATTGCCTTATGCCTGTCCCATGCATTCTTGAAATCTCCCACTGTTCCTGACTCCACAACCTCCTCAGGAAGGCTGTTCCATGCATCCACAACTCTCTGTGTGAAAAAATATTTTCTAACATTACCTCTGAGCCATCCCCCCTCTGTCTTCAAATTGTGCCCACTTGTTCTTGCACATCTCTTCTTCTGAAAGATACTACCCTCTTGTCCTTTGTTAATTCCCTTGAGATACTTCAAAGTTTCTATCATGTCCCCCCTCTCCCTCCTTTCCTCAAGGGTATACATATTAAGCTGCTTTAGTCTCTCCTCGTATGTCTTCTGGTGCAGACCTTGCACCATTTTGGTTGCCCTCCTCTGAACAGCCTCCACTCTGTCTATGTCTTTGCAGAGGTGGGGTCTCCAGAATTGCTCGCAGTACTCCAGATGGGGTCTCACCAACTGTCTGTACAGAGGGATAACAACTTCCTGTTTTCTACTGGTGATGCCTCTTTCTATGCATCACGCTATCCCCTCAACCCTCCTAACTGCCTTCTCACATTACTTGTCTACCCTTATGCCATCTGATATGACTACCCCTTGGTCCCTTTCCATTTTTATTGTTGTTAGTACCTCCCCACACATTGTGTACTCTTCTCTTGGGTTTTTGTTTCCCAGGTGCATTACTTTGCACTTCTTTGCATTGAATCTAAGCTGCCATATTTCTGACATTCCACCAACCTTGCCAAGTCCCTTCTCATCCTTTCCACCTCACCTTGTGTATCAACCCTGTTGCAAATCTATGTGTCATCTGCAAAGAGGCATACTTTCCCTACCAGTCCCTCTGCAATGTCACCTATAAAGACATTAAAGAGGACTGGTCCCAGTACTGAATCCTGTGGACCCCACTAGTAACCCCCATTCTTCGCAGTGGACTCCATTTACTATAACCCTCTGTGTCCTGTTGTCCAGTCAGTGTTTTACCCAGGCTACAACTCTGGTACCCACTCCCAGGCTGGCTAACTTGTTTATTAATCTTTTGTGTGGGACTGTGTCAAATGCCTTGCTAAAATCTAGGTAGGCCATGTCTACAGACCCTTCCTGGTCTACTACTTTGGTCACCCAGTCAAAGAAATTGATTAGATTCATCTAATATGACCTTCCTGCTGTAAATCCACATTGTCTTGGGTTCTGTGCCCCACTGGCCTCTAGGTACTCAACAATTATTTCTTTCAGAAGTGATTCCATCATTTTTCCGACCACTGAGGTCAAACTAACAGATCTGTAGTTTCCTGCCTCTGTTTTGCTCACACTTTTGTGAAGGGGAATCACATCCACCCTCCTCCAGTCCTCAAGTACCACACCATCCTCCCATGATTTGTTACAAAGGTTAGTCAGTGGTGTCACTAGTTCTCCCCTTAGCTCTTTTAGAATTCTGAGGTGAATCCCGTCAGGCCCCATTGCTTTGTCCACCTTCAGTTTTAGAAGTTCTTTCAGGACCCTTTCTTCTGTGAATGGACTGGTATTTACTCCCTTAGCCAGAGTACTTCTATTGTTTGGTTTAGGTACCTCCTCCTCCTCTTTTTTTGTGAATACTTAGCAGAAGTATTCATTCAGTATCCCTGCTTTTTCACTGTCACCCTTGCCCACCCCCTCCCTTCCCTTTATTAAGCCTCACTGCCCCTCCCTTGGTCTTTCTTCACTCAGTAATGTGCCTATAAAAGGTTTTATCCCCCCTTCTTAACTAAGCTGGCTATCTTTTCCTCAGTTTGGGCCTTTGCTATTCTGACTGCCGTACCAGCTTCCTTCTGTTTTAACTGGTACAGTTCTCTGTCCTGCTTCTTCTGTGTTTCCTTATACTTCTGGAATGCTACCTTTTTCTCCCTAACCTTCCCCACCACCTGTTTTGAGAGCCATAGTATTTTTTTCCTCCGTTTTATTTTGTTGATTTGCTTCACACAAAGGCTTGTTGCCTCAGTGATGGCTCCAGAGATACATCACTAGCTACCTTGTGGGACACCTTTAAAGCCACAATCTGAGGCCAAATTATTTGCTACACCTTGTACCAATGCATAGAGTGAGAACAGGAGCTGGCCAGCCTGGAGTCACATCTCAGGCTTAAGGAGAAGGAGCTTAAGGCAGATCCCAAGGTGGAAGCCCATTCCCAGCTACACAAAGCTATCTTGTGGTTGCACACTGAAATCAGTGTTCACACAACCTGTAAGGCAAAGCTGGCAGTACTTTATTACTGGGACATGGTGAGAAATGTTAGAGGTTTCTTGCATACAGGATAAAGAAACAGCAAGCCAAAAGACACGTTGATGCTCTGCGGAACTCACAAGGTGTCCTACATACTAACCCTACCAACATTAACAAAGTGATGAAGGAACTTTACTCTACTCTTCCAGTTCAGAACCACCTCAGGAGCCGCTCCACCCCAAAATCCTTTCTAGCAGGCATACAATTGTCTAAGCTTACAGGTGCACAGGCAGATGCCTTGGATGCCCCCCTAAAACTGCAACAGAGATATCTGCTGCCATGCACAGTCTCAACCACTGAAAAGTCCTGGGGAGACAGCTAATGAGCCAGATTTTATCAGTTTCTCCAACCCATCCTATGCCCCATGCTAGAGAGGCTTTATCAAGGAAATGGGGTCCATGGTTTCCTTCCCTCCACAATGACCTCATCCACCATTGTGGTCCTGCCCAAGAATGGCAAGGATGCAGCAAACCTGGCTAGCTATCAACTGATCTCACACATTACAGTAGATAGCAAAATCTATTCAAAATTCATGGCCAATCAACTGGAATCCCTTCTCCCTCAATTAATCTAGCCCTCTCATCTGGAGTTTGGACATGGTACACTGATCTCAGACCATATCTGGACACTGTTGAATCTGATCCATCTGGGTCAAAAGTCCTCCACTCCCCATGCAGCAATCACCATCAGTTTTTAAAAGGCTTTTGATTCGGTGGAGTGGGGGTACCTGTGCGAGATCCTCAAAATTGGGGGTTGGGTAATGCTTTGTGGCAATATGCACAGCATGTATTCCAGTGATATGGCTCAGATCCTTACAAGTGAAACCTTGCCCCCTTCCCTGTTGGAACTGATCATGGCACCAAAAACCCAGGTACTGGCTTTAAATTGCTGCTATAAGCAATAGCCCTTCTCATCTCTTGGACCACGATGTGTAAAAGATAACCTCACCTATCTGGGCATAAGAATCACATCACACCTGGAGAAAGTATGTGAAAGTAACTTCACCCTCTACTGGCTGATCTCATAACATAGACAGAGTGCAGGTGGACACCAGTTATCCATGACGGGCAAAGCAGAAGCACTTAAAATGGTCACAGCACCAAAGCTACTTCACCTCAGCTCCCACATTCCTTCAAACATGACACAAAACTGGTTTGATTGAATGGATAAGTTGATGGGCACCTTCTAACTAGAGTGCAAAAAACCTTGTTACAGCTGTTGAAAATTACAGGACCCCCGGTGGACAATCCTGGTTCCAGGGGTACCACTGTGCTTTTTGGGTAGCACAAATGACCAAATGGTTTGTAGATCCTTCATTATTACCCTCAATCTGTGGAGGAGCATTGAAGCCAAGCTGCTTAGAAGAGTTCCTCCACATTTTGACTTTTCCATAAGGTCATTGGAGGCATGGCCTGGCATCCAATCATCCATAATTCGGTGTTCACCTGGTGGCAATAAGAAAAATGGCATCAGCCTTGCCCACCCAGAATTGACTTCAGAGTGCAATAACCCATTTATTCAGGTGGGAACAAGCCACTCTCCTTGCCCCACTGGGAAGTCAAAGGAATAAAAGCGGTGCTTGACTTACTTCTCCCCCAACACAAGGTATTGATTCCTTTCAAGCCTGCAGCATAGATACGGGCTGCAAAAAATGAAATCCTGGTGCTATTTGTCGATCAGAAGTGCCCTGTTGCCTACACTGAGAATTCTTAGGAATTTTATCACAGAATCAGTTTCTGGCTGTGCAGCATTATATGGCTTGACAGACAGAACAGGATACTGCTTGTCAGCCTTTCTGGAAACCATAAGCAAAGTGTCAGACCTCTGCCGGGCAGCAAAGATTGCATCCTCCAATGCACTGTATACAGAAGGCACTACAATAGTAGGTGCAGCTGTAACTTCTAAGAACTCCATTAAATTATTTTTACTGGTGTCTTCCTCTACACTCTCAAACCCCAAGACTTTCTAAATTTGTATGAACAAAGCCTGAAAACAGGACTCTTCAACAGGAGACTGGAGGCTATAACCCACTGAATACTCAATGCATGAGGAGAGGGTAGATCTGGAAGGAAAACACCCTTCACAGGAGTCTTCTCTTCTTTCATCCTCCAAATTCTCCTCCATGTTCACGAGGTCTGGGTTGTATTCTACCTCATTATCATGCTGAATGACAATGGCAGTAATTGACAGAGCTGACGATGGAGATGGTGGCTGTACTGGATTAACTACAAGCATGATTTAAGTCCCATCAACAATGATGATGCCAATGGGGGAGTCCCTGTTGATGGGACTACTGGCAGTGACACTGTGATTGATGGGAACAACCAAGTTTACATTTCTTAAAATAATGTCAGCATAGCCATGGAGATGATGATACCGAGTTCTGGGTTCAAGACTGTTGTCATGGAGAGGACAGATCCTGACTACAGAGGTGGCATACTATCCATAGTATGTATGGCAGCACCAGAGCCAGGCCCCAACCTTGGTGTCTCAATGATGGTCAGAGGGGCTGTAGTCGATGCCAACAGAGCAGATGATAAGGAGGACTTATCCTCATTCAAGGGAGCCCTCTGTCTTACTGGTGAAGCATGTTTATCTCCATGTCTATGATGGCTGGAGGATGAGGGGTTTTGATAATGATTTTTCTTTTTCTTTGGATTTCTCCATCATCCTAGCGAGCCTCAGTGGCAACAGTGCTGCCAACTGCCTGGGTATTTCCTTTCAGGTAGCCATCAGACATGAGGGAGAAGCCGCCTTGGAGCCCATGGCCTTTGATTGGGTTTCCATAGCCTTGATGGTGATTTAGGTTTCTAGTGCCTTCATTAGGCATCTCCTTGAGGGCTGGTTAAATTCTTGGCAGATCACATAGATCCTTACGTTGTGGAACAGGCCCAAACAGCAAACACACATGGTGTGAGCATTGTCTTTAAGATCTTGTATTTGCAGGTAAAAATAAATAAAGGTTATTTTGATGGCAGTACTCAAAGATAATGACGATAAGGCAGAAAATAAAACTATAAAAGAATGCAACAGCTTTGGTAGGTCCAACGAATAGTTCGAAGGTAAAAGAAAAAACTAAGGAGCCTTGAAGCCACAGACGTTTTATAGGCGCTGATGTTGCACATCATTCATTGGTGGCCCCCAGCTTGCAAAAGTTTCACAGTGGTCCTAACGTCATTGGCTTACAGTTCCAAAGGTGTGGCCTAATGCAGGAGATGTCCTTGATTAACATCTGCTATTTTAAATAATAGGGTTTCTAGCCATAGGCTTCTGAAAAAAAATTGTTTCAGCCCCACCAGTATAGTTTTAATGGATTTCAGATCCAGAAAAATACTTAATTTCATCTAGAGTGGTAGCCAGTAACAATATACACTATATTCTGTATATGGATAAATCCAGAAATATCATAGAAATAGGGAATTGCATATTACTACTAGGATATACATCAGTCACCATTCATTTGGCTCAGAGTATGGAAGACAGAGGATGTGCTTGCTCTGATGGAATGTTCATGCTTTTTACAGATTCTTCTTACATTGCAGGTTTGAGTTTGGGGATTTCAGTTGGTAGAGCAGGTTTATTGGCAAAATTATGGTACAGGGTAAGGGTCTTGTGAAATGGCAATGAGGGACATGGGGTTTGGAGGTGGGGGATTTGTTTTTGTGGGTTGGGCAAGGGATTAAACCACACGGCATGGTTTAATGAACATGAAAACTTTGCTGGGTACACCGGGGTGAGGGAGAGAGGGAGCTGGGGTGGGGTCCTTGTAGGGGATGGGTGGGAGATTCTAGGGATGGGTGTGAGATTCTATTTTAAAACATGTGGCATTGTGGGAGGGCTGGATACTGTGACCCATAGGTTGGGTGTGGTTTCACTGTTGTTTCATTTTTTTGTTTTGTTGTTGTTGTTTAGGAAACCAGTGCTATAGTAGCCATGTTGCATAATTCTTTGCTTATATAAAACTATGCATAGTGGCACATAACCAGCAACTTTCGCTGAGTAGAGTACACCCTTTGCCATACAAAGATCTATGCAAAGTTGCACTTCAAGCATCGCAGAGTCCAAAAACTTTCTGAAGTATTTCACAAAGTGAAGTTTCCCAACTTTGCACATCTCTGCTCCCATGTGGACAAGTTACTGCTTGTATAGTGTACCCCTTTTAATCTTATATGCTGTTGCCATACACTCACTTCCTAGACAGCATTGCATTCTTGTGTTTTCTGCATCATGAAGATCACAAGCTTGGCATGCTGCCATTGGTATTAACAGCATGTATCTCTTCCTGTCTTATCTGTCCTGTTGCTATACACCAGATCTGAAAAAAATATTACATATGAACATATGAATGTGTCAACAGAAACAGACCACCCAGTCTATCTAAGCCTGCTTGAGTGTGCAGCCAACAACCCTAGTTTGCAGCTGCCCCAACCCCCCTCCCTTTTGTCATCCCACTGCCACCCCCAACCCTCACTCTCCCCTGTTCCCTGTCCATGCCCTTTTGAAGCTATTAACAGATTTACATGATACCACCCATTCTGGTAGGTCATTCCATTTTGCTACCACCCTCTCTGTGAAATAGTGTCTCCTCATCTCCCTCCTAAATCTTCCCCCCTCGATTCTTAGCCCATGCCCCCTGGTGACCTTCCCCCTCCTTAACTTAAAGACCCCATCTGCCCCATCCTTAATGATTCCCCTCAGATACTTGAATGTCTCTATCATGTCCCACCTGTGTCTTCTATCCTCCAGGGTGTACATATTCAGGTCTCCCAGCCTGCTGTCATGGTCTCTCCCCTCCATTCCACATATCATCTTTGTTGCCCTCATCTGCAACTCCTCCAGCAGCCTGATATCATGCTTTAGGTATGGCCTCCAAAACTGCACACAATACTCCAAGTGCGGCCTTACCAGCGATCTGTAGAGGGGCAAAATTACCTCTCTTCACCTGGATGAAAACCCCCTCGCTATGCACCCCAGCATTTTGTTCACTTTTGCAGCCATTCTCCTGCACTGGGCAGTGTTGTTCATGGTCCCCGTTATCATTACCCCAAAGTCCTTTTCCTCTTCTGTAATCCCCAGCTTAACCCCCCCCCAGCCAGTAGTCTCTTCTTGGGTTCTTTACGCCAAAGTGCATAATCTTACACTTCTTTGCATTGAACCCCAGCTGCCACCTGTCTGACCACTCCTCTGGCTTGCTTAGGTCCCCCTGCAGCTGCTTCCACCCCTCCTCTCCATCCACCACTGCTCCGATTTTGGTGTCGTCAGCAAACAGACTTACCTTGCTCACCACCCCATGTCCAATGTCTGATATGAAGAGCCCAAACATTACTGGCCCCAACACAGAGCCCTGTGGCACCCCACTCATCACTGGCCTTGGAGTTGAGAGCTCCTTCTCACTACTATCTGTTGCAGCCTCCCACTTAGCCAGCTTGTAATCCAGTTTATCATTTTTGCCCCTACTGTTACACCAGTTAACGTTCCCCCCAAGCTGCCCATGAGGCACCGAATCGAAGACCTTGCTGAAGTCCAAGTAAAGAACATCCACCTCATGACCCATATCCAGTTCACCTGTCACCCAGTCATAATATTGTGTCAGGTTGGTTTGCCAAGACTTCCGTGAAACAAACCCATGCTGCCTCATATCCTGGAGGTCATTGTCCACCAGGCATGACACCAGTCTTTCCTTTAGTATCATTTCCATGAGTTTGCACACTATGGAGGTGAGACTTACCGGACGATAATTACCCGGTTCATCCCTTGGCCCGCTCTTGTGTAATGGCACTATATGTGCCATCTTCCAGTCCAGTGGCACACATCCCGACTCCAGGAAGGTGCTGTACAGATCTGCCAGTGGCTCCGCCAACACCTCCGCCATCTCCCTCAGCACCCTGGGGTGGATACCATCTGGCCCTGGTGCCTTGTCTACCTTCAGTGCTGTCAGTCCCTCTAGGAATCTACTTGCCTCAATTCTTCCATCTGTCACCTCCTCTCCTCCTGTCCCCACCCTCCCAGTCCATGCTGGTAGCGTTCCCCCCTTTTCTTCTGTGAACATGGAACAAAAGTATTCATTCAGTGCTTCTGCCTGCTCCTCCCCCTTCTCCATACCACTCCCCACCCCTTTTTATCCTCACTACTGTTTCCTTGCACTTTCTTTTCTCCCTGATGTATCTGAAGAAGTCCTTCTCCCCCTCATTAATTCCCTGTGCTAATCTCAGCTCCCTCTGGGCCTTGGCTTCTCTCACTTTTCTGGTCACCTCCCTGAACCATCTTGCATATTCCTCCCTGTCCACTTCCTTCCCTGTCCTCCTAAACCTCTGGTGAGCCACTCGTTTTTCCCTCACCACCTCCACAACTTCGCTCTTCAACCAGCATGGTTTTCTTGCTCTGTTTCTCTTACTCTGTGCCTTGGTGCAGGCTTCTATGGCCTCTTTAACCCCCCATTTAATAATATCCCATTTCAGCTCCACGTCTATCTTATGCCTTATGCCCTCCAGTTTCCCTTTCAGTACTTCCTGTATCCTCCCAAAGTCCACCCGCTTGAAGTTTACCACCTAGGTAATCGATTTATCTGGCTCCCCACACATTGTGATATTAAACCACACTGTTTGGTGATCGCTGTCAGATAGTGAGTCCTCTACCTTTATTTCCCCCACTGCCTCCCCATTCAACAATACTAGATCTAAGGTGTTCTTTAGCCTAGTGGGTACAGAAACCAACTGTGTTAGGAGACCCTCCTGGATTGCATCCAGGAGCACTTGTTCCCTAGCACTGGAGGTGTCCGGAATGCTCCAGTCAACCCCCGGCAAGTTGAAATCCCCCACGATGACCACCTTTCCTTTTCTTCATACCTTTTTGATTTGTCCCACTAACTCCCTGTCAGGCTCCTCAGACTGGGATGGCGGTCTGTATACCACCCCAAACCTTAGTTTCCTACCCTTTGAGTCTAGGAGCTGCAACCAGATTGCCTCTGTTCTCCTTTCTTCTCCCTTATCCCTTGTGCATTTGATCCCATCCCTCACATAGACTGCCACCTCACCCCCCTTCCCTCCTTACAGTCCTTTCTGTATAATTTGTATCCTGGGATTGCCAGATCCCAATCCTGGTACTCAGTTGCCCACGTTTCTGTGACAGCTGCAATATCGACCCTACACACTGCTAAGAATGTCTGCTTGTAGTTTCTCTGTCCTGATGGGATGACTTCCCAACTACTTCCAATGACCTGAAGAATCAGTGAATAATGTTCTTCATATAACTGTAACTGCATGGTGTATCTGCATCAGTGCTGGATGAAATTGTGAAAATCTGTCTCATGCACTTTCATGAATTTCCATCATTTTCATGAAATCTCACACAATTTCATGAACTGAGCATAGTATATTTAACTGCACAATATTCAAACATAGCGCAGTGTATGGGTAATAAAATAATATGCATTCTTGCTTAATTTGTGCAAGATGGATGGCACTGAAGAGGACATAGATGTAATCATGTGATATGGAAGACATTTTGTGAGCACCATGTGTCTTTTTGTGCAAAATGAATAAGACTGCACAGTTGTAGAGATTTAAGTTTCTTAAAATGTATACTTTCAAAAGTGCTTAGCATTCATATTGGAGTGCTAGTGCAAAGTTATCAAATAGTGCTTTTTTTGAGGGTGGGTGTTTTTTTTTTCCCAGTGATTCCTAGTTGGTGTACAGCGTTCCCTCACTTATTCGCCCCTCGATTATCTGCCACCCTCCGTTATCACCATTCTTACCTCCCGTCCTGATTGTATGTCCATGTTATTGCACTCCGTAATCCACCTCCCTCACTGTCCGCCATCTGCCATTCATTAATCTTCCCACTTGCCCACATTGTAATTGAAATTGCCCTCTTTATTCTGCCATCTCCATCACATCAAAAATTCACAGCGTGTTGTCAACCCTGTCAGCCCTTGTACTGTGAACAAGCGATCAAATAAATTACCTGCATGGTACAGCATTATAGCTGATGCCTGAATGTTTACTCACTGGGTGTAGTGTGAAGTCATTTGTGCATCAACTGTTTAGCCCACTATGTTAGCCGAGCACGTTAGTCCATCCTGTCAGCCCTTGTTTAAAACCTCTTCACCTGTGTAGTCATTACTGCATAAACTGGTTTTATTAGCTTATGTTTGCCGTGCACGTTAGTCCACCCTGTCAGCCCGTCTACCCTGATTTAAAACTCTTTCACCTGGGTAGTCATTAGTGCTGCAATTTAGCTTTATTGAAATCTGTTTGTTATAAAGTCTGTAAGCATTTGATGATCTTCAGTTCACTGTCTGGTGAATGAACATGTCGGTCAGTCTGGGGAAATGATGGCAGAGTTGGCAAGTGGAAAGCGATCTTGTCTTGCTCTTACTGTGGCTCAGAAGAGCCTGATTGTTAATTTTTCTGTTGATAACCCTACAGCAACCCACTAGGAGGTTGCTCGTCATTTTTCAACACTGTGGTGCCAGCCCATGGCCCGACGGACCATTGGAGATGTCCTTTCCCACAGACACGAGTGGCCCGAGTCTGTAGCTGCTGCCGCTGACCGAAAGTCAAAGAGAACACCAAAACACGGTGATCTGGAGGAGGCTTTATTTCTGTGGTTCAGCAACACCAGAGCACACAATATTCCGGTCACAGACAAAATCCTAAAGCACAAAGCTAAGTATTTCGGAGGCCAATTAAATGTGTCTTTTTTTCTTACTCAAATGGATGGCTACAGAAATTTAAGAGCCAAAATAATATTGCTTGCCACATTATATCTGGGGAGAGTGCAGGCATTAGTAAAGAGGTTATCAGTGAAGGCATGCTTACTGCCAGACGTGTAACAGTGCAGTATGAAGCTTGGGAATGTTATAACATGGATGAAACTGGACTTTTTTTTTAAATGTTGCCTGACCATTCCCTGACCACCAATGATTTCAAGAAAGGTGTCAAGAGATGCAAGGACAGAATTACAGTTGCACTAACTTGCAATGCAGATGGCACTGAAAAGCTGAAACCTTTAATTATAGCAAAATCTACAAACCCCAGGTGCTTCAAATCATTTAATGCTGGTCTTTATGTAGAATGCAAATCAAACAGAAAGGCTTGGATGGACTCTTCCATTTTTGCACAGTGGTTGAATGAGCTTAACATTTCAATGAGAAAAAAAAGGAAGATTTTGTTGCTTTTGGACAATGCACCAACACATATCATCCCCAAATGTTTTAGCAACGTAAAAATTCATTTTCTCCCACCAACCACCACAAGCCACCTTCAGCCTCTAGGTGCAGGCATTATTCAGTCTTTTAAAGGTCATTACAGAAGGCAGCACCTTCAGCATTTAATTGAATGCATTGACTCTGGGAAACCACAGGCACTGCTACTTAGTGCTGCCATTAGGTTTATTAAAATCGCGTGGGATTCTGTTACAGCAGAGACAGTTCAAAACTGCTGGTTTCATACCGGCATAATTCCTAGGCCCTTGTCAGTACCAAGATTGATGCCAGAAGTTACAGAACAAGAATGCACTGAATTGAATGATCTGATAAGAACTGTATCTGGTGCAATGGATATTAAAACAGAAATGAGAATTTCAGCTGCTGAATATGTGTCTTTTGAAAATGATTGTGATGTTTTTGAAAGTGCCACTGATGATGGTATTGTAACAATGGTGGCAAATTTAAAGGTCCCAGATGATTTCTTAGAACCCACAGAATCACAAGATGAAAATGATGACACCCTAGAACAGGAGATAAAACCACCTTCTGTAGTGGAGGCAAGGGATGCAATAAACACTGTGCTTAGATTTTTTGAGTCTTATGAGCTTGCAGATGAGACAGATATTCAGAAGTGCCTTTTCCTACATTGCAAGATAAGACAACTTGCTTCTGTGAGAGCTAAGCAAATGTCTATTACAGACTACTTCAAGCTTACATAACTCCAGTCTGTAACTAAAATTATACAGCTGTGATTTTGAACCTCATACTGCTCTGCTATACTATGATGCTGTAATTGTGAACCTCATACTGCTTTGCTATAATAAGCTGCTATGCTGTGCTTTTAGCACTGAAAAGCACTTTATTGCACTGTTTTTAAAATTTTTAATACAAACTAAAGATAACTGTATATAATTTATATGCAGAAAATCAAAATATGTGTCCATTTTTGTCACTGGCAACACCATAACACCCTGCTACCGGATACAGTGTTCTGTATTTAACATCACAATATTTAGGTTTTTATTTTCAGGCACCCTTCATTATCCACCACCCTCTCTTATCCACCCAAAAACGGTGGTCCCAAGTTGGGCGGATAATTGAGGGATCACTGTACACTGAGCATGCTCCAGTGTTGGGCAGCTATCTCTATACATTTTAAAGAGCTGTCAGAAGGCTTTCACCTGCAGAGCTGCAATCTAGAGTAATCCTTGATAAAATTATTTTAAATCTATATTTTGTTCTTTTGCATCTGCCAGAAATTACTCAGCAACCCATTTTGTAATGTTATTGCTTTGCAGTGCCTTATGTTTATCGGGTGTATTTAAGAAGTTTTAATTATGCCACATCAAAGTAGTTCAGGAAGGGTGGAACAGTTTTTTTTCTGAGCTCTAAAATTTAACACAGATCCATAGGGAGGTCCTGTATCGTGTGTTGCAACAAGGTACATGGGCAGTGCTGTTATGTACTATACTTCCCATGGGACAGCATTAAACTTTGCCATATCACAGTAGCACCAGCAATAATTGTGATAGCAGCAGTGTATTAAAAGGAAAATAGTGTTTCTTTTCCGTATGTGATCAGCAAGACAGAAGCAGTACAATTGCCTTACTTTGCGCTGTTGATTGCTGTGCAATATATGTGCAGTGCTATAATTCCCATGCATCGGTACTGAAATTCACCACATAGATGTAGCACAATAAGAAATTGAAAAGAGAAACTGTGCTACAGTAGCAGCAGTACTGTATATTAAAAGGAAAGAAGTGTTATTTTTTTGTAATTAACTATTATCAGTAAAAGTGATCTACATATAATGTGTCCCAGTGTAATTTGCCACAGTTCGGTATGCATACACTTCTGCAATTCCTATGCATCAGCACTGGAATTTGACATATGGGGTATCCAAACTCTGCCCTGTCTCCTGCATCTCTTCCTTTTCTGGTTTACCCTAGTGGTTCTATGAGTCCCCTTGCTTTGTCCCAGTTGCGTTTGAACATATTGAGGGTTCCCACCCTCATCACTTCTATCAGTAATTTGCTCAATGGCTTCTCCATCCTCTCAGTGAAGAATAACTCCTCAGATCCCACCTGAATTTACCTCTGACTAATCTGAAACCATGCCCCCTTATGACTGTATCCATATTTCCAATAAACAGGTTTTCACTATTCATTCTATTTTTACCCCTTAGAAACATGTAGTTCCTCTATCAAAATTCCCCCTCTTCCATTTGGTTTCCGGTGAGTGCATATTCAAGGCCTCCAACCATTCTCCAGGAACTGTCCTGTTGGTGCAGTATTATCTTGGTGACCCTTTGCTGTTCTGACTCCAGCATATCAATGCCTTTTCTCTGGATTGGACTCCAGAACTGGGCATTGTATTACAGATGAGGCCTCACCAGTGATCCATTTAGGGGCAGTATTACTTCCCTTCTGCTGTCTAAACCCCTTCCAATATACCCCATCTTCCTCAAAGCCTTGCTGTAGGCCTTAGTACACTGGCTGGTTTTATTGAGGGAGCCACTAGTGATGACTCGTAGATCCCTCTCCTTGGATACAGTGTTCAGCCTAACCCTCATTACCCCTATCCAAAAGCCTGTATGTGGGTTCCTTTTCCCCAAGTGTATCAGTTCATACTTCTTAGCATTGACTATCAAATGCCAAATCTTTGACCGCCTTTGCAGTTTTTCAAGATCTCTTTAGAGTTCTTCCACTCAGTCCTTGCTTTCCACCCTGCTGCAAAGTTTTGTGTCACCAACAAAGATTCAAATCTTGCCCTGAATGCCTTTCCCTACTGCATATCAATAATGAATATATTGAATAGGGCAGGTCCCAGGACTGACCCCTGTGGCACCCCACTCATTATAAGTCTCTCCACAGATCTGACTGTGTTTTCTACCACCCTCTGTTGCCTGCCCCCCAGTTAGTTCCCAACCCATCTCACTAGACCATTCTCTACTCCAAGCCCTTGAACTTTTTCAGCAGTCTCCTTTGTGGCATCAAATTGAAGGCTTTGCTAAACTTGAAATAGAACAAGTGAAAGAGTACAGTATATTACAGGAAAACAGTGTTTTATTTTATGATCAACCAGTAGCAGTATGAGCACCCTGCTTATAACTGGGTCCTGTATTGTGTGGATATACTATGTAATCCCTAAACTCGGTGTGCTGATGCTCAGCATACCGAGTCAATCTGCCTTAAATACACAGCTCCGAATGGATTGTATGCCCAACAGCACACTCTCCATAACTAAAATAACTAACTCTGAGGGGAAGCGGACCCCGGATTAAACAAATAAGTGTTACGGGGAGGAGGGTGTCTCCCAAAAGGATATGCCCAGTCCAGAACCTGGGTTTGAGGGAGTGCACCAGCAGAGCTGCAGGTAGTGTAGCCCTGTACACCACCGGAGCAGCTTGGCCAACTCCTGGAATCCACTGTCCCTTGACATGCATGAACAGGGGTAAAGTAGCAATCCGTCACATAAGCTACCTTACTCCTGTTAAAATCCATTGGAGAATCCATCACTGGGATGCTTACTATTGGGACACCACACCTATTGGGCAATAGTGCCTAGGCAGGTGTGTGTCGGGATAGTGAGCCATGGGAGAACATAAGGGTACCTATTGGGTGCAACACTGCAGTATGCATGCAGTGATGGGATTCCATCCCTATGTGTCAGAAAAAAAATATCTTCTATAAAGCAGTAGCACCAACATAAATTGTATAGGGAAAATGTGCTAGCAGCTACATATTAATAGGAAGACATTGTTTTTCTCTTTCATGATCAACCAGTAGCATTACAAGTGCCCTGTACATAAGGATCATGAGCAGCAGCACAGTACACATGCAGTTTTATTACTCCCAGGTATCAGCACTAACATTTGCCATAAAGCAGTAGCTGTGGCATAAATTATACAGGAACAGTGTACTACAGACTGTATATTAAAAAGAAAACATTGCTTTTTTGCTCAGCCAATGGCATTAATAGCTGAAATGTCACACTTGTAAGAATTCACATTTTTAAAAATGTGCAATTTGTGGGGGGATGGTGCTATTTGCAGAAATTGTACATTTTCAAGAACTCACAATGCCGAATGTTTGCTTGCTGGTAGTAGCATTAGAAATGCAGGAGTTAGACAGATGCAAAATAGGAATGGCAGTGAAGTACTGAACTTCACATGAACCCCACCTCCATCCTGTAGCGACGGACAGGATTTGGGGTAAGTTTTTGGCTCGTCACCCATGACAGTCAAGTCATGTCACCTCACCCTATTCTGCAGACACCGACATGTGTTGAGCTGTGCCTTAGGGTGTTTGGCTTTACAGTCACCCCATTCCATAAGAACATACGTTGAAATGGGTGCAGCATAGAAGAATGGGGTGAAGTCTTGGGACGAAGAGTCCAAGTTACACCTCGATGCCTGTCAGTGACTGGGGGTTGGGGGTGCGAAGGCATGAGCAGTACAGTTGTCAATCTTCCTCCCCCCCACACTGGCTGCTACACCCCCAGCTGTGCATCCTATTGCTCCTAACACTTACTAACATCAGAGCCTCCCCCCTCCACATACCGGCTACATACTCCTTCCAACACGCGTTGTGCACCCCATTTCTCTGAGGGATCCTAAAGGACTGGGTATGCCACCTCAGCTATCACACCCATCTCAGCTAGTCCCCAGGTTGCTCAGTATCACACTTACTATACGGGACAAGTAAACTAGGTATATTGTTGTACCTGGTGTAACCCTTTGCTGACTTGTCCTATACTGTTTGTTATACTCTGTACCAAAAATGTAATTTTTTTTTGCTTCTCTTCTTCCTTTATAGAGTGTTTACACTTGCTTTTACTGTATATATCTCCTTGTGTATAAATGTATTATTGTCTTGTGTAATGCAGGTCCAGCTTGCAAATGAGCTTGCTTAATGGTGTTCACCTGGGTAAATAAAGAATTTGATTGATTGATTGAAAGGCACAGACCGATGCCTGTCTGTCTGTACAGGGTAGGACGTTATGGTTAGAAACCGTAATGCCTCAGACGTTTGTTGGTATTCACAGTACAGATGTTTAACAAGACCTTTTTGTGAACCCACCTCATGAAAGCATTTGGGACCTCTTGTCATGAACAGTGGCAGTGTGACTTTGTCAATGTGTCCTGAAAACTGACTTCTGACAGTGACAGTGGCATTCTGCACCACATGTACGAAAACACAGATCAGGCAGGATGTGAAGAATGACAGCTGTACCATCCACAGGGAGGTATGAAGAGATGGCAATGTTGAAAATGTGTAGTGGGACTATTAAAAATGCTTGCACTTCTGAGCATACATGGAAACCGTGCAATGCATGCACGTAACACAGTCATTTTATGGAGTTTCATCACCAGATTTTCAACATAGGCATTTAATGACCTGTGGTCATAAACAGTGTCACTGTGATTTTTGTAATGTGTCCCAAACAGTGATTTCCCACAGCTACTGCACCATTCTGTGCTGGAAGTGTGAAAACACATTTTGGCCAGGATGTGAAATATGACAGGTGCACTGTTCATAAGTAGGTGTGACAACATGGCAATGTTGAAAATCTGGAGTGTAAATGTTACAAATTCGCGAACTTATGAGCATGCGTAGGAACAGCGCAACGCACGCTCGTAAAACAGTTATCTTTAGGAATTTGTTCACCAAATTTTCAACATAGCCATTTTAAGACCTTTGCTCAGGAACAGTGTCACTGTGATTTTCTTAATCTGTCCCAAACATTGATTTTGCACACTGACTGCCCCATTGTATGCTACATGCGCAGAAACACATTTTGGGTGAGATGTGAAAAATAACAGCTGTACTGCTCATAAGTAGGTGTGATAGCATGGCAATGTTGAAAATCCATAGTGCAAATGTTACAAATTCGTGAACTTACGAGTGTGCGTAGGAACAGCGCAATGCACACTCGTAAAACAGTCATTTTTAGGAATTTTTTCACCAAATTGGCAACATAGGCTTTTTGAGAGCCCACCTCATGAACACTGGCACTGTTGTTTCATAAATCTGTCCTGAAAGGTGATTCCATGCAGTGACCATGAAATCACCCTTGGGCCGATTAATGCCATGACAGTGACAGAATTCATGAGGAGGGGTCCCAAAACCCTATGCTGAAAATTTGGTGCCAGAATTCCAAAAATGCCCGAGATATGTACCAAAGTTGAAACCCTGTCTATCCCATTATACAGCTTACCGGCATTTCCTCAGTTCGTGGTTGGCTTTGAAGAGTGCAGACATGTTCCTGGTCCACCGAAGATCATCCGCCTGCCTCCGGAGATAAGTATGGGGCGGGTGGGGAGGCAGAGTGTGCAGAGGGTGGGTGCAGGTTGTGGGAGGGGGGACCCGGAGACCTCGAGGGACCATTTTCTTCTTTTCAGGTAAAAAAAAAAAAAAGACAATTCTGGACAGTTTTTACTTTACAGAGGCATTTGGCATGCTAGGGTGGGCTCCCAGCATGCCAAGAAAGTCTTTTGGGGGGCAGCTATAGCTGACAGGGGAGGGTTGGGCACCTCTGTCGACGCACAAGGAAACGGGGGCGACATTATGCCGACGGGGATTGAGCAGCCCCATCGGCACATAACAAAATGGGGTAAACATCATGCCAATGGAGAGTGGGCTCCCCCATTGGCAGACAACAAAATGGGGGGGTTACATCATGCCGATGGGGAGTGGGCTCCCCTGTTGGCAGACAAAGACCATTTGGGGGGGCACATTCTGGCGAGGGGGATTGGGCACCCCCTCAGCACTGGGGCCACAGTAATGTTGTTCATGAACAGGGCGGCAATGCACCGCCATGTTCACAAACAATATTACAGCAGCAACGTTCTGCCCAGCAATGATGGGTGGCTCCCTAATTGCAAAAAATCGCTGACGCTGCAGTGACGAGGCAGCCTGTGATTGCTGCAGTGAAAACGTTACAGCTTGGTGCAGCTTCTGGAAGCCAGTGTCATCAGTACACTGTGCCTCCATTAGTGCACCATGGCCAAGCCCCAAAATGCTGTGCCTCCCTTGGCTGTTACACTGCCATGCCTCCCTAACCCACTTCTCTCCTAAGCTGTCACATAATGTTTCTTGCGCATGTGTGCAAGCAAACATAAAAATTAGCTATTTAGTAAGAAAACACATAATTTCAGAAAAAACAAACTAAAATTACATTGAATGTTCATACATTTTTAAGAACATTTCAGGAATGTGACATTGGCAATATTGCACAATTTCACAAGAGTGCTAGACATTTTGCCCAACACTAATCTACATCCATTGGCCCTATGCACAAATATGTGGAGTGCCTACACCCCATGGATGCACAGCGCACAGCCACTCCACACCCATCGCGCCCCCCATGTGGGATGCCCAAAATGGGGCATGCAGCCCCTATGCACCTGATCCCCCCCCCAGCATGGATGGCAACATGCCGGCAGCAGGTGGGAAGCATGCCAGGGGAATGCCAGCACTATGCATTATGCACCAAGGTGAGAAGTGCTGCATACTGGGGCATGTAGGAGTGCACCTGTTATGCCAGGGAGAACTCTGTCATAAGTTCCCTATGCCCTATGCCCCGCTCTGACAGCCCACTGAACACCAGAATGTCCCCGTGGCAGATGGGCATCCCCCCACACAGCACAGGCCAGACCCAACCCTGTACCCCTGAAGCTGACACCCTCACACACACAGTGTTGTTCCATCCACCTGATGCCATAACCCCCCCATCCCAGTGCTACACTGCGGTGCCTATGCAGCCCACCTCCCCACACATGGCCAGCATTACACCCGGTGATGCACAAAACCCCACCCCCACCCCACACAGCTCAGCACCTGTCTCATTCTGCACAGCTCCCTCCCCCCATGTGGGCTCCTGTCCCAGGTAGCACAAGACATCACCCTCCCCACACACATACAAACAGTGGTGCCTGGTTTACCCTGACCCCAAACCAACCCCCATTCACCAGTGGTCCCCCATCCATCCACAGCACTGGCAACCGCCACCCAATGCCCTGTACCATCCCACCAGTGCCACGGTTAGAGATGGCCAGTGGCACAGTCTTCCACACACACCCACAGCCACTGGCTGTCTGACCTATGCAGGTGCACATTCGCTGTGTCCACCTGCATATGTCAGACAGCTGGTGCCCATTGAGGTACGTGAAGGGCTGTGCCACTGGCTGTCTCTGACTGTGGCACCAGCGGGATGGTAGAGGGCATTGTGCAGGGGTTGCTGGTGCCTCGGATGGGTGGGGGACCACTGCAAATGGTGGTTGCTTTGGGGTAGGGGTAAATTGGGCACCTCTGTGAGTGTGTGTGTGGGGGGGGATGTCTTGTGCCATCTGGGACTGGTGCCCTCATGTGGGAGGGGCTCCACTGTATGGATAGGGATGGATGGCGGTGCTGTTTGGGGAGTCAGCGGTGCAGAAGGCAACACTGCAGTGGCTGATTGGGAGCAAGTTGGTCCACTGGGGCTGATGGCATGGCAGAATGGGTCCATGTGCCTGTGGGTGCTGTTTCTGCACCTGGACCTGCACCTGCTAATCTAAGGGATCCACTTTGGGACATGAGACGGGCTTCCTATTGGATGCCTGCCCAGGTCCGCTACTCTGCTTCCTGTCACCCTGTACAGTCCTGAGCACCGGGGGGCACTGCAGACAGGTGTTGGCTGTTAGAGCATTCCAGCGTGTGTGCACCTGTACACAGGCATGGAGCTACGCTGGCAGGATATGCACCTCTGGCATGTAATTCCCACCAGGTCGTGCATAGGCCCTATTGTCCTTAGATGGATTTCCCAGGGTAGGTATATTTATAATGAACAGATACTCACTGGGTTGCAGAACATGCAGTCATTGGGATAACACATCATGTACAGCATATAAGTAATGAGCACTGAGCATGAAATCATGCTAACACTCTGAAATTCAATCCTTCAGACTAATGTTAATTCCTACTAATATTCTTTTTTATTATTATTAGTTTTCTTCCATTACTTTGTTTTCCTTGGCATCAGTTTGTAATGAGATCTTTGTCTGATTTTTCTTCACACAGATCCAGTCATCTGCTTTGTGTCAGACTGAGAAGAACTGGAGATCGCTTGAACGAACAAGATGGATTCAAATAATGAACCAAAGTGTCTGCTGTGGACTACCATAAATGTATTTATCAAGGCCATACATACTCCTTTTCCTGCATCATGTAGACTTGCTTGATTGCTCCTTCTTCTAGGTCACTTCAACCAACCTTCAGAAACAACACCGACAAGTAACATTGTAGTGCTACTATGCTTATCATGGTACCACCAGTAGCTACCTGCCAGCCATGACCTGTGTCATCACCCCTGTGTGAACTCAGTTCACACCTTATGTTAAAAAAGATCTCTGTGTTATTTGGCACAGGCAGTAGTTGGCCAGAAGCCAGTTCCCTACATTTTTCAGGACCCTTGATTGTGCTGAACTTGATAAAGTTACTTTGTTCAAGTACCTTGGGGTTTAGCTGGACCACCACCTCTACTTCTATTGTCATTCATGAAAAACATTACCCTTATTTTGGTGTGTCCTTCAGAAACAGAGCATATATCCCCCTAACCAACCAATGAGAGAGCATCATTAAGTATGATCCTCATATTTGCTGATTATGGGGATGCTATATATCATGTGGCACCCAAATCCACCCTCACCAGGCTAGACTTCTTCTATCGCTACTTTTGTCACTTTACGCTTGACCTTTACTCCCCCACACACAGCTGCTCCCTCTACATCTCCCTCTCATTATCCATTCTTGAAGGTAGGTGCCTCATGTACTGCACTATATTTATATCAACATTCTGGTATGTTACAATCCCCCCATCTTACTGTAGTTCCATACTTTCCTTCCTCTCTATTCCCACTTGCTCTTTCCGCAACTTTGACTCTTACTTTCTCCCTTTCCCCCACACAGAGTCTTGTGTGGATCAGTCTACTTTTGCCTTGAGATTCTACCAGCTTGGGTCCATCCTTCTCCCTAATATGTGCTCTGTGCTTTATTCAACTGCTAAAGTCCTTCTACATGACCTTACAGCCCATGCCTGCAACTGAGCCTGACAGCTCCTTCTATCTTATACCTTCATTTCCTTCTCCTTCTATCTTATACCTTCATTTCCTACATCAGCTCAACTCTCTATCCAGGATCATGCACAAAATAGCTCCACTATCTTGTTACTGTACTTCACCAGTTGCTGTCTACGTGTTGCAACCTTACATACTCAATTTTAACACTGCACACTGTTGCTTCTGCCCAGTATTTGCTTATTTATTTGCTGAAAGTTACCGCTCCATTTTATTTTAAGTGCAATTTTCCTACCTTGTTTTTGCATGCCATTGCATGGTACTGTCAGTGACAGCTACATTATGCAATGGCAAGACAAAATCCTGAAACTTGATTGGCCAGCCAAGTGCTTCATCCATGATTTTACCCGAGCACACCACGGATGTACCCCAGCACCCACAAATGACCACATGACATGTTAAAGAAAAATCACGCCACATGCCATGTCCATGTTGCCCACACTTGTTATGGCTGATCTGAATTTTGTCAGTAATTGAACAGTTTCTTAAAGCATAAATTCCTCCCTCCCCAGCAGGAAAATTGATTTAACCCCACACTAAACACCCTCCCACATTCCTCGAATACAGAAACTTTATGTAGTTCCATGATGTTTTCTGAATAAATTAAAAATCTAAATGTGAAAGAAAGCAATCACTCTGATTGACTTCACTAAAAGTGCATTGCTCTGAACATCCTGAGCGGATGTACTTTTAAAAAGAACACATGCTCCACTTACCAATTGGTGGCTTCAGTTTTGTTTACCATCTTCTCCCAGTACAAACAAAAAATGTACTGAAGATACTGAGAGAACAAGAGAAAGAGAGTTAACTGTTACTGAGTGAGCGAACTGCAACCTGGAGAGAATGTGAGGGACAACAGCGACAGAGAGTGAGATGTAGATGGAGGAAACAGAGAGAAAAAGAGAGTGAGAGAGAGAGAGAGAGAGAGACAGAAATCTGGAGAGGGGACCCACATTAATGAAAGAGAGGGGGAGGAAAGTCCAGTAGCATCTAATTAAAGGGAGAGGGAGGCTGGAGACACAGACCCACACTAACACCGCAGCAGCACCACCTACTGGCCAAAATAATAGAGCAGCACTGTTTTTTGTAAGCATATCTACCCATTAAAAAACTGAATAAAAGTCTTAAGTTAAATGTGCTTTTTAATCTTTTCTTTTTTCTCCTCACAAGTGAACCATTAAATTGCAATAATGATCTCCAGGGTGTATGTCATGATGGGATAATGCCACTTCTTGGGTGTTGAATGCACTCAGTCTTCAGCCTCATGTCCAACTACCAGAGGTGTGACATTATCCCAGTATGACATATACCCTCTGATGCAATATCACTTAAATTCCCATCACTAATGCTGTTTAAAAGTGAAGAGTTATCCCTTGTATTCATGTGAGTGACTACAGCACTGTACTGCTCCCCATTCCCTCCTCCCCCAGGATGTGTCTGGAAGCGAGCTGTTACCAGCTCAGAATGCTTTTGTAGTAAAACATTTGAAGATAGATTGATAGGTAGGTAGATAGATAGATAGATAGATAGATAGATAGATAGATAGATAGATAGATAGATAGATTGATAGATAGACAGATAGATAGAAAGATATATAGATAGATATTGTTAAGATATACAGATAGATAAATAAAGACATGCATATGTAGATACGTACATGAATAAATATGGCTTCACCAGACAGACCAGGATGCCAGTACAGTGTAGTACAGTAGTACACAGTGTAAATAATTCAGGCTAGGTCCAAAACAATCCATTATCTCTACACCACAACAGATCTACCTTGAAAAAGGTTAACTGCTGAATAGCTGAGCTATCTGGTAGTCTGAATGGTGAAGTTAATACACTGCAGGAATCTAAATTTATTATACGTTCTTAATATAACCAGTGTTTTTAAAATTCCAGTAGCAACTTTTTAGGAAAATTATGCCCAGGCCTTTCTGTTTGTTGTATGATGAAGTTCAATGTAAATCTACTTATGCTGTTCAGTGGAAATCATGTATTCATATCGCTTTATAATTTCAGCTGTATACCTACCTCTTAATGTTTGAACACTTCTTCATATAGTTTGGAGCATTATGGGTTTCTGAAAGTGCTCACCTATCATACCTCCACTCCCTCGCCCACACCACCCAACAAATGATGGGATCACTACAGCACCACTTTTCCTATGGCTGGCTTGGCAGGCAAACAGCTGCCTTTATTGTCAATACCAATGCTGCCTCATTGTTTATCAGAAGAGGGTGTTCCCTTTCTTGATGGGAGACAGGCACACCACCTTTGCAATGCATCCAACCCCCAGTCAGTCCCAGTGTGAATTCCAAGGGCTCACACATGATCTCCAGTCTCCCAGTTAATAATGTGAAATTATTAATCCAAACACAAATTTGGAATACTATATATAGAATATTACGCTGAAAAAATATCCTTCTCAGCCAATCAGAACATAGAGCTACTGTCTCATTATTCTGCAATAACTGGACAATAGACTCAGCAAAGGGACTATAAACTAATCCTCATGCTCTGGCTAAGACTACCGCTACACTGTGTCTGTGAAGAATTGCCATAATGTTTTGGTTTTCTCACAGACTTGCTGTTGCACTAGTGAAAGACCAACTTTTGTCACTCTATTTTAAAATATTTTATTTTTTTCCTTTTCAGTGTAATAGCTATAATGGTATAGGGGTTGAAGTTTTACTCAGTAATAACCAGACTGAAGTGTTAATAAACACTTTTGCCTATGGCCTAATTGTTCGGCCACCCTGGTCCAGTCATTACCTCGTAATAAACCCAGGGTGGGATATTCAAAAAAGTTGCACATGGCGCAACAGGGATACACCATGCGCAATTCACCAATGTGCCCCGGCGCGATATTCAAAGGGCAAGTTGCGCTGCGCAATTCCCGATGCATATGGGCGCATCGGTAATGTATGTGGCGCAAGTGCGAGGGGCGTGCCCATGCATAAATGGCACATCCCGATATTCAGCCTGGGATGTGCGGTGCATATGCTAGTATAAACCTGCCTTGTGCTGCTCAGGGGGGGGGTGCAAAGATGTGCCTAGTAAAACCAGACGCAAGTCCTGGCCACCCACAGGTGAGCTGCCATATTGCAGGGTGCAACACGGCAGCCACCAGCCGTGGGTGGCCACCTGCCCACCCAGAACACTGCCCACATGCTCCCTGCCCAGAGAGCATTGTGCCCCCCCCATTGCCCAATAGGAGCATATGATAATTATATCCCTTGTGGCCCAGTGGACCACATTCCAATGTCCTATCATGGGCTTAAGTGACATATCTCCTGGTGGTCCAGTGGAACCCCCTCCAGCACCCAATTGCAGGTGGAATCACCGAATATAACCCTGGTGGTCCAGTAGTATCCCTCCCCACCCACCCACCCACTGAGGCCCCGTCACCCAGCACCCCAGTCAGCGGAAGGCGGCAGCACCACCCGCGTGCCGCCTGGCTGCCAGTCAACTAACAACAACACGGCAGGCTCTGTACGCCTGTTGGTTCACTGTGTGGGCCAATGGGCATGCAGACCATACTGTACTACATGAGCCCAAAATGTGGATGAGCATTCATTTACATATCGGGCCTGTGTTGTACAGTATGGGCTGCATGCCCATTGGCCCACGCAGTGAACCAATAGATGTACAGACCCTACTGTACGCTGTCAGTCAGCGGGTAACTGGGTGGCATGTGGGAGGGGTGCTGCTGCCTGCCACTGACTGGGAGTGGTGCTGGGTGGTGGGGGCCTCAGTGGGCGGGTGGGGATACCACTGGACCACCAGGGAGATATTTCACTTAAGCACGTGATTAGGCGATGGAAAGCAGTCTGTTGGACCACCAGGGATATAATTATCATATGCCCATGATCAGGTGTTGGAATGTGGTCCACTGGACCACCAAGGATATAGAAACATATGCCTGCGATTGGCGAATGGGTGTGGAGACCACCAAGGGTCAGCAGGGTGCCGGTCCAAAACGGCTGCAACCTGATAGGGTGCCAGGCACAAGTTGCCAGGGATCAGCGCACCGCGTGCAAATGGGGCCATAATGAATGCAAATGGCCCCATTTGCACCTTGCATGCATAATGGCCTCATTTGCATGCCCAGCACTGAATATCGCGGTTGATGTGCCTAGTGCAACCGCACTTGTGCTAGCACATCCCCCTGCTCCCCTTCTGCCACTTGTGCTGGCACAGTGCCACTGTGCCATGCGCATTGCATGTGCCCTCAGTTCCATATTCAACAGGGCTGAGCCATGGCCCAGCACCATTGAATATCACCTGGTCCATGCCCATGTGCAGCCCAGTTGCGCTGCACCCAGGCTTGCGCCCCTTCCTGGCGCAGTCTGAATTTCCCACCCCCAGAGTACTACCTCATTATGGCAATAATATATGGGGAGTAGTGTATAATGAGTTGTTTTGCACACACAAGGTGCGTGATGCCACAACAGGCATTATACACTGTAAGTGTGTAAAAATACAAATTACCATACTCTGCATATTTTATTTCAATGATTGCTGGTTCTTTTTTTTTTAATTTAATGTACTTTATTTGATTTTCAATATGAGGATAGTACATAACACAACAACCATGGGAACAACATGCAAACAACAAGAAGCCACAAATGGTCCCCCGTCCCCACCCGCAGGGTACAATCAATAATATAGAATGGCAGCACAAATGACATATAGGTACACAGTTACCCATCGTAATACAGAAGTATCCACTGGTAATTGGAGAAAGATTATATTTCATAGGATCCTCTTCTCAGTTAAGCTGCTCTTCAACCACACCACAGGCAGACACTCTCATTAGTGTGTCCCAATGTATTTATTTATTTATTGAAGTGTTTCACCAGGAAAGGCACACTGAGCAACAAGATGCTCATCTCACAGTGCGTCCAGGGGGAGGGGTACAGAGGAGGGCAGGTGAGTACATGATACATAGTACTGAGTTACACATTGGAGTCATGAACTGAGAGTATCATTACTTACATTGTTTACATACATACATACATTACTTACATTACTTACATTGAATTGAGTTAGAGTTACACATTGCTTACAGGGCTTTGCAACTGCCTTGTACATAAGGGGGGGTACATCAAGTAGGGAAACAGTATAGGGAAGGTTTAGCAGCCAAGGGAGAACAAGGAGTAAGGTTTAGACCTGGATTATGTTACACTATACATGGGTAATAGTCACTGACTAAAAGAATACATTTGACAGGGAGACAAAGCAGAAGTGCAGTATGGGGTAAGTGCGGAGGTTGGTAGAAATATATGCCATCATTTGCAGCCGTTAGCTAAAGCCACTGGTCAGGCCACATAAGATGTAGGGGAGTGATGGGGGTAGTAGTAGGAAGGGGAAGGGGTTGGCTTGGGGGGGGAGGAGGTCAGGTGCATGAACAGTTTACCGCGTAGTAGTTTATGAGGGCAGAGGATAGAGAATTCCTAGAGGAGGAATGGCGGATTTGGACCGGCAGGTCATTCCAAAGCTTCAGGAGATGGTAGGAGAAGGCCAGTTGGCCTGCAGAGGTCTGACGGTGAGGGATTATCAATAGTTGGGAGTCAGTAGACCTGAGGGCATGAGAGGGGGTTTGAGGAGAAGATAGGGAGGAGGCGAGGTAGGGTGGAAAGGAACCAAGCCAGAAGTTAGGAGCAAATTTAGCACTGTGAAGTAGTCGCCGGTTGCTCAGGGATGGGAGGGCCAGTGAATGGAAAAGCTCACAGTGGTGGGTATGAGGGGGGGCATCAAGGGCAAAGCGGCAGAAAGCATTGAAGAGAGGGTCCAGTCTGGATAGGATGGACTTGAGGGCGGCACTGTAGACTATATAGCAGTAGTCGAAGGTGGGTGGTATCATTTTCTGCACAATTTCATGTCTCGTGAGTAGCGGGAGACTACTGTGATTCCTATAGAGAGCACCAAGTTTAGTGCACAGTTTTTTCAGGATAGTGTCCACATAGGCTGAGAAGAATAGGTGTCAGTCAAGCCAGACCCCTAGGTACCTAAAGGAGGACACGTCCTCAAGGACTGTCCCATCAAGGGTGTGAAAGATCGGGGGTGAGGGAACTCTGGATAGTCTCTGCCTAGTGCCAAAGGTCAAGGAGACTGTCTTCTTGGCATTGAGGGAGAGTTGGTGGGAGTTAAACCAGAGCTGTACCTTGTTGAAATCAGCCTGTAGACTGGAAGTGACCTCCTCGTGCATCCGGCTGGAGGAAAAGAGGACTGTGTCATCTGCATACATATGTATTGAGGTATTAGAGCAGGTTTGTGGCAGGTCATTTAGCAGGATGGAAAAGAGAATGGGGCCGAGAACTGAGCACTGGGTAACACCAGTGACAATAGGGAGTGGAGGTGAGGTGGAATTAGCAGTTTTTCCAGACTGAGTTCTGCCTTGCAGGTAGGCTCTGAACCAGTTGGTGGCAGTCGTGGATAATCCAGCTTCAGATAGGCAGGATAATAACAGGGGGTGGGATACAGTGTTGAAAGCTTTGGCTAAGTCGACAAAGATGGCTGATGTAGTTATACCTTTGTCCATCCCCTAGAGGATGGAATCCATGAGTCTTAGTAGGGAGGTGGTAGTAGAGTGGTGTTTCCTAAATACAGACTGGAAAGGCTTGAAGAAGTTGGATTCAGAGAGGTAGTGGGAGAGTTGTGAAAGCACAAGGTGCTCCTGAAGTTTCGCGAGGGCGGGGAGGAGGGAGAAGGGATGGTAATTTGCCGTGGTCGTGGAGTCCCCTCCTTTTGGTAGTGGTAGGACTGTGGCATGCTTCCACTCCATAGGAATTGATTCAGTGGCAAACGAAAGGTTTAGAAAGTCAGCTCAGGGAGATGCAATGGCCGGGACAGATAGGTAGAGGAGTTTAGTGTCCAACCCATCAGGGGACTTTCCCTTGGAGGGGTTCAGGGAGAGTAGGGCATCTAGGGCTTCCACAGGAGAGATGTTCCTGAAGGAGAAGGTGCTCAGGCCGGGAGGTATAAGAGTTTCAGTATGGCAAGTGGACGGGGATGCAGCTGGAAGGGAGGCAAGTAGGGTAGTAGCACATGTGGTGAAGTAGGAGTTGAACTCGGAGGCAACTGAAAGAGGGCCTGAGAGGAAAGTCCCTTTTGTGAACAGAAGAGGGGAGGAATTTGTTGATGGGGGGAAGGGAGTTGATAACTTTCCAAAATTTAGATGGCCTACCAAGATTGGCATCAAGGGTGTTATTAAAATATCCGGCTTTGGCTAGTCGGGTGGCCTTGGTGCACTTATTTCGGAGCATGCGGTAGGCGATGTTGTCACCTGGGAGGAGCTTAGTTTTGTAAGTTCTCCACGCCTTTTCCCGGGCATTTTGGCATGCTGTAAGTTCGAGGAAAATCCAGGAACGGTGTGTCCCCCGGACCCTAATGCGGTGCGAGGGGGCTCCTAGCAGACTATGCAGGGTTCCCCACCTTTCCTTATACACCTTATAGTGATGCAAGAGGCCGGCAATGTTTTTTTCTACATTCAAGGCAAAGATGATCTCTCTGTGTGATTCTATTTGGAGGGAACCTGTGTGTCCAACCAGTGCCAGAGGATTACTAACTTAGCAATGTCAGCAACTAGGGCTATATGCTCCCTTCTGGGTCCAAAGATCAAATCTTGATTTAACCCCAGTATGCAAATCCTGGGCAAAAATGCATCTTGCAACTCTAGGAGGGGATCTAAATGCTCCTTGATGTCCCCCAATAGAGGCTTGGCCTTGTTACACTGCCAGGGAACCTGCAGCAAAGTACCTTCCTCTAGGCCGCATCATGCACACAGGCCAGTCTCAAGTTTATGCATTTTACAGAGTTTACTAGGCATATAGTACAAATTATGTGGTATCTTAAATTGCTACAACTGCAGCCTATCCTGCTTCAGGTATTTGTAGCTATCACACAAGATTTCTCCCCACCCATCATTATTCAATTGCACATCCAAGGTATCAGCCCAGTACTTGCGCTCACCATCGAGCCTTCTTGGTTCTAGCCTTAGGTAAGATGAGTACAGCTGGGAAGCTTAATGGGGTAGCTGAGCAGCCAAAACCAACTTAGTTAAACAACCTTCCTTGGACTGTGGTGGGGGCCCTACAAGTGCAAGGAAACTGCCTGATTTGCACAAATTTAAAGCAAGTATTATCTAGGGTGTGAAATTGCTGTTAAAAAGAATGAGAAGTGAAGGAAAGGATCTCCCAGCACAAATTGCGGGATCGAAAGACAGGTTAAGTTTGAGCCAGAAATGAGAATTGAGTGTTTTGTTACCAATCTTAATATTTGGGTTACCAAAAACTGGTTGTATCGGGTCTTTTACCAGGTTAAGTTACAAGACTCAGCACATTTGTCTGTTCACCTTAAGTGACCACATGACTGGGATGTTTCTGAGTGTTCTAAGTAGGTGAGTTAGGGGTATGTACAGAAGAGTTTTAAATTAGATTTCTTCATGGGTGCAAATATTGTCTTCAATTTGCAACCACTGTGGCTTAAAAATCAAACTGGTCAGCATGGTCCTCCCCAGCCCAACTCAGGTACTTGCTGTTGCATTAGGAGAATAATAAAGCAATGGTAGGCCCTCCTGGCCACCTTACTCTGCCTTATAAAATGGGCTAAAAAATCTAAGCCACTGATTGGCTGTTTCAGCTTCCCAGCCATGTCCTTAATCCATGATATTTTAGCCAACCGGCACTAACGTTTGCCAGTCTGCCCCTTGACAAAATTAATCACTGAGCTGTGCCAAGCATAAACAAAAACACAGCCTGGCACAGCTCAGAGAGCAGCAGTAAGAAATCAGTAGTCCACGCAGAAGCGGCAGAGGGAACCTGTCTCCTCTCATGGCATAGCAGCAAACCTAAACTTCCTCTGCATTTCCATCATTTTCCCAACATAAAGACTCAGACTCTAAATCTATAAAAATGGACATCACATTCTTCGTAAAAGAAAACTAAACTGAATTTCCTTTTTTAAATAAATAATGTGTGGTTTCTCAAACCGGAACCAGGAAATGATCCTGTGTGGTGGTTGTTGACGGACAAGCTCGCTCAGAGTTGAAATCTATAAAAATGGTCATCGCATTCTACTAAAATAAAAGTACAATGAGTTTTCTTTTTAAATAAATAACTTCTTGTTTCTGAAACTGGAACCAGGAAACGGCTGTTTATGGCTGTTGTTGAGGGACACACTCGCTCTCAGTCAGCCAACTTGCTGCACACTCCGTTTTCAAACTAATGAATATTAAAAAAAGAAACTTGCTTTTGGGTGCTTCTGTGTCTATCTGTGTTTCTGGTTTCTGTGTCTATCTGTGTTTCTGTGGACAGTAGAAACACAGACAAACACCAGTCACCACTACAATACAAAACCTCCACTGCAACACATAAAAGAGGGACTATTTTTTTTCAGATAACAAAATCATATTTCTTTATTTTTTCCTTATATACCCTTATCTGATTTTTGTATTTAATAAACTTCTTTACCACAGCCCATTTTATAAGCGCAATAACACACTCTGAGGTGTGGTTTATTGCCTGATAAGAGCACGCCCAGTGGCTGGGCATGCTCTTATCAGGCAATAAACCACACCTCATCATGTGTTATTACTTGCATAGAAAGGAAGTCAGCATGACCTGCACTAGCTTTAACTAGCTGAGCAGCAAAATAATATTTAACACTCCTAGTAGATCTAGCAATCTAGGGATAACATTCATTTTTATTATGTTAATTCTACCCTATAGGGTTAAGGGGAGTGATGTCCATCTTTTAAGGTTCTGTTCCACAGTCTTAAGTAAAACATCTAAATGCAGAGATTTCAAGCAATGTTTGAGCCTGGGGATCTGAACGTCTAAATAAGTCTGCTGTTTGGGTTCCCATTTCAGGCCTAGATCAACAATTGTCTTTCTACCAACACATTAAGAGAAAACACACTAGTTTTATTTATATTCAGCCTACATACTGAGAAGCTGCTAATCCGGATGATAATAGAGAGCACTTCTGGAATGGAGTCCTGCAACTCTGGTAAATGTAACAGGATGCCGTTCATGAATGCTGACAACTTATATCCTTTTGAGCCAATCTGTATAACTTTCAGTTTCTCGGAGTTCTTGCTTTTAAGGATCAGTAGTTCCAAACATATACTAAAAAGCAAAGGTAATAGGGGTCACTCATGCCTCTAGAGAGAATAATTGGTGCAAACAGAACCCCACTATACAAGAATCTAGCAGAAGGAGACTGATACAATAACTGAACCCTTGACTCAGGTATATTATATTGTCCAAGAATGGCAAACCAGTATCTCCAGGCCACCTGGTCAAATGCTTTTTCTGCTTCCAGGAAGACCAGAGCCATGGGGGGACCAGCCTTCTCAGATGCAGAACTTAGGTGTTGCAGCTTCCAAAGATGTTGACTAGAGACTTTGCTTGGCAAAAAGTCCTCATGCTCGGGCCCTGCCAGAGTGCTCCAGACCATACCATATCTCACCGCTAAAATTCGGGCTGAAAATTGAAATTTTTAAATCTACATTAATGAGTGAGATGGGCCTAAAATTATTAGTCAGCATGACATCTTTACCCAGTTTTGGAATAACTGAATTCCTTGCCTCAGTTAATGTGGTGTCTCCCTCAATCCATCCTCAGTTGGTTGTAAATATTTGTCAATAGGGCGGCGAGTTCCATTAAATTTAGTTGCAAACCCATCTGCGCCAGGCACATTCTCTGACTGCATTGCCTTAGCAATAGTTTTCACCTCCTCAGCCCCGATGGGGGCCCTCCAAGATAGCCTGTTGAGTTTCCAAAAGCTGTGGGAGTTGAATACCCTCCAGGAATGAACTGAGTGCTCCATCTACATCTCCCTTTCCTGCCTCATCTGTGAAGAGTGTTTGGTAGTACTGCCTAAAACACTCAGCAATCTGTCTGGAGTTGGTCATGAGGCTTGCTTCTCCCTCCCACCTAATTCCTTCAATAACTCTCTTGGCACCATCTGATATAATTGTAAGGATCTAAGGCACACAGCTTAATCTCTCTGATCTATGTATTTTACCTTTGTTTAAAATATTGCCCATTCCATTGTCTCATTTAACAAGTTCACATATTTACTCCTCTGACTATTAAGCTGTAGCCTTCATAGGGAGGCAGTATAGTGCAGTGGTTTAAGCCTCTGAGCTGCAAATCTGGTAATATCCAGTAGACCAGACCTGGGTTTGAGTCCCACAGCTTTCACTTGCATACTGTGTGACCCTGGGCAAGTCACTTAACTTTCCTGTGCTCCTAGGTCACTCCTGTAAAAAAGCTTTCAGCTTAGTGTGCTACTCGTAGTTAAACAACTAAATAAAAAAAAAAAGATTAAACACATACCAGATTTGAAGTTTTTCTGTATTGTGCAGATGGTTGCCAAGAGCTCAGAGTGAAGCCCTGCAGACCTCCTGCTGTCACTTGGGGAAAAAAGGGCATTTCAGACCCCTTCTGAAGCACAGTTTTGAAGTTGAACCATGATCCTTCCACTACCTGAAATCACTACGCTTGGGGGAAGGGGAACATTCCTTTCCTACATGTAGCATTCTCACGCCAGCTCTAATCACAATCAGTGGATACATTCAGTGTAAATAGCACAGGCAGCTTGTTTTAGTCTTAAAGGATATCTAAACCCTCTTTTTTACCCATTTTTATGCAAACAGCTGCAAGGGAACTTTGTTTGATAGCTTCTCTGCTGAATTCCTTCACAGTAGGGTCACTGGGCTGGAACAGGCAGACAGTCACTGTGATGATCCACCAATTGAGTAAAACAGGTAGTCATTTTTTAGTAAAATTTGTTCGTTTGCTGAGTTAAAGTTACTTTCCTGACTACGTTAAGTAAAGATCATGTAACCCTCTGTCCAGTTTTTGTATGGACAATCTTGTTGAAAAATGTGGGTGGTTACACTTTATTTGTATTGAAAGGAGTTTATTTGGAAATACTGCTTGAATGATTATAGAGCGACAGTTTTCTTGGTGTCTGTGTCTAATGGCCACCTTCCCTCTGCGATTTGCAAGGTACTTCAAACAAGAGTCTCCTCTATGTGATACTATAATCAAACATGTAAACAGTAAAATAGAATAACTATGACAATAAACTGGGATTATGCTTTGCTGATACCTGCCCTATGGTGGTGCCGAAATATGCACTTGTGATAGCACGGACCCTGGAGTTGAATGCACTGCTCTGCTTTGATTTGTCATATTGTCTCCTACATATCTACTTGTGTAATATTTTTCTGTTTGTATTAAATGAAGCATTTGACTGGCATGGTAATGCTATGTATGATTTGCTGCCCAAACAAACAAGGATAAGTCAGTGACAAACATGTTTGCTTTGATGCTGTTACAAGTTAGAACAAAAGTATCTTGAGGCTATAGGCAGGCCTTTCTTACCCCTATGAGCCATTATTTCCTGGATTTTGGGTTCCACTGGGCTAAGGAGTATAGGCCCCATATTCAGAGCTGGCCATGTGCAGTCTGTGGCAGTTTGCACATAGCCTGCCTGAGGGTCAATATTCAGACTATTAACTAACTGCAACTGGAGTGTGCAAGCTATCTAAATATGGGGCCATGTCGGTACAGTGCATAGTGACTATGTGGAGCCCTGCAGACCTCTTGCTGTCAGAAAACAAGCATTTGTCAATGCCAAACGTTCACATGCAGGTTGTGCTGGGATGGGTAATGGGCACCTTCCATTACCCATCCTGGCCCAAACCTCCAAGTCAGGTACAAAAACATGTTTTGGGAAGGATGTGAAAAATGACAGTTGTAGTGTTTATGAGGTGGTGTGACAAAATGGCTATGTTGAAAATTTAGAGTTAAAATATTAAAAATTAACAAAGTTACGTGTGCAGATAGAAAAATGTCAGCAAGTGCTTGTAACTCATCCATTTTTAGGAATTTTTTCACCAGATTTTCAACATAGGCCTTTTGGGTCTGAGCAAGTAAAAAGGAGACTACTGAGGAATATAGGAACTTCCTGTCCCAGAACGTGAAGATCAGGAACTTTAAAGGCATGGAGGCAGTTGGAAAGTAGGGAGAAACAAACAATTTCATAAACAAAAAAAAACAGAGAGAGGAAAGAGTAAAATATACAAAACAACAGTTAAGGTGCCACAAATAAGGCATGATGGGAGAGGTGCAGTGCAGTGGCTGTGGACCAGCAGTCTTCCAGGAAACGTTCTGAAGGATGTGGTGTTGTCCCATCTGCAGGCACCTCTCTGGGCTGAGGGAGGAGGTTGCTCATCTCCAGGTTGAGCTGGCCAGGATTCGGGGGACCTCCTTTCCCACCCAGGGACCACCAGGGCCACCGCCTCTGCCTCAGAGGTTGCCAAGAAACAGGAGCGGTTGGATCACAGTAGGCTCAGGGAGGGTGAGGGTGGTGGAACAGCGGCACATCCCTCCAGTTGTACTGCTCCAAATTCCTATGCTCTTCTGGTAGTGTGTGGTTCCTCTGTGGAGGCACCCACAGTGGAGACCAAGGAGGATGCTGGGAATCTCCACAAAGGAGACCCACAGGAGGGTGGCATGGGACCCCACAGGGGAAGGAAACAACTCCTGGTTGGGGACTCCATTGTTATGAGGGTAGAACTGGGGGAGGGAGGGGAGAGGGAAGTAAGGTGACTGCCTGGCACCATGGCTTGGAGGGACAGAGAGTGAATCCTCAGGATTGTGGGAGCAGCTGCATGAGGGAGGGAGCTGGATGTCATTGTCCACCTAGGGACAAATGACCTGGCTGGGAAAGGGATCAGAGCAGTGCAGGAGGAGTTTGTGGAGTTGGGAAGGGGCCAACATTACATTTTGCGAATGCAGGTTTATAACTCAGGTAATTTTCAATCTTTTTATCCCAAATTTGTCACCTGCCGCCCTATTAGCTCTGGCCACAGTTTGTTCTTCCTTACAGTGATCAGTCTGATTAGTTCAGCTCTAAAACAGCTCTTAGCCACCCTTACAACATGTGCTTGTTTATTTTGCCTGAAATCTCTATGAAGAAGTTTTTAATGCAATCTCTCATCCTGTCTGCACTCTGCTTGTCCCTGAGAATCTGCAGGTTAAACTTCCAAGTGCAGGCAGCTTCCAACACTCAAACTAAATCACAAATGAAAACTCACCAAAGCGTGGTCTGAGACCATCATGGCCTTCACCTAACATATCTGTATGCTCAGAATAGATTCACTTGACAGTAAAAATAGTCCATGAGCAGGAGGAGTCATAGGGTTTGGAGCAGAATGAGCAACTCCTGTCCATCAGATGCAGGAGCCACCAGGGATCAATCAAACCCATACCATCCATCCTTTCCCTCAGTACCCTCTTCCCAAGGGTAAGCCCCTGCTTTCCATTACCAAACCTATCAAGGTCAGGTTGCTTAAGTAGATTTCAATCCCCTCCTAATAAAATCAAGAATCTGGTGATGGGACCAAAATAGATGCTAAGTCAGTGAAAAAGTTTGGGGAAACAGCATTGGGCCCATAAACAGAACACAAATCTACCTCTGTCTGACCCAGTCTACCATGCAATAGAATATAGGGACCCTCTTGGTTCCCTATTTCTTGAATCAGTTGGAACAGGACCAATCTGGCTAATATGATTATCACTCCCTTTTTCTTGGTATTATCCCCTGCTTCATAGATCTGACCATCCAAGTTCTGTGAAATAATAAAACCTGTTTTTAAATGCATTTCTTGGAGACCTACTATGGAGACTTGCATTGATGATTCAAGACACAATAACATGTTTCGCTAGTTTGGCCCCCCTTAACATTCATGAAAGAAATCGATATGCACGAGCCACTGGATACTTGAAACATACACCGTATAGCTCTGTAAACAGCATGATACCAATCAACCTTGTCCCTGCATCCACAGATGTCACCCCCACCCTCCCAACAATGCCATAGAACTCTCTATAAGCAATAAGAACAATTAATAAAGAACAAAAACTTCACTAGATGTCCAAGAACCCTGAGACCCATCTCAACCCCTTTTGATATGTGTAGGGCCAGTCACAGTGCAAAGGGAGCTCCTGACCAGAGAACAATACCCCAAGCATTGATTAGATGTTTTTCCAGTACCAATCTGGGATAAGACCACCCAACACTGAGAGAGAGCACCACCACACACAAGGCAGACAAAGAAGGCCAGCCAGCACCCTCTCCCCCCCACCCCGTAAAAAGAGGAGAGGCTTAAATGTGTGAAGGCATACTGTCACCCTTCCCCCCCAGCAGAGCAGACCTGCCCAGACTGTTACAAATCCAAGTGCTCCACTGAAAACTGCAATGAGCCATTAGAGAGTTGAACAAAACCCAGGAACTCAGTGGAAATAAAACACATTCTAAACCACCAAAATTTAAGAAACTGCCATAAGTCAAAATGTGGCAAATGTGAAAAATCATTTGCTAAGCCTGAAATTTGTAACACAAATATCTAGCACAGTAGAGTACAGCATATAAAAGAATGACAGTAACCCTGTATTTATGACCATGTAGTTAGTAAAGTCATAGCAGTCTGGGGCAGCAGTCTTATTTAGATGTGCCAAGAGCACGTCTGCCTTTCAGAAGAGCTGCCCACTTGCCACAAAGTGATACTTCCGTGTCCCATCAGGAGTCACCATGGCAAGAGTCATGTATAAAGTATTTGAGAATGGAGGTCCCACCACCCACACCATCAGTCAGAAGCAGAAAAGAAGAGCAGGGTCATTAGTGTGCTGGGGGTGGAGCGTCAGACAAGGCTATTGATATTGGGCTCTATGCACAATGGCAACGTACTACGTAAACCAGGCACTTTGGCATTGCTATGCATGAAAGCCACAGAGTGGGGTTCTATGGACCCTGTGTGACATTCACGACTGGTGAGGATTGCAGTTACACACTGGATCACCCTGCTGCATTGACAGCAATGCAGACAGGGAGGGGGAGGAGGGTGTGCCAGCACTGTGTGCCATGCATACAGCCACCTTCGGCAGAACATGCCTGCCCAAGACCATTAAAAATGTAAGTACTCGACTGCAAACTGCAAAAAGTCTTTAGAGATTTGAAGAAAACCCAGAAACTCCATGGAAATAAAACACACTCTAAACCAGCAAAATTTAAGAAACTGGTGCACTGGCATCGATACGCATGAAAGCCATGGAGTGGGGTCCCACGGACCCTGCGCAGCATTCATGACTGGTGAGGACTGTAGTTATGCACCTGATCCCCTGGCTGCACAGACAACAATGTGCCGAGGATGGGTGGAAGGGGCATGCCAGCACTATGCATCATGCACTATGGCGCATAGTGCTGTCTGTGGGAGTGCAGAGGAAGGCGAAGGGTACACCAGGAAAAACCCTGCTGTAAGTCCCCTATGTGCCCCGTGCACACTTACCACCACATGGTCCAGGTGGATAGCCACCATCTCCCATCAGCAGGTCTCCAGCACTGGTCCCCACTGGCTGCCCGGTGCCATCCAACCCAGCTCCTCACTGTGTCCCATCCCCATGCCAGCTGTACACTCCCCATGCACACATGCAGGGGCACCAGTCCTGGAACTCAGACACCCCCAACCCTGGCCCCTCTGGGCATGTGTGGGATTCAGTACCCCCCAGGCACTGTCAACACAACCCCCAACCCCATACCGGTACTCTGCTGCTGCCTCATGGAATAGCCAGCGGCACTGCCCTCCACACACCTCCACAGACACCGGTCGATCCACAGGGGCACACAGCCAACACATGCCCCGCCACTTAAGGGTTCACTTGGGTGCTGCTCTGCCCCCATCCACTACATGCATACCTGAGCACTGGGAGGTAGTGGGGTCATGGACAGGTGGTCAGTGGTGGTGAATGCCTCCTGGTGCGCACCTGTCTGCAGGTGCACAGCTCCACCGGCGGGGCACATGCCTGTGGCACATATCTTCCACCCCAATGTGCATAGAGGCCATTAATCTGACAGTTCAGGATGGAACCTTTGCTGCCTGTGCAGCCACTCCCCCTTGCAAGGCTGGACTTCTTAGGTTGCTATGCTGTTTTCCACCTCTCCATTATCTTAAGTTACAATATATGCCAGAGCAGTTGAGAGGCCCCCCATCAGAACTAGTCATAAGGACTAACCTCCACCATGATCTGATCACCAGTCACAGTCTATGATCAAAAGAGAAGGCATGTTGCTTTTTACAATCCTGTATTTCAACCCTTCTCTGCTAAATAAAACTAGACTATACAATGGCATCCTAGAATTAGTGCCTCTGAGTAGCTGACTGGCAGCCTCCAGCCATGGTAAATCCTAGTATTACCTTCAGCAAAGGTGCCAGTCAGCTGCATCTCTGTAAAATCCATTCGAGTCCTGGATCAAGAAAGCGTTAAACCACCATTTTGAATCCCTGTTAAGCTGTGATCGCCAGGATCAGTAGAGTCGGGCAGCAAAGGGAACTGAAAAAAAAAACAGAGCTGCAGTGAAAAACGCCAAACTGAGAAACAGTCAGGCAACAAATAAATTGGGCAACAGAGTTTAAAAAAGTATTAAAAAGTATTTCCCCATAACTGCCCCAACTGTGCCCACCTCACCTCGGGCTCAGGCTCAGGCTCAGTCTCTGCTCTACTCCCACTCTCTCTCTACTCCATTTCCGGTATTTCAGCAAGGTACAGTCCCACTGTCGCTCTCTGTCTTCCATCACTTTATGAAAAAAAAAGCAAGAAATTCCCCTCGAGGACCACAAAGTGAAACCCAGAACCACACGTTCTCCAATGGCAACCCATTAGCAGTTGCACCACACAGTGACAATCAGTTGTTACTCATAGCACACAGTAACAGTTGATTCTCAGTGCCAGTCTATCTGGCTGCCGATACGGTGTCGGATCATCTTTAAGTTTGCTTTGTTAACCTATAAGGCCCTACATGACCAGGGATAGGGTTACCTGAAAGATCTCCTTTGTCCCTACTGTCCCCTCCGTCCTCTCCGATCCACAGATGAGGGCTTGCTAGAGGTTCCCAGGGTACGTTTGCAGACATCGGGAGCAAGGGCATATAGTTTTGTTGCTCCGTCCCTGTGGAACTCTCTACCTCATTGGGTACGAGATTGCCTAACCGTCCAGAGTTTTAAAATTGCTTTAAAAACCTATTTATTTAACCTGGCTTTTGCTGATTGAAGGGGTTATTTTATTTTACTATGTTGCTATTATAATGCTTTTTGTGGAATTGTATGCTTGTTTTATAATAATTTATTTTATTTTATGCATTTTATTGTACAGGTGCCTTGATTTCAGAAAGGCACCTTTTTTATAAATAAAACTGATTTGATTTGATTTGATCTCACTAAGAAAAAAAAAACAAACCAAAAACAAAAATGGGCTCCATCAGGACACATGACAGCGACTCAGTAGCCAAGGCAACAGCTCTAGCAACCAAGGACTTTTTTTTTTTCTGGCAGAGTAACAGATGCAATAAAAATAAATTAAAACACCAAAACAGACAGTTTTATTTTTTTTTTCTATCTGAGCAAAAGGGGACCATTGTATAATTGCAATAAACCACTCCAGGGTGTAGATTATGCTGTGATTTACCCATGCCTGCATGGTTTGGTCAATTGCCCAGCAGTCTCATGACTGAACCATGCCAGGCATGGGTAAATCCCAGCATAACCCACACCCTGTCCTGGTTTATTGCTTAATTCACATAGACTTGCTGTGGTCAGCTGACAATGCTGTCAGACAGCTTCTGAAAGAACTCCCGCCTCAAGGCCCTTGTCCTCCTCCTCACTTTGGAGTCGCAGACGGGTCCAGAAACAGCACTGTCAATTCCTACTTTACTTGTTCTGCCAACTGAAACAGCTTCTGCCCATCCTTGCTCTGTACCACCAGTTTAGCCAGGTACAAAAGTTTGAATTTGATTTGAACGCATATAGTTTTGATTTGATGTCCTTATAAGAAGACTGCATCCTTTTGACTTGTGAGGCCAAGTCTTGAAAAATAAAGATGTGTTTCCCCTCCCACTGCAACTCCTTGAGATTTCTAACTTTTGCAAGAATGTGCAGTTTTTCCAAGTAATTCATGAAGCTGAGTATAATGGGATGTGGCCAGTCCCCTTCTGGTGGGAGTGGATGCAAGGGCCAGTGTGGTTGCTCAATGATATAGGTCAGGCCATGTGGGAAAGGTTCTGCTACTTTTTGTAATAATTTTAGGATAAAAAGGAGGGTGTCTGTGCCTTCTGATTTTTCAGGTAGATCCACCAGCATGAGGTTATTGCTGCGACCATGGCTCCCTTGTTCTTCAATTCGCTTCTCAAGCTGTGGGACCTTGCTCTGCGGTACCATGATCTCTAGCTGCAGTTGTGCCTGGTGATCTTCCACCAAGCTCACCCAGGCCTTGGTGTCCCCCACCCACTGACACAATTCTTCTAGGCCTGGCTTGAAGGTGCAAATATCACTGTACAGCTTGAGGATCACATCCTTCATTTCCCCAAGTTCACGAAGGAAGCGTTCCAAGGTAAGGGGTTCTGCCACCTGACAGTTGGGGGGGAGGTGAATCACTCTATCTGTTTCTCTTGGGTTGAGTGTGATGTTTTAGCAAATGTGTTCAAGTGGTGAAGGGCTCTTTCCTGTTCCTTGACAAACTCCACTCCCAGGTCCATCTCTGATGCCATTTCTGCATACAAGTCACCAGCTGTATTGCAGCCTTTCCAGCCATTAGAGCACTGGGATTAGTGCGCCGGCACATCAAGGTGCCAATTTTGGGATTTGTGCCCTTTCCCCCAGGTCAGTCCCCCTTAGAGTTAGAATAATAATAAAGGTGGGGTGTGGGGGCACAGCCTCCCTCAAAAACAGTGGTTGGTGAAATCCTGACTTTGTGCCCTGATGACCAGGTGAACTAACTCAGGCACTCTGAATGAGTGGAACCATACTGCAGCAACTGAGCAAATTTAAAACAAGCAAAGAAATATGTCTAATTGGAAAGGTTTTAATGTAATTTAAGCTGTGGAGCCACATCTTCCTGCTGCTACTTGATTGAGCGCATCACATTATTCCATAATTGCTGCTTCCAACAGTGGACAGAATGTTAAGTTGAACTGCACTGTTCTTACAACTGGTAAGTGAGAAAATTAATTTGCCATTGATACTGTAGGCTGCAATTGTTTGTTGCTCTGCTATACATAAGTGTGACATCACATTCATGGCAAGCCAAGGTAAGGCAAATTTTATTTAAAAAGATGCCCATCCTGGAGGCTGTGGGTGCCAAACATGTTAAAATGACATACAAAAAATCAATAAATTATATATGCAAATAACACTGCAATATGCAACCTAAAAATGAATATTCTACACTGTAACTCATTATTATAAAATGTATAAATAATATGATCAGTGATAAATACAAGATGAAAATATAGCCAGGGACAGAATTAAACACGAAAGTTAGGGATCAGAAGAAACTATAAATCAGAGTCCGGGAAGGCCTGATTATACAGGAATACCTTGAGACAGGCTTTGAAAACCTCAACAGAGGTGGTCTCTCTTACAGCTGGAGATAGAGAATTCCACAGGATGGGGGCAGTGACACTAAATGCTCTGTCGCCTGCCATTTTGAGCCTCATCCTGGGAATTGCAAGGAAGCCCCTAGAGGAGGAGCGGAGGGAGCAGACCAAGACAGCAGGTGTAAGAAGGTCCTTCAGGTAACCAGGTCCCAGGCTATATAGGGCCTTAAAGGTAAGCAAGCCCACTTTAAAGAGGACCCTGTACCTGACTAGCAGCCAATGAAGTTCACACAGCACGTGGTGATGTGACAGTGCTTAGACTGCCCCATTAACAACCTAGCAGCTGCATTCTGCACCAGCTGCAGCTGGTGCAGGGTACCTCCAGAGACCTTGAGATAGAGCGTATTATGTAGTCAAGCTTGGACATCACAAAGGCATGAATAAAGGTGGGGAGGTCCAGAGGCAAAACTAGGGGCTTTATCCTGGCAATATACCTCAGACAATAAAAACTGGTACAGACAACAGACAACACCTGAAACTCAAGTGTCAATCTTCTGTTGAGAATAACACCAAGATCATGCACCCTAGAGGAGGCCTTCAATGGTACAGACCCCCAAAAAAGCCTTGTTTCTGCACCAGAGGCCAACCTATCATGCCCTTAATTTGACTCCACCACCAGTACCTCTATCTTATCGGGGTTCAGTGGCAACTATCTTGAGGCCATCCAGTCATTGATCTCAGCAAGGCAGATGTTAATGATGAATCAGAACCCACTTTGTGGGTTGTAAAAACAGTTATCCAGTTATTATTAATACAGATGTGTATAACATTTATTTATGACATTGGGAACTTTTCCATACACAGGCTCATCAGACTAATATAAAGTAGGGATACAAATGGACTTCCCTGACATCCAGCACTGGTTCTGGGCTAATCAGGAATTCCTCAATGCCAAAGAAACAGTCTCCATGACATTTGGCACAAGACAGAGACTAGTTAGGTTCCCCCTCCCCTTTTTGGATGCCATTGATGGTGTTGTAATTGAAGAATGCTTTCTCCTTTAAATACCTTGGGGTCTGGCTAAATTGTCATCTAGATTTCTTTGTTAATGTGGATTTCATCCACTAGAAGCTTCACCGCAAAGTTGGTGCACTTTATAGGAATAAAGTGTGCATCTTGCCCGCAGAGAGAGATCATCTCAAAGATTATTCACCATGTCTTTGACTATGGTGACATTGTTTTCTGTGCTGCTCCCAAATCTACCATAGCTGGACTGGACCTACTGTTTCACTCCTTCTACCACTTTGCTCATGATTACCCTTCTAGAACTCACTACTGCTCCCTGTACTCCTCGCTGTTCTATCCCTCCCTTGATGCCAGGTACCTCACTTATTGGACTACTTTCATCTCCACATTCTGGCTTGGGTCCTCCCCCCCCCTTACCTTTCCTTCCTCCTCATTTCCCCACCTTGCCTCCTACTCTCTTTGCAGCTCTCTTGCTGGCCAAGCTGCCTTCTCCTTCTGCTTCCCAAACTATGGGGTGCTCTTCCCATTACCATTGTACTGCTTCTTCCTCTCACTCACTCAAATCTTTCCTCTGTAAATTCGCTATTCACTCCTGCTGCTGTCTCTGACCCTGTGTTCTATTTTACCACTCTACAGTTACCTCCCTCACACTGTCCATGCTCATGTCCTAATTAATTTCTCCCTGCCCCCCCAGTTTCCTCCATCCTTCCCTGCTGAATAAATCACCAACAGAACTTCATTCACTCTTCAAATTGCTGCCCTCTACACTTTAATTCTATACCTAGTAGTGTCTTGTTCATACTCCAATTGTGTTCCAGTTTGCACTTCTATTACTTGTTGCTCTCTAGATTCTCTGCCTTGTTAATTTGCTCATTTTGTTGCTACTTAATTATTTAAGTTATACTTTTTGATTTGTGTAACCAATTGTTGTAACTTATTACTGTTCTGTTCTCATTTCCTCCTCCCCACAGAATGCATGTGGAAATGAACTATTTCCACTCTTACGTAGTAAACCTTTTGAAATAAATAAATAATACATTCTGAAGAAGACCTACAATTGTAGACAAGAATTTTCTGTCCAAAAATAATGTTTCCAGGTCTTATTTATACCTTTTGTTCAGAAATTCAAGAGATAAAAAAACAATGTTTCATTACTTGGGTAAGTTAACAACAAATATTCAGTATTGACGTGTATAAAACTGAGTTGAAATTAATCAAAAAATGTTTTCACTGGGAAAAACTGCCTAAAAAAATCAAATGATGATTTTCAGGTTAATGGTTGTTCAAGTCTTTATCCTAATTAACAAAGAGGTTTTAGGCCTAAGCAGAGTTAACAACATCCCTTCAAGTTTTCTGTACATGTGGATGCAATGGCCAAAAAACTACACCCCAATCTTGGTGCCCTCTACCATAACTGCAACTGCATCCCATTGCATGCCTGACATGTTGTGGTACAGAAAATGATCCTCCCAGTTTTTGATTACAGTGACATAGTCTTTAGTGCCGCTCCAAAACCTCCCTTGCTAGATTTGGACAACCTGTACAACTCCTTCTGTCATTTTGCACTTGATGCCCTCCCTCCTTTACCATTACTGTGACCTCTATAAATCCCTCTCCTTCCACTCCCTGGAGGAAAGAAGGTGCTCCTGCTGTATCTCCTTCACAGTTAAATACTGGTTTGGTTCCCTCCCCTCCTATCTCTCCTCCTCATTCTCCCCACTTCCCCCCCAGCTCATTCCCTCTGAAATTATGACCATCACTCCCTAATTATTACCAGAAGATTAACTTCAAAAAGCCAATCTGCATTTTCCTACTGCCTGCCTAATTTGTGGAACTCCATCCCTCTACCACTCCGTCATACCCCCCCTCACCCGCTGCCCTTTCCTGTCTCCTTCACAAACACCCTCCCAACAGCTGCACTTGCAACTAATCTTCTCCTGTCTCACCTCCCTATCTCATCTATTTATCCCGTTTCTAATCCTACCTTGCATCTTCTGCCCTCTTTTAGGGTGACCTAATCTCTAAGATGCTCCTCAGCTATATCACACCCTTCTCTCCATTCACGCTAGTACCATTTCTTATCACTGTATATTGGTCATCTATAACTGTTCCACTACCCAGCTTCTACTGCTTTCTGTTGTAATTTGTACTATCTGTGTATATAATTATCAACTGCTGCAATTCCCCATATCCCTTTCCCTTATTGTTGCATTGCTGATATGTTTTACCTGTACATAAATCCATTGCTGTATTTGCTTATTGCTGCCCTATTGTATGTTTTACCATATGAATACAGTATTTATTGGTGTATTTTCCACCTTCACCCTTCCTCTAGGATGCACTTGGAAATGATTCTCAGCTCAGTGTGCCCTCCTGGTGAAACATTTTTAAATAAATAAAAAAGTTCATGAGAAAATTTAAAAAAAGACAATAAGTAAGTAAGAATTTACTTTTAGGCACCCAATCCCGTAGGCTCTGGGCATTGTAAATAAAATTCCAGGGTCATAGTAAAATCACAATAAAATCACAGAACAGATAGTAAAATTCTAAATTCAAGCAGCATTTATATATATCGTCAGGATAAGCTAGTTTAAATAGATGAGTTTTCAGGCCCCTCCTGAATGCCTCCACTGTAGGAACCTCCCTCTAGGATCTTGGAAATGAATTCCAGTGGACCGGGCTGGCCACCCTGAATGAGCGATCACCTGAGGTTTTCAGCCTGGTCCTTGGAACCGCAAGGAGGCCCTGGCTGGGGGAAATGAGGGATCGAGCCACAATGACTGGAGAAAGGAGGTCTTACATATAACCAGGACCCAGTCCATGTAGGGCCTTATAGGTGAGCAAGTCCACCTTGAAGAGGACCCACTACCTGACCAGCAGCCAGTGCAGACCACACAAGTCCAAGATCATATGACAGAATCTGGGTAATCCTGTCAGCAACCTGGCCACTGCCTTCTGCACTAGCTGCAGTCTGTGGAGGTTCCCCTGCTGACCATGAGATACAGAGCATTACAGTAGTCGAGCCTCGGTGTTACAAAAACGTGCACCAATGATGGCAGGTCTTCAGGTGGAAATAGAGGCTTAATCTGAGCAATGATCCTCAGATGGTAGAAACTAATTTTGACAGCAGCCGTGGAAGTAATAGTAGAGTTCATTTGTTAAGCATCCTATCTCAGAGGCTCAGAGCACTGGACATAATTATTAAAAAATCAGGGAAATATTGTTGCATAGCTTAAAACCACATACTTCTAACACAAGGCACTAAATTAACAAATAAACAAAGCAATCAATCAATCAATCAATACTAAAAGAGTGATTTGTGGCTGTGTGGAGGAGTTGTGGGATAACAGATGGACCAGACACCGATCTTCAAGTTCAACACACACTCTCTGTGTGATGTTTATTCAAAATGCAGGAGATAACCTTCAGCAATGGCATACCCATTCTTCGGTACATCAGTTTGTAGCAACAGACTATACAAGTATTTCCTCTACACTTAGCCAGCACCTACTGACTATTGATCTCTGATCTACTTAGCAGTTGAGATTCAGCCTCCGCCCCCAATTTTTCTCCTGTCTCACCTCTCTATCCTATCTATTTACCCCGTTTCTAATCCTACCTTGCATCTTCTGCCCTCTTTTAGGGCGACCTAATCTCTAAAATGCTCCTCAGCTATATCACACCCTTCTCTTCATTCACGCTAGTACCATTTCTTATCACTGTATTTTGATCCCCTATCACTGTTCCACTACCCAGCTTCTACTGCTCTCTGTTGTAATTTGTACTATCTGTGTATATAATTATCAATTGCTGCAATTCCCCATATCCCTTTCCCTTATCGTTGCATTGCTGATATGTTTTACCTGTACATAAATCCATTGCTGTATTTGCTTATTGCTGCACTATTGTATGTTTTACTGTATGAATACAGTATTTATTGGTATATTTTCCACCTTCACCCTTCCCCTAGGATGCACCTGGAAATGAGCCTCGGCTCAGTGTGCCCTCCTGGTGAAACATTTTTAAATAAATAAAAAAGTTCATGAGAAAATTTGAAAAAAGACAATAAGTAAGTAAGAATTTATTTTTAGGCACCCAATCCCGTAGGCTCTGGGCATTGTAAATAAAATTCCAGGGTCATAGTAAAATCACAATAAAATCACAGAACAGATAGCAAAATTTGAAATTCACGCAGCATTTATATATATTGTCAGGATAAGCTAGCTTAAATAGATGAGTTTTCAGACCTCTCCTGAATGCCTCCACCATAGGAGCCTCCCTCTAGGATCTTGGAAATGAATTCCAGTGGACCGGGCTGGCCACCCTGAATGAGCGATCACCTGAGGTTTACAGCCTGGTCCTTGGAACCGCAAGGAGGCCCTGGCTGGGGGAAATGAGGGAGCGAGCCAGAATGGCTGGATAAAGGAGGTCTGACATGTAGCCAAGGCCCAGTCCATATAGAGCCTTATAGGTGAGCAAGCCCACCTTGAAGAGAACCCGCCACCTGACCAGCAGCCAGTGCAGACCCCACAGGACCAAGATCATATGACCAAATCTGGGTAACCCTGTCAGCAGCCTGGTCACCACCTTCTGCACTAGCTGCAGTCCGTGGAGGTTCCCCTGCTGATCCCAAGATATATGACTTTGTATTACTCTGCCTTCCCAAACCACTACTCCACCAATCTTTAAGTCGAAGTACATTGAAAACAATATACTTCACCTCACTTCGCCTTGTTTTTAAGCTCCAAAGGTGAATGTTGCAATGATTCATGGGATTTCAGGTCACATGGGCTCTAGATTGCTCTGCACAGCCTCAGTTCAGTGTAGTGTGTATAGGAAGCTGTAGGAGACAGTCTGATCTGAGAGCTGTCTATGATTCAAACCTTTTAAAAACTGTTAAAAAAGCCTTTTTGAGTAATCTTTTTTGCTGAAACGTTAGTTCATCAATTGTAGGAAACCTTCCTATGCTCATATCATCGAGCATTTATTGTTTGTGTATGGATTTTGAATGTTAATGTACAACATTCAGTCTGTGTACTGAGAGATAGTGGAAGTGTGTTTTGAGGGAGGGGCGTATCTGTGGTGCAGGTAGATTAACTTGGAGAAAAAGACAGTTCTTTCTGTTTTGGTGGTATTCTTCTTGTATAACTGTGTTAATGTACACACATTAATATTTTCAATAATTCTTGACATTTTTTTGCTGATTGTTGGGGTGCAGCACTGGATACTTTTAGTTTGTTTAAAATACGTGGTTATATTATTGACGTTTTCAATTTGCTATGCATTACTTAGTGTGTGTGTGAGTATAAGTGATGCATGTCATCAAATCAGACACCTTTTATTGTGCCACATAGTAATTTCAGCAATGTGAACCTGCTATCCTCTGCAGCTGCATGATTTTTGTATTTCTTTGTGGTATCTTTACTGGTACTAGTACTAGTGACTGTTACTGAAGTACACTGCCCCTTCCCCACAGCCTGCCTCAACCGGCAAAGGTATTCTTTTCCAGATTCCAATTTCTGACATTGAGCACTGGTTAGGTGTTTTGCCTTTACATAGAAACACAGAATTTGACGGCAGATACGGACTGCTTGGCCCACCCAGTCTGTCCATTTCCCTACCTAATGGATAAGCTGCAGATCCTAGTTAACCAGCAGCCTAATTCTTTCTACCCCAACCCCCTAGAATTGCCTTATGGCTGTCCCATGCATGCTTGAATTCAACCACTGTTTTGACTCCACAACCTCCTCCAGAAGGCCATTCCATGCATCCACAACCCTCTCTGTGAAAAATACTTCTTACATTACCTCTGAGCCGCCCCCATTCAAATTGTGCCCCTTGTTCTTGCACACCTCTTTTCTGAAAGATGCTACCTCTTGGACTTGGTTGATTCCTTGAGGCACTTGAAAGTTTCTATCATGTCCCCCCTCTCCCTCCTTTCCCCAAGGCTATACATATTAAGCTCCTTTAGTCTCTCTTCATATGTCTTCTGGTGCAGACCCTGCACCATTTTAGTTGCCCTCCTCTGGACAGCTTCCATCTTGTCTATGTCCTTGCGGAGATTGGGTCTCCAGAACTGCACACAGTACTCCAGATGGGGTCTCACCAGCTGTCTGTACAGAGGGATAACAACTTCCTGTTTTCTGCGTCCTTATCGCTTCAGTGTGCAGTGCAATCTTAATCTGTATATGCATTTGCATCTCTTTAGTGCCCAATCTCCATCTGTAACTTAAGTCACAGTTGTTTCCTTGGCTTCCCTTCAGAGTACTGGACTGGTGTGGTGCATATCTCTGTATGAACATTGTACTCATTAATATGCATTTTTAAGTCAGGGCCATAATCATGAGTCACTCGTGATACAAATCACGTTCTTCATCATCACAGTCACAAATGCAGTCACAAATTATGATTCACGATCATGTCACGAATCACAAAATGTATTTTTTTACTAGTTACTTGGATGTATTGTAGTCCTGTTTTGTCATATCTCTCCAGGATTCACCACCCCACCACTGTACTCATTAATAAGAGTTTTTAAATTGGGGAGTTTTGTGCTACAGCTCATCAGGGAAGTGCAGCCATAGGCATTCGCATTCCCATACAGTTTCATATTGATTATCTCACATCGAATCACGTTCTTCATCATCACGGTCACAAATGCAGTCACAAATTATGATTCACAAATCACGATCATGGCATGAATCAGAAAATAACTTTTTTTGCTAGTTACTTGCATGTATTGTAAGCCTGTTTTGTAGTATCTCTCCAGGCTTCACCACCCCACCACTGTACTCATGAATAAGAGTTTTTAAATTGGGGAGTTTCGTAACACAGGCTCAGCTCATCAAGGAAGTACAGCCATAGACATTTGCATTCCTTCCTGTATAGCATGTGAGTTACAGTACTGTAAGTAGTGATGGTCGAAGTGGCCCAAATTCACTCCGCGAAGTGATTCACAGAGTAACTCAGAATCCACCTGAGTACTCCATAATGTGAAGCGGAGTGCTTTGCTTCATAATGAGGAATGTGAAGTCCATTGAAACCAATGACTCTGTGTTATTCCGCCTTCTCCAAACCACTTCTCCACCAATTTTAAGGTGAAGTACATTGAAATCAATGTAATTCGCCTCACTTCGCCTTGTAATTGAGCTCCAAATGAAATTCTGCAGTGATTCATGGGATTGCAGGTCACATGGGCTCTAGATTGTTCTACACAGCCTCAGTTCTGGCCTAGCTAGTGTGTGTGTAGTGGTAGCTGGAGACAGTTTGCTCTCAGAGCTCTGCAATTCAAAACCTCTAAAAGCTGTTAAAAAAGCCTTTTTGAGTCTTTTTTTTTTACTCAAAATTTTGTGGATTTTGAATGTTAATTTAGAACATTCAGTCTGTGTACTGTGAAGTGTGCTTTGGGGAGGGATGTATCTGTGGTGTACATAGATTAACTGGGAGAAAAGGGCAGTCTTTCTGTTTTGGTTATATTTTTCTTGTATCACTGTGTTAATGTACACACAGTAATATTTTCAGTAATTCTTGACATTTTTTTGCTTATTGTTGTGGTGCAGCAGTGTATAATTTGTCTGTTTAAAACATTTGGTTATATTACTAAAGATTTTCAATTTGCTATGCATTACTTGTAGTGTGTGTGTGAGTGTGTGTGCGATGCGTCCAATTAAATCAGACACGTTTTTTTGTGCAGCAGTGTGAACCTGCTATCCACCACACCTGCATTAATTTTTTGTACTGCTTTGTGGTATCTTTACTGGTAGTGGATTGTTACTGCCTTGTACTAATCCATTCCTTTCTAGATTTGGATTAGTGATTTGGTTGTGAGCACTAGTTAGGTTTTGTCCCTTTTCGTATGCATCTCTTGAGTGCACAGTGCAATCTTAATCTGTCTGTGTGTTTTCAGTGCACCATTAATTCTGTGAGATTGCTTTTCTTGTTACACTCTTATTTCATTTCGTCAGCACTGGGGAATTTTCTGGACAGAAGACAGCAGCTTTTCATCAGCACTGGGGAATTTTCTGGACACAAGACAGTAGCATTTTGGGGGTGCACGTTAATTCTGGTGACTCTGTGTGTGACCACTGTGTGCATGACTGAGTGCACCATTAATTCTGGGAGATTGCATTTCTTGTTACACTCTCATGGGGATGCACATTAATTCTGGTGACTGTGTGTGTGGGGTGCTGCCAATATTGTTGTCATTCCGACTTACTTCACATCAAGGTGAAATGACAAAGCAAAGTAATAATCACAAGGTGAAGTGAGCCTTTCCTATGGGCCACTCTGCGTAGCGAAGTGCCAACACGAGGTGCCCATTTTGAGGGGACTTCACAGGTGGAATTTAAATTTGCTGCATCTCTAGATGGGAGGTCTGATGTGGAGTCAGAAGGACTCTCAGGTAACCAAGACCCAGTTCATATAGGACCTTGAAGGTATTTTGTCACTTCACAGGCAACCACTGCAATTCACATAGGACCATGGCTATGTGACAGGACCTGGGAAGGATGACAATACCTGGGTTGCTGCATTCTGCACCAGCTGCATGCATCACAGGACACCTCCACCTACCCTGAGGTACATAACATTGTAATCAACTCTGAATGTGAGGAATGCATGCACTAATGATGGCAAGTCTTCAGGAGGGAACAAGACTTTAATCTGGGCAATGTTTCTAAGATGTTAAAAGCCACTCCAGACTATAACTGACTTCTGTGACTGAAATGTCAGCCTGTCATCCAGAATTACTGCCAGATTCTTCACCTTAGCAGAGCCCATCTGTCTGGAAGAACCAAGCACAAGGCTGGTCATCTCCTCAGAGACTTTTATACCTTTGATTTAACCAGTCTCAGTCACTACTACCTGCATCCTGTCTGGACTGAGTCTTAGCCGGCCAGATGACTCCCAATCTTGGATCACAGCCAAACACAAATTTTGTGTATGGACTGCACCAGGCTCCCTGGGTGCTAATGACACATACAGCAGGGTATCATAGGCATAGCAGTGAAAACCCAGACTGCATTGTCTAATGATCCCTCTAAGGGTAGCATGTACACCATGAACAACATAGGTGAAAGAACTGTCCCCTGAGGTACACCTCAGAGAAAGGACTTCAGGAGAGAAGTGAAATTCCCCAACACCCCCCTCTGCATCCTATCACTGAGGAAGGTCTCAAACCAGTGGATGACTGCCGGCCAGTCAACAGTACTCCCCAAGATTATTCAACAACAACCCATGATCCATGGTATCAAAGGATAATATGTGACGGAGAAGGATGAGAACTGACTGCTCTCCTCTATCTCTCACCCTGACAAAATCATTGTGCACCCTGACCAGTATGGTCTCTGTACTGTGCTTGGATCTAAATCTGGACTGGAGAGACTCAAAGATGTCAAAGGCCATGCGGTGTGCATCAGACTGCAGCACCACTGTCTTTTGAATAACCTTTCCGGAAAAGGGGATCTTAGAGATTGGTCTATAATTTGCCAAGCACTCTGGGTCAAAAGATGATTTCTTCAGAAAAGGCCTCACCAGTGCATTTTTCAATATGCATGGAAAAGACCCCTTCAAAAGGAAACACCAGACTAAATCATCGAACAGTGACCGCAGAGATCCCACATAACTCACTAAGAGACAAGTCAGACTAGGATCTAGTTCTCAAAAGGTGGCCACAACTCAGAGATCACCACGGGCCTGTTCCACTAACACTAATCTAATCTCATCCCAGACCTGAGTAGTACACTAGTCCACAACCAGCTCAATCTTGCCAGGTTGCAACAACCTAGCTGGGGAAATCTCTGCCAGAATAGAGGACATCTTGTCAGAGAAAGAAAAATGAGAGAATTCTTTGCAACAGGTGGATGAAAAAGCTCTTAACAGTTGTAGGTGAACTGGATTAGGTGGGCTGTCCACAGTCGAGAAGTACTGAGTTGGTTGTTTTTTCTCTGTTGCAATTTCCCTGGACAGAAATGCTGCCTTGTTATGGGAAATTGCCGATTGATACTCTCTGTCATGAGCCATCAAAGCCAGCTTGTCATCATCAGAGCCAGATCTCCTTCAACAGCTCTCCAAACTCCAATTTATAGACTTCAGCTCCCTAAGCTCCCCATTAAACCATGAGATCTTAGACCTGAAGCCCATGGTTATATACAAATGATTCCATATGATAATAGTGACAGAAAACCGGTGCCGACAAAAGAGGGTGAAAGAAAAACAGCGAGAAATAAAAGAGCAACTAAAACTATAGCAAGCACTGAATTCATGAAGAGCTGTACTGACTTTCTGCAGGGGGCTCTGCTCCCACAGACCCATTATGGTGGGCTTCACCCCCACACCCCGTATCTAAAATAATCACCACGGGGGGTATCAACTCGAGGTGAGTGAGAAACTCTGGAGTGAGGGGTTTTCTCTGGGGAGGCAACTTGGTGAGGGAGAGAAAGTCAGGGAGGTGGAAATTCAATATTGCAACTCAGGGATGATAGAACTGGGGGGACAGGGGAGACACAAACTCTGGGAAGGGGACACGCTCAGGAAAGGAAAAAAAGCACTCACTGGAATCAAACCCAGCTCTACTGCATGTACCAACAACACACAGGTGGAGACTCTAACCAGTATGCTACACTGGTAGCATGGTTCTCAGCCCACAGTGGCTGCACTACATCCATCAATGCTCGCTATTTTCCTGTTTTCTTATTCTCACTATTTTGCAACCCTCACTATTTACTGACTCTTGCTATTTTGTCATACTCGCTATTTCCATGGGCACTCAAATTGAGTCACACAATTTGACTCACCCATATTATAGGATACCTATAAGAACAGGTGCAACCGCATAAAAGGTTGAGGAAAGCACCCTGTTATAGGCCACCACCGTCTTGGCAGATTCAACTGAACATGTAACCATCACAATTGAGAGATTCATCACTGCCTTAAGTCCATCTGGTGACAACTCCTTCAAAAGGGTGGCAATGAACCACCTCCACAGTGGGTGGACTATGAGAGGGGCCCTGAACAAGAACTTCACTGTGCAGTGATCCGATTAACTGACCGGATCAATCTCGATGTTGTTAATCTTGAGACCCAGTAAGAAGACTAAGTCCAAGGCACGACTGTGTTGATGAGCAACAGAAGTAACTACTTGTGCTAGGCACAGTGAGGCCATCAACTGAAGGAAATCCTGCCCAAATTGTGACAGTCCATCATCGAACTGTACATTGAAGTCACCCAGAAATAACCATTTGGGTGACTCCAATACCCTCATGGTGACGAAGCACGTAATTTTCTGTAGTAAAGACTTCTCATGCTCCAGAGATCCGTATACCAGAAAGATCTTGCAACCTGCACCAGGTCTCCCCACACATGGCAATTCATTCAAATGACAGAGTTTCAACTATTGCGTTGCACAGAAAAGTTTAACTTGGATTGAAAACAGAGACCACCCCTGCTATCCCTCCATGGGCAGTGAACCACAGAGAATCCAGTTGTGACTGCCACTTCCACAACTGGACCAGTGTTGTCAATCAGCCAGGTCTCCACAATGCAAGTCAGATCAATAGAAGAACAAGAAATTAAATCTGCCATGATGGAACCTTGTTTCTCATTGATCTGGCTTTGCAGAGGCTGCTGGCCTTTGGATACCTGCCCACTTGGTCCAGTGGGAGCCCTGGGTATAGGTACTAACTATGTCTGGCCACACCCTAGGTTCTGTTTTGCCCCTGGGTGCCTACTGGTCCATACCAGGCCTATAGTGCCCCCCCATTAGTACTTCCTGCTACCCACCACCTGCCATCCCATCTCCTTGTAATACCCACCTCCCTGTAGCACCTATATGACAGCTGCTCCCCACTTAAGCTTCTGTGGTGCTCGTACAACCCAGATCACATGAAATGCTTAAAATAAGGCACCCATCTCCTGGTTCAGTACATCACCATTTCTGAAATAAAGTGCATACTTGCCAGTACATGGATTTTCTGTTCTGTCACCTTTATTCTTATTACTCAGTAACAAATGATGAAGCCTATTTGAAATGCGGGTGAAACATTAATGAGTTTGGTGGAGGTGAGCTGGTCTGCACTCTAACAGCACTTTAAAGAACTGTGTTACAGCACTTTAGCCAGCTTTTTATGGAAAAGTTCCACAGATTGTTTACTGAGCTAATCAGAGTCATTTGTGACTTGACTCTGAGTTGACTTAGTCCAGAGTATTGATCAGGTTCTCATTCGCTAGTGATACAGTTCTGAGCTAGTTCAGATAATTTAATGATTCTGAAGCTATATTCTTGTTATAATTGAAAAACAGGTGGGAAAGACTTGAAATAATTATTTTAAAAATGAAATGGCATAAAGAGAAGGCGTATAATGAGGGAGCAGGGACAATCTAATTTAGTTATCTGACCCAGTCCTAATCTGTCTCTGACCTGGTTCTGATTCAGTATGGAAAGATTTATTCATTTTGGCCAACCAGTGTAAATCAGAACCTTTTGGAAACAGATCAGAGACAGAATCAGAAATGGGTTACAACTGACCCTTCCATCTCTACCTAAATGTGTCAGATTTCAGCATGCCACTGAATACAAATTCAGCATCTGCTCGTACTTAACTTGCACCTAAACAATGATAATCAACAAAATGATAACACATTAACCATTCTAACAGTAGATTACTGGCCCAGGTATAGGGTGAGAGGAGGTCTTTTTCTGCACACAATGAGTGAGTAGTAAATGTTGTGATCAGGCTGTGAGAAAGGTTCTGACTTGCTACAGAAGGAAGGATGAAGAGGAGGGGTGAGGGAGAGGGGATGTGGGAGGGGGAGGGATGAAAAGGGTTGGTAAGAGGCAATGGAGTGCAGAGGTCACAGTGGAAGTTGATGTCCTTGAATGCACAGAGTCTGGTAAACAGGATGGCAGATCTTCAGGCGCTGATGGCTGAGGGACAGGTGGACATAACGGCCATCACAGAGACGTGGGCCACCCAATACCATGACTGAGACCTCGTGATCCCTGCATATAGAAATTACAGGAAGGACAGAGAGAAGGGGAGAGGAGGAGGTGTAGCTTTATTTGTGAAGGAAGGTATCAAATGCATCAAAGAGGAGAAGGAGGAGGAGGAGGAGGAGGAGGAGGAGGAGGAGGAGAGTTAGACTGAAGCCTAGTAGGTACAGGTTCAAAACTTCAAGGGGAGAAAGGTTAGAATGGGGGTGATTTACAGACCACCTTCATAGGAAGAGGACTTGGATAAAAAGCTGGGGGATCAGATTAGAATGCTAAGCAATAGGGGAAACACAGTCATAAAAGGAGATTTCAACCTACCTGGAGTTGACTGGAGGACCTCAACTACCTCCTGCTCTAGGGAACAGGTCCTCCTGGAGGCTTTCCATGATTGTTTCCTGGTACAGGGAGTCACAGAACCAGCCAGGGATGGAGCCATACTGGACCTGGTGCTATCAGATGGGGAGCTTGTCCAGGAAATAGAGGTGAAGGACCCCCTTGCAGGCAGTGACAACCGCAGAGTGTGGCTTTACCTTATGATGGGCAGGAAAACAGCCAGGAAGAAGACGAGGGTAATGGACTTTAAGTAGGCAGACTTTTGTAAGATGGGCAAAATCCAATGGAGCATCTTGCCAAAATCAGTCTGGATAGAGAGGTAGAGCAGAAATGGTCCATTATTAAGCTGGGTCTGATTGAGGCCACTAGCACATGTACAAAGGCTCAGAGTAATAAATCCAGGTCCAAAAATGAAGCTGGTTTAACAATGAGGTGGTAGCGAAGGTGAGGGAAAAGAGAGCAGCCTTTCATAAGTACTATGAGAGAGGAAGACAGGGTGGAGTACTCAGGGAAGTCTAGAGAGGCAGGCAGAGTGCTCTGGACAGCTAAGGCCACGAGAGAACCAAAACTGGCTCAGGGGATAAGAGAGGGGGGAGAAGGACTTTTTAGGTATATAAAGGAGAGAAGAAGCTGAAGGAATGGGAGTGTTAGGATTAAGAGGGAGGGGGATGGGCGGAAAGTAGTGAGGAACAGATGGAATCATTGAACGAGTACTTCAGTTTGGTCTTCACTAGGGAGAAGAATGGACCTATGCCACAGGTAAAAATAGGGGTGTGGAAGGGGTGGGGAGGAAACTGATAGAACAATCCAGGAGGATACAGTTTTAAAGGACCTTAAGGCCCTTATGGTGGACAAGGCTCCTGAACTTGAGTGGTGTACACCCAAGAGTCCTGATAGAATTTTCTGACGTCCTGACTGGCCCCTGGTGAACCTGTTAACATCTAGCTGGAGATGGGGTGCATGCCTCATGACTAGAGAACGGTACATGTGGTGCCTCTCCACAAAAGTGAACCAGGGATGAATGTAGTAATTATAGACCAGTCAGCCTTATCTCTATTGTTGGCAAACTAATGGAGACCATACTAAAGGAGAGACTAGTGACCTCTCTGGAGGTAAATGGTCTCCAGGATGAAAAGCAACATGAGTTTGTCTCCTGAAGATCCTGTAATACCAATCTGATTTACTTCTTTGATTGGGTCAGAGAGTCGTTGGACATGGGCCAAGCGGTTGATGTCCTGCATCTGGACTTCAGTAAAGCCTTTGACTCTGGGCCACATGGGAGGCTGATCAGAAAATTGAGGAACCTGGGAGTCAGAGAAAAGCTAGCGGGGTGGATTAAGAGCTGGCTGCTGGACAACCAAAGGGTGATAGTGGGGGGGAACTATCAACGCCTGGGCCTGTGAACAGTGGAGTCCCACAGGGCTCAGTACTTGGACCAGTGTTGTTTAACATCTTTATTGATGGCATAGCCAATGAGGCAAAAAGTAAAATCTGCCTGTTCACAGATGAATAAACTCTGTGGGAGAGTGGACATATAGGAGGGGAGACAGGAGCTCAGGGAGAACCTGGCTAGGCTCGAGAAATGGTTGGGTATCTGGCAGCTGGTGTTCAATGCAAAGAAGTGCAAGGTCATGCATCTGGGAGCCAAGAACCTAGGGGCCAGTTACCTGTTGGGAGGTGTACAGGTTACCAGTTCAGAGGAGAAAAATGGTCCTGGGTAATCATCAAGAGGGACCTGAAACACTCTGTGTAGTGCCATATAGTGACAGCCAAAGCAAGCAAAATACTGGGATGCATCACCAGAGGAATCAGCTCCAGGAAAGGGGAAGTCATTTTGACCTTGTATAGGTCACTGGTGAGACACACTTGGAGTAATGTGTGAAGTTCTGGTGCCCTTATCTGAAAAAATGCATCAGATCATTGGAGGGGGTAAAATACAGGGTGACCAAGATGATCCAGGGTCTGGGGGACAAAGCCTATTAGGAAAGGCTGAGGGATTTCATTATGTATTCACTGGAAGACAGAAGAGACAGGAGGGACGTGAGTAAAACCTTCAAGTACCTTAATGGTATGAACAAGGTTAGAACAGAGGGCATTTCAATTTAGAGGGAAATGGGTCCACTAGGTGCCATAGTTTAAAATGACTGGGGGGGGGATTCAGAAAGGAAATGAGAAGACACTTTTACACAGAAAGAGTGGTGTCCAGGCAAAACAATCTGCCAGAGGAGATGTGCAAGACGTGCAGCTTTAAAAGGCGGGTGAGACAGGGTGAAAGGGAGTCATAACAGGAAGGATGATTGGTAGGGAGAAAAAGAGTGTGAGGGATGAAACCTCCACAGGAAAAGGTAGGAAGCGCAGCTCCCGTAAAATCTATAGAGTGCTGCACACTCGGGCAGACTTGATAGACCTAAATTACCTGTTTCTGCTGACATTTTTATATGTTCGTATGCCACTTGTGTTGATCTCCAGAATGAAGATTTTTTTTTTTGCTTGTTTGACTTTTTTTGAAACCTGCAGATTTCAAAATGATAGACAATTCTACGAAAAGTTATTTCACAAGGAATAATGAATTTTAGGATAATAAATGCTGGAAAAATGTATTTGACTGACAGATGGGACACATCAGTGTTATATTACAATGAATCTCGCTCCAACCTTCATTGTCCAGAATCAGGTTCACTATTGGAGCTTGACAGATGTGCAAGAGCTAATGGACTAATAACAAAATATAACAACCTCTCAGTGCATTCAGTATGGATCTGTGCTACTTCTTCATTTTGTTTTTGTCAACATAATCGCATTTTTAATGATTTGGATCGACTGGATAAACAGTCCAAATATTCAGAAGTTCAAATCCAGATTTTGAAACTCACAAAGATGTTGACATCTGCCCACTCCTACTCATTGCCTTTCAAACCAGATTGTCAATATATGAGATCTCTTGCTTTGCTTTAGAGCTTTTTATACCTGAACTGCCAGCTCCGCCTTACTACTGGCTGGTGCCAGCAGTCTCTCTGCCCCACCTGCTGTTCCCCTCTCTGTTAGAGCCAATGGTGATCCATGTAATGTGGAGCTCCAGGAGTAGCAGTGGCTATAAAATAGGTATCCAGCATGGTGTGGGTGTTTCTGTTTTATCTCCCTGCACCTAGAATCTTCAAGCTCCCCTCATGTTGGGTGGTGCTCCGTCAGGCCTTGCATGCATGCCTAAACACCCTGCGGACAGGACAAGCTCCCTGGCCCGCCATGGAGGTTGCTATGGTGGTGGAACCACAACACCATCCCATCCTCTCTGGGAGTGCTGCCATATAATAGCACTACTCCAACCACTTGGCTTCCTGACCCAGCTCCTGACTCTGCTGCTGAACCTGGGTCACTGGCACAGCAGCAGAACACCCCACCTGCTAGGCTATTGTGTGGCAAATGTATAATTTCTCTTATGGGTTAAGTAGCTGTTCCAGAACAGCAGTTTGCAGTTTGTCCCCTGAGACCAAAGAACAAACTGGCCAATCAAACTCATGCCTTTCAGTGCTTTCACTAGTTGATTGCATTCACACAGTGTGTAATGGCAGAATATAAAATGCTTGTCCAAATCTCAGTTGCAAAGGGCTGGCACATAAATCATTATGCCAGTCCCTTGTGTGAAACTCCCTGAGCAACAATCTAAGGTGGCGACACACACCTTCTGTACGAGCCTACATCACAGTGTACCAGTGTATTAAATATGGTGGGGTCATCATGCTAATGCCACACAACGACTTACTCAAAAACATGGCATCCCTCCTCCCGAATAGTTGTGCGATGTTTCCTGCCTTACAAAATATCTTAGGGTAGGACGTAGGGACATAGGACAACTGTGCCTGGGAAACACAGGCATCAGGGGAAAGAGACCATCATGGGACCAAAGCCATTAAAAGACATGCATAGTGAAATAGGGCTGGGGGGGGATTCAATAGACTATATCAAGGATTCTCTTCAGGTTGAGGTTAAGAAGGAGATCTATTACCTTACCAGTGAGAGAGATAGGGACCAAACTAGGATCCTTTTCAACAGGTGCACAAGCAGGCAAAAGGTACATTTTGGGCAGCTAGGGGACAGTTTTGTGAACAAGATTTGCTTATACATGTCTGTGGCTGGTTTTTGTGCAAAAAGCAGACATGCCTAAGTCCATAATGTGCACTGTTACTGTGTATTCCAAGATTTATGCTGGGCGATCTCCATATTTCAATGCAAAGTTTAGTTCTGAGTAGAATAATTTTATGGGTTTGCAAAAATGCCTTCTTAGATCCTGTTTTGAGGCCTATAAAATTGTGACTGGCAATTGTACCCTTATATTTCTGTTTGATGCCCTTATTGCTACCATAAAGAAATAAAAAAAAAATACACTGTACTGTATCTATGTATCTGCTTGTTTTTTTAGTTTTCGTGTGGGTAAACCTGTGTACTGGCTGCTGGTTTTAGGCTTCTGTACATAATTGTCATAATGGCTTATCAAATCATAGTGAAAAATTTTGCAACTCATTTTTTTTTTCATTTTGTGTGAAGATAAAAACCATTCTTTTGCGCTTGACCTTGCACCTTCAGCCATAAGCATCTTATGTGTTGACAACAAATGCCTTCCTGCAGGACTGAAAAGTAAATCTGCTATTCAAGCCACTGCTTAAACTGCACTTATACTCAAATTACAAATTATGTATTGCATGCAGTTTACCCATGGGTAATAAGGCACAGTCTGAACACATTATCACGCTCACATAATCCAACTAAAGTAAGCAAAAGCTCAATTTAAAAATTCATATCATGGCTACTTCTTATGTTTATGCTTACTCAAGGTGAAGTTCATGTACTTTGCTTTTTTGTGCATAAATAATTATCTAGATGTTTTTAAATTATACCTTATATTAGAACTCAAAGGAGTGCTTCCAGCCAATAGGCATGCTTTTATCTCCTGTGCATCAGACACTGTTTTTCTATTAAAGAGTGTCTCAAGTACATGTTCCCTGGAAATAGGCCTGTATGGTGGAGTTGTTGTTTTTTTGTGGTGTTTTGTTAATTTTCAATTCTTGATTAACCTCTTACAGTTCTGAGAATGGTCTCATAATCTTAGTATATCAGAGATACTCACCTGCAGTTTTATTCATTTCTAGTGATTTTTACCAGGAAAGACCAGTTGCTTTGGCTTCTCAGAAGGAACTAGAAGGGAAAGGAACAGATTTGTTACAGTACAGTAGCCTCTTGTTGTTTTTACATTGTTTCTTGTGGATTTTACTTGGTAGAAGGTTATTTCTTTTATTTCTTTCTACTTCTAAGGGGCTAGCAGGGTATTGTTTTGGGGCTGTTGGAATTTTGAAAACTGTTTTGGTGGCTATAAGTGGGTTCATTTGTTTGATGTTTCACTGTGTAGTAGGATGCATTTGTAGAGGCCTATTTCTTCTGATTTAAAACCTATTTAGTGTGATTTAGCTGGGGCTGTTTCTTTGAATCAGAGACCTATATCTTTTAATTTCAAGCCTATTTTGATGTGTTGTTGGTGAAGCTGTTTGAATTGGAGACCTGTTTCTTTTGGTAGCAAACCTATTATGGGGGCTTTGAGTAGAATTGTGACTCATTTTTGCTGGCTTCACTAGCTGCAAAGGTTAGTGCATAGTGGGGGAAGGGTGCTAATGATCTGACCTGGGGCCTCAGCTACCTGATTGTTTCTGGAAGACTTGGGATGGTCCCATCCCCCAACCCTCAGCCCACCTGCCCCTGGTCCATGATTTCCTTTATACCAGGGGTTCTGACATCACTTCCTCAAACGGGCAAAGAATATGCACCTGTCATAGCAGAAGCTGACATCCAGGAAAGGAACAGCAGCGAGTGAAGAGGTGACTGCTATCTCAGTGGAAGGGAAGTAACTGCAATTCTAGGAGCTTTCATTGTTACTTCTTTGCATTGCTATTGCATTGTGGAAAGGAGGAGTAGGAGTTTGAAGAAGGTTGTGCAATAGCTAGTTAAAGTCTCTTTTGAGTTTGGATAGGAAGGTTAGGAATATAAAAGCAGTTGCTCAATCTATCTAAACATGTACAACAAAGGGGGTAAGGGAAATTAAGAAAATAATGTTTTGCACTGATAGAGGGGGGAGAGGGGAGACTTGGGGGAGTGTTTGGTATCCTGCACCTGGAAGGGTGGGGGGTCGCTGGTGGGCAACGACAGCAATGGGATGGGTAGAAGGCTGCAACAACTGGGGTGCACCAATCTTTCTAAAAATTGCCTGGAGTGTGGGAGGATGTTTAGTGTGCAACCACATAGAGAAACTCAGAAAGGAGATTGAGGGTCTGCTGGAGGAACTAAGACAGGCAAGGCAGACTGGGAGTGGGTTTAGCCCAATACTGGAGGGAGGAAAAATGGGAGATGAGGGAGAGCGATTTAAGCCAACAGTGGTGAGGAGAGGGTCAGAAGAAGGGAAGCAGGGACAAGGGGGCCCTGGCCAGGAAGAATGATTGCTGGGGAAACCAGGTCAGGAGACAAAAGACAAATGGAAGGAGGAGATAGGGACTTGTGAGGGGAGGTGAAGAAGTGACAAAAGTCATGGAGTGGAAAGGAGAGAACAGGTTACTATGAAGAGAGAGGGAGCGGGCATTTGTGAAGAGTCTTCAGAAAATAGTTTTGCACTGCTAGAGAGGAAGAAGGTGGAGGAGGGAAATGATGAAATTAGAGGAGTAATTGATCAATGCCTGGACCAAACCTGGTGGGGGGAAGTTCTGCTGGGAGAATTGCAGCAAGGGCAAAAGAGGGAAATAATGTGCAGGAGGAAGAAGAGGAGCTGGAAATGAGAAAGGAAGATGAATGGAAGCAAGCAGGGAGTAAGAGTAGTGGAATCCTAGTGCTGGGGGACTCAATACTAAAAGGAGTCAGGTGTCGTAGCAAGGGGGAGAGGCATAGTCACATTTGAGTGGAGGCTATGCCAGGAATGACAGCGGAAAGGGTGGGACAATCTGTTCTGAAATATGCTAGAAGGGGTAGGGACAAGCCTCATTTAATTATACATCTTGAGACGAACAACCTGGCTGACAAGACAGTAGATATAGTCCAGAGGAGGTTTGAGGAACTAGGACAATTATATGAGGGGTAGGAAGATCAGTAACTTTTTCTGAGATACTTCCAGTGCCCAAGGCAAGCACAACAAGAAAGCTGAGAATAGAGGAATTTAACAGATGGCTAACAACCTGGTGTTGTGCTAAAGGGTATGGGCTGTTGGGGGAGTGGGGCAGGACCTGGGATGACAGTAGTCTCTGTGCCAAGGACAGACTACACTTGAGTGAGGAGGGAAAGAAAGTGTTGAAACAGAGGATGGAGGAGTACATAGAGAAAGTAGGGAATTTAAACTAAGAGTGGGGGGTGGCAATTGGGCAAGAGACCACAGGTTGGGAAACCATATGAGCTTACCCCCCCCAACAGTGACAAAGGACAAATGGCAAGTACTATTGGTGATGCTAGTAAAGGAGGGCAGGATGGGAGAGGGGGAAAAGGGTGGAAGGTGGTTACACTTAATGCTAGGAGCCTTGAGAGGAAAACTGCAGAGTTACAGGTGCTCATGGCAGAGGGAGAGGTGGACATTGCAGCCATCACAGAAACATGGGCCACCCAATACAATGACTGGGACCGTCTGTACCAGGGTACAGGTTATTTCGTAGGGACAGGGTGATTGGGAAAGGAGGGTGTGGCACTATATGTGAAGGAAGGACTGAAGTGTGTAAGGGAGGAAGGGGAGGAGGGTAGTATGGAGTCAATTTGGATGCAAATCCAGGATTCCAAGAATAGGATTCTTAGAATGGGAGTGGTGTACAGGCCACCATCTCAGATGGAGGAGTTAGACAGGTAACTAGCGGGACAGATCAGGAGGACCTGAGAGAAGGGTAGTGTGGTGATTGTGGGGGACTTCAACATGCCAGGAGTGGACTGGAGTACCCCAACAACCAGGAACAGAAGGGAGAAGGTACTGCTGGTTGCCTTCCAAAACAGCTTCCTGCTGCAAATGGTCAGTGAACCAACCAGGTTAGGGAATACCCTTGACCTTGTGCTGGCAAATGGGGACTTTGTGAGAGAACTTACAGTGGAGGAACCGCTGTCAGAGAGTGACCACCACTCAGTATGGCTCACATTGGATATGGGCAAGGAAGGAGTGGAATCTGGCACAAGAGTGCTGGACTTCAGGAGGGCCGACTTTGGGAGGATGGGGGAAGTGGTAAAAGGGTATCTGGCCATAATTCAGTCTAGTATGGACACTAACCAAAGGTGGGAGCTCATAAAGCTGGGGATAGTGGAGGCAACCAAAACCTGCTGCAAGGCACAGAGCAAGATGTCTAGGGCTAAGAAACTGAGCTGGTTGAGTAATGAGGTCATGGAAAAGATAAGGAGGAAAAGAGCTGCATTTAGGAAGCACAAGAAAACAGGGAGAGGGGGAGGACAGGGAGGAGTACTTGACGGAATCTAAGGAGGTGACAAGGGCAGTAAGCAGAGCCAAGGCATGTACAGAACTCAGGCTGGCACAAGGCATTAAGAAGGGGAAGAAGGACTTCTTTAGGTACATCAGGGAGAAAAGGAGCTGTAAGGACCACATAGTAAGGATTAGGAAGGAGGGGGGTTGGGTGGAAGCAGGGTGCGATAAGGCAGAAGCACTAAATGAGTACTTCTGGTCAGTATTTACTAAAGAGAAGAGAGGGGTGACACCCAAGGTGGGAGAAATGGCAGAAATGGGGGGGGAGTGGTGACAGATGGGGAAATCATGGAGGGCAGAGCTCAGGAGGGTTTGAAGGCACTGAGGGTGGATAAGGCACCAGGCCCAGATGGCATCCACCCCAGGGTACTGAAGGAGCTGGCAGAGGTCCTTGCAGAACCTTTGGCAGACCTATTTAATGCCTCACTACATTCAGGGTGTGTACTTCAGGACTGAAGGATGGCTCATGTGGTGCCCCTCCACAAGAGTGGCCCCAAGGATGAACCGGGAAACTACAGACCAGTGAGCCTCACATCCATCGTGGGTAAGCTAATGGAGACTATCCTGAAGGAGAAAACCAAACTCCAAAACACTGTGTGCTCAGCAAGAGTAGAGCTGGGTGCAGGGCTAAAGGCGTTGCTAATACCTGCTCCATACAAAATCAAAAAGCTAAAGAAAGTACTGCACTCCAAGTGCAATAGAAACCCAGAACAATAATTTTTCATTCAATCCAAGATTTTATTTTAAGGGTTTCAACTATAACAAAGCGTTTAGCTCCTACAAGCGGCAAACCCACAATCAAATTTCCTCCCCAGCACTTCAACCAATAGAATGGTCTTCCTCAGGGGGTGGAGGACGTATGATTATCCCTCCCTTAAGTAGTCATTCCACATTTAGTGCTCTTATAGTTTAGGAGCAGAATAACAACTTAATTTAGTTAACCACTATTAAGTGACCCTGGAGGGATCAGGACCATGAAAACAAGTTTTACTAAATTCATTGTATCATATAATATTTTTCTTCTTCACATTCTTTAAATAAAAAGGAAAAAACAGAAAAAAATATCCAGGCAGTGATCACTCCCTTATTACTTTCAACAATAGCTCCCCACCCGCTTGCCGCTCCGCTGCCCGCTGACTGACCCCATACGGTAGGGCTGTACACCCATTGGTCTACAGCGTGAGCCAATGGGCGTGCAGCCCATATGGTATTACACAGTTCAGATATGTGAATGGATCCATTCACATATCTGGCCTGTGTAGTACGGTATGGGCTGCACGCTCCTTGGCTCATGCTGTGTACCAATGGGCGATAGCCCTACTGTACAGAGTTAGTCAGTTGGCGGTGGGTGCAAGTGGTGGGGTGCTGCCACCCACCGCTGACCAGGGGGGAGTGGGGTGGTGGGGCTCAGTGGGCAGGTGGGGAGGGGGGTACCGCTGGACCACTAGGGTTGGATTGGTGTGTAATTATTTATTACTGATGCCCACAATCGGGCTGCGAGCGGTTCTCTGGACCACCAGGGATATAGGACTATTTATCTTACTACATATGCCCGCAATTGGGCTGTGAGCAGTCCACTGGACCACCAGGGATATGGGATTTTACATAGTATTCATACGCCCGTGATCGGGCGTCGGTGTGTGTTGCCGCTTGTGCAGGGGGCGTCAGTCCCCAACGGCTGCAGCCTGGCAGGGTGCCAGGCGTAAGTCTCCAGGGATAGGCACACCTGCATGCAAATGGGGCCATAATGACATGCAAATGGCCCCATTTGCACCTTGCATACATTGTGGCCCCATTTGCATGTGCAGCTTTGAATATCACGGGTGGTTGCACATATCGCAAAGGCACTTGCACTAGTGCATTCCCTACTCCACTCTGGCCACTTGCACTGGCGCAGTGCCACTGCACCATGTGCACTGTGGGTGGCCAAGGTGCGATATTCAACGATGCTGTGCCATGGCACAGCTCCATTGAATATCACCCTGTGCACGCCCCTGCGCATCCATGTTGCGCTGTGCCCAGGCTTCCGCCACAGCCTGGTGCAGTCTGAATATCCCGCCCTTAGAATTTAAACATTTTCTTGCTACTAGCTTCAGCTCGGCAACTGTTGTCTTTCAAGAAAGATTCATACCTCATAAATGTCACCCTTTCCCAGGAACAAATGTTAAAAGATTTACACTGTTTTTAGGTTAGCCAGCCAACATATTACATTAGTAGCAGATCTGGAGGTGTGGTCACTGTAGGTGAATGCAGGGCACGCATCAGTGGGTGTGTCCCTCATTCCACAATAAGGCAGCTGCAGGTGCTGACACCAGGCATACGTCAAGTGGTGACCAGATTTAAGAAAAGGTCCACTGCAATCATGCAGTGGCACAATAACACACCCTCCTGAGGTGCCTGTCCTGGTGAAACTGTTCAATCAACATGGTGGCACTGACTGCCGCTATGCACAGTGCCCCAACCCACTTCATTTGCCAATGGGGGAGCCCATTCACCGTCGGCATTATGCCTCCCTCTCATTTAAAGTGTATGCTAAGGGGGTGCCCAATCTCCGTCAGCATCATGCTCCCCCCAACAGTCTTTTTTTTGGCAATGGGGGGCCCAGTCCCCCTTAGGCTCAGTTCCCCTTCCCTGTTTATTTTGCTGACAGGGAGCCCACTCCAGTTTACATATCCTGGCTGAAATGTGTTTTCGCAAGTCCAGCGCAGAATAGTGCGGTCACTTTGTGAAATCAGTTTTTGGGACAGTTTGAGGAAATGATGGTGACACTGTTCATGAGCAGAGGTCCTAAAATGCCTATGTTGAAAATTTGGTGATGAACATCCATAAACTGACTGTGTTACAAGCGTGCATTGCGCAGTTTCCACGCACCCTTGTAACTTCACAAATTTGCAATATTTTCATGCCAGATTTTCAACACTGGCATTTTTTCACACCTCCTTATGAACAGTACAGCTGCCATTTTTCATATCCTGCCCAAAATGTGTTTTTGCACTTGTGGCGCACAATAGCGTGGTCGCTGTGGGAAATCAACTTTTGGGACAAATTAAAATCACAGCGCCACTGTTTATGAGGGGAGGTCCCAAAATGCCTATGTTGAAAAAGTGGTTAAAAAAGTCTTGAAATTAATTGGGTTACGGACGTGTGTTGCACAGTTTCTATGCATGCTCATGACTTCTCTAATTTTTCATATTTTCACTCCACATTTTCAACGTTGCCATTTGTTTACACCTCCTCATGAACAGAATAGTTGTCATTTTTCACATCCTGCCCAAACTGTGTTTTCAATGTATCACCAAATGGCATAGCTGCTGTGCAAAACCACCTTTCAGCTAACAAACTGATAGTGCCGCTCTTCATGAAGTGGGGTCACAAAAAGCCTATGTTGAAAATTTGGAGTGAAAATACCAACAAACACCTATGTTGTTAGGGTTTTCAACTGTAACACCCCAACCTGTAGAGACTGTTAGGCATCAGGGGTGTGACTTGGGATCACTGGCTGTAATGCTCACGCCATTCCACCCCCACTCACCCCACCCTGCAGCCAGTGACAGGCATCAAGGTCTGCCTCGGAGTGTTCGGCCCTAAAGTTCATCCATTCTCCTATACTGCACCCATCTCAGCATATTTTCTTATGGAATGGAGTAAGTATAAGGCCCAAAGACCCCAAAGAACACCATGACACTTGTCAGTGTCTACAGGGTAGGGTAAGGTAGAATGGCATGAGCGTTATAGCTGACAACCCAAAGGCAAACCCCAACTCCTGTCAGTCTCTGCAGGGTGGGGATTTGGTTAGCTTAAGTTCAATACTTCACTGCCATTCCTAATATGCATCTCTAACTCCTGCACTACCAATGCCAATGCCAGCGAGACAACATTCGGCATTGACAAATGCTTGTTTTAACCTGTTAAGATACTATCTGATAAGCACTGTTTCAGACATATGCCAGGTCTTCAGTGAACTATTCGGGGCTAATTATATAGCAATCAGCCGGCATTTGCTTCTTGGAAAAAAAATCTATTGAGCTACAGCAAGCAAACACACACACGCACACAAACTAACTGTACACACCAACATCATGGCCACAACATTCAAAATAAATGATGGAATCTAATATATTATAAAACAATAAAGAAACTGTTTATGCCAGTGAACACAGTGAAGTTCAGTCTAAAGTAGATTTCCTTTAAAGAGCTAGTGTACTGCCTAAAACTAATATTAGATTTTAAAAGCAGCCAACCATTACCTTTTATATCTGAGATACTTTTTTCTTTTCCCCTTTGTTTAATTAGAAGATTGTTTACCTCATGTTAATAAGTGTGATGTGTGGAACAGCTCTTAGCCTGGCAGCTGACATATCTTACTCTATTGCCTCACACTATATCATCAGCATTGTGACCTCAATGACTGTGACATCACTGCTACTTAGGAACAGCAAGTGAGAGACTGCCAGGTCATTCACCTATGATGTCACAGTTAGTGGTGGGCGAAGTGGCTGAAATTTGCTCCGCGAAGTGATTCGTGGAGTAACGCGGAGTCTGCGAAGTGCTCTGCAACACGAAACGGAGTAATTCACGTTATAATGGGGAAGGCAAAGTCCATTGGAAACAATAACTTTGTGTTATTCCACCAGTCCCAATCTACTTCTCCACCAGTGGCGTCACCACGTTGATTTTGGGGAGGCTACAGCCCCCCCAATTTAAGTTAAAGCCCCCCCAATCATTTGCATAAAAAAAATATTTAAAATCCATTTCTTAACTGATTAAATGCTGCAGCCGCAGAATGTGAACAGTTAAGAAACTGTCGTCGGGCTCGCAGCGGACTAAGGAGCTGCTGGATATAATTATTTATTACACACAGGAAGTTCCTGTGTGTAATAAATAATTAAATCCAGCAGCTCTTCAGTCCGCTGCTGATCAGGGACACGAAAGCTACAGAGAGCGAGAAAGCAATGCAGCAGCTAGTGAAGCAGCTGAAGCTGGAAGCCAGCATTGAGAGGAATAAGGTAATGAGAGAGAGAGAGAATATAAACTAACAGGGGTTGCTGCTTAATTTGGAGTCCAGCCACACATTGAGATAGTGTATTGGCGTCTTTAACACCGGTTTGATAGATTTAATTTGATTTGGCTTTTTTTTAAAAAGCCAAATCAAAATAAACTATCAAACGATAACACTATCTCAATGTGCGGCTGGACTCCAAATTAAGCAGCAACCCCCGTTAGTTTATATTCTCTCTCTCTCTCTCATTACAGTAAAAGACGTCGATTTGTCCAAGAACGAAGGAGTAAAACAGTCTGTTTTTTCAGTGATTTTGGGATAACATCCCAGCTCTTCCTCCAATCCTCCAGAGCTCAGAATGTGAGGCATCCATGGGAGTAGTTTTTCAGTACTGTTTTGGCAAATGGCACCACCGATCTGGGGAATAATAGCAACTGTTTTGATTAAGTGTGTGTTTCTGTTTTGGAAGTTCTGAAACAGAAACACACACTTAATGAGAAACAAATAATATGTGACATAACTGATTGAATCCAGGTCCCCAATAATGGAATAACTACAAGGACTGGAGTCATCAGCGCCACACGCAAGTTGTCTGGTGTGTATGTGTGTGTGTGTGTGTGGGTGGGTGGGGGCATCGCCAGCAGATCTGACAGACCATTGGGAGATTTAATGAAATGGAATCAGTTGTTGGAGGATGGGGGATGATAGACAGAAGGAGGAGAGCAGCAGGGAGGGTTCATTCTTGTATTCTGTGACTGGCACCTGCCTCATACTCTGCCTACCAACAGCACAACAGCTTGCTTGCACAGTGAGCCAATCAGTGGACAAACACGTGGTGTGCTTCTCCAACACACACGTGGTATACACTAGCTCCCATTGTGTGCAGTAAGAAAAACTAGTGACGCAGTTGTAGTTGGTAGAGGCAGAGCGAGCAACAGATCAGAGGCACTGTTTGGGAAATTGGGAGATTGAAATCAGAATTCAATCTATGTTTCAGTTATTGTCAAATATACTCAGTTCACTTGTTGGGCTAAGAGGCTTGAGAGCTAAATAAATAGTCTAGTGTTTATTATTTTTTCTCTGAATGAAATACAAGGGGGGGTTGTGTTTGTGTGTGTGGGTAAATTGAAAAGCTGAGACACAGACAACCTGCTGGGAGTGCTGCCATACAGCAGCATTACTAACTACTGCATATATGTGTATTTTTTTCTTACTTGCAACTTATTTCCCCATTTACTATTTTACTGAGTAAATTGAGTACTACTACACTGACTAGTGAAAAGCTGACAACTCAGAAAGACTGAAGAACATCACTTTTGTGGTTTATGTTTTTAGACTCACAAATTTAGAATAAAAATAGCAGAACTTTTTTTTTCCTAAATTGCCTTATACCCTGACCCTGCCTCGGGTTTGTATTGTGGCAAGCTTAACATCACAAGCAAGGGAACAGTTAACCAGTTCAATTTCAGACACTTTTTTTTATGAACAAGCCAGGGGAACCATCTGTTTTATAAAAAAAAACAGTTTTCCACCCAGTAGCATACTCATTTTACTTCGCATACTGTGAGCCCTGTGTGCTCCATCTATTGTATTAAAAAATAGCAGTTTTCCAGTAGGTGTTTAATACTCCCTACTTTACATACTGTAAGCCCTGTGTGTTAGGCTCCGTCTATTGTATTAAATAGGAGTTTTCCAGTCGATTACTCATTACTTTGCATACTGTGAGCCCTGTGTGTTAGGCTCCGTCTATTGTATTAAATAGCAGTTTTCCAGTTGGTTACACTCATTACTTCACATACTGTGAGCCCATTGTTTTAGGCTCTGTCTATTGTATTAAATAGCAGTATTCCAGTTGATTACTCATTACTTTGCATACTGTGAGCCCTGTGTGTTAGGCTCCATCTATTGTATTAAATAGGAGTTTTCCAGTCGTTTACTCATTACTTTGCATACTGTGAGACCTGTGTGTTAGACTAAGTCTGTCACATAAACATTTCATCCTTGTGTGCCAGACCCAATAAAAGGGCATTTTTCTTATAATTTACTTTTTAGTTAGTTCTTGTCACACACTCATCAGCCTTGTTAAAAATGAGTATCCGTGACTTCTTCCGTCCAAAATCAAAAAATCAGAATAAAGAAAGTAACTTGCCGGACCCCAGTGATGCTCAACAGCTGCAACCAGAGCAGCCATTAAGAAATGAAGTGGAAGTTCCAGTGCCAGAAGATGTAGCAAACACATCGTCATCTCCCGGAACATCTGGTGATGCACTTGAATCAGTAGCAAGATTTACATCTGCTGCTACTGTTGTACCCAGTGATCTGGGAACCAAAGAAGCTGGTCCTATGCAGCCAAAGCTGTCTAGTTTTCCACAAAGGGATTTTGGAAAGCAGAAGCGTTCATTTTCAAGCAGCTGGTATGCATCATTTAAATGGCTCGAATATAGTGCAAGCAATGATGTTATATTTTGCTTTGCCTGCAGAATGTTTTCAAGTTGCACTGGTCGAGCGGACATTGCTTTCACATCCAGAGGGTTTAGCAACTGGAAGAAGGCAATAGAGAAGATAAGAGAACACCAACAAACAACAACACATACAGGAGCAATGGAGGCCTGGTCTACTTAAGTGAAATCTAAAGAACGAGGCAATATTATACAGCTAATGGATTCAGCAATGATTGCAGATATTAAAAAGCGAAGGGAGTACCTGAGAAGAATAGTTGAGATTGTTTTGTTGTTTGTCAGACAGGGAACTGCCTTTCGAGGCCATAGGGAGTGTGAAGGGAACTCAGATAGGGGTAACTTTTTAGAGACTTTTGATCTTCTAAAAAAGTTTGATCATGAATTGCAAAATTTGCAGGTTCACATGCCAGGAAATGCCACCTATCTCTCACCACTCAGTCAAAATCAGATGATAGAATGTTGTGCAAAATTAATAAGAGAGAAAATGTTAAATGAGGTAAAAGAAGCAAAGTATTTTGCAATACTTGCTGATGAATCTAGATGTTGCTTGCAGAGAACAAATGAGTATTTGCCTTCGTTATGTTCACCATGGTTCCCCTGTAGAGAAATTTTTGTGCTTCCATCAAGTAACAGCATTAGATGCCCAGAGTCTGACAAATGAACTGTGTTCAAAGCTGACTAACTGGGACCTCCATAAGAATTCAGTGACTTGCGTAGCTCAAACTTATGATGATGCATCTGTTATGAGCGGCAACGTAAATGGAGTTCAGGAACTAATTCGTCATAAGCATCCATATGCTATATATGTTCATTGCTATGCGCATATTCTGAATTTGGTCCTTGTAGATGCCTGTTCATCACTTCTTCCTGTACGGAAATTCTTTGACATGCTTCAAGAGATACACACCTTCTTTTCCAAATCTGTCCTGACTCACCAGGGGTTCTTAACTGTTCAAAAGCAGCTTGGGTTGACGAGAATTCTTGAGATACCAGAGTTAAGTTCTACCAGGTGGGCTTGTCAAAAGTGAGCAACAAAGGCAGTAATAGAAACTTATCCAGCTCTTCTAAAATATCTTTCAGAATGTGAAGAAGGAGAAACTGCAAAGGCCAGAGGACTCCACAGTAAGCTTCTAGAATTCAACAATATCTTTCTCCTTAAAATGTTTGACAAACTACTGTCAGTGGCTGATGGAACAAATAACTTACTTCAGACTCAGGCTTTGGACTTTGGATGTGCAGTGACTGCTGTATCTGCACTGAGAGACACAATTAAACAATTTCGTACTGAAGACAGATTTCTAGTTCTCTACAGGGAAGCTGAAAATATGGCAGAAAAATATGGGACACAGACACCCGAAAACACTCCGAGTACACAGAGGCAAAGGAAACTACCTTGTACTTGGGAGCACTTTGTTCCAACTTCACGAACTGGAACTGAACAAAGTGCATCAGCATCACATGAAACAAGAACTGCTGTGCATTGAGAATCACTGTTTTTTACCCTGTGATTGACAAAATGATTGGAGAGATTGACAGAAGGTTTTCCAAGCATAACCAAACACTGATGGTTGCTATCAATGCTCTCAGACCACAGTCTAACACATTCTTGGACCAGGACAAACTGAGGCCACTTGGAGAGATGTATGACTGTCCATTTCTGGTAGAGGAACTAGTAGTAGCAAGAAACTTCATTTGTCGACTGCCAGAAAATGAACGTCCACACGATATGACCAATCTTTATAATGTACTTCCAGAAATCATGTATCTGACGCTGCATAAAGCACTGAGATTGCTTTAACAATCCCAGTTACCACATGTGTGTGTGAGCGCTCCTTTAGTTCCATGAGTTGCATTAAGACATATCTGAGAAACAAGACAGAAAATGACAGATTGAGTTCACTTGGAATTCTCAACATTCAGATCGAAGAAAGCAAACAACTTGACACTGATGATGTGATTGACGAGTTTGCATCCATGACAAACAGAAAGGTTGAGCTACTTCTTCCAAAATCAGCACGATAATAAAATAGTAAAACAAGTATGACACTGATATCCAACAGATCTGCTGGGATAATGGTGTGTCTGGTTGTTCTGGTCTCTCATTTGCTCTGGGGTCCGCCTGCTACCTTCCCAGCAGATCTGCTGGGGTAATGTTGTGTCTGACTGTTCTGGTCTCTCATTTGCTCTGGGGTCCTCCTGCAACCTTCCTAGCAGATCTGCTGGGATTATGGTGTATCTGGCTGTTCTGGTCTCTCATTTGCTCTGGGGTCCTCCTGCAACCTTCCCAGCAGATCTGCTCGGATAATGGTGTGTCTGGCTGTTCTGGTCTCTCATTTGCTCTGGGGTCCTCCTGCAACCTTCCCAGCAGATCTGCTGGGATAATGGTGTGTCTGGCTGTTCTGGTCTCTCATTTGCTCTGGGGTCCTCTCGTAACCTTCCCAGCAGATCTGCTGGGATAATGGTGTTCTGGCTGTTCTGGTCTCTCATTTGCTCTGGGGTCCTCCTGCAACCTTCCCAGAAGATCTGCTGGGATAATGGTGTATCTGGCTGTTCTGGTCTCTCATTTGCTCTGGGGTCCTCCTGCAACCTGACCAGCAGACCTGCTGGGATAATGGTGTGTCTGGCTGTTCTGGTCTCTCATTTGCTCTAGGGTCCTCCTGCAACCTTCCCAGCAGATCTGCTGGGCTAATGGTGTGTCTGGCTGTTCTGGTCTCTCATTTGCTCTGAGGTCCTCCTGCAACCTGTCCTTGGTGGACCAGTAACCACATTTTTCCACATGTACAATATTAAATATATGGCTGATAACTAGGCTTCTCAAACATATTTTTCATCACTAAATTGCAGGAAAAGCCACCATTTGAAGGTAAAATTTCAAAATTTTATGGGGGGCATGCCCCCGGACCCCCCTAGCTTTGTTAGGATTTTGACTAAGGGGCATTAGCCCCCCCAACTTTGTACCCCTGGTGACGCCCCTGTTCTCCACCAATTATAAGACAAAGTACATTGAGATTAATGTACTTCGCCTCACTTTGCCTTGTTCTTGAGCTCCAAAGGAGAATTTTGCAGAGCTTTATGGGATTGCAGGTCACATGGGCTCTAGATTGTTCTGCACAGCTTCAGTTCTGTGTAGTGTGTGTGTAGTGGAAGATGGAGACAGTTTGTTTTCAGAGCTCCGCGATTCAAATCCTCTAAAAGCTGTTAAAAAAGTATTTTTGAGTAATTTTTTTTTTTGCTCACAATTTACTACACTGAGTATAGGAAACCCTCCTGAGCTCATATTATCCAGTGTTTATTGTTTGCATGTGGATTTTTAATGTTAATTTAGAACAGTCAGTCTGTGTACTGTGAAGTGTGCTTTGGGGGAGGGGCGTATCTGTGGTGTAGGTAGATTAACTGGGAGAAAAAGGCAGTCTTTCTGTTTTGGTTATATTTTTCTTGTAAAACTGTTAATGTATACACGGTAATATTTTCAGTAATTCTTGAAATTTTTTTCTGATTGTTGTGATGCAGCAGTGTATAGTTTCAGTTTGTTTAAAATATTTAGTTATATTACTAAAGATTTTCAATTTGCTATGCATTACTTGTAGTGTGTGCGTGTGTGTGTGTGTGTGTGTGTGTGCGTAATGCATGCCATTAAATATGACACCTTTTATTGTGCCACAAAGTAACTGCAGCAGTGTGAACCTGCTTCTACTGCACCTGCATGAATTTTTTATACTGCTTTGTGGTATCTTTACTGGTAGTGGACTGTCTGTTACTGCTAGCACTACCCCCCCCCCAAACTGGCAAAAGGTATTCTTTTCCAGATTTGGATTTGTGACTTATAAAGCACTGGTTAGGAGTTGTGCCTTTGCATCTGTGTCTTGAGTGCACAGCGCAATCTTAATCTGTCTGTGCATTTGTAGTACACCATTAACTCTGGGAGACTTTGCATTTCTTGTTACACTCTCATTTCACTTCATCAGCACTGGGGAATTTTCTGGACATAAGACAGTAGCATTTTTGGGAATTAAATTAATTCTGGTGACTGTGTGTGACCACTGCATACGTGATGGAGTGCACCATTAATTCTGGGAGACTTTGCATTTTTTGTTACCCTCTCATTTCCCTTCGTCAGCACTGAGTAATTTTCTGGTCACAAGACAGTAGCATTTTGGGGGAATGAAATTAATTCTAGTGACTGTGTGTGACCACTGCACACATGACAGAGTGCACCATTAATTCTGGGAGACTTTGCATTTCTTGTTATGCTCTCAGTAGTATTTTGGGGATGCACATTAATTCGGTTGACTGTGTGTGACTACTGCATGCATGACATCTGAGTGCGCTATTCATTTTGGGAGACTTTGCATTTCTTGTGCTCTCATTACGCTTTGTCAGCACTGGGGAGTTTTCTGGACACAAGACATGAGCATTTTGGGGATGCACATTAATTCTCATGGCTGTGTGTGACCACTTTGCACATGACTGAGTGTGCCATCAATTCTGGGAGACTTCGCATTTCTTGTTACGCTCTCATTTCACTTCATCAGCTCTGGGGAATTTTCTGGACACAAGACAGTAGCATTTTGGGGATTAACATTAATTCTGGTGACTATGTCTGACCACTGCCCGGATGACTGAGTGTGCCATTAATTCTGGGAGACTTTGCATTTCTTGTTGCGCTCTCATTTCACTTCATCAGCATTGGGGAATTTTCTGGAGACAAGACGACAGTAGCATTTTGGGGATGCACATTAATTCTAGTGACTGTGTGTGGTGGGGGCTGCCAATACTGCTGTCACTCCACCTTACTTCGCGTTAAGGCGGAATGATAACGCAAAGTAATAATAACAATGCGAAGTGGGCATTTCATGCTGGCCACTCTGTGAAGTGGAGTGACAACACGAAGTGCCCACTTCGTGTTCAGTTTGCCAATGAAATTTAAATTCGCTGCATCTCTAGTCACACACAGTGAGACACAATGCTGATGATGTAGTGTGGGGCAGTATAGAAAGCTATGTCAGCTGCCATGCTAAGAGCTGTTCCATGCATTCAGCACAATATTATCAGATCAAATACTTTCTGATGAGCAAAAGGAAAAAGAAAAATACTTCAGAAATAAAAAAATTATAACTTACTACTGCTTAACATTTGTATTATTTTCCTGTCTGCCTGTTATGGCTCCACTAACTCTTTAAATATTTCATGCCCTATATTTTGTATCCTGGATAGCGTTGGGGAGATGCTACATCTCATTGTCACTGGGACCTTCATTTTACACATTTTTTGCACTGTATTTACTTAAGATGTCCCAGATTAGATGCAATATTGTGTTTTCAGAGAGGTCATGATTTTACCACTTTTATAAAGTATTTACTCAGGGTAGCCTAGTCCAGATGCAAAATATTGTTTTCGGTGTATTCTCATATTACACAATGCAGCATAATATTGTGTAGGTGCTGAGTCCCTCTGAAAATAAGATGCCATGTCTTCTGTGAACTATCCAGGCTAAACATATAGCAATCAGCAGGCATATTCTAGGAAAACAGATTGTGGAAATCTGTAAAAGAAAGATCACATTTATTTATTTAGTTTTTGTCGACCGGGTAAGTGCATTAGACAAATCCTGCCTATTTTCAGGCATGACCCGGAAGAGGGGGATACAGATGAATGCCAACTGACCTTGAACCAGATTAAGCTGTTGGTAGTATTTTTAGTGAATGAGGGGAAATTTGGCTAGGGCACCAGGGAAAATTCCCCTACTCTTTTCGAAAAGTGCCATGGGATCTTTAACAACCACCTGAACTACCACCAGAACAGGCAGATGGGATCTCAGTTTAGTGCCTCATCCAAAAGATGGCACCTCCAGAGTGCTGCACCCCCCTCATGCTGTACTACAGTGTCAGTACTGGGATATTAACCCAAGTGCCTGGTGTGGGGATAGAACCCACAGCCTTCTGGTCTCCCAGCCTCAGAGGTGAGTGTACTTCCTGCTGAGCCACTGACACTGATTATATTGAACATTGAAACTGCCTCTCAGCAGATCAGCATTGTGCAAATTCATTAGAAACAATGGGTAAAAGCATCCTTAAAGCTCTCCACAGCCATATTGGCTCTGACCAGAATTTGTTTAAACAGGGATATACATATTGCATATTGCATATTGAGATTTGTTATTACCTTTTAATGTGATTTTATTGTATTTACTATATAATTATTTTATGATGTAACATTGATATAAATGTATGTATGGATGTCATTGTAAATGAGACTTGGCTCAGTGACCTAACCCTAAATAAACATAAACTTGAACTCCTTAAAGCAGTACAGACTAGAGCCCATTTTGTTTCTTGGCCTTTTTATACTGAAGATATGATATGAATGACTAGGGAAGTCAAGTTTCAATATAACCACACACAACAGTCTGCAGATTTCTCAAATTTAAGTGTATGATATAATTCCCTGAGATCGTCTTACTTGGTAAACACCAATAATTGACTTTGTTGTAAAGACTGAAAATAAGTACAAATCCTCCATTTTCAGATGTTTAGCACTGTCCTAACTTGAGTAGTGTGTCATTAACAATTAAAAAATAGTGTGCTGAAACAGGGAGTCATTTTCAGAGCCACAGACAGCACCACACTAAACCCACAGTGTGTATGTGCAAAACTAATATATGCACCACTCAGAATAAGGATCAACTCCTTATGCAGTGCTTAATACTATACTCAATCCCTCACCAACACACAAATGGCAACAACACACAGTGTAAAATAAGGCATATAAATGGATGCCTTTATGAGTGCTCAAATGATAGACAGGTAGAAGAACACAGTGAGAAACAACTGTACAAAGGTAACAATGATACTACAGAGAACAGCAAGATGGCACTGGTGACAACAGCCATGCACAGCCTGCAGCAGGCAAATGCCATGGCAGAAGGAATTCCAGGCCACAGTGGTAGCACTGCAGGTGGCTATATGCTGCCACCTGCCTGTACCAGGCAAGCAACAATCAGGGACCTCCTTGATGAGCAAAAAGTAGGCAGATACAGTCTAGACTGGGCAGTGTTAAACTATTTGTGAGCAGAACCACAAATATTGTGCTTTATCAGTTTAAAACAGGCAATAATAGCACATACTGAAAATTCACAAGAAATCAATGACCCATCCAGTTTAATCTGAGGAGCCCCAGTGAGCACACAACCTCGGCACTTCACGTCAAAATGTGACGCTTCATCAGGAGGTGGGGTCACACCACTGGGTTCTCATTTTATTTTGATAAAATTATAGCCTACATATGGTAAGATTATAACTTCTAGTTCTGCATGATTTAATAACAGATCAATAAATGAAATGAAAATATTGTATAAAAATGTTTTCTTCTGATTTCAGATAGAGCTTTCTTAATAACTTACTATGTATTATGATTTGAGTGCTTTACTTTTTAGCTGCCAGTATTTATAATTTGCTATAGATATGAATGCTTTTTTCTGGAGCTAGTAAGAAATGTGCTTTATGTTTGCTGCTGATTTAAATAAGGGTTGATAAATACTGGTTTGCCCTTTGTGAGTGTTTTATATATAATTTTAAGGATTTAATTGGGGAATTTTCATGACATTTTTGCTCATTTGCACTATTGTCTGTATGTGACTTGCACTGATGGTGAATTGAAATTGTTAAATGTTTCTTTAAGTGATCAAATTAAAATGAACATCCCAGTGGTAGAGTCATAGCCATGGGGGACTCAGTTCTGAAAGGGGTGAGATGGGGTGGAAAGAGCACCAGGAAAGGCCACATATGAGTGGAATGCATGCCAGCATGACAGCTAGAAGGGTGGGGCAGTTCATTAGTAAGTGTGTGGGGAGGGAAAGGGAGAAACCACACATAGTGGTACACCTGGGCATCTGAGCACAAATGACCTGGAGGGGACCATAGTCAAGGAGGTGCAAGAAAGGTTTGGGGAAGTGGGGAGACTCTGCAAAAAAGAAGGGTGCTCAGTTGCTTTCTCAGAAGTGCTCCCAGTACCCAGGGCAAGTTCAACCAGGAAGCAGAGGATAGTGGATTTAAACACATGGCTGGAGTCATGGGGCCCGATTCCAAGAAGCATGCTGCAACTTGCGGGCATATGTGAGTTGCGCCATGTAATACTACGCTGGGGCCCTGTGCTGTATTCCAAAACAGGCAGAGTCCCTGGCACCTACATCCTGTGACTTGCAGCAGCCACAGGCTAGTGCCACAGGAATGGTGCAATGGACCTGGGCACCACAAGTTGCAGCCTGCAGATAACTACCCCCCTGGAGCCCCCACCCCAAAACACCACCTCAAGCACCTGAGGCATTGGGGCGCTGGCCAGGTAGCACTGGTGCTTGGGGGGCACAGTGAGAAACAGACCATGTGGGTCCCCGATATTTGGGGGTGGGGGCATGACTGTGCTGAGAAAGGTACAGGGAGACAGGCTATGTGTGTGCCATGGTGCTGCAAAGTGGGCATCCATCAATAGGCATGGATGTATGCCCCTTAGACCATCTCCCTGCTGGTCTAACTTTGCTGCACCATAGCAGCTCTTGGAATTATGTAAGTGGGTTATGGCAGCTGCCCTTTTGGAATAGGGCAAAGTTGCTGCTGTAACTCATCCTTGCGTCATGCCGCAGTGGGTTGTGGGCATAGTGGGTGGCATAGCCCACCTTTGATGCAACCTGCATGTGGCATGGCGCAAGCTGTGACTTGGAATCCCAACTTGTGTAATGCATGGCACAAGATATGATTTGCACCATGGGGTTTGGCATAAATCACCTTGTTCCATGCATAACTCATCTTGAAATCAGGCCCATGGTGTCATTCCATGGGGTACAGTCTGGTGGGGCATTGGAGTAGTACGTGGGACAACAAGAACTTGTATGCCCCAGACAGGCTACATTTGAGTAGGGAGAGCTCAATGGTCCTGAAAAAGAAGTTGGGGTGGGAATATGGTGACCAGGATAAAGTTAAGCTAAGCGAGGGGTGGGCAGAAGATTGGAGGAAAAACTATGTCTTCAGGCCAGAGAGGCCAATAGGTTTCCCCCTAGACAGGAAGAAAGGGACCAGGGGAGTTCAAATAGAGGAAATAATAAAGATGTAAAGAAGAACAGGGGAGGGCAAGGGACATACTGGAGGGTAGTTTCCCTGAATGCAAGGAGCCTGGGGAACAAAGCCACGGAGTTGCGGCACTGATGGCAGAGAAGGACGTGAACATAGCTGCCATCATGGAGATGTGGGACACCCAATACCATGAATGGGAGCTGGTGGCCCCAGGGTACAGGCTGTACTGGAAGGGTAGAGAGAAAGGGAAGGTGGGTGGCTATTTATGTTATGGAAGGAATACTACGTAGCAGGCCACCATTTCAAAATGAGGATATTGCTAAGGAGCTGAGAGAGCAGATAAGGAGGATCAGTGCAAAGGGTAACACTGTGATAGTGGGGGATTTCAGTCTGCCTGTGTTGGAGTGGAGCACTCCAGCCACCCTGAGCATCAGGGTGCAGGTTCTCATGAAGGCTTTCCAGGACAGCTTCTTGGTGCAGATGGCAAGGGACCCAACCAGGGACGGTAACATATTGGACCTTGTGCTGATGAATGGAGAGAACATCCAGGATTTGGAGTGGAGGATTCCCTGGTGGGGAGTGACCACCACACAGTGTGATTCTCACTCAGTATGGATAAAGGGACTGCCAGCACAAGGACAAAGGTGATGGACTTCAGGCAGGCAGACTTTAGAAGGATGAGGGACATATTTCAGGGGCACCTCTCCAGCATCTGCCCACACATGGATGCTAACCAGAAATGGGAGATTATCAAATGTGGTTTAGGAGAGGCCACCAACACTTGCTCAAAACTCCAGAGCAAAAAAGACCTGGTCTAAGAGGCCAAGTTGGATAAGAGGGAAGTGTTAGGGAGGTTAAAGGAAAAAAAGGCTGCCTTCAGAAAATACTTGAGAGCCAAACAGGAGAAGGATAAGGAAGAGTACAGGAAGATATTCTATAAAAATATTTTATTTTGATTTTAGCTATAGCTTTCTTAATAATAACTCAATATGTATTATGATTCAAGTGCTTTACATTTTAGCTGCCAGTATTAATAATTTGCTATAGATATGAATATTTTTTTCTGGCGCTAGTAAGAAATGTGTTTTATGTTTGCTGCTGATTTAAAGAATGGTGGATGAGCAGATAAGGCAGGGCAGCCAAGGCAGCTATGGAGCTTAGGCTTGCAAAGGGGATCAGAGAAGGGGAAAATTATTTCTTCAAGTACATCAGAGAGAGAAGAAGCTGCAAGGATCCGATTGTTAGGATCAAGGTAGAAGGGGGTGGGCAGAGAAGGGGGTGGAGCAGACAGAAGCACTCAATGACTACTTCTGCTCTGTTTTTACCAGGGAGAACATGAGGCCAATGCCACAGGTAAAGGGATGGGTGGGAATGGGGAGGCAGAGATAACCAATGGGATAAGCCCATTGAGTATGGTTGTGGAAGGTCTTAGGGCCCTGAGGGTGGATAAGGCACCAGGCCCAGATGGCATACACCCCAAGGTATTGATGGAGTTAGCAGAGGTGCTTGCAGGACCACTGGCAGACTTGTTCAACACCTCTCTGGGGACTGGTGATGTTCCCCAGGGCTGGAGGATGGTGCATGTGGTTCCCCTTCACAAAAGTGGACCCAAGGATGCACTTGAGAACTATAGACCAGTCAGCCTCTTCTCCATCATGGAGAAGCTAATGGAGACCATCCTCAAGGAGAGGCTAGAAGCCTTCCTGGAGGAGAATGGGCTCCAGGACAGCAGGTAGCATGAGTTTGTCTTGGGTAGATCATGCCAGACCAATTTGATTGACCTTTATGACTGGGCAACTTGGGCACTTGACAAGGGCCAGGCAGGGGATGTCCTGTATCCAGACTTCAGTAAAGTCTTTAATTCAGTGCCACATGTTAGGTTAATTAGTAAACTGGGAAACCTGGATGCAGGAGAGGATCTGGTGGAGTGGGTCACATACTGGGTGAAGGATAGGCAACAGAGGGTAGTTGTCAGGGCAGAACTCTCAGCTCCAAGGGCTGTAATCAGCAGGGTTCCTCAGGGCTCAGTGCTGGGTCCAGTGTTGCTTGCCATCATTGTTGCTGACATCTCAGATGGGAGTAGGAATAAGATCACACTTTTTGCTGATGAGACAAAGATCAGTGCATTGGTGGACAATGCAGAAGGGTGATTAGGACTGCAGGAGGATCTGGCCAAACTTGAGCCCTGGTTGGATACATGGTAGCTGGGATTCAATGCAAAAAAAGTGCAAAGTCATGCACTTGGGAGCCAGGAACCCAAGGTATTGCTATAGGCCGGGGGGTACAAGTATCCACTACAGAGGAGGAGAAGGATCTTGGGGTGCTAATCACAGTGCAAATGAACCACTCAGCACAGTGCAGGAGGGCAGCAGCTAAAGCAAATAAGATGTGGGGTGTATTGCTAGAGGGCTCACCTCCAGGAGGGAGGAGGTCATCTTGCCAGTGTTCAAGTTGCAGGTCAGACCAAACCTGGAGTACTACATGCAGTTCTGGTGCCCCATCTAAAGAAAGGTATCAATCTACTAGAGGGGGTCCAGCACAGAGCAACCAGGATGATCTTCAGAATGGAGGACAAACCCTATGAAGACAGGCTGAGGGAACTGTTGCCTGTGTGTCAAGCACAGAGCATCAAGTTCTTAGATGCTATTTGGCTAAGACAAACAACATACTGGACAAGTGGGTAAAAAAAAGCAAAAGCAATTTATTACAGATACTCACACCAGAACATGTAACAGAGTTACAGGAAGACTATTTCCACCAGTCAGCCCCAGGGTTTTTCGCTTCTCTCCAGGGAGGGGCCAGATGGCAAGCATATAAGTATTACAGATAAGAATGCAATTTTCATATATGGTATACAAACATAATTGGCTAGATATAGCAGAAAGTAATAATTAGGTTGATCCCTCATGAGAAAACATCAGGAAATAAAATATACATAAGGTAAATCTTAGAACAAAGAGAAAGCTGTGTCAGCAAATAATGAAAACTATGTTATCAGTTCTCTCTGAGACAAAGAGACTGCAGAGCAAGCAGAAAAGAATGTGGCATATAAGAAAAATGTGAACGCATATAAAAGGCGTAGCAGGTATAATGAATAAAAACAACAAAAATAAGTAAAGGAAAAGAATAAAAACAGTATGAACATGATGCATTGCACCAAATGGCAGTGCAATACAGCAATATCAGAGTAAGAATAAAACAAGGTTATGTAAGATTACTTGTGTTATGAGCTTGTGTAGGTGCTTATGGATATGGTTACATGTGGGTCAGTGGATGGTAAAGCACCCAGGCATAACAATCCCACCTTGTTGCCGTGCAGAAAAGGCAAAACAACAAAAAGAAGATGGTTAGGTTATGTTTCATTTACAAGCCTGAGGCACAAGCCTTGTAAAGGAACTTTAGCTGTGCATGATGTTGTTTAAAAGTATGCCTCAGACAGCAAAGGATTAGTAGTGGATGAGTTAAAGCAAGATATAAATTGCTATCAAGCTTTAAAACATCGATTTGATAATCTGCTTTTCAAAGCACATAAAACCCCATAATGTAAATGAATTACATTTCTACAGCATACAGATAGTCAGGGTAACTGTGAAAGTACTCCTGTTCAGGAGCTGGCACAGGTATAATCACAGATGGTCAGATTATAAAACACAAAGCATAAACTAGGTATGTCAAGACCACAGTGGATATGTGTATAAGAAGAATTGTTCATGTGTATTATCACAAAACATTGTTTGTAAAACAGTGTTAAAGTCATTGTCCATTTGAAAAGAACAGTCCATATTGAGAGTGGGAAAGGCAGATAATGGTGGCTTCCAGGACCACAGCGTACATTTTTGATTGAAGAATCTAATAACATTATCCTTAAAGAGGAACCAGTCCATAAGGTTTGAGTTGGTAACCACAAAGCAGTGTAGTTACATTTGAAATGTCATTTGTCAAAAGTTTGTAACCACACTTGGCACATGGGGCTGTGTAGACATGTACCAGCAAAGTAAGAAAGGTAATGTTCATTTAGCTGGCTGCTGGGTGGCTGGATTGGCAAATGCCTTGGCAAGGGTTGCATGAGGTTGTCCATTGAATGTTTCAGTGTAATAGCCACACCCACATATGCGTGTTTTTTTTGTAAAAAGAGCACATTTTTGCACAAATATTGACAGTTCATAACAACACAGTTCATAACAGAACAATAAAGAACACAATTCATGAAAGAGCAACAAAGAGCACAGTCCAAAAAAGAACAACCAGTTCGCATGAGGTGCAGCCAAGTTTGGAAAACCAGCCGTGAAGAAAAGTTGCATGTGTTGCTTGAAGATCTTACCAATACCTCTTTGCAGAAACCTAAAAACTTGTGAAACTTTGTTAAAACTTAGTTTTAAAACACACATATAGTTGTTTTGGAAGGGAAAAGGAAAATGGTATGGTCATTAGAAAAGACTTTGATTATGGTGTGGTGTGACATAGACAAGTAATGGTGTCAGCCATGCAATCGGAGGTGCAGATCGAGGTCCAATAATGAGAATATACCATTTATTCATCTGTGAATACACCCTGTTTCCAGGTCTCAGAAGAGGTTGTGACTGTAGGGAAAAAAAATGTAGTTTCCCTGCCTATGTGTTGCTGTTTGGCCTAGTTTAGGCCTATCTCATGAAATGGAAGTGCAATGGTATGTTTGTTATGTGCACTTTGAACCTTTATCTAATGGCAGTATACCATTTACACCATATAACATTGGGGTATTCAACAGTGCCTGTTGCGCCTATGGGATTTGAAAATGTCCCTTTCATTAGGTTTGTTGTCTAGGGTGAAATACTCTTAGGTAGTCAGTATTATGGTGCTCTGATACTGGGTCTTGAGTATGTATCAGTTCAATTGCAAAGGGGTCTGGCAACATGACGAGATGAAACCTAGAAGTGTTTGTATTGAGCAGAATCTACATTCTGCCATATTATGTTTGTATTACACATTATTTACAAGGGGACCTAGGAGTGATGAGGCAATCAGACCACTAGTTAGTCTGGATTTATGCTTGGAACATTGGTTAGGCTTTTTCTCTGTTGGGGTAACAACAGTTGGCAACATGGCAGTGCTAGCAATGGAATGAGGTGTACAATACTATGTAGTAGTATTATATGGAAACAGAGCACATAATTTGGGTTTATGAGCACAGTACAGCTGTAGAAACCTGTGTGTTGTGCTTGGGCCTGGCATATAGACAGGATGCCAGTGAGTGACGTTCTGGTGCAGGGCCTATCTTACAGTGTGCCATTAGCGACTGTTGAAATAATATTGGTAGGCAGCTGGATCTGGTTCAAGTTGTGGGTAATCTGTGTTACTGTTCTCAAAACATTTTTCTATTGATTACAGCAATGGAATACAGTGTAGAGGGTGGGATATGATTTGAGTCTTTCTTCAATCCATTGTTTGTAGTGCCCCATCCAGAGTACTTATTTGAATAGCCCCCCACTCTGTTTTTTTTTGTTTTCCCAAGGGGCCAGGTTGTTTTGTTAGCCAGGCAGACCACTGGGTCTGTATGGTCCTTTCTAGGGTAATGCCATACTTTGAGATTTATTATTGGGATTTATTATTATTATGGATTTGTCTGTTCTTATGGAAGCAGTGTTTCTGTACCCATAGCCTTTGTGGCCAAATGGGAGTGTTTTTGTCTTTTACAGGAGCTAAAAGACAAAAAGGATATGTGAAAGAATATGGAAATGTACACAGTCCCTCCCCCCCACCAGCTCAGCTGATTACTTGTCAAGGGCCATGGCCATTGCACTTGGATGGTGCTAGTTGGTATAAATCCACTTGCAAATAGATTGTGTACAGTCGTGCTAGACCACACTGGAAAGACAAAGAGGCTGGGCTGATTTATAATGTTAGAGTACACTATATTTTTTCAAAACTTGTAAACAACAAATGGGTTATTAGCAAACACACATTTTTTGTGTACACTTTTTGTATGTGCTTACTGGAGGGACAGTGAGTTTATCTACCTCATTTCTGGATCTGCTAGCTGTAGCTCAGTCAGGTCCAGAAGGACTTTTATGTATTTGCAACCACCGTAGGTGTTGCACTGCAAGGTGACATGGTTCAATCCCCCCCCCCCCCGAGTTCCTTGTATAGTTTAGAGGCTTATTTATAGTATATCATATCTATGGAAATGTCATAGACATGGTGAATCACACTATGAATGGTAACAGCTGCAGCATTATACATACCCAACACTGATGAACCATAAAGCCATCTATCAGTGAATGCAGCCTGTAATAAATAGTACACATACAGCTGACACCATTCCTAGACTGTTATTTGTTAAACAAATAGGCATGCAATGATTTGTTAGTAGTTAACTATGTCAGTAACAGTTTCAACAATTATCTGCCCCTTATGGGCACATCAGTTGTTAAAACAGTTGTTAATGTAAGCTATCAGTTAATGGGGGTGGGCATACGTACAATTCATGCCTTTAGCTCCACCACCCTGAGCTCCTTCTTTTGTGAAAGAGGCAGCTCAGATATTTAAGCAATAAGGCATGACCAGGGGTTAGATTAGCAGTCTGTTAATCACCTCCTAGGGGTGTAATATGGCACGAGGTGCAGCTGAGTGCCATATTTCCCCTAGAGGGTGATTAACTGACTGTTAATCTAACCCCTGGGAGTGCTTTATTGCTATTATAAAAAATGATTCCAAAAGAAAAACATTAAAAGTTTATTTTTTTAATGTTTTCCTCATTTAGAGGGAGATTTTTAATAAAATAGTTCTTCCACCAACAGTTTAAGAATGCTGGTTCAAAATCAGAAGGCATCATTCCAGTCATTCAGCAGTGCTAGAGGATGGAATGCTGACAGGAAGAATCCATGTACCATTGTGATCAGGCTGTACATGACAGTATAACATGGATTAATGTAAGGCTGTTGGAATCCTAACAGCTAATCAAATTGCAGCATTTCTGAGAACCTTTTTATAATATAGGATACTGTAGGACCAATGCTGGATCAGAAGCCCAACAATACAACAGTAAATACTATTAACTTTACTTGTAACAGGTTGTTGCATAAATGGTAGATAACACATTATTCCCAATAGTGGCATGGATGTTTATCCACAAATACTTTGGGAATCTTTCTTTGCCAACCAGTCATCACCTGAAAGGTTGTATGTTGAATAAATACTCATGGGTTTGACCCAATTTGTCATAAAAAACATTTTTAAGGACGATACAGTATCTTACTATAATCCAAACTATAATAACACTATAATAAAATTGAACCACTGGTTAAAGCATTTTTATACATTACCAGTGGTTGTTTGTGAAGGATTGTCTTATCCCTGTAAGAAAGAAAAAATAAAACACATGCCACAAAAGGGAACATCTCTTTTCCTCAGAGCATTCTCCTTGTGGAAGATTAGCATTGGTTTTCAAAATGCTGATACTTATATTACATCTATACATATGTATGCCTTTGACTACCCTTGGTGGCAGGGTTTTTAATTGTAGCTATTGTTACACTCCGATGGATTCCTGGAAATGAAATTAAATTAGACTTAAAGTCAGACAATTAGGCATCCCTAATTCTCTGAATTTGACATTAGACTGCATCATTAACACACACATTATTCTGATAAACAACACAAGTTATAATACTGATATTTTGTACTTACAAAATTGTTAAAAAGGTGTTAAATTCAGGCTTGTAACACACATAAATGGTAAAATCTCCCAAAACAGTTATAATACTTTTTGTGGCAGTGTAAAATTGTGTAGCTAGCTTTGTTAAAGTTAAAAAGCTTATTACAAATGTTCAGGATAATTGATACAGGACACGGACAAAAAAGCCGTAAGAAGTGAAGGAAGGCATACGTAGGAATGGGTGGGTTTGTAGATAGCAAGCAGCTTTTTGGCTGCAAGCCCAGGGAGAAAATAAACTGCAGTCCTAATGTCATGTACAGATGATGAGGACCGGAAAAAAGTAACTTTTAAAAAGTGCTTTTGGTGTGCACTCCCTATCAAAGTTATATTTGGATAAGAAATACTGATTTAATTAGGGAGGTACATGAATTCTGAGCTGGAAAAAACAGGTACAGCTCAAAAGCACAAGGAGGCCAAGTGACGTGCCAAAGGTCACACCTGTCCAAATGATGGCTGCAAGGATTCAAACCCAGATACAGCCACAGTGTCCTTCAACACAGTGCTGAATGAGAGTTCTTACAGATAAAAGAACAATTCCTAGCCACTGGCCGAGACAGCAAAAACAAAATTGCCCAAACATCATGATTTACATGATGGCAGATGGAGAGGCCATATTGAAAAAAAAAATATGTAGAAAACCTTTGCAAGCTTTTGCTTCTTGTTTTTTTCCAACAAACTATGATTAACTTGAGTCAAGACTAATGACACCAGTCCACATACATCAACCTTAAACCAACTACTCATCTGAATGATAAAAAGTTTTCAGACAATGTGCCAACAGTGCAGACTGGACTATGCTCTTGGCAACAAGCCAAAGTGGTGTAGGCTTATTCCTCATTACAAATGACATAAACAAAAAACTAGTGCAGTTTCAGAAAACACAGTTAGAGGCACTGATAACTGGTAACAGTGACAATTTGATATAGCATATGCTTAATTTGGCACATTGTTTCCCAACTACAAATATTTCCTCACATTAAAATCCAGGACGGCACATCCCTACATGTTCAAAAGCATGTTCTTCAACTCTACGTCACTGGTGAAGGAAAACCTTTATCAAGCAAAAGAAGATTCTTCTAATTCAAAAATAATTAACTCAAGTAAACAAAGTCAAGTGATACAATCAATCTAAAAAACAGACTTAACTTTTGCTTCCCAGCCAACACTAATTATTGTCATCATAACAGATTGAAAATCAAACACACCATAATAGTTAATGAAGCTGATACCATTAAACATTAAGATTCATTACAGAACAGAGTAATGTCTCTGCTGTTTTGAACATTTTTAAATCAGTCATTATCTCAACTGCATGATACAGTGCATCCTTGACTAGGCTGCTGTCAGTATAGCAGAAAGTAAACTATGCATTCACGGAACAGAAAACAAAATATGGCGTACCACTATTAAACACAGTGCTTTTCCTAAAGTGAATAGCAAGGAATAGTTGCATAGACAGACGTTTTTACAGTTAGATTCATTTTAGATTGCAATGAAAGGATGATCAATCGACAGATATAATTAAAATTTACTCACCACAATTCCGAAGCACAAGGACAGGGTCAATACCCAGCCAGACAGTTTTTTCCATTTAGTAAAAAAAATTCCTCCACTGTCATAACAGACAAATGTTTGATCCATGAATTCCATTAGCAAGGAAGAATCCTCATGAAAGTTTATGTTAAACCTATTAGATGGTTCAGCCACCGAAGGATCAGTAGCCATTAACCTTGTATGCTTGAAAGCCAAAGTGTTGGACAAGTACTGCAACCTCTGTTCCAGTTGACACATTCCCTGTACAGGATAATTTTTTAGTTTCAGCTACTGTAGCAAACATTATCTCACCAATCATAGGCAGTGAGAATAGTTGAGACTCTTTGTCCCAGCTGTACGTATATATAATATATTGACATGTCATTAAACAGGGGAAATCATTAACTGTTTGTGGCTCAGCTCCTGTGTTTTGAACCACCAAAGTTGATTACACACAGATGGCAGGCGTGTAAGTGGGTGCCTATAAAAGGATTCCACAGTGGAGTCCCAAAGCTGCCCCACATTCTACCAAAGAAGAGTGACAGCCCATGTGAACAGAACAAATTCTGAACATTGAGGATTCCTAGTGTCAATGCTCAACCAAAGGAGAACTGCAGTCCATATTTTAATTTTTTTATCAGCGTTTCAAGCTGCTGAAGCATGTAGTCACTTGTACCTGGGGAACCGTTCTTCCCAGATCTCATTTCAATATAGGAAATGAGTGTTTCCATGTTAGCCAGTCAGCATTTAGGCTGGCTCACCAATTGTTACCTGTGTGTCCAAGTACACAGCTTCAGGTTCTTAGGTGCTATTTGTCCAAGACAAAGAACATACTGGACAAGTGGGTAATAAAAAGCAAAAGCAGTTTATTACAGATACTCATGCCAGAACATGTAACAGAGTTACAGGGAGATGATTTCCACCAGTTAGCCCCAGGGTTTCTCGTTTCTCTTCAGGGAGGGGCCGGCTGGCTGGCAGGCACATAAGTATCACAGATAAGAATGCAGTTTTCAGTTATGGCATACAAACATAATTCACTAGATGTAGCAAAGTGTAATAATTAGGGGGCTTCCTTGTGTGGAAACATCAGGAAATAAAATACATATAGTCAGGGTAAATCTTAGAACAAAGAGAAAGCAGTGTCAGCAAATAATGAAAAATATGTTATCTGTTCTCTCTGAGACAAAGAGACTTCAGAGTAAACAGAAAATCATGTGGCATATAAGAAACATGTGAAAGCATATAAAAGGCATAGCAGATATAATGAATAAAAACAATAAAAATAAGTAAAGGAACAGAATAAAAACAGTATGAGCATGATGCATAGCACCAAATGACAGTGCAATATAGAAATATCAGAATAAGAATAAAACAAGGTTATGTAAGATCACTTGGGTTATGAGCTTGTGTAGGTGCTTACAGATACGGTTACATGTGGGTCAGTAGATGGTATAGAACCCAGGCATAACAGAACTCAACATGGACTCCCTGGAGGAGAAGAGAAATAGAGGGGATGTGATCAAAACCTTTAAATATATGAAGAGCACAAATAAGGTTAGTACGGAGGGGATTTTTAAATTAAAGGGCGGGAGAGACACTAGGGGGCACAGTCTGAAATTAGAGGAGGGAAAGTTCAGGAGAGAAATAAGAAAGCACTAAGTCAAAGAAAAGGTGGTGGCTAGGTGGAATGCACTGCAAGAGGAAGTGATATCCTTAAAGTCAGTGGACAGTTTTAAGAGAGGATGGGACAGGGCAAGTGTTAGAGTCACTACTATACTGGGGGGTGGATGGGGCAGCTGCAGAGTACTAGGCTGCTAGCAGCACACATGCACAGAATCTAGACCATATGGCCTGTATCTACTGGCATTTTTCATATGTTCGTATGTAGTGGTGTGACCCCTCCTCCTGACAAAGCATCTCGTTTTGACGAGAAGTGCCAAGGAGGTGAGCTCATTGGGGCTCCTCAAACTAAACTGTATGGCTCATAGCTTTCTTGTGAATATTCAGTAAGTGCTATTATTCAGTGGGGGTATGTTCCTTCATAGGTACATGTTTCTAATGTACTCCTAATGTTACGTAACAACCCTTGATTGCAGGTTCTCAGGGGATGACATGCTACTGTAATGATCAACCCCGTTTGGGGTATGGTACCTATGTATCTTTATCTGTCTCAGCATTATGTTACAGTGATGTTACCAATAATGTTCTTTGTTACTACTGTATATTCCTATATCCTTGCCCTGCTGCAAACTCTTTGAGTTGATCTAATCAATAAAACATTTTGAACATCAAAATAAGTGCTATTGTTGACGGTTTTAAGCTTATAGAGTGCAGTGTTTATGGTTCTGCTGACAAGTTAATATTTTGATTGCACCCACCTCATTTTTCCTGCTAGTGCAGTCTCTGTTTGGGCTGTTAAACTATTTGTGCAAGCTGCTGCATGAGGACATGGAAACACCCATGCTGTGAAGCTAGATGATGAGCGCTGAGCTCAAAGTGACTGCAGCCATGTGCCTTCTTGGCACAGGCAGCTTCCAGGTGCCAGTTTGACTCAAGCACACTACTGGGATTAGCTAGTCAGCCATCTCATGGGTGCTGTCCTAGTTCCTAATACTGTGTGCTGCTGCCGCATGCCCTGGAAGACATTACCTTTCAGGCACAGGCACAATTGATGGTAACTGTACATGGTTTTTACCAGATAACATGTCTATCATCCATAAAAGGGGCCATTGATAGGACCCATGTGGCCATGCAAGCACCAGTAGTAGGTAATATGGCTGCTGGGTACATCAGCTGCATGGGAACTACTCAGTGAATGTCCAGGTGGTGTGTGATATCAATGAACCATCATTAACATCATCATCAAAATGTATTGTTCATCCAATAAAAGATGGACATTACAATCACAATACATAATAAAAATAACAGTACAGTTAAAAACACATCACGAGAACATTCAGCAATAAATAGACATATGCCAATAGAACATGTGCAAATCCTGGAAATGCAATGCATATCTTGTACATGCAGGGGTTAGGAATTAATTTTCTTTTTGTAAGCAATTACTGCTGAGATGAAATTTGCTATAAGGTCTAATTCTTTTTCAGTTTGTGGGTGCAATAGGATGAAAATAGGGTCATATTGTAGGTCAGCATATTTTACTAGAAAATTCTTTAGGAGATCCTTTGTTATATAAAGGACATTGTAAAATGATATGCATTATGGTTTCTTGAAAACTCTTTGAACAAGAACAACATTTTGCCAAGTTTATATCATTCTTTTTCCTATTAAAGTAACTATATCTTGATGTTAACATTTCTTGTCTGGCCCAAGTCACTAATTTCTTCTGATCAGGATTTGAGGGGATCAATAAGTAATCTTCAATTCCATGTATCAACTTATTTGAACTGTACCAAATTGATTGTTTTTGATGTTAACTGCCTCAATATCTTCTTGCTACTCCAACCAGAACAATTTTCTTTAAAAAAATGATTATAAATTGCATAAAGATGAGTATATTCATTTTAAAATATTTCCAAAGGTGTCCCAGATTAATCTTTTGGAGTATATCCAGTGGTGCAAGTGATATAAAAGAAGTACAGGAACTCAGACACTAGCAAATATGAAATGCAGAATGAAGATCCTCAATCTGAAGGATAGCTGTGTCAAGACACATCTGTCTGTTTAGACACTAGTAGATTCAGTTAGAGATATTGAAATACTTCTAGGAAAATAGAATTGTTGTACAAGTCTAATGTTGTTATGGAAACCCTGTTTTCAGATCACAGGCCCAGAAACTGTTATTATGTTGCTGGTTTAAGAATTTCAGTTCCAGTGTCAGTGGGAAAAAGTACAGAAACTCCGTTCCTGCTGCAAAAAAGGTACAGGAATGGAGTTCCTGTGCGTTCCTGTTCACTTTCATCACTGAGTATATCCATAAGTCTCATCAACCAGTTTGAGGAAATTCCTTTATTTTCCCAGCTTATTTTCTCTGTTACACAGTGTTTTGGTAATAAGTTGGTAGTATTATTTATTATATGCAACCAACATAATGTAATTCAAAGTTCTATCATAAAAGAGATTTTAATTCTACCAAGTTCAGAACTTACCATCACTGATATTGTGGATATAAGTACTTGGAGGATAGATTTATAAAAGTAAAGGAGGGGGGGTTCTAATTCCAATGATTTCTGTGAACCCAAAACGTCAGCTCCATACAGTAGAAAAGAGTTTAATTTTGCCTCCGCAGGGCAGGGAAGATGGTATTACCTCCATACTTATAATTAAAATGTATCAACGCTTTGGCAAAATGTTTTGCCTTTGCACATTGTTGCTTGGAATGAGAGTTCTATTTTCCATTCGATGTAAACCTGATTCCAAAATACATATAATCATTTATTGTTTGTATGTTGTCATGGCGTAGTTTAAACCTAAATCCAGTTCTATTATTATGAAAAACTTAAACCTTTGTTTTCTTAAGATTTATCTTCAGGTCCAATGATTCACATTTTGGTCTAGGTGTCTCTGAAATCTTTTACTGGTTAGTGAAAACAAAACAAGGTCACATCTGCATATGCTAAGATAGGACAGGACAGGGGATGTTAGCAATTTTAGGAGTATCAAAGGAATCCAACATATCAGGCTGTAATAGTGAGTCAATATATACTAAATAAAGTGGGGGCTAAAAGGCAGCCCAGCTTTACACCACGTAATGAATCAAAAAAAACTGTAATGTTACCCTGATTATTATACCTGATAGCCATGGTTGTATTAGTGTATATCAGATATATACAGTAGGTATGAGTAGTTCAGAGGTAAGTTTTCTATTGTGTAATATGTTTCAAAGAGTTATTCTATTCATTGAATTGAATGCAATCGAGAAATCAATAAAAAGAGCAAACCTTTCTGACTTCCTGATTTGTGTGTATTTTTCTAGCAGGTGAGTGAAGCAAAATATGTAATCGAAAATAGAAAAATTAGGTCTAAACCCTGCCTGAAAGCTTGAAGGGGGGAATTTTTATGTAGCCATTGATTTAATCTATTGAGCAGAATTTTGGTAAATATTTAAGAACTAATATCTAATAGACTTATGGGTCTAAAACTACTTGGATCATCTAGACTACCCTTTTTATAAAGGGGACAGTATTATTTTTAGTCCATGATGTAGGGACACATTTTTGTGCTAAGCAACTATTAAGAAGAGATGTAAGTAATGGAACCCAGAACGTCAGATTTTTTTAATAGATTTCTCCAGGTATCTGGTCCAGACCAGGGGCATTATTACTTGCCAGGTTTAGTATAGCATCTTCAACTTCCATACATGTTAAATTAATGGTAGAGTAATGTAAATTTAATAGTTTATCTGCGACAATATTAGGAAATCTTAAAGGTGCTTCCTTATTAAATATTGTTTCAAAATGTTGAACCATGTGTCCTTCGGAATATAAATAGCTAGGGGTGTTTGGGAATCACTAGTTCCTATAACTGCAAACAATTTTTCATGTCATTCTTTTTAATAACATTATATATATATAATCCATGATTTCTGCCTGTACTCCTGTTTCTTTGTTTCTATTAACTTTTATATTGCTTTCTGAATTGATTGAAGGCATTACATGCTGATCTTGATGGGCTCATTTTAACTTCCTTGATTTGCCTTCTCATACAATTCTTTGCTTTTTTGCAAAACAAGTCAAACCAAGTTTGTTTCAGTGGACCCCCAGAATCATTGATATATATTATTTTCCTGATGTCCTCTTGAATTTGAAATATTTTTTCTATATCATGCACAGTAAGCAAGTTATTGTTAGTATTAGTTACACCAGTCATGTCTATTTCTGCAATACGTTCATCAATTATGTCCCATGTTCTTCCAGACAGTATTAATCATTTCCTTTCCTGTGGATTTAATACTAGTGAGGGACAATGTATGTCCCCAGTTTTACTATTCTGTTCAATAGCAACAAATTGGAGGCATAATGGCACATGATCACTTTCTGGGTGCACATTTATCACCAGTGACTTAAAGAAACCATAATTATCTGGAACACAGAGTACATAATCTATTATACTTTGTCCATTTGGGTTGAAATAAATAGTGTTTACCTCCTGGCCCCCTCTAACCTACCTTTCAAAATGAGAAAATTGTTGGGTCAGATTCACCAAAGGCAACTCAGAACACAAGGCAACTTGCGTAGGAAAAAATGGTGCAAGTAGCACTTGCATCCTGTGTTGTGTCATGGTGGGATTCACAAAGGAAGCCAACAACATGCTGCAGGCTGCCTGCACCCAAGTGGTCCAATGCACCTGAAACCCCCTTGCGACATGGCGTAAGGGGGTTTATGGCAGCAGTTGCACCCTATCCACTAAGGGTGGCTGCTAAGTCCCACATCAGGATTCAGAAGCAACCCCCAATGGACATCTGTCAAAGACCACTTATGCCAGCTATGAGGTGGCATAAGTGGTCTTTGCCATCCACAGAGGGTTGCCACTGGGCCCCAGTGCTACAGCCCCTGTGGGTTACAGCCTCCCAACAGCCCCAGTTCCCAGATATGGCACCCACTGTGCCTAGATGGGTGTCTGGAACACCCCATATGCCAAGAACCACCACACATGTCCAGAGCCCCCCAAATGCCCACTTCTCCCCCACATGCCCTGGAGCAAGGTCCCCCTTCATGGCAGGTCCAGTATGGTCCAGGTAGTCTAGTGGCCCCCACCCCCCAGCAGTGCCCGTACACCACACTCCCCCTCACCCACACCCAGCCGGCAACTAGTACAACCCACCTCTCACCACCATGGCCAGCAGCCAACTGAGCTTTGCTGGGATCGCATACAGTAACCATACATGCTATGTGAATGACAGCTGCTGTCATTCACAGAGTGTGTATGATTACTGTACGCACTACTAGCAAAGCTCAATCAGCAGTTGTCCATGGTGGTGAGAGGTGGGCCATGCCAGTCATTGACTCACCCACCAGGTGTGTGTTTGGGGGGGCTGGCATGTCTGGGAGGGGGTGGAGGACCACTGGGCCACCAGGGCAGTTAAGGGTGTTTTGGGGGTATTCATGTCAAGGGTGATTGAGGCTGGGACCCACACCATATGGGGATCAGGGGTGGGCATGGGGGTACCATGGCTCCTGTCAGCTGGTGCTTCTGCCACCTACCCCATCCTGCAGCTTGCAGCATACCTGGGAGCTGTGCCATACCTTGCACAACTACCACAAGTTGCAGGATGCAGGCTCCTGGACCCTGCTCATTTCTGCATTGGGCGCAGGGTCCAGGACGCAGGGGCCATTGCCGCAAGCTGCCATTGCCGCAGTCTGCAGCAAACATTTGTGAATCTGGCCCATTGCCTTCAATATACTGAATCATTCTTTTCCCTTGCTCATTAATGTATTTATCTTTATGTAACCCCCCTGTTACCTGGGGTTACTAGAATACCAGTAAAACCTAGTGGTAGGTAGGGAAGGCAGCTTATGAAACTACAGTTAAATGGATTTCATGCTGTCTCACTCTGTTCTCAGTCTCAGCTGAGACTGAGGGATGACATCACCATAGAACTTTTGCAGCTGCATGAGCCACACTGGAATGCTGCAGTTGGAAGTTTGGATAGAATGTTGGGGATTTTTGAACAGAGTGTGTGTGCAGTCTTAAAGAGAGGAGCAGCACAGCAGTCTGTGTGTAGGCTCTCAGAGTCTTAAGCTCTGTTTTAGAGCTACTGTAAGGGAGGTGTGTGTTTCCACTGAAAGAGGAACACAGAAAGCTGACTGTGAAGTGGTTGAGACCGCTGTTACTGTTCCAAGTGCCCCCTTCCTGAGAGGATGGAAGGGAGAAAGGTTTTCCTGTCTTCCAGGGGCAACCCTCCTTGTTCCAGCTAAGGAAGAAGCTGCCTTATTTCAAGTTGTGCTGTGGCACTAGAAGCTGTGGGAGAGAAATTCCTGTGAGGAATCGCCTGTGAGGCACCTGAAACCAAAGGGTAATGTCGCTCTGACAGAGGGCCTATGTTTTCACCTGAACTGTTGGAATGTGGGGTTTGGACTACTTAATTTGTAGGAGGTCTAGTGTAATAGATATTGCCAGTTAATTCAAGTAGGTTCAAGTCCAGCACAAAGAGTGAAGTAACATGGGGATTGGACTACTTAATTTGTAGGAGGTCTAGTGTAATAGACATTGCCAGTTAATTCAAGTATGTTCAAGTCCAGCACAAAGAGTAAAGTAAAGTGGGGATTGGACTGCTTAATCAGTGGGAGGCCTAGAGCAATGGGCTGAGCCAAGTAAAAGTATGTTCAAGTCCAGCACAATGGGAAAGCAAGACAAGTAGAGGAAATGTGACATACATTTAGCCTTAATCTACATTGCCAAGCTTTACAGAATGAGATATTTAATGTCCAGAGAAATGGCCGGGTATGAATTGTGGAAAAGAGAGGTGGGAGTAACCAAATTCACCTCTATGGATTTACTCTGTGGCACCTTTACTTTCTCTCAGGTACTTGGCCAGTGCCTGAGGAAAGTACCCAGACATGGGATTAAAAGGAGAACTCCCTGATAGAGCTGAGGTGCTCTTAGGTGGTTTAGGGAGCCACCAGAAAAGGTTTCCATGACATATGGAAGGTATCAGAGTGGCCGGCAAGGGATCCGAGCCAGGGAAATTCCAGATAGTGTACAAGTTCGGGCTGTGTACCCAAAGCAGCGTGCAAGTTCAGACTGTGTGCCTGGTGGGTTCAGAGCCTGAGGGCTGGAGTGTTGAAGAAGTGTTTCTGATTCTTTTTATCTGCATTACCAGAAGTGTAGCCCCGTGGGGGTCCGTCTATGCTTTGTTTGTTCTGCTTGGATGTGAATAAAAGCCACACTTTAGAATCCCATTCCTGGTATTGGACATTCCAGTTATTGCTTCCTGTGTTCAGAATTACTTGGGTGCCCCTGTGCAGAGTAGCCAAACCTAGCCCTTGTGCCGAGTAACCTATTCCTCCCCGAACCCAGTCCCCACCTGGTACTGCTGTCAGATTCAAACAGCATACCACCTGTCGTTTGCAAAAAGGCAGGGGCTCGGGCTTACATTTACTTGACCTCCGTTCCAAATTCTCCTAAGATATATATATATATATATATATATATATGAAGAACTTCTAGGTTATCATATTCAGCTATTCTGGATTTAAAATCTCTCATAATCAGAACTATGCCCATTGGATATTTCAACTGTGCATGTTCTATGTCTAAAATTAAATTGGACCAAATTTCTCTGTTTATTTCTGGTTGGACAGATGGGGGGATATAAACATTAATAACTATAAGAGTTGAAACATCCCATTGTATTACTGTCAGAATATAGTTTTGTTTTATAATTTTGAACTCCAAGATACTCAGTTCATTCCCAATCTTTACATGAATATCAAGCCCTCCTTTGGGTCTGCCATATTTGTTAGTTTTGATTGCTGGAGAGTGTATATTTTCATACCCGTTTATGTTAACTCTATCCACAGCCCAAGTTTCCTGAAACAATAGGAAAACATGATTGCAAGGAAATGATCTCCAATCCGAGCCAGAAAGTTTTGAGAAGAAACCAGCCACATTCCATATCAGAATATTAGCATTACCTATATCACCTGTACTTAGTATAGAATTGTTCGAATTTTCACTGTTTCATTGTTCTAGTCATACATTCAGTAACCTCTGGGCTCTACTCATCTATATCTACTATCAGAATGCTAGCTGTGCACAATCTGTGCTAATATTGTATAATTTCCTGTTCCAATCTTTCTGAATCCACCGTGAGATATAGCTGCGTGTTTTCATGCTGTGTAGAAATTCTTTTGACACACAAAATGTCATTTTTCCCAATCTCAAATCCTAAGATGTGGGTTATTGTTGGCTGTCATAAATGTTCTAAGCATCTCGTTACTTTCATCTGAAAAGTGTTTCACCCCAAAATATAGAAAATGTCTTTGCAGAGTTCATGCATTGTACATTATCTACTGCAAAATTCCATTGTAATTTTCCTAATGCCCATTTAAAATCATTAAGATTTAAAAGCCCCTATTACATAGTTCCCCCCAGAAAACTATCAATTGTTGACCATAAAACTGGTGAATCAATTCTGACCCAAAATAATGCATTCTATTCTGTTTTGACCAAATTGTTTTAGCTCCCTCCATATCCTTAGTTAAAATGTACACTGGAACTACTGGTTCCAGTCTATCCCTAAGTACTAGTCTTACAAAATTTCTACCATTAGGTATCATACATTCAGTTTACAGGAGGTGGTAAATAATTTCAGTCAGTAACTCCGGTGTCTCATATGCCTTCTCAAAAACTCCAATGATTCTCATAACAGCATCATTTCCTGAGGTCACAATTTATATCTGTTTGAGATAAGGTGGTGTCTTTTCATTCTTCCAAGCTTTTAATTAAAAGAGTTTAAGGAATGGTTACTTTCTCCATTTCTTGTCTTATTACATCTTTTTCCTGTGCCTGTTTCTTCCTTTTGATTGACAGGCTCACTAATTTTCTGGTTTTGTACATAAGATCCCTTTATTTGCATAATTATCTTTGATGAAAGAGGGATATTAGAAATTACCTCAGGGGAGTGGAATTATTTTCTCTATTCCCAGAAACCTGATCTTTTCCTTTTCCATTATTCTGTTTTACTGTTTTTGTCTTTCTTTTCTTTTGGCGTCTACCACTGTTGACTTTGCTTTTACCCTTAGGTGTATCTGGAATTAGAATAGTGGAAAAGGATAATTTCCTGCTTCTACATGAATATTTTGTTGCTCAGTGAGCTTTATAATACAGTCAGCTGTTACTAAATTAGAAAGATCTTCAAGCCTATATTTTAGATTGTTAAGCACTTCCAATAGCACTATATTTACCATTATATGAAATGCTAATGCTTTTATCATGTATGTGGATAAATAGTCAGGGCACTGGAATAAACATTTTTCATCCAAGTTAATGTTTTCCACCTCTTTATCGAGCCTTCCAAAAACTGTGTTAGGAGAACCAGCCAAAATTGACATTTGGGGTACCCCATTTTCCTGCATATCCACATATGAATCTATTTCTAGTGGGCTAAAGAAATCAAAGTTTTGTCACATGTTTTTACATTTTAAGGGGTAGTACAAAATGCTGCTAGATGGTTGTCTGCTTTTTCTTTCTCCTGTACCAACACTTCTATCTCATGCTCTAGCACTTACCTTCCAATTGAAGGTTTAGTTATATGTATTAGTGAAGGGAAATAGCGTGTAATCATCTCTTTCTTAGAAAACTCCTGATCAGCCTTTTTCTTTTTCCTTTTTTTCCTTTCTGATTATTCCTCTTGCACTTATTGTAATTTTTCTTGGAGACTGCAGAGGTCTCAGTAAGAAGTTTTAGCTTTCTTTGGCCTTACTTTTAGTTTTTGAAGGGTGGGATTACATCTAGGAGTGACCCTGTCTCTTGTTCCAAGGGGGACTGCCTTCCTGGTATAAGCATTTTCTGTAACTGTAATTAACTCTTCCTTACTTTTATCCTGTAATTTGTCATTGATATCCCTCAAGCAGCAAAGGGCTGTTGTATTAGATCCTGCCATATTTCCTTCTGATAATACTTATGCATAGGTAAATTGTTTTGAGGTTTAAAGTAGAGTAGACGTAGTCATTGATAATTCCTCTAAGGACACACACATATTTTCCTTACATTTGCATTTTCTTCCTTCTTTTCTGATTCTTGTGAACATTTTCTTCTATACTATCTTTCACTATGGCAAAGTAGCAAAAGGAAAAACTAAAAATAAGTCACTAAATTGTATCACCTATTCTACTAGTTGAAGCAAAATAGATGTTTATACCCTATAAATAATGTTTCCTGAGAATTAAAGGTCATTTAAGGTTAGCAGGAAGCTATCAATATATCAAAGGACCCAGTCCCCTAAAATCTCCAGCAAATATTATGGTGCCAAAATGATCATTCACAGATTTAAACATCTATATTGTTATAAGCCTCAATTAAATACCCAGATAAAATGTATAAATTATTACAGTTTCAAAAAGGGTCCTTAAGATCCTGGGATCTTTGTCAGTCTTTTCAAGCTAAATTCTCAAGAAAGACATCACTAAGCAGAACATGAGTCTATTTAAAAATGTAAAGAGACAGCACTGTCTTAATATGTCCATTCATTTGTTCAGTCTTAGTAGATGGAACCTCCAAAAACTTGACCTTAACTTTGACCTTAACTTCGAAAGAACAATGTTTTTTTTTCACTTTGACTAGATATAACTGCTTCTGGATGCTACTCAGCTACCTTGCTTCCAGGCATCCAAATTTCTTAATTTTTCAGTAGTGTTCCAGGGTGTCCAGGATATCCAGACTTTCTTCACTTTAAAGGGGGAGAAATCCTTCTGCTGGAAGACCTACCTTTTTCTTTTCTTTACCCACAGGCTGTATACATTACAGGGTTGTAGATCCCAGATATAATTGATAGTCAAAAAGGCTTACTGGGGGTCAGCCCACCGGTGCAGCGGTAGCTCTACTGCTTGTGATGCCAGAGACCCATGTTCAGCAATTGAGCCTGGGTTGCTGAATGGCTAGCTGGGGGAGAAGGACTGAGCACTCATTGGGCAGCTCTCCTTCTCTGGGAGAGGAGAGCTGCAGACCTTGCTGCTATACCACCACCTGGGTGACCACAAGTGGTGGTGCAGACAAGGGAGCAGTACGGGTGGCAGACATCAGATAAGGGGCAGAGTGATGGCACATATCTCTGTGCCTTTGTCTCCTTGGCACTTCTAGTGTGCTGACATCTGTAGGGGGCAGGACAAGAAAATGGAAAATCCCCATGGCGATGAGTGTAGATGGGTTTCTGCACCAGCTGGAGGGCTTAAGATGGCTCCTGGTGCACGCTTTACCCTGAAGCATAGAGGGAAAAGAGGAACTCCTCCACCCCACTGGCAGGCAAACCAGAGGCTCAAGAAACAATGGAGAGTGGAGCAGTCATGAGGAAGCCAGTGCCTCTCAGCCCCTTCTGGTGTGGCATTAGGAACTCCAAAGAAAGGTGTTGCCATGGAGTGCAGAGGACATAATGAATAAGTAAAAAATGGCTTCCTGGATAAATTTATATATTGCCAAAATGGATGGATCTAAATCTCTCTCTTCAAACAAATAGAGACCGGTGAGATGAGGAAATTAATTTTATGGCTAATTTATTAGGCGGTATTAATCAGTACTTTACCTTAAGCAGCCTCAGTTCCTATTGTTCACAACCTCACCAACTTAATTTATAACAGTGTAACAGTACAGGTCTCTCCACTGGACTCCTTGTAAGGGCACAGGGGCTACAAAAGATTTGTAGCTTAAAAGACTAAATGAACTTTTGGTTAAATTATATTATATAATATCTTAAAAGTAAATCATTTAAACATGAATATCTGAAATATCTGGGTTTCATAAATAACTGAAAATATCTCCAAGAGTATCCCAGGACTATTTAGTAATCTGATAACCCCAAATAGCTCAAAAAGGAAAATAATAACTGAATAAGTTAGTGATTAAATCAGTGATAGATTAGTACTAATGCTAATGCTAATCCTATTGGTAGTAATTAGTATAACTTACTGTGATCCATTCAAAAAGACCAGAAAAAATTAAGTAGAATTTGGAAAGCAGAGGTCATATAAATCTACAGACACCCATGCTAGAGTGCTGTTGTGCTCTCTGCTGCTGCAAGATGGCAATCTGAAAAGTAGAATGCCACGCATGCACATTTAAGGGGTAAGAGTTGCTCATGTGACCCAGAAACTGGTTTAGGATAGGGTCAAAATATTTTCAAAGTTTTTGAATATATGAATTACAAATGAAATATATGGGATTCATCTTAAAATTAACTTTGAAAGAAGAAAAAAAACTTCTTGGGATTTCCAAAGAGGAGCTCAAAAAAATAATAATCTATAGGAACAATATCAAGAGGTAAAATTCTAAGCCAGCCTGGTGGTGCTGAGGGATGAGGCACTGAATGCCACACTTCACGCCATACCAGTGACTCATGTTCAGAAGCAAATGTGGGCCACCTGGGTTTGTCAGGGGAAGAGAAGAATTGAGCATCCTAGGGACAACTCTTCTTCTCTGGGAAGGGGGGTGACCAGATGTTGGTGCATGCCTGGCCCCTAACGGTGGCTGGGGCCTGTCACACAGATGCTGCAACAATCAGGTAAGTGGCAGAGCAGATGCCTGATGGGGTGCACGCACGGCAGCATGCGCGATGCTGTCACTTGTGTCCCTGCATGCTCTGCCTCTAGGGACAAGAACACAGGAAAAAGGGGCTCCTGGGCAGCATGAGCTTCCATCCTCCATGGCACTGCCCCAAAAAGGCACTTCCCCTGAGTCTGGATCAATCTCAGGTGAGTCAAGTTGGGAGCTGATCAACACCTGCCAAGGAGGGGAACACATTGGGGGGGATAAAGGGAGACATTGACCTGATGTTGGGGTATGGGTTGGGAGTACAACCAACCAGATGCTAGGATAGAAAACTTTAGCAGAAAAAAAAAGAGGCAAAACTCCAGCTTTTATTAAATATAAATGGAGATCATTAGAACAAGGTTAAAAATGTATTAAAGAAGTATTGAAAACCACACGCCCCTTCTTAATTTCTGACAAAACAAGTCAGCTCCACCATAAAATAATTGTTGTAGCTCTCTAATTCCACTTCTTGTTCTGGTGGTATCTCCACCAGACATGGTCTTTGTCTTTTTATTTTCTGACAGCGAGGGAGTCTTGCTTCAATTCTGCTCTCCTGCAGAAGAAAACTAACAGGGGCAGAGCAAGGCAGCACCAAGCTGATAATGGAGGAAGTGGTGTATCTGAATAATTCTGAGTATTTTGCTAGCGGTGCTATCATTTGCTAACTAGGCCAACATCAGACTAGTACCACAATACAAAGGTGCACCTCACCGCACCTGCCGCTCCTTCTATCACTTCTACCACTTAACCTCTTCAAAAATCAGTGGGAGTTCATCAGATTAAAAGAAATCAATCCAAAGAAAGATTTAATGAGATTAAAAGAATTCTGAGTTCCTTTTCCTATTTAGGAAATGATAGCATACCTTTAATAGAACAAGTGTTAGCTTTCATCATTATCTGCCTGCTTGCTCCTCTGAGGTCCTCCATAGCATGATGCAGACATCAATGCTGAACTTTCTCCCCTCAATCTCAATTTACCATTCTACCAATAGATCAAATATTAACAAGCCACCGCAGTCCAAATGGGCATCACACGATGTGTACATATATAATGCCCCTTCATCCTACTAGAGGGAGGCAGACATTACTAATCCTTTGAGGAAATGTGTGCAACAAACAGAGCAGAATGGACAGCAAGGAGGTAATAGCTACAGCAGCTTGATAGGAAGGGTGAGTATTACTAGTTAGAACCAACCATTTTCCAATAGTTCTGGTCCCTGATGTCTTAGAGGGTTCCCCAGAGACCTGGCAGTGATCAGGCTAGGCCACATTCCTAGTAGGTAAGCCTAAACAATAGCAGAATAAAGCCACCCTCCTGGATCCCAGACCTGAAAAAGAAAATACTAGACACACAGCGGAGAGGGGTACTGTCTCTATGAGATCCAATGCAGCTACTGTATAGTCCAAACTTTGGAATAAAATGCCCACTCAAGTTAGGCTATGTAATGTAAATATACAGAGAAGCATCAATCTCACACCAACATTATGCCATTTTACAACCATAAAGGTTGTTTTTTCAGGATGGCAGGTTCTAATGTCTATGTATCAAACCCTCTAAATAGATCCATTGCAGTGTCAGTGTGAGCCAAACTAAGTGCGGAAGTGTTTGAAAGAGAAGTTGCATCTGTGTGTCCATAATAACATAGAAAGGATGGAATATTCTTAAACTCATATAAAAGTCTCAAGAAGAAGAGTCAATTTCAAATGGGTAAGAACACTAGGATCAGAAGGCATGCAGTGACGCTGGAAGGGGAGGAGTTTAAGAGAGATGTGAGGAAGTACTACTTTACTGAAAGAGTGATATATGCCTGTAATAGACTGCCAGCAGAAGTGGTGGAGGTGAAAACGGAAGGAGACTTCAAGAATGCTTAGAACATACATAGAAAAATATTAGTGAATAGGCAGGGAAGAGGGAAGGTTGCCGGAGACAAGTTAGGATCTGCATAGGCAGACTAGGCAAACACCATCTCGGCTGACTGGGTGGGCCAAATTGTCCATTTCTTGTTCCTTCTTTGGATCTATTTAGAGACTCAGGCGTCTAGTCACCAGAACCTGCCTTCCTGAAGAAGCTGTCTTTATGCTTGTGAAACTCTGGTTGACTGAATACAGGTCTGGGACTGATGACTCTATGATGATACAATATACAGTAAACATACCATGACTCCTGTTAATTCTATGCATTGTGCAACTGTAAATTCTGGATTGTCAGCCTGTAATTTCTGTCTCTCCAATGTTATGTCTCAATTTTAACCACTGTATTATTGTCCACTGTATGTAATTTTTGCTGTATGTATCTAATCCTGTGTCACCCCTGAAAAAGGGACCTCTGGTCTGAGTGGGCTTACCCGGTTACCAAAATCTACATAAATAACTAAATAAAATTGTATATTTGCTTTATATAGCCTTGCTTGGGTGTGTTTTTTGTTCTAATCTTTGGGCATTACTAAATGGCATCATAAGCATTGAGCAGCTGGACAGTCAACGAAGGCATGAACAGAAAGTATAAAACAAGGTGATCCATGTAAGCAGGACAGGGTCTGTTTCCATCTACATTCTGGAACAACACAAGAACTGTGTGCTCACTAGTGGTGAGCGAAGTGAGGAAAATTTGCTTCGTGGACTAATCTGTGAAATTACATCCATTTCACAGAGCAAAATGTGAAGTTTCGCCTAACGGAATGGCAAAATTTCGCCCAGTGGAATGGCAAAATTCCTCCTTCTGCAGTGAAATTTCACCTTTCATGGCAAAGTTTCACCCACAGAAGGTGACATTTCACTGCGGATGTTGAAATTTCACCATGGAAGGTAAAATTTCACTGCAGAAGGCAAAAGTTTGCCCATATTAGGTGAAATTTTGCCTAATGTGGAATATTTTGCGAATTACTCTGCATGGCAAAATTGGCCATTTTAAAGGCGAAAATTAAATTCACTGCATCTCTAGTGCTCACTCCAGTAAGTCAGTGGGTGCTGCCCAAAATAGAAAGGAAAAGATAGGAGGGACTCACTCCAGGTATGCAGAAAAAAACCCACAAAAACAAAGCTTGGCTGCAAAAAAGTGTTTAATAGGAAAGAGGCTTACATGTGCAGAAAGGGATGGCAGCCTAACTACCACAGCGCTTCTCATCCAAAGGTATGACACTTCATCAGAGAGCAGAGATAGAAGCATCTTATACAATTTATGTACCAAATTAAAAGATACAGGCCCAGATATTCAAAAAGGTTACGCCATGCGCAACAGGGTTGCACATGCTCAAGTCCCAAAATGCGCCATTTAGCGATATTCAGAAGGAGGCAGTTGCGCCCTCAAAAACATGCTGAGCAACAGCGCAATGAAAATGAAGGCATGCGCAACCAAAGGGGGTGGATCCATGCATAAAGAACGCAATGCAATATTCAAAGACTTGTGCGATGCGCAATAGCGGCACAGCCAGAAATTGCGCACTAGCGAAAATGAGCCAAAATAAAAAAGGCTGAAGGAAGCGGCACAAGAACGCTACAAGGCTGCCAAGTGGGGGAGAGAGAGAGAGAGAGAGAGAGAGACAGACAGACAGACAGACAGACAGACAGACAGACAACAGACAGGCTAGGGCAGGCAAGAAAAGCGTGGGCCATAGGCTGTAGAGGCCAGCGGGGGGTGCCCGGTGCAGTCGAAGTAGCAGTGAGGACAGCGGGTGTAACACAGCAACACCAGCCGGGGGCAGAAGCCAGGGAGATGGACAGTGCCAGCTTCCACATGGAAGCTGTAATGAGGGGGGTGAGAATGCATGCTGCAGGGGGACGTGGCCGTGGAAGGGCCCGTCGGCGGTATGCCCCCAACAGGCAGTACCGTGCCTGCATCAGCTTTGAGCTGTACACAGATGTAGAGATCGTGGGCCAGTACCACCTGAACAGGGTAATACTGAGACGGCTCTGTGAGCTGTGCAGTGATGTGATGCAGGCACCCTCACGACGGAGTCACGCTCTGTCGGTGGAGACCAAGGTGACAGCCTGCATGTGCCTGCTCACCAAGGGCACCTTCCAGAGGCCGACAGGGGACACCACAGGCATCACACAGTCGGCCACATCACGCATCCTCACCCAATTCCTCAGTGCACTGCTGCCACATGCTGCGGAGTACATCCATTTCCCTAGCACCGCGGCCGAGCTTACAGCAAACATGCAGGAGTTCCACAGGGTAGCTCGTATGCCTGGCATGCTAGGGGCCATAGACTGCACCCATGTGGCCATTTGCACACCACCTGGCCCAGATGGGCTCACATATCGGAACAGAAAGGGATTCTTTAGTGTCAACTGCCAGGTGGTGTGTGATGCCACTGGGCGCATAATCAATGTCTGTGCCACACACCCTGGTGGAGCACATGATGCCTTCATATGGTATCAGTCTGCACTGTGCCATCGATTCGAGAGTGGGGACATCCCCACAGGCCATCTAGTGGGTGAGCACATGTATGGAATGCAAACTCGGGCAAGGGTGGAATGCCACAGGTGCCATGGTAGTGGCATACAGGGATATGGGCAATATGGACCTGAACATGAGACTGATCCACTATCTCCACACAGGTGACAGCGGATACCACTCTATCCCTGGCTGCTCACACCATACCGGCGCCCCATGACCCCATCGCAGCAACGCTATAATGAGGCACATGTTTCCACACGCAACATCATAGAGCGGGTGTTTGGGATGCTCAAGGCATGCTTCCAATGCCTAGACACCTCCGGCGGTGCTCTACAGTACAGCCCCCAAAAGGCCTGTGGGATATTCCTGGCCTGTTGCATCCTGCACAACATGGCCAAAGACTATGGGATAGCTGTACAGGTTGAAGAGGGGGACAGCGATGGGGACGCCAGTGGGGCCGGTGTTGATGGTGATGAGCAGCCCCCCTAGGACGGCGGGACCCCGACTGATCCGGCAGGCCCAGCTGCACGGGACACCATCACAGAGGAGCACTATGCAGACACAGGTAAGTCAACGGGACATATGCAACCAACACTGTCCATGCGCAAACCACAGGCACACAGGGAACACACCAGGGTGCATGACGGTCAGGGGAGTGGAAGGGTCCATGCATACAAACACACCATCAGGGAGGGTGAGCACTCATATGGACACACACACACCAGGCACAGAGCGTACATGGGCAGATGCACAGCACAGCAGAACCGACATTGCTAACACACAGCACCACCGACCACCCCACCACCTGTACTGTCCAAGCACGCTTGTCAGATGCTGGGCACCCTTGCACCTTGGTGTACAGTACAATGCAGGCATCATCATGCACACGCACCTGTGGACAGCAGTTGGGAGGGTGTGCAGGTGGTCCGTGTGTCGGCGTGGTGAGCAGAGCACCCAGCAGTGCACTGCCCACCATGACACACATTGCACACATGGCAGCACCAGACAGGGCCCGCACTGGGAGACAGCTCAGTCATGTAGTACTGTCCCACGCCCACCACAGATGCATGGGTGGCCCCGCCATGACCCAACAGCACTGGCAGGCAGAGCAGGGGCCACATGGGGTGGCACTGTTGCACCACCAGGGGTCCCACTGCACGAACGCGACCTTGCCCGCACAGGGGTCTGCAGCATGCCGAACAAACCTGCACCAGGGGTGCTCAGGATGGCCACAGCAGAACCCGGCGTCGACAGGCCTGGTGTCGCACGATGCCGGGAATGGGGAGTGGAGAGTGAACTGTGTGGGATGTGCGGTACAGGGGCACCTGACTGTGTGCCCAATGCATCCACGACAGAGACCACTGCCTGGGTCAGCCTGTCAATGGCGGCGGTCACATCCGTCCACATACAAACCAGCTCGGCACAGTCCAGAGCACACTCCCTGCTGTGCCACTCCACAGACACAGGCAGTGCCTCCACGGACATTGCAACCCGCCTCTGCAGATGTACTGATTCCTGCAGCAGGCAGGTGTGCTCCTCCAATGGGTACTGTGCCCCAACGGCATCCTGTCCCCCAGGGTGTGGAAGGTCCTGATGCACAACACCCCTTGAGGGTGGGCGCTGTTCACCAGGACCAGGAATGGGTGGATCAAAGGGTGGCTGACATGTGCCACCGCTTGACTCTGTACCCCCAGACCTGGTGGGTGACTGCTGCTGCTGCCCCTCCAACCACTGTGCCCCAGGGTCCACTGTCCAATCACTGCTGGCAACAGTGCCAGACACCTGCACAGCCACCGGTGCTGCCCCACTGGTGCTGACAGGCACAGCCTGGGACTGTGCCAGCATGCTGGTACACAAGTTGGAACCAAAAAAGCTCAGGGGCACGTGCTGGCCTGATGTGTGTCCATCATGCGACACACACCTATCACTGCCCATTGCAGTCCTTGCATCATCAATGGTGCAGGTACGTGCTACAGCCATAGTCACAGCGTGCTGGCATGCTTGCATGCCAGACTGCTGAGACACAGGCTGCACCCCCGCACCCGATCACCGACACCAGAGTTGGCGGCCCAGCGTGCATGCTGCTGCAGTGCCTGCTGGCTGGTGATAGAGGTGGATGGACCTCCTCCATGTCCAGCAGGTCATCATCCCCTGGACCCACCACCACTGTCTCCTGAAGATGAACAGGATCTGTAACAGAAAGAGAGTACATGTGAGTGCATGTGAACAACCTTCCCCCCAACCCCCCCAACACCACCACCATGTCATACCGTGCAGTGATGGGCTTCCACCTGTCTGGAATCCACCTCCTGGTATGCCCTCAATAGTGCTCCACTGCATTGATGCGACCAGTGTCTCCTCAGTCGGGGTCAGCTCCAACACCACTGGCGGGCCCCCACCAGTGCCAGCACGTGCCACCCTGAAGGTTGCCACCTTCTCCTTCAACCTCCTGCAGTCTGTCCCCATCTTCTTCTTGCATTCCTGCACGGAGCGCTGGTGGCTTCTGTGCAGGTTAACGGCCCGAGCTACCCCCTCCCATGCAGCCGCACGGGACTGAGGGGTGCCCCTCCGTCCACTCAGCACTGGCTCCTCATCCAGGTAGGCCTGGAAGAGGGCCTCTGTCTCTGCTGCTGTAAAGTTGGGCCTCCTCCTACGCCCACTGTCCTCACCCTCACCTTGGCTCTGCTCGGTCATGGCGATCTGTATGGGGGAAGTGGACACCCGTCACTGTGCAGTCTACAGCATTTTCCCATGACCATTGTCCAGAACATCACACAGCATGCAACTCACTTCTCACTGCAGTAACCGAATCTGGCCAGCGCAGCCCAATGTCGCACATTTATAGCGCAATGCATGCAAATTAGGAGTGGAGCAACTATAATGACATGCAAATCGCGCCACTGCGCCTTTGAATGGCTGATCAGATGATTTGCATTTGTCGGCTGAATATCGCGAATCTGCGCTTTGTGCAATATGGTTGAGTCAGCTGAGCCAATGGCGCAGATCTGTGACTGTGTGGTATACTGCATTATGCATGCCCAGATAGCTTACGCAGGCGTCTGCCGCGCTACTGACGTGCTGTGCACGATCGGCAATTCAGGCCATGGCCACCATTGTGCCAGTGGCGCTACAGCAATGGGCACTATATGGCGCTGTGGCACTACTGCGCAATAGTCCACTGTGGCACTGGTACGCAGCTGGTCGATCGCGCATGATGCCTATATGTCAGATGACGCTGTGCGTGGCCTTGCATCATGGCCCATGACCTTGTGTCCGACCTTTGCCCCCTGGCGCTGTTCACCTGCCATGTGTACGGCCCTATTGCGCTGTCTGATGACCGCGCTATGTGAAATGACGGCACTGTTCAAACAGCGCGATTGGAGCGTGTGGTGGTCTATTGCGCAACATCTCCACGTGGGGTTATGGCGCAGAGTGGTGCCATATTGCCTGCTGTAAAGTTGGTACCATGGCTAGGAGAAGAGCTGTTCCCTGAAGCCAATTGGAACTGGCCAACTTGGTGGCCCTAGTAGAGCCCCACTATGGGGCACTTTATGGTGAGGCGCCCCTCACCATTGCCAGCACACAGGTGTGCATCAAGTGGCCACTGACCTGGTGGGGGTCACTGGACGGTGCCGGTCTGATGAGCAGTTCCGGCACCGGTACAGTGACCTCTGCCGGAGGGATCCAGACCTTTTGGAGAGGCTGCGGTCACTTGCCAGGCGGGGCGTGGTGCCTAGGCCAGGTGAGTGTACCATCAATGCACCTGTATTCTCTGTAGGGTGGAGTGTTTTGGTGGCTGTGCATAGGTGATGGCTCTGCCATGGTTGGCTGTGTCAGTGTGTGCAGCTGTGAGATGAATGGGTCTGGCTGTGTGGGCAGGCACTCTCACTGGGGCAGGGGCAGTCTGCGTTGGAGTCACACTGATGTTTGTCTCAACATATGTCTCCCACAGGCCGGGATGTGAGGATGCAGGCCCGGGTTGAGGAGGGCTGCCAGGGCCCCGGTGCCAGCGGGAGTTGCACCCCAGCAGCAGCAGCAGCAGCAGCGGCAGACACATCTGCTTGAGCAGTGTGAGTATCATGACTTCATGGATGCTATTGCATGCTGGGGGGGGGGAGACCACTAGCCCTGCACAATACAACCATGCAGGAAAGGGGAGGTCATAATTTCACTATACAAGACACTAGTGAGGCCCCACCTGGAGTACAGTGTACAGTTCTGGAGACCATACCTACATAAGGACATAGACTGGGCAGAGAAGGTTCAGAGGAGGGCAACAAATATGGTGCATGGCTTGCATCACAAGTCCTATGAAGACAGGTTGAAGGAACTGAACATGTACTCCCTGGAGGAGAGGAGGGAGAGAGGGGATATGATAGAGACATACAAGTATCTTACAGGGAGGAACAGGGTGCAGGAAAACACTATTTTAAGTGAAAAGATGTTCCAGGACTAGAGGGCATGGGATGAAGTTGGAGGGAGGACGATTCAGAGGAAACATGGAAAAGAATTTCTTCACAGAACGGGTGGTGGAGAAGTGGACACCCGCCAGAGGAAGTGGTGGGGGCTGAAACAATCCAGGATTTCAGAATGCACGGATAGACATAAAGGAATTCAGGAGGTCAGGGTAGGGCAACAGACTATAGGAAAACAAAGTGAACTTACAAGCTCAAATGGACAGACTGGGTGGGCCATAGGCCCTTATCTGCCAACATGTCTATGTATCTATGTATGTATGCATGACACAGGTGACATGCATCACTGTCCAGTATCACAGCATGTCTGTGTATGCGCACTGGTGGTCCATGCATGCACTGGGCACATAGCTGTGTAACTGCACATCGACTCACGCTGCCACGCCACTTGACAGCCTTGTTTGTGCTGTGATGGACATGGGCAGTGTGTGTGCAGTGCTGCCATAGCTGGTGCCGCCTGTTTGTGATGGCCATGTGCATGTTCACTGTGGTGGGTGCATGCCTCACAGGTGCGGAACATTCTGCTATATGGCTTGCAGGTTGGGTGGTGTTCAGGGTTGTGGTCAGTCACAGCCATTGACTGTGTTCCCATTTCCTAGGCCTCGAGGTTCTCAGGAGGATTAGATGGGATATTTGGGGCCTCACACAAGTGTCGATGGAGAACCAGGCCATCCTCCAGTCCATCAGGCGCCATGGCCTTCGGAGGAGGCGGCGCACAGGACAGTGCGGAACCAGGAAGAGGATGAGCAGCAGGCTGGGCGTAGCTGATGAACCTTCCCACTTCTCCCATCCCTACCACCCTGCCTTCCCTCTCCAAGTTGTTCATCCCTACCCCTTGAACACCCCTACCTTGTACCCGTTCCCCTTGTAAATAGTTGTTATTGTTTTGGTTCTTTACTATTTGGATATTTAAATATACATTTCTATTTTGATATGAATACTGTGTTGGTCTCTGATTTGCAGCTGGCTATGGGTGCTCAGTTGCAGGGGTGTACATGCCATCTGGGGTGGTATGGTCCTGGGTGTGTGTGTGTGTGTGTGTGTGTGTGTGCATGTGTGTGCATGGGGAGGTATCTCCAGCATCGCAGTGACTTTCTGTTGGTCTTGCCATCTGCTGCCACCCACTGCTGGGTGCACAGGGTGTGTCTGGCTTGTATGCTTCTGTGCTGCACGGGGTTGACATGTGCTGGGGGGATGCATGGTTTCCTGCAGTGCCAGTCACTACATTGGTGGTGTCTTGGGGTCACAGTGCAGAGTGTGCTTGCGTAGTGGGGGCTGATGTGCACTGTGGTTGTCAACCCCTGTGTGTGGCACTCTCAGCCTGCCAGTGGTTGTGCTGGGGTGTCATTGCTCTGCTATGCTTTGTTGGCTTGTCCCCATGGGCCAGTAGATCATCCGTCACACCCCCAGTGATGCTGTGCTTGGGGTGTGCAGGTGTGGTGTTGGTTCTGCAGTGTGTTCCTGTGCCCATGTGTGGCATGGCTGGCGGTGGGCCCCAGCCTGCCTCCCTGGTTGTGCAGTTCCATTGCTCTGGGGGCTCTGCTTGCGCTATGGCACCTCTGGACTGCTCAGCTGGGCTGCCCTGGTTGCACCATAGTGCAACATTTCTGCTCAGCTTCTCCTTCCTGGTTGCGCTATGGCGCAGTATGTGCGATATTCAGACGTTGGTTGCTTGCGCAATTTGTTCTGATCCATGTTTGAATATCGCACCTGTTGCGCATATGCGCAATTGGTTTGTGCTTGCTCCTGCTGTTGCGCTCATTTTGGGTGCAGTTTGAATATCTGGGCCACAGTATCTAAAAACAGCCTCATGCCATCAACAAAAACACCAAGCAGTAAAAGTATACAAAACACCCCTAAGTGAATAAGTAAGAGGGCAAAACAGCACTAACACGTGAAAAATAATCAGCTGTCATAATACCCATAAGCAGCTATATTACAAATTCACATTATATACATTTCATAAATGAAATAAATATACTAATAATGAATGGGACAATATATATGACAACAGTTAATCAGTCAAAAATCTTTATTGATCAGCAACATGCAATTGTAGCTTAATACAAAATACGTAAATACAAATTCAACCAATAACAAGGAATCCTGACAGAGGTTATAACAGAGTAAACTACATACAGAAAATGAGTGTCTTCCATATTAAAAAATAGTACACATACAAGTAAAGACAATGATCTACAAAATCATAAAAACATAAAATAAATCCTAATCTGAATACTGTAACAAGGCTATGACACATGACTAACCTAAAGGCAATATAAATCAGCGACACTCTGATAATCATAAATCCTAGTGAAAGAACAACTGATTGGGACAAAAAATGTGTGTGACCTTTTGGGACCCCAGCATAATTCACATTTGGAGCCCCATGGGGTAAAGCATTAAAAATTGCAGCATGTAATCCAAACAGGAAAAGGGGAAAAAAGAAAAACAGCCCTGTAATCTGGACATCTCAAAAATGGAAAGCTGTCCCTTAGAGTTCAAACCTAACCCTGATCCCAACAAAAACATAGTTCAACTAGTCAAAGTTTTTCCTTGATAGCTAAAAGGTTGGTTTACCTATGATGAATTGACAACACCATTATCAAAGTTTGGCATAGCTAGATCCCCAGTGTTGACAGGCAAACGTTCACCTGTTAGTCATTGGTGTTTCCTAGTGGGAGGCTGCGCTCCCCGTGCCCCGCCTTCTATAGATAACTAACTCTGAGTCAGAGTTGTCTTAGGGGGGTGACAGTTGGTGAAAGAGTGAAATTTCACCCCCAGGTCCCTCACAGCGACAATTTTGAAACCTGTTGAGATTGTCACTGTGAGGGATTTCACTATCAGGGTTTTGCCATGCGGTCGGCATATGAAAAAGTTTACCCTTCCTGACATTTTAATGATACAAAAATAATTTGCAAGGCTGTTTATTATCATTCACTGTAAAAAGAAATCTAAAAGGATCATCTGGAACAAAACTTAGATCTGACAAAATACTATTTTTCTATGTAATGTGTAAATTTTCATACCATGAGTATTTGAAAAGAATATAATACAGATTCTCTACACCTCCTACAGTGCAAGAACAGGGAGCCTCAGAAGCACTGGGACTATGGGCAAAATCTAGCAAAGAGTACATTACTAGGAAAAATCCCAGACTTATAGCACATATAAACATTTCTCTTTCTAGGATCCAAGATGTGTTCCAGATAGAATCTATAGCCAAACAAGTCTCATTTGAAGCATACCAAGGAGAAAACCTGGACCATAATGTAGCATCCAAATTCATGCCTCGGTATGGATTCTAATTTTATTCTGTATATATTTTTTGTATTCCATTCAAAAAGAAATTCCCTTTTTAAAATAATTATAAAGACAACTAAGTTGATATTCTTCAAATAAGGAAAGCACATATAATAACCATGGTGAGTGTATACGACCTAGCAACCCACAATTTTCTTTCTCTTCAAGACTAGCATGTAAAAAACTTCCAAGAGGGGATGTTGTACACTTAACCCAATAGCCCAGAACTAAAGAATCAGCCAAAGAGATATAACTTTCTAATCAAAGCTCATCTCTAATGTATGACATGGGAATAGACATGTTCAATCCAAGAGAAGATTTAAAAAGCAGGACTGAAATTTTCTCCAGTTCTAAAACTGTATGGTGACCAAATTTCCACACCATAGAAGGTGCGGATTTAATTTTGAAGAAATGACTTGGTTCACTGGTCTAATACCATCATCACTGTATTTGTAATTAAATTTTTTTAGATCCAAAGCATTTTTTTTATTTGGTCCTAGGACTAGCATCATGGAAGCACCATGAACCATTGGAAGAAACAGTTAACCCTAAATAAACATTTTTATTCACAATGGGGCTTTAATAAGTCCATTCATTTGTTCAGTCTTAGGAGATGGAACCTCAAAAAACTTGACCTTAACTTTGAAAGTACAATGTTTTTTCTCACTTCGGCTAGATATAACTGCTCCCCGATGCTAATCAGCTACCTCGCATCGGGGCATCCAAACGTCTTAGTTTTTCAGTAGTATTCCAGGGTGTCCAGGATATCCAGACTTTCTTCACTTTAAAGGGGGAGAACTCCTTCCACTGGAAAACCTACCCTTTTCTTTCCTTTACTCACATGCTGTATACATTACAGGGTTGTAGATCCCAGATACAATTGATAGTCAAAAAGGCTTACTGGGGGTCAGCCCACCGGTGCAGCGGTAGCTCTACTGCTTGTGATGCCAGAGACCCATGTTCAGCAATTGAGCCTGGCTTGCTGAATGGCTAGCTGGGGGAGAAGGACTGAGACTCATTGGGCTGCTCTCCTTCTCTGGGAGAGGAGGGCTGCAGACCTTGCTGCTATACCGCCACCTGAGTGACCACTGGTGGTGGTGCAGATGAGGGAGCAGTACGGGGAGGCAGACGTCAGACAAATGGCAGAGCGAAGGTACATCTCTGTGTGCCTTTGTCTCCTTGGCATGCCTAGTGTGCTGACATCTGTAGGGGGCAGGACTAGAAAATGGGAAATCCCCACAGCGATGAGTGTAGATGGGTTCCTGCACCAGCTGGAGGACTTGAGATGGCTCCTGGTGCATGTTCTGCCCTGAAGCATGGAGGGGAAAGAGGGACCCCTCCACCACACTGGTGGGCAAACCAGAGGCTCAATAAATAATGGAGAGTGGAGCCCTCATGAGGAAGCCAGTGCCTCTCAGCTCCCTCTGGTGTGACATTAGGAACCCCAAAGAAAGGAGTTGCTATGGAGTGCAGGGAACATAATAATGAATAATTAAATAAAAAAGGTTTCCTGGATAAATGTATATGCTGCCAAAATGGACGGGTCTAAATCTCCCCCTTCAAACAAATAGAGAGAGGTGAGATAAGGAAATTAATTTTATGGTTAATTTATTAGGAGGTATTAATCAGTACTTTAACCTTAAGCATCTTCAGTTCCTATTGTTCACAACCTCACCAATTTAATTTATAACAGTATAATAATACAGATCTCTCTACTGGACTCCTTGTAAGGGTAAAGGGGCTACAAAAGATTTGTAGCCAAAAAGACTAAATTAACTTTTGGTTAAATTATAAATTATATAATATAGTATATTACAAGTAAATAGTTTAAACACGAATATCCGAATTATCGGGGTTTCATAAATAACTTAAAATATCTCTAAGAGTATCCCAGGACTATTTAGTAATCTGATAACCCCAAATAGCTCAAAAAGGAAAAGAGTAACTGAATAAGTTAGTGATTAAATCGGTGATAGATTAGTACTAATACTAATGCTAATGTTATGGGTAGTAACTAGTATAACTTACTGTGATCCATTCAAAAAGACCAGAAAAAATAAAGTAGAATTTGGAAAGCAGAAGTTGTACAAATCTACAGACACCCATGCTAGAGTGCTGGTGTGCTCTCTGCTGCTGCAAGATGGCACTCTGAAAAGTAGAATGCCACGCATGCACATTTAAGGGGTACGAATGGCTCATGTCACGCAGATACTGGTTTATGATAGGGTCAAAAGATTTTCAACGTTTTCGATTATATACGAATTACAAATGAAATTTATATGGGATTCAGCTTTAAATTAACTTTGAAAGAAAAAAAAATAGCTTCTCGGAATTTCCAAAGAGGAGCTCAAAAAAGTAACAATAATCTATAGGAACAACATCAAGAGGTAAAATTCTAAGCCAGCCTGGTGGTGCTGAGGGATGAGGCACTGAACACCACACTTCATGCCATACCAGTGATCCATGTACAGAAGCAAGTGCGGGCCACCTGGGGTTGTCAGGGGAAGAGAAGGATTGAGCATCCCAGGGTAACTCTTCTTCTCTGGGAAGGGGGGCAGCCAGACATCGGTGCATGCCTGGCACCTAATGGTGGCTGGGGCTGCACACCAATGCTGCAACAATCGGGTAAGTGGCAGAGCAGATGCCTGATGGTATGTACGCACAGGAGCATGCGCAATGCTGTCACTTGTGTCCCTGCAAGCTCTGCCTCTGGGGACAAGAACACAGGAAAAAGAGGCTCCTGGTCAGGCAGCATGAGCTTCCGTCCTCCATGGCATTGACCCAAAAAGGCACTTCCCCTGAATCTGGATCAATTTCAGGTGAGTCAAGTTGGGGGCTGCTCACCACCCTGCCAAGGAGGGGAACACATGGGGGGAATAAAGGGAGATGTTGGCCTGATGTTGGGGTATGGGCTGGGGGTACAACCATTCAGAGGCTAGGAGAGAAAACTGTAGCAGGAAAAAAAAAGAGGTAAAACTCCAACTTCTATTAAATATTAAATAGTGTGTCTCTCCTGGTCAAAACAAAACAAACAAAAAAAAGTTTCTTAGTTCCTAGTTCAAGACTGTGCATTCTTCCCAGCTCCAAATTCAGTTTTGCAAAAGCAACTTTTACCTTCAAAAGATAAGGCCTTTCTGTTTAAATCTTCTTACACACGTATGGCTTTTGCAAATCAGAACAGTTCTAAAAAAAACTCCACACAAAAACTATTGACTGACAATACCTGTGATGCAAGCAGCTCCTGAGGCCTTGTCTGGCTCTAATACACAACTCGACTGACTGCAGGAATGAAAGAACTCACCAGTGAAAACTTAAATATTTGTTGCAAAAAGTCACCAAAGTAATAATATGCTACAAATAAGACACCTGTTTTACAGAAAAAGAAAAAAATCAGCAGTATTTCCTCGGTATGTAAACTAGCAATCTACGAAAAGATCAGGAGTATTGCAGACCCTTTCTTGATTCAAACCTTTGTCCTTCCCCTACTTGTATGTGTGTGTGTGGCGGTGTGTGGGTGGGATGCGAGTTAGGGTTTTCAACCCTAACACCAAATGTCCTCGCTTTTGTCACTGTGGAACAACCCTAACCGATGCATTAAATGGATTTTTGTGCCATGACTATATATATACATATGGCCTTTTTTTAAAACCCTGCAAAAAAGAAAGCCATCCATTGATGTCTGTTGAGCCATTATTTCCCATATCAGACCCTCCCATTCAGCACCCACAACCCCTCACCCCTCCAGGCCCTTATTTACCTACCTCCAACCCCGTAATCCTCTCTGGCCCTCAGACACGTCTTCACTCTTCAAAGCCGGACCACAAGCAAAGGAAATCAGGTATATATGTATATCAATGGGGTTATGATCTTAGTGGCATAACTTGACCATTTTGCAATAGTTTTGCCCCAAATTTTCAACATGCCTTTCTTGGGACTCTAGCTCATGAACAATGATAGTGAAATTAGGCAAATCTGTCCCAAAAGGTGATTTTGCAGTCACTGCATGAAGTGTACTTTTTTGGGTAGGAGTTGAAAATGATCTCCACCTTTGATCATGAGATGGGGTCATAAAAAGACTATCTTGAAAATTTGGGGTAAAAATAATAAAAAAACAACAATGTTATTATATTATTTTATTCTTTTTCCCTCTGGTCACAGGGGTGTTGGCCTCTCTCAGGCAACATCCTGGCTTTCTTCCACCCAGCCTGAAAACCCCCACTCTGGGTCCCTTCCTGGAGCTTCATTAGCACCTTACCATGCCTGCTGAGGACCTCCTGACTTACTCCCCAGCGAGGGGCTGCCACTCTTACAGGCACCCTAGACATTTAATTTCATCCAGGCTTGGTGGTGCACAGAGGATCAGGACCCAGTTAGGCAGGTCCAGCACTGGATGTGGGGGCCAGGGCTCGTCATCGCCTACCAACACCCAGGGGCTTTTCCTTGTGCTGATGGTTCTGCCCCTTAGCCCTTCCCCTAGGCAGACACGAATGTGCAATGATGTTCGGTGGAGGGCCACACATGCTCTGGTGCACATTCCTGCCAGTGTCTGCCATGCTCCACCTCCCTTCTTGCAAGCAAGCTGCCGGCACAGTACCTCCCATCAACCACTGAAGGCACCTGAATGCTGAACCCTGCTAACCTGCCTCCTGAGGAGAAGGTGAGCTGTCTATGGATGCTCCATCCTTCTCCTCCCCTGTTGACCCCCGGCAGCCTACACTCGCTCCTGAACATGGGTTGCCAACATGGCTTGGGGTGTGTAGTCCAGCACCTCACCCTCAGCACCACCACCGGGCTAGCAATTTCAAATATTTTAACCTCAAATTTTCAACGTAGCCATTTTTTCACAGCACCTTATGAATGTGACAGCTGTCATTTTTGAAGTCCTGGCCAAAATGAGTTTTTGCATCCCAAAAAATTATTTTGCAATTGCTACATGAAATCACCTTTTGAGCAGAAGTTGAAAGTTTTCTCTGCCCTTGTTCATGAGGTGAGGTCATAAGAAAAGTATTCTAAAAACTTGGGGTACAAAAATTAAAAAACAACAAAGTTATGAGCCTGTGTTGAAATTTACAAACACTGGCTCATAACTTTGATAATTTTCAATATTTTGACCCCAAAGTTTCAACATAGTTATTTCTTCACATCACCTCATAAATGTGACAGCTGTCATTTTTCAAATCCTGGCCAAAATGTGTTTTCACACTTAGGGCACAAAAATCACCTTTGGGTGGGATTTGAAAATGTTCTCTCCCTTGTTCAGGAGGTGGGCTCATAAGAAGACTATGCTGAAAATGTGGGGTAAAAATATGAGAGAACAATAAAGTTATGAGTCTACATTGCAATTTTTCAATGCATGCTTGTAACTGTGGTAATTTTCAATATTTGGACCCCAACTTTTCAACATAGCCATTTTTTCACACCACCTCATGAATGTGATAGCTGTCATTTCTCAGATCCTACCCACAATGTGTTTTAGTACTTGTGGCACAAAATTATGTTTCAGTCATTGTTTAATAAATGACACCTGTCATGCTCAGGAGTGGTCATAAAAAGATTATGTTGAAAATTTGGGGTAAAAATGTGAATTTTTTTTTTCCAATTGTTCAACCAGGTGAGACACACTAACCTGAAAGCTTGTTTACAGGTGCAACCTAGGAGCAAAGGGAAGTTAAGTGACTTGCTCAGGGTCACACAGTATTCAAGTGGGGGCTGTGGAATTCAAACTCAGGTCTCAAGATTTGCAGCTCAGAGCCTTAAACCACTGCACTATACTGCCTCTCAAAAATGGTATAACAGCAATACCAGAGGTGAACATTCGGCACTGACAAATGCTTGTTTGTAATTGTTGAAAAATTGTTTGGCTTGCTAGTTCAAGGGTCTGTAACATGATTTGCTTTATTGCTTTTTAACTTTACATAAATGCATGTTTTTTATATTGCATTTTATGTTATTAATTTTGTTTATTTTCCTTTTTCAGAATCTGCTGAACAGATTGAACCCTTGCTTCTTTTTCTCTCTCTTCAGGTTTTTATGCCTTTTTTCAGTTCTTTATGATTTTTTTCTTAAATCTCCACATTTGCTTTTTACTTTGCCTACCTTAGCCCACTTGCAATGCTACACTGCTAGTTGCATGTGCATGCATGATTGTCCTCTTTGCATTTGTTCCTCACTATTTAATTTATCCCCCTTGTAACAAATGCATTCTCTTACTCTCTTTTTTCCTCTTTTCTCTCCTTTCATTTTGGCTACCTCAGCCTTTTTGCAGTACTACACAGTAAGCTGCATTCACATTTGCTACTTTTTGACTTTTTTCATTTATTATTGTATTTTTATTCTTTTTGTGCACCAAATCATGCTTGATTCTAGTCTGTATTCCTTTTCACAAAAATCTTTAGTTTTCAGCTGCTGCCATATATACTGGCTCATTCATTATTAGTATATTCATTTGAATTATGAAGTTAATATAATGTGACTCTGTAATATAGTTGTTTGTGGATATTATGACAGCTGATTATTTTCCATGATCAAATTATCAAAAGCCCCTTTAGATCAGCACATTGTGTGCTGCACCTCTGCTTGCAACAAACTCCTGTGTGCCGGGCACCCTGAGCCAGATTTTAGTAGAAACAATGTCCTGGTGACTAAGTCCCTGAGGGTAACACAAGTTGTCCCATGCATCACACTAATGCCGTATGGGAGGGGATTGACAGATGCTTCCATCCAGTCCTGGGCATGTGAAAAGCTGGCACAGTAGATGTTGTCTTGTCAGCTCTTCTGCCCATGGTACTGCAGCTGTATCAACTGACCAGGCTGGGGATGATGACCATATTCTTGGTTGTGCATGGTTGCTTTCACGCTTGCCTTAGCTTGTGCATGTTAGGATGGTGTAAACTCGGGTTTGCTGCTCCATTCTCGTAGCATGAGGGTATGGCTAATAAGGGTTGGATGGCACAACACATCACCTCCTCCATTACTTTTCTTTACCCCCTACTCCCACTACCATATCATGACTGGTACTAACAGGAATGCAGAACAGCTGAGGTGACACACATGTGCAAAACAAACAATACACAGCACTGATATCCGGGGTCCATGCCTGCCAACACTGTAGGGTTCAGTGCAACGGTCCTTAGACTAGCCTTGGGCTGATCAAAACACCAGTGTGACCCGAGGCATTTTTGAGCCATCCAGAATCCCAAATTAGGGGATGTTGCAGCTGTTTTCTGCCACAAGCCCCCTTCTGTCATGGCACACTGTCATTTCTGGTGCAGGTCTGGTGCAGGGCAAGTCTAGTGCAAGAACAACCAATTTTGATGCGGCCTGCATTTAAAAATCAGGAGTGCTTAATGGGGGGGAGGTATATATAGGATCTCACTATTTAAAATATGGTTTGGAACAGAGTTCACAAATACAAGTAACCCCCAGGGGGCACTATCCTTAGGGTTACTACCCCTGCCTGCCTCCCCTGAGACAGGATGAGGGGCCCAGATCCGTTGACAGGTGCCTCCACCCAGAGGTTGGGGTTAGTACTGTTGAGATTACCTCAGCTACAGCCCTCTGGGTTACTGCAACCCCCCTTTTGTCCAGCTAGTGGCTTACACAGTGTACCCACAATACTTTTCCCCAGTTCACTTACCCCCCGGCTAGTATCTCCCAACTCACTCCAGGGACCCCCGTAAAGTAAGGTACAGTTTTATCACAATCACTACCCAGCAGTTCACAAGCAATGCACACAATAGCCAGGGTGTAGTTGCAGAACAAACAATCTGATTTATATAAGGGGAAGTAACCAGAACAAGGGGGGAGATCAAGCTGATTGGCTTATCACTATACTTATCTACCTAGGGCTCTGTGCACAGGCCTGAACCTAATATTTACTGTCCCTGGGTACCCAAGCCCTAATGGCTAGTCCTCCATGGCAGCTGGTTGGGGCCCTGACACAGTTGGCATTTGAAATACTGAAACGAGTCAGAATGAGAGGCAAAACTCAAGCAGACAGTCAGCAGTCTGCTGAGGCAACTGAAGGCCACTGAATGCAAACTTAGCAGGGAGCTACCCTGATTCAGTACTCACAACTCCAGTAAGCAACGAGTTCTTCACCTCTGACAGGGTTAAGCCTGAAGTTCACCAGCCTCCTCACACATTTATATGGCAAATAACAGAGGGGTACCATACCAGGCCACCACTTCCAGACCCCACACGAACTTGCAGTAGACTTGGGCAATAAATGGCAACCTCACGGGTGGACCGAGCGCGATTCAGCAATTTCTCCAGTCCTCTCAGGTTGAGCCTGGTAGGTAGCTGGCTGGCACCAGCCTCCTCTGACCATGCACCGGTGGATTTAGTCCAACTCAGTTTAAAATGGCAAAAACGGTCACCTCAGGTCTTCACGCGCTTCCCACGCAAACACTCGCACAGCACAGAAGCACACAGCTCCTTCCTTCTCCTCAGGCACTAAGCATCTGCCCCTAGCAGTATGGGGCACACCTTACAGTTCGGGCGCTTCCCGATTCCATAGGCTGGCTGCACATGCCAGTCATGTTCTACTGTTCTCACTGGTGTGAAAAAGCGCCATAGCCCATAATACCTTTCTCCAAATGGCAAGCAGTTCTCCCATTGGTCAGCCAACTCCAAGGAGTCCCGAGATACCGATTGGTCCAATTTAACAGTTCAGGACCAAAATGGTGGAACCCAACAGAACAGTCCTTTGCTGCAAAGAAGGCAGGTTAGAACAACCACATTATCATTACTACTCTAAGCAATGTCCATCAAACAATTAAATCTTTCAGCAGGGCTCCCTCTGCACAAGTAGTGACGGCAGCAACGGAGCAAATATCCTGCAGCCCGGGCAGTACTCGGGCATGAAAAGGCACAGTCCCCCCTTCGGATTAATTACAACTGCAAAACAGGCAGCCCTTAAAGGGACAGTACACGGAGGCCACACAGGCACTCACAGGCTACCCATTAAAAATGGCTTAAGTGCCGAATACCAGCCAGGCATGGAGCATTTAAATGAGTTCTGGGGAGCTTTTAGGAACCCCCATTTGCAAGGGGGTTTCACCCTCCCTGGCCTGAAAAAACTTGGCATCTGCGCCAAGTAATTACCCTTAATTCACCCGAAGACACACACCCTAATTGACACTACATCACAACGTGCATTACATACATGAATATTTACAGTGTACTATGGGTTATACAACATTGTACACACATGACCCTTTGTTCCTCTTTTTCCCAATCAGGTCAATATTCCCTGCTCATGTTCCCGGGACTGGTGGAACCCCTCCATCTCAGTTACTGGCGGGTCACCTAAAGTAGAGGCACCACACCCAAAGGGTAATACCAACAAACTAGAGTTATCCCCCAAAGCTAGCTTAGGCAAGGAGCTCGGGGACACATACACCCCTTTGTGGACCACATTTAAGGGCAGGTCCACTGGCTGACCCAGAGACTCATAACTCAACTTTATTACAGGCCGTACTTCTCAGCTGGAGCATCTAGGTGTCTCGAGGAACCCTGAAACAAGCCCTGATTCCAACCCAGCCTTACTGACATTAGGGACGGGAACCTCCACAGGTGGGCAGGGCCCGGTACTCATAGTGTTATTGGTGGCCTGACCCTCTACCCCTGGGCCCGCTCTACTGGGTTCAGCTGAGGGCTGGGTAGCTACTAGTGAGGAATCATCAGGGCACTCAAAATATTCTTCTGGTTCTGGCACATCACTGGCTGGTCCCCCCACCTCACTCTCTTTGTCCGAGAAGTCAGATAATTCAGCCAGGCCAGACAGTTCAGCCAGGCTTAAGGACCCCACCCCTTGGACTTGTCTGCTACCCAGCTCATCTTCTGGAGGTATTGGTTCTGGAGGCATAGTAGAGGGCTCAAGTAGTCCGGATGGGCCAATCTCATTTCCAGAGTTAACATGGGGGTTGCCCCGAAACAACTGGCTCAGTTCGTAAGAGGGATAGTATTCAATATCATCTTCACTGTCTTCCAACACCGACTGTTGATCATCTCCTTTGGCAGGGTTTGAACAAGGTTCTCTTGGTGGGCTTGCTGAAGAATCCATGGGTTTGGTTCTTTTCTTGGCAGCAGATCTAGTCACAGGCCGGGAGGGGGCGGTAGTTGGAGATTCGGCTTCAATCAGGATCTGCCTGATTGGCAGCAGATGATTTCGGTGAATAGTTTTCACATCTTTGGAATTGTTTTCCGATCGCACTTTATATACAGGCAAATTGGCCAGCTGGCCCACAACAATGTGCAGGAGGTGATGCCATCGGTCAGCAATCTTATGTTTTCCATGCAGCCCCAGATTTCGCAGCAACACTCTATCCCCTTCTCTTAGCTCCAACGTCTTAACTTTCTTGTCGTACCTCTCCTTATCGGCCAAGTTTCATTTAGCAGCCATGGTCTGGGCCAACTGATAAGCATGGTTTAACTGGGCCTTCAGCTTCTGTACATATTGTAGATGATTTTCTGCTTGCACCCCATCAGGGGAAACTCCAAAACACACATCCACGGGCAATCTAGCCTCTCGCCCAAACATCAGTTGGTACAGGGAAAACCCCGTGGCATCACTCTTAGTGCAGTTATAAGCATGAACCAGGGTACTAATCTGCTGGCTTCATCTCGGTTTGTCTTTGGGTTGCAAGGTGCCCAACATGTCAAGTAATGTGCGGTTAAACCTTTCAGGCTGGGGATCTCCCTGAGGATGGTAAGGGGTAGTTCTTGACTTTCGCACCCCCCACAAAGACAGCATCTCTTTAATCAAGCGGCTCTCGAAGTACCTCCCCTGGTCAGAATGGATCTGCTGGGGGGCCCCGTAGTGGACAAAAAAGTTTTCAACAAGTATCTTAGTCACCGTGGTTGCTTTCTGATCCTTAGTAGGGAACGCCTGTGCGTACCGGGTGAAATGATCAGTAACCACCAATATATTACTGACATTCTTCAGATCGGGTTCCAGACTCAAGAAATCAATGCAGACTAGTTCCATGGGGCGCTAGTAGTAATGTTGACCATAGAAGCAGCTCTCTGGGGCAAGGCCTTCCTCTGCAAACACCGACTACAGGTCTTGACATACCGCTCCACATCTGCGCTCATTCTTGGCCAGTAAAACCGGGCTTGTACCAAATCGAGAGTTCGGTCGATGCCAAGATGCCCCATCTGATTATGCAAAGACTTTAAAACCAGTTCCTTTAACTCTGAAGGCAGCACCAGCTGTTGCTTGACAATCTGGTCTTCTTTATGTACAGTCTCTCGGTATAGTAGTTGGTTAATCAACCTTAATTTGGGCCCTTCTCTTTATAACAAGGTGGCTCTCAAGTCGGTAGAGCGCAATTTAGACACATCTCGCCCAGCCTGCAGGGCTTCCACCACCAGCTTTATCAGAGAATCTTGGGATTGAGCCTGTTGAAGACTAGTATTGTCAAACTGAGGCAGTGAACTGGTGTCCAGGGCAGAAAAATAACAGTAGGCAGCAGGTATACAGTTCTCAGATGGCCCCAAGCAATCCACCATACAGTTCACAGCATCCGGGGACACCTGATCTTCCTTGTCAAACTTTTGGGAAAGGGCTCTTATGTCAGGCTCAGACAACCTGATCCAATCAGCTTGGGGCATAGGCCTTTGAGAAAGGGCATCCGCATCTATATGGTTTAAACCGGCCCTGTATTCAACAGCATAGTCGTAAGTGGCCAAGGCCGAGAGCCACCTGTGGCCAGTGGCGTCCAACTTGGCTGAGGTTTGTACATAGGTCAGAGGGTTGTTATCCGTCTTTACTAATATCTTGGCACCGTACAAATAGTCATGGAACTGATCAACAATGGCCCACTTCAGAGCCAGGAACTCTAGCTTATGCATGGGATACTTTTTCTCTGACGGACCCAGACTTCTACTGGCAAAAGCTACAGGTCTCAGGCCATTCAAGTGCTCCTGATACAACATAGCCCCCAATCCTTGAAGACGAACATCAGTATGGAGAACATAGGGCTTGGCTGGGTCAGCATAAGCCAACACGGGGGCATGGGTGAGTTGGTATATGATGTCATAGAAAGCGTCCTCACACTCAACAGTCCAATGATCCCCAAACAGTTCATTCGCCTTGAAATACCTCTTCTCGGTCTCAGATCGCTCAACTTTCTTATACTTCTTGTGTGTAGGAGGGTACCCCTAGGTGAGGTTGAGGAGAGGACGAATCACTCTAGAATAGTCCTTGACAAATCGCCTATAATATCCGCAAAACCCCAGAAACCATTGCAACTCTTTCAAGTTCCTGGGTTGGAGCCAAGTAGTCAACGCCTCCACTTTGCTAGGGTCGGTCTCTATGCCCTCAGTGGACACTAAGTGGCCCACATATTTTACAGAAGTCTGGAAAAATTGACACTTATCTATAGACAACTTGAGGCCAAACTCCTCCAGCTGATCCAAGACCTTAAATAGTCACTGTTCGTGTTCTTCCAACGAGCGTCCAAACACTATGACATCATCTAAATAGACCAGACACTCGAGCAAATTCATATCCCCCACGGCTCTCTCCATCAGGCGCTGGAAGGTGGCTGGGGTGCCTGAAATCCCTTGAGGCATCCGAATGAACTCATAGAAACCTAGGGGGCAAATGAATGCAGTCTTCTCTTGGTCCCTTGGGGCCATCAGGATCTGGTAGTACCCACTGCGGAGATCCAACACAGAAAACCACTTGCTGCCGTTTAAACAGTCCAAGGTATTCTGTATTCATGGCATGGTGTACTGGTCGGGGATGGTCCGCCAATTCAAAGTGCGATAGTCTACACACATCCAAACCGTCCCATTCTTCTTTCTCACTACCACAATGGGGGAAGTATAGGGGCTTCTGGACTCTTTTATCACACCCGCAGCCAACATCTCTTGCAGATGCCTCCGTACATCATCGATGTCAGCCGGGGCCAGGCTCCGGGATCTCTGTCTCGGAAAGGCCTTTCATCATGCATCAGAATGTGATGCTCAGCCCCTTGCACACATCCCACATCCCATTCTCTCAGGGAGAATACCTGGTCCCTTTGAGCAAGCCTCTCACGGATCCTCTTTTTCCATTCAGCTGACAATGGAGAGTCACCGAAATCAAACAAATCAGGAGTAACTCGATCGTCTGCCTGGGGACCCTTGCTACTTGGCAATGCAGTATCCGCATATGGACACGCCAGGTACACCTCTTCTTATTGATCCTCTTTGTCGGACATATTATGCACGTGAACCATCACTCTCCTGACATAAGCATGAGCTCTAGCCGGCAAGATACTGGGCTTTATCAACAGTCCTTCAGGCAATCTTCCCTCCCCAGGTGCATCTAACATCAACAGTTTATTCTTGACATCCATCTTAATCATACTTCTCCATGCAAGATGCACTGGGCATTTGGGGTGAGTATCACTGGAGCCAGATCCTTTTTCCACACCACCCCCACTGGCCCCTCAGGTTCCTCCTGACCAACCTTCCTCTTGGTGGCAACTGCATTTTGGAGCACAGCAGGTGTTTTTAGAGCTCGCCCAGTTTTGAATGCCTGTTTTTCTGAGCACAACTGGGCCAATCGTCCAAACATATGAGTATTCGTCCCAATCAACAGAGGCACCCCATCATACAGTCCAGTGGGTGGGCAAACTAAAACTAAAGTTTCCACCTGCTCATCCATTCCAGCCACAGAAGTTGAGAATGATAACCAGACTCGGATATACCCCAGATACGGATATGCCATGTTGCTCAACCCCCACACATGTAGACCATTCAAGGGTTGCAGGGGCACCTCAGGTAAATGTGTCTGATACCAGTCCTGAAACATAATGGTTACCTGAGAGCCACTATCTAATACAGCCTGAGTGGGAATCCCATTTACTCACACCGGGGTCTCCATTGAAGGCCCAACCACATCAGACCAATCGGGGACCACAGCATTGAGGGTCGACTGAGCCTGGGTCCGAGTCACAAAACTTTTCCTAGGGGGTTGAGACTGGGTCCGGCAATGCCAAGTGATCAGTCTGCTATTAACTTTCCTTAAGTTCTCTGGCCTCTGACACTCAGGTTGAAAATGTCCATCTTTCCCACAATGGTAACAGAACTTGGGTTCCCGGAGATCACTGTTTGGCAGGGGGCCCCGTATTTGTGGGGGGCCCTGAGAGGGGTGAGGGGGGCTCCCTTGGGCTGGGGGTCTGATTTTGGTTTATCTCAGGGGGCCCGGACCTAACAGGGTACATAGCAGATTGCTTTAAGTCCCTCACCAGTTCCCGTAAATTCCTGACCTCAGCCCTCAACTCACTCTCTACATGGGGGTCAGAGGAGACAACTCGTATTCCCACAACACCAGGAAAATCTGGGGATACCACAGACCCTCTGGACAGGCTGACCTCCTCAGGGGTGCTAGGCTCAGGAGTCCCACTAGGGTTTACCGCCCCCACACATGGCTCCCACCCCTCTTCATCAGTCTTCACCTCTCTAATTTCCCTCATTAATTGACAATATTCAGGCGGGGTGGCCCGCCGATCATGTAACTTAAGTTTCAGCAGTAATTCACTAGAAAATCTGGCAGATTTTAAAACATGTTCTAACCTGACCAGATTCAGGGCTGCAGCAGTGATTCCCCCCTTTCTATAGGCCTTCTGCAAGGCCCGCTCCCTCTAGTGGCAATGGACAGTTTCTCATTTCTCCACTGCTTAGCAGACCTGAATTTCCATAATAAGTCTTCACCAGTCTCTGTACTCCCAAAAACCCCTTTTAAAGCAGAGAGATGCTCTGCAGCGGTGGCTTCCAGACTGGTGGCCCGGAAGAACCTAATGGCTTCTAAAGCGGGACCCTGCAAGCTCTCCATCAGCCTCTTCCTTTTCTCCCCCTCAGAGCGTTGCCATTCCTGGACTAAAGGGGTGGCATAGTCCATCCAAGCCTCCAGGTCATCCTCTCCTGGAGGCACTGGCACCGTGCCAGAGAAAAGTTTTAACTTACGGTAAGAATCGAGCTGTATAGGTGGGACCACTAGGGGCAGTGAAGCCAAAACAGAACTCTTGGGGGGACAAGAGGAGGTGCCAGGGGAGCCCTGAGGGGTAGCATCACTGGACAAATCCAATGCTTGTAGCAGTTCCTGGTAGTTCTCCCTCCACAGCCAGCAATTTAAGCAGTTTGTCTTTAAAACTATTCATATGGGAGACCTCCCAAGGGGTGACTGACCCACTTCGAATATGAATTAGCCTCCATCCCTGTGAAGCACCCTCTGGGTAAATCATGGGAGGTACCTTCTCGGGGTCGATGGCCACACTGCACAGGAGTAGCACCTGCAGCATCTGGTCGGGCAAGTCAGCCATACGCCCTTTTACTTCCACTTTGCCTAAACATTTTACTTGCTCTGCTGCAGAAATGATGTCAGCAGTTAGGGTTCCCAAAGGCACATCTAGCAGTAACACAATTTTCTGGGAGTCCAGCTCTTCGGCTTCACCCCACCCCATCAGTCTGTGTACCATGGTCTTAATAGGTCCCAGCTTAATTTTTCCCAACATATCCCCTTCTACTTTTTCCATCTCTTGTGTGCTTCACCACTTGGCCACTAGGGGACGCTGATCCCAGTGGTGCCTCCAATTTGTAACCCCAAGGGGGTGCTATCCTTAGGGTTACTACCCCTGCCTGCCTCCTCTGAGACAGGATGAGGGGCCCAGATCTGTTGACGGGTGCCTCCACCCAGAGGTCGGGGTTAGTACTGTCAAGATTACCTCGGCTATGGCCCTCTGGGTTACTGCAACCCCCCTTTTGTCCAGCTAGTGGCTCACACAGTGTACCCACAATACTTTTCCCCAGTTCACTTACCCCCCCAGCTAGTATCTCCCAACTCACTCCGGGAACCCCCTGTAAAGTAAGGTACAGTTTTATCACAATCACTATGCAGCAGTTCACAAGCAATGCACACAATGGCCAGGGTGTAGTTGCAGAACAAACAATCTGATTTATTCAAGGGTAAGTAACCAGGACAAGGGGGGAGATCAAGCTGATTGGCTTATCACTATGCTTATGTACCTAGGGCTCTGTGCACAGGCCTGAACCTAATATTTACTGTCCCTGGGTACCCAAGCCCTAATGGCTAGTCCTCTATGGCAGCTGGTTGGGGCCCTGACACAGATGGCATTTGAAATACTGAAACGAGTCAGAATGAGAGGCAAAACTCAAGCAGACAGTCAGCAGTCTGCTGAGGCAACTGAAGGCCACTGAATGCAAACTTAGCAGGGAGCTACCCTGATTCAGTACTCACGACTCCAGTAAGCAACGAGTTCTTCACCTCTGACAGGGTTAAGCCTGAAGTTCACCAGCCTTCTCACACATTTATATGGCAAATAACAGAGGGGTACCATACCAGGCCGCCGCTTCCAGACCCCACATGAACTTGCAGTAGACTTGGGCAATAAATGGCAACTTCAACCTCACGGGTAGACCGAGCGCGATTCAGCAATTTCTCCAGTCCTCTCAGGTTGAGCCTGGTAGGTGGCTGGGCTGGCACCAGCCTCCTCTGACTGTGCACCGGTGGATTTAGTCCGACTCAGTTTAAAATGGCAAAAACGGCTGCCTCAGGTCTTCACGCGCTTCCTGCGCAAACACTCGCACAGCACAGAAGCACACAGCTCCTTCCTTCTCCTCAGGCACTAAGCATCTGCCCCTAGCAGTATGGGGCACACCTTACAGTTCAGGCACTTCCCGATTCCATAGGCTGGCTGCACATGCCAGTCATGTTCTCCTGTTCTCACTGGTGTGAAAAAGTGCCATAGCCCATAATACCTTTCTCCAAATGGCAAGCAGTTCTCCCATTGGTCAGCCGACTCCAAGGAGTCCCGAGATACCGATTGGTCCAATTTAACAGTTCAGGACCAAAATGGTGGAACCCAACAGAACAGTCCTTTGCTGCAAAGAAGGCAGGTTAGAACAACCACATTATCATTACTACTCTAAGCAATGTCCATCAAACAATTAAATCTTTCAGCATGGCTCCCTCTGCACAAGTAGTGATGGCAGCAATGGAGCAAATATCCCACAGCCTGGGCAGGACTCAGGCTTGAAAAGGCACAGTCTTCCCTTCGGATTAATTACAACTGCAAAACAGGCAGCCCTTAAAGGGACAGTACATGGAGGCCACACAGGCACTCACAGGCTACCCATTAAAAATGGCTTAAGCGCCGAATACCAGCCAGGCATGGAGCATTTAAATGGCTTCCGGGGAGCTTTTAGGAACCCCCATTTGCAAGGGGGTTACATACAAATTTACAAAAACCAAAAAAATATGCTTTATATTTCATTACTATAATTGAATTTAAAAAGGGGATCCAGAAATTTAAAAAAGGTAAATAATAGAAGTAATGGCTGAGCCCTTTTGGATAGCCACATGGAATGTCAAAGGCTTACACAATAAAGTGAAAATCTTAAAAGTAATAAAATATTTGGAGGGGGAAAGCCAATCTGATTATGCTGCAAGAAACTTACTAATTAAGTAAAGATATGCAGTGGTTTGAAATGGTGAACTGGTAGGGCAAAACTTATTTTTCAGAATACTGTAGCATCTCAAGGGGAGTACTAATAGCATTTTATAGGAATAAAATTACACCTCAGGTAAACAAAACTTTTATGGATATGCAAGGTAGATATGTAATATTACAACTGCAATTGTATAATATCAAATTTACTTGTGTGGTGCTATATGCACCTACTACCAATAGCCCAAGATTTTTCTCAGGATTCTTCTTGACTCTATCCACCTTTGAGGCTCCATATGTGATATGAGGGGATTTTAATACTGCACTGTGACAAACAGATAAAACAACAATGTTAGATATCTCTAATGGATCTTCTTTTATGGTAATACATAATTTTGCATCAAATTTGGGATTAATAGATCCTTGGCGAGAACAATATGGAGATAAAAGGGTATTTTCTTTTTTCTCAACTATGTAGCAGAGCTACTCCTGCATAACCTTTTTTTTGATATCCAAAGCCTTATTACACACTATTCAAGAAACAGAATATCCAGGTGTAATAATATCTGATCATTCGCCATGCTTTATAAACTTGTAAATTGAAAATAACAACACCCTGCAAAAGATTTGGCATATGGACATCAGTGTATTATCTAAACCTTCATTTGAAACAAAAATAGAAGATGTCATTAAAGAATTTTTTACATTCAATTTTTTCTAAAGATGCAATGGCTATTACTGTATGGGAAACTTTTAAAGTTTACGTTAGGGAAATTCTAATTAAACTCACCTCATATGAAAATACAGCAAGGGATAGGCAGATTTTACAACTATAAAAGATATTAACACCATAACAAACTTACATAGAAACTCTTTTGATCGCAATACATATAATCTACTATTGCAAAAAAGAGATAAATATAATCACTTAATTACAGAAATTACAGAAATTACAGAAGGAATGGAAAATATAATACAACATACAAGAGCTAATTATTATGTCTCGACTGATAAACTGCTAAAGTTACTTGCATTGCAATCTAAAAAGGAACAATCAGAAAGCTCTGTTAACAGTATTAAAAGCCACACACACAGGCTCATAATTAATAAACCCTAAGAAATAAACAAATGTTTTATGGAATTCTATAAAGAGTTACATACTTCCGAATTTCAAGGACCACCAGAAGAAATTACTAAATTTTTGGATACACTTGAAATTCCAAGGCTTCCAAATTCAATCAGTACAGAGATAGAGGCTGCCATCACCAAACAGGAAATAAATGAAGCCACACAAGAATTGACAAATGCCAAAACACCCGGACCAGACAGTATATGCGCAGAGTTTTATAAAAAATGGAAAGCTCTATTAAGGGACCCTTTGGAACAAACATTTAACTCTTTCAAAGAAAAACACAAGCTACCAGATTCATTTAAAGAAGACATAATTCCGGTGTTCCTGAAAAAAGATAAAGACCCAAATGAGTTGCTCATCGTATCAACCCATGTCATTAATAAATACAAATGATAAAATATTACCTAAGATTATTGCCAAAAGACTTGAAACAATACTACCAATGATAATTCATCAATACCAGAATGGTTTTATTAAGATCAGAACATTGATGGAAAATATAAGGTGGGCAATAAACATCATTGCTTTAAACCAGCAGGATGATGTGGTCTTGATGGTCATAATTTCAGGTGTATCCACAAGTATAACCCAAGGCCATTTATTGGTCAGGATTTAGTTGATTATAGATTTCTTGCACTTGCCATTAATGTTTTGGCTACCCCATTGTCAGCTATTTTTAATTTTTTATTATGTAATAATGTTTTTCTGGGGATTTGGAAATTGGTCATTGTTAAGCCTATTTTCAAGGCAGGCTGTAGGAAAACTGTTTCAAATTATCGTCCCATTTCACTGTTGTTACCTTTATCTAAGATTCTTGAAATTATTTATTTATTTATTTGCTTTTTTGTCTTTGATCAATTTCAGGAGTTTTTGTTTAAATATGATTTGCTGTCTGATTGTCAGCATGGTTTTAGGAGAGGTTGCAATACCAAAATGGCCTTGGTGGGATTCACAAGCAGTGTACGGGGTGCCCGGGATTCAGGTCGCTCTGTTGCTGCATTGTTTGTGGACCTCACCAAGGCCTTTGATCTTGTTAATCACTTCCTGCTTTTGAAGTCCCTAAGGAAGGTCAGAGTTTTATTTGATGTGAGATTATGGTTATTTGATTATTTACAAAAAATGTAACATAAGACAATTGTCTCCAATGTTTGCTCCCAGTCTTTTCTAATCTACTGTGGGGTACCACAGGGCTCAATACTGGGTCCTTTACTTTTTCCCTTTTTATGAATGCTGTCCCCCCCTCATCTTGTGTTGATTCCAGAACAATCTTATACGCGGATGACACAGTATTATTTGCAGAAGGCCCTGATCCTGAAATGGTCTTGGTAACTGTCCAATGTGATTTTTGTAATTAATCATCTTTATTATTTTCACAAACAACTCCACCATACAAACATGAGCAGGTGAACAAAACTGAAAGCGCGGAATAAGACCGCACAGAGCAACCAATTGTCAAATTTGCACTTTCAATCAGGATATAGATAGTCCTCCCTCCCCCCCACTCCACCCCACCCAAGGCTACACATATAAAGGAGCCCTGATTTATCAACCCTGAGGCATTCTAGGCACCAGGTTTCCAAGCCATAAGGAGCACTTCTAGAGAACTCCAGAGCGATACATATGAATTCCATCTACCTTGCATATGGGCAATATGTTTTTCTAATTGGAGCGCCAAGGTACATTCACGGTACCACTCCATCAAGGATGGGGGTTTATCACTAGACCAGTGCCTTAAAATTAACAATTTCGCTACAGCTGAAACAAGTGACATTTGTGCCTTTTTAATCTTGGAAGTACCTGCTGGAAAAAGACACAACAAACATGCCTCAGAGGTGAACATATCTGTTAAGCCAAGGATAGGGTCTAAGAGATTATTGATGGCTCTCCAAAAGACTTGCATTACAGGGCATGTCCATAACATGTGGTACAAAGTGCCATCATCCTTCTTACATTTCCAACAAAGGGGTTCGTCCTTTGCCCCATACCTACATAAACGAGATGGAGTTAGATATAAATGATGCATTATGCTAAAATGTACCATCCTGAGTCTATCTTGTTTTATGTATTTATACATTGTGCACCAGAGCTTTTTCCAAAGACCAGGAGTGTCAGGTATATCTAACTCCCTAGCCCAATAGAAACAAACCCCTGAGGGAAGTCTATGATCCCAATCCTGAAGTAGCTTGTATACCTTAGAGACTGAATGCGGTTGAACAGCTATAGCAAAAAGGGCATCAATATCTTTAACCCCATGGTCAGCTGGGGTCGCCTGAGGAAAAACCGGCACTAGGGCCTTACTAATTTGCAACCACTTAAACAAATCCCGGTCCATAACTCTGTAGACTTCATCAGTTGGTGAAGGGCAGAGCCTACCTTGCACCCAAAAGTCCGAGACTTTAAGGTGACTTATCTGGGGCCAAAAAGCAGTGGCCAAAGTAGTACCCCCAACCCTAATATGAGGATTTTCAAAAATAGGTTGGTTGTCTGACAGATACCATTTGGTTGCAAGAAAATTTTGCAATTGTTGAAAGGCCTTTAATGACCATCCCATAGGGTTGTTTTTCAAAGGTTTAGGAGTAGCCGACGGAGAAACATATAGCAGGGCCTGTAAGGAGCACTTCTCTCTCTTCAGCCCACGCTCAATGTCTACCCATAAAGGTAAATAGGCCAGATGACTACTCCATTCCTCCAAAAGCTCAATTTGCATACATGCTATGCGGCATAATATAGGAAAAGAGGAGCAGCTAAGCCTCCCTTCAACTTTAGGGCTGTCAATTTAACATAAGATCTACGAATTCTCTTCCCTACCATAGATAGGAGTTAAACGACTCTGTAAGTTAGCAAACCATGCTTTTGGAAGGTACACACCAGCATACCCAGGGGTATAGTAATCTAGGTAGATGTTCATTTTAAGACGTTTAACCTACCCCAAAGAGACAAAGAGAGCGATCGCCCCTGTCCAAATCCCCAAGATGGTTTTGACTAAGCTACCCAGATTGTTCCTAACCATATGATTCAATTCTGTACTAATATTTATAAATACGTTAGTGATTTTGCCTCCCAACAGAGGCCAAAAGGCAGCAAATCAGCCTTCATAACATTATTGTTTAAGGGTAGAATCTTCGTCTTCGCACGATTTAACTTGTAATAAGATACTTTGGAGAAGGAATCAATTTCCTCCAAGATAACTGGGACCGAAATCTCTGGGTTTTCAATATGTAATAACACATCATCGGCATATACCGAGTGTATATAACTGGCTTCCCCCACCTGTATACCCTTGATAAAAGGATTTCCTGCCAATCTATGCAGTAACGGTTCCAGATATAGGTTGAATAATAGCGGGGACAAGGGGCATCCTTGCCTTGTGCCTCGCTCTAACTTTATTACCAGTGACAATATCCCATTACACTTAACTCTGGCAGAAGGAAAGAAGTATAAAATTTGCACCCATCTCAGGAACACTTGTGGCAAGCCAAAGGCCGATAGAGCGGCAAATAGGTAATCCCAGGACACTCTATCGAATGCCTTTTCGGCCTCTAATGAAATAAGAATGAAATAAGAACTGCTGGGGTCTTGGCCTCTTTAGCAACCACAATGAGGTGTAATAATTTCCTCAAGTGATCTTGGGGCGATCTCCCCATCATAAAACCCACCTGCTCCCTACTAACCAATTTGTCCATAACTTTGGACAACCTATTAGCCAGAATTTTTGCCAGAATTTTAATGTCCGTATTTAGGAGGGAGATAGGGTGATAACTATCCATACTAAAAGGGTCCTTCCCCTATTTCAAAATTAGAGAGATCGTCGCCTCTTGGAAACAAGGATCGGATAACCCGTTATCAAACCAATATTGAAAGACTTCCATCAAAATTGGGGATACTAACGAAAGACATGCCTTGTAGAAATTACTGGGGAATCCATCAGGGCCAGGGGACTTGTCTAAAGGCATCTGTTGGATAGCCTGCTGGATCTCTAGGGCCGAGATTGGGGCACTCAAGAAGGTTGTTTCTCCCTCAGCTAGTTTTGGCAGTGCAACTAAACTAAGATATAGATTAATGTCATCTGCCGAAGGTTTTGAATCCGGATCCACCTCATATAACCTCTGTATATACGACCCGAAGGCCTTCGCCATTTCCCCTGGGTCCATACAGACCTGCTCACCCTGCCCTTTGCGAATTCCAGCTATGAAATGAACTGAATCTAAATGACGGATTCGCATGGCGAGTAACTTCCCGGCTTTCTCCCCTATGTCCAGGTATTGGAGCCTCGTCCGCAGAAGGGCCAGTTCCGCCTTCTGCAATATTAGACCAGAGTATTGGGCCTGCAACTGGTGGAGTCTTGCCCAGTTTGCCTCAGTCGAGGAACAGGATAGACTATTTTCTATGCCCCTAATCGAAGCTAGCAGGGAATCCAATTGCTCCTTCTGAATACGTTTCTTTCTAGAGGCCATCTTAATCAATTCTCCCCTCAAGGAGCACTTTAAGGCAGCCCATACTAGGTCCAATGTGATTTTGATAGATTTCAGAATTGGCTATGTTCTCATGGTTTGATCTTAAATTCATCCAAGACCAAGGTTATGTTTTTTTCTTGTCCCAAGAAATTGAAAAATATTTCTGTTCCCATTTTAGATTTACAGGGTAATGTCATCCAACTTGTTGATATATTTAATTATTTAGGGATTGTATTGGATTCTCAATTTTCTTTTGTAGATCACATTAATACACTAGTTAAGAAAATCCATCAAAGGTTGGGAATGTGTTTTAGGATGAGATCTTTTCTTGTCCCAGAATCCAAAAATTTAGTGGCACATAGTCTACTATTAAGATTGTTGGATTATGGATTGTTAATCTATACTGGTACAAATGAAAAAAATGTTACAGAAACTTAGGTCTACTTATCATTGTATCTTACAATTTAAGACTGGTTTGCCATATAATACACATCATTGTGTATTGGCTAAGGAAGCAAACTGTGCCTTATTTTTGGCTAAGGATGCAAACGGTCCCTTATTTTTGGACAGAACTAAGATGAAACTGGGAGATGTTGCATTTAAGGTTGGTCTATCCCCCCCCCTTAATCTTTTCTCTGTTTCTATGGGCCTAAAAAACACCAGGTTTCAGTCTAAGGAATTGTTTAGTATTCCTTTATGTAGGAAAGTAATAGGTCAAAAATCAGTGATATATATAGAGCTATTATGTTTTTGAATAGTATTTCCTCAACCTTAATTAATTCTAGGAAAGTGAGGACATTTAGGAATGGGTTGGTACAATGGCTAGCTGCTAAATCAAAGTGTAATTGCTTTCATTAATGGTATGATTGATCAGATTGTGATATGTAAAGGTTAATGTTATTTATATGTGTTTTGTACTGTGTTTTGTATTTATATGATATGTGTGTTTTTTTAAAACTTGTCGCTAGTGAAAATGGCCAATTTGCCCATCTTGCTTGCAAGTATAAAAAATAAAAATGAAATGAAATGAAAAAGAAATGCTGAAAAGGCTTTTGACAGGATTGAGTGGCCATACATTATGGCAATTATAAACAGGATAGGAGTTGGCAAGCAGGTCATTGGGTGGCTAAGGCTACTATATGAATCCCCTAAAGCAGTTATTAAAATTAATAATACAGTGTCAAAAGCTTCCCTCTTGGCAGAGGGACCAGAAAGGGGTGTCCGTTATCCCCTATGATTTTTTCTTTGGCAATAGAACTCCTTGCAATTGCAGTCAGACAAAATGAAGAAATACAGGCATTATGATTAAATTTATGATGCAAAAAATGGGCCTATAAGCGGACGTCATTTTGCTTTATTTAACTAAATCAGGAATTTCAATACCCCAGATAATTTAATCACACAATTTGAGATTATCTCAGGTTATAAAATTAACTGGACAAAAACTATATTACTAAAGTTAAATAAAAGACTTTTAATTTCAGCAACAACTGGATTGTAAAATGCAAATTTCTACAATGACTATTAAGTGCCTAGGTGTCAACATTACGGCTGGAATAAATGATCTATACAAATATAATTATGAGGAGCTTCTGAACAAGGTTAAACTAGATCTGAAAAGATGGACTTTGCTTTATTTAAAGTTGATAGATAGAATTCATTTAGTTAAAATTATAATATCTAATATTTTATTTTTGTTTCAGACATTGTCTATTCCAGTCTACCTCAAGACTTAGGACTTCAATCACAAAATTTCTGTGGAAAATTCTACTTCAAGGATTGCTTGAAATTTTCATATTTTTCCTAAAGAACATTGAGGGCAAACACTGCCAGATTTCTATTATTTCTTAGCAGCTCAAGTAGCACAAGTATGGAACTGGATTCATGATGAGAAATCTACATTAACATCGATTTCTCTAGAAACACAGTCCCAGCCTTATCCAACACTCATGGATCTTCTGTACTCTGAAAGTCTGAAAAAAAAAGTCATATTACCAATAACCACTTTTGCTACATATCACTGTTGGTTAACTGACCAAAAAATAGTGGGAGATAAGAGGCGCTTATTTCAGTACACTCCAATACATAAAAATTATGATTTTTTGCCATCCACTACAAATAATAATTGTAAAATACTGCAAGACATGGCCATAAAATAATGGGGAGACCTACTGCATAAGGGTGAACTTAAAAGCTTCAAGTAATTATCTAAACAGTATCAAACACCAACAGTCTTCACATTGCAATATAATCAGATCAGAAGTTATTAAAACCAAAATAAAAAACGGTTAAAATTGAGAACCCTCCTTTGGTAATAGAAATATTCCAAAATAATAGAGATGGCAAAAAGGTAATATCTTCTCTATACCAGACTATCCAGGAGATCTCAGGGATGGATATTAGAAGAATTAAGGCTAAGTGGGAAAGAGATCTGGGCTTGCAGTTTTCTGAAACAATGTGGCAGGAAATTATAAATATTTATGTAAACAATGTCATGTATGTCAAACTACAGCAGATACAGATAAATACAACACACAGAACATATACACCAACAACAATAAAAACTAATCAAATTAACCAAATATTAAAGATATATGTCCCAGATGGGCCAAAACTTTGGGTACACTGCTACATAGGATCAGTTATTGCCCTTATTTATCAAATTTCTGGCATAAAATTGTAAAAATATGCCAAATGATTTTTCAAAAGCATCTAATGGTATCCTCTGTGGTTAAACTGCTTGGTATATACCCAGATAAAAATATATTGGACTCAGAACAACAAAAGCTGCTTACATTAATTATGATTAATGCAAAAAAAATGCATACTATTAAAATGGAAGGATAAAGACCCACCGGTATTCATAACATGGCTAAACATGATGAGTGACCTCTCCAAATTCGAACAGATATGGTATTGCAAAAATGGTAAAAAAGATACATTTCAGAAAATGTGGAGTTCATTCCAAGTGGCACTTGGTAAGCTTAGTCCATCTGAAATACATTACATTGCCAATACAATGTATTTATATTAATATTTAAATAAGAAATAAAGGTTAGGGAAATTCCTGGATTGCCCCCTTAAAAATGATGAATGACACATTGTACTGGAAGAAAAAGTTCTGATGATGGTCACAGACTCTGTGGAAATTCTGATATGAGAGGGGGAAAAATCAGGAGTGCAGCATGTTTTGACACAGGTGCCCATTGCATCAATTCTGTTTGATGCAGACACCTTGCATCAATTTTGGGGCTTTGAAAATCGAGCACTGTATCTTTTAATTTGGTACACAAATCAGATGTAAGATGCCTCTATCTCTGCTCCCTGATGAAGCCTTATATCTTTGGATGTGAAACAACCTGGTAGTTAGGCTGCTGTCTCTCTCTTTTTTTACACATGTGAACTTGTTTGTTATTAAACACTTGCTTGTTGCCAATTCCTGTTTTTTTTACGTTTGTGTGTGTGTGTGGGGGGGTTCTGCATACCTGGAGTGCATCCCTCCTGTGTTTTCTATGTCCCCATCTATATTCTAGCTGTGATGGAATAGAGGGGGCTTGATAGGTTCAGGATGGTGGTAGGTAGGTTCTTGAGTCTAGGTGTGACACTTGTCCTCACCAAGTATGTCTCCAGGGCAACAGAAAAGAAGGGAAGCTTGTAATTAACGTGCAAATGTGAAGGGAAAGGCACAGACATTGCCAAAAAGCTTCAGAGGAGAAATGTTAAACATCAACTATTTAGACTGTATCAACCTAAAGAATCATATGCCCTTTAAGAAGCATGTTCTACACATCACTGTGTACCAATCAGAGACTCATGGACGGTAAAAGGTTTAATTTGTAGGGCCATACTGACCTTTGTTAGTGAGCATAAAGGTGATGGCCATGCTTCTGCTGGCCCTCATAAATGTTTACCAGCAGTGTTTACAGAATATTTGTGCTGTAGGTATCCTTCTGGACTCCATCAGTGACCATTTGTATAGTCTACTTTTTCAGAAAAATGTCATTACCCTAAAGCACACCCCCCCCCACGTATGTCTGTAGTGTCTAAACCTGGATAGCCTCTCAGATGACCTGTGGTTCTTCAAATGAGCTTCTGTTGCCCATTGCACTGATACAGATGTTGGTCTTGCCCTCTTTTCCTCTGATTTCACATCTGCCTGGTAAAAGTAAGTAAGTAAGTAAAAATTTATTTTTAAGCGCTTTTCAAAGCCAAAGCGCTGTACAAATAGAAACAATTAAAATACATACATATAACATAAAACAACAACAATAACAGTATAATCACAATAAAATCACTCTCCATATGCTTTTTGAAATAAATAAGTTTTTAATTCTAACTTAAAACTCTCAACGGTCAGGCAGCTACGTATCCGATGAGGTAGAGAATTCCACAGGGTAGGGGCAGCGTAAGAAAATGCCCATGCTCCAGAAGTTTTAAGCGGACTCTAGGAACCTCTAGCAATCCCTCGTCCAGTGGGCGAAGCTGAGAGGAGACAGTAGGGAATAAGGAGATCTTGAAGATACACGCGGTCTCTGTTAGGTGTGGGGCTTTATAGGTCAGTAACCCGACCTTAAAGGTGAACCGCCACTGAACCGGCAGCCAGTGCAGTTCGCAGCACAGGCGTAATATGACTTCTCATAGATGTCCCAGTCAAAAGCCTGGCTGCTGCATTCTGCACCAGCTGCAAGCGGCAGATATCAACCCCCGGTAGCCCTAGGTACAAGGCATTGCAGTAATCAAGGCGAGAAGTAACAAAGGCATGGAACAATGTCAGAAGGTCAGCCGGAGGAACTAGGTGTTTCACCCGAGCGATATTCCTAAAATGGTAAAAGGAGGATTTGACAACGGATGACACCTGAAATTTCAGGGTCAAACCATCGTCAATAATATCGCCCAGGTTATGTACCGGGTCTGAGGTTGAGAGCTGGGCACCATCGATCCATACACCCGAAGGAAGCCCAGCCCTACAACCCGCCTCAAGGCGACCTGGGTCCACCACCAACACATCAGTCTTATCCGGGTTTAACCTTAGCCAGCTGGCACTCATCCAATCCTTGATCTCGGATAGACAGCTGTTAAGTGTAAAGACTGCATCCTCCTGTCTGGGACTAAAAGACAAATACAGCTGGGTATCATCTGCATAGCAGTGAAAACCCAAGCTGTATTGCCTAATAATGTCTCCCAATGGCAGCATATAGACAGCGAACAACATGGGTGCTAAAATGGAGCCCTGCGGAACCCCACAGGGCAGGAGGAAGGTATCAAAGGAATAAATTCCGGTGATAACCCTCTGTCTCCACCCCGTGAGAAAAGATTGAAACCATTGCAGAACTGTACCAGATAGTCCGCAATAGAGCCGCAGGTGTTCCAGAAGCACACCATGGTCCACAGTGTCGAATGCTGCAGAGAGATCAAGAAGGACTAGAATAGTACAAGCTTTTCGATCTCTCGCTATCAGGAGATCGTTTAGAACCCGGACAAGGGCAGTCTCAGTACTATGTCTTTTCCTAAATCCTGATTTAAGAGTATCATAGACATTGTGATTTGTAATATGGTCATCCAGTTGCAGTGCAACCACCTTTTCAATAACCTTGCCCAAAAAGGGCAGATTAGAGACAGGTCTGTAGTTAGCTGGGCAGTTCGGGTTCAATGAAGGTTTTTTTAGGAGTGGTCGAACGACCGCCTCCTTTAGGGGATCAGGAAAGATCCCTTCTCCAGAGATTTCCAAACAATTTCAGCAATGGTTGGACAGATAGTATCTACACAACTTAATAATAGAGGTGTAGGGCCCGGATCCAAACTACAGCTGGTTGGACATACAGTCTGGACAATCCTCACAATATCCATGAATTCTGGCTTACCAAAGTCAAACCAGGTGACACAGGTGTTTGTTTCCCCCTGCCAATCACTGCAAACCCTTGAAGAGTGAGCCTGGCCGATATCTGACCTAATGCTGGCAATCTTATCAGCGAAAAACCGAGCAAGCTCATCACACTTTATTTGTGAAAAATCTCTTCCAGACTGTAGACAGAGTGGATTGCACAGTCTGTCAACAGTCTGAAAGAGTTGAGCTGGTTGGTTCCGCGCAGCAGCAATCTCCCTGGACAGGAATTCTGCCTTCTTACGGGTTATTGCCGATTGATAGATAACATAATGATCCAAAAGAACACCCCTCTGAAGATATTTTGAATACATACTGGACTTTGTACTAGAAATTTAGGAGAGAAGAAGGCAGATGCTAATTGTTTCTATTCCCCACTGTTCAGTGGTAACACCTTTCATAATTGACCCAATCTATATGAGCATCCAATGTGTTTTAAAAGGTTTCTGTCTTGGCACACTCCTACAAATGATCAGGTAGTGAATTCCATAGGTTAACAATTCTCGGAGAAAAATAAAATATCCTCTTATTGATCTTAAAGTTCTTTTATATTAACTGTTTTCTATGACATCTCATACCATATGAGGTAATTTTCTTTATTAAACTGAAGGTTGACAGAAGGCTGGTGTTATCAATAATTCTGAACATTAATATAAGGTCACCCCTTATTCTGCACCTTTGCAAACTATGAAGCCCCAAATTAGACAATTGTTCCCTATATATTTGAAATTAATTTAGTAGCTCTTTTTTTGTATTCTTCAGTTGTGTCTGCTATCTGTACTGACATACTAACATACTAAGATGCCAGCAGAGTAGACCCAAAGGTCTAATGAGTCTGCTTGAAAATCAGCACACGGTCATAGCACCAATGCTACCCTCCCCCCTTGTAAATCCCCTGGACTCCATCAGTTTTTTTTTTCTTTTTACCAATTATTTTACCAGGTGAGACACACTAAGCTGAAAGCTTGTTTGCAGGTGCAACCTGGGAGCACGAGGAAGTTAAGTGACTTGCTCAGAGTCACACAGTATGCACCTAGGGGGCTGTGGGATTCAAACCCAGGTATCCAGGTTTGCAGCTCAGAGCCTTAAACCACTGCGCCACACTGCCTCCCTTTTACCTCCAGATCTGCCATTTCCCAGTTTATCCTTCCCCCATACCTGTCCCAGCCCCTCTCGAATCCCTCCACTGTATCTACAGCCACCAGTTCCACAGGCAGTGCATTCCATGGGTCAACCACCCTCTCAGTAAAGTAGCATCTCCTAGTCTCCCCCCTGAACCTCCAGCCAAAACCAGCCTCAAGGAATGCCTCCTGGTGGCTCCCTCCTCCCTCAGCTGGAACACCCTATTAAGGCTGACCCTATTTACTCCCTTTAGATATTTAAAGACCTCGATCATATCCCCTGTCCCTCCTCTCCTCCAGGGAGTACAAGGTGAGCTCCTCAAGTCTTGCCTCATATGATCTTTCTCACAGACCCTGCATCATCCTGGTCACCCACTTCCAGACCCTCTCCAGAAGTCCAATGTCCTTTTTCAAGTATGGGCACCAGAACGGCATGCAGTACTCCAGATGCAGTCTAACCATGCAGCTATACAGAGGGAGAAGCACCTCCTGACTCCTCAATGTTATCCCCCTAGAAATGCACCTAAGCATTTTATTTGCTTTCTCCACAGCCCTCCCACACTGCTCAGAGTTATTCATTCTGGCATCCATGATCACCCCAAGATCCTTTCTCCCCCTGAAACCTGCAGTTTCTCCTCACTCAAAAAGTACTCATGAACAGGGATCCTAACCCCCAAGTGGAGAACACTGCACTTCTTGGTATTGAGCCTCAGTTTCCAAGTGTGTGACCACCTCTCCAAAGTCTCCAGGTCCCCCTGAAGGCCCTTCTACCCTCCTCACCATCTACCACCACCCCCAGCTTTGGGTCATCAGAAAAAAGTCTCATCTCACTCCTGATACTGCCCCTGATGTCCAAGATGTAAGCATTAAACAGTAGTGGGCCAAACACAAACCCTTGTGGGACCCCGCTAATGACCATCCTAGGAGATGATACCTCCCCACCACCACCACGCTCTGAAACCACCCAGTTAGCCAGTTCCCTATTCACCTCACCATCCTTTCCCCCACCCCCATTCCCCCCAGCTTGTCCAGCAGCCCTGAGTGTGGCAACGAGTCAAACACCTTGCTGAAGTCTAGAAAGAGGACATCCACTGGCCTTCCCTGGTCCAACACCTTTGTCACCCAGTTGTAGAACTCCTCAAAGTTAGTTTGACATGATCTGCCCTGAATGAAGCCATGTGGGTGGTCATCCAGGTGGCTTCCTTTCCACAGAAACACCTCCAGCCTCCCTTTCAAGATGGCCTCCATCATCTTGCCTTCCACCAACATCAAACTGTCAGGCCTATAGTTACCCAGCTCCTTCCATAAGCCGCTTTTGTGGATAGGCATAACTTAAGCCATCCTCCAATCCTGAGGCACCCAACCAGTCTGAAGGGAGGAGTTAAAAAGGTCCACCAGAGGTGCAGCAAGGACCTCTGCCATCTCCTTCAGCACCTTGGTATGAAGGTCATCCATACACAGTGTCTTGTCCAGTCTCAGGGACTTAAGGACCTTCATCACCCTCCCAACAGAAATTTCAACATCAGAGAGCCCCCCTTCATCATCTGTGTCCTCCTCCCCTGTATGGTGTTGTCCCTCCATCATCTCTTGTGAAGACTGAGGCAAAGTGGTCATTAAGTACCTCTGCCTGCTTCCTGGCATCCTCAGCCCACCCACTCCCTAACCTCAGTCTGCTAATCTGCCCTTTTACTTTCCTCCTTTCCGTGATGTACCTAAAGGACCTTTTTCCCCTGTTTCTGATCCCCTGTGCCAACCTCTGCTTTGTCCTCACCTTGGCTGATCTCACCACCCTGGTTGCCTTTTTGGAAATTCTTTCATACTCCCCCGTCCACTTCCTCTTGCAAGTGCTTATGTCTTCTATATGCAGCTCTTTTCTCCCTTACCACCTCTTGGACCTCCCTGGTCCACCAGTTCAGCTTTCTGGCCCTGCCAAACTTGCATTGAACTTTTGTGCAGGTCTTGATATCTTCCAGAAGCCCTCCTTTAATAATTTCCCAACTGCTCTCTGTGTCCATGTCTGGTCTGGCCCCTTCAAATGGCCCTTGAGGATCCCCTCCATACTCTTATAGTCTGCTCCCCTAAAATCAACCACCACTGTTTTAGTGCAGTTTTCCCCTTCCCCCAGGTCAAGGGAAAACCAAACTGTGGCATGATCACTCCCCACCAGTGGCTCTCCTACAACTAGGTTCCTAACCAGATCGCAATCCAACAGGACCACATCCAGGATGCGATCATCCCTCATAGAGTCAGCCACGAGTTGGGATAGGAACACATCCTGGAAGACGTCCAGCAAGTGCTGCTCCCTAGTCAATGAAGATGCCATAGTGCCCCAATCAATGCTTGGTATGTTAAGGTCACCCGGCACCACAGTTCTACCTTTCCCCTGACCACAGTGCACACTTACTGTAGTTTCACCACCAGGCCCTCCTTGAGTTCCTCAACCTGCATGGGCAGCCCATAAACCACCCCCAGTTTGACCCTCTAACCCCCAGGCATCTGCAAGGAAACCCATAAAGCCTATATGTTACCCTCTGCTTCCTCCACCCTGCATATATTGATGTCATTCCTGATGATGAGTGCCACCCCATCTCCCCTGCTCACAGCCCTTTCCTTTCTGAACACACTGTACCTATCAGGTTTAGGTCACAATCATACTGAAGAGTGGCCCAAGTTTCAGTAACTTTTGCCACATCCACGCCCCATTCAGTAAGCATCATTTGAAGCTCAGGCATCTTGTTTCCCATGCTGCTGGCATTGATCAGGACCATCCTCCATCCCTGCCCCTTGCCCTTGCCCATCCCCTCAAACTGAGATCCCCCAATTAACTGCAAACTCCTGCTCCCTTGCACATTGTTAAGTGCCTCCATCAAGCACTCCTTTTCCCCTGCTGGGGGGAGAAGGCCAAGTCCTCCCTGGATGTGCCTGACATCAGCAGCCTCAAGCTCCAGCCCTCCCCCCCTCACAAGTTTAAACCCCACCTAGCTTTGATGAACTCAGTCAGTTTTAGTTTCAAAACCTCCCACCCACCCATATTTAAGTGGAGCCTATCCCTAGCATATAGCCCCTTGTCCTCCCAAGTTGCACTCCAGTCGCCCACCAACCCATACCCCCAAGCCACATACCATGCTCTGAGTCATTCATTAACCTCCCTGATTTTCTGCTTGTTTCCCATGCTAGCTCCTGGCACTGGAGGTTTAACTGATATCAGACCCCAACATTGGTTGCAGTAATCAATATGTGGTCTTACATATGAATTACACGATGGTACAATTACTTCTCTAGTATGACTAACAAATTATTCCTTTATGTAGTTTAGGATTTGAAGATGGGTCCCATTTGCCTTGGGTCAGCTTCAAACTCACCTCTTTCCTTAGGGCCTGTGACTCAGCTTGGTTCCTCATAAGTCATCTGGTTCCCATGAGGACTGGTTGTGGCATTGAGCTATTGTAAACAGTGTAATGCCTGCACAAAGTCTCTCAGAGAGGCAGTGGCCAATTATTTTGCCTCAAATCTATAGAACAATGTTAATTTCCCAAGTACAGTATGTTCTAGAGGGTTATTCATTCCATTTTTAACCCCCTGTCACATATCCTTATTTATTAATTTTTTTTAACCCCCTCTCACATATCCACACCTACACTTAAACTCAACAACAATCCCTTGGTCATCTCTGAGCCCTCTGAGGTTGATGTCACTTTCAGTGCTCATTTCACTTATTGTGCCTTGCCTACTCCTCCCTCTCCTACTTCCTTATTAATGCTTCTCTCTCTTCACTCTCACCCTCTTTATTTATGTTCTCTCCAGTCTTGGCTTCTGATGTCTTGTCTGCTCTTCTTGCTCTTAATCCTTCCAAAGGCCTCAGTCCTGATGGTATGGATCTTTTACCTTTCTGCCCCTGCCATGGCTGCTCCCCTACTATGCCATTATTTTTCTTCTTTCAGAATTGCTCTGTTCCCACTTGTTGGAAGGCAAGGCAAGAGATCTTCCCCTTCTCAAAGGAAATGACATCTGTACCCCTGGGAATTATCACTCTGTTTTTCTCCTCTTTCTCTGGTCCCTTCACTGACTAAACTCCAGGACAAGGTGGTTTTCTCTCAGCTCTCTGACTTTCTAGATTCTTCCTCCTTCCCCTCCTGCTTCCAGTTTGGCTTTCAGAGACACCATTCTATAGTCTCCTCCCTCTTGTGTGTTATAGACTTCATCTTGTAGAGGATGGATAAAGGTCACTTATCGGCATCTATCTTTATTGACCTGGCTAAGGCATTTTATTCTTTGCCCATCCTTTACTCCTTGATAAGTTTGGGTGTGCTGAACTCTCAGAAGTGGAGTGAAGAGCATCAGAAGTGGAGTGGCTCCATTCCTACCTCTCTGGTCAAAACCATTTGGTCCAGATTGGGGAATCCATGTCTGCTCCCCTTCCCTATAACCTCTGAAGTGCCCAAAGGCTCAATTCTAGGCCCTATCCTCATCTCTGTTTTTCTTAATGACCTATCCTCAACATGTGTCTCTGCAAATGTACATATGTAAGTTGATGACCTAGTCCTTTAGAATCATAGAATCTTGACTGCAGAAAAAGACCCTCAGGCCATCTAGTCAGCCCTTTCCCACAACTTTATTTATTCCACCCCCTTCCGGTAGCCCCCTTCCCATTCCCATACAGCCCCTTATGTCTGTCCCATGCAGTCTTGAATTCCGATAATGTTCAGTCCCCCATCACAGCCTCTGGAAGCCTGTACCCATGCCTGTACCACCCTCTCCATGAAGAACTGTTCTCTCACATTGCCTCTGAATCTCCCCGTAGTCTAAAACTATGCACCCCAGTTACTGCATCATCCTTCCTATGGAATAGGCTCCCTGCCTTCACCTTGTTGATCCCCATGACATATCTGAAAGTTTCAATCATGTCCACTCTTTCCTTTCTAGTTTCCAAGGAGTACAGACCCAATTTCCTGCATCTCTGCTAGTACAGTTTACCTTGCATACCCTGCACCATCTTAGTCGCGCTTCTCTGAACCCCCTCTAACTTCTCTATGTCCTTTCACAGATGTTGCCTCCATAATTGGACTCCTTACTCCAGGTGTGGCCTCACCATGGCTTTGTAGAGGGGCATCAGTACCTCTCTTAGTCTGCTAGTGATGCCCCTGCCAAGGCATGCCAACATCCCATTTGCTTTTCCCACTGCCTTACTGCATTAGTTTCCCACCTTGAGGTTACTAGATACCATTACTCCTAAATTCTTCTCCTGCTCCGTAACCCTAATATCCTCCTCTCCTAGTATGTATCCTGCTTTTGGGTTCTTGTGCTCCTGGTGCATCACAGCACACTTTTTGACATTGAATTTTAGCTGCCAGGTCTCTGCTCATCCTTCTAAAGTCATCAAGTCTCATCTCATGTCCTCCACCCCCAGCAGTGTCCACCTTATTGAATATCTTCGTATCATATGCAAAAAGTCCCACCCATCCTCTCAGACCCTCCACTATGTCACTAATGTAGATGTTGAAAAGGAGGGGACCCAGTACTGACCCCTGGGGTATCTGGTTCATCACCCACCCTGTCCCAGAGTAAATCCCATTAACCACCACTCTGGTTTCTATCTGCCAACCAGTTTTCTACCCACCTGGTTATTTTATCACCCACCCCTACACTTTCCAGCTTGTTCACTAGTCTCCTGTGGGTAACGGTGTCGAAGGTCTTGTTGAAATCCAGATAAGCCACATCCACTGCCCCCCCCCGATTACCTGCATCACCCAGTCAAAGAATTCAAATTAGATTTGTCTGGCATGACCTCCTTTTCATAAAGCCATGATGTCTATCATCTAGTAGCCCATTATCCTCTAGGTAGTCTATCACCCTCTCCTTAATGTGTGCCTCCATGACCTTCCCCACCACTGAAGTGAAGATGACTGGGTGGTTGTTCTCTTTCACCTCCCTGCTGCCCCACTTATGCAACAGCACCACATTAGCCCTCCTCCAGTCCTCTGACACCCTTCCCAAATCCAGAAACAGGTTGAACAACCTCATTAGTGGGACTGCCAACTCTTCCCTCAACTCCTGGATTACCCTTGGATGCAGCCCATCCAGCACCATGACCTTATCCACCCACAACCTGCCTAATTCCTCCCTAACTCACTTTACACTGAAATGAATGGGGTCTACCCCATTATCCCCTTCCCCTCCCCAAAAACCCTGGTCCCCTGCTGTCCCACTCCTCTATAAAAACTGGGCAAAAGTTCTTATTTAGCTTTTCTGCTTTTTCACTGTCCTCTTCGAATTGTGTCCCACCCTCTCCCCTCAGCCTTGCAATAGCCTGCTAAGTCTTCCTCCTGTCCCCCAAATATCTAAAAAACATTTTGTCTTCTCTTTTGATGCATTTAGCTAATCTCTCCACTGCCTCTAACTTGGCCTCCTTATTTCCTTCCCTACTAGCCTCCTCTTCTCCCTTTAGGCTTTCATGTCCTCTTCATTTGGCATTTACTTATATTTCTTGAAAGCCCTCCTCCTGTCCTCTATTACCATCACCACCTCCCTTGTGAACCAAAGTGGTCTCCTCCTACTTGTGCCCTTCCTTACCCACCTTATGCACCCATTGCTTTCTGCACCCAGTTCTTTGTAAAGCCCCATAGTTCCTCCACATCGTCTATCCCCTCCGTACCTACCATTTCCTCCCTCACTAGTCATTTCATCCTGTCAAAGTCTGTGCTCTTGAAGTCCAAGACTGTTGTTGTTGTACATCTTACCTCTCTCTCTGCTCTAACCCTGAACCTAACCATCTCGTGGTCATTGTTGCCCAGTGCCTCTCCCACCTCCACCTCCCCCATTTGTTAAGACCAAATCCAACAGGTTGTTGCCCCTCATTGAATCTCTGACCAATTGCTGCAGGAATGCTCCCTTCAGCATCTCCAGAAATCCCCTGCTTCTAGCCGAGGTGGTCTCTGGGATGGACCAGTCCACATCTGGGCAGTTTAGGTGCTACACCAGAAGTGTTTCTTCTGTGAGAGCCATCCTTTTGATTGATTGTGCCATTTAATGAGAAGGGACTTGGCAAGGCTGGAGGAATGGTCAAAAGTATGGCAGCTTAGATTCAATGCAAAGAAGTGCAAAGTAATGCACCTGGGAAACAAAAACCAAGGGGAAGAGTACACAATAGGTGGAAGTATTAACAACAAAAATGGAAAGGGACATGGGGTAGTCATATCAGATGACCTAAAGGTAAGTAAGCAATGTGAAAAGGCAGTAAAGAGGGCTGGGGGATACTGGGATGTATAGGGAGAGGCATCACCAGTAGAAAACTGGAAGTTGTTATCCCTCTGTATAGACAGTTAGTGAGACCCCATCTGGAGTACTGCGTGCAGTTCTGGAGACCCCATCTCTGCAAGGACATAGACAGGATGGAGGCAGTCCAAAGGAGATCAACTAAAATGGTGCAGGGTCTGCAACAGAAGCCATATGAAGACAGACTAAATGAGCTTAATATGAATACCCTCAAGGAATGGGGGGGCATGATAGAAACTTTAAAGTACCTCAAGGGAATCAATAAAATCCAAGAGGGTAGCATCTTTCAGAAAATGAGATGTGCAAGAACAAGCGGGTACAATCTGAAGATAGAGGGGGCAGCTCAGGGGCGATATGAGAAAGTATTTTTTCACAGAGAGGGTGGTGGATGAATGGAATGGTTTTCCTGAGGAGGTTGTGGGGTCAAAAACATGTGGGGGAATTCAAGAATGTATGGGACAGATGTAAGGCAATTCTGGTGGGGGGTAGGAAGAAGTAGGATGTTGGTTAACTAGGATCTGCAGCTTATCTAATAATTAGGGAATTGGGCTGACTAAGTGGGCCAAGCAGTCCTTATCTGCCTTCAAAGTCTATGTTTCTATATTTCTTCTTCCCCCTGCATAGGTGGTATATATACCACCCCTAGCCTTAAGGATTCCCCTGTCCTTTTGCTCAGCATGACCCACAGGAGTTCAGTTGCCCCTACCCCCTCTTGCTCCTCCACAGCCCTGATATCATGCCTGATGCATAGAGGCACCCCTCCCCCCTTCCTGTCTCCCCTGTCCTTTCTAAACAGTCTGTACCCAGGGATTGCCGTCTCCCATGTGTGATATTCCATCCACCACGGCTCAGTGATTGCAGCTAAGTCCAGTCCCTCATCCTGTATGATGGTTTCTAAGTCCACCATCTTACTTGGTTACTTGGTTTGTTGGACAAAAGAAGGCCACAGCCCATCGAGATTGTCCTCCACATGTGTGGATCATTGTATACAGTGCTATTCTTTTTTTTTATTATTATTAACAAAGCTTTATTATTTTACAGCACCAATTGGATACACAGGACAACTCACCATCATAAACATTAGGTGCAATTACAAAGAAACAGTATAATCCCTCCCTCCACCCCCTCCCCAAGAACTGCATACCATTATTAACCACCTAACTGCAGTGTTGGAGGAAACTCATATCACTTATGTTTCCAGGTTGTCAAAATAGCCTCCAAAAGTGCTATTCTAATAATCATTTATCTATTTTGTTTTTGAAAATCATAATAGTGGGAGAATAGACAATATCTTGTGGTAATGTATTCCATAACATTGGAGTTCTAATAGTAAAGAAATGTTGTCTTTTGTTTGTGTTACATTTTTTAATGTTGATTTGTTTATTATGTATCTTAGCAACACTTTTTCTGTTGGTTAATGTTAGGCCACATTGTTCCATTAGAATTGGAGATTTCATAATTTTAAATAACTGTAAAAGATCACCTCTTGTTCGTCTCTGTCTGAGTGAATATAGGCCTGTCTTCTGTAATCTGGTGTCATAATCTAAATTTGCATAATATGGAATAATTTTTGTCGCCCTGCGTTAAATTTGTTCTATTCTATTAATGTCTGATGCTAGGTAGGCACTCCAAAAAGAGGAGCCATAATCCATGTGGGGTCTGACATGTGATCTATACAAGGTCATAATACACTGTTCTGACTTTGAAACAAATGTACTGTTAATCCTACGCAGAAGAGCATTTGTTTGATTGGCTATTTTGTTGCAATGGGAAGATGAGGAAAGTTTATTATTTACTAGTACCTCGAGATCTTTTTCTAGAGAGGATACTCAGATAGTTGTATTATTTAAGGTACATACTTGTCTAGGATTGTTTTGGCCCATCTGTAGGACTGCACATTTTTTTACATTGAAGTGCATTTTGTTTATGGTGGCCCAATGTTCAATAGATGCAAGGTCTGCTAGTAATGTTTGTATATTATCAGCATTGTTAACAGTGCCACCTAATTTGGTATCATCAGCAAATTTCATAAGTATATTAGGGGAACAAATTTTCATATCACTGATGAATAAATTAAAGAGAGTGGGTCCCAAGACGGAACCTTGAGGAACTCATCTTGTCACCTTTCCCAGGTCTGACAAAGCACCATTTATTCAAATCCTTTGGGTGCGGTTACTCAGCCAGCTCTTAATCCAAGAAACCAATGTCAGTGAAAATCCTAGGTGAATGAGTTTTTTAATCAGAATGTCATGTGACACTTTGTCAAATGCTTTACTGTAGTCCAATAAAATGACATAAGTTGGTATATGTTTATCGAGCTTCACATTAATGTAATTTTAGAATGAAAGCAGGTTTGTAGTACAAGAAGAAACAGTTTTAAATCCATGCTGGGTTGTATCAAGTATTTTCAGGGTTTCCATTTCTGTTTCTAGAAAAGTTTTAATTGATCTTTCCATTAATTTACAAGAGATAGAAGTCAAACTAATTGGACGATAGTTTTCTACTCTAGAGTGAGAACCTTGTTTAAAAATGGGAGTCACTATTGCAGTTACCCAGTCGGAAGGTACCCTAGATTTGTGAAGAGATTTATTGAAGATAATAGCAAGTGGTAAGGCTATAGTATCTTTAACACCTAGCAGAAATTTGGTACATATGTCATCTGGACCAGGACTGGTAGTTTTCTTTAAAGTTGATAATAAATCATAGACCTCATTCAGTGAGATTGTAAATTTTGTGTGGCTTGGAAGATAACTATCAGGAAGAATTCGAGATGGATCCTGAACAAAAACAGATGAAAAATAGTTATTTAGAGCTGTAACAGTCTCAGAGTCTGAAGTAATTATTGAGTTGTTTATATTTAATGGCCCAGTTTTCCTGCTGTTCCCTTTTTTGCTATTTAGGTAGGCATAAAAAGCTTTATGGGAGTCCTTAGTATGTGCAATACGAAATTCTAAATTGCGTTTTGCTAACAAAATTAAATGTTTTAATGTTCTAACCGATTCCCTGTATTTAATTAATATTTCATTCTTTTATGTAAGTGGGTATTTTTTTAATAATGAAAATAGTTTTTGTTTATGGGATATTTGTTTTTTTATAGTTCTGTTAAACCAAGGGGGTATTTTACCTTTGTTTATTGTATTTATGTTTTTCTGGAATAAACTGATGTTCAAATTCTTGGATTTGTTTTTTTTTTTAAATTCCCTTCCTTCATCAATGTTAAGAGGGGAAAGAACATCGTGCCAGTTTAATGCTCCTAAACAATCTTGATCACTAGGCTCTAGCATTCACTACCAGCCCCCTCCACTAAAGTCACCTCCCCCCACCCATAGGTGTATCTGAACCCAACATTTATTTATTTATTAGCTTTTGTTTACTGGGTAAGCACACTAGACAAGGAATGCCTATTTTCAGGTACGACCTGGGAGATTACAAGAGCATGATTTACAAAACAGTGTGAGGGAATTGCAACAATGTGAAGCACAAGCAATGAACAGGGTGATACAAATAAAAAGGTACAGGATGAACAGATAAGCATATACATCAAGGGTAAGAATAAGCAAATAATAACTACATTTCATTGAAATAAAACAAGCACAATTTTTCCATTTTGAAAGTAGTAAGTGCTGAGGTGACGGGCATGCAGGGTGCATAATTCCCCATACTAGAGCTCAGAAGTGGTAGAGGACCAGGGAAGTGGATGGTGTACACCATGGTCCAAGCAGCAGTAGGGGATATCAAGCAGCCTTGGAAGAGTTACAAGCTGCAGCACACTTCAGATGCAATCAGAGGGAACTCTCAAAGATGGGTTGCATGGGGGTACATCTGATGGTTGCAGGTACAGTAAGGTATTCCAGAATCTAGGGGCACAAACAGCAAAGGCACAATCACCTGACAGTGTACGAGTTTTTGGGACAAGGAGGGGGTGCAAGTCAGCTGACCTTAGCTGGTATGATGGTAGAGCTGTGTTACCCTTATTCCGGAAGGGGGGGGCCTAAAGCGCCCCACCTCTTCAGATGTCTGGTGTGGCTTTAATCTTACCCACCCCCCATTTAGTTTAAATTATATGTTTTTCTGTGTACTCCCCCAATCTACACTTCAGTACAACTGCATCTTCCCTGTTTAGGTGAAGTCTGTCTCGGGCAAAGAGACTCTCGCCCTCCCATGAGCCCCCTACTAGCCCATGCCCCATCTGTCCACACCATCTGGCTAGCCATTCATTGAAATCTTTGATCCTTGGCTTCCTTTTTGTGCCAGCTCTCAGAACTGGTAACACCTCAGAAAAGGTTATGAATCGGAGGCATTGGCTACTGCAAAACCTTGCAAGCTCCTTAAATCTTGCCTGTTCTTCCATCAGACCGTTCCCTAACAAGTCATTTGTCCCCAGGTGGAAAAGCAAGTGTGATTTTCAGTCCTGTTGCTGATCCCATGAGGGAATATGGTGTGTCACCTCTATTGCTGTCATACCCGGCAAGCATTCCACCCGGACTGCACTATTATTTCCCTTCCACTTCATACCTTTTATGATAGAGTCCCTATAATCAGGACTCTACCCCTGTCTCCCCCCATTTGTTCTGCATTACAGACCCTCTTCTCTGACTTACTGGTCTCATTTTATCTTCCATATGCCCCTCATCTATCCTTCCAGACACCTCCCCATGCTCCCTGACACAATCTTCCTCGGCTACTCCTCCCTCTCCCATCCTATCAGCTAGTGTTTTCCTCACTCTTGCCCTGGTCCCCCCCATTTATCATTTTCTCCCCTTTATTTCCTCTTTCTGTCATCTCCCTGTCTTCATATACCCTCAGTGAACATATAGTCTCATTTGTCTCTGTCATGGTATGTTCCACAAGGCCAGTGCTACCTTGAGTCTCTTGAGTTCCTCTGAGCTCCCTCTCTTGTCCCTCTTTTCCCTCCTTCTTCCTCAGCTCCCCTTTCCTACTTCTCAGCTCTTTCTGTGTCACCTGATCTTTCATTCTGCACTCCTGCCTTCCTTGCTCAGTTAACATCCTTGTCTACCACCCCTCCTCTATTCTTCCCTTGCCTTTGCCAGTCTTGGAACTCTTACACCTTCCCCCCTCCTCTCTGCCACCCAAAACCTCCATCAAGCTGCTACTTCCTGCTCCTTGCTTCCTCCATGACCCATTTCTCTGTGATGTCTGCTAATGGTGATTACCTATTGGAAATCCTAAGGCCCCCTGCAATATGTACTCCACTTCCCCTAGCTGGTGAGGTGCCTGCCCATTCTCTAATCCATAAAGTCCCCTTATCAGTAACTCTCAGCATCCACCAGCCAGTTTTCTCCTCCCCATCCTATCTAAAACCCCTATCTCTTTGACCCCCCATCCTGGTTTCCCACCCACAGCCCCTAGCAGACTTCCCTCTCATCCAGCTGTCATTGCCGTTATGTCTACCCACCCTTGAATCCATGTCATTTTGCCAGCATGCTACTGCATTCCTTAGAATGCTCACCTCTGCTTCTAATTTCTGTAGTCTGACACAAATTGGATAGCATCCTAACTGCTACAGTGTGTTCATGAACATGGCAGCCCACATTCTTTGCATCCCACTATTCTGTCTCCTCCCCGTCCATGCACTGTGGCCCCTCTCCCCATCCAGCACTAGTTATGCCTCTTGAGGGTCTTTTCTTGGCACTTCTCTCATATTCCACACAGACCCATGTCTCCTCCTCTCCCCCATCTTAATGCAGTCATGCTGACTCTTGTTATTACGCTATAATGTTCTAGTTAGAGTTGACATTTAATACCAAATTTTCCAGTAACAATGATAAAGCCTGAAGGTGCTTTTCAGTGCCACCCTTGTCAGCTCTGTCCCTCAGCAGTCATGGAAACTAGGGCATAAACAAGTGTAGCTCCACCTCCAGAACCTTTACAGTAACAGCCACAGACCATTTAGTGAGCTTACATGCTATTTCTTCCCACTCCAGCAGCTTTAAAGAGTCTTTCCCATGAGCCCCAACCCCCCATTTGCTCACAGTGAGAAGGCCATTGATGTCAAGAGAATGCCTCAGTACCTTAACTTAGTCACATTACGCCCACAGTATCTTTCGTGCCAGTATTCATCAAGCCCTTCTTCCAGCTGATGAATCTTCCTCTGTGCTTCTTCCATCTCCCAGATGTGCTCCTCCTCTTTCTGTTCCTAATTGCTAATCACTTCTGGGTGTGGTTAACCAGTGCATTTAATACAGGAGGTGGTAGGGGGCTGGTGGATGGAAAAAACAAGTGAAAACAGCTCCTTCAGGGTCTATTTAAAGGCCAGCCACAGTTCAAAACTTGGCACCCTCCTTCTCCTGGCTCTCTGATTGGTTGAAAAGGGAGAGGCAGGGCAGTCTGAGTACTGCCACTGATGCAGCTTGTTTGTTGCCATCAATTGTGGCCTTCCTCCACCTGATGGCCACTGATGAGGCCCCCACTGCTGCTATTGCCACTAAGCAGCCCTCCTGGCCCACTGCCACTGATTGCGGCTCTCCCATAGACCATTAGCTGCTGATGTGGCAAGTGGAACAGCTCCTCTGGGGTCTTGGTGTCCTGCACTGTGGCTGGCTATTTACAGGTGAACTGCAGTTCAAAACTTGGTGCCCTGTTTCTCCTGGCTTTCTGACTGGTTGAAAGGGGAGAGCCAGGACAGTTCCAGTACTGCTGCCAATGCAGCTTATTTGTTGCCACCAACTGTGGACTTCCTCCACCTGGCGGCCACCAATGCAGCTCCCGCTGTTGCTGCTACTACTACCACTGATGCAGCCCTCCTGTCCTGCTGCCATTGATTATGGCTCTCCCACAGACCCTTAGCCACCAATGCAGCAAGTGGAACAGCTCCGCCAGGGTCTTGGTGTCCTGTGCTGTGGCTAGCTATTTAAAGGCCAGCTGCAGTTCAAAACTTGGCACCCTCCTTCTCCTGGCTCTCTGGTTGAAAAGGGAGAGACAGGACAGTCCCAGTACTGCTGCTGATGCAGCTTGTTTGTTGCCATCAACTGTGGCCTTCCTCCACCTGATGGTCGCTGATGTGGCCCCTGCTGCTGCTATTGCCACTAATGAAGACATCCTGGCCCACTGCCACTGATTGTGGCTCTTCCATAGACCATTAGCCGCCGATGTGGCAAACAGAACTGCTCCTCTGGGGTCTTGGTGTCCTGCACTGTGGCTGGCTATTTACAGGCGAGCTGCAGTTCAAAACTTGGTGCCCTCTTTCTCCTGGCTTTCCGTTTGGTTGAAAGGGGAGAGCCAGGACAGTACTAGTACTGCTGCCAATGCGGCTTGTTTGTTGCTACCAACTGTGGACCTCCTCCACCTGGCAGCCGCTAATGCAGCCCCCGCTGCTGCTGCTGCTGCTACTACCACTGATGCGGCCCTCCTGTCCTGCTGCCATTGATTATGGCTCTCCCACGGACCCTTAGCAACCAATGCAGCAAGTGGAACAGCTCCTCCAGGGCCTTGGTGTCCTGTGCTGTGGCTAGCTATTTAAAGGCCAGCTGCAGTTCAAAACTTGGCACCCTCCTTCTCCTGCCTCTCTGATTGGTTGAAAGGGGAGAGCCAGGACAGTCCCAGTACTGCTGCCAATGCAACTTGTTTGTTGCCAATGATTGCAGCCTTCCTTCACCTAGCAGCCACTGATGCAGACCCTGCTGCTGCTACTGCTACTGCTTCTGATGAGGCCCCCCATCCCACTGCTGCCAATTACTGCTCTCTCAAGGACCCTTAGCCGCCAATGCAGCAAGTGGAACAGCTCCTCCCGGGTCTTGGTGTCCTGTGCTGTAGCTGGCTATTTAAAGGCCAGCCACAGTTCAAAAATGGGCACCCTCCTTCTCCTGGCTCTCTGATTGGTTGAAAGAGGAGAGCCAGGACAGCACCAGTACTGCCGCTGATGGGGCTTGTTCGTTGCTGCCAGTTGCGACCTTCCTCCACCTAGTGGCCACCAATGCAGCCCCCACTGCTGCTGCTGCTGCTACTGCCACTGATGTAGCCCTCCTGTCCTGTTGCTGCTGATTGCAGCTCTCACACAGACCCTTAGCTGCTGATGCGGCAAGTGGAACAGCTCCTCCAGGGTCCATATAGCATAACTTTGACAATATTCAATGCTGTACGGACTGTTCCAACTGGGGTTTGGAGGCTCTGGAGGCATAAAGAACTGTGTTATATTATGTATACTGTATTTATGTAAGCAGATGACATAGTCCTTTATGCCTCTTGAACCTCCATCCCCCAGTTGGAACAATCCATAGAGCATTACTTTGATAATATGCAATGTTGGCTCTGCACCAACAAGCTTTCATTCTCTCCCTGACACTCGGCTGCATCAAAAAATTAATCGTTGGTTGTGCCTATCTGCCTCCCAAAGAGGCCTCCATCTGCCCCACTTTCTAGCCTCCCTTGCCAGCCTCCCTCACCATGACCTCATACTCTGTGACAATTTGAACATAGACTTGCTGAACCCAAATTCTGACAAGATTCGTGCCTCTCTTGCCAATGGCAACCTAGCTCAGCTCATCAATGTCCCAACAAGAATCAACACAAAATTGTGTAACCATTCCTTGCTTGATTTGGTGATCACCAACTGTGCCTATAAAATGAAAATCCATGGGTGTTCTCACTGATAGCATCAGTAATCACTCCCCTACCTTCCGTATCTGACAAAATAACTTTCCTAACTCTCTACCCATAGTCACTCTGATCTGAGATATGTCCTGTCTCAATCCCAGTGTTTTCTTGCCTCTATCTCGGATGCCAATTGGTGACCGATAAACACTCTCCCAGACATCAACCAGGCCCTCGATTTTTTCATGACCACTTTCATCAATATACCTTAGTTGATCTTCAGAGGTGCATATCAAAAGCGACCAAAGCTCCATGGCTCTCAAAGCATATTAGGAAGCTCATGACCGCTCACAATTGGGCTTGGAAGACCTTCAAATGAAGTGGGCTGCCCTCTGACTGGCAAGTCTATAGGCAGCTCAGAAATAGGTGTAAAAATTCTATTCAGAAGGCTAAGTGTACCCATTTAGGTCACTCCAAACCAAACATCTCTGTAATCCCAAAGAATTCTGGAGGCAGGTGAACTTCCTAATCAAAGGCAAGTCCTCTGATGCCCCAAGCTCCATCTCTGCCCAAGGCACTGTCCTCTCTGACCCCTCCTGCCCAACTCTGCTGGATTTAATGAATTCTTTACAGACCTGCATTGATACAGTATACCTCACTCTTTACCAACTCTCCATCCCTCCTCCCCACCCCAACCAATGGATACTGGTGCTTGCCCAGCCTTTCACCTTAAACTTGCCACCCACAGTGAAGTTCATCGGCTTCTCACTAACCTAAAAGCTGGCAGCTCCTTCGGTCATGATACCCTCAAACCCAAACTTCTCAGATTGGGAGTTGCAACCCTCACCTGCCCAGTCAATGACCTGTTTAACCAATCCTTTCTCTCTTGGACTGTCCCTGATAAATGGAAGGTAGCCGTGGTTGATCCCATTCATAAGGGTGGACCCAACACAACTGTTGAGAACTTTAAACCTATTTCTATTTCCATCCTTTACCCGCTGGCAAAAAATCTAAAAGTGTATACTCTATAACCATCTACAGGATTATCTGGACCACCACTACCTCCTCTCAAGGTTCCAGCATGGGTTCATAAAAAAACACAGTACCCTCACTGCCTTGATAAAAGTTACATCCAACCTTTTCCATGCTATGGACCAGGGCTTTGCCACTGGTGCTATCTTTGTCAATTTGACAAAGGCTTTTGACTTGATCAAACACAATCGTTTTTCGGCAGCTACACTCACTTGGCCTTGACATTAGTGCCTTAACTTGGCTCAAAAGTTACCTTTCTGGCTGCGCTCAAATGGTCAAGTGGTCCTGTTCTCTCCAGGATCTCAGATCAATAACCAACGGCATCTCTCAGGGCTCCATCCTGGGCCCATTATTTTTTTCCCTGTTCATTAATGATTTACCAAATAACTGCAATGGGGCCCTTTGTGCACCTTTACATGGATGATGTTTACCATTCTTCATCTGACATTGGGTAGCTCAACAGCATGCTCGCCTCGGACTTCCAAATTCTCGAGGGCTGGTTTTCAGATAACCAACTAGTCTTCAGCACCAAAAAATAAAATGCATGCTGTTCTCCAGTCCCTCCTCCTCGCCGCATCCCCACCCACCTCTTGCAATACTCTCCCATAATGGTGATGCCCTTGAATCTGTCCCATCCTTTAAATATCTGGGCACTATCTTAGATTCTGCACTTTTTCTGAACACTTATGTCACACTCCTAACCAAAGCTCTAAACCAAAAGCAGGATCTGCTCTAGCATGTACAACCCTTCCGCACATCAGTTTCATGCCACAAGATCGTGGCTGCCACCCTCCTACCCCTCCTTACATATGGCACCCTGCTACTACTTGCAACCAACACAACCATCCTATCTCACCTTAAACAGGCCTATCATAGGGTGGGAAGATTTGCCTTTGGGGTCAATGCTCGTCACCACCACTGCGATGTCCTCCTCCCTAGGCTGGCTAACATATGAATCCAAACTCCAGTATGCCACACTGAGTCTAGTGCATAAACTGATCCACCGTTACACTCCTCCTTGCCTTACTGAACTTAATCAGCTCCGGCATGCTCTTAGATCTGCCTCCCTCCCTCTTCTCTTCTCGTACTGCCCAAACCTTGGTTAGCTGTGGCCTGGAGATCTTTTGCCTCCTTGGCGTTGTCTAGCTGGAACTCACTACCACACTTTACCTTATCCTGCACCTCCCTCGCTAAGTTCCAATCCTCCCTATTACACCATCTTAATTCCTCATCACTTTGCTCCTGTTTCCATTGACTCTTGTTCTGGATTCCATAATGCTATGCATAAATTGTCCCGCTCAATGATCCTCATGTGCATAAGAATCCCCGCTCCCTGACCCCTTCTGTTTATGGAAATATTTGATGCAAGTGTATCTGTAAATGGTGCAATTTGTAAATCTAAAATGTAATATAACCACTGTAACTGGCATGTCTTTGTAATCTGTAAACGTTTAATCTGTGAATGTTTCTGTAAATTATGAATTTTTGTAAATCAGTGAATGATACAAATACATACACTGCTACTGCCATGTCATTGTTTATGTTCTGCACTTTCTGGGTCACCTCTAAAAAAGGGACTCTAATGTCTCAGTGGGCTTACCCAGTTACCAAAATTCAAATAAATAAAAATAAATAAATTAACTGAAAGCTCATAAACTGTCTCTGTGCTGTTCAGTTAACCTCATCAGCTTAGTACACTTGGCCAGACCCTTTTCTATTCTATCACTGATGGCAGTCCTTGTGAGTCAGTCCTCTGTTTCAAGTACCTTGGGGTGTGACTTGGTAGTCATTTTGACTTTTCATTCCACATTGCTTCCATACTCAAAAAACTACACCCCAGTCTAGGTGCCCTTTGTAGGAACAAATCCTGCCTTCCCTTCCCAGTTCAAAGTTAAACTGTTCTTAAAATGATTCTCCTGCTGTTTGATTATGTTGATATTGTCTATGGTGGCACCTCCAACTCTACCCTAGTCAGACTGGATCCTATCTCTCTCTACTTTTGTCCTTTTACTTCTGGCACTTCCCTGCTTACTCATCATTCCAGCAGCTATCCCACTGTTCTTCTCTTCTGTCTAGGTACTGGTTTGCATCCCTTCCCTCCTACCTTTCTGACCTTCTTTACCCCTCTGCTCATTCCTATTACTCCCTCACACATCAAAATACATAGGTAGAGTACAATATAACTTTTAACATGAGGACATATGAAAAAAATACAATAAATGGCAAACAGAGATTACTATGGACACACAGACTGTTAACAGGCATTGGACAATGTATGCCTGGTCAAGTGACTAATAATCTAGTGCTAAAATAGAGATTAGCAATAACTAGTGCTCACTTTCTATACTGTACATTAGGAGAAAAATGCAGTCTGGAGGTGTTGTCAAGGTGGGGGAGGAAGATATAGGGTAGAGACATTAAGGTAAGAAAGAGAAAGGAGTAGAGAGGGAGGGAATGGGGAGAGAAGTGGGGTTGCAGTGTTAAGGTGTTAGATGGAGGGATTCAGATTAGATAGAAATACAGAAATGGAGCAGGATGGGAGGAGGCGTGGGGTGGGAGTCAGGGGGTGGAAAAGAAATAAGGGGCCAGTGAACAGAAATAAATATGCAGAAGGTATGAGGGATGAGGTAAGGGCAGGATGGGGTGTGGGAATATAAGGTGAGGACAGATTGGTAGAAGACTTTATCTGAGGGGACCAGGCCTTCTCCAGATTTAATTGAAGCAATCACAGGTGGCACTAGCCACAAGATGTTGCTGCAGATTGCGTTTGAAGGGGCCTAGTATGGCAGTGTTGGCAATATCACAATGAAGTGAGTTAAACCACTAAGAGGCTCTGACTGCAAATGACGACTGACCTTGGGCAGTATGACAGCATGGCACTTGGAAAGTTAGGTTTTCTGAGCTTCTGGTTCACTGGGAGCTGCAGTATGGACTGAGGATCCTCTGAACCCCTTGAGGCATAAGACCAAGAGAGACTTTCTTTGATAATAGGCAGGTTTGATTGGAGACTCTACCCTTGAGCTGGAGTCAGTTAGCCTGCTCATAGATGTCACAGGTGTGTGAGAGGCATGCAGCCCCTGTATGGAGTTGGCAGGCCTTGTTAAGAGCTATAGGAATGCAAAGCAGCAGCAAAGGCAAACATGATGATGGGATGCATATGTAAGTACATCAGCAGTAGGAGAGAGGAGGTTATACTGCCCTTGTACAGGTCACTGGTAAGGCTGCATCTAGAGTAAGGAGTTCAGTACTGGTGCCCACACTTCAAAAAGGACATTAACCTGCTGAAGAAGGTTCAGAGGAGGGCTACAAAGATGATAGCCAGTCAGCAGGGTAAGGCATATGAGGAGAGGTTGAGAACACTGAACATATGCTCCCTGGAAGATAGAAGAGAGAGAGAGAGAGAGAGAGAGAGGACATGATTGGGACCTTCCAAGTACTTGAAAGGGATAAATAAGGTTGATAAGGAGAGTCTCTTTAAGCTGAGTGGCAACCATAGAGAGAGGCATCACCAATAGAAAACAGGAAGTTGTTGGCCATCTGTACAGACAGTTGGTAAGACCACATCTGGAGTACTGTGTACAATTCTGGAGACCCCATCTCTGAGAAGACATAGACAGGGTGGAGGCTGTCCAGAGGAGGGCAACCAAAATGGTGCAGGGTCTGCATGAGAAGACATATGAAGAAAGACTAAAGGAGCTTAAGATGTATAGCCTTGAGGAAAGGAGGGAGAGGGGAACATGATAGAAACTTTCAAATACCTCAAGGGAATCAACAAAGCCCAAGAGGGTAGCATCTTCCAAAAAAAAGAGATGTGCAAGAGCAAGGGGTCACGATTTGAAGACAGAGGGAGGATGGCTTAGAGGTAATGTGAGGAAGTATTTGTTTACAGAGAGGGTTGTAGATGCATGGAACAGCCTTCCTGAAGAGGTCATAGAGTCAAAAACTGGGGGAATTCAAGAATGCATGGGACAGACATAAGGCAATTTTAGTGGGGGGAGTAGGAGGAAGTAGACTGTTGGTTAACTAGGATCTGCAGTTTATCCGTTAGGTAGGAGAATGGTCAGACTAGGTGGGCCAAGTGGTCCTTATCTGCCATCAAAGTCTATGTTTCTATGTTTCTATAACACAAGGGGCCACAGTCCTAAGCCGGAGGATGGGAGGATAGGGAGGGAGGTCAGGACGCACTTCTTCACAGAGAGGGTGGTGGACACTTGGAATGTGCTGTTGGAAGAGGTCATCTCATTGAAGACAGTGGGCAGCTTTAAGAGAGGCTGGAATAGGCATAGGTGAGGGTAAGGGTCATGGGTAGGGTGGATGGGATGAGTGGTGAGGGAAGGCAGGGACAGTAGCTCAGGTTGTGTACCCTGCAACACAAGCAGACTTAATAGACCAAATGGCCTTCTTCTACTGACTTCTTCGTATGAATGTTCATATGTTTGTGGATGGTCATAAGGGACAGATAATAATTGGTAATGGATGCAGGGCTGTAATATTCATTGGGGTTACATGGAGTGCGGTTGAGTGTATGGTTTGTGTGCAGTTGATTCAACTTTGAAACAGCTTGGATGGATGAGAATGGAGCTGTAAATGTGGCTGGATCAGGGATGGGGGGATCAACACTGAAAAGTTGACCTTTTGAGGCTAACATACTAACATATTAAAATGCCAGCAGAGTAGGCCTTATGGTCTTTCATGTCTGTGTATAGTCAGCACCCATACTGGGCACCAATTTTGCTGTCCCCCCACCCTCTTGGGCCTCCCTATCCCCTGTCCAAGATAGTCCCCCTGTATTGGACTTACTCAGCTTCACACTCCCCTTATATCTGTCCCAGACCCTCTTGAACCCCTCTACAGTATCTTCCTCCACCAGTCCCTTGGGCAGCGCATTGCATGGTTCCACCATCCTCTCAGTGAAGTAACACCTCCTCCTCCTCTCCATCCTGAGTCTCACCCCCTCTATCTTCCACCTGTGTCCTCTGGTTGCCCCCCCTCTTTCTTTTGGAACACCATGTCTGAGCCTGCCTTCTTAATCCCCTTTATATACTTGAAGACCTCTCTCATGTCCCTCGTCCCTCCTCTCCTCCAGAGTGTACATGTTGAGCTCCTCAAGCCTCTTCCCATAAGTCCTTTCCCCCATTCCCAGGTCATCTTGTTTGCTGTTCTCTGAACCCTCTACAGGAGTGCAATGTCCCTTTTTAAGTGCATCCTCCAGAACTGCTTACCGTACTCAAGGTGCAACCTAATCAGGCAGTTATACAGAGGGAGGATCACTTCCCTCCTTCTTGAGGTAATTCCCCTAGCAATGCATCCCAGCATCTTCCTACAAGTCTCAGAGTTGTTCATTTTGACATCCATCACCACCCCCATGTCTCTCTCGCCCTTCGAGATTTGTAGTGTGTCTACCCCCAGGGTATACACTTGGCCTGGGTTTCTGGCCCCCAGGTGCAGAACTCTGCATTTCCCTGCATTGAATTTCAGCTTCCACTTATTCAACCACCTCACAGGAGCCTCCAGGTCCTCCTGCAGTGCCACTCTCCCCTCTTCCCCATCCACCACTGCTGCCAGCTTTGACTCATCCACAAAGAGACTCATTTCACTCCTGATATCTTTCCTTATGTCAGAGACATAGGCATTAAACAGAAGTGGCCCCATGACCGATCCTTGGGGGACCCTACTAATGATCATCCTTGGAGATGAGACTATCCCTCCAACCAACACTCTCTGAATATGCTCCAAAAGCCAATTTCCTATCCATCTGATCATCTGCTTCCCCAACCCCATTTCCACCATTTCCACCAGCTTAGCCAGCAGGCCACCATGAGGTACAGAATCAAATGCCTTGCTGAAGTCTAGAAAGAGGACATCCACCAGCCTACCGTGGTCCAAGGCACTTGTCACCCAATCGTAGAACTCCACAAAGTTTGTATGACATGATCTTTCTGGGATGAAGCAATGCTGTCCATCGTCCAGGTAACCCCTTTGCTCCAGTACTCCCCCTAGTATTTCCTTGATAATACCCTCTATCATCTTGCCCACCACCAATGTCTGCAAATTATGTGTGCAGTCACTGTCTTGAAATTCATCAACTAAAGCAAGAGATTGTGTCTCTTAAAAAAAGATTACAGGTGCAGCTCGAGATTTCCTCACTTGAGCAATATATTGACTCTATGGTGGAGGTTATCAGGGAAGAGACCAAAAATGAAACTGAGGATCAGATTGTTGATGTAACCATAAATGGGGAGGAGGTAAACAAAGGGGATTGGTCAATAGTTACTGGTAAACAAACATTTAAAAGGGGCAGAAGGAACACAGGTGGAGTATCTAATATTTTAACCCCAAACAGATTTCAGGCCCTAGTTTTAGAGGAGGATGTTGTGGTAACTCAGACAATTGACCTGGAACCTGATTTTAGCCCATTAAGTAATGTCTGCACAAACACGAAGGACTTGCTATTCATTGGGGATTCTATGTTAAAGAATACAGATGGTATTTTGTGTAAGCAACACAATGAATCTACAGCTGTTAGTGTACTTCCTGGGGTTAGCATTGGCAACATAATAAATCTTCTCCCTGGCCTACTTGAAAACACTAATACACCAACTACTGTCTTACATGTGGGGGTAAATGATGTAGGAAAAAGACAGATAACAGATATACAGAGGGATTTTGAAGAAGTGGGTGTGGCACTGAAAAACAGGGGTTGTGAAGTATGGATTTCTGGGATTTTACCAGTTCCGAGAGCAAGCAATAAAATCAACCAGGAAATTTATAGATTAAATGGCTGGTTTAAAAGATGGACTGCAAGAGAAGGGTATTTCTATATTGATCATTGGTAGAAATTTCAGAGAGAACACATATTTGCAAGGGATGGTTTACATCTTAACAAAATGGGTAAACGTGTACTGGTCCATCATTTAAAAGACACCATATACCATCATTTAAACTCCATAAGAGGGGGACGTGGGGGTACAAAACCCAGACAAAGTAGGCACAGGGTGGAACTTTATGTCCATAAATGCTCGAAGCTTAAATAATAAGTTTGATGAGCTACAATTATTGTTAACTAGTCAGGATATTCATGTTTGTGCTATAGTTGAGACATGGTGGTAGCCTGAAGATACATGGGATAAACAAATCCAAGGATATACACTCTTTAATAAAGATCAATCACTAACTAAGGGAGGGGGAGGGGGAGTGGCAGTGTATATCAGGGACATGATTGTTATAGAGCAAGTTGAAACAACTAGCTGGCCAGATTTGGAAGCCCTCTGGGTAAAGATTAGCCCCCCCCCCAATCAGCCAAAATTAATTTTGGGGTATTATATAGGCCACCGTCTACTAAGTTGAAAGAAGATGAGGATATCTTAGCCTTCATTGCACAGTTGTGCCTATTGGGGAATGTTATTCTGGTGGGGGATTTTAACCTTCCAGGTATAAATTAGGAATTATTAAAAGCAAATTCAGGTACAGAAGCAAGATACCCAGATTCTTTTAGCCTTGCTGGTGTGGACTAATTTGTTGTTTTTAGCAATAGGGGTCACCATATTCTGGATCTAGTGTTAAGTGATTTGGGTCAGAACATTATTGACTGTAATGTAAATCCTCCATTTGGGTCCAGTGACCACTCTATTGTCACATTTCAATATAAGGAAGCATTAGAGAAATGCACAGGTACAACAGTACTCCAAAGGTGCAGTAGAGCAGATTTTGAATCTATGAGACACGCATTAGAAGCTTGGGACTGGAAATCCTATTTTGATTCACAACCAGTTGCTGAAATATGGGGCAAATTAACTAATAAATTAACCAAACTGGTTCAAAGGTATGTGCCCATTACCAACAAATATAGTGGGCCAAAAAAAAAATGTCCCCCACAGTGGTGGACCCCACTAGTTAAAACACTAATCAAAGAGAAACATAGATGCTACCACCATGCAAAAGGTTAATACTGAGGAAAGTTGGGAGACATATAAAAAGCCAAGGCTGGCTAAAAAGGTATTTTACAGCAAAAAATTACAGTATACTCTAGCTGCCAAAGTACAAGACAATTATAAAGCCTTTTATACTTATATAAATAGCAAAAAATGGAAAAACTCATCTGTGGGACCCCTTAAAATCAATAATGGGGAAAATATAACTGATAATGTGACATTAGCTGAGGAATTTAATAATTATTTTTCCACAGTTTTTAAGGTAAGTCCACATCCTGGCCAATATGTCAATGTCACTATACAGCCAAGTTCCAGCTATAAAATAGATAGAGCCAACGTACTTACAAGACTTAAGCAAGTTAAACAGAATAAGGCACAGGGACAAGATGGAATCCATCCAAGGATGTTAAAGGAATTAGCGGTGGTCCTGGTAGATCCCGTTACGTATTTGTTCCAAACATCTATTGAAACTGGGGAGGTCCCAGAAGCTTGGCGCCAAGCAGTAGTAATCCCCATACATAAGAAAGGATCACGACAAATGGTATTCAACTATAGGCCTATAAGTCTGACCTCTGTGTTGGGAAAAATATTAGAAGGTATAATAAAGGACTTTATTATAGACTTCCTTGAAAATTCTGACAAGGAAGATAGATCTCAGCATGGGTTTAGAAAAGGGAGATCATGCCAGACAAATGTATTGGAATTCTACAATAAGGTCAGTAAGTCAGTTGATAGGAGTATCCCAGTTGATGTCATCTATCTGTACTTTGCAAAAGCCTTTGATAAGGTCCCCCATAAGGAGCTTGTTAAAGTTATTCTACAGTTGGAACTATCAAATTGGACTGCTCTATGGATTAGAGCATGGCTTACAAATGGAAACCAGAGGGTATGTGTGAGGGGTGAATTCTCTTGCCAATCCCATGTGACTAGTGGTGTCCCTCAGGGATCTGTGTTGTGACCCTCCCTTTTCAATCTTTACATATCAACAATGCAGGTTGACAGAAGGGGTTTGGTTGTCAAAGTCTGCGGATGACACCAGGCTAGGGGGTACTGTAAACAGTATAGTAGAATACAATATTTTGCAAGCTGCCCTAAATGAACTGGAAATTTGGGCATCCCAAAAACAATCTGTATTTAACATAGATAAATGCTCTGTTATACATTTTGGAAATAATAATAACTTCTTTAAATACAATTTGGGAGGTACAGTAGCAAAGGTAACAAGAAGAGAGAGATCTTGGGATTAACATTAGCAGTAATCTGGATTTCAGTACACATTGCAATAAAATCATGAAAAAATCTAGTGGTATTGTACATTGTATTAACAGACATATCAGCTGTAAAGAAAGAGAAGTTATAGTCCCTTTGCATACTGCACTTGTGAGGCCCCATATGGAGTATTGCGTGCAGTTCTGGGCACCCTATAAAAGACAGGATGTGGGAACACTTGAGAAAGTCCAGAGAAGGGTCACAAAAACTGTTAGAGGATTGGAGGATCAGAGTTATGAGCAGAGGTTAAATTCATTGGGATTATATTCACTTGAGTATAGAAGGATGAGGGAGGATATGTGTCTGATTTTTAAGAATCATATAGACTCTTTTCTTTGGGATAGTATGGGTCTGGAACATAGGGATCATGGACATAATACAAGAGCACACAGCCATCAATTGATCAAAGGAAAAACAAATACAAATAAGAGGAGATACTGTATCAATAATAGGGTAACACAAATATGGAATGCATTGCCCTACGATGTGGTTGAAAGTAAAACCATATCTGAATTTAAATCAAAGTTCGATCCCGTTTGTATCAATAAAGGAATTAAGGGTTACCTGTAGGTTTTAGTGGCGAGCTTATGGACTTCGGTTTTAAATTGCTCTGTACTGTCAATGTAATCAATGTAATGTCAGACTAGTGGGTCTGTAGTTCCCCAGCTCCTCTCTTCATCCACCCTTGTTGATAGGCACAATATGAGCCACCCTCCAGTTATGGGGTACCCATCCTGTATGCAGAGAAATATTGAAAAGCTTTGCTTGATGGGCCGCCAGGACATCCATCAATTCCCTCAGCACCCTGGGATGTATTTCATCCAGCCACAGTGCTTTCTCCATTATTAGGGACCTGAGGGCTTCCCTCACTCTGTCAATAGGAATTTCAATCACTCTGTCCCCCCCCTTTGCCTTCTGTTCTGCCTGCCCTCCCTACCTGAGGTAGCTGGCCCACCAGCCTCCCTAGTGTCAGCAGGGCTTCCAGTCTCTAAGGGTCCTGCCACTTCAGCAGGTTCACCATCTCTCCCCCTGAATGGTGTGCCCCCCATCCTCCCTGGTAAAAACTGAGGCAAAGTACTCATTTAGTACCTTGGCCTGCTCCCCCACATCATGTGCCCATCCCTCCCCTGTCCTAATCCTGCTGATCTGACCCCTCACTTTTCTTTTTTCCCCCAATATATCTAAAGAACCCCTTGTTCCCCCTCCTGATTCCCCTAGCCAAGTTCTGCTCCATCCTCGCCTTAGCTGACCTCATCACCCTGGTGATCCTCCTGGACATCGGTTCATACTCCCCCGATCCCTCTCCCTCCTTGAGCACTTGAGGCATCTATAGGCAGCATTCTTTTCCCTCACCGCCTCCTGAACCTCCCAGGTGTACCAGCACAGTTTTCTAACCCTACCAAATTTGTGCCTCACCCTTGCACAGGACTTGGTTGCCTCCTGTACCCTCCTCCTAATGATCTCCCACCTACTTTCAGCATCCATGCCTGGCCTTATTTCATCCAAATAACCCTTCAGGATCCTTCCCATGCCCCTGAAATCCACACCCCTAAAGTTAATTACCACCATCTTTGTGTGATTTTCATCCCCCCCAGGTCCAGAAAAAGCAGATCGTGGCATGATCACTCCCCACCAGTGGGTCCCTCACCTCCAGGTCCCTATTACAGTCACTGTTTACCCGGACCACATCCAGTATCTGAGCCTCCCTAGTTGGCTCCCCCACCTGCTGAGTTAGGAATGCATCCCGGAAGACAACCAGCAATCTCTGCTCCTTGGCCACTAGGGATGTCATAGTCTCCCAGGTCAGTCTCTGGCATGTTTAGGTCCCCCATCACCACTACCATTCCCTTGCCCAATCTACAGTGTCCCATTACATTAGCCAACAGACTCTCTTCCAGATCCTCCATCAGCATGTGGGGTTTGTATACCACCCCTATTTTTACTCTCTTACCCTCCTGCATTTGCAGAGTGAACCAAACCACCTCCATGTCCCCCTCTGCCTCCTCCACCCCACCTATTCCAATGCCATTTTAGACTATCAGTGATACCCCCCTCTTCCCCTCCACCCTATCCTTCCTGAACATAGTGTAGCCCTCCAGGTTTAGTTCCCAGTCATGCCCTTGGGTGTCCCAGGTCTCAGTGACAACTGCCACATCCACTGTCCCCTCAACTAGCAGCACCTGGAGCTCAGGCATTGTATTTCCTCAGCTCCTGGCATTGATTGGGACCACCCTCCACCACTTTCCTCTCCTCCCCTATCCAACCATCGTTCTTCTGTGTGGCCGCATGCCCGCCCCCCCGCACCCTGCTTGTTGGCCTTGTTCTGTATCCTTTCATCACCTTAGGGGAGTGGAGACCGAGTCCCTCTTTTACCGACCATCCTGGATCAGCCCTTCCTTCCGTCCCTCCCCCTTCTCAAGTTTAAACCCCACCTTTCATGGATGAATCCAGCTGTTTTCAGTTTTAGAATTTCCCTCTCTTCCAAATTGAGGTGGAGCCTGTCCCTAGCGTACAGCCCCTTATCCTCCCAGGTTGTACCCCAGTCCCCCACAAGCCCATACCCCCTAGCCTCACACCACTCCCTGAGCCACTGATTCATAATTCTAATTTTTTGCCTGTTCCCCACACTAGCCCTTGGCAAAACTGTTGCTAAGCCTAATGCCTGCCCCCAAATTGCCCCTCCTGTCCCTCCCCCCATCTCAGTTCCCTCTGGACAATCCCAGATGTCTGCCTGCTTTTGTGGAAGTTTCCCCCTGTTGGACCTCCACTATCAGAATCCCCATGTGCCCCCTGAGTGCCCACCTTCGCTCCTCTCCCTATGCCAGAGGCTTCAGTTCCTAGTGCAGCAACGTAGGTGACCATTTGCCCCCTACTTCTCCCACCTCCTCCATATCCCCCCCCACCTCCCCCAGCTGCCTCCTAATCCCCTCAACCTCCTCTCTAAGCTGTGCCAGCTGGCAGCACACTGGGCATCTTACAAACTTCCAAGCCAAGTCAAGTACCATGGCCATCCCACACCCAGTGTACCTAACCACCCTACCAAAGACACCCACTTTTGTGACATGTGGTCCCATCCCCATCATAGCAGACCCCTCCACACCCAACAATCAAGGGTCTAGATCCCAACAAAGAGTCCAAATCTTTGAAAAATTTCATGGGGCATCTTGAAGATCAGCTTTTGTTTGACTGTCTCTTCAGAGCATAATATGCTGTCTTCGGAGACTTCCACTTTGACCTGAGCTGGTCGATGGTCCTGGAGAAAGCATTTTTTTTCCATCTCCTCACACATCTTTTTAAATATTTCTGAGTTCCTTCTGTTTTTTCCATCAATTATTTTAAGAATATCTATCTCCCTAGGTACACTGAGAAACACCTTTGTCTCATCATCAGCCCAATAGTACATCCCACTACCTGGGTTCCATGTCATAATAGCGATTGAGAAACAGCGATAGCTATTACTGCAAGTGTACATCACTGAAAATTAATTTTGGCGATGCACACTGGTTGCACACAGGAAGAAAGGAGCCCGAGACCTACAGAACTCATTTTTAATGCAGGCGGCTGTGCCCCCTGCACCCCCCCATGGGGGACTATGCCCACACACACACCCTTACTTACAGATTCTCAACTCCAGGGATGTGCATGTTGGGAGGGTGAAAAACTTGACAAAATACATGCTGCCAGGCAGCAAAAAAAAAAAAAACACCACACTGGAGCAGAATCCAGTACCCCATGCCTCCAGCTGACCACCCTCCCCACGACGCCAATGATCCAGCTCAGCAGCTGCTCATCACAACCCTTCCCACATACCAGCCTTCCCCTGCCTCTCCCCCCCCCGTGGGTGAGCATGCACATGTATATGCACGAGTCCCTGTCATGGTTTTCTCCAACCGCAGTATCTGGTTGCCCTTTTCCCTAAGTAGCCGTGATCACAGTCGCCGAGATTGACTTGTCATTTTTCTAAGCACTCAATCTTGGTCACTATGGTCATGGACTACCCACTACCTGTAGGTGTCTGCATAGCCGCACTTTTAAAAACTAATATAACAACAAAATTCCTGTCAGCCAAGGTAAAATTTCCTTTCAGATTTAATAGTGGGTGAGAACTGGCAATGCTTGTGTTACGTTACGTTGTTGCACACACGTTGCTAGATGGCATGAATTGGATGTGTTTACATGCTCTAGAAGAGTCAGCAGACAGCAAGTTACTGGTTCTCTTTAACCTGGTAAGTTAACTACTCCAGTGCAGTTATGTTGGTGAAGAGAATAATTTATATGGACAAGTGTTTGCTGAATAATGGGACAATTGTGCTGGAAAACACCCATTTACTGGCAAACACTTGTCCATATAAATGCACTGACTGATGGGAGAGTAACAAGCCCTTATGTTCATCTACTTTCTTTTCAGTTGTTGCCACTCAGTTTGTCAGAAATTGCAACTCAATAATGGTTCTGCTGCTTGTGTCTTTCAATAGTGCAGTGCCTGTGAGGATACGATTCAGTCATTCTAATATACTATTTAGCTCCCCTGTTAGTTTATCCTCTGCCTCTTCTGCCATTGTTATTTCTTATGTTGTAGATGGGTGCAGCTCTCTGCCTAGACAGCGGCAGGACAGATGAGGATGAAATTCACCAGCTGGTGACCGGTGAGTATTGGCCTAGATTTATCAGCCTCTAGGTAGGTGAAGATTTGTTCATTTCATGATAAGTCCAGATGTGCCGGTTCAGTTTTGAAAATTGAAGGGTCGCCTTGTAACACTTCCACTGGTACAGCAATTAGTCTCTCTTTTGGCCATTAGCTTTCCGAAATGGTCTGAGGATGCAGCCTGTTGTGGTTCTCTAGATTCACTCTATCTACTTTATACGCCACCATCTTAACTAGCAAACTCCTCCCCCCCGGGTTTTGCTGTTTTAATAAGGACAATGCTTTAGATCTTTTAATCAGGTTGTTTAACCCATTTATATTCTGATATAGTATTTTGGTATACTTAACCACTGAACATAGCTATATAACAAATTGACCATTGGGTAAATTCCCAGATATTTGCACCAGTATCAGTAAAAACATATATAACTAGTTTCATCCATCATAGGAGTATACATTATTTCCACGGTTACCTTACAAAGTCTCAAATGGATGCTAGAATCCCAGAGGAGGGCGACAATAGCAAACAACAACAATAAACATATATACAAAGTAATAAGATGACAAATTCACGACCGAAACTATATATTCCCCTTAAGGTAAAGTATCTGAGGAAGTTTCCCATCTATCCACCAGGTCACTAGTGGAAAGTGACACTTCCAGTGTAGGAGGGTACATCAATAAACACTCTAGTTGATTGGGAACCAAAAACAGGCAAGACAAGACCCAAACAAGGGGGGAACCCTACCAAGAAGGAGGGGCCCCCTGATTCAGATCAGCCAGTCTGGACCACCTGCAGGGTACACAGATTAGTTGGAAAAAGTGGGGTACAAACATCATATAGACCCAACACAGCACAGCAATAACTATGAGTAAGCATGAGAAGGGTTCCCATCCCGGTAATAAATCATTGATGGACTGCAGTCAGGCACAAAATGCTTCAGATGTATAGAACAACTTAACAGGAGCTCTATTATATTGAACCATTCATAGCTGATTATGGTGTGCTCTTGGCTTCTCATTCTTCAGTTGCTACCTGTATCTCCAGTAAAGCAAACCTGAAGTCTGCAATTTAACACCAGAGAAGTGTCAAGAACCCAGGGGTTGAGGTCACAGATGGGGAGGTGAATTCCCAGTCACTTACCAAGCCTCACTTTATCAAACAATGCAAAGGTGTGGTAAATTACAATCTGCAAAATTAATGTAAGTCTAGTAATGAAAGACCAACATCAGTTAATATAACAGTAAATACATGTAAACTGCAGTAATTCAGATACAGAGTACAGTCACGTTTCCAGCAGAAACTATACCAATCATTTAGGAAGGGGAAAAAGCTAGTCCTTTCCTATATGAAATAATGTTGTAGTCTCTAACTAGATAACCACAGAGAGAGAAACATCTATTAAGATAGGGACTTTGCATATAACATGTCTCTATAAATGTATATGGGAATTTGTGGTGTGTCTGGATTGCATCGAGTACCAGTATAGCCGATCTTTCAGAGTCTTAGGTAGTGGATATTGCCACTCTTTAGTTCACAATGAAAGAGAAGAAGAAAAAAAGTGGGGTAGCATGCAGTCTCAATAACTATTATTAAGATCAAAGCCATCATATTCTTTTGCAGAGATCCTTAATCAATAAGAGTCACAGTGCAGCATAACAGACTATACAGGCCGTAGGCTGTCAAATATTATAGATGAAACATAAAACACTCCCCCATCTCTATTTGTAAAACCTCAAGATGGGGATGCATCAGAGCTCTGATGTACTGAGATGCCTGAGGTGACTGACTTTAGTAGATCTTTCATCTCTGCGATTGAGGATGGAGTAGTTCTGGTGGCTGCCATGTGGCCTTGTTTTGGTTGAACCTCTCAGAGTTTCCTGTTGCCAGCATGAGCCTGGAGTCGATGGTTCTGGCTTATAATCAGGCCATTTCCTTGGCTCTTGACTCAGTTGCTCCTGTCCATCTTCGTCCCCTCTATCTCCGCCCTTGGGCCCCATGGTTTGATGGGTCCTTGAGGGAGTTGCGACATGTGGGACGGAGGTTAGAGCGTCATTGGCGGAAATCTGCTCTCGAAGTCAACCACCTTAGTTTGGTGAGGCATTATCAGCTTTACCAATCAGAGATCTCCCATAAGAAGGCAGAATTCCTGTCCAGGGAGATTGCTGTTGCTCAGAATTGTCTGGCTCAGCTTTTCAGAACTGTGGACAGGCTGTGTAACCCAGCCTGTCTTCAGCTCCGTTGAGCTTTTTCACAAAAAGATTGTGATGAGATCACTCAATTCTTTGCGAATAAGATGACTGACATCAGATCAAAGATCCGCCAGACACACTCTATGGGGGATGCTGTTGGTCAGCATTTGGCAATGGTACCCTGGGCCTCCTGGAGTTCCTTTGACTTGAAAAAGTTAGAGGATGTTATGCGGATTGTCCAGGGGATGCACCCTACATGCTGTAGTTTAGATCAGGGTCCAACCTCCCTGATTTTGGGTTGTGGTGAGATTGTGGGCCCGTTTCTGGCTCAAATAATCTGGTGCTTCCTAGAATTGGGTGAGTTCCCTAGCTCCCTGAAGGAGCGGTGGTGACTCCCCTTTTGAAGAAAGCTTCTTTGGATCCAGACATTTTTGCCAACTACAGACCTATCTCTAACCTTCCCTTTATTAGGAAGGTTATTGAGAAGGTAGTGGCAAATCAACTGGAGGACCATTTGACCAACCATAATATCTAGGAACCTCTCCAATCTGGTTTTCGTAAGAGGCATAGTACTGAGACTGCTCTGGTTCGGGTGCTCAATGATCTCTTGATGGTGAGAGATCAGAGAAACCATTCTATCTTGGTTCTCCTTGATCTCTGTTCAGCTTTTGACACTGTAGATCATGGGGTTTTGCTCGAGCACCTGAGGTTCGCCTGTGAACTGTCGGATACAGTTCTCAGATGGTTTACATCTTTCCTATGTGGAAGAACACAGAGAGTTGTGTCGGGGATTTATTCCTCTGACCCTTTCTCTCTGCAGTGTGGGGTTCCTCAGGGCTCGGTGATCTCCCCCAAGTTGTTTGCAGTGTATATGCTGCCCCTCGGAGACATTGTAAGATGGTATGGGTTGAGGTTTCACTGCTATGCTGATGATACCCAGCTCTACCTGTCTTTTGCTCCTGACCAGGCTAGTGCTCTCTTGGTATTTAATAGCTGCCTCGCTGAAATCTATGATTGGATGATTTTGAGCTAGTTAAAGTTGAACGCCGGTAAGACTGAGGTTATGGTAGTGGACCTGGGTAGCAGGATAGAGGGGTTGAGGTCTGAGCAGCCTTCTGGTTTATACCTGGGGGGGATCAGATCCCTACCTCTGAACGGGTGCATAACCTGGGAGTGGTACTTGATGATGGGCTGATCCTTCATTATCAGGTGTCAGCAGTCGTTAAGTCTGCATTTTACCATCTTAGAAACATTGCCAGGGTGAAACACCTTGTTCTGTCTGGCTATTTACCTCTGTTGGTCCATGCCTTCAGGACCTCTCACCTTGACTACTGCAAATCCCTGTGCCTGGTGCTTCCTGGACTTGATATCTGCCACTTGCAGCTAGTGCAGAATGCTGCTGCTAGGTTGTTGACAGGGGTATCAAGAAGAACACACATTACCCCTGTTTTGCGTGATCTGCACTGGCTGCCAGGATAGTGGTGGATCACCTTTAAAGTAGGTCTTTTGACCTTCAAAGCCCTGCATGGACTTGGCCCCGACTACTTGAAAGAGCTTCTGATTCCCTACAACCCTGTACGACAGCTCCGTTTGGCTGATGAGGGGTTGCTGTAGGTCCCGAGGGTTATTTTAAAATCTTCTGGGGTTCGGGCTTTTATGTTTATAGCTCTGGCCCTCTGGAATTCTCTGCCTTGCCAGCTTCGGGAATGCACGACCGTGGAGATTTTCAAGAGGGAACTTAAGACCCATCTGTGGTGTCAAGCTTTTATGACTTGAGGTTTTTGTCATTATTATGATTTTATATATGTACTCTTTCTGTTTTTATTGTTTTTTGTACAGCGCCTTGGTGCTTGAAAGGTACTTAATAAATGAAGTTTAATTATTTATTATTATTATTATTGACTGTGCTTCCATGAGGATCAAGGAGGGAGTAGTGGCTGGGTTGGCAGAGGCCTTCTGGGTACTTCCCATCCTTTCTCTTGCAAGGCTTGTCTTGCTTCCCCAATGGTAGAATGTGACTCCAATCCAGTTTCCCAGTAGACCATCAGCATAGCTGGGTATGGTGTCTGGAACCAAATATACTAGGAGTTCATACTAGGATGTTTAAGGAGGGAGAAGACAACAAGCCCATGATGACTCCTGTAGCTCTGTCATGGTAATAATAAAGAAGGCTGCCAAATAAAATATGTCTATCTAATTTACTTCTAAATTCTGATCTTGTTTTATTGATAATGCTATGTAATGGCAATGTGTTCCATGGGTGCACCACTCTCATTGTATAAAAGAATTTCCTTTTATTTTGTTTAAACTTCTTACCTACAATTTGTAAGGGATGTCCTCTTGTCTCCTTAACACATAATTTGAACGTTATTTCTAGTTCTGTCAGCAAGTACTGATCCTGCATTACATCATACATGAATAAAAGGTCTCCCCTAATATGCCAAGGGCAGAATTCACAAAGATTTGCCCAGATGCAAACCCAGTTTTACCAGGGCAAACTGGGCATTGTGAAAAGCTGGTATTCACAAAGTCCAGTTTGCCCCCGTAAACTGGGTTTTCACCTAGGCAAAGTAGGGAATAGGGGCTGCAATGCAAATGAGGGGGAGGGGACCGGCATATCCCTGCAATCTCATTCACAAAGGATTTGCTCCACACAAGGGCCTTTGTGAAAGACTTTGCATAGAGAAAATTACTGCCAAAAAAAAACTAGCAGTAATCCATGTAAACCTAGTGGTTGGTGGAGGTACTGTGCCCCTCCTATTCCCAATTGCTCCCAAGAATGACAAAAATAATTGTCCACAGTGTAGTGTCCCATCCCCATCCCCAATTGCCCACCCAATAATACAATAATGTATTTTCCATAGTGTAGGGTCCCACCCCAGTCCCTGATCACCCACGCACCCACCCAGTAATAACATAAAATAGTTTCCATACTGTAGTGGCCTCCCCCAGTCCCTGATCCCCCGATTACCCACCCAGTAATAAAATAAAATAGTTTCCATAGTGTGGTGGTCCCCCTGGTCCACTCTTTCTGTGAAGTAGTGCCTTTGCATAACCCTCTTGAATCTTCCTCCCTCCAGCTTCATACTATGGCCCCTAGTGATCCCCCTCTCTTCAACTGAAATATTTCCCTAGTGCTGACCCTATTTATGCCCTTCAGGTACTTGAAGGTCCCAATCATATCTCCCCTGTCCCTTCCATCCTCCAGGGAGTACATATTTAGCTCCTTCAGCCTCTGCTTGTAGGGCTTATCCCCCATCCCCCTTACCAGTTTGTTCACTCTTCTCTGGACCCCTCCAAGAGCTTGATGTCCCTCTTTAAGTAGGGGTGCCAGAACTGTACACAGTATTCCAGGTGCAGCCTTACCAATGATCTGTACAGCTGTAGGATCACCTCCACGTACCTTGAGGTGATCCCTCTGCCAATACATCCTAGCATTTGTTTGGTCTTGACTGCTGCCAACCTGCACTGTTCTAAGTGTTTCATCTTCCCTGTGACTACCATTCCCAGATCCCTTTGCTCCACTGTGACCTTTAACCTCTTTCCCGCCCTATATGGTAAGTGTTTCTTGGGTTCTTTGCCCTGAAGTCCATGAACTTGCACTTCCCAGCATTGAACCTCAGCTGCTACATTCTTTATCAGCTCTCCAGTTTCTCCAAATCCTTATGTAGCACCCTCTCCTCCTCCTCCTCAGAATCACCCACAGCACCAATTGTGGTGTCATCAGTGAACAGGTTTATCTTGCTCTCCACCCCTTCTATCCACTATATCCGCTATGTAGATGTTGAATAGTACAGGTACTAGGATTGAGCCCTGTGGGACACAACTGATGACTGCCTGGAGTGTTGAGAGTTCCCCCTTACTGCCACCCTTTGTTTCCTATTCCCAATCAACTTTCCACCCACCTAACCAGTTTTTGCCCTGCCCCCATGCACTTGAGTTTACTTATCAGTCTGCCATGTGGCACTGAGTCAAAGGCTTTACTGAAATCAAGATACAGGACATCAACCGCCTTTCCCTCATCCAACAACCTAGCCACCCATTGAAAGAACTCAACCAGTTTTGCTTGTCAGAACCTCCCGTTGACGAAACTGTGTTGTCGGTTATCCCCCAGCCTGTGTTTTTGCATGAATTCCACCAACCATTCCTTTAGGATGGTCTCCATCAATTTCTCCACTAAAGATGTGAAGCTGACTGACCTACAATTTCCTGGCACATCCCTGGGGCCACTGTTATGTATGGATACCACGTGTGCCATTCTCCAGTCAAGTGGCACACATCCTGTCCACAGGGAGATGTTGAATACATCCATTAGCACCTCTGCTAATTCCCTCAGCACTCTCAGATGTATCCCACCTCGACCTGGAACCTTGTCCACCCTAAGATATCTTCGGCCATCCAACACCCTGTTCTCTGGAATCTCAATATCTGTTATCCCCTCACCTCCGACTCCCCCATCCCCACCCCAGCCTTGCTGTTATGGTGTGGAAAATACAAATGGACACTGACTCAGAAGTAAGGTGCAACCCACTATTGTCTTGGTGGGATGTTTATTGAAGCAGCATAAACATTAACAGTCTTGCACCATTGCACCATAAAAATCAGAAAAGAAAAAAATCATAACATCAAAATGAATAAAATTCAAAAGAATATACCCTATTCCTCTTACTGCAGCATAGGACTCCCCTCGTATTTTACCTGCATCCAGTCAGAAGATACTGAACCTATCTGTCTGTTACCTGCTCAGGTAGTGCTTTAAATACCCACCTCCCTGAGTTAGGTGATGCAGCATCAACAATAGTTTAAAACTTTTTATTCAGCCCCACTTAATATGCTTTAGCAGGCTAGGAGTACTTAACTAATATTACATGCAGCATTTGTATTGGTAATGTAAAAATAAACCTTCTTTAGGCAACTCTCTAAACAAAAGCTTCCCCAGAGTTTGATTGACATGTACATTGATGTAAGAAAGGGCCACAAGGGGCTGCTGTTCCCCTATAGTTGCTGCTCAGTCAAGCTGAAGAGCTAGGAGAGACCACACCTATCCTTTTCCTGCAGTGCAAGCTAAAGTTTAGCAAGTGGTTTTATTTGTTCCTCCTGTTTTTAATGAGAAAACCAGCTACAGGACTGCTCACAGGAAGCTAAGGCAGAAAGGACTCTTTCTAAACAATAAACCAACAATAAGGTAATGAATATTTAACATTCTTCCTGGTTTTGGGGAACTGTTTTGTTTTATAGTTCTTTTCTGGTATTCCTGGGACAAATGTGGGAGCGACAGTGCTTCCATTATATGCCTAGTAGACCCATATACAATATGCATATCATTATCATGGCCCCAGGGATCATTTGGACATGTTTCAGTCATTTGTTATGCTGCAGAGACAGTTGACAGACACCGACCACTGAAATGTCAAGCCATTGGCTGAAATGGCTGACACTTTCACTTTCTCTCTGCAGTTAATTTAGGAGCAAAGGCTTCGCTCTCCTAACTGTGGAGAGCTCTATTTGAGCTTTTAGCTCCTTAAAACATCGTATGCCCTTTTTGGAGATACGGGGGGAATGAAAGAAGCCTCACGGACTGCCGTCTGAGATAGCGCTAAAGCTTTGTGAATGTGCGAATGTTCGCATGTGCTTCTCGAATGTGCGAACATTCATGCAGGCAGCAAAACAGGGCTTTCTTGGCCGCGGCTTCTCGGGACTAGACAGAAAAGCACATCAGAGTAGGAAAGGAGATTTCTTCTTTACTGGAATCCTTCCCTAGCAAAACTATTCCAGATTTAAGCTAGAATGAAAGAGGGGGAGTTTCATTCAACTATATACTTGCTTAGCAATACATACAGGGGTAGTAGAAAAACAGCATCAGGATACATAAAAGAAAAGGGAAAAGGGACTGCTGCTTGCATACCTTATAACATACATTACTTTTGGTACCTTCCAAGTGATATACTCCTCCATGTTTACCTCCCTACATGTCCTTTTAAAGGTTTTAAAAGCTGCCCTTTTTTCCCCTCATTCACTCTTGCACCTCTGTTGTCCACCAACTAGGCTTCCTGGGCATAGAATTCTTACTAACACTCTTTGTACAAGAGTTTGTCACCTCCAGCAGGCCATTCTTTATGACTGCCCACTTTTGGTTTGTGTCCAACCCTTATTTATTTATTTTTTTTATTTATTTCAGTCTTTGGTGACCGGGTAAGGCCCACAAGGCACAAGTGCCTGTTTTCAGGGGTGACCTGGGAGCAGTGGGGAGGTTAAGTGACTTGCTCAGAGTCACACAGTATGTAAATGGAGGTTGTAGGAACCAAATCCAAGTCTGCTGAATGTATCAAGCTCATTCACAGCTCAATACTCTAACCTCTAAGCTATACTGCTATATGGCCACATGACTTCCAACAATGGCTGCCATTCTGCCGAAGTCAGTCCTCCTGAAATCATACGAACATGCGAACATACGAATGTACCAGCAGAAACAGACCACCCAGTCTATCTAAGTCTGCTCGAGTGTGCAGCCAACACCCCTAGTTTGCAACTGCCCCAACCCCCTTCCCTTTTGTCATCCCACTGCCACTCCCCCCCTCATTCTCCCCTGTTCCCTGTCCCATGTCCTTTTGAAGCTGTTCACAGATTTGCATGATGCCACCCATTCTGGTAGGGTGTTCCATTTTGCTACCACCCTCTCTGTGAAATAGTGTCTCCTCATTTCCTTCCTAAATCTTTCCCCTCCATTCTTAGCCCATGCCCCCTGGTGACCCTCCCCCCACCTTAACTTAAAGACCCCCGAGGATCACGTGATGAGCTAGAGGAGAGAAGATGTCCTGAGTGTAGCTCCCAGGCCCTCACCAGCCTAATTTATCTTTAAACTAAAAGTAAGGGCTCAGCCAGGTAATCCAGCTAAGTGGGGAAGTTTCCCTAAGCTTTTCTGCCTCTAGAATGAAAAGAAAGGAGCAGATAGGACGCAATTTGCCTGGTTTGGCGGTGATCAGAAGAGGCCTATCAGAATGGCTAAGATGGAGTGTGGAGCTTCAGAGCCCTTGATGGCTTGGGTTCCGGCAGAGAAATGCCAGAAACCCCGTTTGCCTGTGCCAGAGGATCAGGATGACGAAGATAGCATGGAAGGGGGAGAGAAAGTGAAAGCGGATGATATCCTGGAGATCAAACAGTTGCTGCAGGGTTTGGTCACGGATTTTTCAACTGTAAAACCGACTTTGAATGTGTTAGTGAGAAGAATGGGAGATTTGGAAGCCAGAGTTTCATCGCAAGAGAAGAAATCTACAGGGATAGAACAAGAAGTAGTAGTGCTTAGAAAGCAAGTTAAAAAGCTGGAAGATCTTATGGAGGACCAAGAGTCGCACAGCAGAAGAAATAATTTAATAATGGCAGGGCTTCCTGAAAAAGTGGAGGGGGTGGACTGTGTAACTTTTATGCAGGATCTGCTGATGAAGCTGTTAGGCTCGACTCCATATGGGGAGGCATACAATTTGGAAAGAGTGCATCGGGCACTTAGAAAGACCCGCACGGGAGCTTGTCTGAGGGTATTAATCATGAGGTTTCTCAATTATAAAGAAAAAGCCTTTGTTCTAAGTAAAGCTAAGCAGTCCAAAAACCTACAGTGGAATGGGGCGACTCTGTGGCTGTTCCAGGACCAAACTCCTTCCATAAGAGATTGACAAAAGGAATACTCAGAAATTAAAAAGAAGCTTTATCTGGCAGGGATCAAGTTCCGGATGCAGTATCCAGCATCCAGCAACCCTAATTGTGAAGCTCCAAAGGGGGGACAAAAAATACCTAACAGCGCGGGATGCTCTGGAGGGCTCGAGATTTGAGCTCCCATCGCTATTCAAGTCTCCGACCTGATGGGCTTGGTAGTGGTCCTGTGAAAATTTAACTAATCTGGACAAGATACAGGAAATTTGGAAATGTTATGCTCTGACTGAAATAATTAAGGGTGGTTAAAGCAAACAAATGGTTGATTATATTTTTGAGTTTATATAGCTCTGGGAAATGAATGGGAGAAAGAGGTACTGAGATTTACCGGGAGGCAATGGGGACAGGGTTTTGGTTGGTAAACTTTAAGAGAGGCCTCCTTTTCCAGGGCTTATATGAGCTAGAGTGAAGCAATTTGAGGATGCAGCCACCAGAGAGCAGACGTGATTTCATCTCAGTAAATAACTGAGTTCATGATGGGGGAGGTTGGTCTAAACAAGGGAATCTCAGAAATGAAGGTGGAAGGTTTATGGTAGGGGTATGGAACCCCAGGAGGGCTAAATATTCAATTGGGGCATGGGGGGAATAGCAGTGACTAATTTTTAGGTAACTTCACTTTTGGGTAAGGTAGGGCTCTCGTATAACAGACTAGCCTTCGCATCCCGAACAGTGGTAGTGAGGGGGTGGCGAAGTAAGTGGAGCTCTTTCTAGGGTAACTAATGGGAGCGACTTCAGGAGTTGGCTTCCTTGGTAGGTCAGGAGAAAGAAGATTATTCAGCAAGGGATAGGGTCATTTGGTAGGAGGAGTGCTGGTATAGGGATAAGATGGATATTTGCAAGTGAAGGGTGTTATGACAGCAAACCCCCCAGTATTGATTAGGGCATAGTGAAAGACCACCTGACAGAATAGCTTGATGGAGATACAAACTGGGGATCATCAGTATCAGGAACGTATCTCCCTGTGGTCACTGGGGGATGGGAGAAGGTGAGTGAGGAGAAGCAAAATTGAGGGGGAATAAAACAGAGTCAGAAAGAGGGGTATTTCCTTTTGGTTTATCTTGGGAGTCTTGGTAGGAGCTTAAAGAGGGGTCTAGGGGGACACTCAGGAACTGGCTCAGTCATGCATCGTCAATGTTTTAGTGGAGCGATCATAGGATTGGGGAAGGGGGAAGGGGGGGGAGGAAGGGTTAAAAGAAAAGAGAGACAGTCCACCAACTGGGAGTAGGATATTGGCAGATCGTAGTGAGGTAATAAATACTGAAGTGTATATGTATAATGTCAAAAATTGAAATTATTTCTTGGAATATAAACGGTCTTAGGGGTAAGAGGAAAAGAATAGCGATTCTGAGATGACTGGAGGCACAAATTGTGGCTTTGCAGGAGACATCTTTTAACAGAGGAACTGGATCTGTTAAACAGAATGTGGGTGGGTCAAGTGTTTGGAGTGGGGAATACAACAGCCTCAGGAGGAGTAGCCATATTAGTGGGGAAGACATGCCCATATGTGGTAAAGAGGGTGGTAATAAAAGGGGACAACAGTGGAATATTTCCTTGGGATCTATCCTGGGGTCAGAAATGTCAATTGCCTCTATTTATGGCCCAACCCCACCTAACCCGGAATTCTTTGCCTCATTGGAGGTAGAAAAAGTTGGGTCGCCAACACAACAGATCATATTAGCAGGAGATTGGAACTTGTGTATAAATAACTCGGAAGATAGGAATCCACACTCTAAGAAACCCCCATCTAGAGCACAGGACGCTATGGGGCGCTTTTTGGAGGCTACTGCACTGGTGGACCCTGTCTGGTTACATGGTAAGGAATCAAAGAGCATGACCTTTTTCTCAAGGGCCCACAAAATGCAATCCAGGATTGATTTTTTTCCTGGTTAATCAGGAAGCGTTGGTGGGTATAAAGGAAATGACTACCCATAGTAGAATTTTATCTGATCACTCTCTGATACAGATGACATGGGAACTAAAATCTGTTCCCCCAAACCATATAGGTGGAGATTGGATGAATCATTACTGTCCGATACTACACTATACAGAAAATTAGAGGAAGCTCTTAGTGAGATTATTATGGTTCAGCTACCGACATTGCAGGACAAGCAAATAATCTGGCCAACCTGTAAGGTTCTTTATGCAGGGATGGCTCAAAGATATGCAGCAAGAAGGAACAAACTCAGACAAGCTCGAGATGAGTTTATTCTAGGGGCCATAGACTCTCTGGAGCCCTTAGAGGGGTCAGCTGCAGAGGTGGATGCTGAACTTAAGGAACTGAGGGATGAGATGGCAGACCTGGTTTATACCAAGGTGGATTTTTGGTTGGAGAAAATTCAGGCTAAGTACTTAATGCAGGGTGATGTGCCTGGATGCCTTTTAGCAGCTAGAGTGAAGGAATGGGAAGCAGCTCGAATGGTAAACTTAATAAAGGTAGACGGGGAACTTGTAACTGACCCCCAAGAAATGGCTGATGCCTTCACAGTCTACTATAAGGGCATTTATCAAGGGGGGAGGATTGTTAGTAGGGAAGAAATACATGCTTTTTTAGGAATATACCCCTCCCAGTTCTAAGTCCGGCACAGGCTCAAAGCCTAATAGCTCCAATAAGTGAAGCGGACATTTTAGAGGTAGTAAAATCATTGCCAAACGGTAAAAGTCTGGGACCTGACGGCCTCACAGCCAAGTTTTAAAAATCACATATTTCAATAATACTCCTTCTCCTCAATGACTTGTTTACTAGGATAATGCAGGAAGGGGTATGCCACTCCTCACTTTACCAAGCATACATTACACTTATCCCAAAACCAGATAAACCAAAACAGTTCCTGGAGAACTACCGACCAATTGCACTGATGAATCAAGATATCAAGATCCTGATAAGGATATTGGCTAACAGAATTTTGAATGTGGCCCCAACTTTAATTAGCCAAGAGCAGGTGGGATTTATGCTGGGCAGGGGGGCTCATGATGCACTAAGGAAACTACACCATATCCTTAACTATGCGGTGGATTCTCCGATATCTATGGCATTGATATCCATAGACGCAGAGAAGGCCTTTGACAGGGTCTCTCATTCCTTTCTTTTTGCCATCATGGAGAGAATAGGATTCCCTGAGGGCCTTCTCAGGTGAATTAAAAATTTATATGCAACCCCCACAGCTAGAGTGTTATGTAACGGGTATCTGTCCCAGGAAATAAAATTAGAGAATGGGAGCAGGCAGGGATGCCCCCTTTCTCCTATTTTGTTTAATATTTACTTAGAACCCCTATTAAGGGCACTAAACCTAGAGCCTAAAATCCGGCAAATTCAAATCTGGGGGGAGGAATTCAAACTGTCTGTATTCGCGGACGACATACTTTTGTGTTTGCAGGATCCAGCTGAGGGTTTTAAACAGGGGTTGGAAATTATACAAAGATACTCTGTGGTATCGAACTATAAATTGAATTTAAGCAAGACACAAATATTACCCCTTATGCCTCATATTTTTAGGGCAGATTTTGAACCCCTGCAGATACACTGGGCCCCTCAAGTAATCAAGTACCTGGGTATTTGGATTACTCCTGATGTTGAGGTGGGAGCAGAGGTGAATATGTAAAAACTACTAACTGCAATCCGGGGGGATATCCTCAGATGGAATAAACTTCCATTAAATTTTACAGCTAGATTAGGAATGGTCAAAATGAATCTGCTGCCTAGGCTGTTGTACCCGATTCACCTAGCTCCGTATCTCTTCCCTCAGTCTTGGTTCATAAAAATCAGAAAGTTATTATCGGCCTTCGTATGGAGCTCAAAGCCCTCAAGGAAGAAACATATGGTTATGCGTCTGCCACAGCATGTGGGGGCTTTAAGATGCCAGATCTTCAATTATATTATGTGGTGGGCAGTTAGGAATAATGGGAAGGTGGAATGGACAGGAGGAGGGGGAGGTCTATGTACCAGTCTGACTTTGTATGGAGAGATGGATTATAAGGGAATTGGGACTCTCCCCAGATGCACTGCTTTTTCTCATCTGGACAAGCACCTACAAAAGCAAAGCTGACTCCAATAGCAAAAACAATTAATGCATGGTGTTTTTTTTTAATGCCTGCACAAAGAAGAGGACAAGAGAAGGCAGGGGAACAACTGATAATGGGTAATCCGAATTTCCAGTTGGGGGCCAAATTATTATAAAACAATGGGCTAGACAGTTAGAGGGAATTAAGTTGGTCGATTGTATAAAGATTGTATAAAGGAGGACAAGGTCATTCTTCCACCTCTAAGTGAGGGACGGCCCTTCTTTAAGAAGATCCAGCTTATCAACTTACTAAGCAGGGTGAAAAGGGGGATGGTGGAAATTCAAAAGAAAGAGTTTAATTGGGGAGAACTAACTGGGATTAATTTTGTAAATAAGCCTATTTCCCAAATTTACAGGGTGCTCTTAAGTTTCCTAGACTCAAGCTCCCTAACCCACATCCCATATTGGGATAAAATTATGACTCCCCTAAGACCTAATTGGAAAGCTGTATGGAATAGTTGCAAATATATAACTATAGCTAAACTGAAGAATATGCAGTTGTTCATTTCTTCTAATATGTACTGTAGTCCGGCAAAGCTATGTGCAAGGAACCTTATACAGACAGACCTATGCTTCAGGTGTAATGAGAAACGGGGGGATATATTACATGTGATGTGGTATTGTGCCAAGATTTGGCCCCTTTGGCATAAAATTAAGCAGAATATGGACCCCATCTTAGACTGTTCGGAGTTTATATTGTCCAAGGTTTGTGTACTTGGGGACCTGTCTCACGTTTCAGGGAATACATCTAAGTACCACATCTCCTTACTTACCTCCCTGGTCAAATCTTTTGTTTTAAAGCATTGGAAAGGCAGCCTTGTCTACACTTATGACAAGTGGGTAATGGATCTCATGAGAATCCTGGGAAGGATATGAAAGCATATGTTGAATGAGGGTAAGATGGGATTATATAAAAAAGGTGGCAGTCTTTGGAAGCTGTCTACTCTATACAGCTAATAGATGCTCGGATTGGGGGTCTGTCTGTTGGGGTGAGAGTAGCGAATGAATAATAGTCTGAAAGTTTGCATAATTGCTAAGTTCTTTCCTTTTCTTGCATATTTGTTCATTAGTTGGGAAACAACTCTGGCGGGATACTATGAAGGAATATAAGGATCTGCGAAGTAGGTAGGGATGGGGGGACTCTCTCTCTTGTCTAGGGACGCAGCTACGAGTGTTAGTCTAACCTGAGTACGAGGGGTTAATACAATCCCAGTATATGGGCAGGTGGGCAAAGAGTTATCAGATACTGTATATTTGAATTAATCGACAGCCCACCCCACTATGGGGGTTGGACATGGCTTAGCTGGCCTATTAGAGGCAATGTTACTTTTGGGTAACTGTGTACGTATAAAGTATCCGCAGCTAGTTTTGGGCTGGGGACCAAGAGTAATTCTTGGTTTATCTGTGTGTATGTCAATGTATGTCTTAAATGTCTAAAAGAAAAATCAATAAAGAAGGTTTAAAAAAAACAACTTAAAGACCCCATCTGCCCCATCCTTATTGATTTTCCCCAGATACTTGAATGTCTCTATCATGTCTCCCTTGTCCCTTCTATCCTCCAGGGTGTACATATTCAGGTTTCACAGCCTGCTGCCATAGTCTTTCCCCTCCATTCCACATATCATCTTTGTTGCCCTCCTCTGCACCCCCTCCAGCAGCCTGATATCACGCTTTAGGTATGGCCTCCAAAACTACACGCAATACTCTAAGTACAGCCTTACCAGTGATCTGTAGAGGGGCAAGATCACCTCACTTCACCTGGATGAAAACCTCCTTGCTGTGCACCCCAGCATTTTGTTCGCTTTGGCAGCCACTCTCCTGCACTGGGCAGTGTTGTTTATGGTCCCTGTTATCATTACCCCAAGGTCCTTCTCCTCCTCTGTGATCCCCAGCTTAACCCCCCCCAGCCAGTATTCTCTCCTTGGGTTCTTCACCCCAAAGTGCATAACCTTACACTTCTTTGCATTGAACCCCAGCTGCCACCTCTCTGACCACTCCTGTAGCTTACTTAGGCCCCCCTGCAGCTGCTTCCACCCCTCCTCTCCATCCACCACTGCCCCAATTTTGGTGTCATCAGCAAACAGACTTACCTTGCTCACCACCCCATGTCCAATGTTTGATATGAAGTGCCCAAACAATACTGGCCCCAACACAGAGCCCTGTGGCACCCCACTTGCCACCAATCCATGACCTTGGTTTTGCTAGCCTTCCCCTCTCTACCCACGTCTAATGGGAATCACACCATGTTGTGGTCACTCCTGGCCAGGGGGGCCTCAACCCTAACATCTTGCTCCTGGTTGCCATCTGCTAGGACCAGGTCCAAGTTATTCCCCTCCCTAGAAAATTCCATCAAGTGTTGAGTGAGGAAGACATCCTGGAAATCATCTAATAAGACCTGTTTCCTTGTGCTAGTTGTGGTCATTGTGTTCCAATCTACCTCTGGTAGATTGAAGTCACCAACCACTGCCGCCCTTTACTTCTGGCAGGGATTGATGACATTTGCCACCAGCTCCTGGTCAATGTCTTCCTCCTAGGATGGAGGTCGATATGCCACCCCTAGTCTAACCTTCTCCACCTTAGCATTCTGAATGCTGACCCACAAGATCACTGCTTCCCCCTGCTCCCCTTCCTCCCTGTTGGTCACTAATCCATCTCTTATGTATAGAGTCATCCCACCATCCCTACTACACCCTCTATCCCTTCTCTACCTTCTCTACAGGCTGTACCCTGGAACTGTTAGGTCCCAGTCCTGGTTGGCCAATGCCTCTGTGATGGCAGCTACATCTATTTTCGCTTCTACCATAAGTGCTTGGAGTTCTGGTATTTTATTCCCTAAGCTCCTAGCATTCAGGGACACCACCCTCCGGCCATACTCCACTCCTTGCTTGATCCCCACTTGGGCTCTAACTATTTCCTTGGTCAAACTATTCCCTAACTCCTTATTGCATCCTGATGGGGGAGGCAGGATGCCTCCAGTATCTTTTGCCACCTTGAGTCTCCTTTGCCTTAACCCCCCCATCTTCAGTTTGAATTATACATGCTTTCAATAAACTCCCCCAGCTTCCTTTTTAGGATTGCCAATCCCTCCATGCTGAGGTGCAGTCTGTCTGGGTTGTAAAGGCTCTTGTCTTCCCATGTTGACCCCCAGACCCCACCAGCCCAAACCCCATCTTCTTACACCAGTCTCTTAGACATTGGTCAAATTCCTCTGTTCCCTATTTCCTGAACATGCTTGCTTTTGGCACTGGCAGCACCTCCAAGAAGGCAATCAATTGAAACTCCTTACTACATACCCTGACAAACTCCTCCAATTTTGCCTGTACCTCCTCCAGGCTGTTCCCATCCAGGTCATTGGAGCCCATGTGCAGTACCAAGTGAGGCATCCCACCTTGTTCCAATCCACATGAGGGAATGTTGTGCTTCGTCTTGTGTGCCATCATTCCTGGTATGCACTCAACCCAAATTGCACTACTCCTATCCCCCTTGCCACCCCATTTGATTCCCTTAATGATTTAGTCCCCTATTAGCAAGACCTCCCCCCCACCCAGGCCCACCAGGGCCACCACTGTTACTTTAGAGGTTACCAAGAAAGAGGAGCGGTTGGACCAAGGTGGGCTCAGGGAGGGAGAGGGTGGTGGAGCAGATGTGCATCCCTCCAGTTGTACCTCTCCACAGTTCATATGCTGTTCTAGCAAAGAGTGATTCCTCTATGGAGGCACCTGCAGTGGAGACCAAGGAGGATGCTAGGAACCTCCACAAAGGAGACCCACAGGAAGGTGACATGAGACCCCACAGGGGAAGGAAACAACTCCTGGTGGGGGACTTGATCATTGGGGGTAGAAGTGGGGGATGAAGGGGATAGGGAGGTAAGGTGCCTGCCTGGTGCCAAGGCTTGGAGGGACAGGAAGCGAATCCTCAGTATTGCGGGAGCAGCTGCACGAGGGAGGGAGCTGGAAGTCATTGTCCACCAAGGGACAAATGACCTGGCTGTTAATGGGATCGGAGCAGTGCAGGAGGAGTTTGTGGAGTTGGGGAGGGGCCTTAGACAAGTAGCATGTACGGTAACCTTCTCGGAGGTGCTGCCTGTCTATGGCAAGGATGATGCTAGGGTATTCCACACCATGGGATTCAACGAATGGTTGAAAAACTGGTGTGGAGCTCAGGGTTTTGGCTTCACTGGGGACTGGGGAGCCACCTGGAGGAATGCAGGCTTATACTGGTGCAATGGTCTGCATCGATCCCGGAGGGGGAAAACAGGATCCTAGGTGACAGGTTTAAATGCTTCATTGGAAAGCATTTAAACTTGCCAAGGGGGGAGACACTGAAAAGGAGCAGGGAAACCCCAGCCTCCACCCACAAAACACAGTAGTTAGAGAGGTAAACAACAAGGTAGAGAAGTCAATAGGAAGCAGGACAGGGATAAATGCAGAAAATGGCAGTAAGGGCAGGGATGGGGCTAAAAGGGGTAAGGCCAAAAAAAATACATGGAAGGTGATGAGTACCAATGCCAGCAGTCTGTGCAACAAGCTCCCTGAACTAGTAGCCTTGATGGAAGAGGGATGCCTAGATATTGTGGCAGTGACTGAAACATGGTACACTGAGAACCATGACTGGGATGTCAACATACCAGGATACACAGTCTACAGGAGGGACATGGTGGGTAAAAGAGGAGGAGGAGTAGCTCTTTATATAAGGGAAGGGATTTAGGCAACAGAACTAAAAAGTAAACAGGAAGTTGATGAGTCACTATGGGTCACCCTGGAGACAGGAAATGGCACCAAAATCCGCATGGGGATTGTGTACAGACCCCCATCTCAGGGGGAGGAAATGGACAAGGAAATGATAGAAGGCATCCTTAAAATGGCAGAAAAAGGAGAAATATTGTTGATGGGGGACCTGAATATGCCAGATGTTAACTGGAGTACCATTGCTGCAGGCACATTCAAGAGTAGGATAATTCTTGATGCCCTACAGGGGGCATGCCTCAGACAACTAGTGTTGGAACCCACTCAGGAAGGAGCAATCTTAGACTTGGTACTCTCAAATGGGGAAGGAGAAAGGATCTCAGATTTAGAAGTAGGTAGCCATCTGGGAACAAGGGACCACCAAACAGTGTGGTTCACAATAAACACAGCCATATAGTCAAGCCATACAAAAACAAGAGTATTGGACTTTAGGAGGGCTGACTTTGGGAAAATGAGAGAGTGCCTCAGAAAAGCACTAGTAAACGGGCAAGAAGGAGGGGTGGAGGAACAATGGGGAATAATCAAAACAGCCATTGCAGAGGCAACAAGCCTTTGTGTGAAGCAAATCAACAAAACAAAATGAAGGAAAAAACCACTATGGTTCTCAAAAGAGGTGGCAGGGATGGTTAAGGAGAAAAGGATATCATTCAGGAAATATAAGGAAACACAGAAGGAGCAGGACAGAGAACTTTATCAGTTAAAGCAGAAGGAGACAGGGAAGGCAGTCAGAATAGCAAAGGCACAAACCTAGGAAAAGAAAGCCAACTCTGTTAAGAAGGGGGATAAAACATTTTACAGCTACATTAGGGAGCGAAGAAAGACCAAGGAAGGGATACAGAGACTTATTAAAGGGGAGGGAATGTGGGCAGAGGATGACAGTGAGAAAGCAGGGATACTGAACAAACATTTCTGCTCAGTATTCAGAGTGGAAGAGGAGGAGGAGGTACCTAAACCAAACAAGGGGGAAATGCTGAATGGGGGGGTTGATACCTGTCTATTCACAGAAGAAAGGCTTTTGAAAGAACTCTTGAAACTGAGGGTGGACAAAGCAATGGGGCCTGATGGGATTCATCCAAGAATTCTAAAATAACTAAGGGTAGAATTAGTAACACCACTGATTACTCTCTCTAACAAATTATGGGAGGATGGGGGTACCTGAGGACTGGAGGAGGGCAAATGTGATTCCATTTCACAAAAGTGGGAACAGGGCAGAAGCAGTAAACTACAGACCAGTTAGTTTGACTTTGGTGGTAGGGAAAATGATGGAATCACTTCTGAAGGAAAGAATTGTTGAGTACCTAGAGGCCAGTGGGGCACAGGACCCAAGGCAGCATGGTTTCACAGCAGGAAGGTCATGCCAGACAAACCTAATAGATTTCTTTGGGTGACCAAAGTAGTAGGCCAGGAAGGGGCTGTGGATATGGCGTACCTAGATTTTAGCAAGGCATTTGACACAGTCTCACACAAAAGATTAATATACAAGTTAGCTAGCCTTGGAGTGAGTCCCAAGGTGGTAGCCTGGATAACAAACTGGCTGAACAACAGGACACAAAGGGTAATAGCAGAAGTCCACAGTGAAAGAAAGGAAGGTAACTAGTGGGGTACACTTGAGGATTCCGGTCTAGGGACCGGTCATCTTTAATGTCTTTATAAGTGGCATTGGAGAGCACCTGGAAGGAAAGGTATGTCTCTTTGCAGATGACACAAAGATCTGCAACAGGGTTGATACACAAGGTGGAGTGGAAAGAATGAAAAGGGACTTGGCAAGGTTGGAGGTATGGTTAAATATGTGGCAGCTCAGATTCAATGCAAAGAAGTGCAAGGTAATGCATCTGGGAAACAAAAACCCAAGGGAAGAGTACACAGTGGGGGGTGAGTTAATAACAACAACAAAATTCAAAAGAGACCTAGGATTAATTATATCAGATGAGCTAAAGGTGGGCAAGCAATGTGAGAAGGCAGTAAAGAGGGCTGGGGGGATGCTGGAATGCATAGGGAGAGGGATCAACAGCAGAAAACAGGACATTGTTATCCTTCTGTGCAGACAGTTAGTGAAACCCCATCTGGAGTACTGCGTGAAATTCTGGAGACCCCATCTCCGCTAAGATATAGACAGATTGGAGGCTGTTCAGAGAAGGGGAACCAAAATGGTGCAGGGTCTGCACCAGAAGACATACGAGGAGAGACTAAAGCAACTTAATATGTATACCCTTGAGGAAAAGAGGTAGAGGGGGGACATGATAGAAACTTTCAAGTATCTCAAGGGAATTAACAAAGTACAAGAAGGTAGTATCTTTCAGAAGAAGAGATGTGCAAGAACAAGGGGTCACAATTTGAAGATAGAGGGGAGGACGGCTCAGAGGTAATTTTAGAAAGTAATTTTTTCCCAGAGAGGGTTGTGGATGCATGGAACAGTCTTCTTGAGGAGGTTGTGGAGTTGGGAACAGTGGGAGAATTCAAGAATGCATGGGACAGGCATAAGGCAATTCTAGTGCGGGGTAGGAGGAAGTAAGCTGCTGATTAACTAGAATCTGCAGCTTATCCATCAGGTAGGGAAATGGGCAGACTAGGTGGGCCAAGCGATCCTTATCTGCCGTCAAATTCTATTTTTCTATGTTTCTACCCCTTTCCTTCTGCTTGTACTTTTGGTCTTCCTTTTTCCACCTCTTTCCATTCTTCACGCTAGCCTTCTTGGTACCCTTATCCCCACTGTCCACACCTTCCTCCTGTGTTCTGTACCTCCTCCAGGCTGGAACTAAAATGGCATGGTAAATTACACTTGATCTAGATGATAAGGACATTTTGTTGCTTTGCTAAAATTTTCACTATCAGCCAACTAAATCCAAATTAGATGGTGACCTTTTTAAAATCATCTATATAATAGAGTAATTTATTTCCGCTGTTTAAATATAAAATTATTTGAATGACAACCTTTATTCTGACATACACATCCTTGCAGATATGGTACTTTGTTGCACTGCCATCCATATCCCATCCAGGCACCAGAGTCTTTAAATCTGCTCCACTGAACAAGCTGTGAACTGAATTTTAAAAGTTTGCAAGTCTTCTAAATCTCAGTTATCCCAGCTGAGTAGCGTTAGCACTCACATTTTAACTGTTTACTTTTATGGTGTCAGTTTGGCTCCCTTTATAGCATTCTACTTGTGGGCATTGGATTGTGGGTCCCAATCCTACAATGGGTACTTGGGCTGATGTCCAAAGCTGACATTACATGCAGAACTGTGTGTGTGTGTGTGTGTGTGTGTGTGTGTGTGTGTGTGTGTGTGTATGTGGGACTGCACTGCTGCAGGTGCCATTCTTCATCTGATACATTTAGCCAGGGCCCTTTCCTCTGTATCTAGTGAATCTCCATTTGGACAATAAAGATCCAGTGGCACTTTTCAAAGCAGTAAGAGACAGGAAAAAAACCAGTAACACAGAACTTAATGCAGTTGTCAAAGGCTGTGTGTAGTTGTTGCACATGCTTAACAGTTGCTGCCGTGCTTGTGTACCTGCAGTCCCTGTACTATTGTAACTCATTTGATAGTATGTAAAAATGTTTACATATTATGCAATGCATAGAAGGAATTCAACAACTTGACTAACTGAGATATCTTTTGTATTTCAGATTATATCCCAGCACATGCTCACGAATAAAACAAATTCACAGCCAACAGTTTTTTAACACACTCTGTATCCCACAACTCTACAGCTCACCAATCCTTCTGAACAGCACAACCAATATTTCAAAACAGAATGAAACAGGACTCATTTTTAATATGTATATACAGTATACACATACAAAACATAATAAAAATATTTATGAAACCTTGTCTTTTACTTTTTAATACAACAAATGGACATATTTCTTAAAAGCAGTAGTGCACTCCAGGGTTTGGATATTCTCACTCAAACTTAGGTCTTGTGTCTTGCAGTGCACCAGAGATGTGAGGATATCCCATGACAAACCAAACCCTGTCATGACTTACCCCACCATGTGTATTGTACTTACGTGAATTTATTGTTTTGTGGATACTTATTTATGTATTAAATGTTTTTATACTGCAAAGATGACTTAAAGTCAACAAATAAATTATTTGAGCCTTGACATACCATGCCCTGTCATGTATTATTGTTCAATTGTATTCATTTCTAGTGTAGTCTAGTTAAAGAAAACCCCCACAAATCTTTAAACATCTTCCCTTAGCTATATTGTGGGCCTAGCAGTTAAGGAACTTAACTGCGGCTTGGGGGACTGCGGGTTCACATTCCAAACCCATAAACTCATCCAGCAGTAGTAGGAAGGGGAGAGGTTGCCCCATGGTTGCATGATCCTCTTAGGGATGGTACTCCTATTATCCACATGAAAATTCTGACACTGGTGGTTCACAGGAAAGGAGCTGTTCTGGAACAAAACCTTCTTAACTACCAGTATCTCCCAGGAATAGCAGGTAGTATGGCCCATTGGTGGGAGGATAATAAAGCAATGATACCAATCCCTACTCACTGTTCAATTGTTGTAAGATCCAGTACCTCTTTGGTGGCAACATGGCAGATAAGGAGGGTAGATGGTGGGTAGGTTCAAGCGAGACCATTACCAAAAAAAACCATTAAATATAATGATATAAAAACCCTCCTCTCTAAGGCTATACTCCCAATAAGCCATCGCTATATAAAACAAATTGTCTGTAGCACAGCATAATTCAACATTCAATACTGGAGAACTGTGCATGCTCCTTTTCACCATTACTAACAGAAAAGTGTGGTTCTGCCATTTACTGTATGTGGATACATGCTACTGATCAGTTGTGGGTTGGCCAGGCATAATTTAATGCAGAGACCAGTGAAACCACACTTTTTAACCTGAGATGGTGATGAGGTGCTGCTGTGAGTTAAAGGGGAATAAATTATTGAGCACTACAGACAACATATGGAAAATGACTCATCAGGAGGTTAGCCTGTAAGGGAAGGGTTTTTAAAGATTGGTGCAGTTTTCCTTTAATGTAACCACATGCTCAGGTATTGTGTTCTTATTTGTTGACCAGTAAACTTGCTAAGGAATCCAGCTCCCCTTTCACCATCCCTTTTTGAAGCCAATTATTCATCATCTCCACCCAGCAAAGAAGAACAGGGCCAAGGTTAATCTGAAACCTGAATGTGGCATGGCCACACCTTTATTGTACATCTACTGTATAGCTTAATTCAGCTACCATCTATGACTGCCCACTCAGCACACTTACAAAGGCATGCAGAATTTCAAGGGACAAAACTGATTCTAATTAGTGAAAAACAGTTCTGCTTTTCTAACTACGAATAATCCATGATTTCCCATAAATAAGCTGTAGTTTATGTATATACTTTCATGGATTATTCATGATGTTGGAAAGCAGAGAGACTCACTGAATTGAAGGACTATTTTATTCAAAGTTTGACTATTTATCATAACTTCAAGAAATGACGTTTGCATTACTGACATACAGTACAAGTGTCTAGTGGACCATGCTGGCAGACCATAATGGCAGTTTTGGTGTTATGCCATAGAATTTTCTGAAAGGATGAGCTTATAATAACCTTAGCAGCTAAGAGAAAGTATATTCACTTGGGGTAGAATTTAGAAAAGAGTCTAATTTTGATTCTTTTTAAATTTAATGTCCTAAGAACTTAAGGGAAAATTGGGTTAAGTGTGTGTAAAATAGCTGCAACTGGTTGTCAAATCCAGGGCTATGGTGCTGAGGGAATTAGTTTTCAGAAAGTGTAAATGTTTGAGTTTAGGCACTGAAATATGCATAGCTGTTTGGGTAAGTTGGGGGAAATCTGAAAACTATAGAGATGCTGAAATTTTAATTCACCAGCGAAGTTGCTGCAAATGGCCAAAATTCACATCCGTGGAGTTTTTTGAAGTTTTCCCTGCCCTCAGCAACTTTAAGTATGCCCAAAATCACAAAGTTTTAAATGTGAAAGTGGAAAATCAACCACAAATTGCAGAAATTGCAGGCGAATTCCACTGTTTGTGGCAAAATTCCACCATTTCCAGACAAAATTTTGCAGTTTTGATCCCCTCTCCATGAATTGTGCTAAATTTGTGGATTAATTCACTGATCGAATTTACCCAACTTCACCTGTCTCTACTGATCACTGATGGAGTTATTTAAATTAGCAGTTTGGGAGCTGGCAGAGTTGGAGAAGGGGCAGGAGGCAGACCTGGGAGAGCTGAGAGGAAGGGTGGAACAGACAGCTAACCTAAACTGAAAAAGGAAATTTATTTAATTTTATACTTAAAGGGTCTGTGTGAGATAATTGGCAGAAGTACAGTAACTGCTTTTGCATCAATGTTTGGGGCTCTTTGTTAAATTTCTTTAACTCTTATTAGTCAGTGTGGGGAACCTAGCTGGGAGAATATTTGCAGTATCTTGTGGGTTAGGGGTTAATTGCAACCTGTGAAACAGGTGTCTGATTGGGGAGGAGCTGAAGCAATCTTTGAGGAGAAAATAGATTTAAGCCCCATGCCTGCCAGTGCCCCACCACTTGGCATCCCACTGCATTAGTGTCACAAAACAGGAGTGTGGCATCTGCCTTAAGACATCTGTAGGACTTCTGCAAGTTCTTCTGCAGGATCAGGTTGGGGACTCTGCCTGTACAAGTTTCTAGTAACTACTTTTTGTATGCAGAAGGGTAGGTAATGTAAGGGGTCCTAGTAATTTCCCATCTTGGATAGATTAACTTAGAAAATAATGAGTGTGAAAACTTTACAGTAGCAGAGCTGTGTTAATTAGTAGCTGTAGCTAGCTCCCTATCTAGTGTAGGGGTATAAGGGAACATCCAGAGAGCTGTCAGGCAGGAAGACTGTAACCTTGTATATCAGTCTCTTTGGTGATACTTCATATGTAAGGTAGGCCAGTTTAGGGACTAATTAATGAGTAATAGGCAAGTAAAGGAAGTAACAGTTAACAATGAGTGTTCCCTCAGTTATTGTGTATAAGGTGTTAGCAGACAGGATGGATAATAGGTACAGGAAGGAAGTAGTCAACTGCAGGGACTGTGGGGTGCTCATCTCCAGAGTTATTCTCTGGAGGGGGGTCACTGCCCTATTTGTAGGATCATTTGGGAGCTCCATGCACAACTAGTAGCAGCAAGAGAGATGATATCTCAGGGGTGACAACAATTGAGCTGGTACCCATGAAACACACACACACACACACACACACACACACACACACACACATATACACACACTCTCCCCCAGAGGCCCACTGGCCCAGGGGAAGGAGAATGTTGGGGAGGGGAAGGGGAAGGGAAAGGAAAGCAGAGGCAGTCACAAGGTGGTCACTTAAACCCTGGAAATCCCATCAGCACATCCCTTTGCACCCATGAAGAAGATGCAGGTACCTGATTCCTCCAGGGAGGCCTCTGAGCCAGCTGGAAAGAGTAGGCAAGATGACTTGGTGGCATCTGGGGGGTTAGAAAAGGAGAAAGCTAGCAAGGAGTATTTTGGTCATAGAGGGCGCAGTGGTTAGAGGGGTGGAGAATGTGGTGGGCACAGGAAGAAAGGGAAGAGGGTGGTAAGATGCCTTTCTGATGCATTAGCCATCAAGGGTACGGATAGGATAGGGAGGTCTGAAGAGGAGGGGGAGGGAATGCAGGATGCTGGTACATCTAGGTACCAACAATCTAGTGAACCAGCCTATGGAGAGAGTGAAGCACAACCTTTGAATGCTGGGGGAGAGATTGAAGGTACACTCAGCTTCTCTGGACCTTCCCGAGTTCCTCTCTGTGTGGAGTAGGGAGAATGGGAAGAACTGAGTGAAGAAGGAGCAGATTAAGTGGTTTAATGGGTGGCTGATGGGGTGGTATCAGTAGGAGGGGGATACCATTTTGGGGGAACTGGGGGTCTTTTGGGACAGGAGGCTCTTTACGGCATGATGGCATTCACCAATCGAGACAGGATCAGTGTGCTGCAGTAGAAATTTGATGTCTACATTGGTGGATAGTTAAACTGACTTTGGAGGAGGTTGAGGTTAGTGGAACAACTGAAAATGGAAAGCTAGAGGGGATCCTAGCGAGGGCTTCTGCAGGAACAGTGGGCAAAGAACACTGTAAAGGGAAACAGCAAAGCAAAGGTGCGTATTAGTTTAACAGAAGAGGCAAGGAAGGAAGGGCTCACTAAGATGATAGAAAACTAGAAACACATGAAATGTAGGGGATTAAGGGAGGATTAGGAGAGAGGACCTGTAAAAACCAGGAGGAGTTTAGGCATAAGATGAAAAGCAGTCTGCCCTTAAGTCAGAAGTCTTGGTAACAAAATTAGTGAGCTTCAGACAATAATGGCAGATGCAGGGTTGGATCTTGTAGCCATTATGGAAACTTGGGCCCCAAGAAATAACGAGTGGGATCTTGCAGTCCCAGGCTACACCATGTATAGGCAGAATAGAGAGAAAGGTAACAGAGAAGGGTTAGCCTTCATTGTCAGGGAAGGCTTGAAGCAGTGGAAGATGGGTCAGTCAGGTGAGGGCATGAGAAAACAGAATCACTGTGGGTTCAGCTCATTTTTTTTCTTTTATTTAAAAGTTGCATAAAATACAGAATGAGTTATATGAGAAACAAGTCTCGTTTACAGAACGTCCCATGTCATAATGATAACAAGACAAGAAAACCAAAAACTAATATACACAAATCTGCTAGTAACAATTACATCTCATGGCTGCATTAGGCAAGAAACTGTGCATGGGGTAGTTTATAGACAGCTAGGACAGGGGGGACAAAGGCAACAGGGAACTAGGGGCAGAGATAGAGAAGGGGGTTGAAAAGGGGGAAGGTGGTCATAGAGGGGGATCACAACCTGGCAGACACTGATTTGGACATTCCAGCAGCTAAGAACACCAGATGTCATGCCTAGATACAATGCAGGGCTGTCTACTGGATCAGCTGGTCAAAGAACCCAAAAGGCAGGCTGACATTCTCAACATGGGCTCATCAACTCAGAAATGGTAGGCTGGGTGGTGGATGGGAAACCATTGGGGTCCAGTGACCATAACACCACATGGTTTGAACTGACCCTCGGTATCAGTATGCCCTTATCAAGGGCTGACATTCTGGATTTCAGAAGAGCAGACTTTAACCAGATGAGGGAACTAGTCTGGAATAGCAAGGTTGGTGTGGACAGAATCAGGGGAGTGGAGAAAAGATGGGTAAAATTAAAGGGACAATAGCCAAGGCAACAAAAGCATACTTGAGGACAGTTACCAAGAGAAACAGGTACAACAAACCAGTATGGGGTTCTAAGAAGGTAATGGAGGAAGGGAGGGCCAAAAAGAAGGCCTTCATCTGGTACAAGGAGAAGCAGGGAGATGAAGAAAGACAGGAATACTAAGTAAAAACTAGGGAAGACAAGAGGGCAGTCAGGGATGCAAAAGCAAACACTGACCTGCATATTGTGCCATTGGTCAATGGTGGAGAAAAACAAATTTTCAGATATAGTAGGGGAAATAGAAAGATGGGAGGAGGAGTAATTGTAAGGCAAACATGGGGGGAAGGGTTATAGAGTACAAGCAGAAGGCAACCAGTCTAAAAACATATAGAACTTCTGCTCAGTATCCACAAAGGACAATATTGGGCCTTTGTTAGAAAGTGGCATAAAGGCTGCTGAAAAAGGGATCCCAGAAGAGAGGCAAAAGGTATTTACAGTGAAAGGGTCCAAAACATGCTCACGGACTTGAAGATAGATAAGGCCCAGTATTCGGATGGGATGCATCCTAGGACACTCAGGGAACTGGCATTGGAATTACCTGAACCCCTTGTAGGGCTGTTAAATACCTCAGTTCAGTCAGAAGTGGTTCAGAAAGACTAGAGGGCAGTGGACATAGTTCTGCTTCACAAGGGTAGGGACAAGGAGCAACTGAATAAATACAGACTTACATCTGCTGTGCGTAAACTGCTAGAGACACTAACAGTGGGCCTAGTGGATGACCTGAAGAGAAATGGGCTGCAGTATAGCAAACAGCATGGATTCATGATGGGGAGGACTTGTCAGACCAACCTAATAGTATTCTTTGACTGGGTAAGTGCAGTGGATAAGGGACAAGCAGTGGATATGTTCTACTTTGACTTCAGCAAGGAATTTAACTTGGTGCCACACAGAACATTATTGAGGCAGCTAGAGGATCTAGGTGCAATGAAAGACATATATGGGTGGGAAGTTGGTTGGAAGGGAGACAGCAGAGTGGGGTCATTAATGGAGTCAAGTCTTGGGAGAGGGAGGTCACCAGTGGGGTGCCAAAGGGATCACTTCTGGGTCCAGTCCTTTTCAATATGTTCATCTGCTATATGGGAGAAGGAATTCAGGGAAAGATGTGTCTCTTTCCCAAAGACACTAAGCTGTGTGGTAGTTGTAGACATTGAGGAGGGGCTTAGGGAGTTGCAGAGGGACCTGCAAAAGTTGGAGTGGTGGTCCAAGGTTTGGCAGTCAATATTCGATGTCAAAAATGTGCAAGGTGATGCATATAGGGAACAAGAACCCCAGGTTGAACAATTGGATGGGAGGGGTTAAATTGGGCAATATTTCTGAGGAAAGGAACTAGACGTCATAATAACCAGCTCCATTAAACAATCTAGCCAATGTAACAAGGTCTACAATAAGACAATCAGGATGTTCGGGTGTATAGGGAGGGGTTTCGACAGCAGTAGGAAAGCAATATTACTACTGCTCTATAGATCACTGGTGAGGCCACACCTAGGGTTCTGTGCTCAGTTCTGGAGTCTTCACATAAGTTAGTTAGTTAGTTAGTTAAAAATTTATTTTTTGACAGGATAAAACTTTAGGCCAGAAGACCTATTTAACAAAGTTGTCCTGTATAGCAATAGAAAGTTCCAACAAATCACATAACAAATCAAGATATAAACAATAAAATCATGACAAATATAATACAATATAATATTTAAAAAAAATTACAAACAAATAATTATGGTCTAACAAACTATATGCAGTTACAAACATCTACATAGAGCTTGTTTAAGTCAGGCTTAAATACGTACGGTGCAGCATAGGATAATCAAAATGATTTAGGACCAGCAGGGCAGATCCTATGAGGACTGGCTTAGGGCACTGAACATGTGCTCGCTGGATACCAGAAAAGAGAGGTGATATGCTAGAGACCTTCACGTTTCTAAAAGGATTGAGCAAGATAAACTTCAAGCAACTATTCAAAAGTAATAGCAGATTTAGAACCCAGAGACATGAGTGAAAGCTGGTGGTGGTGGTGGGGGGGGATACAGGAAGGACATGAAGAAGTTTTATTTTACAGAGAGAGTGGATGAGTGATGGAACAGCCTACTGGCTGAGGTGGTGGGCAACAAGATCATTAATGGTTTTAAGCATGGCTAGGACAGAGTTAAGGGCTTAATAATTACTTGAGGGGGTAGCAGTAAGCCAGGGAACATAGAGATGAGTAACATGGCAAACACCTCTACAGGCAACAGGTTTCCCAGTACAACAGAATATTAAAGGCAGGCTGGATGGACTTAAGGTCTTCTTCTGCAGTCATTGTCTATGATTCTATGCTTCTATGGAAGAAAAAAGCACAAGCAAAGTGTTAAGGCACAAAATACCGCACAAGAGGTGCTTGTAAGACAGTCTGGTTAAACAATTGACATTTTCTTTTTTCAGGTGTCCAGGATCCAAAGAGAAAGAAGTGCAGAGGGATGTTTTTATAGATACACAGGAAAAGGATGCAAGGATGAGCACTTCTGGGTCTTGAGACTCCAGGAAGTACAGTATATAAGTGCTCAGGAACAAAACAAGCAGAGCACACCCACCTTCAAGAGTGTTCTTCTTTACTTCACACTAGGTACTGAACAAAATAATAATAAAGAAAGCAGAGCACTCACTAACAAGGAACTTTTTAAAGTTTTTATTACCAACAGTGTCAGATGCGGTGCAGACTCCCCTACATAGTGCCCTACATATGGGGCTTCATTAGTGGGCAGGTATTTGTTCATTAGATACACTTTTTATACTAAAGTCATCATAAATATTCAAAGCATCATACATATCAGTGTCAGTGGCTCAGTAGGTTGCACACTCACCCCTGGGGCAGAGAATTGGATGGTTGTGGGTTCTAGACTCACACCAGGCACTTAGGGTACTACCACAACCTAACAGTCCAGTTCAGTATTAGTAGGGTGCTGCACTTGTGAGGTGCTGTCCTTCAGATGAGACATTAACCAATGTCCTTTCTGACCATCTCTGGCCACTGTCCAGGTGGGAAGTAAAAGATCCCATGGCACTTACCAATGAATAGCAGGGGAATTTTATTAAGAGAAATAATCATATGGAACAGAAAATAAATCATCATAATACATATCATATAAAAGAGACAGGAAGAAGAAGAGAGCATTTACCAAACATCATAACAAAAATCAACAAAAGTTTGTTATGTGTGCCACAGCAGTTGCGAAACTAGAACAATACTAAAATTGTACCCGATTCAGAAAATATGGGGAATCATTACACAAGAAAAAATTAAAAAACAAAACAATGGAAATAATACTATTACGACAACACAACATATGATTATGCATCTGTAAAACATTTATTCCCCGCTTTTTCCATTTAAAGTGAGTTGTTGCTATGGATTCATGAGAAACCTTTCCAAAAATGTTGCTCAGGTTTTTCCTGTAAGGTATTACATTCTTTATTGTATATGGTCCTCGTAGCTGAAGAAATCATGTTGATAACAGAAGTTGGTGTTATGTATTTTTGTTGTACTTATGAAGCACAACGAGTTAGCCATGAATAAAATTTACAACATGAAAACATAATTTTTAAAGTAGAAAAATGAAAGTTGTTCCATTGACTAGGATATATTCCTAGCATCAATAGCTGATAATCCAGGACCCTAAATAATGGTTCTTTCCATACCTGACTTAATTGTGTCTAAAATTGTTTGGCATAGGCATAATCTGGTAATTAATGGGTCTGTGTTACCAGTTTTAATAAACGACTTTCCTTTGGGCAATATCTTTCCTCTATTTTCTTATGTTTGTAAGAATCTTTTACTGGTATTCTGTTATAAATTCCCAACCAGACTATATCCCAAATTTGGGTAGGTATATGTGTGTTACTGAGCTTCTTTATGACTGTCAAGATTAAATCTTCAGCACAGCTGCACAAAACACTACTGGAATCAGAAACTGGCATTCTGGCCTAGTGGTAAAAGTACAAGGAAAAGAATCACTTTGTATTGTGGTAGCTGCTAAAAATATTACTCATTCAAATTTGGTGCCCCTGGGGACTTTCAGGCTGGGGTGGGGGGATTGGGCTGAGATGGACGGGGTAGATTTTTTACTTTCTAATACTAAGAACTCAGGAGTTAATTGACAGCCTTCTCTGGTTTGTAGGCCCCAGCACAAAAACTAATATTTTTCCCCCTACCGGGGTGCCGGGAAGGGGGGTGTTGCTGACTGCTACCAAAGCCCCCAACTGCCACCACAGAATTTCCAAAGAAATAGGAAAATAATGCCTCAGAAGTTCTGTGGCAACAGAGGGACTTGCTGAAGAATTTAGACCCAAGTTGCCACAGAAAAATTGGGTCCTTGCAATTTGTAAACATAGTCATAAAAATAACCTACCCGATTTATCATATTTACTCCACAATTATTAGTAGTTCTATAAGTAAATTCTCTTTTAATAGGGTTTACTCTATACCCCATAGGCCCTGAAAAAAAAAAGCTGTACGATTTCATTTCTAAATCCAGAGGGGAGAAAAACTATACTTACATATATAAAGGCAGGCAATAAAAGTGTCCAGACTAAAAGGTCTCTCTTCTTTTTTGACAAAGACCTGTTTTTCCATCTAGACAATTTCTGTTCTGCCTGTTCTATACAATTCTGCCAGTTCCTTGCAGCAATACAGTATCTCAGGTTCCAAAAGTTAGGGAGTATTTGTTATTTCCATACCACCCATATTCAAACCTGTTTTATAGTTTGCTGTGCTCCCTATTGGCATAGCAGCACTTTTGGAATAATTTACTGAAGCACCCTCTACCTGGGCAAATCTATGGATGGTATCTTTAAGTGCTTCCCCTGAAGCTGTGGACTAACATACTATACATAAATCATCTGCATGTTCCAATGTGCAGATTTCCAGAGTGTGTAGAGATAGTTGTGTAACCCAGATGCTGTATCCCAATGGGCTACTTACCCCTGCCTTGTATGCCTAACCAAGGTTGAGGGCCCTGGTTTCCTATTTCAGATTTAAAACTGGTTCTTTCCCATAGATAACATTACTGTGCAGTGCCTCCACCCAGAGTATACTTTTACATGGTTCTGAATAATACCTGGTACAACCCCCTGGGATGCTTATCCCACACATTGATTAAAAACCAAAACCCCACATGTCACATTTTCAGAATTAAGGACTCACTCTAATAATATGCTCACACACAAGATTTATAAACATGCATTTGCCAATACCAAATGTTTGCTTGCTGGTATTAGCATTGGAAATGCAGGAGTTAGACAGATGCAAAATGAAAATGGCAGTGGACTACTGAACTTCATGTCAACCCCACCTCCACCCTGCAGAGACAGACAGGCATTGGGGTATGTGTTTAGGTCATCGCCCATAACGTTCATGCCATTTCACCTCACCCTATCCTGTGGACACTGACAAGTGTTGAGGTGTGCCTGGGGGTGTTCAGCTTTACAGTCACCCCATTCCATAAGGACATACACTGAAATGGTTGCAGTATAGGAGAATGGGGTGAACTCTGGGGAAGAAAAGTCCAAGGCACACCTCGATGCCAGTCACTGTCTGCAGGGTGGGGGTGGAATGGCATGAACATTACAGTCAGCAATCCAAAGGCACACCCCGATGCCTGTCAGTCTGAATGGGGTGGGATGTTATGGTTTGAAACCTTAATGCCCCAGGCGTTTGTTGGTATTTGCACTACAAATTTTCAACATGGACTTTTTATGACCCCCCCCCACCTCATGAAAGCACTTAGGACCTCTTCTCATGAACAGCGGTACTGTGATTTTGTTAATGTGTTACGAACTTTGAGTTCCCACAGTGACCGTGCCATTGTGCGCCAGATGTATGAAAACACAGATCGGGCAGGATGTGAAGAATGACAGCTGCACCATTCATAGGGAGGTGTGAAGAGATGGCAGTGTTGAAAATCTGTAGTGAAAATATTAAAAATGCTCAAACTTCTGAGCGTACATGGAAACTGTGCAACACCTGTGTGTAACATAGTCATTTAGAGGAATTATTTCACCAAATTTTCAACGTAGACATTTTGTGACCTCTGCTCATGAACACTGTCACTATGATTTTCTTAATCTGTTCTGATAATTGATTTCCCACAGCGACTGCGCTATTCTGTGCCAGATGTGTAAACGCATATTTTAGGCAGGATATCAAAAATGACAGCTGTACTGTTCATAAGGAGGTGTGAAGAAATGGCAATGTTGAAAATCTGGAGTGAAAATATTACAAATGCACGAAATTACGAGAGTGCATGGAAACTGCGCAACATACACGCATAACACAGTCATTTTATGGACTTTTGTCAATAAATTTTCAACATAGGCATTTTAGCACTGCTGCTCATGAACAGTGTCACTGTGATTTTCTTAATCTGTCCCGAACACTGACCTCCTGCAGTGACCGCGCTATTGTGTGCCAGAAGTGCAAAAACACATTTCGGCCAAGATGTGAAAAATAACAGCTGTACTGTTCATAAGGAGGTCTGAAAAATGCCAGTGTTGAAAATCTGAGTGAAAAATACAAATTTGCGAGTAATGAGGGTGCGTGGAACCACAACGCACGCTCGTAACACAGTCATTTTATGGACTTTCATCACCAGATTTTCAATAGGCATTTTAGGACATCTGCTCATGAACAGTGTCACTGTGATTTTCTTAGTCTGTCCTGAACACTGATTTTCCACAGTGACTGCGCTATTCTGCGTCGGAAGAATGAAAACACATTCCGGCCAGGATGTGAAAAATGGCAGCTGTACTGTTCATAAGGAGGTGTGGAAAAATGCCAATACTGAAAATCTGGAGTGAAAATATTACAAATTCATGAAGTTAAGAGTGTGCGTGGAAACTGTGCAATGCACACTCATAAAACAGTCATTTTTTTTTATAATTTCTTTTCACCAAATTTGCAACAAAGGCTTTTTGAGAGCTCACCTCATGAACAGTGGCACTGTTGTTTTATTACTCGGTCCCAAGAGGTGATTCCAAGCAGTGACTGCAAAATCACCTTTTGGGACTGAATAACGCCATGACAGTGACTGAACTCATGAGGAGGGATCCCAATAACACCATGCTGAAAATTTGGTACCAAAAGTTGAAAAAATGGCCACGATATCCACGTAACTTGAAAAAAAACCCTATTTATGCCATTATACAACTTACCAGCATTTTTTCAGTTCAGAGTCGGCTTTGAAGAGTGCAGACATGTACCTGGTCCACCGAAGATCATCGTGCTTGGCTCCGGAGGTAAATATGGGGTGAGGGGGGGTGTGGGGAGGCAGGGTACACAGATGGTGGGTGTGGGTTGGGGAAGGGGGCGTGAGGGACCATTTTCTTGGTTTCAAGGAGAACAAAAAAAAAAGACATCGCGGGAAGGTTTTTGTTTTTCAGGCTTGCTTTGGTCACACTGGGGTGGGTTTCCAGTGTTCCGCCTGCATTTTGGAGAAGGGGGGACCAGAGTCGATGGGGATTGGGCCCCCCATCAGCAAAGAAAGACTGTTTGGGGGGCATGATGCTGAGGGGATTTGGCACTCCCTTGGCACACAACAAATGGGGAGGAATTATGCCAATTGGGAGTGGGCTATCCTGTTGGCAAATGAACTGGGTCAGGGGCATGCTGACAGTGGGATTGGACACCCCCATCAGCTTTCATGGGGCTCTGAGGTGGATGGTGATAGCCGCCACCATGTTCACGAAACTGTTACACCAGGCAAGATACCACTCTGCAATGACGGGTCACTCCATTATTGCAGTGGAATGGTTGACACAGCAACTTTGTAGCAGAGTTGGCCAGCATTGGGGCTCATAAAAGAAAATCAGATTATCATCTTTTCTTTAGATTACTTTAATAATTATGGCTGATCTTGAAAAGCAAACTTTAATCTTTAACATTTTAAACTTGACCTCTATACCTGGCAGAACTAGAAATAATTATTTACAGTTTCTCTCAGGGTGTCAGAGATCACCTACACATGGTTTGGACGTCATCATAGGTGTAGAGAAGCTTTAGCTGAGGTGCAGGTAGAAGCTTTAGCTGACCCCTCTTTTACCAGGCTCTTGCAGCTTGCAGGCTGAAAACATCTCTCAGCTTCTCTTTTCAGTTGCCCATCTTTCTAGGCTGAAGACACAAACTGGAACAGACCAGGCCTTAACACCCATGTCTAGGCTATTCCCCTCAGGGGGAAGCACATATGACAGTGCATAGCTGGTACACTACCAGGCTGACTCCAAGACAAGTCTTAAATAAAGTCTTTTACAGGTTTCAGGCAAATCAAATACTTTGGACAATCTTGCACTTCCATTTTTCTTTTACATTGTCCACCTCAAAAATAGAAGCATTTAATATCCAGGGTTTCCTGGTTGAAGGGACATTGCTGCCTAAACCACATTAACAAGCCGCTTCTAAGTGGTCTGATGTTTCAGCTGCAGTTTTTTTAAGTGCACTGACTTGAAGGGCTGAGGATATAACAAAAAATCAATTATGGTAGACAAAGAGCCTTTGGTAAATGTTGTCTGAAGAGGGCCTTCATACTGTACGAAACTATCTTAAAGATCAGCAATAGTAATCATTTCTTTTAAAAACAGTGAGTAATCATTTAATTTCCCTGTTTCTTTCTTCCTGTCCTGTAGGGACAAACCATAAATACAATCCCACCCAGAATTACTAGTTTACTTGTGTGCAAATATGGTCTTAACATTTTTAAACAATACAACTCTAGCAGTTTTTGTCTGTGGGGCATAAATGTTTATTAGTCTGCAACACCTATCTCTCACAAGTATATTCACCAATAAAACTCCCCCGGTTCAGTTTCTACCAGTTTTAGCAATCTGATTTGAACATGAAACAGATTACCTACTCCATCACACCTACTCCATCACACCTATCCATACCCTGTGACCAATAAGAGGGTCTCTTAGTCCATAGTTTTTTCATTGAGGGTATCTCAAATAAGGTTTTAATTCTGGTATCTCATATGAATAGTATGTTAGCAGAAAGGGAATCCAAAATTGCCTTAGTAGTCACAACATTCCAGTGGGCCTTAATACTATTCACATTCAGGGTTATCTGGGTTATTATGGGGCCTATACACATTAAACAGGTTGGGGAGACAATCTATCTCAACATTACTTCTTTTGGATCTAGTCTTCTTTTGACTCTTTGGGAACAGACATAGCTTTTGATGCCTCATCACATTTAAAGGATTGGTCCCTTGCTGAGGAATGTTATAGAGGAAACTTCTCCTTCCTCCTCTTCCTCCTCAGCATTACACCAATTCTCTTGTGATGCAAAAGGTGCAAACCTGTTAGAGACGGATACTGGTAATGGCTTTACAGGTTTACCCTGGGTTGCATTATGTCTGCCTCTTTTCCTAGATTGCACAACTTCCATATCTGAGTCTGTGTGTGGTAGGGATTGGGACATTTCTGGAGCATACTCAAAGCAATTATTACATCTTTCTGTGTCACATGCAGCAGTCAAGTGCATCCTGGACCCCATTTGTGACATGCTATAGGCTGTCCTGGATAGAAACACACCCCCTATCATGGTCTACAAATATGCCAGGGAGGGGGCATATCCCAGTGTTGGTCTCCCATAGTTTCACTTGAAATTTCCAGCCACCTGTCCAGACTTGTTCAGAATCTGTAATAAGGCTTGGTAAATCAAGAATTTTACATCTTTGTGTTAACCAGTAAATTATGCCAGCTACATTTACCCCTTCATTACAAAATAAAATAGAAATTGTATTTATTGCTAGCTTAGAAAGGGGGATAGCTATAAATGGTAACCGTAGTGGTGTGTCATTAAGCTGGTCATATTTCGCAAGAAAAATGTCTACAGATTTATGGGTCTTAAAGCTTATATCATACAAAGATTTCCCAGATAAATGTTTCACTGCTTAGGGTTCAGAGAAAAAGAAACTCATAGATTCCTTCAATGATGTTCAAATTTAGAAATCCTGTCAGGAGGGAGTTCTGCATCTCCTGAGTATATTAACCTCATGGCATTTCTATGCTGAGCAGGTTCACTTTTTGTTGCAATAGTTTAGCCATGCAAAACTGTGGTGAGTGCTTAGAGGGCTGGTCTCTTTGTTGTGAAGTTTCTGTTTCCGAGTCTAAATTATCAGAAACATCACTAGTTTGTCTCTCTGTGGTATTTTCTGTTGCAAACTAAGATGGAGGAAGCCTCGCCCAGACAGTGTGAAATGTAAGGCCTTACCCACCAGTTGTGTGGCGTTTGCTCTATCACTGTTGGACTGTCATTTTATGTATGATGCGCTGTGCTCACTTGGATTTTTGTGTAATGTGGACGACTTCCACTAAATATTGTCCGGTGTCATTGCCCCTCTGTGGACATCCTGAACAACACTCATACAGTGCTCTCTTGCCTCGTCCATACCCCCCCCCCACTCACCAGGGAGTGCAAACTACCAGCCACCTTTTCTATTTTCTTTCCGACCCTACTCCTAGCAGGGGATGTTGAATTAAACCCAGGTCCCCAACCTGGGCAAAAGCCTTCTACCCCAAAAAAGGGCTAAACATCATGCATATGAAAATAAGGAGTTTCCAACCTAAACTAAATCAACTTAGCTGCTGGGTAACACAAAATGATCCTGACATCCTCTGCCTCATGGAAACTTGGCTCTCCACCAAAACCTCTGACTCCTCCCTATCCATCCCTGATTATGCCCTCCTCCACCAGGACCATTGCAAAAGGGGTGGATGAGTAGCAGTTTATGTAAAGCAGCTGCTCCAGTGCTCAATTATCAAGAAAGAATCCTGCCCTTGCTCACATGAATTGTTACTCTCCCAACTCAACCTCCCTTCTTCCCTGCCTATTTACATTGGGGTGATCTACGCTTCCCTGTGCCTAGCCCAGGATGACCTTATCTCCTGCTTGTCCTCCCTTCCTCTCCTCACAGCATCTGGTGAACTACTCCTTCTAGGGGGATTACAACCTGGATTGGCTTCTCCCCCACAAAAGCAGCCACATCCAAAATTAAATCTCTCAATCTTACACAAGTAATTACAGGGTCCACTCGCTACAACCAACACTCATCTAATCATTCTTTGATAGACTGGATCCTTGCCTCCCATCCATGCAGAATATCCGCTGCTCGTGTAATGGATACTGCCCTACATGCATTACCCACTGTACCAGAAAAGTTCAGATCCCAAAATCTGCCCCAAAATATATTAATACCTGCCCACTAAACTCACTGAATACCAGCTCCCCCCTTCATGACCTACCATTTGCAGACTGGGACTCTGTCTACACTGTACCTGATATTGATTCAGCCCTGTCCAGTATTCTGCAGACATTTAAACAGGTCTGGGACTCCCATGGCCCCCTGGTTAAAGCCAGGGTCAAAAAACACCACCACCCATGGATCACCAGCACCCTAATTGTCCTCTGCAGAGCCCAATATAGGGCCTGGTCCCTCTATAAATTTACACTGACACCCCCAAACAAGACAGGCTTACAACATGGCAAAAAATACCTCCACCAATTCGATAAAATGAGCCAAGGCAGATTACTTTGTCCCAGCTAAATACCACCCTACCTTTCTCCTTCTGGAAGGTGGTCCACTCCCTTATAGACCCCCTCAGACCTCCACCCCTATTCTTAAGCTAAATGACCAAAACATATCTGACCCCATCAAAGTAACAGAAACCCTAACCAACCTTTCCACCACATGTGTCCTTCCTGACCAGGGAGGCAGTCCTCTCCCCCCTCCAGATCACTGCTCACTCCCCTAATGCCCTGTCCAAAACACTTTTATCCTTACTACCACATAGTCTGAAGAAGTACTAAATACCCTCTACTCTTTAAACATCACCAAATCCAGCCCAACCAATATCCACCCCAAGCTTCTACACATTTCAGCACCAGTTATAGTGGTTCCTTTCACATACCTAGTAAATTTGTCCTTTGAGTCTGGTAAGGTCCCCCTAACATGGAAATCAGCTTGTGTCATCCCTTTCCACAAGGGTGGTGACCCCTCAGTCCCCAGAAACTACCTTCCCATCTCACTCTTCCCCTCTCTTGCCAAGCTGCAAGAGTCTCTTGTCCAGACCGGACTAACTGACTTTCTCAGGTCCACAAATTAACTCTTCCCATACCAATCTGGGTTCAGGAAGTGCCACTGAACAATATCTTCCCTCCTCCTCATCACTGGACATATCCAGTCTGACTCTAACCAAGGCCAACTAACTGCTGCTATTTTTGACAATTTGACTAAGGCCTTTGACTCTGTCTCCCACCCCCAGCTTCTTGACAAACTCATGGGAGCCAGACTCACCACCCCCCACAGTACAGTCCTTACAGAAATAATTATATGAAATGTATTCATGCTGCGCTCATAAAACTACCAATGTGATATGTGTGCTGCAAGCATGATTTAAATGTTAAATTGGAACTGATTGCATGCACGTGGCATGCGTGCAGCAAGCAAGTGTGGAAAGCATGCTTTCTATGTTAAACTGGAACAGATTGCATGCATGTGGCATACATGCAAAAAGCAAGTGGTCACTGATAACTGCACACATAAAAGTTAAGTGACTTGCTCAGGATCACACAGTGATGTACAAGAGGGGGTTGATGAGATTCAAACCCAGGTCTTCAGGTCTCCAGACCTCCTGATTTATACTGCCTGCATACATATGGCTTGCTTGTACTTCAATACAAATCTGCATATATCTGCATGCATGTGATATTCTTATAGCCACTGAAATACTTTTTAGTTTTCTTGTCCCCCCTTTATCTCAGCTACACAGCTGAACTGTAGCACACAAACCAATGGAAACACATGTGGTTCTTCCCAACCCCAGTACAACCTTACCCACAAACTACTTAATTACTTCTGTCTGGCCTGTACTCCTATTTTATCTCCATAGTTTTTAATGCTTCCATGCAAACACTTTAAGGGGCAAACACAAACATAGCAATAACTCAACACCCACCCACATGGCCAGACCCCCTTCCTATGAACATATACTGTAGCGAGTGTGGTCACTCTACTACAGACAACCTACCAAGTATAAATATAAGTTGAGAGTCTCATACTTGAGTACTAGGGAGCCAGAGGTAGGAGTCTTTAAGAGATGATGTCCATGGGTCAGAGTGCTGGGGAGCACCCCCTTGAAATGAATGGAGTTATTTTTTATTACTATTTTATACATTATGAAAGTGAGTTGGAGAATAGTGACGGCCACTGTTCTACAAACAAGGCCCTTGTTAGTCAAGTGGTGGCCTTCATTAATTTCCAACACTCCATCAATAATGTATAAAATAGTAATAAAAAAATACCCTCATTAATTTCAATGGGGCATGCCCCTACACTGTCGCTTGCTCTATGTCATGATTCACCTGAGCGTGGGGATGTGGAGGTCAGCCTCACTTGGGGGGGCATAAGTCTGACTATAGTGGGGCTTCAATAGTCTGTGCATCTGTGCATGGCATACCACTCAACTGTCCCTGAATGCAAGAGACAACCCTCATTTTACCCCTGAAAACTGATCTCCCCCTCATCTGTCCCTCATGGAAAACATGCTGCTCACAGAGAGGATGTCCTGTAAATTTAGACTTTATGGCAGGGGTGCCATTTCAGATTTCAGCAAGGGGAAGACAGCAATCAGTTGAGGCCAGGTGCTAGTTAGCCCCTAGGCAGTAAGCTCTGGAATGTCTTTAAAAGGTAAAACTTATTTGTTGTGACTGAAAAGTGATATGCAAATCTGGAAAAAGTCAAATGTATAATTCATCTGTCTATACCCCAGAGCAGTGCATCAGAGTTGGGATTAAACCTACCCAGTTACTAACCAATTTTTTTCATGGCTGAAGTTCTGCCTCCCAAAAAAAAAAGTCCCAATTTCTCTCCCTGACGCCCTTTCATTAAATACCTATCCCACATGGGTCATGAAGCCACCCAAAGGTGCAGAAATGTGAAAAACACATCAATATTTCAGTCCTTCCTCCTTCTCCAATCACCCTGCAAAAAAAATAATTTGCTTTTACCTACCCGGCCATCTGGCCAGAAACTGTGGCCTAACCCAGTGTGCCACCAGACCAGTTTTCAATCTGCTCCTCCTCCATCCTTCTGCCAGAAGCTTGATGCTAGAACTGACCATCCCAGGTCCCCAGTGTGGTCTGTGATGTCACCTCACCAACCAAACCCACCCAACCCGTTTTGCTTGCTTCTTGCTTTGCTGCTGCCATGGCTGCTACTGCACTATATTGCTCAAGGCATATGATGGCTGCCCACACTGCTGTCTCTGTTCCTGCAAGTCCTAGCCTATGCAATGGGGGGGCTGCACTCCTTTTTTTGTGAAGTGAGCTTAGCAGAGTAAGTAGGTAGCCTAGTCTTGAGTTACCTTCTGCTTCTTGCTCACCCCAGTCCCTTCAGCCACCAAGGGAGACAGAAACTCACTAAGAGAAGACCAACAAAAAATGCTGCCACAACACTGCTATCAAGAGTTCATTGCTCACTGACTCCTCCAAGCTGTCATGTGCAGCCTGTCTACTCTGTGACAGAAAAGACAGTGAGTGTCCTAATCATGTGACTCATGCACTCTTGCTTGACTGGGACTCCTCCACATCATGTGTGATGGCATCGCTGCTAATACTGTAGGTGGAGAGATTGGACAACACACTACAGACGCAGTTGAGTCAGGAGTGTACCTACAGCATTAGTGCAACACTGGCCAAGGGAACACTTATTGTGCAAAAGATTAAATCCAAATTTAATACCAGTATTGCCACAACATAAGAACAACCTGGGCACAAATGCAGGCGGGGGCAACTGCCCCCTCTGCCCTACCTAAATAGCACCACTGCTTTCTGGTAGAAATTAATTCTCAGGAGCGAACATCAGTACAAGTAAATGCAATGGTTTCCCCTGTGTTCTGAGGTACTATATCTCCATGTTTCAGGATGTGTCCTGATCATTGTGGGGGTTAGTGTCCCTCATTGTCCCTCATTTTGAGTGTCCATGTTTCTCATTTCAGTAACAAACTGTGAGGTGTGGTGCATGGTTCCAAGACCCTACTCAGCACAAAGAGTGTTAAGCATGGCCATAGTGTATATGCTATATACAGAATGACAAAGGGAAAGTAAGTGTGCCAAAACAGTCATGGAGATACACATTTGTAGCACTAAAAATGTATAAGTGGACTTAAAGGACACAAAATAAAAAGGTAAGGATTCACAACACAGAGGCCCCTCTTCGCACATCTGTAATGGGGAATACTGGCTGACTATATCCTAGGCATTAAATGCATTAAGCAAACAATACTTTGCAAATTAATGTCAATTTAATGACAACAATCAAAAGCCATTAAGCAACTTGTAAAAGGATCAGAATCAATGAGTTTACCCAATTTTAATAGGAAATCAATGAAAAAGGTTTTTTTAATGGCTCTAATTGCTAGCAGTAGTATGAGAAATAGAAACTGATGTGTTTTTTTAGATAAGATTTTCGACAGCTTAGTTGCTGCACACATGGCAAGTGTGCAACCTGTGAACCTGATTTGATTTTTAAATGATGTTCACACCAGTTTAACTGCTGCACTTATGTCAAGCATGCAACATGCAAACCTGATGTGATTTTTAGAACATGTTTATGCCAGTTTACCTGTTGCACACATGTCAAGCTTGCAGCATGCAAACCTGATTTGCTTTTTAGACCTGCTTCGCATAGGTTCACTTTGTGTATGCGAACCACATGCAAACATTGCACAATTAAGCATGTGGCATGCATTCTATATGTATGCAGCACACACATATTTCTGTAGGAGAGTGGTTTGAATCCTACCTAAAAAATAGTCAACAGTCAGTCAGGATTGCAACTCCATGCCCCCCCATCCTCACTGGTGTTCCCCAAGGGTCAATCCTAGACCCGGTTTTATTCTCCCTTTTCATCAACAATCTATCCACAGTCTGCACAAGGTCCCATAAACATATGTATGCAGATGACACTATATATTTTGTATCTGGCCACGTTCTAAGTGACATCCACTCTCTAGTACAACACAACAACAACATGCAGTCTTGGTTTCATGCAAACAGTTTAAAAATAAACACTTCCAGAACTGTTTCCATGACCTTTGGGTCAGCCCAAAAACTGGCAAGAACACCCAGCCCCGCTGTAATCATCACCTTGGATGGAAACACACTAAACACTGTCTCTTCCTATAAATACCTAGGAGTATTGCTAGACCCCCTGCTAAACTACTCAACTCACACAGATGCCATCACTTTGAAGCTCCAGCCAAAGCTTGGTCTTCTTTATAGAAACCATGAATCCCTCCCTCTACCTGTTAGACACACACTGCTAACAAAAATGATGACTCCTATCTTTAATTACGTGAACATTGTGTACAACACTGCCCCCTCCACCTCGTTATCCAGGGTGGGCTCCTTATTCCACTCTTTTTGCCACTTTGCACAAAATCCCCTTTCAGAACATACCACTGCATGCTCATTTCCTCCCCTGTGTTATTGCCCTTCTCCCATCACTGTTTTTGCCACTCTGTTTCTTTTATTTCCAAATTTTGGTTCGACCTACTGCCCCCTACCTGGCCGAGAAACTAACCCCTGCAGCTTTTTTTTCCTTATTCGCTGCACTCTAGGGATTCCCACTTCTTCTCCCTCCCCAAAAAACCCTCATCAGCTGGCAAATCTGCCTTCTCCTACTGTCTCCCCTACCTATGGAACCAGCTTTCCCAGCCCCTCAGAAACTCACCCTCACACAGCTCCATTAAATCTCAACTTCAACTCCAGAGTCATTTCTTCTTCCCCATTTGCCATTTGTTCCATTATACAACTTTCACTTGTCCCAGTTTTAGTTTGTGACCCCAGTTTAGCATAGATGCATCTCCAGATTTGATTCTTAAAATTGAAATAGGTTCTGTTTGTAATCTAATGCCAGCTACTGATATTGGTCTATGGATTCTGATTTAATGACCTACCTACAGTACACATTTTTCTGTATTTAATGATGCTCCAGAAATTAAACCAAACTTCCTGCATGTTGTCAAGGCACAAGAAACAGATGCAGCATCTCATACAAGTAAGCAGATATCATCTGCATAAACCAATACATTATGTGGTATTATAGTTCCTTCTTCATTTCTTGAAGCCTTTATTTCAGAATCAGTATTAAGTATGCATAGTAAAGGGTCTAAATTAAAAACATAGAGGAGTGGGCTTAAAGAACAGCCCTGTTTTACTCCTTTATGCAACTTACAACCCTCTCCACACCATCAATTAATCAATGGGGTTGCAGTAGTCTGATCATATAGGCATTTAATCCATGTAATAAAAGGTTGCAGGAAACCACATTTATATAAGAGGTACAATAAGATGTCATGGTTTACATGGTCAAACACTTTCTGTTAATTAAAGGACAGTACATATCCCTGCAATCTTCCCACATCCCCTATGTCTACCAATTCTCTAAGTAATATATGGTGGTCAGTAAATTAGCAGTAGGTAAAGCAGTAGGTAAGGCTAGGGGGGTGTTAGGGTGTATTAGTAGGGGTATCACAAGTCGTAAGAGGGAGGTAATAATCCCTCTGTACAAGACATTGGTTAGGCCCCATCTGGAGTACTGCATGCAGTATTGGAGGCCACACCTTCACAAGGACATTAACCAAATTGAGGCAGTCCAGAGAAGGGCAACTAAAATGGTGCAGGGACTGCATCGAAGACATATGAGGACAGATTAACGGAGCTCAATATGTATACCCTTGAGCAAAGGAGGAGAGAGGTGATATGATCGAGACATTTAAACACCTTAAGGGCATAAACAAGGTGAAAGAGTCTAACATGTTTAAATATAAGAAAAATAGCAGGACAAGAGGACACATCATGAGATTAGAGGAGGCCGATTAAGGGGAATGTGAGAAAATTCTTTTTCACAGAAAGGGTGGTAGATGCATGGAATGGCTTACCACAAGAAGTGGTGGCTATGAATACAGTGCAGGGCTTCAAACAGGCATGGGATAGGCATAAGGGAGCAATACAAATGACTATGAATAGATAGGTCACTGACAGAGCAAAGGCCGATGGCACATTTATAAGGTAGAAAAAGAAATGGGCAGACTGGATGGGCCTTGTGGTCCTTATCTGCCGTCAACTTCTATGTTTCTATGTTTCTATTATCAGGTATGGAACAGGCCTGAGCCAGAGTTCCTCCTTTATATCAGTGCTTATTAGTTTCACAGTTCACTGGAAAGCCCATTCTTCCCTGGAACTGTCCCCATTTTTAAGGAATAAATAGCTGTTTCAACCTCCACCCCAGTTATCTATGTGATAAGCATATAACTTCTATCTTTAGAGGGGTGGGTGGTAATTGTATTGTAGAGAAAACAGTTTCTCTACCTCTAGTAGTGGAGGGAGAAGGACCAAACAGTTCTGATGTATACTTTGAAATTATTTGCAAAACCTTAGAACTATCTGTCTGATATACATTATTTACACCTAGAGGCCCAAATATAGTTTTCTTCAGTACTTTGACTGTCAGCTTTCATAAGGGCATACTTGTTGTAGTGTTCCCTGTGTCCCAAACTGTTGTTCCCATTTTAAACTATTTATTTTTTGTAAATTAAACTGAAACATTTTTTTTGTTTTAAAGAACTAATTTTTTATTGTAATTATTCCCTGTCTCAGATGTTAACGTTAATAATTTTTGCAATTGCTGATGTTGTGTAAGTATTTACGATAACTGGATTTATGTAAAAAATTTACTTTGCCTCTGTAAAAACCTTCTTAACTAAGTTTTAATGTCCTCCTACCATATGGAAGGATTGTCAAAAAGGATCAAAGCAGATTTCTTGGCCTCTATAAATTCTTTTAAAAGGCCTTGTATCCATTTGTTATTTAATAATGATGAATTTAATTTCCATATACAGTACCCATGAATTTTAGTTTGCAATAACTCTATAGAGATTTTCACCATATTATGATCAGGGAATTCCAAAGCCATTGTTGTGGCTATACAAAGTGGTAGCCTAGATGAAGCAAAGAAAAAGTCTGTTCTTGTGGTGAAAGGACTTTTGAAAAAAGTAGGGTCATGCTTCCCAGTTACTTTATGATAAGCATCTGATAACCCTGTTAACCTAACTAAATCCTTTACAAAAAAATCACAAAAAAATATTTTTTTGCTTTCATGTGCATTCCTCTATCTAGTGCCAATAAACCAAAATAAAAATCCCCTCCACAAATAACTGTCTGACTGGAAACCAGATAAGTTTGTACTAGTTTTGGTAAGGTTATTCTTTCAGCCTTAGTCTGTGGGGCATGTACAGTATATTAATAAATCACAGAACTTGGTTAGGTATTTTAACATCAGGTAGTAATGCTCTACCAGGAGATAAAGCTAATAATTTAATTATATCAATATATATGTCTTTAAAGAGTATACCTTCTCCTAAGCATCTGTCCACACCGATATACCAAATGGAGGGGCCTGTATACCAAGCTTTTTTTCCCATGCTAATTTTCAATAAGGTATGTAGTCTAACATCTTGCAAAAATATTATACCGGGACTATGTGACTGAAAATGAGGAAAGGCAGTTCCCTTTTTCTGTAACTCTTTATGCTATTAACATTAGCTGTAGAAATGATAATCTCACACAGGAAGATAAAATATAATGTGGTGAAAAAACAAGGTCTTATAATCACGTATCTTTTTTCCTTCCCCATCTCCTCTCTTAGTCTTTGTTTTAGTTTTCCATTTCCTGGAACCTGACATATCAGATTTAAGTTCTTAAATTTCTAAAGAAGGGTCAGGTTGAGAGGCTAGGAGGGAAAACTAATCAGACTCTTCTCCAGAATCCTTTGATTGTTTTTGCCATTGGTGATATTCATATCTATTAGAGTTAATATGTCAGTTTGCAGGACTTTAGTTTTAGGCTGTTTCCAATTCCCCTGTCTTCTAGTAACCATTTTCAAGTTATTTGTTTGTGATGGTGGGGGGGGAGGGGCATGACCTCTATTGCCAGTACTTTAATGGGGTTACTTGTCTGTATAGTGGAGGTTTAAGGACTTGAAGCTGGAGTTGCACTAGTTGCTGGGGGGGAGTGATTGTTCAACGTGAGGTGCCACCTCTGCTGTGAAAAGCTCAGAAGTAGATACAGATGCTGACGTCTCTGAAGGCATAATTGTTTTACTAGAGGTAGTACTCTTAGGATTTTATGTTAGGGTAATGTACAAGTTTGGTTCTTGTTGGTCTTCTTATCAGGTTGATTATGCATAGCCCAAGGGCAGCTGTGTTAGGTATGCCCTATTTGTTCACATGTATTGCATCTATGCTCATCAACACAGTGCATGCTAGTATTACCCTATCTCATTGCACATATTGTAGCAAACTTTATCACAGGTTCCTCTTAAATGATCAGAAGAACCACAATGGTAACACATTTTGGGTTGGCCAACATAGAATAAAAATACACAATCTCTTCCCACCCCTTAAAAAAAACTATTAGGTAAGGGTTGTAAGTCAGTGACAGTGTTTTTAACAGCACTCTCACCCTCCAACATGCAGTTCATATATTTTCTGAATTAATTATTGCTTCCAGGTTCCACAAAACAGTACATTTTTGTTTAAGCCAGTATAAGATATCTGTATCACCTTTAACACCTTTGTCCCTAAATAACATAGTTACTGTTTTTTTAGCAGGTTTTGTGAATGGAATGGCCATGATGGGAGACCAAAGTGGAATTTCTTTTAGGGCATGAAATTTGTTCCAGAACCTTTCGCATGCACTTGACGTATTAAAACTGATGTCAAAGGTTGATTCTCCTGAGACATGAATTAGTGCATATATTTCACTAGCAAAAAAATGCATAGAGTCCTTCAGCAGGGTTCTGGCCACATATACTCTATCGAGAGTTTCATCCAAACCTCCCTTATCATAGGGGTACACTGAGTTATATATCTTAGCTGGACATATAGGTCCATGAAAGAGAGAAGCATATGGGTGCTGTTTTAGCTGAGGAGAGATTTCAGAATTCAGAGGAGGAATCTTTTGGATCTCATCGTTTGTAGTACTGGTGGATGGAAAAACATCCTGCTCAGGGGTGTGGGGATTATATTCAGCAATATTGACTGTATATACATGAGTATGGACTGCAGGCTGCAGCTTAGGATTTTGTGTTATTTCTAACTCAGAAGTAACTTCTAAATCCAAAGGTATTTTATTCTCTGAAATAGCAGATTGAAGCACAGGTATAATATCCCTTGTATTTTTGCTAGTGGACCAAGAGACCAAACAGTCCCCTACCATAGGCATACAGCTAGAAGTCCCTGAGACCCAGAATTTTTTATCAGGGGAATGTTCTCAACCCACTCCAAATAATGCCTTTTCAATAAACCAATCTGCTTCAGAAATATCCAAAAGAGTAGTTGTCGGCAGTATTACTTACAGTAGGCTGATGCTGTGCAGCTTTTTCCAGAGAAGCTATCACTTGCTCCCCAGTGTCTCATAGTGGCAGAGGGGAGTCTGTACTGCCGACACAGGGATTGGGCACTCAAATGTTGGCAAATGTATATTAGCAGGCCTCAGTGCTCCCTTCCTCTTAGAGGCTGTAAAACAAGCAAAAAAATACTTGACTAGGTAAACACAAACAGGTGTTTATCTAATCGGGGGCCAAGGAATCGAATTCTGGGATCAGTTTGCCCCAAAAATGCCCCTAAAGAGTTTTATTTTTTCCACATACAAATGTGCTGCCAATTGTAGCAGCTGTTCTGAGACACACCCTTTCTTATTTTTATGAAACAATGGGAGTTTGCTGAAATTTGCAGCAAACACCCCAACTTGTTTCATGAAACAACTGCTGCAATTTGTGGCACAAATATGGCTGCGGACAAAATTAAAAATTTTCTAGGCATTTTTGGGGCAAACTGAACCTAGAATGTCCTTTATCGGGCCCCAATTATGTAAACACAACTGTTGGTGTTTACCAACTGCAAGTATTTTTTGAATTATTTAAATGTGCTTGCCTCGCTAACTGAAAACAAGATGTGGAATCTCAGCATGGGCTCTATATTGTCTTGCACAGCCTCAGTTTAGCATAGTCTATGTAGTGGAAAGCTGGAGACAGTTTTCTCTCAGAGCTGTGAGAATCAAACCATCTAAAACCTTTAAAAAAGCATTTTTGTGACACAGTTTTGTGTCAAACTTTAGTACATTGATTGTAGTAAACCCTTATGTGTTTATATCATCAAGCATTTATTGAATATTAATTTAATACATTCAGTCTCTGTACTGAGAGACTGTAGAAGTGTGCTTCGGGGAAGGGGAGGACCTGTGGGGTAGAAGGGAGATTCACAGACCACAGAGAGAAAGGCAGTTTTTCCAACTGTTGTTGACTAGTGGTTTAGTATTTGTGTGTTCGGGTACACACAGTACAACTTCCAATTAATTTTTGTAAGTTTTTTCTGTTTGCCGGGCATTTTTTTATCAGTTTAAAAGACTGTCTGTGTTGTAGTTTACTAAACAATTAAAGTTTCTGTGCCTACATAGATACATAGATACATAGACAGTGTCGGCAGATAAGGGCCTATGGCCCACCTAGTCTGCCCATTTGAGCTTGTAAGTTTAGTTTGTTTTCCTAGAAGTCTATTTCCCCTTACCCCTGCCCTCTAGAATTCCTTTATGTCTATCCCATGCATTCTTAAATCCTGTGATTGTTTCAGCCCCCACCACTTCTCTGGCAGGGTGTTCCACTTGTCCACCACCTGTTCTGTGAAGAAATTCTTTCTCATGTTTCCTCTGAATCGCCCTCCTCCAACTTCATCCCATGCCCTCTAGTCCTGAAACATCTTTTCACTTAAAATAGTGTTTTCCTGCACCCTGTTCCTCCCTGTAAGATACTTGTATGTCTCTATCATATCCCCTCTCCCTCCTCTCCTCCAGGAGTACATGTTCAGTTCCTTCAACCTGTCTTCATAGGACTGTGATGCAACCCATGCACCATCTTTGTTGCCCTCCTCTGAACCTTCTCTACCCTGTCTATGTCCTTACGTAGGTATGGTCTCCAGAACTGTACACTGTACTCCAGGTGGGGCCTCACTAGTGTCTTGTATAGCGAATTATGACCTCCCTATTCCTGCTGGTGATGCCCCTGCCTATACATCCCAGCATCCTATTTGCTTTTACCTGATGCCTTGTCACACTGTTTCCCTACCTTGAGGTCATCAGAGATGACAACCCCAAGATCCCTTTCCTGCTTGGTGCATGCTATATCCTCACCCCCCAAGGCCTGACCTTTAATCTGTGTGCTGTCAATTCATATGCATTTTATTGCGGCACCACAATAGCAATACTGTTAATTTCTCAGCCTGTTTGCAATATTTTTCCTTGCTTCTGTGTAAATACTGCTCTACCCCCCCCTCCGCAAAACAAGATATTGTTTTTGAACCTTTGAATTTTAGAAGACTGGTTAAGGTCTTGTGTTGTGCCTGTGCAGCTGCATCTCTTTAGTTTGTTGCTTCCCATCCACCAAAAACTGCAGAAATATAAAGCTGCTGTTACTGTTCTGTGTAATCTTAAAAAATGCTCACGAAGAGATGGTCATGCAAAGCTGTTTCTGGCTGTGGCACTGCTGCCAAGAAAACTATTAGCAGTGGAAGTTGTTGTGATGATGAGGCAGGTTCATCAGGGGTTAACAAGTCCAGCAGTGTTAAGAGTGATTGGCTGTGGTGGTACACAGCGGAAGAGAAAGGTAATAGTTGCTGCAAGTAAAGGGATTTCTCTCACTGTTTTTTTTCACAGCAAAATCAGTCGCTTCAGTTCTGATTGGAGATGCTGTTGTCCCTGCTGGTAGTAAAGTTAGTGACAGCATGGTCGATGACAGCATGAGTATTGTTACAAGTTCAACCTGGGCAAAGTTATTAAGTGGGAAAAATGTTAAGTCCACAGACTTGAGTGTAGTTGATGTCTCACCCCCCACAGTAATTGAACATGATTCTGATCACGATGATGGCTCACAGTGTCATGTTTCCACTGAGCTTGAGATTAGGCCATCCAAACATTCAGATGTTGATGAAAAAAGGGTGGATGATAATACTGAGGCTGTGGTTGGAATATCTCCACAGGACAGCGTCCAAAGTGAATTTGTGGATGATGATTATGATGATAACGACTACATTTGGGAACCAGATAAAAAGAAAGTGAAGGTGTCTGTTTGTAAACAGTCTGTTAGTCAATCACCCCTCCTCAAAGTTCTGATGTAACTGTGTCTGTTGATGACCCTGAAGTAATAGTCATAGACTGTGATGTTCAGTCAAAGTCCAAGTGTGCACAACACCCGGAATCATGCAGTACACCCTCCCATTTCATTGCCACCAAAACTGCAGTTCCATATGCAGCACCAGCAGCAACATGTGAAGAGTAGGGCATCAAAATCCCTAGTTTGGGATTTTGTGATACAAGATAGTAGCAGTGAAACCATGGCAATTTGCCAGCTTTGCCAAGCATGTGTGAAGCGTGGTAATAAGGGTAGCCATCTAGGCACTGGGGGCCAGCATTCTCATCTCAAGAGCAGGCACTTGGCATTGTGGACTTGGCACCAGAGGAGAGATAATGCCATTGTGGGGCATTCGCTCTCATCCACCTTAGTGTGTATGGTATCTCCTTCCTTGAGTGCAAGTAGCCAGGTTGGCAAAAGGTGGTGAAATAACACCGAAGGATTATTACAGGCATGAGGAGGAGAAAGATTTTGAATGTTGAGGTACCTGTAGTGGCCAGATTGGCAGTGCTGGTCCATGAAGTAATTCTACTACATCAACCCCTGTGCTTAAAACAAGGAAAATAATAGCATTTATTGTCTTGTCACCTGTGCACCCACCATCATACGTTCAAAGGTACCCATCTATGTCAGTTTGCAAAGGTGAGCCATTTGACATGCCATGTGCAAAACACCAGACAATGCAGCCCACGTTGCGCAGCCTTTCTGTGTGGAACAATAAATATCTACCAAATCATGTGGTTGCACATGAACTCAATGCTGATATAGCAGAAATGCTGGCAATTGACCTTTTACTGTTCTCCTTTGTGGAGAATTCTGGATCGATGATGAATTCTCACACTTTGGGCAAGATTTCCCTCCAATTGATGTAATCATTGGGCTACATACAGATGATTTCCTCTGCTACCCATATTTTGGGTCACTCATTGGACCTGGTCTTCCTACTGTGCATGGAGAGCACTGACTTGGTGGTGGAATTGGTTGGATGGTCTGACCATTGTACTAGCAGGTTCAATATCCAGGCACACCCTCATAGGCCTGCCTCTTTGGAGATGGTCCAGCACCGCCCATTAAGGGGTTTGACTCCAGAAGGCCTGATGGCGGTCCTGGACCATTGTAGTTTCCGAGTGCAAGCTTGGATCCAGAGAACCTACTTCAGGTCTATAACAAGACTATGGTGGAGGCTCTGGATTCAATTGCTTTAGTCCGTATTCACCTTCTCTCCACTCTTCCCCATTCCCATGGTTTGATAGGGCTTTGAGGGAGATGAGGAAGGTATGGTGAAGGTTGAAGCATCACTGGTGGAAATCTGGCCTTGATGCCAACAAGCTTAGAATGATGGCACATTATGCAGTCTATCAACCAGTGATCTCACTTAAGAAGGCAAAGTTCCTGTCTGGAGAGATTATGGCTGCATGGAACCTACCAGCCCAGCTCTTCAGAACTGTGGACAGACTGTGCAATCTAGTCTGTCTGCAGTTATGGAGAGCTTTGTCTCAGGAAAAGTGTGATGAGTTTGCTCACTTCTTTGCAGATAAGATTGCTGACATTAGGTCAGAGATCAGTTCAGCCCGCTCCAATGGGAGTAGCTGTGAATGGTGGGAAGTCACAACATCTCAGGCTAGTTGGTCGGCTTTTGATCAGGTGACGGTCTCAAATATCATGATGGTACCATCCAGAATATGTGGCCAACCTACTGCAGTTTGGATCCAGGCCTAACACATCTCCTTATGGGATGTGTGGGGGTTATTGGCCTGGTCCTAGCTGAGATTGTCCGATGTTCATTAGAGACCGGGGAGTTTCCTGACTCCCTGAAGGAGGCAGCAGTGATTCTGCTCCTCAGAAAACCTTCTCTTGACCCGGACTGTCTCACTAACTACAGGCCAATCTCTAACCTTCCCCTTTGCAGGAAAGGTTATTGAGAAGGTGGTCGCGCTGCAACTGAAGGACCATCTTGCCATCCATGACATCTATGCTTCCTTCCAATCGGGATTTAGGAAGTGGCATAGTACTGAGACTGCCCTTGTTCAGGTGCTCAATGTCCTCCTTATAGCAAGAGATTGGAGGAATCATTCCATCTTAGTCCTTTTCGATCTCTCTATGACTTTTGACACTGAGGACCATGGGATATTGCTAGAGCACCTGAAGTTGATCTGTGGACTGTCGGGTACAGTCCTCAGATGATTTCGATCTTTCCTCGCTGGCAGGTTTCAGAGAGTAGTGTCGGGGATTTATTCCTCTGACCCATTCTCCCTGCCCTATGGGGTAGCGCAGAGCTCTGTGATGTTCCCCCATGTTGTTTGCGGTATACATGTTGCCACTAGGGGACATTGTAAGGTGGTATGGGCTGAGTTTTCACAGCTATGCACATACTACTCAGCTGTACATGTCCTTTGTACCCGCACAGGACAGAGTGGTCTCGGTATTTAACAACTGCCTCTCTGATTTCCAAGACTGGATGAGTGCCAACTGGCTGAAGCTGAATTCAGACAAGACTGAGGTTTTGGTTGTGGACCCAGGTCAACAAGTAGATGGATTTTTAGCAGAACAGGCAACTGGTCTTGTACTAGGAGGCTGCCAGCTGAGGTTCTCTGAATGGGTGCGGGAGTCTAGGCATTAATCTTGATGAAGGACTGACCCTGAAATCTCAGGTGTCATCCATTGTCAAGACCTCAGTCTCCCATCTGAGGAATGTCACCCAGATTAAACACCTGGTTCTGCCCAATGACCTACCGACATTGGTCTATGCCATTGTGACCTCCCGCAGGGATTACTGTAACTCCCTTTTCCTAGGGTTGCTGGGGGTAGATATCCACCGGCTGCAGCTAGTGAAGAATGCGGCAGTCAGATTACTAACTGGGCTTTCTCAATCTAGTCATATTACACCTGTGCTGCCCGAGCTGCACTGGCTGCCAATCTGGTGGAGCATCACCTTTAAGGTTAGCTGATCTATAAAGTCCTACACAGACCGTACTACCTGCAAGAGCTTCTGTGCTCCTATTGCCCCTCCCAACCACTCCACCAACAAGGGATTGCTAGAGACTCCCAGGGTTCAGTTGAAGTCATCTGGTGATCGAGCTTTTGCTTATGTAGCCCCTACCCTGTGGAATTCTATACCTCATCGGGTTCAAGAGTGCCTGACAGTGGAGAGCTTCGAAGCCACACTGAAAGCTTACTTATTTAGTCTTGCTTTTTTGTAATTGGATACGGTGGATTTTAGCTGTTATTACCTGAATTTTAATTATTTATGATTTTTATATTGATTGTGATACTTCTTTTGTAAAGTGCTTTGATATTTGTGAATTGCACTGTATAAACAAAGATTATTATTATTATTATATTATTATTGAGTTTATCAGACAGTGACAGAGTCTATAAGACATGCCCTTCAACATTCCGCATCACCTTACATTCACTTAAGCATGGATATGTGGACAAGTGGCAAAATGATGGGTAGTTCCTATTTGTATATTACTGCAAATTGGGCATGGCTACCTGGGGTTGCCTGTAATGGTGGGATGGAAAAAGCAGTGTAATAAGTCAGACTGTGGTGGTAACAACTTTCATGACATTAGACAGCATGCCATGCTTGCAATGCATAGTGTAGCAGGGTCGCATACAGACAAAAACATGTTATACTTGCTACTAACAGAAATTGATGAGTGACTGCACCCCCTGTCCCTAAAAGACCAAGGCCATCAACACTATCTCTCACTCCCTTCTCCTTGACTCACTCTCAGCAGCTGGCCTATCTCCCTCCACCACAAACTGGTTCAAAGCCTACTTTATTGGCAGAACCCAATCAGTTAAGATCTTGGATGCCATTTTACCTCCCCCTCCCAATTTAGCACTGGTGTCCCCCAGGGCTCTGTATTAGGGCGTCTACTATTCTCCATCTTCTTAAATGACCTTCCCTCTGTTTGCTCCCCCTTCCACCACTATACATATGTATGCCGATGATACCGTCCTGTACTCATCTGGCTCCTGTCCTGCTGAAGTTACAACCAGCTTACAGCGAGACTTTGAAAAGGTTCCGCTCTGGTTTGCTAACCATCAACTTTTCCTTAATGTCAAGAAGACTGTCTCTGTGACCTTTGGCTCAAGGCAGAGACTCTCTAGGCTTCCCTTCCTACTAACTTTCTACACCCTTGATGGGACTTTACTTGAGGACACATCTTCCTTCAGGTAATTAGGTGTTTGGCTGGACCAACACCTAAACTTCTCTGGACGAATTGATGCCATCCAGAAAAAATTGTGTCCCAAGCTTGGTGCCCTGTTCAGGAACCAAAGTTGCATCTCTCCTACTGCTCGGCGTGAACTTGTTCAGAAGATGATACTGCCAATTTTTGACTACTGTGATGCAGTCTATGGTGCTGCCCCTAAATCTTCCCTGGCCAGATTGGACACCCTCTTCAATTCCTTCTGCCGCTTTGCTCTGGATGCCCTCCCTTGCCCCCACCACTGCGACTTTTATCATGACCTATGCTTCTCCTCTTTTACAAATAGTCGACTTCTCACTGTGCTAACTTCACCTCCAAGCACTAGTTAGGTGAACTCCCTTCCTATCTAACCTCTTTTATAACAATCCCCAATCCTCCCATTCCCTTAAATCAACCCACTCCCAAACTCTGGTAGTCCCCCGCAGATCCACCCTAATTGGCCAATCCACTTACTGTCAACGCCTCCCAAAAATTTGGAATTCACCCCCCCTCAAATTTGGCACTCATCCTCCACCTACTCCATCAGCTCTGTCCTCAAAGATTACCTTGCGCCTAGCTGTTTCTGCCATGTCCCTCCCTAATTCCCTCCTATAAGCTATGGATAAACCCTACCCCTGTACCGTCATCTTCATTTTACACTATGCACCCTCACCCCCAAAATTTCTAGCTCTCCTCCCTTTCCCCCAAATTGCTCCCCTTTATTGGCCTCCCTTGATCTCTCACAGAATGTAAGGAATGCCAAATGCTCTCCATGGGTCCCCCTCATACCCCCAAGGGCTTGTATCCCTCATCTACTCCCCTCCCCCTACATCCCTCCACCTCACCTGTTTCTCTCCTTTCACCCTTTTCTTTAACATAAGCACTTGTTTACTTTCTAACCTGGCACGTATTATTGTTCACTTTTTCTACATATTATGCAAAACTCTGTTTTAACACTGTTTGTAACACCTACCTTGCAACTGTATGTTATTGTTGATCTTGTAACTTGACTATAACTTGAACATGACTCTTCCCTTCCCCCCACCTTACCCCTGCCTCTCCTTTCCTCCTCCTCTCACCGCCCTCTTTTCTTTTCTTTTACGTAAGCACTTGTTTACTTATTAACCCGGCACTTATTTTCGACCACTTTTTCTACCTATTATGTGCAATACTGTTGTATCACTGCTTGTAACACCTGCCTTAGAACTGTATGTTAATGCTGATCATGTAACTTGAATGTTTAATGTTTCACTCCTATGGCACCTCTTCCCTCCAGGTCGCACCAGTAGACCAGTGACTTGTCGCTCAGTGCGCCATCCTGGTGAAACATTTCAATAAATAAATAAACAAATAAAAGCTGGCTTTATAGCTAATGATAATGGATCGAACATTGTTAAATGTATCAGTAATTGTGGCTTTGTGAGGGTTACCTGCATGGCCCAGTGTTTAAATCTTGTGGTACAGGAGTTTCTGCAGTACCCAGAAATAAAGCAAATGCTGGCTGTTAAAGGCCACATCTGTGCCCACTTTGCAAGCTCTGGAAAGGCCCATGACCATCCTAGGCAGTTGCAGGTTCAAAACAGCCTCCCTCAGCACCACCTCAAGCTTGAAGTTGTCACGAGATGGAACTCAACACTTTACATGGCAGAGCAGTTGTACGAGCAGTACAAAGCAATCTCCAAGTACCTAATTATGCACACTAGCTGTGACAGTTCAGGGTCCTTAATGTCTATGACAACTGAACATAGGTGACTCATGGACTCAGTAATAATAATTCTGAGGTCATTTTAACATGCCACACAGGCAGTGAGTGGTGACACTGCATCTGTTAGTCAAAACAATCCACTTCTCAGGGTGCTGAGGAAGACTTTGTTGAATCTGCAGCCTAGCCTTGATGTGGCCAGAGACAGGTCAAGCTGTGCATTTCTGAAACACATGATTACAGTATTAGACAGCAATTGACACATTGCAACTATTCAGCAATATCCAGAATTTGGAATAACCACAATGCTGGACTCACGCTATAAATGTGGCATTGCATCCATACTAGAGGAAGGGCATGATCAGGTTCAAAATCTGACTGGACAGCTGGTCTGATTGGTTCATGGGGCACAGAAGTCATGTGCAAAGTTCTGCAAACCCCAGCATAACAAGGCTGAAGGTCACTGTGGACCGAGTACATCCAGTAAGGTGGCTGAGCGGCAAGGAGTGGTGTCAGCTGCACAGTTGGCCATTAATCCACTTTGAAGTGCCTTGTCCCAAGTAAGAATTTGTGACCTAGATGAATCTTGTGAACAGGTGGATGAGCTATCAGGAATACGTGCATCAAAGACCATAGTTGAGGCCTATTTGGCAGAAAATAGGCATCTGACAATACTTGACGATCCGCTGGTGTACTGGAGTAGCAAGGTGAATGAATGGCCAGCGCTAACTTCAGTAGCGCTGAAGTATCTGACCAGCCCACCCTCCAGTGTAAGTGTGGAGAGGGTATTTTGTTCTGAGGGTGCCATAGTGCTTGACTGTTGTACTAACTTATCACCTACAAATGTCAGCACTCTGACATTTATCAAAATGAATGAAGATCACATACCAAGTAGGACAACACATCTATGTTTGTACCCAGTCACGCTGATGGTTGTGCTGATGATGCAGGTGAAACAGATCATCCTAGTGGCAGCATCAAGCAGTGTACCATTGAGGTTGATGATGCAGTCATGGAAAAATAATTTCCAAGTGGGTACAACTCTGGCCTTGATGACTGTGAGGGCTTCTTCCTCCTTGGTGACAATGATAAGGAGAATGTTGGTGGTAGGGCATAATGACAAAATTTGCATTCACGTACTTCTTCCTGTTACGGAGAACTATAATCAAAGCCACTGATTTACATTAAATAAAATAATTAAAGATACTTTAATTTTTCGATACTTGAAATTCTGGGAATTGTACCTGTGCTCAAGTTATAAACCCGCAGCCATCCCCAGCCACCCTGCTTTGAGAAAGAGACATTGTACCGGTGCCCAAGCTATGAACCCACAGCCATCCACAGCCACCCTGCTTCTTATCATTAATTTACAGTACATATGTACTAATGTCATGTACTATGGTTTTGACTTGAACTGTGCTGTGAATCCTTCCTTTAACATTTTAAAGATGCCACTGTCACCAAATACAGGCAACTGATTTTCATTTTGTTTTCACAGGTTACAGACAGTATAAACTTGCAATACTACAGTACTTTGACCACCTAAAGGATAACATCTACAGGTAAGTATCATTCTTATTTCCTCCTCTTTCATTTTTTGTTTTCACTTTTTTCCCGCCGGTGTAAAGCATTCAATGGCAGCGATATACAGGCGAGATAATATATTTTTTCTTCACAGATGGGACAGGCCTACTTCAGTAAGCGAGAGTTGTTCAATGTGTTATTCTGGTCCTGAAAACACGTGATGTAATGTAACTTAAGACAGTGGGCCAGAGCATGTCACACACTAAACGTGTTAATTTTTTTTAAAGGGTTTTACGAATAGCTTGGTATTTTAAGCTGGATATAACAGAAGACAGGAACAGTCATGCTAAGAACAGAATGTATTAGTGCAATGAACTCCTAATAATTTCTTCTTCATCTGTTTTCAGGTAACATTGTGGTTCTGTGTACTGCCGTCAGTGGTATCTTCCAATCTGAAGATGGACAACAGCTAGGATACATTGAAGACCTGGAAAGAAGACAAAAACTTTAATGAAACTTGTTTTTAAAATGGTGTCCCCACCCCCTCAAAAAAATACTTATCTTTCATGGCTTGACAGTTTCCGTACAGCCAAAGTCATCAACAATCCGAAACTTGCAGAACACAAGTGTGCCTGTGACCTGAGAAAAAAAAAAGTAATCATAAATGATGATATTTCAATCAATCACAGCAGTAACCCCCAACCCCCTGAGTACAAATTAAATGTTACAGTACCACATTAGGTGTCGGACTCGTAACATATGTCTGGCATGTGGATGTGATCAGCATGCCCACCAGGATAAAGTGGAAAAATTCCATATGTATTGTGGTGATTCCCTGAAAAGGAACAAAATAATGGACTGCTTACAACACACAACAAGATTCAATTGAAATGAAATGGCTGTGTGTATGCAAAAAAACAAACAAACAGTGGAATGAACAATAACTCACCATTGTGGTATGAAGGCACACAAAAAGGGCAGCATGTATCAGTGATGCAGCAGGTGTCAGCGTAGGCAGTGCTCTCACTTGGGACACTATGGCACATTTTGAGCCTTTTTCTTCATCTTGACTTTTCATAAAATTAAAATAATGGGACAACAGCAGCAGCAGCAGGAGTCTGCAGGAAATGGTCTCACTTGGGACACTACACATTTCTGGCCTTTATCATGATCTGGACTTTTCATGAAATTAAAACAGCAGTACAACAGCAGTAGCAGCAACTGGCATCACCAGGCAATGCTCTCACTTTGGACACCTTGACACATTTCTGGTATTATTCTTCATCTGGACTTTTAATGACATTAAAACAGAGGGACAACAGCAGCAGCAGCAACTGATGTCACCAGGTAGTGCTCTCACTTGGGACACTGTGGCACACTTCTGGCCTTATTTTTCACCTGGACTTTTCATGAAATTCATATAGTGGGACTACAGCAACAACAGCAGCAGGCGTCACCAGACAATGGTCTCACTTGGGACATTGTGACACCTTTCTGGCCTTATTTTTCATCTGGACCTTCGTGAAATTAAAACAGTGAGGCAACAGTAGCAGCAACTGGTGTCACCAGGCAATGCTCTTACTTGAGACACAGTGACACATTTCTGGCATTATTCTTCATCTAGACTTTTCATAAAATTAAAATGTCAGGACATTCACAAGATATGACATTTGTGGGGGGGCATGGTAGGTGATTTAATGATATTATGATTATTACACTGCTGCTTTAACCACATGTAAGGAAAAAAGTAATGATTCTATTCTAAATCACACCTCTCACAAATATATTGCACCACCATTATGCTTTCTGGAACAGAAAGGAAGATTCTCAGAGTTCTTACTTACTTTCTTTTATTTGTTAAATGTCATAGGATCTACAAAATGACAGATGCTGCACGCTTTCATTACAGGTGAAACTGTGACGATGCACCACCCGTTTCAATAAAAGTGTATTGCAGCATGCATTTCTGTGCCACAGAGTCAAAGGAAATGAAAGCATGCAGCATCCGAAAAGTTAGTGATCACAGGAATTTTAAAAAATAAAATAAAGAAAGTAATAAGAAAAAAAATTTTTCTATCGCAGAAACCATAATTGGGGGTGGAACATTTGGAGGAGCTGGGGATTTAGAATTATGCATGTCAAGAAATCCTTGTTAATTTTCTGAACATTTTTTCAGGGGATTATTATTCACATCAGGACACTAACACCACATGCTAAATGATGTATACTATAAGCTGGCAACACTCAGAAGATAGGAAATGATGGGGGGGGGGATTGCCATGGTAAATGACTTTAGGGTATTTTGATTGTAGTTGTTGTGGGTATGTATACTACAAAAATTTAACACAGTAAACAGTAATCAAAAAGTAATACAGCCTGACAATGAAAGCATCAGTGCAAGAATGTGGTTACAATTTTAACAAATACTTTTTTATTCTGTTTTACATTGCCACCTAATCTAATAACTTTTGTATACAAATGACATACTTCTTTCAACAATTTACGTATGCAGCACTACATTTTTTTTAAATCGGAAGTAATAAACAGAGTGCTCATTTTAGTCAGGCTTGCACCAGGTTTGCATCAGTCTTCTCACATGCTTTTGGACAGCAACTATTTAAATTCATTTATGTTACTACTACAGTAATGTGGCATGCAGCAGACAGTGCTATGTGACATGCAGTAATGGAACAGTATCTGTTCAAAAACAGCTGGAAATTCTGATGAAAACCAGGTCACAGTAACATTACAATGAGCACTACTTTTGTTATTTCTCATTTAAAAAAATGGAGTAATGCAGAATACAATAAATTGTGGAAAGAAGGGTAGCGTACGTATACACAAGTTATTAGATAAGTGGCAATGTAAAATAGAATAAAAAAGTATCGGTCAAAACTGTAACCGCATTCTTGCACTGATGCTTTAATTGTCATGCTGTATTACTTTGTGGTTACTGTTTAATGTGTTACATACATTTTCGTAGTATACATACCCATGGGCCACAACAACTACAATCAAAAAACCATAAAGTCACCTACCACGGCAATCAACCACCCCCTATAATTTATTATCTTACGAATGTGGCCGGATTATACCGATATCCTGCTACATCATTCAGCATGTGGTATTAGTGTCCATATGTGAGAATAATCCTCTGAAAAAATGGTCAGAAATACAAGTATTTTCGGAGTTGTTACTTAAAGTAGTTTATTTTTTAAATGACTGAGGTTTGGCAAAATGGCGGACAGTGCATGCTTTCATTACAGGTGAGACTGTGGTGAAGCAACACATGCTGCAATAAAAGTGTCTCGAAGAGGGCGTTTTGGTGCCACAGTTTCAAATGAAATTAAATGAAAGCTTGCAGAGTCCGCAAAGTTGGCGACCACATGACTTTTTAAATATAATAAAGTAAGGAAAACAAATTTCTGTTGTGGAAAGCATACTAGGGTGGCGGGGGCATTTGAGGGAGGTGAGGAATCAAATTTAGCAATATCACCATCAAGAAATACAGGATTAACAAAATTAACATCAGGAAGGAAATATTAATTGAACATAAATGATATACTTTGTATGAAAAAAAATTATTGAATAAGAAAAAAAGGAATAGCAGAGGACGGGTTGTTTTTGAGGGGGGGATTGGGTTAAATAATAATTTTTCACTCGGCCTGTGGGGGCTGGGGCAGACCACCACCAGTAAGTGTTCTTAACATTCTGATTATTTCAGCATTCTGACCCTCAGTCTGGTTCAGCTGCTGGCCTGCACCCTCCACAACATTACAGATGGCTTCCACCTCTCTCCATAACACAGCCAGGTCAGCCTGTGTGGCAGACAGTTGTGATGGGTCGCACTCGCGGGCAGCTGTGGGAGCTGCCACTGGTTCTGCTGCCCTGTCCATTCTTTGGCAACATCACGCAGGTGGATGCATTCCCTCTTCAATGGCTTCTGCTGCAGGACTGGCTGGTAGCTCCTGCAGCTTCACCTATCACTCGGCATGTTGGTGCAATACAAAGTGGGTTCTTTGCCCATCCATGCCTAAGTGGCTGCCCATGTGACCACGATGTACAAGCACTTCACACAGCTTGCACTTAACGACCATCAGGTCGCCAGGGAGGGAGATGAAAAATTCACCATTGGGCAAGCTGCATGGAGTACCAGGCACATGCAGTGGGGGGGGGCACCAGATACCACCGCCTGCTGTGCTGCAGTTGGTGGAAGGGCAACAAGCTGCAGCTTTTGCCATGGTTCCTGATGATGATGAAGTTTAGGCTGTTTCTGGTCCTGCTGCTTAGGGTCCTCAGCAGTGGTAGCCACCAGTGCTGAAGGGCTGGCAGTGGCTTCAACACTCATACCAGAAGAAGAAGAAGCAGCAGCTGCTGCTGATGCTGCTTCGGGTACCACACAGCCATTTGCAACATTGGGCTGTGACTGTGAGGGGGCATTGAAGGTCAAAACAGTGCCTCAGTTGAGGTGAAATGGTTTCCCCAGACCGCCACACATTCGGGGCCCCGCTGCCCACCACTTTGGCCACCTCTCTCCATATTAACCAAAATTCAATGCAAATCAAAAAGAAAACAAAAAAATATGAGTAAAACTGTTAGTGCTCAAACTACAGTAACTAAAGCTAAGTAACAAAAATCCCCAACTTTTTTAAACTAAACTAAGGTTTCAAATAAACTCAAACTAGCTGAAAAACTTTAACAAGAGAATCAAAAACCTTTTACGCACAAAAAAACACTAAATAGATAGAGTTTGATAGCTACTGGAGCAAAAAGCACACAGTAAACCAACACTGCTGACTAAACAGCTCCTTCTCCAAGACAAAGTGAAACTAGTTCACTGACTTACTGCCTAATTAACTGCCTGCCTGCATCATGTGACCTGCAGACAGTCAGACATGTAATCTGGCATGTGGGAATGTTTGTTGTTGGGATGGCGGGACCCTCCCGCAGGTCCGTCGTCACTGATGAAAAAAGAAATCCAAAGAGATCCATGTGGGGATGGCAGGACCCCGTGTGTTCACAATCGGATACACTTCAATAGTTCCAGGTAGGGGATAAGACTTCTATGTGCATAGGCTTGTTATGACTTGAAATTTGTGCAGTTCAGGATGGTGGGACCCCACAAGTCCTCCATTGCTGTTTGATTGAGTAGTGCATGATAGGGATGGCGGGACTGCACATGGTCTGCCACCACCGTATCATTGAGTAGAGGGTGATTGGGATGGTGGGACCCATGCGGTCTGCCATCACCATGGTATGGAGTATAGTATATTTGGGATGGTAGGACCCACACGGACCACCATCACCATAGTATGACTGTGTAAGGTAAGGATGATGAACCCCAGTGGTCCATCAATCATGGTGTAAGCATAGTTTCAGTAAGGAGGATGAGAGCCCAAGCAAGTCCACCTGCAGTAACAAGGAAATAAGACTGAGTAATGAGGAGAGTCCCTTTGGGGCATGTTGATTGGGAAGGTGGGACTCCATGTGATTTGCCTTTGCCCATTCCATTGAGTAGTGTGAGATAGGGATTTTATTTTTTTATTTTATTTTATTGAAATCTAGGATTACAAATACCTTTGAGCAGGAACTGCTCATTTACAAAGGTTCCACGTCGAAGGAATGGGGGGTATACATACATACAAAGGTCAACATAATAATACATAGTTACACAATAACAAGAAGTAAGAGACTGAGGCTTATGAAATTCCAGTAATTCAAAATGTGCCAAATGTTAGGTAGCATGACATAACCAGCCAAGGGCAATCTTGAAAATAAGCACTGCAGGTGAGAGGGAAGGCGGTATGCAGGCAGGAAGGCCATTGTCAGAGGGTAGAGGGTGAAGGTAGAAGTCAGGAAATGCCCCGGGAGAGGAAAGGGAGAGGGGGCAAGGGGGTAGGCAGGTAGAAGGGGGCAAGGCGGGGAGAGATAGCTGTCAAGACTGAAGTGGAGGGCAGTGAACGGTGGGCCCCCAATTAGGAAAGGCAGTCACAACGACTAGTTGAAATGAGATGAAGTCGGAGTTGTCTCTTAAAAGGGCCAAGAGCAGCAGCAGTAAGAGTTTCTTTGTTGAGAGTATTGTACCGCTGTGGTGCTCTGTGGGCAAAGGTCCTCTGGCCCATGGTAGTCCGGCATCTGGGGACAAGGAAGGTTAGTTGTTGTGAACTTCTAGTTCTCTGGGTGCTGTGGTGGTCAATAAGTAGCTTTTCAATGCCCGGGGGCATGACCCCGAGGAGGACTTTTTTGGCTAAGAGGCAGGTTTGAGTATCTGGCTGATGAGAGGTAGCCATCCTGCCCGAGTGTACAGGTCACAAGTGTGTGTAAGTCGATCAGCCCCAGTTAGCAGCCTGCATGCTTTGTTGAGTGCAACTGTAATTCTGCGGAGGGCAGAGGCAGAGGCAGAGCCATAAATTGCTAGCCCATAATCGCCGATGGAGGTGACAGAGCTGTTGATAGCCAACTGGAGAGTGTCAGGAGTTATGCAGTGTTTGTGCCTGTAGAACAGGCCTGTATGGATGTTAGTGGCTTTGGTGACAGAATCTATGTGCCGATGGTAGGACAGTGAGCTGTCCAATGTGACACCTAGGTATTTAAAATCAGGAACGTGTTCAAGTAAGGTCCCTGTTTGGTTTAGGATGGTGAGGTCACAGGATTTGTACTTGCTCCTGGCATTGTAGAAGGTCATAACCTTTGTTTTGCTGTAGTTCATGACCAGTTTGTGTGACTTGAACCATTCTTTGATGTGCATGAATTCAAGCTGTAATTGTTTCTCGAGGAGCTCTGCGTTTTGGTGGTTGGTGAACATGACTGCATCATCGGCATAGAGCATTAATTTCTGGTGGCAGGCACTGGGAAGGTCATTGAGGAAGAGGCTGAAGAGTAGTGGCCCCAGGATGGACCCCTGTGGGACCCCTGAAAGGACTGGCTTTTCTTCTGAGGTAACACCGGCAATCCTAACCCGCTGGACCCTCTCCCCAAGGTAGCTTGAGAACCAGAGTAGTGCTTCATTGGAGAGCCCAATGTTTGATAATTGCTTGAGTAGGAGTGGGTGGTTCACAGTATCAAAGGCTTTCGTAAGGTCAATGAATACTGCCCCTACACAGTTTCCTTGATCAAGTGTGGTATGGATGAAGCCTGTGAATTCTAATAGTGCAGTGGTGGTACTGTGCCCTTTTCGGAAACCATGTTGCTCAGGACACTGGATGTCATATTTTTCCCAGGTACTTGACTAATTGGTCTGAGGCGATGTGCTCCAGGGCCTTAAACAATGGAGGGAGGATGGAGATAGGTCTGTAGTTGGAGTGCAGTGATTTGTCTCCACTTTTGTGTACCGGTGTGATGGTCGCCTGTTTCCAGCGAGATGGGAACTGGGACATCCTTAGTGATAGGTTGAGGACCTTTGTCAAGGGTTCAAGGACTTCTTCAAAGACAAGTGCTAACAACTTCAGGTCAAGGGAGTCACCGCTGTAGCCTGCATTGTGAATGGCCTTCCGAATATAGGTTCTGGCTTCATGCACTGGGATCTCCTTGAAGTAGAATTGTGGAGCAGGGTGTAGGAGAGGAGTAGTTGCAGGGGGGTTACTACCAGAGGGGGCATCAAAGAAATTAGAAGGGAGGACACTATCCAAGTTGGAGAACACATTGTTAAAGGTGTTGGTGATGGTGTACAGGTCAGTTGTTGGTGTTCCATTTATGTTGAGCATGGTGGGTGGTGACTTAGGGTCCTTGCCTGTAAGGTCTTTCAAGTCAGTCCAAAATTTTTTTCCATCACCCCAGGAGTTGGAAAGAGCTTCCTTGAAGTATTTGCTTTTGGCTGTCCTAGCTGCCCATGTGCACTCATTTCTGGCAGCTTTATATTTATGAATATCCCCAGGTTTGGATGTTGCATGGGCACAGTGCTAGAGATGATCCCTATGTTTGAGTAAAGTGATTAGATCGGGGTTATCCAAGGGTTTGCTCTGCCCTTGACCTTCAGCTTTTTGAGAGGTGCAAAGATATTGCAGGCCTCAGTGAAGTGGCTGATGAAAAGGTCTAAGGCTTGGTTTACATCGATGGCAGAGTCGATTGGTGTCCAGTCCAAGTGGCTTAGGTGTGTCTTTAGTAGCTCAAGGTACCCCTGCTTTAACACTCTGGTGTGGATTATTTTAGGAGGGGGCTTAATGAATTTGTTTGTCCAGGTACATGTGACACGTGAGTGGTCACTGATCCCATCAGGGAACACTGAGACTTTTGAGATTCGTTCAGGGTGATTAATTAGGATCCAGTCCAGAAGTGTTCGTGACCCTGTCCTATAGTTGCATCTGGTGGGGGTGGTAACAAGCTGGGTGAGGTTCTGTGACGTGACAGCATCCTTGTAGTTTCTGGCCTCCAGCAATAGCCAATTTATGTTGAAGTCACCTAGTACTATGAGTTCAGAGTTATGGTGTAATCCTGTAGGCTTTCAATATGCTCATAAATCCATTGTGCTGATCTTTAGGGGGTAGGTACACAGAGAGGCAATGGTGAGCTCCTTTGTTTATTGCACCCCAAGTAGGAACTTTATGAGCGAGAACCTGCGAGGGTGGTTTAGGTTTGAGAACGGAAGACTTGACCAGATAGGAATTCCTCAGGTAGATGGCACAGCCCCCCACTTCATTTGGAAACCCTGTCCTGCCTGAATATAGAGTATCCAGGGATGGTGACTGCAGCGTCTGGTATCTTGGGGTTAAGCCATGTTTCGACAACAGAGAGTACATCAGGGCTATGTTACTGGACCCAGGTTTGCAAGATGTCAAGTTTGTTAAGGAGGCTGTGAACGTTGATTGAGGCTAATGTGAGGACCCCTCCTGCCTTTTTGTGGCATGGGATGCTAGGCAGTGCCCCGGGTTAAGATGAACATTTCCAGATATCAGAAGTAGCATAAGTAGTATCGTAAGAAGGTACGCTTTAATCATTTTGCAGACTAGTTTTGTTGTAGGGTATCTAGTCCTCTTGGCCTTGCTGGTCTGTGTTTGCCCTGTGATATTGCAGAGCACAATAAATAAAGCCATGTTCTCAGAGGTGCCACGTGATTGATGAAAAGTAATCAAATCCACAAGAAATGGTGAACTACCTGTGACCAGAAAACTGTTATTGTAGCTCAAAGACCCAGAATGTGATAAATTCCTGAAGGGGTTAAATTCCTGAAGGTGATGAACATTGGCCTGGGGCATATGCAGGATGTAAAAATCCTTTATTAGTCTCTTCCCTTTGTTCTTCAAAATGGTTTTGAATAGACCTCAAAGACAAGTGCACATCTTTTAAGAACAAGTCAGACGGAAATGTGGATTCAATGCAGCACTCCACCATCACCGTATCACTGAGTAGTGCATGATTGGGATGGCGGGATCTCACGTGGTCTGTCATCGCCATAGTATTGCTGAGGCATGGTGGTTCGGGATGGCAGGACCCCCACATGGGTCCACCACAGCCAGGGAATGAATGGTTCAAGATAAGGATAGCAAGACCTCTACTAAGGTCTGCAAAAGCATGGAGGAAGGCATTAGTTATGTTGTCCAAATGCCAGGATATGTAAGCATATAGATAGACAGGGCAGCCTCTGGGGCTGGGAACAAGGAGCAGAAGGAGTCTTTTGTGTGCTGTCCGACCGTAGGTAAAAGAAGTTTGCCCTTAACAGTTAGTGGACCAGGGAACGCTGAAACAGGGCAATGGCCAAAACCCTGGCAATACCAGCTGTAGCGGGCTGCTATACAAGCAGAGTGCAGCCCAGGCCCTAAGAGCAAAGGAAAGGTATATTAATCCCCAAAATGAAATAAATAAAGCCAAACTGCAGTAGTTAGCGCTTTTGACTGGTTCGCAGGTGTAGCCAGCGGGGCTCCAGCAGTACATGAGGCAGCAGAAAAACATCCGGGAAGGTACAATGGAACACAAGTCTATCAGCAGTGCCAGTGGTAGCCAAAACAGGATTTAAAGTTACATGAAATATGACTCAGCAGCTCAGAGCAAGTGAAGGCTGTCATGACAGTGGGAAGAGTGGAATCCGAAAAGAATCTTACTGCACAGTGGACGTGTATCCAACTCGGTTCTGCCAGTAGAAAGGCACAGATATGGAGCGGTAATTCAGTCAGCTGCAGGATGAAATGAATGCTGTGAGATGGAGCTGTGCTTGTTTGGGGAGAAGGAGCTAGGCTCCCAAGGATGCAGTCCAGAGGCAAGGAGTGGCAGCAGGATATGAGAGCTCCAGGCAACCAGAAGGTGAATCCCTGGGGAAAGTCCGAGTCAGGAGGCAGCAACGGAGGTAATCTGGAGCGCCAAGTAAATGGAAGTGGGAGCAGGAAGCCAGTGGGGAAGGAGCAGCTGCTGAGATAGAGAGGAATGGAGTAAGCCCCAAAAACAAACAAAGCAAAACAAGCAAACAGGGAGACAATGGAAAGAAAGAGGTACCAGGCAGAAAGAGGTACAATAAACAGAGAAGGAAGCTAGGGGAATGAGTGGGGGCAAATGAGGAAGGGAATGTGGAGACAACATAGGGGGACAGAGACAGGCAACAGGGATTGCAGAGACAAACAAAAAGCGAGGACAAGGGGAAGGATGAGAGAGAGAGAGAGAGGAGGGGGAGAAAGGAGCAGCCACTGACCCCCACAGCCTCCCACACTGCTGAACGCTCGAAGAAGAGCAAGAGGTGGTCTGATGTTTAAGTAGGGGATGGGGGAGGAGCTATCCCCCCCCCCACTGAACATCAGGCTAAAGCCTTCCAATTAATACATACCACAACTGCTATTGTCTGTTTTGTGGGCCTGGTGCTTTGTAATTTTTGCACAATGTTAGCCTACCATAACTTTTTTCTTTGTGCTATTTTTTTTTCACAGATTCGCCTTTTTTCTATTTACTGCTAGCTTGCTTACTTTGTACTAGTCTGCTCATGTACTGCCATGTAAGGTTGTGTCATAAAATGTTTGCTAATGCACTTACCTAATTAACAAAAACAAAATAAATTAATGTGTTACCCTTGATGTTTCTCTTTGCTTGCCAATACTGGCCGGATTTTAAAGGGTTGTCATGGCGCAACAGAGTTGCACTAGCGCCAACCCGCACTGTCTTGCCATGGATATTGAAAGCTGCTGCGCAGAACAACCCATTGCGCCGGGCACACCGCTGCAATAGTTTGAAGCACATATGAAGGGGGCATGCCCATGCATATTCGGGACATCCCGATATTGAGCCTGGGATGTGCGGTGCATATGCTGGCACAACCCCCAGATGTGCCGCAAACCCGGGCGCAAAGTTGTTCCTCCAAAAAACAGGAACAACTGTCGGCCACCCACAGGTGGGCTGCTGTATTGCAGGCTGCAACACAGCAGCTGCCAGCCGTGGGTGGCCACCTGCCCACCCAACACACAGTCCACAAGCATCCATAACTCCCTGGGGTCTAGTGGTACCCCTCCCACCGTGTCCCGATCACTGAATAACATCCTCCAAAACCATCCCTGTAGTCTAGTGTAATCCCCACCCCTAGCACCGATCATGGTACGTCAACTCACAAATGTTTCCTGGTGATCCAATGGCACCCACACCCTCCCACCATTAAAGGACCCTTGCCCACCCCACTCCCCCCATCATTGGTGAGCGGCTGCAACCCTCCCACATACTGTCTGGCCACCCACTGAATGACAGGTACAGTATGGGCTTGCAGGGCATACTTTACTAGACAGTCCCATATATGTGATGGGGGAAGCGGGGTGGGCAAGGGGTCCTGTGTGGGTGAGAGGTGCCATTGGTTCACCAGGGAATATTTGTAAGGTGACGTACCGCGATCGGGGCTAGAGGTGGAGGGGTACCACTAGACTACCACGGATTGTAGCCAGGAGGGACGGGGGTACCACTAGACTCCCAGAGATGGTTTTGGAGGACATTATTCAGCGATCGGGGAAATGGGTGGGAGGAGGGTACCACGAGACCACCAGGGATCTGTTTTATGGCTATTTACTGGCAGTCCCAGCTATGGGTGGGGGATGCCCCAGGACCCCCACTGTGCACACGCCATTCTGTGCAGGGCGCCAGGTGCAATTCACCGGGCTGCCCTGCACAAGGCATGCAAATGCACCTTGAGTACTGCGTGCAGTTTTGGAGGCCACACTTAAAGCGGGACATTAACCTCCTGGAGAGGGTCCAGAGGAGGGCAACCAAAATGATTTGGGGCTTGGGGGACAGGACCTATGAGGAGAGGCTTGAAGAGCTAAATATGTACACATTGGAAGAGAGAAGGGACCGGGGGACATGATAGAGGTCTTTAGGTACATGAAGAGGGTAAATAGGGGAGGAACAGCTGGGTGCTTCGAAGGAAGGAGGAAGAGGCCACTAGAGGGCATGGCTGGAAGCTGGAGGGGGAAGATTCAGGGGAGAAAGGAGGAGGTGCTACTTCACTGAGAGGGTGGTGGAGCCATGGAATGCACTGCCTAGGGGGCTGGTGGAGGCAGAGACAGTGGAGGGGTTCAAGAGGGGGTGGGACAGGTACAGGGGAAGGGTTCTGGAAGCAAAATCCAATGCAGCAAGAATATCCGGAACTGGGAAGGGAGAAGCCAGAGAAGGCAAGGGGGACAGCAAGGTCAGCACCCAGGTTGGGGACTGACCAAACGAGCAGACACGAAAGACCATTAGGCCTATTCTGCTGGCATTTTAGTATGTTAGTAAATGGGGCTATAATGACATGCAAATGGCCTTGTTTGTGCCTTGCATATATTATGGCCTCATTTGCACTTCCCTCTGCTGAATATTGAGGGTGATGTGCCCAGCACAACTGCATTTGTGCTGGCACATTCCCATGCTCCCTATATGTGGCTTGTACCAGCACAGTGCCACTGTGTCACGCGCAGTGCCACTGCACCATGTGCAGTCCATGCCATCAACAGTGCTGCACCATGGCACATCACCATTGAATATCACCTGGTCCTGGCCCCAGCGCATCCCAGTTGCACTGCACCCATGCTTGCACCACTGCTAGGCGCAGTCTGAATATCTAGGCCTCTGAATCTAATGGCATTATTTTATTTATTTATTTTATTTGAAGAGTGGTAGCTGGCAAAGGCACACAGAGGTGAGACCCATTTCTAGGTGTGACCTAGGCCAGCAGAAGGGTTACAGGAGAGATCAGTGAAAAATAATACAGCATGTTACATGATGCAGATAAAGTGCAGACATTTAAGAGCTGGTATGATTGTGGAACTTGATGAAGTGCAAATATGTTGTGCAAGCACAAGTGCCAGAAGCAAGCTGAGACTGGCATCAAAGCAGTACTAAGGCAGTCAAAACAGTGCAGTAGGGAACAGTAGTGTTGGGGAGAATCAAAACCTAAACTACCAAAATCACATTGGGGGACCTCCTATGGGAAACAGAGGCAGGTGGGTGGAAGGAGTTGTTTCAGCTGACACTTGAGGAACACTAAGGAGGTGGAATGATGAATGGATAAAGGGATCTGGATCCAGAGTGATGTCAAACAATAGGAGAAAGCAGATTGCCCAGCTAAGGAATGGGGGTGAGGAGTGGAGCAGGTTCACTGGTCCCTTGAGTGCAGCAAGCATGGAGCATGGGGGACTCATGAGAGGAGTGAAGAGAGATAGGATGGCATTGAGCCAAACCAGTTCTTGGAGATGAAGGACATTCCATGTGACTGGAGATGTGAAGGTAGGAGAAGGATGTACACAGGGGTTAGAGTGAGCAGTGGTGCCTATGTGGAGGGGAGTTAGTCACCAAGTGACTAAAAGCATTGCAGGGGGTATCCAATCTGTCTAGGAAAGTGGAGGGGGCTGTACCATAGACCATGCCAGCCTAGTCAAAGACCGGAAGTGCCATTTTAGTGACCAGCTCACAGTGGACTGGCAGGGATAGACAGTCTTTCTTACGGTACAAGGCACCAAGCTTAGGGCAGAGTTTTGCATAGATAACTTCAATGTGGGTTGAAAGGTGTAGCTTACTGTCAAGCCACACGCCAAGGTACTTGAAGGATGACACCGCTTCAAGAGGGGAGCCATCCAGCTTGGTGAAGACCGGGAGTCTCGAGAACCTGCTCAGTTTTGGGCTGGTACCAAAGATAATAGACACTTTTTTTTTTGTGTTGGACTTGAGATGGTTGAACAGGAACTAGCACAGGACATTGTTGAAATCCTATTGGATGAGGTTTTCGCTGCAGCTGTAGAGGGACCAGAGGCGAAGATGGTGTACTCACCCCGGGTCGCCCCTGAAAAAGGGACCTCCGGTCTCAGTGGGTTTACCTGGTAAACAAAATCTAAATAAATAAATAAAGATGACTGTGTTGTCTGCATGCATGTGTATATTTGAGTTGACACAGGCAGAGGGGCAGTCATGCAGAAAAACCGAGAACAGGATGGAGCCTAAGATATAACTCTGTGGGACCCCAGCCTGGATTGGGAGGTGAGGTGATAACATGCCTCCTTTTTTGTTGCTAAGAATTAGGTTAACTGTTGCTTGATTTCAGGGGGTTCACTTGGAGGCTTAGACTGGTTTCTTTCCTCTAAATGTTTCTACTTCTTTTCCCAGAATGACACAACAGAATGGGCTGTGCAGTCCCACTTGAAAATCCAGCTCACACTGAAGACTTCTGTGCAACAAACACACTTTGTTTTCTTGTTATTATTTTTCCTTGTATGCCCCCAATGTTCATTTTCATTCTCAGTCCCCCATAGGTCTGCAGCCCATATGGATTTACTGGCATAAGATTTCTTGTACCATAGATCAACTTTAAGACACATTTATCTTTTCAAGTCCTAGACGACTTCTTTCACTGTAGACTTTGATCTAGCATTATCCCTTCCAGCATAGTATGTAATCCTATGGATTATATCCAAGAAAACCTTTTCCGTACCTGTTTTTCATCCTCCTTTTTACTCCCCTTCCACCATACACACACACACACAGACACATGCTGTTACCGTTCCTTTAGTTTTCTGTAGACTTCACAGCTTTAGAACTGTCTCCTTTTGTCCCTCTTTTCTCAGGGTTTTAAGCAAGGACACAAATGTGATTTGTAAAATGAATGAAAGTGGTGAATACTCTTAAGGGGTTTCTGGTTCAGAAAAGTTGACTTGTAGGGCATGTAACTTTACCTATTTTGAAAATAATCCCTGAATACTGCTGTTAATTTTCTGTTTTTCAGTTAAACTGTTTCTACCCCTCCCCTTACATCTGACTGGCCTCCATAGGGCTACTCAATCCATCTGACCCTGTTATCCTGCCATTCCAGGGACATATCCCCTCCTCCAAGTTTCCTCATCACTTATCCCTCATAGTGGGGCCAGGGGATGACCACTTGCAGGGTCTTATTTTACCACACTGCAAGTGAGGTTCCATTGAGTAGGGTAGGAACACTATTGAATCAAATGGCATGTTTCACAACACAGATGTATTTTAGGAAACACAACTGTGTCCTACTAAACCAAGTAAGTTGGCTCTCCCTGGACTCAAGATATCAGTTTCAATTGGGCATACTGGCAAAAAAGTTGATCACAAGAAAGGTTCCTGATTCTTTTTACATCTTTTTCAGAACACATAACAGTAAAGTAGAAACACGTTTGTCTGTGCACCAATATTCCAGTGTCCCTAGAATGAAAACATCTTTGGGGCAGAAAACAATGTTTTATAAACTACCACTATTTTTCAGCACCATCTCAGCAGCTATTGACTGTATCAATATTTCAGTTCACAGCTTTAGAAATAATCTGAAAAAGTATTTTTTCTCTAGGAGCCATTATAAATGCTTTAACTAGTTTATGTGACTGTGATTGTAATGTTTTATATTTTTTGATTGTTTTCTGTATCTATTTACGAATGATTGTGATGCTGGTCAGCCATGAAAATTGGTCTTTTGCCCATGGATTCAACAGGTTGTAAATAAATAAATCAAAACAAGCTTCCCTGGAGCACAATCCAAATTGGGAGAAGGCACCTGGACAGCAGGTGCAGGACTTGCAGTAGACCAAGGTTTTTCCTCTAGTAGTTTCACCCCTCCCACTTCTTCAATGCCAGGCATAGCCCACATTTGGCCTCATTCATGCATCTGGCATTACCTGCAGAGGATCAAGCTCCCCATCCCACTACAGGGTGTCACCAGGTGGGAGAACCTGATGTCCTGTGTCCCTGAGCAGGGAGTGCTGCAGCATGGTGGCCCTTCCCAGCCTTCAGCCAGCCTGACCTAGTTCCTGAGGTCACTTCTGAAACCAGATCACAGGTGCTGGAGCACAACACATTACCCACTACAGAGGTCACAAGGTGGGAGAACCTGATGTCCTGTGTCCCTGAGCAGGAAGCGCTGCAGCATGGCAGCCCTTCCCATCTTTCAGTCAGCCTGACCTAGTTCCTGAGGTCAGTTCTGAAACCAGATCACAGGTGCTGGAGCACAACACATTACCCACTAGGCCATCGGGCAGCCGAATACTGCTGTTACATGAAATTTATTTAATGAAATCTAGGGCAATTTGATGGTCCAGACAAAAATAGTTCAATTACAAGCAGGGGATGTGATCATGTATTTTCTTTTAAAAGCACTAATTCACTTGAACCCTTGTCAGTTAAGGAATTAAGCAACCTTAACCATGACCTATCTAATTTAAATGTCTGGCCTTAGTTCTTATGAGGAGCCATTACAAGGGGGTGGGACCTCTGACAAAGTACTCAATGTAAAATGTTAAGTAAAGGGACTGCTGCAATCTATTACTGCTACAATGCCTATGTCTGTACTTTGTAATCACCTTTAAAACACTATGTCCACTTTATACTCTCCATAAAGGAGTTGTGTTGGAAGCTACAGCAGACTGCCACTGTGATTTGATTGTGGGACTTTGTTGAGTGGGAAAGAAGTGACATTTTTTATTTTCTAAGTTTTATTTATTTTTATATTGATAACCAGGTAGACCCACTGAGACCATATATGACAGTCCCATTTTCATGGGAGACCCAGAATTAATCACAGATATACACACCATAAATTGTATACTTTGCAACCGACAGTATTACATAGAACACGGTTCAGTGAATTTCTCATAATACAACATACATATTACAGTAATTACATAGAACAGGGTTCAGTGAATTTCTCATATTACAACATATGTAACTGTTTACTTTTCAACAATTATGAACACTCAACATGTGACATCCATGATTACAGAGTACATTACATTTAAGCTCTGCACCACTGTATCCGTACAGCAGCCTTTTTGATTTCATTCATTATAGTATAACCCCCTTCATTAGCAAAATGGGGATTCATTTTTCCAGTTAGCAATATCAAATGTGCCTCATACTTCCAACTCCATAAAGCTATCCTAATGTCACCCCTCCTACTCCTGTGTTTGCCCTTCCTGTTCTATTATTTTATATCCTGACAACTCATTTCCTCTTTTTCCCTTTTTTCTAGTTTTGTATTATCCCTTGAACTAAACAACTTTTCTATTTTGTAAATGTTAATACTTGAAGTTCGGCATACTGCACCCTGTAGTTATGTTTTGTTTAGTAATTGAATGAGGCACTGTATGTGCTGGGGTGTCTTTCTGTATTAATGCTATACTGTGGTTTTAAGGATGATATACAACTTATGGACAGAATCAACCTTTTCAAAGAAGGGAAAGTGATTTTCTGTGAAATGCTGAAGAGTCAGTTCGATGCAGAGACACTTTTTGCTCTTTTTGTCAGAAAATAAATTATTTGTTGCTAGTGTAGCTATTTCTAAGACTCTTTTTTTATCCCAACTGACTGTGCATACCATTCTGCACTCTTGTATATGTCTTCCAGTTTATTGAAGGGTTGGAGAATACCCTTGTGTTCTTTCCATGTTTTCTGTTTTCCTCCTTGATTCTCATCTCTCTGCTGCAGGACACCAGATCAAACATCAAACACCCTTGAGTATGCAAAGAACTGAGACCACATACACCTCACACATTCCTTTTCTTCTAAGTGAACATTTTAAGGTCCACTACCCTCCCCTCATTGCTTTGATCTTCCAAACATCTGATCATTTTGTGGGACCTTGGTTGCATCTTCTTGACTATCTCAATGCCTTTTTCGTCTTGAGGAGTCAAGAACTACATACAGTACATTAGGTGGGGTCTAACCAAGGCCTTGTAAAGTGGCAGGATTTCTTCTCATATCTTGCTGGTCACCTCCCTTTAATGCACCCCCGCATTCTGCTGGCCTTCTGGCCAGTACCCACACACTGCTTGGTTTGCTTCAGACCCTTGTCTATAATGACCTTCAGGTTTTAGTTGCCTTCGCTGTAACAAAGGAAGACAGTCACAGTATGTAGATCCTAATTTTGTTTTCTACATTGAATCAGACACTAAATATGTTTGACCAATCAACTTTTTCGGGTCTTCATGAAATTTGTCCCCATCCTTAAGAGAGTTCACACCCCTGGCTAGTTTAGTATCATCAGCAATGATGCAATTCAGGCTGTATCTAAATAACTACCATTACATTTTACATGCCATGTGCATTAAAGCATACACCATAGACTGGGTACCCAGATGCCAGTACTGTATTTTGAAATGCATTTCAATTTGGATGCTATCACTCTTTTTCATTTTTCTTTAATGTCAAAAAGCAGGAAATGTCAAAACAAATGAACTAAACATGATAAATGCATAATCTACAGTATGTCTTAGTGGTTCCTGTGAAATACTGCACATTTCCCAGATTGTTTTTATGTGTACACCAATTTATGTGAGAGATGTCCTCCTGCATGGCTGAATGAGTTCCTGTTGTCTTCTAATTTCATCCGCTGGAAGAAAACTGCTCCAAGGTATTTATATAAGGAAATTGCTTTGATTTTATAATGTACCAAAATCCACAAAACTGAAAGCAAACAGATTCATTCACGAAACAAAGGTAATAGAAATTCACTCCCTATAGCATATCTGAGAACAGGATAATTCAATATCATTCATAAACATATTCATAAACAATCTGAAATGTGACACTACTATTAAAACATTAACTGAATTCAAACATCACCATAATTGTATCCAGTATGGATAATATATGTAAATTAGCATGCATAAGCATCGACTGGTTATACTGTTATCAAAACTCATAGTCATAATATAATAATATGTAACTTTTTAGGCATCTAAAATCATTTCATATTTCATCATCCTCAATTATTTCAAATATGTACTGTACTATGCATTTGTTTGCTCATGTATTCTAAACTATTTGGTCTTTTACATATGCAACAGGAGACAAGTCAGATGTTGCTTGGGAAACAAAAATGCTTCTACTTACAGTATACTGTATATTTACATATTTTAAATATTTAGACAAGCAACATTTTATTGTATCAGAAATAGCACATGCTCAGGAAAACCCTATGTAGTCAGACTTCACCTATCAGTTTCACACTTCTGACTAGGGCATCTCCATTTAGGGAATCCTGGGACAAAACAGTGGACTGTTCAGGTCTTTCTACTTTTCAAAGTTTCCACACACTGTAGTATTAAAGTAGGGAAAACATTGATTAGACAGAACTGTAGATGAAAAGTATGTAACCCGGGCGCCACCTCCCAATGGGCTACTACCCCTCCCTGCTGCCCAGAATGCAGGTTGAGGGGTCTGGGTTCAGGTTTGGATGGATAAAGAGGCTCAATATCAATGGTTGAACTATTTCCATGGTGCCTCCACCCAAAGTGATTTTTAAGTGGGTTTAATGACAAGGTAGCACAACCCTCTGGGATGCTGTTCCTACCTACTGCCCCAACCAGTGGTCTCACATATGGATTAACATAAGACACTTTGCTTTGAATTAAATGGTACAATTAGTGTTGAGTGTTAATAATATGCTCACAGCAACTACACTTACCAACAGGGTCTGGACTTCTGGGACACACCCTGTGCACCTGTAAAGAATGACTTGCAGCAACAACAATGCACCAGTTCACTTCCCACAATAACTGGCCCTTAGTAATAATATGCTCATAGACAAGTGTAACATTTAAACAATGAAACTGATTTATTTGGGAAATTTGAACAAGAGGGAATGAGATGTAAATCAAGGTTAGATTTGAGACAATGTGTTTTTGTTTTCGAGAAACATTCAAGTTATATTTAAACCCCCTTGACAATCCAGTTACTGCTATCTGGGCACCCAGGATTGATTAAGTTGCAGACCTGAAGTACTGCAGCTGGTTGGCTGGCATTGCAGCTGGTTGGGGCCCTTAAACAAATAAATTGTTATTGAATCTTTTACTCTTGCCTGTGACAACATAAATGGAAACTTTTGAACACACAACAAATTGTAATCCTCAGGCCGAATGGCCTGCAAACAGTCTAAGCACAATGTAGCAAATCAGATGGCAAAGATAGCAAGCAGAACACAGTTCATACAGTGGGGAACCAAATCACGACCTACTTTCAATACACACCACATTTACATGTAAGAAAATTCTACTGTACCAGGCAAACCATTCTCCGGTCATGATCACAAAGTCTCTGCACAAACTGGGGATTCAAAAGCAGCTGGATATCCTGACAGGCTGATTGCATTCAGCAAAATCTTTGGTTTTCTTCAGGTATGAGCCTGGTAAAAAATTAGTGACTTACTTCATTCTCACAAACTTGGATTTAGTCTGAAATATATCTCTTCTCTCCCTGTCAGGGGCAGCAGGCAGGCATGCAGCCCACAACTCAGGCCTTTCCACAATTCTCCCATGCAAAACTACTCAGATGGCTGCTTGACTGTCTCAAACTGTTGCTTCTTCAGCTCTCAACATAGATCGGACTCAACTGTCAGCAAGCCCGGGACTTTCCCCAGAATCCAAAAGGTTTGGTTTGCTGATCTGTCTGTCAGTCACAACAAAGGCTCCCCCTTCAGGTGCAAAAGGTGCCAAAAGCTCAAAACTACAATTCCTACAGATTTTGACTCCAGACAGCTCCTGTAGTCCAGCTCCATTTTAGGTCTCACCAGTACTGATTGGTCCAATTCGCAGTCCTGGGCCAAGATAGTGGAAATAAACAAAACAGTCCTTGCTGCAAAGAAGCTGGTTAGACAAACTACATTATCATTATCAATCTAAATGATTTTCAGCAAATACTTACATCTTTCAACAGAGCTCCCTCTCAGATTACTTATGACTGCAATCCAGACAACTCTTAAAGAGACAGTACACATAGGCTATACAGGCACTCTCTGGCAATCACATTTAAACTGCTAAAACGCAGGACACCAGCCTGGCAGTGAGCATTTAAGCAAGCTCGAGGAAGACTTTTCTGGAACCCCCATTTGTAGGGTGGTTAAACCCTTCCCTGCCTGGAGAAAACTTGGTGTCCACATTAAGTCTGTACTATCATGCATCAGTTAACATAAACTTATTACTTTACTATACAGATTCACTACATTTCCCAATACTTTGTTCATTCTGACAATACATTAGGCATATTTCACACAAGTCAGTTGAACATTACTATACTAAATCAGGTAATAACTTCTTGTACCTTGAACAATGCAAGAGGGGGCCCTTCCCTATCGGCTAACTTGGGGATGGATGGGGCAGGAGCACCATGGTGAAAGGACAGAACAAGTAACCTGGAATGGGCTGTCAAGCTCTATTTGGGCAGTGAGCATGGTGAAACGTAAACACCTTTGTGAATTACATGGAGAGGCAAGTTCACAGGCCTCCCCAGAGAATCATAGCTGAAATGCAATACTGGCTTGACAGCTCAGCTAGTCTTTCTGGGTGGGGGACAACCAGAGTCTCTGTACTTTCAGCAACAGTCTTGGGGCTTTCATCATTTGTGAGGGGTGCCTCTGCCTGGATGGGAATGTCCAAACTTGGGGCACTGTTGGCTTCTTGCTCTGCAGGCTCTGTTTCTATAACACTTGACTCATTTTGCGAAGGCTCAGGCACAATCAAATGTTGACGCACTGAAGGGGGGTTGCCCGCACTCTCATGATGTTCTTAAAATTCTGGTATGTCACCAGAAAGACTCAAACCATCAGCCCCTCCTTCAGGCAAATCATACAGTTCCACAACACACAGAGAATCAGCATCTTCAGATGTGATACTTTGCACTTCACTTTCTGGGAGCATTGACTCCAAGGACAAAGCTTGGGGGGGGGGGTAAGGCAGTCCAGAAGGCCCAGCTTCATCCCCACAATTAGTCATAGGGTTACCTTGAAACAGCTGACTCAATTCATAAGAGGGGTAATTGGTATTGTCACATTCACTTTCGTCTGAGGTGGACTGACAGTCACTATCATTCCGGACCTGCTGCGGGGGAAACCTCGAACTTGTAACCACTGGATAGGTTTACTCTGTCTTTTTCTTGCAGCAGCACGATTTACCAGCCCAGTGAAATCAATCTCTGATTGTTCAGCCTCAATTTTGACTTGGCCAATAGGCAGTAAGTGGTTACGGTGCATGGTCTTGACAGGTTTGGAGTTGTTCTCTGGGCGCACCTTGTACACAGGTAAATCATCCAACTTTCCAACTACTACATGGGGAAGATGGTGCCACTGATGAGCAATTTTGTGTTTACCATGCAGTCCAAAATTGCGTAACAACACATGGTCTCCAGGTCAAAGCTCTTGAGCCTTTACTTTTCTATCATGCCTCTCTTTGTTAACTAGATTTCTCTTGGCAGCCATTGTCTGGGCCAGTTGATAGGCATGGTTCAATTGAGCTTTCAGTTTTTGTACATATTGCAAGTAGTTTTCGGCTCAGGCCCCATCTGTAGAGACCCCAAAACAGATATCAACTAGCAGCTGGACCTCTCTCCCCAACATGAGGCAGTAGGGGAAAACCCAGTAGCATCATTTTTCATGCAGTTGTATGCGTTTACCAAGGTGCTAATCTGCTGGCTCCATTTATGCTTGTCTTTTGGATTGAGGGTGCCCAGAATGTCTAGAAGGGTGCGGTTAAAACATTTTGGTTGAGGGTCTCCCTGCGGGTGATAGCGGGTGAGTCTTGACTTTTGCACCCCCCATTGAGAGAGAGCATATCTTTGATTAGTTGACTCTCAAAGTCTCTGTCCTGGTCAGAGTGGATCCACTGGGGGGGCACCATAGTGGATGAAGAAATTTTCCACTAGCACCTTGGCCACGGTAGATGGCTTTTGATCTTTGGTGGGAAAAGCTTGTAAATACCATGTGAAATGATCCATAACCACTAACACATTGTCAATGTTCCACTGATCAGGTACTAAACACAAGAAGTCTATGCAGATTAGTTCCATGGGGGGGTGCTGGTAGTAATATTAACAAGGGGGGGGCAGCCCTCTGAGGCAGGGCTTTTCTTTGTAGGCAGCGACTACAAGTCTTTACATGGTGCTCAACATAGGCGCCCATTTTAGGCCAGTAGACGCGAGATCGTACCATGTCAAAGGTTCTGTCAATATCGAGGTGCCCCATGTGATTGTGGAGAGACCTCAGTACCAGATCTTTAAAGGCAGTGGGCAGGACCAATTGTTGCTTGGTCTACTTTGCCACTATGATCTACTGTCTCTCTATACACCAACTGATTGAGCAACCTCAATCTGGGGCCTTCTTTAAACAATAAAGCAGTTCACAAGTCAGTGGAACGTAACTTAGACACATCTTTCCCCGTATGCAGGGAATCACGTGCTGGTTGAATCATAGGATCTTGGGATTGAGCCCACTGAATGCTGTCATTGTCAGATTGAGGTAGTGCACTAATATATAGAGCAGAGAAGTGGCAATAAGCAGCTGGTATGCAGGTGTCAGAAGGGCCCAAGCAATCTACTAAACAGTCCACTGTGTCCGCAGACATCTGTTCACCTCTATCAAACTAATGGCACAATGCTTGAATGTTAGGTTCAGACAGCTTGACCCAATCACTCTTGGAAGTGGGCCTTCATGATAGGGCATCAGCATCATTATGATTCAGGCCCGGTTTGTATTCGACAGCATAATCATAGCTTGATAATGCAGAAAGCCACCAGTGCCCAGTGGCATCTAACTTAGCTGAAGTCTGTACGTAGGTCAACAGGTTATTGTCAGTCTTCACCAATATCTTTGCCCCATAGAGATATTCATGAAACTGGCCAATGATGGCCCATTTTAGTGCAAGGAACACCAACTTATGCACAGGGTAGTTTCATTCAGATTGGGTCAAGCTCCTGCTAGTGAAAGCTACTGGTCTCAGGCCATCCTCATGGTCTTGATACAGCACCGCTCCTAGACCCTGAAGACTAGCATCCGTATGCAGCATAAAGGTTTGGTGGGATGAGCAAGTAGAGCAGGATGGGGCATGAGTCAGCTGGTATATGATCTCATGGAAGGCTGCTTCACAGTCGGTGTCCAGAGGGCCCAGGTGCTCACCTGGGCAGAAGTACCTTTTCTGGTTCTTTAATGGCCCTTTTTGTATTTATGATTGCAGGAGGTGGTAACCCTGGGTAAGGTCTAGAGTGAGTGAATCACCTTGGAATAGTCTTTCATGAACCTGCGGTAGTAGCTACAGAACCATAGGAAATGTTGTAGTTTATTTCAGATTATGGGGCTGGGGTCAAGTAGTCAGTGCTTCAACCTTACTGGGATCAGTCTCCATCCCTTTTGTAGATACTATGTGCACCACATACTTCACGGAGGTTTGCAAAAACTGGCACTTGTCAATGGACAGCTTGAGCCAAAGTCTTGCAGTCAGTCTAGGACTTTAAACAGTCAGTTCTCATGCTCCTCTAAGGTGCACCCAAACACAATGACATCGTCCAAGTACACCAGGCATTCCAGCAATTCATATCTCCCACCGCACATTTCATCAGTCACTGAAAGGTGGCTGGGGTGCCCAATATCTACTGTGGCATCCTCAGAAACTCGTAGAATCCCAGTGGACAGATGAAGGCTGTTTTCTCATGGTCTTCCGGGGCCATCAGGATCTGGTAGTATCCGCTGCGAAGATCCAACACTGAGAACCATTTGCTCCCATTCAAGTAGTCCAGGGTATCTTGTATATGTGGCATAGTGTATTGGTCTGGGATGGTCCGCCGGTTCAGTGTTCGATAATCAACACACATCCTCCCAGACCCATTCTTCTTACACACAACCACAATGGGAGAGGTGTATGGGCTCCTGGATTCTTCTATCACACCAGCAGCGAGCATTTCCCACAGGTGTCTTCTCACATCATCTATGTCTGCTGGGGCTAGGTGTTGGGACCTCTCTCGAAATGGCCATTCATCGTACTGGTGTATGTGATGCTCCGCACCCTGGACACATCCCACATCCCATTCCATCAATGAAAACACTTGGTCTCTCTGGGCAAGTCTCTTGCTAATTCTTGCCTTCCATTCAGCTGGCAATGGGGAATCACCAAAGTCAAACAAGTCTGGGGTCACTCTCTCCTTCTCACCAGGGTGCTTGTTGCTGGGCAATACCGCAGTGCCTGTGCAGTGTACCACAGCTAGTGTGCACCTTCTGCTCATCAGGATCTGCCAATCTGACACATTATGAATCTGGGCCATCATTCATCATGCATAGGCATGGGCACAAGCAGGCAAGATTCTGGGCTTGACCAATAATCCTTCTGGCAATTTTCCATTGCCTGGTGCATCCAACATCAGTATTTTGCTCTTGACATCTTTCTGGAGGCGGACATCCCCTTGAATGTTACACTGGGTGTTAGGGGCCAGTACCATGGACTCGGGATCCTTCTCCTGCATGATCCCCACCAGTTCAACCTGGTCTACTTCCTCGGGTTTCTGTTGCAAATCATAGGCTCTCTTGATCAGAGCCAGAATTCTCAGGGCCCTCCCAGGTCGTCGCCCTTATTTCCCATGACAGAGTTGTGCCAGTCTCCCAAACATATGGGCGTTTGTCCCAATTAACAGGGGGACCCCATCATACAGTCTGGTGGGGGGACACACTATGGCCAATGTCTCTACTCGCTCCTCTACACCAGTTACAGTTGCAGAAAAAGACAACCAGAGGCAGACATACCCTAGGTAGGGATAAGACTTGTCGCTCAGGCCCCACACATGTAGGCCTTCCAGGGATTGCTAAGGCACATCAGATAAGTGTTTGTCATAACAGTCCTGGAATACAATGATCACTTGTAACCCACTGTCAAGCACAGCCCAAGTATGAATACCATTCACAGTCACCGTAGTCCCCATTGAAGGGCCCACTATTTTGGACCAGTCTGGAGAGGCAGTAGCAGAGGCCTAGACAGACAATTTAGCCACAAAGAAATTTGAGTTAGGGTTTCTCGAACCCTCACTGCGGTCATTTCGGGCAACCCTTGGCCATTGATTTGCTTTTTGAAGCTCCCCTTGTAATCTGTTTACTACTCTTTCTAAGTCCTTCTGAGACTGGCATTCTCTTTTCGTATGGCCATTCTTTCCACAGTTGTAACAAATGATAGACTCCTTGGTCATCCTAGGAGAGAACATTGTATCAGGAACTGAAGCAGTAGTAAGAGATTGGGGTCTAGTATCTGCTTGCAGCGGTGAGAGTGGTGTAACGTGTCTTAACAGTTCCTTTAGAGTGGTGTGAACTGGTGTGGGATAGTGAAGACGCTCAGACAAGATTAGCAGCAACAAAATTATATTTATTTTGTGCAGCGAACTTGAAAACGACAAAACAAAAAATAAACAGATGCAGAACTTCAAATCAAGAGCTAGAAATAGCTAACTCAAGTCAGGGTGTTGTCAGGTCCACACCCTTCTCCATACTAACTTGACTTGTATGGAACGACACTTTATATAGGGTTACCAAAACATGTGATTCAATAACTCCGCCTTTATACATATCCTTTTAAACATAAAATTCAAAGGAATCATCAAGTTCATTTATTTAAATAACATAATAGGTTTTAAACCTTAACAAACACCTATGAAGTGCAGGCTTATGTGAAAATTCATAACAGGACAAAAAAAAGATTACAAAAGCGTTAAGGAAGAATCACCTCCTCAACTACCAGCATAAAAAAAAGGAATTGTGGCCAGTCGGCACACTAAGGACGCTGCACCAGGAGGAGGAGGAGTCTCCCCAACACTGCAAAGCCCACCACAGCAAACCAACAATGTTTCTTAATTTGGAAGAGTTTCAACAACTCTGTACAATCGCTTCAGCTCCCCACAATGAAGGAGGGAATGTAGGACCCTGCATTGATAAAAGAACATTCACTAAAATAATCCTACAGCGAAGAATACCCTTATGACAGTGCATATTCGAATAGGTCGTTTTCATACAAATGCTTGCGTGACGCACTGTCATAGAATAACCCAAATAAGGGAGATTATTTTCTTTCATTTCATTTCAGGCTGTACAGTCTCTACGATTTCTAACTCAAACGCCTTTGGGTTCCTAAACTCATACTGCTTACTTCTCAATAATTAATCACTTGATTAAACAGAATTTGTTTTTGTAAGAGAACCGAACTTACATTAATTCATTTCAGCTTGTCACAAGGTTGCAATGAAGCATTTTAAAACAAGAAGGCATTTTATCCATGCATAATTCCTGTAAACACAAAACCGGAGGAATTTCACATTCCGACCTTCCCCCAATCAATCGGGACCACTCTAGCAATCCTGCTCAGAACACACCACAACCGAACCCCTTTTCTTCAGTGAAGCAGGAAACAATGTAGTGAAGCACATCCAGCCTGCCCTGAGCACCACCACTGCACGACCAGTGCTTCTCTGCGTGAGGCAGTGCGAGTGTTCGCATGGAACTACACCGCAACTCCGGACCATCGCCAAAGCCAGAATGTGCTGGTTTTTTTTTCTTTTTTTTTGTTTTATTCCTCCCATTTTCCTAAATACTCCCATTACTAGGCTGGACTAGGAGATAGCCTCCCGAGGACAGGGCAACAGATACCTTTGTGTAAAGGTGTTCGGAATATACGGGAAAGGGGGGGGTTGACACGACATAATTTTCTTTTACAAAGTGGGTGGCCAGCCCAACAAACAAGACATACAAACGACACTGGCAACTACAACAGAAAAAGGGAGGGGGGGGAGAATAAATGTACATTCCAAACGTCCTCCAGCAAAGGTAGCACCCCACCTGGGGGGGGGGGGGGGTTTCACTACCACATTCCTCCCCACCCAAAACCAAACAGATCGAGTTTGGTTATTATATAAAGAATCATTATACCTGTCATCAGATCTCTTAAAACAAGAGATGGAGCCATAGCCCACCCTCACCAGGGCTCCACCTCGGGGTCCCTAACAAATATACGAACTAATATTAATGTGAACCTGGTTGTTCACTAATGTACGTTATTACTCTTTACCCCGAGGTCTGTTGACAGGTAGAAGTGTTTCCTGTACCATATCTGGACAAGAAATCGGCGTTATTATGAGCCGAACCTTTCCTATATTTTATGGTGAATCTATAAGGTTGCATTGCGAGGTACCATCACATTATGCAAGGGTTTTTGTCCTTCATTACATGCAGCCAACATAAAGGGTTGTGATCTATCCATAGTTCAAACTCTCTACCCCATAAATAAAAGCGTAAAGCTTCTATTGACCATTTTATCGCTAGACATTCCTTTTCAATGACAGAATAGTGTTTTTCCCTTTCATGTAATTTTCGACTTATGAATACTATAGGGTGGTCTTCATTCTGTACTATCTGTGTGAGTACAGCCCCTATTCCACAGTTAGAGGCATCAGTTTGCAATATAAATGGTCGGGAAAAATCAGGAGTGTGTAAAACAGGTGGAACATAATCTAGCCTTTAGATTACAAAATGCCTCCTCACACTCAGGTGTCCATTTTACTTTGTCTGGTTTGGATTTTTGTTAGATCTGTTAGTGGTCTGACTTTGTAGAGCAGTCAAGGTATAAATCGTTTATAATACCCGATGAGGCCTAGAAATGACCTAACATCTTTTTGTTGTTGAATGGGGGCTATTGGCCATAGCCTCGATCTTTAGTAATTTCTGGTTTTACTTTCCATTACCAATTTGGAACCCTAGGTATTTTGTTTCCTGCATTGCCAGAGAACATTTGGAAGGATTTATGGTTAACCCAGCTTCGCATAGGGCTAACAATACAGCCCTTAGGTGTTGTATATGTTCTTCCCATGAGGGACTGAATATTACTACATCGTCTAGATAGGCTGTGCTATACATTGTATGCGGTTGTAAGATGTTATCCATTACTCGTTGGAACATAGCAGAAGCACCGTGTAGGCCAAAAGGCATTACCGTAAAATGGTATAGGCCGATAGGGGTACTAAATGCAGTTTTTTCTTTATCCTTTGGATCTAGGGGAATTTGCCAATACCCCTTTGTGAGGTCTAAGGTACTGATGTATTGAGCTGCTCCTAAATGGTCTATGATGTCATCGATTCGTGGCATCGGATAACAATCGAATTTAGAGACTGCATTCAAGCATCTGAAATCTAGACAAAGTCTGATTCCTCCTTCTTTTTTCTCTACTATAACCATAGGAAAGTTCCATTCACTATGGGAAGGCTCAATGATTCCCATCTTTTGCATTTTCCTAATCTCTTGTATAACTTCCTCCCGCATTCTTTTCTGGTATCCTATAAGCTTTTTGATGAATAGGTATGGCATCGGAACCATGATATGATGAACAGCACCATTAACCCTTCCCGGTATGCCAGTAAATAAGGTTTGGAAGGAATCTAACATATTTTGTAAGGCAGAGCTCTGTTCAGTGGATAAAAGTGGGTTGATTCGTACTTCTGAAAGATTACATATTTTCTAGTCTTTCATAAGCTATGTCTAGTTCGGACTTAGTGGTTTCTGGGAAAATAAAACTACATATGGTAGGTGTCCGTTCTACCCATAGTTTTAATAGATTTGCATGGTATATCCTGTTTTTAATTTTCTTTTCTGGCAATTCGACTGAATAAGTTACAGGACCCATAATGCTTTTACTATTTTGTAGGGCTTGCCACTTCATGAGTAACTTATTATCAGAGGATGGCAGAAGTAGCAACACTTTATCACCTGTAGTGAATTCTTAGATTTAGTTCCTTTATCATAGTACCCTTTTGTTTTACTTGCTGCTGTAGGTTAGTCTGATGAGCCTTTTTACATAACCCATTAACCTTTGGCGTAGTTGTTGCCAATATTCTAGGGGTTCCGATATATGTTTACATTTCTTGCTTTCCATTCTTCCTTTATAATATCTAAAGGACCTCTTGGGTTATGTCCGATAGTAATTCAAATGGAGAAACCAGTAGATGCTTGTGGGACTTCCTGTAAGCAAACATCAAATATGGTAGATAAGTGTCCCATTTATTACCTTCCTCTGATGCATACTTTCTTAACATCTTTTCAAGGTTTGGTTAAATCGCTCAACTAATCTATCAGTTTGGGGTGATAGGGGTAGTAAAATGGCTTCAATACCTAACACCTGGTATAACTGCTGAAGTAATTGTGACGAAATTGGTACCCTATCAGTTAGAATAGTTTTTGGAATCTCATACGACTGAATATTTTACCAACTCTTCTGCTATTCTGGGAGCAGTAATCTGTCGAAGGGAATTGCTGCAGGATATTTTGTAGTGTAGTCTACAACCACTAAGATGAAGCGGTTTCCCTTCGCACTTTTAGGTAGTGGCCCTATAATATCCATTGCAATCCTTTCAAACATATCAGTAACTAAAGGCATTGGTATTAGGGGTACTTTATCTTTTCGGCCTACTGCTGCCACTTGTTGACATTCAGGGCAGCTTTTACAATATTCGACCACCTGCTCATGTATACCAGGCCAGTAAAACCTGTATAATAAGCGTTGCAACGTGCAGTCTTTACCTAAATGGCCTGCCATAGGTATGTCATGGGCAATGGATAATAACCTTTCTGGAACTGTGTAGGGACCATCAGCTGCTCAACCATCTCCCTGTATGGAATTCATATACCCTATACAATAAGTCATTCTTAATTATATAATAGGGTTGCTGAGGCTCAGTAGGACTGGTTGCCTTACCTGTGAAAAAAAAGGGGTCAAGGTAACATCATTTTTTTGTATATTTACAAATTCTTTGTTAGGTACTATACATTTTCCAGATAACATGTCCAGTCCAGTATCTCTTTTAATCCATGACTGTTTATCTTTTCTTTTTTTGTGTTTGACTTTTTCTGTCTTTGCCAATAGTCCCAAATACTTCTTCCTCAAAAGGAAATAGATGTCCCAGCTCTTTCTCCTGCTTTCTTTGTGCCTGAGTGGTAACTGCTCCGACATTCATATTTAATAAAGAATCAAAGTATGGATAATCATGCCCAATTATTACTGGGACTGGCAAAGAAGGTACTATGCCTATTTTCATTTTGTGCATGGTCCCATTTATTTGAATTGTCATTTCTCTTAATGGGTACCAGTGGATGTCTCCACGTATACATTTAACCCCTGTAGTAGGTTCCCCCAGTCCTGGTTCTCCCACCAGAGAAGCATGTACCAGTGTCTGCTTCCTGCCAGAATCCATGAGACCCTCAACCACTCTTCCCCCGATCTCTACAGTAGTGATGTAATGGTCCCAGTTAGCAAGGACTAGATGAATCAATTCTACTTTTTTCTTTGGGCAGAATCTAGCAATATGTCCTTTGGTTTTGCATTCATTACATATAATCTCGTGGCTGAATCCTTTACTTAGTTTACTATAGTCCTTACCCCCAGGAGCACCACTAGTTTGTGTCACTGGCATTGTAGGGGGTCTTATTACAGCTGATGGACTTCTAGTGTTCACAAATGTTCTAGGGCATTGAGGTCTAGCAGTCAGATAGTCCTCAGCAAGTCTTATAGCTGCCTCAGAAGTATCAGAGCAATGCTCTTTGACCCATAACTGGACATCCTGGGGTAAAACACGTATAAACTGTTCCAAAATAATACTTTCTGTAATCTGCACTATAGTTCTTGTGTTGGGTTGTAACCACTTATGACACAAGTCTTTTAAATGGGTGTATAAGTCTTGGGGGGGTATCCGCAGATTGAAATTTATAGGCTCTGAAACGTTGTCTATAGGTCTCAGGACTTATATCATATCTTTTCAGAATGGCTTGCTTAATATAGTCATAATCATTTATATGTGTAAGATCCGTACGGCTATAAGCTAGTTGAGCTTTCCCAGTCAAATATGGGGCCAGCCTGATAACCCACGGGTCTCTAGGCCAAGCACATGCAATAGCTACCCTTTCAAATGTCAAAAGATATGCTTCTATATCGTCAGAATCAGTCATTTTAACTAATCTTATATCTTTTTGTCCTACCCCAGGTGTTGAAGGTGGTCTTGCCGAGCCCAAAACCTGTATAGCACGTAAGGTGTCAGTCCACCTAGCCGCATTCTCTGCATGATCTCTCTCTCTCTCTCTATGTGATCCCGCTCCCTTTCTCTCTCCAGCTCTACCTGTCACTGGCACAGCCATCTGAGCAGTTCATGGGGATTCTCTGGAGGGTCTTCCTGCTCAAGTTCAGCTGCTTGAGCTCCCTTTTCAACGGGTTTCACATCTTCCATGTCTCCAATCTCTCCTTCGGTCATCACCTTCGCCACCTTCCTCCGTACCACTGGATCCAGTCCGGGTAATAAGGATAATTTAGCAGCTTGTACGATGGACCTGGTGGCTGGTGTAGTCTGCTCTCCTGCCTTGTCCAAATGCATACGAATCAGATCTGAACTCAGATCCAATAGGTCCCTTCAGACCCACTATCCCATTTCTGACACCAAATGTGAACTGGTGTGGGATAGTGAAGACGCTCAGACAAGATTAGCAGCAACAAAATTATATTTATTTTGTACAGCGGACTTGAAAATGACAAAACAAAAAATAAACAGATGCAGAACTTCAAATCAAGAGCTAGAAATAGCTAACTCAAGTCAGGGTGTTGTCAGGTCCACACCCTTCTCCATACTAACTTGACTTGTATGGAACAACACTTTATATAGGGTTACCAAAACATGTGATTCAATAGCTCCACCTTTATACATATCCTTTTAAACATAAAATTCAAAGGAATCATCAAGTTCCTTTATTTAAATAACATAATAGGTTTTAAACCTTAACAAACACCTATGAAGTGCAGGCTTATGTGAAAATTCGTAACAGAACAAAAAAAAAGATTACAAAAGCGTTAAGGAAGAATCACCTCCTCAACTACCAGCATAAAAAAAAGGAATTGTGGCCAGTCGGCACACTAAGGACGCTGCACCAGGAGGAGGAGGAGTCTCCCCAACACTGCAAAGCCCACCACAGCAAACCAACAATGTCTTTAATTTAGAAGAGTTTCCAACAACTCTGTACAATCGTTTCAGCTCCCCACAATGAAAGAGGGTATGTAGGACCCCTGCATTGATAAAAGAACATTTCACTAAAATAATCCTACAGCGAAGAATACCCTTATGACAGTGCGCACGTTCGAGCAGGCGATTTCACTACAAATGCTTGCGTACGCAATGTCATAGAATAACCCAAATAAGGAGATTATTTTCTTTCATTTCATTTCAGGCTGTACAGTCTCTACGATTTCTAACTCAAAACGTCTTGGGTTCCTAAACTCATACTGCTTACTTCTCAATAATTAATCACTTCGGTTAAACAGAATTTGTTTTTGTAAGAGAACCGAACTTACATTAATTCATTTCAGCTTGTACACAAGGTTGCAATGAAGCATTTTAAAACAAGAAGGCATTTTATCCATGCATAATTCCTGTAAACACAAAACCGGAGGAATTTCACATTCCGACCTTCCCCCAATCAATCGGGACCACTCTAGCAATCCTGCTCAGAACACACCACACCCGAACCCCTTTTCTTCAGTGAAGCAGGAAACAATGTAGTGAAGCACATCCAGCCTGCCCTGAGCACCACCACTGCATGACCAGTGCTTCTCTGCGGTGCGGCAGTGCGAGTGTTCGCACGGAACTACACCGCAACTCCGGACCATCGCCAAAGCCGGAATGTGCTGTTTTTTTTTTCTTTTTTTTTTTTTTATTCCTCCCATTTTCCTAAATACTTCCATTACTAGGCTGGACGAGGAGATAGCCTCCCGAGGACAGGGCAACAGATACCTTTATGTAAAGGTGATCGGAATATTCGGGAAAGGGGGGGTTGACTTGACATAATTTTCTTTTACAAAATGGGTGGCCAGCCCAACAAACAAGACATACAAATGACACTGACAACTACAACAGAAAAAGGGAGAGGGGGGAATAAATGTAAAGCAAAGGTAGCACCCCACCTGGGGGCGGGTTTCACTACCACAAGTGGCAGTCAATCCGGTGATCTCAGCCTTGGAGCCACCCACGGTAGCGGATGCCTGAGGGTGCACCCCCCCCATGGCAGTCACATCCTGAAAGGGACCAGAATCTTGTTCCATGGGGGAAACTCTTGCAGAGGCACCCATCTTCAACTCTCAGACTTCCTTTAGTAACTCATCTTTCCAATGCTGGGCCCAGGGCAGGCAGTCCTTTGCATTCTCAGAGTGCTCGTTAAGTGCTGACTTTTGCCCCTGAGCCTCACTTAGCTGATCACTCTTGGTCACTTGCGCAGCAGCAGCAGATATGGGTGAAATTCCCCTATGGGGACACCTTTCCACAACCCCCCCAAATTTGTCATTAAGTCATCATAGGAGGGGGTGATTCCAGTTGGGTGGCAAGGTGCAACTGAAGCAGTAACAATTCTGAAAACGGAGCAGTCTTAAGGATCCAGTCCAGCCTAGTTCAATCTAATTCATTTGATAGCAAATTACCCTTTCTGAGGCACTCTTGTAGCAGCTTTTCAAGCCAAGGTACATACACAGACAATGGTTCCTCTGGGTACTGCTGAGTGTTTCTTACTCTCCACCACAGATCCTCATCTGAATCTGGGCTCCCATACACATTCTCCAATGCATCAAGATAGTCCTGTGCAGTTCCTTCGGGGTTATTGGCCCACTTGGCATGGATGGTAGCAAGGGCAGGAACTCAGAGGCTCTCACTCAACCTCTTTTGTTTTTCTGCTTCTGAGCATTGCCATTCATGCACTAGAGGCGCAACATAGTCTATCTAGGTCTCCCAGTCATCTTCCCCCGGTGGGTGGGGAGGGTGCCCGAGAAGATTCTCAGCCTTCTGTAGGAGTCACGACTAATGGCAGGTACAGATATAGGGGCCAGCATTGGTGTAGGCACAGAAGGTGGGGCAGTAACAGGTGCTGGAATGGGAGGGGGTGTTGGGGAAGGAACATCCCAGTTGCTAGGAATAGTTTCTTAAAGTCCTCTATGGTGTTCCCTTACTCCAGCAACAACTTAGCAAATTTCTCCTCAAAAGTCTCAGATAATGGTGGGAGTTTATCCTCCCCGGGGTCTTTAATGTCTTTTGTTATCACTCTCCAGGCAGCTGGAACCCCTTCTGGGGCAATAGTCTGTGGCACTTTAGAGCTGTCCATGAGGTCACTATTCTCTACCAAGGCTATGAAAGTTTAGGCAATCAAATCAGGCAAAATTGAGGCAGTATAGCGCAGTGGACTAAGGCTCTGAGCTGCAAATCTGGTGACATCCAGCAGACCAGACCTGGGTTTGAATCCCACAGCTTCCACTTGCATACTGTGTGACCCTGAGCAAGTCACTTAACCTCCTTGTGCTCCCAGGTCGCTCCTGTAAAAAAGCTTTCAGCTTAGTGTGCTATACCTGGTTAAACAACTAAATAAAAAAAAAAAAATCAGCCTGTTGACCCACCACCACATGGTTTTTTAAACATTCAACTTTGGAGAGTGCTCCCTCTACAGTGTCTTTACTGGTACCCAGGGGAATATCCAGTATAAGTAGAGCATTTTGGGTGTCGATGTCCTGCCCAGTACACAACCCCACCAACTGGTGTACAGCCATTTCTACTGGGGTAGCCATTAATCTTTAACAATAATTCGTAATTTGTGGCCACTAGAAGGCACAACATCCCAGTGGTGAGCCTCCAAAATGTAACCATTAGGTGGTGCTGTCCCAAGGACTGCTACCCCTGCCTGCTTGGCTAGTAGCAGGTTAAGGAGCCTGAGTTCTGAAATGGGTGCCTCCACCCGGAGGTCAGGGTTCGTAGTGGTCAAGCTAACCTGGCCGCAGCCCTCCAGGACACTGTAACCTCCCTCTTTCCTTACTAGTGGCCAGAACAATACACAATAATCACTTTCACAATACCTCTGATACATCACACAAGTACCCACACTGCTTGCACTTACCACCAGGGCTTTCCTCTGGCCTGGCCCTGGGGGCCCCCTGTAAAACAAGGTTATACACAGCAAATAACAGCAGTACAGCACTCTTGTACAAACTGGAACCACAGTCATGATACATGCAAAAAAGAGTTAGATCTGATTTATTTAAGGGACTCGAACAAGGAAGGGGTGTAATCAGGTTAATTTGCTTAAAGGCTGCATCAATCAAACATTTATGCATGCACTTCAGGGTTCATAAACAGTCACACACTCTGGGTACCCAGATGGAGAATGGTGGGCTAGCCAGGAATGTTGCAGCTGGTTGGGGCCCTGAGATGAAAGAAAACAACATGCTCAACACATACTATTTGTGATCCAGAGGGCTCAGTTTGTGAAAATAAAACAACAAGACAATCAGATGATGCACTTTTAGATTAGGCTGTTGTTGCAGGGAGCTACCCTGATGATTACTCACGATACCCAAGACTGGACACAGGCTGGATGAAAATCGAGACAGCAGGTGGTTGAAGTGCCAGGAGAAGCAGGGACCACATGAATCACCGAGGCATTGTTCCTGTTCAAGCGTGGAGCGGGGGGGGGGGCTGATGCCCAGGCAGGTCTCTCGTTGATGGCTTTTTCTGTGCAGTGGGTAGTCTGGCTGGGCCAGTGTGGCAAGGCCCTGGCCAAATGGAGACAAATTAGGGTAAAGTCCATTTTGGGCTGGATACAACTTCAGCAAACAGAGCACAGTTCACACAGTGGGGAACCAAATCACGACTCACTTTCAATACGCAGCACATTTACATGTAAAGGATTCTAGGGTACCAGCAAGCAGAACACAGTTCATATAGTGGGGAGCCAAATCACGACCCACTTTCAATACACAGCACATTTACATGTAAGGAAATTCTACTGTACCAGGCAAACCACTCTCTGGTCACTATCGCAACGTCTCTCCACAAACCGGAGATTCAAAAGCAGCTGGAAATCCTGACAGGCCGATCTCATCCAGAAAAATCTTTGGTCTTCTTCAGGTATTAACCTGGTAAAAAATCAGTGGCTTACTTCGTTCTCACAAACTTGGATTTAGTCCGAAATAATTCTCTTCTCTCCCTGTCAGGGGCAACAGGCAGACATGCAGACCACAACTCAGGCCTTTCCACAGTTCTCCCATGCGAAACTACTCAGATGGCTGCTTGACTGTCTCAAACTGTTGCTTCTTCAGCTCCCAGCTTAGATCAGACTCAACTGCCAGCAAGCCTGGGACATTCCCCAGAATCCAAAAGGTTCGGTTGGCTGATCTGTCTGTCAGTCACAACAAAGGCTCCCCCTTCAGGTGCAAAAAGGTGTCAAAAGCCCAAAACTACAATTTCTACAGATTTTGACTCCAGACAGCTCCTGTAGTCCAGCTCCGTTTTAGGTCCCACCAGTACTGATTGGTCCAATTTGCAGTCCCGGGCCAAGATAGTGGAGATAAACAAAACAGTCCTTGCAGCAAAGAAGGCTGGTTAGGCAAACTACATTATCATTATCACTCTAAACGATTTTCAGCAAATAGTTACATCTTTCAACAGAGCTCCCTCTCAGATTGCTTATACTGCAATCCAGACAGCTCTTAAAGAGACAGTACACAGAGTCAATATAGGCACTCTCTGGCAATCACATTTAAACTGCTAAAATGAAGGACACCAGCCTGGCAGTGATCTTTTAGGCAAGCTCAAGGAAGACTTTTTGGGAACCCCGGTTTGTAGTGGGGTTACATGTATTTTTGCAGATTTTGGCCCTAATGTTCAACATATCCCCTGTAGCACCCCTCCTTATGAACATGACAGGTCATTTTTTAAATCCCTCCAAAACTTTGTTTTTGCAGTCACACTGTGAAATCATCTTTTGGATGGAATTAAAAAAAAATCCACCTGTCTTGATCATAACGTCAGGTCATAAAAGACTGTTGCAAGTTTAGAGTCAAAATGTTAGAGTCCACTGAAAATTAGATATTACCTCTCACCTGGACAATGCTGGGTAAATACAATCTAAAAATGTGTAAGAACAGGACACCACTGAAAATCAGATATTGCATCTCATCTGGTCTATCTTGGGTAAATATTTTGTAAAAATGTGTACAAGCAAGGCCTGGTACAACAGCAATGCAACTGGCAAATATTCGGCTTTGACAAATGCTTGTTTCTCCTGGTGTCACACAGAGGGGTCTGTTACGAGCAACGGAGCAAGAAGCTACTTGGCTGCTTGTTGTCACACTGACTGTCTGTCTAACACAGTTTGAATCGTAAAATTGAATGGAGATGGATAGGCCATCCTTGAGAATGGTCAGGATGAGATGAGCAGTGGGGGAAGTCTCTGCTGTCTGTGTGCATCAAGTTTGTGTGCTTGCTTCATTGCAATGTTTTGTTGTATGGTGTTCTAGCTCTTTTGTGGGGTGGTCTGGGTATGTGTTGTACTCACTGACAGTAGGGAGAGCTGCTACACTCTACAGCATGGGTCTGATTCTTCATCATGACCACTGACATGTTGAGCAGATGGTAAAGGGGAAAACAAAATTCAACAGGCCTACGCAACCAGAGTAGTGTTATGCTTGTGCAACTGTGATAAGTGTTTAGCCATTTGCACTCTATTTTTCATGGGTAATTATCATCCTGTAGGGGTAACAATGGCAAGGAATCCTCAAAGAGGGTTCCACCCCTAGAGGTGCAGCAGGAAAGACTCCGTTAGCTAACGGTACCTTAGGATTGAGCCCCCACCCCCCTCGAGGTGAGAGGCATGCCACTGGAGGAGGAGGGGAGGATGGTGGGGCAAGGAAAAATGTGCTTCAGAAGGAGGCCAGGTGGAACTGCTTATATAGCTCAGGAAGGGGGTATGGCTGGTTACTCACCCCAGGGAACTACAGGCATAGCCTTCCAATTCAGTGGGCCTATGCAACCAGAGTAGTGTTATGCTTGTGCAACTGTGATAACTGTTTGGCTGTTCACACTCTCTATTCCATGGGGAATTACTACCTTGTAGGGGTACCAAAGGCAAAGAACCCTCTAAGAGGATTCCACCCCTAAAGCTGCCATGTGAAAGATTTCCTTGCCTAAAGGTACCTTACGAAGGAGCCCCAAAAAGAATGTTGAGCAGTAAACATTGACTACCAGGTTGAGAGCAGATTGACAGCAATATGAGACAGCTTGAAGAATAAGAATGAGATGCACAGGTTGACAGGACTGCATGGATAAAATAGATTGCACTGATAAGATAAGAGGGGTTCCAAAGGGGAGAGAGAACTGCAAGTAGGACAACTGTCCATCTCCATCCAACAGCAGAAACCTAACTAAGGAAATTAGGGAATATACTTTTAACAACTAACTACATATTATGTCCTTTGGCACAGAGGACAGGGAAAAAAACACTTTTTAAAGGAGGAAACCTCTGAGGAGCCAAGGCCTAGGTCGCCTTCTCTCCAGGCTATGGATAGTTTATTTTGTGATGGCTCTGCTTCTGCTGCAGTTTAGAAACCCAATCCAAGGAGCAGAAATATTTCAGTTTGGTGGAAAGCTCTCATGATCTCTTTAATGGGAACGCTGTGAAGGGTTGTAAGAGGCCTCTGCAGCAATGGGTACTCTTGAAGCAAGAGTGGACCTCCAATGTGATGAAGGAGAGTGAGCACTCAGCCAGCCTACCAACTAAAACAGACCAGTTGAACCAGAGGCAGTTGTAGGAAGAATAGCTTTTGAAGGTGCAGTGGTGTTGCTTTAGCCAAAGGGGTGCTCTTTGGCTTAAGGATCCCATCCCTCAGCAGCTGAAGTCTTAAATTCTACATCAAGAGGTGTCGTCAATGAGTTAGATGACTGAAGATCTGCCTGAAGTGAAAGCATTCCCACTGTGGACCAGATGAGAAGGACCCAGCCCCAAGCTTCACATGCTCAAGATGTTGACTTTGTGGGTGCAGAGCGAGACCATTGGCTACAGGGCAAGCCCTGAGCCTGAAAAGGTAATGGGCATGGTTGTTGATTTATGTGAGAGCACATGAATCATCTTCAATGTGCTAGATGGAAGGAGGCCAGGTGAAGCCAGCGGCTGTAGATTAGGTAATAGGTTATTGATGAGAAGGCTAGGTGAAGTCAGCAACATTAGTGATAAGAAGGCCAGGCAAAGCCAGTGGCCTGGGTAAGATAGAAGGCTATAGTGGAAGCCAGTGTTCAGAGGTTGATAGTGGTAGCAGCTAGTGGAAAGCAAGCCAACCAATTCCATTAAGGAAGCCAAATTAATGGTGACATAAAGGGTAGGTGTTTAAGTAGTAAGGAAGCTGAGATGCCAGTAATTCAATAAGTGAGGTTTAGAATAATGAATCAATGAGGTTTTGCAGTTGATTGCTATGGTTTCAGCATGAAAATGAATTGATGTGAGTGGCATGAATACTTTAGATGCCATTAAGGCAAAGTTAGGTTGTTCCAGCAAAGAGCATTTGCAGCGCAGTAATGAAATGAAATGAAAATCTTGAAAGACATGAAGGCTGTGAGGATAATGTATGTATGCATGGATAGCTGAAAAGTCATTTATGCAAGCAGCAGCAAGGAGCAGGGTGATTCATTTAATTTAAGATCCAGAAACAAATGTCTTGATTGTTTTTATTGGACCAAAATAGATGTAACAAAAGAAAGCAGTGTTTAAGCTTTCAGACCAACCAAGTCCTTCCTCAGAAGCTTATGCCAAAGGACTTGGTTGGTCCAAAAGCTTAAGCATTGTTTTCTTTTATTATATCTATGTTGGTACAATAAAAGGTATCAAACCATTTGTTTCTGGATCTGTTCTTACAAGGACCAATACAGCAACTAACTAATTCTGTGTGTCATTTAAGTAAAGCATGCTCCTGCTACCCGGAGCTGTGATGCCTTAACATGATACCATAGTCCCCACCATAGGAATAACAGGGAGCCACAAGCAGAGCACCATGAGACCAGGTAGCTAATGTAATAACTGAAAGTTTCAGTACAGCAATGCGGCAGTTAGCTGAGTGGAGCTAGTGCTGAGTGAATTAGGAGCAGAGCTGCAGAACACACATAGCACAACAGGGAGTGGCAGCTAGCTGAGCAGGACAAAGCCTGGAGCAGGTGCAAATAATTAAGGTGGAAAGCACAGGAGACAGTGGGCAGGGAAACAGCAGTGTGAGCTGACGCATACAATAACAATGCAGTTGACTGATGGACTGCAGAATCTGGTGATTAAATGGGAGCCTAAGAGCACAGGCACAAGGCAGTTTAAGGTAAGGAAACAACAATATGTAACCTGAAGCAGAAATAAGCAATGTATACACGGGGCACTAGAAAACCAGAAAAGCCACCCCCCCCCAAAAAAAAGCAAACACAAGTACAGGAGCATGAAGCAAAGAAGCACGCAGCAGATGGAGGCAAAGCAATACTAACCAAAAGCATGAGAAACACAATGAACAGAAGTCAAGCATGATCCAAGCAGAGACCAACCACAAAGAAAGGAGGGAAGCAAATGCTGGAGGGGGGGCAATGCGCTAGCAGGCCTAGGTGAGAAGGCAGAGAAAGACAGAGCCTCCAGCCACAAAGAATTAAGTGCTTCAGAAGGAGACTGGGAGTAACTGTTTATATAGCTCAGGAAGGGAGCGTGACTAGTTTCTCACCCCACTGAACTACAGGCATAGCCTTCCAATAAAAAAAGGAGACTTCTATAAAAGAGAAACTCTGACCCTGGTTAGCCATAAGAGGCAGTCAGCAAAAGCCAACACAGGCTACCTGGCAGTGGCGGCTCTACACCAGGGCCCGCGAAGGCACGTTCCCAGAGTAAAAATGCTGTACTCTAGTTGGTGCCTTACAGGTGCAGAGCTTCCCCATAGTAACAATATATCGTGCCCTGGCTGCCATCTGCTGTGCCCTGGTAACCATTTGTGGCTAGAGCCGCTGCTGCTACCTGGAGGGTCAAGATGAAGGCATAAAATAGCATACGTGTCATTAGTGGTGGGCGAAGTGGGTTCAATCCACTCTGCAAAGTGATTCATGGAGTAAAGGCGGATTAGCAGAGTGCTCCGCAATGGGAAGAGAAGTACTTTGCGTTATAATAAGTAACGCGAAGTCCATTGAGAATAATGACTTTGCGTTACTCTGCCTTCCCAGGCCACTACTCCACCAAAATCTTAAGGCGAAGTGCATTGAAAACAAAGCACTTCACCTTACTTCACCTGGTTTTTGAGCTCCAAAGGTGAATTTTGCAGTGATTCATGGGATTTCACATCACAGGGGCTCTATATTGATCTCAACAGCCTCAGTTCAGGGTAGTGTGTATAGGAAACAGTAGGAGACAGTGTGCTCTGAGAGCTGTCTGTGACTGAAACCTTCTAAAAGCTGTTAAAAAATGAGTTTTTGCATTTTTTTGGCTCAGAACTTTAGTTCATCAATTGTAGGAAACCCTCCTGTGCTCATATCATCAAGTGTTTTTGTTTTTGTGTGGATTTTGAATGTTAACATACAACATTGAGTGTGTGTAGTGAAAGACAGTGAAAGAGTGCTTTGGGGAAGGGGCGTATCTGTGGTGTAGATAGATTTAAGTTGGAGAAATAGTGATTTCTTTGTATTTTGGTTATATTTTTGTTATATAACTGACTGTGTTAATGTATACACGGTAATATTGTCAGTAATTGTTTAAATTTTCTTGATGATTGTGTGTTGTGTGGATTTGGTGCAGCAGTTCATAATTTCCGGTTGTTTACATTACAATACGTGGCATATTACTGAAGTTTTCAATTTGCTACACGTTACTCGTTCACCATTTTAGACAAACTGTTCTGTCTGTGTGTGTGTTAGTGTGTGTGCGGTGTTGCGTGACATCAAATAATATGCCTTTTATTGTGCTACAGACTAGTGTAATTGCAGACGCAGCAGTGTGAACCTGCTATCCACCGCAGCTGCCTGATTTTGTACTGTGATCGTGGTATCTGTTCTTTGTTTTGCTGCTTGTACTGCCATAAAATTCTGCAGTCAGTGCCCCCCCCACCCCCACCGGCAAAAGGAATTTTTCACCAGATTGGATTGTTTGTGATCTCATCAGCACCACTGGTTACTGAGGTTGTTTTCATTGCGTGACAGTCTCTATTTGTTGCTAAAGCCACAGCTGTTTTTTTAGCTTCACATCCAGCATCCCCCCCAATCAGAGAGTGAATGTAACAAAATCTAAAATTGGTTATAATATTGTTGTTGATCCCCCAAAATGCCTGCAAAGAGACATGCAAGCAAAGCTGGTTCTCACCACGGCACTGTTGCCAGTAAGATAGTCTGTGGGCATGGTATTATGTAGACGCAGAAGTGCATTGGTGATGTGAGGAAAGATATTTCTCCTGCAATGTTTTTTGCAGCCCAATCAGTAGCTTCACTCATAGTTGGAGGAGATGATGTTTTTCCCAGCTGGTGGTGTTAGTGTTGGTGGTGTTAGTGGTGATGGTAGTATTAGTATTGGTGCATCAAGTTCAAATTCTGACCAGTGTACCATATCCAAAAATATAGTGGACTGTGAAGCAGTGCAAGTGAGTGGCAGCATAGATGATGTCATACTTCCCAGTAACATCCCAGTAACTGAACCTGAGGATTCTGATGATCATGTCAACGATCGCATACAATGTGATATTCCGTCCACCGTGGCAGTTAATGTCATGTATTTTCCATGCAGTGATTCACAGTGTGGTGAAAAAATATCAGGTGATGGTGGTGTAGATGATGATGATGAATGTGATCACGGCATAGGTATGAAATAAACATGTCCTATATTCCTGTTGGTCCAGTGGACTGCTCCCAGCCTGATCACAGGCATATGTATTAAACTGAAAGGTCCAATATCCCTGGTGGTTCAGTGGACCGCTCCCAGCCCGATCGCAGGCATAGGTGTTAAAATATCATATACTAATCCATCCCTGGTGGTCCAGCTATACCCCTCTCTCCACCCGCCAACTGAGCTCCACCACCCCGCTTCCCCCGGTCAGCAGTGGGCTGCAGCTCCCCATCCTCAAGCCACACTGCCGCCCGCCGACTGACTGCATACAGTAGGGCTGTTTGTCCATTGGTCCACAGTGTGGGCCAATGGCCATGCAGACCGTACCATACTACACAGTCCAGAAATGTGAATGGATCCATTCACATATCTGGACTGTGTAGTATGGTATGAAATGCACGCCCATTGGCCCACACTGTGGACCAATGGGCACAGGCCTCACTTTACGAGTCAGTCAGTGGGCGGCAGGAGGCTTGTGGGTGGGGAGCTGTCACCCGCCACTGACTGGGGGAGCAGGGTGGTGGGGCCTCAGTGGGCGCCCAGTGGGCGGTGGGGAGTGGGGTACCGCTGGACCACCAGGGATGGATTGGTATATGATATTTAATACCTACACTGAGATTGGCTGGACGGCGTCCACTGGACCACCAGGGATATTGGACCTTACATCTAATATGTATGCTCTCACATTGGCTGGAGCAGTCCACTGACCACCGGATATGGGACCTTTTCTTTTAATACATATGCCCACTATCGAGCAGTGGGGCACTTTGCCGCTTGTGCAGGGGGAGTCGGCCCCTGACGGCTGCAGCCTGGCAGGGCGCCAGGTGCAAGTCACCGGGGATCGACGCATCTGCATGCAAATGGGGCCATAATGACATGCAAATGGCCCCATTTGCACCTTGCATGCATTATGGCCCCATTTGCATGTGCACTTTTGAATATCGTGGTTGATGTGCCTAGTGCAATGGCACTTGTGCTAGCGCATCCCCCTGCCCCTCTCTGGCCACTTGCATTGGTGCAGTGCCACTGCACCATGCACAATGCGGGTGGCCACAGAGTGATAATCACCATTGAATATCACCCTGTCAGCACCCTGGCACATCCCAGTTGCACTGCGCCCAGGCTTACGCCACAGCCTGATGCAGTTTGAATTTCCCACCCCTGATGTACAATATATTTTATTGGTACCATCAGCACCAGAAGACTAAGTGACATGATATTTTTTCAGAGGTATCGGGTCACTGTGCACCTCAGTCACTCACAGTGCACATATGACAGCGGAAATCATAGCACAAAAAAAAAATGCTCTCCTAAAAGTTATGTGTGCAGTATAGTATATAATGTGACTAAGGTGCACTCTGGCCAGACACCTCTGAAAAAATATTGTATCACTTAGTCAACTGATGATAATGGTGACAATAAAATATACCCTATTCTGCTCGCTATTCTTTATAGCATAAACACTGCAACAAGTCAGTAACAGCAATATATGTTTCCGACACGCTGCACAATGTCTGATGTCTCACGCACACACACAAACACACACACACACACACAACAACACTGACTGCACACATGCAGTTTTACACATCATACTTGCACTGCTCACAACAGCTTGTACACAAGCACTCCAAAACAGAAAGTTAACATTACTGAGGCACTGCAACAACAGAAGGGAAAATGTATATTATTAAACAACAAAAAAAAACATGCAAAAACAGTACAGCACAGTAGTGGGGGGGGGGGGTCCAGAAAAAAAAAAACCCTCAATGTGGGATGCCGTGGTGTTCAAGCAGCAGGTACAGCATTGTCACTGTTTGCAGCTGCTGTTGCTGGATTTGATCAACATGCATCTGCATAGCACCCACCCTCTCATTGTTCTCCTTGAGGGCTGCCCACACCAGAGCAATGTCAGCCTGTGTTGCAGGCACTGTGGTGGGGTCCACTACAGGTGGAAACCCAGGTAGTGGTAGTGGTGGTGGTGGAGATGGTGGTGCTGGTGGCTCTGATGGCGATGGAGCAGCTGCTGCAGTAGCCTTCCTCCTGCTGCAGTGGCAAAGCACAACTTTAACCCCAGCACCCTCGGCCACTGCCACAGAAGGGCCAGCAGGTGGACACCTGGCCCCTTCGGTGGCAGCCTTCCACCCGACCTTGTGGTGGTTTGCCATGTACGTGCACTGGCCACCGGTCCCCAATTGTGTCCCCCAGGGGCCACAACACACCAGCACACCACACAGATGGCAAACCATGATTGTGCTGTCTCCCCCCACACAGTTAAAAAACTCCCACACTGGGGAGCTGCTGGGGGGGGGACCAGATACACTGCTTGGACCACCTACATTTTCCTGGGTCTCCACCTGTGGATGTGGAGGTGGTGGAGAGGGTGCTACTGGAGCCCCTGCAGCTGCTACTGCTGCTGGTGGTAGTGGTGGAGTAGTTAGATGCGTAGCAGTCACCGGTGGCACTGGTGCTGCTGCTGCTTCCACGGGGGGAGGGAATCAACACCCAAGAGTCAGGAGCAGTCCAGTAACACCCGACTACCCCCACGTGTGCACACTCCTCTCCTCTGCCGGCGCCCATGGGCCACAGACTCTCCTTGTCCCAGGTCCATCGCACACAAGTCCCCAACTATCAACGAGTCCCAGTGCCTAACCTTCACCAGCACTCAGTCTCACACTCTCAGACGCGCACACACACAGTCACACACACACAAAACAAAACAAAACTTATAAAAAAAAATTCAGTACCAAAAAAAAACAATAACAAACACAATACAAAAACTAAATAAAGATGTAGCTTTTAAAAAAGCTGTTTTTTCTGCATAAAATCACTGGAAAACAAACTGCTCTCCTCTCTCAGTCTCTCACCAAAAAACCTCCTCCCTCTTCAACTGCAAAGGAGAAAGTGAAAGTAACTGCTTCTCTGACTCACTTCCTTCCTGCCTGGCTAAAGCATGTGACTTACAGTACTGTAAACCATGTGATGTGTGGGGGGCTGCCTATTTTGTTGTCTCTTCGCCTTACTTTGCGTTAAGGCAGAATGACAACGTGAAGTCATGACGAAAAGGCGAAGTAGCAGTTGGTGGCACTTGCGCTGCTGCCAGCCCATCTCATCGCAAGTGGTCACTTTGCGTCCACTTCACTGGCAGATTTAAAATTCACTGCATCTCTACGTGTCATACATGGTGCAGAGCCATTTTCAGGAAGAATAGCTTGTGAAAGATTACAGTTCTGTGTAGAAACTTTTGTGGTAAAATCAATGCTTGAGAGTTGAGCTCAGATATGTTTTATGTAAGCAATAATGACCAATAGGGTGGGCGGTATTGGGCAATACCAGACCACCCAGGGGCATTATGAGGCCAGATGCCACAGGTGGAGGGCCTTATAGCCCCTGTGTGGTCCGGTATTGCCCATACCACCCACCCTGGAGGGCATTATTGTGCTTAGAAAATGGGTAACTGTTGCAAAAAAATACAGTCTCTGATTTTTTAGTTTGAAGAATAAATAGTTTTTATTTAATTGAATTAATAACTGTTAGTGTTAAAAAGAGAAAAAAATATTCCCTTTTTGGGATACTTTATATAATCTGAAACGCTGTTAAACCAAGTTTTTTTTTTTTACTTTTAAACATGGGTTTGAGCAAAACAAGAAACTGGTGATGCTTGCATTTATTTTTCGTAAGTTATGAAGTTGATTGGGCTATTGAAAGCAGAGTTGGAGGGCTGGAATAGGTTTTGTGTTCCACTTGCTGTATTGTCTGTAGGTGGCATACTGGTGCAGCTGTTGACATTTTGCTGGTGATCTGTTTTCTACTGTAGTGCCTGCATGGAGGTCTTTGCCTTTTCTTTGGATTTCCTGTGTTGAGGATTGAACTCCAACTTTTGCTGTCCGACATTGATGGGGTCCAGTAGGTTGCCAGACATTGTTCTGATCGATGGCCTGTCACTGTGATGATTTCCTTGCTGCTGAGTCCTGCTCTTGAAAGGAGTTGAACTGCAGTTGCTCATATACTATGGTTAGTATACTTGTGGGACAGATTTGCTTCCTCTCTGAGTCTCGCCATCGGGGATCCTAAGTAATTCTTTCCCATAGGCGCTATAGAGAATCAGCAATGCTGCTGGTTTAGTACATCTTGCGGGAGCCGTTTGGGGTGAAGGTAGAAGCTTTTGGCTTCAGGTGGGCACTTTTCAAGATAATTTAGGAACAAACATAAGAGGCAGAGAGGGCTGTCTTTTTGTTCGAACATGAAGCCCCTTGTGTTTTCCTTGTTAACTTCCTGCAGGTCATTATGATTTCTTGTACGTATTTATTTATTTATTAAATCATTGGTTTACAGACCTTTGAGTCAAAGACTCATTTACAAAGGCACCTCATCAAAAGAGCAATACATCACAGCAAACAAAACAGTACAGTATATAACACTTTGATTAAAAAAGCAACCAGTGTTACAGGCATTCACTGGTGGTACAACCTTGGTAATGGGTAGATCACAGTAGTCATAATATAGGTACACGAGTACCACATCAGGTAGCAACCAGAGATATTTTATTACATTAGTCAGCAAATGTTGCTTATGATGTTGGCTATGGCTGAGATTAATGTTTTTATTGCCACTATCATCTTCTTTTATTATGAAGCTGTCCCTTTTTAGTTCTCTGGCCATGTGCAGTTGCATATTGAACCAAACTTTTTTAACCAAATCAGGCACGGTTTCAGGATCCAGTGCAGGGCTGTTCCTCAATGTTTCTAAGTCTGCTTCTGTTATTGTGAGGTAGTGGGTTGCTGTGTCCTTCTGTTCTTTTCTGAGCCTTTTCAGTACTGCCTTCAGGACATAATTTGATGATTTGAATGTTGGGTCAGTGATTATGCTGATTGGGTGCCTGACCTGTATGGTGTCTAGGTGGCGGTTTATGCCCGCTCGCAAGGCGCAGTATCCAGCTACAGAATACTCCTTCCCCCCGGCTGTGCAGACCTCGGCGTAGAATCACCTGAGGTAATCATTTAGTGTTTCAAATGGTATTGTTTGCCATTCTATGGCAAGGTCGTTATGTTGAGCCCATTTCTCAAATGTTGCTACACCCAATTTTGTGTGTTTTATTGTGTTTTCTTCCTGACACTCATTTTCTGTGCTATCTAGCTGTTCCTCACTGACCGCTATGAATCGCTTACTTACTTCTATTTTTTTTTTGATAGGACGGCTTATTTTGGGTTCTGTCAATGGCTCCTCATCTTCTGTAAGTATATTGTTTCTTTTTTAAGATGTTTATGAGGTCGAAGTTTATTGGGAGCTGGTCTGACATTTTTTTACCTGTGGCTGATTTTGCCTCATCTCATCAGGTTTGTGAAGTGGATGTTTGGGCACCTTGACATGCCATCTGTTGGTTTGGTCAGCTGACAAGGAGTTTTTACTTGCTGGGCATCTATTGAAAGTTAATGCACCCCCTTGCCAGGAGTACTGACCAATAAGATTTCAGCCAGTAAAAAACACTTTTTTCTAACTTAATTTTAAATAAAGCTTTTATTTTCCACCCTTTTCTCCCATGCAGACTATCAGTATTGGTCAATGCTGTGTTTTTATTTGTATATGTAGTTGGAATTATGAGTGTGAAGGTGTCCTTCTCTCCTGGTCTTCAGGTAGGAGTCTGTCTTAGAGAGGTGGATAGATGTGTACGCGGCTGGCTGACTTTGGCAGGGAATAGTAGTGTGATGTTCTGGCTCTGTGCGAGCTGGATTGTGTGTGTCTTGACAGTCCTGCCTGCACTACGAGATAAGGAATAAAGGAAAAGGGGTTTTGTGTGGTATCCAGTGATTAGGGCTACTGAGGAAGGGCTAAAAGGAGAAGGGCGACTGCATATTGATGACTGTAAGAATGTCACACACTCATTACTGGTGAGCATCAACATCACGAATTGGCAACAGGGCAATTGTCAATATGATGAGTTACAAAGAGGGTGAAGGAGGAAAAAAGGCAACATGCTAAAATGGTGATTCCAAAATTCGCCCGTGCTCACACACAAAGGCAGCGCTACAGCAGCATGCAGGGGTTACGGCAGCACTACAGGAGACAAAGCTGCTCCCCTCAAACCACAGAACCCCAGCAGAACACAGGTCCCCAGGGAGCATATTCCTCCACCCATGGACTAGTGCCCCCTCCCCTTCCAGGAGCACCTACCCATGTCCGTTACCCCCCACTCAGAAGGTGCACAATGGTGGATTTACCACCAAACCACCATTGTAGCACACTGCTAGGACATATCCCGCTGATGCAGCAGTGGTGTGGTGAAGGCAGTGTGTTGGGTGTTTGAATCCAACACACAGCATCCGCCGCCCAACACCACATTAACAACAGTTACCAAGCCACACTACAGTAGCCAGGTGGAGGGACATCAGCAGTATTGCAGATGCAACAGTGCACACAGTGTGCAGCATCACAGGGAAAATCACTCACCAGGTGTTCCATGTCTGCCATTCTGCAGCCGTCCGACACCACACAGTATTGTGCCTCCACATGCTGCTGACAATACCCACTGCACAGTACCCCAACACTATGGGGTTCTGCCCATGCATGGCCATTATTTTTTGCAGCACTGCGAGAGGGTGTGGGTCAGCACACCTGCACAAATGCACACAGGTGCACAATCGCATGACCCCCCGTCACTTTAAAGGGACCAGATGCGGAAATGCAGGCACTTCTACAGAATGGCGACCTGTATGATGGACAACATCTGATTCCTGGTTAGCCAAAAGGGGAAACTGCTCCTCACACACAAGGGCTTCATGTATAGGTGTGACAAGAAGGTCAAAAGAAAGGTGTACTGGAGGTGTGTGCAGGATCACAAATACGGATGTACTGTATGTGTGCACACAGTGGCATACCATGTGGTCTACACAGGATGGCCACACAATCATGGTCCAGATGTGGGAGAGGTGGGGGTGCATGATGTGATGGTACAGGTGCATGACTGGGCACACACAAGTGTGGAGAGCACATCCCAGATGCTGGTCCACTACACCACGGGTGTGCCTGATGCAGTGGCTGGCAGGCTGCCAGCACTGCCCTTGATGAAAAGGACTGTGCAGCAGGTGCAGCAGGCTACAAGGGGTGACCTGCCACACTTAGATCACTGATGGACCTGAGGATACCCCAAGAGTACACCATCACCGGGGGGATCACACCTTCCTGCCGCATGACAGCAGGCCTGTGGAGGACAGTGTCTTGCTGTTTGTCACCCAGCAGTCCCTACAGAACCTGGCTGAGTATGATGACTGGTTCATGAATGGGACCTTCCACTGCTCACTGCCATTGTTCAGGCAGCTATACACCATCCACAGGATGCGTGCAGGTGTAGTGGTGCTGGCAGTATACATCCTGATGCTGGCATGAACAGAACAGGCATATGTGCAGGTCTTCAGGGAAATGCACAAGCTTGTGGGTGGGCAGTAGCCTAAGACAGTGCTGCTTGATTTCAAGTGGGTAGCCTGGAGTGCCTTTGGTTCCATCTTCGACAGCACCACCCTCAGGGGTTGTTTCTTTCATTTCTGCTAGGCTGTCTGGCAGAAGGTCCAGCAGACCCCTGAGATGCATGCTAGGTATGCCAAGGATCAGGAGTTTGCCTCCAAGTCAGAATGCTCCTCACCTTGGCATTTGTGCCCCTGGGTGTTGCTGAGGGTGTGTACGGGGAACTGCTCAACCAGCTCTTCTACAGTACCCATGAGGAGCTCCTGAGGCCCCTGCTGGAGTACCTTGAGGTGACATGGGCCGGCCATTTGGTGGGAGGACAGCTCGCAGGCACCCAATGTTCCCCATCAACACCTGGAACATGTATGATCTGATGCTCCTGGGGCTGGCAAGGACGAACAATTCGGTGGAATTCTGGCACCAAGGATTTAGCACTAGGCTGTGTGCCAGCCACACAAGCATATGGTGATACCTTGACTGCCTGAAGGAGGAACAATGCCTCAGTGATCTCCGCATGGAGCAACTTCTCTCCAGGTCTGGGGCTGCATCCCAGAAAAAGACCTGCAGGGACCTCACTAAGAGTACTGAGGTGATCGTGGCTGAGTACAGCAAGTGCAGCACACCCGACTACCTGTGTGAGCTCACCTGCAACTTTCAGCTGCAGGTATAGTTGGGTGTGCTGCCAGCCGAGATAACACCCCTGCTCTGCTGTACATCATGCAGCCCCGTCTGGTCCGTCCACATTCCTGTGCCCCTCAGCTGCAAGCCTGCATGGGGAGATGTTTCACCCCATCCACTCTGCATGGCCCGGTGCCACCATCCTTGCTGCACCCTGCTGCAGACATCACACACACACACCTCTCCTCTGTGTGCGGCCATGCACTATGCAATGGGTGTCCTTGCAGTCGTGCTCCCTGTGGTGGTGACATCTGTCTGTCCTACATCCAGTTCTACAGAGTCACCTTGTCTTCACTTTTCTCTATCCTCTGCACATTGCCCCCCCCCCCCTTGCATCCTGTCATGTGTCCTGAGTTTTCTGGTGGTGGTGGTGGTGGTGGTGGTGGCAGCATTAATTTATTTATTTATTTTAAATACACCCTGTTCACCGTTTTGGTGGTCACACCTGTTCCAACCCGTCATTCCAGCTTTCCAGATTTTGCCTCTGCCCTTTTGGTATTCACCCATCCATGTTCACCTTTGTCACAAAGAACCGTTTTGTGTGGGCCTTTATAGCCCCACTGTTGCTGCATGATGATGGGAGGGAATGGTTTCCCTATGCTTAATATGAGTTCCTTGTATAGGAATGCCAGCTCCTAGTTTTTCATGTATATCCTTCACTGGTCTTGTGCGTGGCATGTTCCATAATGATGAGGCATCTCACCTGCTCACTCCCTGGGCTGATCCTCTGCTCCCTGTTCTCTGTTGCTGTGCTATTAAGAGGTGTTAGGTGACTGGCTTGGCTTGTGGAAGCTGATCCAGGCATCCTGAGATAATCCAATGATATAAATGTGACATTCCCAATGGCTATGGTTAGAACTCCAGAGGGAATTGGGACTGGGTAAAAATTACAGAGTCCAGTTCAGTAAAAATTTAGTAAAATGTCATGATTCATGCAGAATTTCACTAATATTCCCAAGATGTAGAAGTCACCCAATTCTGCAGAAATTTACTTTTCTTGGCAGAATATTCATGTGAACAGTGAAATTTCACTGATGACTGGGCCGCTGCTTTGTCTTGGGCTCTCATAATCATCAGTATTGGATGATCTCAAGCACCTTTGGGGTGTCATGCCCACATACGCAGAATTGTGCTGCATACTCCAGGAAGTGAGAAATGGCTCATCAAAGAGTAGGAAGCCACTATATACTGGAACACGGTTAAACAGTAATAGTGCTCTCATAGAAGCACAGAAACATAGACTTTGAAGGCAGATAAGGACCACTTGGCCCACCTAATCTTTCTATTTCCCTACCTATTGGATAAGCTGCAGATTCTAGTTAACCAACAGCCTACTTCCTACTACCTCCCACTATAATTGCCTTATGTCTGTCCCATGCATTCTTGAATTCCCCCACTGTTTTTGACCCCACAACCTCCTCAGGAAGGCCATTCCATGCGTCCCCCACTCTCTCCATCAAAAAATACTTCCTCACATTGCCCCTGAGTCTTACCCCTTCTCTTTTCAAATTGTGCCCCCTTGTTCTTGCACATCTCTTTTTTTGAAAGATGCTATCTTCTTGGACTTTGTTGATTCCCTTGAGGTACTTGAAAGTTTCTATCGCGTCCTCCCTCTCCCTTCTTTCTTCAATGGTATACATATTAAGCTCTTTTAGTATCTCTTCATATGGCTTCTGGTGCAGACACTGAACCATTTTAGTTGCCCTCCTCTGAACTGCCTCCATCCTGTCTATGTCCTTGTGGAGATGGGTTCTCCAGAACTACACACAGTACTCCAGATGAGGTCTCACCAACTGTCTGTATAGAGGGATAACAGCTTCCTGTTTTTTACTGGTGATGCCTCTCCCTATGCATCCCAGTATCTCCCCAGCCCTCCTTACTACCTTCTCACATTGCTTGCCTACCTTAAGGCTGTCTGATATGACTACCTTCCAGGTCCCTTTCCATGTTTGTTGTTGTTAGTACCCCTCCAATCGTGTACTCTTCCCCTGGGTTTTTGTTTCCAAGGTACATTACTCTGCACTTCTTTGCATTGAATCTAAGCTACCATACTTTTGATCATTCCTCCAATCTTGTCCAGTCTCTTCTCATCCTTTCCACACACCCCTTTGTATATCAACCTTTTGCAGATCTTTGTGTTATATGCAAAAAGGCACACTTTTCCTTCTAGTCCCTCTGCAATATCACCTATAAAGACATTAAAGAGGACCAGTCCCTGTACCTGAACCCTGCAGTACCCCACTAGTAACCCCCCCTTCTTCAGAGTGTACTCTATTTACTACTATACTCTACATCCTGTTATCCAGCTAATTTGGTACCCAGGTTACCACCCTGGAACCCACTACCAGGCGGGCTAACTTGTTTATTAATCTTTTACATGAAACTGTGTCAAATGCCTTGCTAAGGTCTAGGTAGGCCATATTCACAGCCCCTCCCTGGTCTACTACTTTGGTCACCCGGTCAAAAAAATCTGTTAGATTCATCGACTTGACCTTCCCGCTGTGAATCCATGCTGCCTTGGGTCCTTTGCCCCACTGGCCTCTAGGTACTCAACAATTCTTTCTCCTAGAAGTGATTCGATCATTTTCCCTACCACTGAGGTCAAACTAACAGGTCTGTAGTTTCCTGCCTCTGCCTTGCTCCCACTTTTGTGAAGGGGAATCAACTCCGCCCTACTCCAGTCCTCAGGTGCCACACCATCCTCCCATGATTTGTTAAAGAGGGAAGTCAGTGGTGTCACTAGGTCTCTCCTTAGTTCTTTTAGAATACTGGGATGAATCCCTTCAAGCCCCATTGCTTTGTCCACCTTGAGTTTTAGGAGTTCTTTCAGGACCCTTTCTTCTGTGAATGGACTGATATCAACCCCCCGTCCAGAGTGCTTCTATTGCTTGGTTTAGGTACCTCCCCTTCTTATTCTTTTGTGAATACTGAGCAAAAGTATTTGTTCAGTATCTCTACCTTTTCACTGTCACCCTGTGTCCACCTCCCTTCCCCTTTATTAAGTCTCATTAACCCTCCCTTGGTCTTTCTTCGCTCCCCATTGTTTCTATACAAGGTTTTATCCCACTTCTTAACTGAGTTGGCTATCTTTTCCTTGGTTTGGGCCTTCACTATTCTGACTGCCTTCCCCACTTCCTTCTGTTTTAACTGATACAGTTCTCTGTCCTGCTCCTTCTGTGATTCCTTATACTTCCTGAATGCTATCTTTTTTCCCAACCTTACCTGCCACCTCTTTTTAGAATCATACTGTTTTTTCACTCTGTTTTGTTTTGTTCGCTTCACACAAAGGCTTGTTGTCTCTGTGATGACAGTTTTTATTTTTCCCCATTGTTCTTCCACCCCTCCTTTCTGCCAATTTGCTAGTGCATTCCTTATTCACTCACCCATTTTGCCAAAGTCCACCTTCCTAAAGTTGAGTACTCTCGCTTTTGTATGGCTTGACTCTGCGGCTGTGTTTATCATGAACCACACTGTTTAGTGGTCGCTTGTTCCCAGATGGCTACCCACTTCTAAGTCTGTGATCCTCTCTCTGTCTCGATTTGAGAGTACCAGGTCTAAGACTGCTCACTCCTAAATAGGTTACAACACTAGCTGTCTGAGGCATTCCCCCTGTAGGCACTGAGAATGACCCTGTAAAAATCAAACAAGGATTACAGTAGAAACTGAAAATAGCAGTCCTGACTTAATTTGATGTAAAATATTGTGAAACAAATACATCACCTTTTGTAAAGTTACAGCCAAAGAACACACCAACTGCCAAGCACTTCAACCAGCATGGTCTTTGTTAGGGGGAGAATATTAAGTTTCCCGGGAGACTTCTTATATTGCATTTACTGATCATGCTGTGCCTTAATTTAAAGGACCACTTGCCCCAATTAAATTCTGGATGCTAAAAGGGAGCCCCAGAAAAAATATAAAGGAGAAAGACTCAACTAACATGAGAGGTTAAGGGAGGTCACATTGAAGGATGGAAGGGATATACATAAGGAGCTACAAACCTTTGGCTATATTAATGCAATTACTGCCAAAAGTGCACCTCCTGGTTAGGATACTAAAGTGCACATTACATAAAAAACAATTACCATACCTTACAGAAACCTTCATTATCAATTACAGAAAAAAGGGCAAAAAAGGGCCTGCATCCATTCTGGAGGGGAATCCAAGCACTCAATGATAAGTTTAAATGCTACATTGACGAGCATTTAAACTAGCAAAGGGGGGTGGCAGGCCAGCAAGGATGGTACCTACTTGCTCACCCCCCACAGCTAGTAGTGGAACCAGTGAACCAAAGGAGTGGCTATCTCTGCAAAGCAGTGTGCAAAAGATGGAGATTAGTGTCCAAAAGGTGGATAAGCAGAAAAGGGGCAAAATTCAGCAGAAGGGCAGACAGCAAGGAGAACCAGGGATAAATGACAACCAAGGAAGGGCTGGACTAGAACAGTGAAGCAGTCTAGGAGGTCAAATCATGAAAGCCATGTGTGCAAATGCCAGGAGCCTTAGCAACAAGATGGAAGATCTGAGGCTGTCATGGTACAGTCAGACCTGGACATTGTGGCCATCACTGAAACCTGGTGTAATGATAACCATGACTGGGAGATGGCCATACCTGGCTACAACATATTCAGAAGAGACAGAGCAGGCAGGAAGGGAGGAGGAGGGCACTGTATGTGAAAAATGACATAAGGGCCACACAGATCCAGGAGGAACAAAATGGGGAGAGATACTGTGGGTTAGCTGGAAAGGAAAATGGGGCCAGCCATCCGCACAGGTGTGGTCTATAGACCACCAGCCCAGGAGGAAGAAACAGATAGGGAGTTGATGCTAGCCATCCAAAGGATGGCAGACAAGGGTGAGGGAAGTACTGGTTGAGACTTCAATATACCAGACGTGGACTGGAGCATCCCAGCAGCAGCATCAACTAGGAGCAGATTTATCCTGGACTCCCTTCAGGTGCCTTCCTCAAGCAACTGGTCATGGAACCAACTCGGCAAAAAGGCAATACTGGACCTTGTGCTCACAAACAGGGACAGTGTGATGGGGGTAACAGTGGGGAGCACTGGGTAATAGTGACCACCAGTCATTGTGGTTTGAAATCACAGAAAGAGCAGAACCAAACCACACAAAACACGTATCCTGGATTTTAGGGGGCAGACTTTGGGAAAATGGGAGATACTTGAAAAGAGGCATTAGGGGAATGGGACAGGAATCAGGGGTTCAGGAACAGTGGGCAGTATTTAAAATGGGGATTATAAGAACAACAGAATTATGCATTAAGCAGGTTAGCAAGAGGAAAGGAAGAGGAGACCATTATGGTTTCCAAAGAGGTAGCAAAGAAAGTGAAAGCCAAAAGATTGCATTCAGGGCAATACAAAAGACACAGGCAGAAGGGATAGGGAGAAGTACCAGGAGAAACAAAGGGAGGCAGGGGAAGTCAGTAAGGGAAGCCAAAGCTCAGACAGAAGAACACACAAAATCAGTGGGTAAAGGGACAAACCTTTTACAGGTACATAGTGAAAAAGAAAGACAAAGGAGGATAGTGAGACTGAAGGAGGATGAGCCATGGAGGATGACAACAGTAAAGCTGACTTATTGAACAGTGTATCTCTGCTCAGTCTTTACTAAGGAAGAGGGGGTAAGGGTCTGAAGGAGTACAAGAGGTGAGAATGGTGCAGAATGGACACAAGTCCCTTTACACAAGAAAGGGTCCTGAAGGAACTGGAAGTAATAAGAGCTGATAAAGCAATGGGGCCAGATGGGGTGCACCCGGTCCTAAAGAACTAAGAGAGGTGGTGCTGAACTTCATATCCTGTTCAGCCAATCACTGGAAACAGGGAGGTACCCAAAGACTGGAGGACAGCAGATGTAGTCCCTTATACAAAAGTGGGAACAAAGAGGAAGCAGGGAACTACAGACCAGTCAGCCTCACCTCGGTAATGGGAAAGATCATGGAAGCACTACTGAAGGAGAGATTGGTGGAACATCTGGTTGTCAATGGACCACAGGACCCAAGGCAGCATGGTTTCACCAGGGGAGGTCTGCGTCAGACCAACCTCATTGAATTTTTACTGGGTGACTAGGGAGGTGGATCAGGAGGGCAGTGGACATGGCCTATCTGGACTTCAGCAAGGCCTTGACACTGTGCCACATAGAAGACTATTACACAAACTGGGGAATATGGGTGTGGGCAGGACAGTAGTGTGGTGGGTGGGTAACTGGCTGGGTGGCAGGACACAGAGGGTGGTGGTAAATGGCTGTCACTCCACAGAGGAAGAGTGACCAGTGGGGTACCACAGGATCAGTGCTGGGACCGGTCCTATTCAACATCTTCCATCGGTGACATTGCACAGGATCTAGAGGCAGAATTTCACTGTTCGCTGATGACACAAAGCTCTGTAACAGAGTAGACACACCAGAGGGTGTAGACAGAATGAGAAGGGACCTGCAGAAACTTGAAGAATGGTCAAGGGTTTGGCAGTTGAAATTCAATGCAAAGAAGTGCAAGATAATGCATATGGGGCACAAAAACCCTGGCACAATATATCAGTTGGGGGGTGAGGATATAGCATGCACCAAGCAGGAAAGGGATCTTGGGGTTGTCATCTCTGATGGCCTCAAGGTAGGGAAACAGTGTGACAAGGCATCAGGTAAAGCAAATAGGATGCTGGGATGTATAGGCAGGGGCATCACCAGCAGGAAAAGGGAGGTCATAATTCCGCTATACAAGACACTAGTGAGGCCCCACCTGGAGTACAGTGTACAGTTCTGGAGACCATACCTACGTAAGGACATAGACAGGGTAGAGAAGGTTCAGAGGAGGGCAACAAAGATGGTGCATGGGTTGCATCACAAGTCCTATGAAGACAGGTTGAAGGAACTGAACATGTACTCCCTGGAGGAGAGGAGGGAGAGGGGATATGATAGAGGCGTACAAGTATCTTACAGGAGGAACAGGGTGCAGGAAAACACTATTTTTAGCGAAGGGGATGTTTCAGACTAGAGGGCATGGGATGAGGTTGGAGGAGGACGATTCAGAGGAAACATGAGAAAGAATTTCTTCACAGAACGGTGGTGGACAAGTGAACACCTGCCAGAGGAGTGGTGGGGCTGAAACAATCACGGATTTAAGAATGCATGGGATAGACATAAAGGAATTCTAGAGGTCAGGGGTAAGGGGAAATAGACTTCTAGGAAAACAAACTGAACTTACAAGCTCAAATGGGCAGACTAGGTGGGCCATAGGCTCTTATCTGCCGACACTGTCTATGTATCTATGTATCTATGTAAGTGATATCATAGCTGTGTAAGAATATGCACAAAACTGCTTTCAAAATTAAACTAACTCCACATTGATGTTATTAAACAATTTTAATTTTATTTTAGCTTACTAGCCTTGCTAGAAAGCTCATAAAATGACAGATTTCTAAAGGCAGAATAATTCATATAGCTACTATCAGCTATTCATATTCAAATGTGGATGTTTCTATCATTTTATTATGAACCTTAGATACTGATTTATAAACATGTGTGAGCAGAAAGAAAATTGTATGTGTATGTATTCATTGCAAAAAACACTCCATTAATGCATCAGTTAGGGTTATTTTCACAGTGACAAAAGTGTGGAAATGTGATGTTAAAGTTCATCCCACCCACCCACCCCACCCCATGCCCCCATCCTCAACCCCTAACTCTGCTTCCCACCACCCCCACCCACACACACACATGCAGGCAGTACAAGACATATTCATCATCATGGTTCAGCAACTGTATGAGTTATGCTGCCATCAGAGTGCTTGTGGGTACACATGCATGCTGGGCAACCATGGGAGATGGACCACAGTAAGCATGTATTTGTTTTAAGCATCACTAACAAGATTTTAGCAGATGCCTGTACTTCAATTGTTAAGAAATTATGAAACACACAGTACGTTATCTATAGATAGCTGTATTTGAAATAAGAATTTGGATAACCCTTGCAACAGTGACAGGATGTTTGCATATTTTTTTCTGATTTATTTATTTATTTATTTATCAAGTCTAGGATTACAAATACCTTTGAGCCATGGCTCTTTTACAAAGGTTCCACGTCAGAGAAATACAAATTATGGGGAACATCAAGACAGGCATTACAACAATGTGGACATTGCAAACAGAGTACAGATTAAGAGAGTGAGTCAGTCCTAATAACAAATGGTAATAATAATAAAAGTAATGTTTTGTAGTGCAGTTTACAAGCAACGTGACAGCAACAGTTGTAACTTCCAAAGCTAACCATAACATGCTGCTAATGAGTATTTCCATGTAACACAGCAGTATTGCAATATGTGATGGTGCTACTTTCATACCTGAGCAGTATGTGAAAAGTACTATGTATGTGTCAACTGTGTCTGTCCTGCTACCACATGCCTATGGGGTAGCAGTGATACCTGCAGCGAGCCAATTGTTGAATTATGACACATGAAAATCAATATTTAGAAAGTTTTTGCAGACTAAGTTTCACTGTATGAGAAAGATATGCCTGCTATAATGTGTCATCATATGCTGTTGGTAGTATAGAGTCGATCATACTGTATTTGATTTTTGGTACATAGTGTTATGTGAAAAGAGTACAATATCATGATTATTGTGCTTACAGATGTGACTGACTGGTATAGTGTCTGACAATCTTGCATGTGTCTTGCATATGTGTGTGTGGAGGGGTGGGGGGAATGCAGAGTTAGGGGGTTGAGGATGGGGTGTGGGTTGGTGGGGTGGTAAACCTGACATCTCATTTACACACTTTTGTCACTGTGGAAACAACCCTTACTGATGCATTAATGGAGTTCTTTGCAATGAATTTCCCTTTTTTTTTGAGAAAGCATAATATAAATAGTAAATGGCATATGTTGTGGGAGCGCGGGGGCCTTTGGGACTCATGCTCCCACCAAGCTGACCATTTCTGCTTAATGATATGTGTTTGTGGGAGCGTGGGCCCTCTGGACCCTGCACTCCCACTTACACATAAGCATGGAGCCATACAGCAACCCTAGAGGTCAAGGAAGCCTTGTAACAGTACTTTGCCCATATTTGGGGAACCATAGCAGCTAGAAAAAAAAAATTCAAGTGTGGTTGTAATCATGAGAGTGAGTAGTTCTTGCAACAGAAAGTCAACCAAATCCATATCTCACATTGTGTTTGAGATAGTGGCAGCAGAAAGCGCTGTGAATGCTAACTCTGTGGGAGTAATAGTGTGTGTCGGATATGAAAATGAGCAATTGGAACACTAGGGCCCAGATATTCAAACTGTGCCACAAAATAGTGCAATAGCAGCAGCAGGCACAAGTACAGTGTGCCTATGCGCAACACATGTGATATTCAAACATTGAGCAGGGTTAGATGTGCTTACGCCACACAACTGAATATCGCAGCAACTGTGCCATGGCACAACCAGGGATGCGCAGTGGCACAGGTCTGGTGCGCAATAGCACAACCAGGGATGCGCAGTGGAGCAGGGTAGCAGCACATCAGCACAACCAGGGATGCTCAGGGACAGGGTGCAGGGGTCCCCCACACATGGAAGATATGGGCTGAGGAGCACACAGCAGAACAGACAGTGCCCCCCACACCCCATGAACTGCCCGACCAGAGGAGATCAGGAAGAACCACTGGCCCATGGAAACCAGCCACAATCCCACAGCTGGGGCATGGTGCCACAGCACACCCCCTGGCAAGCTGTGACCGGCAAACAAGGAGGTCCATCCACCCCATGCTACACCATCCCACTAATGCAGAGCACACCCTGCACAGTGTTCCACAGACACCCTGCCCAGGAGCAGTGCCCAACACTGCAGGACACCCCGTGCATGCCACCACCCCACTGTGACAATGCAACCCTGTGCACCATTGAGACATGCAAGGCAGCCCCACCGTGAGCACCCTGAAGCATGCAGCAGCAGACACTGATGCAACAACTGCAGACACAGTGCCACCCTGCATGGCTCCCCCGATGTACAGCTGAGAGACTGACCATGCGTCGGCACACGAGTTACCACACATACGACAGGGGATGCTCCGGACACCACCACCAGCAGTACAGAACCCTGCACACCCTCCCAAGGACACACCTCATCCAGCACTGGCCTCAACAGCCAGCAAAGAAGCCCACAGTGGTGCATGAAAACATGCGCCACACAGGATGCAACACAGTACATGGACAAACACCAATCCATACCCAAGTGCACACTGACACAGGGACACAGTAGTGGGTTGACGAACCTGCTGGCATGTGGCCACAGCAGCCATGTACCCATGGCTAGCACCCCTCCATGGCACAGGTGTACCAGCCACCCTGTGCATGCACCATGATGCCATATGCCACCAGCACGCTGCTGGAGCACAAGTGACAGACAGTGGAGCACATTCCCTGCAACAGACACAAGTGACAGCATGGAGGGGGAACAAAAACAGCGGAGGCCACAGTGCCACCCGAGGCAGACGTGCACCACACCAGTGACAGGAGGCAACCTGGCATTGTGCTGGGTACAGTGGATATCCAGCATGGACAGCCACAACTGACATGCCAGCAGATGGTGCATATCACAGACATGCAAGGGTGTCAGCTGCACAGCCCATGGATGGTCTGACAGGGGCGCCATGGACACAAAGCATGCACCTTGGACCACTGCACAGGCAACCAGTCCACAGAGAACAACACACAAACCACAGATAGTGACTGATTCCCCCACCCACACCATAGGCAGTTCCCCTCTGGACATACACACATGCCCATGCCTGCACCAACCCTGACGCCATGCACACCACTGCAGCTGAGCACCAGTAGCCCGCTGCAAATCATAGACCACCACAGCTGTCATAACAAAACAAATGTATTATAAATAGACAAGAAACACAACTATATACATAGATATATACAATAGGGGGGAAGGGCCACAAACCAGGTGGGGGCGGGTAAAGGGCAGGGATGAACAACTGGGAGAGGGAGGAAGGGTGTGAGGGTGGGTCCAGGGAGGTAATGATCTTCAAGGGGGCATTGAGGGCCTAACATCAACCCCGCTCATCAGTCCTGTGGCATCTGTGTGACCTCCATCTCTGCATACCATGCCTCTCTAGCCGCTGTAGGATTTCAAGGGATGCCCTTGAAAGTTGCAGTGACTCCTGCAAGGTACTCTTAAGAGCAATCCAATGCCAACCACCTAGGACAAGGGAACAGAGTCAATAGGTGTGAATGTCCATCCCCCTGCAGCCCACCCATTGTGCATGGCATACAGCTGTGGGCTATGTCCCTGTGATGGTGTGCGACCACCCACAGTGACCATGTCCACAAGACCTGCCCACCCAGGTGCACACAGCCATGCAGACCGCTGCACTTACCCACCACCCAAATCCTGCACAGCACCACCATGGCTGTACAGTGACATGGCTATGTGGTGCAAAGGCAGTGGCACAGCCATGTACCTGGTGCATGCATGGACCACCAGTGACACACACCCACACATGCAGTGCCACAGGACAGTGCTGAGTATACCATGTGGCGTGCACATCAGTGGCATTTAATGGATGGTGGCCATGCCCTGCCACCTACCCCATAACACAGCATGCACAGAATATCCATGAAGAAAGGTACTCACCTGCATCTGCAACATCTTTGTGCTGATGTAGATGGCGCCCACCATCACGTGGCTGTTGCTGGGTAGCCTCCTGATCCACACGTGCCAGTGCCTCTCGGGCTCGTCACCTCTCCTCAGGGCCTAGGGTGCAAACATGGAAAGGGGAACATCAGTACAAAACAGTAGCAAAGGCCCCCCCCCGGTGTGTGCGATCCCTCACAGCCCAGCCCAGCCATGCTGTAACCCCACCATGATCAAAACTGCCCACATAGGACAACCCCCCGGGTGGACACATGCCCACCACAAAACCCGGACAGACACTACCAGTGTATGGATGGAGCACCTACGTGGATGTGGCACTGTGCCTCACCTGGCATGTGCCCGTAGACAGGGAAGCCTGTCTCGGTCCCTCCACCAGAGGTCCACGTAGCGGTGGTGACACTGCTTTGGACTCCTGGAGATACTGGTGGCCTCCTCCAGTGACACTGTCACCTCCTCCCACACTGCACTCCTAGCCCTATCCAAGGGCACATCCCCAAACAGGGCCTCAGCATGGGGCTCTACAATGGCCACCAAATTGGCCAGCTCAAGAGAGCTCCACAGCGCTGCTCTCCTGCGTGCCATAACTACAGCAGCTAGGATAACAAAATGGTGCTCTGTAGCGCATGTCCACCACGTGTAGATGCTGTGCGGTACAGCGCTGCCATTCCCCATTATGCAGTCACCGAACAGCGCGATGGGGTGCACCCATGAGGATGCATGGTGCCTAGGGGGCAAAGGTCAGCTGGAGGGTCAAGGATCTGTCGCGCACGGACCGCCACAGTGGGATTGGGACTCCCTGCATGTAGCGCGGTTGGGTGTCTGTGTGTGACACCCTGCAGTGGCCTAGTGTGCTGTGGCACCATGGTGCCTATGGCGCTCCAGGGCATGAGCGCTATACGTGTGAACAGCACACTAGCACCACTGACACAGTGGTGGCCATGCCCTGCACTTCCTCCCGCACTCAGCACACCATCAGCGTGGTAGGCATTGGCCTCAGCACCCCCGGGCATGCACCGTGCAGTGCCTACTGCGCACGTCACAGAGCTGCGCTTTGGCCTGAGCATGCTCAACACAATTGCGCAAGGCACAACAGCACAGTATTCAGCCAGCATATGCAAATCAGCTCATCAGCAATTCCATGGCACAGCCATTGCATTAGCATCCACTTAAAGTTGCGACTCTCCTCATTTCCATGCCTTGCGCTATATAAATGCGACATGGGGCTTCAGAGGTCATTGTTTGGTATTGCAGTCTATTGTGGTGGGTTGCATGCTGTTTGGAAGTGTGGACTGTGGTGTGTGGGAGATGCATGGGACTGCACATTCAGAGGTAACACCTGTCATTCCCACAGGATCAATAATGACTGAACGTGAGGAGGAGGAGGAGGAGGAAAAGAGACGTGAGAGACAGAGGAGGCCCAACTTCACCCGGGCAGAATCAGATGCCTTGTTTGAGGCCTACCTCAACAGGGAACCGCTGCTCAGCTGACAGCGGGGAACACCACAGGCCCATGTTGCGGCATGGGATGAGGTAGTGCGTGCCATCAACCAGCATGGCAGCCACCAGTGGTCCGTGCAGGAGTGAAAGAAGAAGGTGGGCATGGACAAGAGGAGGATAAAAGATAAGGTGCCTGCCATCAGGACAGCACGTGCTGCAGCTGGTGGTGGACAGCCGGATGTGCCATGCCTGATGCCACAGGAGGAGCGGGTGGCTGTCAGCATGCGGCATTGTGCCCTAGTGGGCATTCCAGGTGGTAGCTTCCGGACAGGTGGCAGCCCATCACTGCATGGTAGGTCCTGTTCTGTCACTGTGTGAGAGGTGGGGGGAATGCCACAGGGTAGGGCAGAGACATTAATGCTACTGTGTTCCCTTATAGCTCCTGAGCATCTACATGGGTCAGCGGTGGTGGGTGTGTCCACTGAGGGTGATACCCTGGACACGGAGGAGCACCCATCCACCTCCACAGGTGTCCAAGGGTCAGGACAACAGTATACCCGCCTGTCTGTCTGGACTGAAGTTGGTGGTGCTGGTGTGGAGGAGGCCATGCCCATGTCCAAGCATGACAGCATCCATGGATGCCAGCATGCTGTGACACGGACTGGTGCCAGATCTGGCACCAATGATGATGGAGCACACATCATGGACTGTCATACGTGTGGGCCACAGGATGGCCCCACAGCAGGTAACAGCACGGGCATAGCCATGGGTGGTGCCACCATGGAGGTCTGCATGACATCACAGTCCCAGCCTGTGCCTGCATGCACCAATGGGGCAGCACTGGTGTCCGTCCAGGCTGGTGGGGCTTTTGCAGCCACTGCAGCGGCACTGGTGAGCCCTGGCGAGTGGTGGCCGGAGGGGCAGTGTCAGCAGTCGGCCAATGGCGACGGGGGGGACAGTGTCGGGGGGGCGGCATCAGTGCACCGCATGTGGACGTGCCCTGGCATGGCTCTGGCATGCAGTGCCCATCATCAAGGGGTGATGCCCAGCACAGCCAGGAACACCATGAGGGACATCATGCCAATCCGGTGGATGACCTCTTTGATGAGCACAGCTGACTACTCCAGGCTTCCGTGGATCAGCAGTCGCGGCTTGTTAGGGCAGTGGACGCACTCAGTGTGGTTCTGTGCCAGGCAGAGTAGTGGCACAGCAGAGACCATGCTCTGCTCCTGGCAGAGATGGCCCAGCAGTGGGAGGCTGTGACCGCTGCCATTGACAGGCAGAAACGTGCATTCACAGCTGTCATGGCCACATTGGGCACACAGTTTGTTGCCCATGCACCACAGACACCGCTCAGTGTCACGTCCACCCCCATTCCCAGCATCATGCGACACCCTCCATGTCGACATTTGTCTGCTTTGTTCTGGATGAAATTTATTGTGCCATTGAAGGTGCAGTGTGAAAGGCTGAAAGGACCCTGTGCACTTTGTGAGGCTTGGTAGGAAGGACCTTCTGCGATGTGTGCTGCTTGGGCTGTAGATGGCACTGCGTATTCAGGAAGCGGTGACAGCTCGGCATTTCTGGCATCAGAAGACGTTGAATCTTCACTGCATGCTGGTTTTGGTGCTAGGATCTGGCTCCACTTATGTCTGTCTTCACTACTTGGTGCCTAGTAAGCCCTTAGGCTGGCCTCACTTCTGTGGCTGGTGATGGATATAATTTCATGGTTTTCGAGCCCGGCATCAGACATTAATTTTACTGCAGTGGCTCGAACACTATGGTTAGTGTAGCGGTTGGGCAACCCGGCTTCTTTTGAAATTCGGGACATCATTGTTGACAAATAATTTAATCCCATTGGTGCTTTTGAGTACAAGGTGCTGGTAGTGTCCAACAAATGTTGGGGCAGCGGTTTTGGGTGACAGTAAAATGAAGGAACATCAGGATACAACTTCAAGAGATATTTCTTCAGGCTGGAAACAGGGCATAGAGGAGAGCCAGGGAGTTCGTACATGAAGCCACAGTACGTTTCTCGGTTAACTTCACTTGGGTCAGTATGATTTTTTTTTGTATGCTCATTGTATGACAACGTAGCATATTCCAATCCACTGTCATCTTTTTTATTAGAAAACTATCAGCCTTCATTTCTCTGAACCCCTCCCTGCTGCGTCTGGCCATGTAGAGCTGGATATCCAGCCACACTTTATGGACAAGGCCAGGCGCAGTGTTCACTGACAGGACGAGTGATTGTCTTAACAGTTCAAGGATAGTTTTTGGAATAGCGCCATGGTGTTTTGATTTGTCTTTCTGATTTTTTCTGTACTGTTTCATGATTGATGCAAATACTGTGTTGCTAGAATTGAAAGAGGGGTTGCTAATAATGTTAATGTTTCTGCAAACTGCCAGAGAATTTAGGTGCCTGTTCAAAGCAGCACGCAGCCCAGAGAAGCTGCTGAGGGCATATTCCGATCCATTTGAGGGACGAACCTCTGCATAAAAACGCCTAAAGATCACGTTTAGCTCTTGAACAGGGGTTTCTTTCCAGTCTAAGGTTAAGTTTCTGGCTGATTGCTAGTCATTGAAAACTCCTAATGCCCAGGCAGTTGTCTTTATGGTGTTGTTTTCATTTATGCCCTCTTCTATCTTATCTATGTCTGTGGCAGAGACATTGGCATATCTTGTACTCACTGTGTTGGTGATTTCAGACAGGGCTGCTGATGATGATTGGTTTTTAGGTTGCTGTTCTGGTGGTAAATTGTCTTCCATTTCTGGTATGAAATTTAATTCAAAGGTTACTGCCTGGTTGTTGTCTGTGGTATCTGAGGTACAGTTCTAAATTGACTGGCTGAGAAAAAAAAAATGTCTGCTGTTTGAAATGTCAACATTCCAAGCCAGCATTTGTATCAGAAGGGACTCATTACCATTTGTAACCTGCTCTTTTTTTTAAACCTGTGCATTAGATGGATCTAATGCACAGGTAACGTCCAACTAAATATAACTATTTTTTCTTCACATTTTATACAGTAAGTTGTGATAAATCACTGTGTCGTCAGCATATAGCAACAGTTTAGTTTTACTGCAATTGTTCAGCAGCTCGTTGACATAGAGTGAGAATAATAGCGGGCCCAATATTGATCCTTGCCGGACACCTTCATTGATGGGACATTTGTCAGAGAGGGCTCCTTTCCATTTAACAAATTGTGACCTGTCTCTTAGGTAATCCGAGAACCACAGTAGTGACAGATTGTCTAGAACTAAAGAGGTTAGCTTTGAGAAGAATAGTTTGTGGTTTACAAGATCAAAGGTCATATTGGTACCCAGGAAGCATGATAGGGACACAGACTTAGAACAGAGAGTTAATTTCATTGCTACATATGCTACACCGTGGAACGAGACTGTGGATGTGACTTACTACAACCCGTTTTGAGAAAACAATCTAATATATTGTTGGAATCCCTTGCTATTGATAGTTTTCCCTGTGTCTGGTGCAAGTATTGTAGACATATGAAAAAAGCTAAAACCCTTACAAGCATGACCACAGGGAGATAGTTCTCAATAAGACAGCAAACTACCTTTAATACAGCAGACACTGGGTCCGATTCTCAAAAGGTTACACCTGATGAAACTTGACTTGCATTAAAATTGATGGTGCAAGTAGCAAGTTATGCCAGCAATTGCGACATACGGTATTCAGCAAAGCAGCCTGGGACATGTCGCAGGCTGCTTGCACCAAAGTGGACATACACCACCAGATACACCCTAAACCCCTTGCGACATGGCGCTAGGGGTTTTACGGCAGCAGTTGCACCCTATTCTGGAAAGGCAGACACTAAGTTCCCCAGATCGCTATTCTCAAACAACCCCCAGAGGACATCCGTGAGAGTACAGTTACACCAGCTTTGAGCTGGTGTAAGTGTACTCACGCCCTCTGGGGGTTGCATAAATGTGCCTCCGGCCCATCCCCAATGACATGTCACCCTCCCACCATACTCCAATCCCATTAGGTATACTGTTAAGCCTCTATTATGTCTCCCTATGCCCCAAACCCCGATTGGGCTACGTACATTCCCCACAGGGCTAGTCATGCCCCCCCCACAATGCCCCAACCCTCAAATAGTTGAAGTAAAGCCCTGCAGGGCTAATCTTGCCCATCCCCAAGCCACAAAACATATTAATAAAGCCCCATAGGACTACTTGTGGCCCCCCAAGCTCCAATTCCCAATTGCAATATTTAAAGCCCTGCTGGGCTACTCACAGTCCCCCAAGCCCTGATCCCCGATGCCAGCAGCCTGCAAATGGCACATCCTGTAAAAATAGAAATAAAAATACAAAACCAAAACCCATAATCCCTGGTAGTCTAGTGGCCACCCACCCAGCAGTGCTAGACCACCCCACACCCCCCAACCCTACCCAGCCTGTGACTGGCAGAGCCCATCTCTCACCACCACAGCCAGCCACTGACTGAACTCCATCTGAGTGCATACTGTATATAGTACACACTCAATGAATAAATGACAGTTCATTCATTGATGCGTACTATATACAGGAGTACGCACTTGAACAGAGCTCAGTCGGCAGCTGACCACGGTGGTGACAGGTGAGCTGTGCCAGTCACCGGCTTGGTAGGGGTGGGGTTGTACAGGGTGGTCTGGCACTACCAGTTGGGGAGCCACTAGACTACCAGGGATTACAGGTTAGGGTTTTGTATTTTTATTTCTATTTGTATTTTTGCAGGATGTGCCATTTGCAGGCAGCTTGCATCGGGGATTGGGGCTTGGGGGGCATGAGTAGCCCTGTGGGGCTTTATATGTCTCAATTTGGGGATCGAGGCTGGGAGGGGGCACTTGCACCCTTCACATTTGGAGTTTCAGCTTGCAACAAGCCTTTCAGATACATCCTTCATTTTGCGTACCTGTGGGATTGTTGCAATCCGCAGGACTTAGCCGCGAGGACCCTGCCCCTTCCAGAATTGGGCACAGGGTCCATGTCGCAACTGCACCCCTCACATGTTGCAACTTGCGACATGTGTAGGGGTGTTCTAGAATCAGGCCCATAGTATATAGGGCAGAATGTACATGCAGGGCACACACTATGTTGAAAAAACTGTATGCCCATTAATGCAGAGAATAGGTAAACATATTAGAATAATAGAACACAAGAATGTGCAAAGTATAATACCACCCCATATTAAATTTATTCAAGGCCAGGGAATGCATTGCTAGTCTTTTTTTTTGACATTGAAACATTTTCACTTGGTCCTTGGGGAGGAAATTTTAATGCAGCCTTACTTAATCAGTCCCTGAATATAATGGCTCATCACTGTATTCCTATTGTCATTATGTTGCATAACCTACTCGATACCAATGTACCCACATCATGTCGAGATGTATGTTTCCTTTTACTACTCTGTATCTGCATGTACTGTATTGTCCAACTAATGCCACTATGTGGCTAGGTTGTGACTGAAAACGGTCCTCTAGATCAGCTCATTTACCTGGTTACCAAATACATAAATAAAAATAAATAAATAAATTATATCAGTGCAGAAAGGGGGTTAGGGTGCACTCGGATGGAAGTAAGGAGGTCAAGAACATTTATTGTGGTACTGTGCTCTATTGAGACTGTGCCAAAAGAATGCAACATGTATGGCAAGCAGAGAAACACCAGCTTGGTATAGATGCTAAATTATTTGGTGCAGTTTTATACTGCACCATTTTAAATTGTGTCAGTATTCATTTTTGAGTGGGGGATTGTGAGAAATATCAGATGGTTGTCAATTCCAACCCACCTATTCTTCTCCCTTGATGACAAAACTGCTTCTTTAAGAATATGGGCTCTGTAGATCATTATGCTCCATCATATTTTCAATAAACCCCAATGTTTTAAACCCTGTGGGTCACTGTCCCACATAGGAAATCTGACCTTCTCACTCCCCTCTGAGTGTAGACCAAACCCCCATTTTGTGTTAACAAATTTCTCCCCAAGTCTGCCCCTTGCTTAGTGGCAGGGAATTTTTGTAGCATTTTTTAATTCTGCGTATCTATGCAGTTGCATAAAATGCCTACTGACATCCTTTGTAAGCTTCTCTCTATCAGTTCCTTCATATTTCCTCCAGTGTTTACATTTACTGCAGCAGTAAAGAGAATGTATTCAGTACTAAAAATAAAAACAATTTTATTTTATTTACATTTTTATTAGGCTTTCCCCCTATTTTTGTGCCTGGACCCCACCCGGTTGCGTGCGTGTGGAGGCACATGCATGCCGTGGCTACAGGGCACCCTCCTGATGCTTTGCTACCCCACTCACCTGCGCTACCCATTGGACCGCCACCAGATAGGAGTGGAACAATGGGGGGTAATGAAGATCCTCCCCAGCAAAGAAAAGCTGCTATTCTGACTGCTCAATCCTGCTCCCCCCCCTCCAGCCAACCCCCAATGACCTGGTCCCATTCCCGAACCTGGATCACTGTTGCAGTGGGAAATAAAAATAGATTTGTTAGTGGACTTTCTGTTTAGATATCATTGTTAAAGAGAAGCAACATTTTCAAAACAGGAATACCTGAAATTATTTAACAGATAATATCCACATTTTTGTTTCTAGTAGAGTAGTTGTTATTGTCTTCTCCCTGTAGAACAGCAGGCTGAGATGAGACATGATCTCAGTCTTCCCATACTCTGGGGTCTTGACAGAATTGAACATATGGATATGTTCTCCAGCAGGACACAGAGACATGCTCTGAAGGTCACAGATAGTAAGTTGAGGGGTAACATTAAGAAGCATATTTTGTCCTAGAGGGTGGTGGCCTTCTAAAATGACCTGCCGTTAGAGACTGTAGACATGAAGACAGTAGAGTGGTCCCCACTGTTGCCTATCCCTTAGCATTTACCAGCACTGAATCCATCAGTGTGAGAATCCTGGACTGTCCCTGCCCACACTGTACCTACCCATGTGGATAAAGAGACAGCTTCAGCCTCTAGTGCTGTCAGTCTGCCACCTTTCATCAGCACTAAATCTGTCATAGTGGGGAAACCTTGAATTGTCTGTTCTACACTGTATCTGCCCCTGTGGATTTATAGAGGGCTTCAGTCTCCAGTGGTGCCAGTACCCTACTGTTCAACAGTCACATACTGTACCTGTCACTGTAGATAAACAAAAGGCTTTAATCCCCAGTGCTGGCAGTCCCTCACCATTCATCAGGACTAAATGAAGGCAATGTGGAAACCAAGCACTGTCCCTGCCCCCACACTGCAGCTGTCTCGGTGGATTACCAGAGGGTTTAAAGCTCAAGTGGTGTCAATCCCTCACCTTTTACCAACACTAAATCCATCACAGTGCAGGAAAGTTTGAACTGAGCCTGCCCCACATAGTAACTGTGGATAAGCCAAAGGCTTTATCTCTCACTTTTTACCAGCACTAAATTCATCACAGTGGGTCGGTGGGGGGAAGCTGCACTGGACTTGTCCCTGTGGATAAACAAAGAGCTTTAGTTGATTGTCTAGTGCTGTCTGAGCTGTACCTTTTATAAGCATTAAATACATCAGAGTGGAAAAGCCAGCAGTGAATCTGATTCTGTGGACAAACAGAGATGTTTTAAGCCCACACCTTTCACTAGCACTGGATAGCAAGTATAAAAAACTTGAATAGAAAAAAAATAGAAAAAATAACAGAAGAAAACGGTCTCCGATCACAACAAATGCCCATAGGAACAAGGATTCAAACTTAGTTCTGTCTGTAAGGGAGGAGGAAGTGGTTGAGCTTTTGCGTGAGAAAGAGCTTCTGACGGTTCTACAAATGCGCACACACACACACACACATTCTTCAGTGCCAGTTTGAACACATTTCTTTTATACTGCAATAAGTTTCCAGTTTGCAGTGCATACTTTTTTATTACAATATAAGAAAAATACACACCATTCCTCCACAGTACTGAGTCTTGGTTTTAAATTATAGAGGTAAAGCTGTATAGCTGAACTGTCTGTAATTTGATACTGTAGTCTGATTAATGAGCATGAGCACATATGGTCTTACAGCCTCCTTCACTCCCTACACCTTAGTGTGCACACTAAGAGTTTCAGAGCTTCAATAAGGGAATTTGAGTATACTTCTATGCTTCTTCTTTTCAGTCATAAAAACAGTAATTTGCATCTCCTCTGAAGCTCCTCTAGAAGCTTGTTGTGTCCTTTGTTGGAAATTATGGCTGAGAGAGACAAACAAGCTGAAAAAATAGTGTTGAAAGTGGTCTGCTCAACAGAGAGAAGGCAGTATTTCATTCAACTGACGTAATGATTTGCAGTTGTGGCTGGATACACTGAAAACTCCAAAAATGTGTGCTTTGCTATCAAATTTTTCCAGCTAAAGCAAGACAGCTGTGAGGCTCAGCCCACAGCTATAATAATTAATAAATAAATGAAAGGGGTGTCATCAGTTCAGAGATAGCCAGTTTCTGTACTCTAAAATCAGTATAATCTGGGTCAATATTAGGATGAGGATTATATTTTAAAACATAATCCTAAACCAGTTCAGATGTAGCACTCCAAAAATAAAAATTTGGCAAATTTGTTTTAACAGGAGTTTCATTTTTGGTTAAAGATACCTTTCTACTAGATTACAGCCTAAAATTCTTAAGCTCTCCAAAATACTCATTACATAATTTGGCTACATGGGTCGTGAGGGCTAAACTGAAAGAAGTCCTTCCAAGGCTTCCCTCACTGCACACTTGGTCCGAAGCTCCCCAGCTGGCCATCGGAAGGGTTGTGAGAGCTAAGCTGAAAGAAGCCTTCCCCAGGTTTCCCTCACTGCACACCCAGTCTGAAGCTCCCCAGCTGGCCATCGGAAGGGTCATGAGGGCTAAGCTGAAAGAAGCCCTCCCCAGGTTTCCCTCACTGCACACCCAGTACGAAGCTCCCCAGCTGGCCATCGGAAGGGTCATGAGGGCTAAGCTGAAAGAAGCCCTCCCCAGGTTTCCCTCACTGCACACCCGGTCCGAAGCTCCCCAGCTTGCCATCGGAAGGTACGAGAGAGAGAGAGAGAGAGAGAGAGAGAACTGCATCAGTTTAAATCTTGGCACCTTTTTCCTGCTCATCCCGGGCACTCTACTGAGAAACTGTGTGGTTTTTGTAGCTAATATTACAGTCGCTGCAGCCTGCGAATTTGTAACTAAATCATGGCTGATTAATTTCACTAAAGACAACTGTTGTTGCAGCCTGTTAGTTTTTAAAGAAAATCCTGTCTGCTAAGTGTAATTTATTGAAGCAGACGCTGCAGCTCACTCAGACTTGCTGCTTGCTTGATTTTATTTTTTGATTATTCCATCAGTGAGGATTTACTCCTTAGTGCTGTACTACAGTTAAAGTGTAAATTATATTTGGTCCTTTCCTAGCCTGATTCCCTTGTGCTTTCAACTGATCTCTGTAAATTTTCTGTCTCCTTCCACTCCCTGTAGCTCCCTCCTCCACTGCCCCTTTTGTGAATTATCTAGTTTGCTTAATCTTTTACTGGCCCATCCCTTTTCTCTAAACCTACTTAAGCCTTGTTTTCTCCCTCTTCCCTAGGGTCATGAGGGCTAAGCTGAAAGAAGCCATCCCCAGGTTTCCTTCGCTACATACCTGGTCCGAAGTTCCCCAGCTAGCCATCGGAAGGTACAAGAGAGAGAGAGAGAGACCGACAGAGAGAGAGAACTGCATCAGTTTAAATCTTGGTGCCTTTTTCCTGCTCATCCCAGGTGCTGTACCGAGAGACCATGTGGTTTTTGTAGCTAATATTACAGTCACTGAAGCCTGCAAATTTGTAACTAAATCCTGGCTGGTTAATTTCACTAAAGACAACTGTCATTGCAACCTGTTAGTTTTTAAAGAAAATCCTGTCTGCTAAGTGTAATTTATTGAAGCAGACACTGCAGCTCATTCGGACCTGCTGCTCGCTTGATTATTTTCACCGCCCACCCCCTCACAGTATTAAATGCATCATCTGACTCCACCCATTGTGGCTCTCTTCCAGTGCACCATCTGTCTCCGCCTTTTGCTGCTCTCTGCCTGATATTCATTGGGCTAGGCAAACCTTCCACTCCTCTCACCACTCTAACCTATAGGCCTGTGAATTCAGAACTGCACAAAACTCATGCCATAACTAAATTCAAAAGGGTGTTTCCTGTTTCCCTTCTTATTCCTCGGCTCAACTCTAACAGGACTCTGCGTTTCTTCTACTCTCTCCTACAATTATTTTTGAAGACATACCTTCCTACTTGTCCAGTCAGTGTTTAAATTTTATTTTTTTCACTTTCTGTCACTGGATACTTTAGGTACCTTTCAACTGCTCTGATCTTAATCATAGGCACTATCAGAAAGGCACCATTTGTGCCTTGGACTCTAGCTCTTTGATCTAGGGGTTCCCCCTCCACCTCTTGTTCTTCCTAGTTTGGGACCCCTAATATTTTTACTAACTTCCAATTCCCACTCCTGTTGGGTTGATTGTTTGAAGTGCTCTTTTCTCTCTCTCTCTCTCCCATTACAATATGTTTTCTCTTATGGGACCTAGGGCACTTTTGATTATCGCAGGACTGGTACTCTCCTAATTCCCCTCTCCCACCTCTCGCTTACTATAACTGCTGGTGACTCTGAATTCCACTCCCATGAAGAAAACTCTTCTGTCTACTCGAATCTGCTTCCCTAGAGGAAATCACATCCATTCCTTAACCTGGCCCTATATCTAACACATCCTGCCAAACTTGGTAATTTTCTTCTCCACCACTACCCTATCATGCCCAAATGCTTCAAACTCATCTATTGCCTCACCAGAGAAACTTGGGTGACTCTTCTGCATTTATCCCTATCTAGGGATAGTGAAACAAATCCTGGACCCCCCTCCCACAATGCTAGATCAACAAATGACTCCTCCTGGTTCTTCACAAAGGGCATCAAAATTGCTCATATGAATATTAGAAGTGTACCTGCTAATTTCTCTGAACTGGAAGCCTGGGAGCCCACTTTAGCCCAGATATTCTAGGATTGACTGAGACACGGCTTAGGCCAGACATACCTGACACAGTATACAAAATAAATGGCTACTACCTTATGAGATTTGATTGGCCCTCTAAATAGAGGGTTGGAGGGGCTGCTCTCTATTATAAAGAACATCTCAAATGAGAGGCCTTTCGACACCATGCAATTCTGCTTAAAGTTGAACCAGCATAGCATTCTGTGGTGATTTGCATATGCAGTCCATGGTGCTTTGCATTGTGTGGGCATGTGTGATTTTGTATTTTCTTGAAACTTGGCTTCCCAGCCAAATGCCCTTTGGGGTAACCCTTGCCTCAGTGTATGCACAGAGAGGTTCTTTATCTCACTATCTCTGTCTAACACTCAGGGTTATCAAGTATCTGTGAAACTCTGCATACTGTTCTGCTCTTAGGCGGAGAAAAAAGGCTAAACCTAATATTTGCTTATAATCCTCCAAAGGGAGCACTCCCTGGCCTAAATGGGATCTTGGACTATCTCTCTACTCTAAAGGGTAAATCTGAAGTAATATTAATGGGTGACTTCAACCTTGACCTGTCAGGTACCCACTCTGGTTTGTACACAGATGCCCTTGCCTGACTTTACCTATCTAAACTGATTACTAGCCCCAGTCGACTCTCATCAAATAGCAAGCATCAATCTCTCCTGGACTGGATAGCCACAAACAGAGCAAATAAAATTATTGCTGCAGGCACCTTTTCTGATTCTATCAGTGATCACCTACCTACCTTCTGCATTTGGAATGGTCACTGCCCCCATCCCCCACCCAGAATTATTCAGTTTTGGGATTTTGTCAAACTGAATCCAAGCACACTCCTTGATGATATTAATAACATCAACTGGTTGTCTATCTATATCACTGAGGATGTAAATTCAGCACTTGACTACCTAAACTCTCAGCTACTAGTCCTACAGGATCTGCATGTCCCATTGAAAAAAAGGCATCTTAGGGACTCTGTAAACAGATGGCTACATAAAAACCTCCTTTAGACTATGAGAAGAAGGGATAAGGCCTGGGCCCTGGCCAAGAAATCCCAACGGACAGATGACTGCGCTAATTATAGAAAAATGAGAAATGCCTACAAAGAAGATATTCAGAGGACAAAAAGGAACTATTACCTTAAGCTTCTCTAATCTTCAGTGGGTGACTCACAGAATTTTTGGAACCACATCAAAAATGTCATAGGACAAAGGCCCAAAATGGCCATAACTGAAATGATGCTAAATGGCGCCAATTGTAACAATATACCTATGATTGCAAATGCCCTGAATGCGCAATTCTCTGATCTCTCTGAATACCTTGCAAAATTTAACCAGTCCCCTGCACCCCCTCCTGATATCCACCATCCTTCAGGACCCTCTTTTCTGCTCAGATCACTCTACACTACCGAAGTGCTGCTTCTTCTTAAATCTATCGCCCCTCGTGGATATGCCGGTCCAGATGGATTACTGCTCTATTTCATCAAAATGGCAGCTCCAGCTCTTGCTGCCCCATTGCAAGAATTTTCAACCTATCTATACTAACCCAGACAGTACTTACACTATGGAAAATGGCTTGAGTTGTCCCTGTACACAAAAAAGGGACACCAAAAACATGGCTAACTACTGACCGATAGCCATTCTCTCTACCTTAAATAAACTACTTAAGAAGCCTGTTGCCACTCAGGTCTCAGAATATCTGCACCTTCACAACCTTCTATCCCCTGCTCAACATGGATTCCAAACAGGGTACAGCACCACAACTGCACTACTTCAGGTATCAAACGAAGTCCTCACAGCAATGGATAAGGGCCTGCTCATGGGGGCCATTTTTATTGATCTCACTAAGGCTTTTGATCTTGTGAATCACCCCCTTCTACTCTCCAAACTGTCTGTTCTGGGTTTTTCCCAGTCTGTCATCTACTGGTGTGATAGCTACCTCACTGGGAGGTGGCAATTTGTTCAAATTGCAACTGCTGTCTCTGAACCCTCCTCAACCTCTGTTGGAGTACCCCAGGGATCTATACTTGGCCCTCTCCTTTTCTCTCTCTCTCTTTATTAACAACCTGCCCTCACTTCCCTATGTCTCCTCGCTGATCCTTTATGCTGATGACAATGGTGCCTCTCGCTAGTGGTAATGACCCCACATCAGTAAAGGCAAATCTTCAAGCTGACTTTGACTGCTTAATAGTCTGGCTTCTACAAAACAAACTCATACTTAATGCTAAGAAAACTGTGGCTATGCTTTTTGGTTCCCCCTCTAGAATCAAATCCTGTGCTCCGGATCTTTCAATACTACAGTAGTAGCCACAGACATTGCCAGCTATTTCCAGATATTTCACAAAATTTCTAAAGAGTTTCTCTCTGCTGCCCCTACTGTGGAAATGGAGAAAGCATGAGGTATTTCTGGAAATACCACAGAAATTTCGGGAAATAGCTGGCAGTGTCTGTGGCTGCTACTGTATGTCTTGATGGCTCCTCGTTGGTATCTGTTAACTCATTTAGGTACCTAGGAGTCACACTTGACCCATCTCTGGATTTTAACCTCCACCTCACGGCTACTTGCAAGGTGGTTAACTCCAAACTGGGTATTGCCTATAGAATTAGGTCCTCCCTGAATGATGCTGCCTGGCTTGCTATTGCACGAGGTTTCCTCCTTCCCTCCCTTACATACTGCTCAAAGGTATACCTTAATGTTAACAAAGGATCCCTCCATAAATGGAGCACATATTATAACAGCATATGCCGATTTGCCCTCTCTGCACACAGACTGACTCATAGCTGTGAACTCTACTCCAAACTAAATTGGCTCTCCCTGACTTCACACAGACTCTACTCTACTGGATGCTTGATTGACAATATCATCAGAACAGGGACACCTGAGTATCTCTCAAGGCTGCTATCTCATCCCTCCCAAGTATATGTTTTTAGGTCATCCGTACAAACCCAACTTGAAATTCCCAGATGCCTCGCAAAAAAGGGGGAACTAGCCTTCACTATATCGGCTCCCAACATCTGGAACTCCTTCCCCATTCACATTAAACTCTCTAAATCCCACCTGGCCTTTAAACTGGGTCTCCGTACCCACCTGACTGACTCTGATGGCTGCTCCTGTGCTGTAACTTAAGACTGACTCCCAGTAGCATTCCTTACCTACATGGCACTTACTGTTTCCCTTCACTGTATAAAACCTGCATGTTCCCACTCCCTACACAAAATCGTTAGTTAAAACTGTTATATATTCTTTAGTGGTTGTCGTATGTCCTTAATTATTATTGTTGTTTCATTCAGTGCAAGTAGCTAATGTATTTGTTTACTCTCAGTTTCCATAGAAATATGTCTTGCTTTTGTCAGCAATCTGTGAATTTGTTTTGTTCCCCTTTCATGCTGCGCCATGAACAATTGTCACTAATGTTTGTACCTTCTATGTACCTTGCGCTCTCCTGACTATACTCTCCTGGGTCGTGCCTGAATATAGGCAATACTCTTGTCTTGTGTACCTACCTGGTAAACAAAAAATCAAATAAATACATAATTACATTACTAGGCTCAGGAACAAGTTCAACTCCATTTTGTAAGGTCTTAACATATTTTATAATTTCCTTGACTAGGAGGGAATTTAATGTTTGCCAAGTTTTCCTAGGATCCCTCAGATCATTAAGCTGTTTGGATTTTTTTTAAATGAATTTTAATTGTTTTAACTGTAGATTTACATTTGTTATGCAACCTCTTAATCTTGTAAGGTCAGAGAGTCTCTGAAGATCTTATACTTTTTCCACAGTTTATCCCTTTTCTTCATTAGATTTCTGTTCATATCCTACACTAAGTTACTATCACTATTGTCATGAGATTGCAAGGATTTGCTCCTTCCTAGCATTCTAACTATATTTCCCTAAACTCTTCTTCATGTTCCCTCCACTTCTCTAATTACATTCTTCTCTTATCATGTCACTTCCCATTATATACTTTTAGAGGTATATCTTTTACCCACTCTGTCCAAATTAACTGATTTCCCTTCTCTTTTCAAATATTGACTTAAAACTTGCCTTTTCTCTTTGGCTTTTGGACTCTAATCTAGCTCAGTTCTTCTGTGTATTTACCTGACTCATACTAGCTGTTATTAAGCTGATATTTTAATTGGCTTCTTATTCGATAGTGCCATTAATCATGTATTTAGTCATTTTCTACCATTTAGATCTTATGCAATTTTTTATTCCATTGCATTAATAATGACTACCTACTATTTTTGTCTTCCTAATTGTTAATTATTAATGTTCTATTATGCTGCTATATTAATTTCCACTTAGTCTCTTAATTATAAGGTCTTCTGTGACACTTTGCATAAAAGATGCTATTAAAAAAGAAAAACTAAACTGAACTGCAACCCTTTTGACCGCACATAAATTCTCCAAAATAAAGAGTTTTTTTTTCTCATCAATTACTAAAAAAAGTTTGTTTTTTAAACTTGAAACTTTCAGGTATTATAGAGTGTGTTCCAACATGTATGCTTTTGTGATTTATATGGTTTTAGCTTGTCCAGTTTTTCAAATATTAAGTTAAAAATGTTGCTGTTTTTATTGCATGCTCAGTTGCCAAACTTAGCTTTCTAACGATAGCTGTATTTTCATGAAAGCATTGCACATAAACAATTTCCTTTACACTGCTTACTTTCTATGAGTGTTGCACTGGTAAGGGGCATGTCCTATGTGGCATTCATTGAAAATGAAAGCAGTGTAAAGGAAATCATTACCAGACACTGCTTTGGCCTACCTTAGAACAGCATTCCTTCCTGCACAACCCAGTTACCTTTTAAAACTGGAGTGGCTGCTCAGTTTTGTCAAAAAAGTAGCACCCTCACATTCATATGTTAAAATATGTGAACCAGTGGTGGGTGCTGCTCAGTCCTACTGATGGCATCTTCTCTTCCTCCCAACCTAGCTTGTTCTTTATATACCTGTGGTGGGTGCTTAATGCCACAGCCTGTAATGTTCTTCCCCTCAATGGTTTGGAATTGGGGTATCCAGGCCCTGGTACTACCAACAATGTTGCATCTACCCCTCACATTTATATGTGTAATAGCAGGGTAAAAACCCCTGCTGCCACCAGGGAGCTCTGACACTGGGGTGCCCAGTCCTCAGTGTCAGTCCAATACTACCTGCACAGAAGAAAATGGTCCCTCAGTGTATTTTTTTTTAACCTGCAAAATGGATAGCCATCCATCAATGTCTTGTGCAGAATTTTCCTACTCTTCCCCCACCCACCTACCCACTCAAACACATCACCCCATATACCCTTCAATTATCTATTTTAGGTCCAACACCATAATTCACTGTTGACCAGTGACCTTCCTGCTGCTTTGGATCCCTGTGGCAAACAGACTGAAACAAGGTAGCTGCGGTTAATGGGTTTTCAATGAGTTTTAAACATTTACTCATAACATTGTTATTTTGCAATATGTTTCCCCAAGTTTTCAACATGGCTTTTAGAAGCATGGAAACATAGACAATGACAGCAGAAAAAGACCAGTAGTCCATCCAGTCTACCTGAGTTCTTTATAAGCCCTGGGACCGACTATTCCTCCAGGGTCCTAGCCAACCCCATCCTTCCCACCAGTCTCCTACCTGAGTATGTCGCCCCAAGCAACCACTGTACTTGTCATTCTGCCCCAACCATGCTTGAAAACCCAACTGTTTTTACACCCACCATTTTGGCTGGCAGACTGTTCCACAGCTCCACCACCCATTCTGTAATATAATACCCTCGTGTCCTTCCAGAATCTCTCACCTGGTAGTTTTCACTCATGTCCACGTGACCACGAGTTAGTATTCAAGGTTCCTTGCATTACACTTTATTAATTCCTTTAAAGAACTTGAAGGTGTCTATCATATCTCGCCTCTCACTTCTGGTCTACAGTGAGTACATTTTCATTTCATACTAACATACTAGTCACCAGCAGATTAGGCCTTATGGTCTATTGAGTCTGCTCATGCCTCAGAACCCTGGGTGAGTAATGAAGTCACCCCCCCCATAGCCTTGTATCCCCTGACCTCCATCTCAGCCCCCCAGAGCAAGCCAACCTCAGCTTCATCCCCTTTCTCTACCTGTCCCACCCTCTCTTGAAATCCTCCACTGTAGAAACCAGAACCAGCTCACCAGATAGCACATTCCATGGTTCCACCACTCTCTCAGTGAAATACCTCCTCTTCTCTTCCCCTTCATCCTTCTACCTTCGAGTTTCCAACTGTGCCCTCTGGTGATTCCACCCTCCTTTAGCCTAAATATGCCCTCCCAATTTACCCTATTGATTCCATTGAGGTACTTGAAGAACTCAATCATGTCCCCTAGGTCTCTCCTCTCCTCTCCTCTCCTCTCCTCTCCTCTCCTCTCCTCCTCTCCTCTCCTCCAGCGAGACAGGCCAAGCTCCTCTAGTCTCTCCTCATACGTCAACTCCCCTAGATCCTGGATAATTTTGGTAGCTCTCCTCTGAACCCTTTCCAGGAGCTGGATGTCCCTCCTCAAATGTGGCCTCCAGTAGTGCACACAGTACTCAAGGTGTGGTCTAACCAGGTCATTGTACAAAAGGAGAACCACCTCCGTGCTCTTTGAGGTAAGCCCCCTTGCGATGCGGCTCAACAACCTGTTTGCCTTTACTGCCGCCCTCCTGCACTGTTCAGAATTATTCATGTTGACATCCACCAGGACCCCCAGGTCTTTTTCCCCTGCCGTGGCCTTCAACTCATCCCCTCCCAGGATGTACTCATGATTGGGGTTACCCCACCCAAGGTGTAACACCTTGCACTTGGAGGAGTTAAAATTTAATTTCCAGGTGCAGGCCCACCTGTCCAGGGCCTCTAGGTCCCTTTGCAGGGCCAAACTCCCCTCCTCCCCCTCAACCACTGCTGCCACCTTGGAATCATCTGCAAAGAGACTCATCTCACACCCAATACCCTCCCTGATATTGGAGATGTAGACATTAAAAAGGAGCAGCCCCATGACCGAGCCCTGTGGTACCCCACTAATGACCCCCCTAGGAGACGAGACCTCCCCACTAACCACTACTCTCTGATATCACCCAGACAGCCAGTTTCCAATCCATCTGACCAGCAATGGACCTGTTCCCATCTCCCTCAATTTCTCCAGTAGGCCATTGTGGGAAACCAAGTCTAACGCCTTGAAGATGTCCAAGAACAGTACATCCACAGGCCTCCTCTTATCGAGTTCCAATGTTACCCACTCATAGAACACCACAAGGTTAGTTTGACATGATCTACATGGTACAAACCCATACTGATGACTATCCAGAAATCTCATCTCCTCCAGGAAACCACCCAAATGTTCCTTAAGTATACTCGCCATCATCTTACCAACCACCAACGTCAAACCAATGGTTCTATAGTTCCCCGGCATCTCCCTTGATCCCCCTTTATGGATGGGCACCACATGTGCCAACCTTCAATCCCTAGGTACCCCCCCATCTCAAGCGACATGTTGAAGAGATCCGCCAGTGGTGCAGCCAGTACATCCACCAGCTCCCATAAAACTCTGGGATATATGCCATCCGGCCCTGGAGATTTTTCCTTTTTAAGGGCTTTAAAGGCTTCCCATGCCTGGCAGATGGGGATAGCATCATTGGTCCCTCCCCCCTTTTAGCAGATCCTTCCTGATGTGATACCCTGGGGTATCACTCCCCCCACCTGTTCTTTATCTATTGCTCCAGCAATCCCACCCGCTGCCCCTTCTAACTCCATCAACTCTCACTTAGTAAGTTTCCCAACCTCCTCCCAAGTGTTCATGGAGACAAAGAACTCATTTAATACCTCTGCCTGCTCCCTAGCCTCTTCCACCCACCCCCCATTTGTTCTCAATCTGCTGATCCAGCCCTTGATTTTCTCCACTCCCCAATATACCTAAAGCACCCCTTTTCCCCACCCTGTATCCCCTGAGCAAGGCTCTGCTTTTTTCTGGACTTTGCCCACCTCACCATCCGGATGACATGTCTGGATGCAAGACGGTAATTTTGATTATCTCTCTCTCCTCTCATTTGTTTGTATTTGCTGTAGGCAGCCCTCTTCTCCCTTACTACCTCCTGAACTTCCTTGGACCACCAGCACAGTTTACATGACCTCGCCCCCTTGTGCTTCACCTTTGCACAGGTCCTGACGGCCTCCTGAAGTCCCCACTTTATGACCTCCATCTCCCTTCTACATCCATCTTTGGCATAATCCCCTTCAAATGCCCCCTGAGAATCTCTTCCATGGCCCTAAAGTCCACCCTCTTAACTCATTCAGGCCTAGAGACGTCTGTAGGCGGTGTCTGACAGCATAGCCACTCAGGACAATAACGCCTGTAGACGTACTCAACTGACTTTCACTCAGGCCTAGAAACGTCTGAGGAAGTCAGCAGTTTTTACTTAACTATTAAACAAACCGAATTGCTTTGAATTGAATGCATAGTGCCGTTAGAAAGGTTATTTTGCTCTGAACAATTTTGCTGCAGATACTTCGTGTCTAGTATGTATACTTTAGGAGTTATTCATATTTGTTTAAGGTATGGTGTGCATGGCTGACATTTGTCTCTCATGCATCACCTAAGCACCTTGAATAAACCTGAAAAAAAAACCAGTTGTTTGGTATTTCAGTTACTATAAAATAAAAACTAAATGGATTACAATTGATTGCATAGCACCATTAGAAAGTTTATTTTGTGCTGAACAATTTTGCCACTGATACTTTGTGTCTACCACATATACTTTAGGAGTTATTTGCATTTGTTTAAGGGATGGTGTGCATGGCTGACATTTGTCTCTCATGCATCTCCTAAGCACCTTGAAAAAATCAGTTGTTTGGTATTTCAGCTACTATAAAATAAAAACTAAATTAATTACAACTGACTGCATAGCATCATTGGAAAGGTAACATTGTGCTGAATAACTCTGCCACTGATACTTTGTGTGTAGCACTTATGGTTCAAGAGGTAGTCACATTTATTTGTGGCATGCTGATTATGGCTTGATTTTGCTTAGAAAGGCCCAGGATGCAGTGCTAAGAGTATACAGGGCACAAGTGGTGGAAGTCTCAAAGAGCTCTTGTGGTGTGAATGAGTTAAAGTCAACAGCCATTGTCCTGGAACTATCCTCCTCACCCCCCCCCCAAATTTAGCCAAAACCAGACTGTGTCGTGATTGCTCCCTGCCAGGGGATCCTCCACCACCAGATCCCATACCAGAACCCCGTCTGCAAGAACCACGTCCAGGACATGACTCTCCCTCATGGGATCCAACACCTGCTGAGTGAGGAATACGTCCTGAAAGCCATCCAGTAGCCACTGCTCCTTGGCCACCATGGAAGTCACGGTTTCACAGTCAGTAGCTGGCGTATTTACATCCCCCATCACCACAACTCCCTCCCCTTTTAGTCCACACTGGCTCTTGATGCTATCCAGAGGGCTAACTTCCCGAAACTCCTCCATCCCTGAGGGCCTGTATACCATTCCCATCTTGATCTTTCCTCCTGCAGGGTTTCACAAGGTGACCCATAAGGCCTTCACAGTTCCCTCTGCATCTTCCACCCTAATAATCTCTGTTTTGTCTCTAATAAGCATAGCCACTCCTCCCCCTCTGCCCTCCTTCCTATCCTTCCTCAACACTGTGTACCCACACACATTAAGTTCCCAACCATGGTTAGGGTTGGCCCAGGTTTCCGTGACCACCATCACATCTACCCCTCCCTCAATTAACATGGCCTGGAATTCTGGCATCTTGTTACCCAGGCTCCTGACATTTACCAACACCACCCCCGTCCACTGTCTTTTCCCCCTTTACCTTGCCCACTCCAGATCTTATATACATCTACTTTCCTTTCTCACCTATGGTACCATCCTCCCCTAGGCTTTCACCTGCCCGCCCAGGGTCCAAAGGCCAGGACCCTCCATGACAGGTAAGGTAATTCAGCCCACCCCCCAATAACCCCCCTTACAAGTTTAAACCCCACCTAGCTTGAATGTATTTCACCATTCCCTGTTTAAGGACTTCCTTCCCTATCGGGTATAGGTGAAACCTCCCTGGCATACAGACTCTTACCTTCCCAAACTCCCCCCCAGTCCCCCAGCACCCCAATCCACTTTCTTCCCCCACTTCCTAAGCCAGTCACTTACCTCGGTGATCTTCATTTTATTCTCCACAGAGGCCCTTGGTACTGGCAATATTTCCGAGAAGGTAACTGCGCATCCATTATCCTGGCAAACTCTGGTCAGTTCTCGGAACCTAGCCTGGATTTCCAGTACACTATTTCCCTCTATGTCATTAGTCCCCAGATGCACCAGAAAGTCTGGTGTCCCTCCACATTCCTTTACCAGCTCATACACCAAAAACTTTGCCATGTGCACTGTCGAACCAGAGATACCCACTACCTTAACTTGGCTGAATTCCCCCGTGCCCCTCCCAGTGAATACCCCTAATCATTGAATCCCCCACCAGGAGTACCTAAGTGACCCCTTCAGTCTTTTGCTTACCTCCTTTTAGTGCTCCAGACCCACCCCTCCCACCTTTACCCATTTTCCTCTTCCCCAGGGTGTCTTCCTGCATCCTCACGAGAGACCCTCTTGTCGCCATCCCCTTTCTACCACCCTTTTTATGCCCCCTTTCCTCAGTTACCTCCTGGTTTGGTATCCCCTTTATCCCTTCCTCATCCATGCCTATCTCCCTATCCGTGACCATATTCCCATCTCTCCCACCATCCTCCTCCACAATCATAATAATATTTCCACCTCACGTGGTCCCCTGCAGGTCCTCCCTACCTAGAGGCCCTCCTCTGGAACAGTCCTTCCTCTTCGAGGGGCTACACTCCCCTGCCTTTGCTTCTTCTCATTTCTCCCTGATTGTGCCCTCAACCCCCACGCCTGCTTTCCAATGCCCCTCTGTGTGACATTTGAATTCCCTCTTCTCCTGATAGATCAATTTCTTGCAGTTTCTTTCTCGGTCCCTATCCCCCTCTGGTTTCCCAGCTCCCTTCCCCCCATGCTCATTTTCATCCTCCTCATTTCCACATGTCCCTTCCTCCTTCCAAGTTGCATAATGGCTCAAATTTATTGTAACACTCAATGCCAGCCTCCTCCTCTTGACCTAATTTCCCCTTGTCTGCCCCTCTAGGCTGCCTCTTGCTAGCCCCCCTAACCTGTCACCCACCACCCTTGAGGTGCTCCTCATATGACCTGCTCTGCTGACTCTGAATCATTTTTCTTACTCTGTGCTGCACCATCTCCATCCTATTTCTATCCTTCCTGAGGTGAGGACTCCAGAACTGGGTGTAGTACTCCAGGTGTGGCCTCACCAGGGATCTATATAGGGGAAGTATTGTATTTGCATTTGTATTGTATTTATTATTTCACCAGGAAAAGGCTGCATTGAGCAAGCTCATTTACAAGGAGGTACTGGGTAGGGCAGCATACAATGTTAAAAGGCAATGATACAGCATTCAGAGGTATATAAAACACAGGGAATAATACATATTTGAAGTAAGGTTACAGAAATTAAAATACAGACAGTTATACATAGGTATAAAGTATATAGATTATAGATAGGCATACAAAATAGTAATAGGTTCAACAGTTGTTAGGATCACAATAAGTGACTATCCCATGTTACTGAATAACAACATATGACATTAGAGGTAGGCTACATGTAGCTTAGCCACAAGGACAAGACTCAGAGTATACTTTTTAGTGAGGGTTTTAAAGGTGCAAGGTCTGACCAGTGTGTTATGTTTTAGTGTGGCTTGTACTGTGTTCCACACTGTAGGGACAAAGCAGCTGATTGCAGACTTTCCTGCCTGTGTAGCATGTTTACAGATATACAGAAGTATATAATTATTCTTTCTTAGGGAATAGTTGCTGTGCGACATATGGAATAGCATAATGATATATATCGTGGGAGATCATTTATGAGTACATTTTAAGCCCAAGTACACAGATTCTGCAGTCTCTTAGTTGTTAGGGAGGGCAGTCAACTGAGCTGTGAAGAGTGCAGTGTTGGGTTTTGAGTCCTGATTCTGTGATAAACCTGAATGCTTTATGGTAGAGCGCATCTAAATTGGGGAAATAGGTGGCTGAGCAGTCCCTTACAGTCATGGGACCCGATTCTAGAAGGGAAAATATGCCAGACGCAAGTGACGCAATTGTGCAAAGTACACCAACGCAATTGTGACATGTGAACTACCGCATTCTAGAACATGTGAGACATACGTCAAACACTACTGCTCAAGTCGCGATATGCAAGATACGCAATATAAAAGGGTGTAACACGCAACAGCGGCATAAGATACACCAGCAAAAACACAAGAGCGATGGCAGAAGCTGCAGCCCAGAGGCAGAGATGTAAGAGAAACTTCAACCATGTGGAGGTCCAGACACTGGTTGAGGAGATAGATAAGCACCATGCATTCCTCATGAGTTAAGGAGGGGAGACTAAGAAGAAGGAAAAAAGAAGGAAGGCATGGGACAGGGTCACATGCAAGGTGAATGCCATAGTGGCACAATGGAGGACAGAGCGTGACATACAAATATAAACAACAACTTGAAGCGCCTAGTGAAGCGCAAGCTGGCCCAGAACAGATCGAGAGCACAGGGCACAGGGGGTGGATCCACCCAGCAGCAGCCACTCAGCAGCCTTGAGAGGAGGATAACAACACACCTGAGCCAGGAAAGCATCGGCAATGTCATGGAGCTGGACACCTTCAGACAACAAACCAGCACAGGTAGGGACAATGAACACCAATGAATGTGACAGGCCTGACATGGTAACAGCACTGCAAACCAACAGCAAAGGTGGTGTGGGTGGGGTGACAACATGTAGGTAGATGCAGCAGTGAGGTGGTGTGCCACAGCAATGCCACATGGCAACAGCCAGCCACAGAGTGGGCCCAGGGAAGCATACCATGGCCAGGGGCAGCCCAGGGACAAGCATGTGTGCAGCGGATGTGTGGTGCTGTGCAAAGGAACGTGCCATGTTGACCTGCAGAGGGGTCAGACACATGCACATGGAACCGGTGGGGGGGCTGTGCACAGGCATGTGCCGTGCTGAACAGGGGGATGCTGTGACATGCATTGTGTACTGTTGGGGGGGCAGTGCACAGGCATGAGCTGTGCTGAATGGGGGGAGCTGTGACATGCACTGTGTACTGTTGGGGGGCAGTGCACACTGCACAGGCATGAGCTGTACTGAACATGGGGGAGCTGTGACATGCACTGTGTACTGTTGGAGGAGCTGTGACATGCACTGTGTACTGTTGAGGAGGCTATGCACAGATATGGGCTGTGCTAAACAGGGGGGAGCTGTGACATGCACTGTGTACTGTTGGGGGGCAGTGCACAGGTATGGGCTGTACTGAACAGGCGGGGTGGCATGGGGTACTGCCACAGTGTTCACAGAGGGAGGGCAAGGGCTGATGAGCATGTGCATGGATGGCAGGGCCAATGCAACCACCCAGGCGGGGGCTGGCCCCTACAGCACAGTGTACCCCATGACCATGACCATGCATAGTGTCACTGTGTAGTAGAGAGCGGAACAGGGCAGCAGTATGACAGCAGGAATATATCTACCAGAGCGGACAGCACAGGATGGGAAGCAACAGTGGAGGGACCACACCAACAGCGAAGGATGCAGGCACAGAGATGGCATACACCAGGTAGGACTGTACACAAGTGAGGCAGGTGCAATGCCATAGTGCAATGGTGAAGCACACCTGTGAAGGCAACACATAGCAGGCAGTAGAGTGCACACAATGTTGTGGAGACATACTAACATGTTGTCCATCCAACAGGTGCTGTGGCAGCGGGCGATGGTTTGCCTAGTGGAGCTGGAAGGTGGGAGCAGCAGCAGCAGCAGCAGCAGCATGGCCAGGATGATGCCGGCACAGACCAGGACACTGGGACAGTGTCAGGAGATGGCAGCAGCACAACGACAAGTGGTAGCAGCCCTGGTGCCAACACACCTGTGGCCAGCACACCGGAACCTATGGCGGAGCCTGATGGGAATGGGGATGGTGACAGCCCCATGGGTGAGAAGGGGGGTGGCCATCAGTGTGGAGGATGCAGCAGGCCAGCTACACATGCAGCAGGGGACCACTGAGGACACCAGCAGTGATACCACACTGGCAGAGGCAGTGCAGATGACTGGGAACAACCCTGAGGTGACTGAGCATATGCAAAAGGCAATACAGGACACAGCAATAGGGTTGCTGACCCTCCTGAGCACCCGTGGACTGGAGGAGCAACTGGATGAGGTCATCCAGGAGCTGCAGGACCAGTTGTCCCCACCGGCCTACCTTAGGGACTACTGCCAGTCAGTGCTGGCCAGGCAGGGGGATGTACAGCAGGAGCTAGGGAGCATCCAGTAGGTCATGCAGGAGCACCACAACAGCACTGAGATGCATCTGTCTGGCATTGCCAGCAGTCTGCAGGCATGCACCAGGAAGACAACGGTATGCATGGGCAGCTTGGGGGATGCCATACAGAGCATATGGCACTGTGCTGAATGCCAGGTGGTGTTCATGGACTACCTCAACACAGGCGTGGATCACATGCTGGCACTGCAACAGCACCATGACACAGCCATGGCTACGGCCATGCAGGCCATAGTGTGTGTACTGCAGCCTTTGCAAAACCTACAGTACTTGGCCCAGTGTATCTTATGCCGCTGGTGTATCTTATGCTCCCCAGCCACTGCACAGGCAAGTACACAGACACAGCCGCCGGAACCTGTGCAACCCCCACCCCCACCCATGGGCCAGGTGGTGGTGGTGCCACCCATGCAGTCATTCTGCCCTAGCTGCAGACCCAGCCTTGCAAGGCCCACACAGACCCGGGCACAGGCCAGCACCATGGTGCACCCACCGTGACCCACAAAGCCATGCCAGCACCACAGATGCAGGACAGGACAACAGACACAGACATGCCTGCCGGAACAGGGACAGGTACAGTGCCCACACAGGGAGGCATGCACATGGAGGCTGGTGCACCACAGGCTGCACAGGTACCAAGAAGGTCCACACGGGATGGGGGTACATACTGTGTAGCGCCAGCACAGCTGTCACCACATGTGGCAATGAGGGATGTTGGTCTGAGGGGGCAGGCACAGCAGAGCCACTGTGCTGGCACACACAGGCCCACGGGGCGCTATGTCAGGGAAGGTCCACCAGGGCACCGCACAACCCACCAGCACAGTAGGGTCCTCCACAGCCCAGCACCCAGCACCGGATGGGTCTGTGAGAGCATGGTGTGGCCGTGGTAGATGGCTGTAGTACGCCCAACAGCGTGGTGCAGACGGGGGATGGTTGGGTGGAGCTGCAATGGTGAGGTGGGGCTAATAGCATGGTAGGGAGGTACCTGTATCTGGGGGGGGTGCACTGTGCAGTACACAAGGGTGTGAGTGTGTGCATGTGTGACTGTGCATGGGTGAGTGTGTGAACATGCATGATGGGAAAGACAGGGGAGCACTGTGTCAAGTGCAGCTGATGTTGACTGTGCATGATGTAAATACACCACTGCATCTGATCACTATGATGTCATGTGTCTTTCTTCAGGTACCATGTGATGTCCACCAGTGTTGGTCACAGCCCTGGCAGGACAAGTGCTGGTAGGTAGGTGATAGCCATTGTGGGTCATGGGTCAGGCCATCAATGGGACAAGGCATCACAGCATTGGTGCGGTAGCATCAGGCAGCAGGCTCAGGGTACAGGTCGGCAGAGGCCAGCTGTTGTCCATGGGGACTGGTGCATGGGGCACAGCTGAACACCAGGACAGCACATGCCATGGCATTGCGGGGCCATGGGAGGGGTATCACAATGGCCAGTGGTGGCAGGTGTGTCGCAGGCAGAGACATGCCCAGACAGGTAGCCCAGGCAGGCCACATGCCATGTGTACTGTGTTACCACAGCAGTCGAGCAGCAATGTCTGGCACAGTCACAGGGCATGACTGTGGCCTGGGTCTCAATGCCCATGTGCTACTGCTGCCACACCCAGGGCCAGGGGTGCACCAAGGTGGTGTGTTGCCGGGTGTGGCCACAGCCAGCACAGCGGTTGGTGGTGCTGAGCAGGGGGGGCTGGGAACACAGCACGCTGCTGTGCACAGGTGACACAGGTGTCATGCACAACATGTGCATGTCCCCTGTGAGGTGTTGGCACCGGGCACTGTGCATGCCACACACAGCCATGTCATGTGCCTGCAGCAACACCCAGTGGATTACACCATGGGGTGGTGTGTGTCGCACCACTAATGTCCACATGGAGCGGCACACACAGCACACAGGTGCCAGGTCATTGCCAGCACACAGTACCATGGTGATTGTTGCCAGCCAGCATGATACAGTGTGGTGACAACTGGCTCACAGACAGCACTGTACAACGTGACAGGCTGCAGCCTCGCTACCAATGTGTTGTACAGGCATGCGTCGCACCCTTGCCATCAACAGGTGCAGTGCACCCATGGGATCACAGGCACTCTGGCAGTGGCCCACACTGCCACTCCCCCCATGGCACAATGCCACTCCCCCCCACACCTCTGCAGGAGATGCAGCCCTGCTGCTGGCAGAGTGGGTACCTATTTGCAATGACTGTGCCAGCACCACACCATGGACATGTGCAGTGCTGTACAGTCCCACCCCTGTGGGTGGACTGATGTTGGTTGGCAGCAACCTGCCAATGGTCCCCACTGGGCACATTCACATAGCCATGCCTTCACGCATGCCGCACATGAGTGACACCCTCTGCTGATATTGCAGATGCATAACATTCCACAGCAAGCAAACTTAGTTGCGAGATCAATATCGCAGGCCGTGATCACACATCGCAAAAACCAAGTGTGACGCAAGCTGCAATTGCACACATGCGATATGGAATGCACATGCGACATGTATGTGCACCATGCATGATTGTGAGCCATGTGGTGTAGCTAGGCCATAACACTGAGTAGAGGGTCAGGAGCAGGTGTGCTAAGTCCAGTACAGGGAGACAGCAGTGCCACAGCCAAGCAGAGCAGGACAAGAACAGACTGGTGAGTACTGGGCCACAGCAGGCCACACCCCCCCATATCTCTCAGCCTGTCAGCATTACTAGCCATAGCGCTGGCCATCATACCTGCATAGCACAGGGCCAGACCATACCTCTCAATTGTCCCTGCTGTTCAGGGAAGTCCCTGATGTTGCCTCAGATATTTCTTCTGTCTCTCATATATTTTGCATTGCTGTCACTGAAGAGTGGGAATTTGAATCACAATTTAATGCCAGTCATAGGTGTTACAGTCTAGTTCTCATCAAGATAATGCTATTCACACCTAGAAGCATATTGTACACAGCTTCTGGAGCTAATATTATTATAGTAACAGATGTGTCCCTGATATTGGTCATTAGTCCCTGATCATTGTAAGCCTTGTCCCTGAATTGTAATGAAGGAGGTTGAGAGGTACGGACCAAACTGTGTTGCACATCCCTACTGTGAACAATACTCTGTCCACCAAAGGTGGGCCCCACATTTTTAGTGATAAGGGATGTTTTTATCAACTCAGGTCAGTTAAGTATTAGTTTATGGGTTCTGCAATGGCTCTAACATTCTGAAGAACATCAGTACACCAATGTGGTGCAAGGGTGCATTTGAGTAAGACTATCATAGTGCTATGCAGAATACATAGCTGTTGAGGGGTGTGTCCCCCCTACAGCTCAGTTCAGGCCACACACAGGGGCACCATCCTGTAGGAGGCCCAGGGTCAGGGGTGCAGCCAGGCATGTAGGCATGTACACCAGGTCGGTATTTGATGCCCCTGTCGGCGTGTACAGCACAACACTGTTCCCCATGGCCATACTCCTCATCCATCAGTCCCCAGACGTGGAACAGTGCCTATCACATTGTGGGACTACTGCACAATATGTGGTACACCTAACCACATCAATGTCTAGGGGACATGGAACACTGTCATAATGTGTGTGGTTCTGTTCACATGGTCAGTTATTAAGTGAATACTCTGGCTATGTCATCATCTACTGTAGACGTGTGCTTTCCAATGATAATACTGGCTGTGGGATAGGGCCACACATTGTGGAACAGGGTATTTCTGTGCTATAGGCTGTGGATGGGTCCTTGTACTGTGGTACGGTCATGAGGTATGCACATAACACTGGCTGCTACCCCCCCCCATGCATGGCTGACCACAGATTCACTACAGTGCACCCCGGACTCCCACACAGCAGCCCAGGGGCTGTACGACTGACCTGTCCATGGGATGCAGAGACAGTAACAGTAGCCTATCATCATGGTTATGGCCCCTAGGCCTAACAGTACGGGGGGCCTGATGGCATTGATGGAACACATGGACGTTGGGAGCACACCAGCACCATTGTGCTGCCCCACTCCAAGACATTTGTACACTATGGTGGACATGGGCCATGTCCACCCACACCCATGCCCAGGGTGGTACTTGGCATGTTGTGACATGGGCACCGCCAGGACAGTGCACATCCCCACACAACACCTCTTACATGTATACCCTCATAGTCAGGGTTATGGACTTGTGTCATAGTCACTGTGCTGCTGCATATGTGTTGCATGTCTAGATGGTGGGATTGCATCGCTGCATTGGTGGGCTGCAACACATGCTGGCCTGTGTGCCATGACTGTTCCGGATGGTTGGTCAGGCCATGTATCATTGTACATGCCTCTATGCAGCACATGGATGCCCATGTCTCAGCTATCCCATGCCTTTCAGGTCAGGTGTTGCCTCACGTCCCTTCAGACAGTACAGGGTGGGACCAACACAGCCCATTACCAGCAACTGCCACACAGGTGCATGGCTGCCTGTATGGCTGGCTGTGTACCACTGTCCCTGTATCACGTCCTACACGGTATGCCAGTCAGGTACACAATGGCGGCCTGTCTGCAATGCCACCTGCTGTCATTGCAGGCATGTTCCCATCATCACCCCCCCTCCCCCCCGCTGAGATGAGTCTGTCATGGCAGGGTTACCTGGGGATAGTCCTGGGCCATGTTCAGGGACATACCTGTGGGTTGGTGACAGATGAGGGGGTATGCAGCACCTACAGGCAGCAGGCCACAGTGGCACATACTGCGGTGTACTAACCCATGTCCATTCCCTCTATAGCACCACACTGGACACGAATGGGTCTTAAGTGAATATTAGCCATTGCATGGCATGCACTGTTCCATTGCGTGTACAGCACCGTGTAAATGACATTGTTGTTCACTGTCACCTGTGTAAGATACAACACCACCACACAGGACCAGGTAGAAGCACGCTGCCACACCACTGCAGCTGTGGTGGTCACTGTCTGTGCCATTGGCTAATGATACCATGCTCTTTCTCCATCCAGGTGTGCCACCAAATTCATCAGTGCCACCCACTCCTGTCACCACAGTGCACAGTCCAGGTAGGTAACTGTCATTCAACTTTGTGTCAGCCATGGTTGGCAATGGGACTGCCCGATGTGCGCATGCCAGATGGGGCAGCATGCTGCTCCACATGGGGGTGGTGGTGCAGCAGTGTAACAGGGCTGCATGCAATGCTCCATGCCCATGCCCACACTGTGCAGGGTCAGGCTGTGTCATGCCTCTGCAGGGGACAGGTGGCCTGTTGGTGCACTCTGCCCATCCATCTGCATGGCACTACTCAGCCTGTCCACACTTCCTGCTGTGCATGTCAATGGTGCATGGTGCACAACCTGTGGTAGGGGCCTGCAGTTACGTTCCTGTGACCCTGGTCTGATCCTGTGCACCATGACCAGAGTCCAGTGTTACACATGGTGGGGGGGGGTGTCAACACATCTGTAGAGACTTTGTGTAGTGACCCATGTGCAATTCTTTCCCCCCATGCAGGTCTCACACCGGTGAACTGACATGTCCTCAGGGTCCTCACTCAGCCTCAGCCGGTGGGCACCTAACTTCACGGTACTGGAGGCTGACATGCTGGTCAACTGTGTGCAGCAGTGGGGCAGGATGCTACTGCTCCTGGGTGCAGGAGACACACTACTGCAGAGTGGGAGCATGCAAGGCATGCCATCTGTGCATGCATGGTGGAGACCAGTGGCACTCGCAGGACTGTCAGCCAGCTTACGAACTGCTGGCAGGACCTGACACAGAGGAAGCCCAGGATCCTACACCGCATGATCAGCATGGTGCAGGGCAGGGATGTAGACATGCGGTCTAGACAAGACACGGGTGCAGGTATGTATACCTATGGCTGTTCATCTGTTGGGGCACTGCTGGCATGTTAGCCATGGCATGTCGAGCCCACACACACACACACACACACACACACACACACTCACCTATCTCTACACCCCACAGGTTTGACTGGGACATCTCAGGGCATGCAGCAGGGCCACATCTCCAGCCTCAGGCAAGAGGCACTTCACTGGAGGTCTGGTAAGTGCATGCAGTGGTCCCCTTGTGCCGTGGCCATGGCGGACAGCCACATGGTTGCTCATGCTGCACCCTTACATTGCCTATGTGTGTGTGCCACCTAACTGGGCCCAGCACTGACCGAATCCCTACAAGTGTCCATAGTCGGATTTCACAATGGCAGAGGGCCCTGCTGAGGGCAATGGCAGAGATCAAGGCCACCAATGCTGTGGAGTACCAGAGGCACACGCAGCACAGGCAGAAGAGGGCCAGGGTCTTTCCACTGACCTCCTCCTCCTCCTCGGCAGTGGTGTCTGCTGAAGACATGGGCACTGTAGCACCGGAGGTGGTACCAACAGACCCCACAGATGTTGGGTGCCAGGGGCCTGTCACACAGCCTGCTCCCACACTGGCCACAGAGGGCAACATTGCAGCAGAGGAGGACCAGGCCATGGCTGCTTCACCGCCAGGGACCACAGCAGGGCCTGATGCAGCACAGGTAGCTGAGGATGCTCCACCATCTGACACTGCGCCATGTGTTGCTGCACCTGTGGCAGGGGACACTGGACCACAGCCACTGGATGTCATGCAGGGGCTGCAGCAAAAGAAGGCTGTTGATGTCACGGCTGGAGACTCTGGTACTGTTCCCGTACGGGGGGGCCTGGATCTGTAGTGCCTTGTGGCCCTTGTGTCAGCCATACTCCAGGATAATGGGCACCTCCATGGATTGGTGGGCACCCTGTTGTCTGAACTCTGGAAGCCCTAGTAACTGTGGGTCTGTACATTACTTCCATGGATGGAACTGTGTCTGTGGGTGGGTATGTATATAGGGGTGGTTACCTTGTTTGGGTGGGTTTGTACTTATGGGTATGATGGGTTACATTTGGGTGGGCATTTCTATGTTTGTGTTCTTTGTTCTGGGTGGGATTGGGTTGTTGTGGGGACCAGTGTTCTGTTGTTTGTGGGTGCGGGTGTGCATTTGGAGTTTTTGTGGGTTGCTGCTTGGGTGTGGCCACTGTGTTATGTTTTCCTGCTGTGCCATTGCCTGTTGTTCAGACCCTTTCCCAGTCATTGTTTGTATGTATCCCTGTTGCTGTTCTTTTGCATTAAACTGTTTACCTTCATCACTGTGTCTGTGTGTCTGTTCCCGGTGTGCATGGCCATGTGCGTGTGTGACACCATGCACATGGGTGCTCACTGGTGGTGGTGGTGCCTGCTGTCCTTGGTGTTTCCTCACTGTGCAGCTGGTCAGTGTGCCAGTTTTGCTGCTCACTGCCCATGGCACTGGCTACTGGCCACATCTGTGTGGTTTCCTGTGTGCTGTGGGTCACCGTGCATGGTGTGGCATCCATGCCACCTCACATTGTATTTCCCAGCTGTGTGGTGGCACAGTGCCTGTGCTGCATCCTTCCACCTCGGGAAACCATTGTTCCCTGTGGGTGACACCACTGGCATGGGCATTGGAATGTCTCTCCACCATATGTCTACAGGTCTGTGCCACCCGGTGCTGTGTCCCTGCTGTGGCTGCACTGTTTACATGTATCAGTGGCCATGACAGGGAATTGCGCCTCGTGGTGCCATCATCCCAGCATTGTGCCTGTGGCCTCTGTGCACCCTTTGTCCCCCATGCCACACTGTAACTGTGTACCTGCATTGCTTGCACAATCTGTCTGTCATGTCTCCCATGGTGTGTTGTGTGCTTCATGCATGGCCCACTGCATGGCACAGGTTCTGTCCTGTTCATGTGCATCAGTGTCTACTGGTTGTGCCATGTGTCTGCAGGCCTCACAGGTGTGTGCCCACATAGTGTGCTGCCTGCCCCTGCCCATTGACCTGCCCTACTGTGTGCCTTGTTGTGTGGTACCAGACATATTTTGTACTGCCCTCTGCATGGCCATTCCCCCCCAGCAGACTATGCTGTCTCTATCACCACCTACCTGTTGTGATGGTCTTCTTACATTGCTCTGTTCTGTCTCTCAGTTCCCACACTGTACCATGTCCATGGCTGTGTGTGCACCACCCAATGTGGCCACATTCCATGGGACCCATTGTCATTATTCAGTGTCACCATGGCCTGTGCTCTGCACCAGGCAGCATGCCCATGTGTTGTTTTGTTGGACATCTCTGCCTGGTATTTGGTGGCTGTTACTGTGGTTCCATGGCATCTCTCAGATGAAGTGCCTGTCTATCAGGTTGTGTCATGCACATTGGCCTGCCTGTGCCAGCGCTGCATCTGTCTGGTGGTGTCTCTCATGTCTGTGTGCCCTGCCATTCCACTCCTGGTCCTCCTCATCCACATACTCCAGCTGGTCCGGTGGTAGCACACGGTGTTGAACTGCGATGTTATGCAGTATGCAGCAGACAATAAATATCTTGCAGGTTGTCTCTGGACTGTACTGTAAAGCCCCCCCAGACTATCTATCAATGCACCTGAATCATGTCTTCAGGACACCAGAATTGCACTCAATGACACACCTGGTCTGGCTGTGTGCCTCATTGTATTGTGTCTGTGCTGCAGTGCATGTGTGGTGTAGTGGTGTCATCATCCATGGCAGCTGTGGATACCCGCTGTCCCCTGTGGGATAGATGGTACATCATCAGTCTCTGTAGTCTGTGTTCCTGTGTGTGCATGGTGTGCAGGTGTTCAGGTATGTAATGTTCTGTGCTGTGTTCACTTACCTACTAGCCATCCTCCCATGGGCTGGCCCCTCTGGTAGCCCTCATGTAGCCCACTGTTGTGCAGGATGTAGGCATCATGCATGGAACCAGGGTACTGGCAACCACATCCAGTATGCGGCCATGACTGTCGCTCACCACCTGCATGTTCATGGAGTGGTAGCCCTTATGATTCACATACAGATCCCCACTGACTGATGGTGCCCGTATGGTGACATGGGTGCAGTGTATTGCATCTATTACATGTGGGAACTGGGCGATGGTGTAGCAGCCCTGCATCACTGCCTGATGCTGTCGTGCTTCCCAGGGGAAGGTGATGTACTGGTTCATGCTGGCCACCATGGCATTCAGGAACTGGTGTAGGCACCTGGATATAGCCAGCTGTGATATTCCCACAGTGTCACCTGTTGGTGTCTGGAACATCCCTGTTGCCAGGAAGCATAGTGCTGCTGTTACCTTTACCTCCATAGGGAAAGGCTTCTCCCTGTGGGTGGCACTCCACAGGTCTGCATGGAGGTCATCGCATATCCCGTCTTTGATGGCCTGGGGCAGTCGGTAGCATGCAATGCACTATTCCTCCATCAGTTCCTGGTATGCCTTCCTTACCCTGTACAGCCATGGTGCATGGTATCTGCCAGGTCTGTGCCATCTTGGTTGCTGCCTGTTCCTCTGGTTCTGGGCATTGTGTCACCTCCTATGCCTGTTCCAGCACTCCAGTAGTAGCACACCTAGCATTGCTATTGGTCTTTCCATTTTGTCTCTCTCCTCTCTCTGTCTGTCACAGTGCTGTGCTGCTGTGTCTCCAGTCTGCCTGACTGTGCTCCTTTATATACTGTGCAAGTTGCACCTGTTCCCACCTGGTGTTATGTTATGTCAGATGGTCTTGGTGTAAGTTGTGGCACTGCAGCTTCTAGAATCTTGTTCTGGCATATCTTTTCCATTTTCTTGACGTATGTTCAGTTACGCACTGGCGTACCTGCGTATATATCACAAATGCAATGTAAGTCGCATTTGGCATACTTAGTTGCATCATGTTGCATGTTGCATTGTAGAATTGCGTATGTCACATTTGCTTGACGTATTTGCGACTTGCGCCATTTTACTTGGCCCATCTGCATTGTGTTATGGTGTATTCTTTCTAGGATTGAGCCCATACTGTATAAGTGTGTTATGTACAGGCAGAATCCATGTCACATGCTTAATTGTGCAATGTTTGCATGCAGTTTGCATACACAACATGAACCTAAGTGAATTAGATCTAAAAAACAAATCAGGTTCACATTCTGCAAGCTTGAATATGTGCAGCAGGTAAGCTGGCGTGAACATCAGGTTTGTGTGTTGTATGTTTGACATGATTGCAGCAGTTAAGCTGTCTTGAACATCATTTAAACATCACATCAGGTTCACATGCTGCATGCTTGCCATGTGTGCAGAAGCTAAACAGATGCAAATCTCATCTAAAAACAAATCAGTTTCTATTTCTCATACTACTGCTAGCAATTAGAGCCATTAACATATCTTTTATTTCCCATTAAAATTAGGTCAACTCATTAATTCTGATCCTTTTTCAAGTTGTTTAATGGCTTTTGATTTTTGTCATTAAATTGCCATTAATTTGTAAAGTATTGTTTGTTTACTGCATTAAATGCCTAGGATATAGTCAGCCAACATCCCCCATTCCTGATGAGTGCAGAGAGCCTCAGTGTTGTGAATCCTGACCTTTTTGTTTTGGACCATGTAAATCCCTTTATGCATATTTAGTGCTACAAATGTGTTTCTCCATGACTGTTTCTGCTCACTTGCTTTCCCTTTGTCATTTTGTATGCAGCATATACACTATGGCCATGCTCAGAACTCTTTGTGCTAAGTAGGGTCTTGGAAGCACGCACTATACAGTACCTCACGACTGAAATGAGGGACAATGACACTTAAAATGTGGGACAATGAGGGACACTAACCCTCATGATGATCAGGGCATATCCTGAATCAAGGAGATACAGTACCTCAGAACACAGTGGAAACAACTGTATTTATTTGTGCCAATATTAGCACCCAAGAATGAATTTCTACCATAAAGCAGGGGTGCCATTTAGGTAGGGCAGAGGGGGCAGCTGCCCCAACCCCCCACATTTGTGTCTAGGCTGTTCTTATGGTGTGGCAATAATGGCATTAACTTTGGTTTTAATCTTTTGCATAACAAATGTCCCCCTGGCCTGTGAGTGCTCAAACTGCAGGTGCACTCCTAACTTGACTGTGTCTGCATTGTTATGTCCACTCTCTTCACCTATTAGCAGAGGTGCCACCACACATTACATGGAGTAGCTCCAGCCAAGCAAAAGCACATGAGTCATGAGATTGCAGTACTGTCTTTCCCACCACAGAGCAGAGAGGCTGCACATTACAGCTTGGCGGAGTCAATGAGCACTGAACTCCTAATAGCAGTGTTGTGGCGGCATATTTTTTGTTGGTCTACTCTTAGTGAGTCTCTGTATCTCCTGTTGGCTGAAGGGGTAGGAGGTGACCTAGAAGCTAACTTGAGACTCGTTTACCAACAGTAATTACTCTACTATGCTTGTCTCACAAAAAAAAATAAAAACAAAAACAGCATGGGCCCCCAGCGGCAGCAAGGCAGGCCTAGCAGCAGTGGTGACAGAGGTGTGGGTGACCTTCATAGGCCTTGATAAGTGCAGTGCAGTAGCAGCCAACCAAGAAGCAAGCAGTACAGGTTGGTTGGGTTTGGTTAGTGAGGTTACTTGGTCATAGACCATTTTAGGGACCTGGGATGGTTGTTTCTAGCATCTATCTCCTGGCAGAAGGACAGAGGAAGAGTGGACTGAAAACTGGGCTGGTGGCATACTGAGTCAGGCTGCAGGTTCTGGCCAGATGGTCAGGTAAGTAAAATTAAATATTTTTTGTACATGGGAATTTGGGAAGGAAGAAGGAGTGAAATATTGATGTGTTTTTTTTCACATTTCTGCACCTTTGGGTGGCTTCACTACACATATGGGATGGGTATTGAATATAATGGAGTTGAGGAGAGAAATCAGGACTTTTCTTGGGGGGCAGAACTTCAGCCAGGAAAAAAATGGTTAATAACTGGGTGGGTTAAAGCCCAAATCTTATACAGACAGACAAATCTTATACATTTGAATTTTTCATGATTTGCATATCACTTTTCAGTCACAATAAATAAGTTTAACCTTTCAGAGATGTTCCAGACATTTCAGAGCTTGCTGCCTAGGGGCTAGCTAGTGTCTGGCCTCCACTGGTCATTTGCCCCCCCCAGCTGAAGTCTGAAATGGTGCCCCTGCCATAAAGTTTAAATTTACAGTACATCGAATGTGTGAGCAGAATGTTTTCCATGAGTGATGGATGAGAGGTAGAGAAGTTTTCAGGGGTAAAATGAGGGCTGTCCCTTGCATACAGGGTCATTTGCACAGTATGATATGCACAGACTATTGGAGCCCCACTATAGTCAGGCTTATGCCCCCCCCAATGAAGATGACTTCCACATCCCTACACTCAGGCACATTATGACATAGGGCAAGGAAGAATGTAGGGGCATGCCCCATTGAAATGAATGGGGTATTTTTTATTACTATTTTATACATTATTATGGAGAGTTGGAGATTAATGAAGGTCACTGCTCCATGAACAAGGGTCTTGTTACTAGAACAGCGGTATTCATTATTCTCCAACACACCATCATAACATATAAAATAGTAACAAAAAATATCTCCATTCATTTCAAGGGGGTACGCCCCAGCACTCTGACCCATGGACATCATCTCTTAAGGACTCCTGACTCCAGCTGTGTGGTACTCAGGTAAGAGACTCTTGACTTATATATATATTTGGTGGGTTGTCTGTATCAGCATGGTTGCACCTGCTACAGTGTGTGCACCTGGGGGAGACTGGCCATGTGGGTGGGAGTTGAGTTATTGCTACTTTTGTGTTTGACCCTTAAAGTCTGTTTACGTGGAAGCATTCAAAACTATGGAGAGAAAATAATAGAATTACAGGCCAGACAGAAGTAATTAAATAGTTTTGTGGGCAAGTATGTGTATTGGGGGGGTGAGAAGTACCACATCTGTTTCCATTGATATCTGTGCTACAGTTCAGCTGTGCAACTCAGATGAGGGGGGACAAAAAACCTAAAAAGTATAACAGTAGCTATAAGCATGCCACATGCATGCAAATGTATCCAGATTTGTATTGAAGTACAAGTGAGCTGTATATGTGCAGGCAGTATAGCTTTCTGGTTAAAGGCACTGAATTGCAAACCAGGAAAGCTGGAGACCTGAAGATCTGTGTTTGAATCTCATCAACCCCCACTTGTATATGATGTGATCCTGAGCAAGTCACATAACTTTGGGGGAACTTGGCCAGGACACCGGGAAAATTCCCCTACTGATTGTTGCCAGTAGGGGGAGCTGCTGTCTGCCAAGATAGATGCCAGAGAGAAGGAGGCTGTGGAGGGTAGGGAGGCAGGAGAGGAGCCTGTTGCTCTGACCAGTGAACTTAATGAAATTCAAGAAAATTGCACAGCACAAAGGAATCCTATAATGCAAGAAGATATGACTAGCAAAGAAAAGGTACTGTGTAAAAGCAAATTGACAAAATAATGATGAAGGTACTGAAATGGAGGTAAACTTGGAAAATAATTCATCTGAGAGTAAAAGTAATTAATGCCAACTAAGTTGCAACAGTGATAGCAGGGAGGAAGTGCACAACACACTTTTAAAACAGTCCCCAGAAATGCTCCTGCTAGAGAAACAGTTGGAAATGGAGGAGCGGTTGTTTTATGCAAGAAAAACTGCTTTTCAAAACAAACTAAGGGAGCTCTGTTCTGATAAAAGGCAACAGCCTGTCAAAACTGCCCAGCTGAAGCTAGATGATGCAGGCTCATCAAAGGAGGTGCCACTAGACTGGGCAGAGGTAGTAGAACAACACGAAGGAAGAGAGCACCGAAATGTAAAAGGGAGTCATGATACAGAAGTGACTGAGGCTTTGCTGCAATTTTCTTCTCTTCAGTCATGAATGGCAATATCGGGGACAAGCAGACAAGGCCTCAGATGCACAGGAGAAGGGCAAACTCAAAGTACAGAATCCTGGTCAATAAATGCAGTGCTGTCAGCAGCAGGCTGGCAAAAGGAAGGAACTTTTAGGTCAGTGGATCACGGGGAGCTCCCCGATTGTGATTCTTAATGAAAAAAATCAGAAAGTCAATAAGGGGGTTGCAGTCACTAACAACGCAGAAAATGATCTTGAATTACCTATTGAACTACAACTAACTCAGAATCCTATACTGCAGTTCTCAGAAGAAAGTAATAGGTCTAAAAATACTAATGCAAAAGTAACTCAAAATGGAAGGCGCCCCAAGACTATGCTAAATCCACACCACAGCATTTCATCATCTAACATGGATACTGGGGAAAGTCATTTTCTTCTTTATTTAAAATGCATATTTTTCCTGCAAAAAGATACCATCCTGTCAGACTCTCCCACACAGGAGGCCTAGACCACATCCCTGACAGAGTCTTTGTGGCACATACATTACTAAAGGTTAGCATGAAGATTTTTGCTAATGAAATATACGCCCTCATCAATATTTCGGGGGAGTCCACCTTTGACATTAGTTTTAAGACTGTGTCCAGATTAGGGCACTTTTGGTCAAAATATAATGCACTAAAGAAGTCTTCATTATGGTCCCATTTTGTGGCAATTCCCCTCATGAAACCTGTACAAAAGTCAATAACTATATTATTTAGAAATGAGGGTGTGAGTGCCAATGACATTACTTATTGGTTAAAGCAAAGATGTACAGTCAAGGAGGACCCTGAAGCCATAATGAACTCATAAAATATTTGGACTGGGGGGTGGAGGGTCAAAGTACTACTTAAAACCATAGATACAGGGGTACAGCATCTACCTAATTCTTTTTTCCTAGGAAGAGACCATGGAATTTTGTTCTACCCTGGGCAGCCTAAAACCTGCTATAAATGTGGGTCAGGGGAACACTTGAGCAATGCTTGTGATATTATGAAATGCACATTACGTGGGGACCAAGGTCATATAAGCAGAAATTGTCTAAATGAATATAGGTGTAACCTATGTGATGAGAAGAGGCACACATTCCAGAATTACAGGTGGTCTGCTTACAATGACAAAGAACGGGCTGATGGGGAAGAGCAGAGATTATTAATCACCTTAACACAGAAAAACTAGGACAAAAGGCAGGGAATCCCAATAGAGAAAGGACAGAACCATCCCCCAACCCCCACCCCAAAACCTAGAGACTCAGATGGTAGAGCAACAACCTATAGCTGAACACAGTAAAAACCTGAATCAGGAACAAAATACTGAAGTGGTACAACAGGTTAAGAAAGCTAATGTAGGGCAAGAAGTAATGCCCTCCTCCCGACAACTGAAAGAGAAGAATTTAAAAGGGTGACAAGACAGAAAGGAAAGGCCAAAGCAGATAGCAAGGCTAAAACTAAGATAGTGGTACTCTCAAATAAGTATAAACTATTATAATCAGAAAATACTGATGATGATTCTGACATCTCCTCTGCCACTTCATCTGTACCCAAAATGACTACAGACACAGAGGTGCACTCAGCCCCCAAGGGGTCCTAAGAAAACAAAAGCAAAAATGAAGGTTAAAAATAAGGAACACACCACAAGGAAGGGGAAATTTAAATAAATGTCTACTCCATTCTCGATACATACTGTTAATGTTAACAGTATAATGAGAATAATAAAAAGGAATGCAGTTTTTTATGTTCTATCATGTTTACAAGTGGGTTTTATCTTTTTACAAGATGTGAGGCTCCATACACTAAAAGAAATACAAACTGCCTCAAGAAACTGGTTTCCTGGACCATCTTTTTGGTCCATAGGGCAAGAACCATGCTCAGGACTAGGCCTCCTAGTGGTACAACAAGATTTTCGAGTATTAAAGCTTATAGACCTAGTTCCTGGAAAGGTTCTGATTCTAGATATAGTTGTACATCAGATCCCCTATAGGTTAATCAATATCTATTCACCACAAACAAGGACAAAGAGAAGTGAAATGTTTAGACTTCTATAACCTTTTTTACTAACATTTCACCACATAATATTAGCAGGGGACTTCAACGTCTCATTAACTCCAGGGGAAGTGAAACAATCATGTGACTCAAATACCTTATCCCAAATGATCAAACAAGCTAAACTGCAGGATATATTTTTCAGATTAAACAAAAGCACACAGCAACCTTCCATAAAGGTAACCTAGCCACCAGAATTGACTATTTCTTCACATCAGAAACATTAAGAATCCTGGCTGCAACTCATATTGCAGTAAAATTTTATGACCATGATATGATAGAACTAAAAATTGGAAACTATAATATGCCAAATAAAGGCCCTGGAACATGGAGGTTTAATACTTCCTTATTGCAGAATCCATATATAAAAGAAACCTTATGTCATGTTATTAAGGCTAGGAAATCAGTGTACATCATGTACTGTGTTCCCCCAAAGGTGTGCTCACGTGCACCTGCACAACAGTCAGAAATAACCCGCACACAGCTTCAGTAGTAGTGGACAAAGCAGCTGACAGGTGATCCTCATGTTCATGGAGTAGTGATTATAGTCACTCAGATTTTAGACTCGGACAGCAGAACAGGAAAGTGAATGGGAAAGAAACATTGTATGCCCACCCCTGAGGCCACAACCCATTAACTTTAACAAGCCAGACATCTCACTCTTGCTCCACTTATTGAACAATGGAACCGATCGGCAAAATTCCAACCAATCGGCTTTGCAGTTACAGCTATGTTTTCTGCTTGACATTTCTTTTTGGTAAGACAGTACTTGATAATGAACAGTATTCCCCTGCTGTTCACAGAAATGGCATGTTTTATTTGTTTGGTAGATTCCCCACAACAAAGCAATGCGAGAGATTATCTGGCATAGGGTGCATATTATATTATTTCAGTTTTAAGGTTGCACAACTTCAGTGTAATCTGCCTCCTCCTCCCCAAGCAGCATCTCACATACAAAATGTGTTTATAATTGATTTAAAGCCTCACCATTGAAAGTGTGTTCATTAATTTTTTCAATACAAGAAAATAGGAAAACCATAGTTTTATTTTTTACAATAAAAGCATCAAAGCAACCTATTGTTTGTTTGTATCATTTTTTTATGTATTTGTTGGGGGGCCAGGATGGGTATAGCCTTCTCAATTAGCAGGCTAAGACAGTAACTGTACATATTTCTAGAGAGATGAGATTGCGCTTCTCTTTAAAACAGGGTCTCATATTATATACACATTTGAGATTCAATGAATCAGTGCTTGTAAAAGGTTGCCCATGTTGGCTACATGGAGATAGCAAATCTAAAATGGACAACAAGAAATAGCAGTGCAAAAAATGTCCTTTTCATTTAATTTCATAAATTCAGACTGTGCTTAGTATGGATCCAGAATGGAAGAGAAATACAGCCTCCTAAATGCATCTCCTCTCTCACATCACACTGATTCACTCACTACACTGCAAAAATAAATTTTAAAACCCCCACTGAGCTTGGCAATACCCAGCATAGTCATTGTAAACCACACCTAGGTTAAATGACATCACATACAATTATGCATGCATCCATCAAAGATCCCATCGCTAAGTACTGCTTTAAGAAGCTGTCCAACCCTGAATACCACATTGCCATAACAGTATTAAATGATGTACTTTTGGAGTTGGCAGACATGTCTAATGTGTTTCAGAAAGTTGTCTAACAACAGTTGAAGCTGTACAGATTGCTAGGGCAAAAATTAAAAAAGATCAGAAGCCAGTACCTGGGTGAAACTGTCTACTGGAGCCAACTAGTAAAACTGCTTTTGGCTAACTGCACAGCAGAAGTAAGCACAATACAACAGCAATTTTGCAATTCATTGGCCTGTTATGTGACCATCTGGACAACTGATTTCCTGCAGGTGAACTTTCTGACTGATCTGCCTTTGATTTTGCAGCAATACCACATTGCAGCTTTGAGTTTGGCTTATCAAATATTGAGAGACTGTACAGCAAATATCAGGACTATTTATTTTCATCAGTGGACCAGGCAGAAATTGTTAGCCAGTACAATGACTTCAGATTTATAGTTGCTGAAAAAATAAAGGGAGGATCATTAAAATCCTTTACTGACATGATCCACTTTGCTTTGACTAATGTGCAGTACAGCATGGTGGCTAAACTTATTGATGTATGTGCTACATTCCAAGATAAACATGAAGCTATCATGTATTGAGGTTCCTAAACAGTCTTATCCTTCCCCAGAAGAGATTCTCCATATGGAGGTGCAGAGTGAGAAGGATACAACCTTCACCTGGCTCCCTCCATATCAGCCTTCAAACAGCTCCTTAGGCTTCTCCTTCCCACTCCCTGCCACAGCTGTACACCCAAGCCCTCCTCATACGGTCCTAGCGCTACCCTAAATAGCCTCACCAGGTAATAAAAATAAACTCCTCATGCCATCTCTTACTGCTAAATCACCCCCACCGGCACCCTCTCCCTGAAAACTCAATTTTTCGATAACTCCACTACTGTAAATATGTAAATACACGCACCTGAAATTTAAGGGTATAAATGGTCTAGTAATGAAATGAAGTAATTCTTTTTTCAATCCTGTGTTCATTCTAAAGTGTAACCTCTCCACCAAACTCCATGTAAATGTACTATAATGTATCACTCGTCTGTTACTTGAAAATCGCTGTATTTGTATTTCCCTGTCTACCACCTTGTACTACATGTACCCGGGCCACACCTGGAAATGAGCCTCGGCTCAGCGTGCTTTTCCCGGTCACCAATTTTAAATAAATAAACAATAGCACAGAGAAAAATCTTGCGAGTGATAGAGGATCATGTACTGAAGAAGAGAGAAGTATGGCCGAGTAGGACCATAACTATCTTTGGGTGGAAGGTTTCACTCAAGGATTCTCATAGGAAAGTTAGGGAAGATTTGTTGCTGCTCTTGGAAAGAGCATTAGGATTTTATATATCCAGAAACATGGCGGCATCCATAAAGTTATATGGAGATCCTGAGCCCACAACATAGATTGATATTACATTTAAAAATCCTCATACAGCTAGTAGCTTGCTTTCTCTGGCCAGCAAGCTGGATTGTTTGGGAATACATTTAGTTAACACGTTAGACTTGGGTGAAGTCTTTTCATGGTTTAGACAGACTAAGGATAAGCCAGAATCAATCTTAGAGGCAGATAACCCCCTAATTGACTTTGGAAACCTAAGTGACCCTAATACCTACTTGCTGCTGACAGTTATTGATTCAGCCTGACAAATGCAGCCTGTAGATAATATCAAACAAATGAACTCTGAATGCCAGCTAGATTTGGATACGGGAGCTGGGGATCGAGATGTGGATGCCCTTTCTATACTTTCATGGAATATTGAGGGCATCCATCTTAAAATAATTGACCTTGAAGTAGTGAGATTTCTGGATAATTTTGATATTATTGGACTGCAAGAAACATGGTGTACAGAAAATGTAACTCCCAAATTGGCTGGATATTCTGTCTTTACTCTGCCAGCAACTAAAGATAAAAAGTTTAGATGGTTTAAAAGGGGTATTTCCTTTTTTATCAAAACTTTACATAGAAACATAGAAACATAGAATTTGACGGCAGATAAGGACCGCTTGGCCCACCCAGTCTGCCCATTTCCCTACCTAATGGATAAGCTGCAGATCCTAGTTAACAAGCAGCGTACTTCTTTCTACCCCCACTCCCTAGAATTGCCTTATGACTGTCCCATGTATGCTTGAATTCAACCACTGTTTTTGACTCCACAACCTTCTCTGGAAGGCTGTTCCATGCATCCACAACCCTCTCTGTGAAAAAATACTTCCTTACATTACCTCTGAACTGACCCCCCTCAATCTTCAAATTATGCCCCCTTGTTCTTGCACACCTCTTTTTTTGAAAGATGCTACCATCTTGGACTTTGTTGATTCCCTTGAGGTACTTGAATGTTTCTATCATGTTCCCCCTCTCCCTCCTTCCCTCGAGGCTATATATATTAAGCTCCTTTAGCCTCTCTTCATATGTCTTCCGGTGCAGACCCTACACCATTTTAGTTGTCCTCCTCTGAACAGTTTCCATCCTGTCTATGTCCTTGCAGAGATCGGGTCTCCAGAACTGCATGCAGTTCTCCAGATGGGGTCTCACCAGCTGTCTGTACAGAGGGATAACAACTTCCTGTTTTCTACTGGTGATGCCTCTTCTTATGCATCCCAGTATCCCCCCCAGCCCTCCTTACTGCCCTCTCACATTGCTTTCCCACCTTTAAGTCATCTGATATGACTACCCCCAGGTCCCTTTCCATTTTTGTTGTTGTTAGTATCTCAACCCCCATTGTGTACTCTTCCCCTGGGATTTTGTTTCCCAGGTGCATTACCTTGCACTTCTTAGCATTGAATCTAAGCTGCCATGCATTTGGCCATTCCTCTAACCTTGCCAAGTCCCTTCTCATCCTTCCCACCCCACCTTGTGCATCAACTCTGTTGCAGATCTTTGTGTCATCTGCAAAGAGACATACTTTTCCTTCCAGTCCCTCTGCAATGTTGCTTATAAAAACTTTTCTAAATTTTCAGATCACTGACATTTCTACTAAGTTAGAGGGTATTTTGGCTCTAATGATTAGCAAGGGACAAGAGAAGATCATTCTCTGTAATATATACTTACCCCTCGCAATAGAGCTACTGATCCCGCTGACCTTTTCTTACAGGATCTGAAAATGGCACTTGACGAATTGTTAGATAAGAGTATACCTTGTCCTATAATTATTTTGGGAGACTTGAATGCCAGAATTCCTTCTCATTTCTTGGAGGATGTATATTCAGATATGATCCATACACTATCTATAATTAATCCAAAGATCTCATATGCTAGGACTGCTCAGGATCTAAAATCTAACCTTAGAGGTAGGGAATTGCTAACGGGCTTGGCCAGTGGAAATTTATGTATTTTAAATGGTAGAACTCAGGTCAATCTAGTCGGATCCTTAACATGTAGAGGACCTACTGGCTCTTCAACCCCTGATCAGGTTTGGACCAATTTGGAAGCAGTAAAGCTGATCCAAAAGTTAGAGGTCATGGATAGATTGGAATCAGCACACTGTGCTATTGTAGTTAACATCAAATGGCCTTTTGGAACTTTAGGGAGTGAGGCACAACAGGAAGAGAGTCTGGAAGTCATAAACAAGAAAAGGATTGGATGGGAGCCAATTCATCAAGCTAGTTTCAAAGAAATTCTCAGTACAGGAGTCTTAGGTGATATTCACGAGTTGGTCCTGGACAAAAGTAAGGCCTCTAATATTTTGGAGAATTGGGAAGCTATTCATTCTTTACTTGGACCTAGATGTAAAACAACGTACCATCCTAGGTCCCTTTATAAAAAGTCTTAGTTTAATTCGGTATGTCTACAGGCAAAGAAAGAGTTTGGAGGAAAACTAAGACAGCATAAGAAGAAAAGAAATAAGTCTGCAGTAGATTTTAAATTGCTAAAGACTGAAAGAGAAAAATGTAGGAAAATTCTCGAACAGGAGAGACATAAACATACTCAGGGACTTTGGGAAAAAACTGAGGCAGGCTGTTTTGGATAGGGATGGAAGGCAATTTTGGAATACTGTTGCCCAGGGATATAATAGATATGCCAATAGGATTGAAGCCTATATCACACCTGAAGTTTGGGCATCTTATTTCTACAAGCTCTATTATTCTCATGAAGAGCAGGAGACACCTGATGCTTTCAAAATACAGGAGGATGAAATTTTTCCAAGACCTATCTTGATCACAGAGGATGAAATCCAAATGGCAAATAAAGCACCAGGGCAGGATGGGGTCCTAGGTGATCTCTATAAGGTTTTTACCAACTGATGGATTCCTTTTCTTCTTTTGCTGTTTAATGGCCTGGTTCAGGGGTACTCTTACCCTGCCAGTTGGGCAGGTAGTGTTATCTTCCCAATTTTTAAAAAAAGAGGATCTGAATGACCCAAGGATACATAGGCCTATTAGTTTGATAAATGTTTCACAGAAGATTTTCTCTAGGATAATTTTGGGCAGACTGCTGTCATGAGTCAAGGAAAACTCAGTATTGAATGAGGCACCAAATGGTTTCCGGAAGGACTTTCTACAGTACAACACTATTATGTGCTTCAGCACCTGATCTGGAAGCATACTAAAGTGAGGAAAAACAGATTATATTGCTGTTTTGTGGACTTCTCCTCAGCCTTCGGCAGCATTAGTAGAAAAATCTTTTGGGCTACATTAAGGGATCTGAAGTTGGAGGCCTCACTTCTTGATGTTATTAATAAACTCTATGAAAATATGTGGGGCAAGGGTCCGGTATAATCAATATGGTCATCTAACTGATAGATCTGAGACAAATGTGGGGGGCAGACAGGGGTGTATTTTGGCCCCTACTCTATTGAACATCAACATTAATACAGTCTTGGATCAACTAGGTAACCCAGATTTTCATACTCCAAAAATTAATGATCACAGGATTGAAAGTTTAGCATATGCAGACAATTTAGTCTTGCTCTCTACTTCAGTCCTAGGTCTTAAAAGAAAATTGGCTCACTTTGAATCTTTCTGTTCTCAAAGGAAACTAAAAGTTAATCTTGGCAAGACCAACATTGTAGTTTTTTGGCTCTCAAACCAAGAATACGGTAGGCTTTAGGCTAAACGGTAACCATATAGACACTGTTAAGTGTTATGACTATTTAGGTGCCCATTTTGCCTATAGCCTATCTTGGACCAAACATTTGGAGGCTATTCAGTTTAAAATGGGATCTTCTGTAAATGCCCTAAAAATATTTAACAGCAAGATGGGTAAGTCATCGGTGAGTGGGGTATTAAGAGTTGTTAATGCCAAAATAAGAATGAGCATGTTATGTGCATCTGAAATCTGGGGTTATACTAAGGTTAGAGAATTAGAAATAATTCGGAATAAATTCTATAGATACATCTTAATATTTTTAAATGGAACTTCAGGCTGTATTCTTGCCTTGGAGGTAGGACAACGTTCCTTGAATTTTCTCATCTGTGAATGACAGAGTCTCTTTCTGTTGAAACTTTTTCTTTTGCCCCAACCCCAACAAATATATCCCAGAATGTGAGTAGTGGGAGCCATCAAATTGGCCAGAATGGGATATGTACATCCCTTTATTCAACTTATTAAGGAAACAATAATGCCGGCCAAATTGGACCACCTCCTATATAAAATTTACACAAGACCATCTGAGGAGATTAGGCAGGATGTCAAATTGAGGCTTATTGACTTATGACATGCATTCTTTCTATGTTCAACTCTCCAAACTTAAGCTATATGGATTTTATAAAAAAAAAAAGATTTCATGGGGATATGAGCCATATATCTCTTTTTTAACCTGTCCTAAACAAAGAAGAATCTATACAAGATTTGGAACTGGAAACTATAATGCTCAATGTATTCATTTCAGGCAAAAGAAAGAGGGTACTTTTTCCATATTGTAAATGTGGAGTGGGGACTATAGATGATCTCAAACATGAGGTACTCTTGTGTCCTAGGTACAAATCAACTAGGAAAAAACTGCTGGGGGGATCTCAGCCTCCCCCTAGAGCAGTGGTTCTCAAATAGTGAGGCCAGCCTCCCAAGGGAGGCCCAAATTGTTCCAGGGGAGGCTCAGTCAAGTCTGAGAATGTACAGTATTTCAATTTTAAGTTTTGGCTGTTTTGTGTGAAAGGATAAAACACATTTAATATGGATGAATGCAGGTGAATTTCTTTACTTACGTATAAATATTTGACCAGGAAGTCCACATTGAGCCAAAGCTTGTTTATAGGTGTGTATTTATAGGTAAATGAATGCCTGGGGAAGACATGCTGAGACAAGACTTGTTTCTACAATAGATATTTATATGCAAATTAGTAACTTGGAAAGACACACTGAGTCAAGGCTGATTTTTATAGTAGGTATTATATGTAAATTAGTGATTGAGAAAGACACAGAGATCCAATGCATGTTTTCAGGTGTGACCTGAGGTAAGGGTACAGAAGTTGCTTAACAACAGGGTAAGAGAGGGAGAAATTAAGTAGCTAGGTTTGGTTGTTCCAGATAGAGAGGAAACAGAGTAACAAGGGCCCAAGAGTCAGAAAAAAGGAGTGACAAGTATAACCTGGGGTGCCGGGTCAGGGTTGGAGAGCAATACGTTGAATAAAAAGAGAATATACTCAGTCAACTTTATTAGTTTCACTTTATTCCTGGTGTACTGTGCAAAGTAGGATTTTTTTTTTTCTGTGGGGAGGCCCAAGATTTTTTCCAAATTTGAGGGAGGCTTGAAATATTTTTCATGGCTTGGGGGAGGCTCACTTTCACAAAGTGTGAGAACTAATGCCCTAGAGGATATTTTGGAATATTTGTTTACTATGAAAGAGAAGAACATAGATACATAGATACATAGACAGTGTCGGCAGATAAGGGCCTATGGCCTACCCAGTCTGCCCATTTGAGCTTATAAGTTCAGTTTGTTTTCCTAGATGGAAGAGATCTTTGCAAGATTTTTAATCTCAACTCATTTGTAAAGTTTATTAGGGGGACTTGAAGTCCTGTGGAGGTTTTTTATGTGAAAAGGTACTCTGTTAAATTGAACTGCACTGTAAAGATATTTAAGTTCCTTGTTGATTTATTTGTCTATTTATATTTACTATTTATTTTGTCCTGATTTTAGTATATTATAACTGCTTTATGCTGAACAACAAATTGTACTACTACTACTACACTCCAAGCTTCTAGTGCTGATTATGAAAGAGGTTTCAGCCTCATGAACTGCATTAAGAGCAAACAAAGAAACCACTTGGAAGAAAGCCATTTAGACATGCTGATGTGAACAAAATTGTTTTTAACATCTGGTGGAAAAATGGATCTTAATAAAATATAAGTCCACTGGAAGAATGGGAAAGACAGGAGAGAAAAACAGTAAATGTTGATTTCTTAGCAATGCATCATTAGCAGCACACCTTTTAGATGCATGCAAGACTCTTTAAAATGTACATAGTTTACACATTTCCAGTTCATACATTATGGTGCACAATGCACATCCAAGCTTCGGACTGTGTCAGAATGTATATTTATACTTTGCATTGAGTATTTGAGTGTTTGGTTATATTTTCTACTGTTTACTGGCAATAAAATAAATCACTTGTTTAGGCCACCCAATTTGCGCACGTGAATAAATTTTTTTGCACATAGTGCCACACACACACACATATCAGTCACCCACCCACAGAGACTAAAAATTAGAGGGAACATTGATCATGTATGATAATCCCATAAATTAGTGGGAAGACACTAAGAGAGACAAATTAAAATATGTAAGGATCTAAGTAAAAAAAAATAACACAGATAAATATTTACTTTACTTACAGAATAGAAGGAAATTTCAACAACTACTGTCAACTGCACTGGACAGTACCTAGTCCCTCAAGTCCAAGAAAAATACAAAAATTAATGGATTTTCATAATGAGAAAGCACAAAATATTTCTTATCAACAAAAATATAGTACAGTAGGCTCTATTGAGAAGGTGTGCCCCTTTAAAACATATGCTAAAAAGAAAATATCCAAAAATATGATAGGAGTGAAAAATGATAAGGGTGAGATAGGTGTTACAAATTCTGATATCTTACGAATAGTATCTGAATATACGAGCAGCATGTATGCCCCACTTATAACAGATCTGGCTGATTTACAGAAATTTTTAAAAGACTTAGAGGTTCCTTAGATAAAGAGTAACAAAGTAGATGAAATTATCAGGAATATAGAGGTTAAAGAGATTCATGAGGTAATTATGAATTTAAGTAATGGTAAATCTCCATGTCCTGATGATATACCCAATGATATTTATAAAATTATAGGAATTGATATGGTGGAAGAATTAGCAGAGCTCCTTAATCATATACTTCTTACAGAAGAAATACCTCTAAAAATGAATACAGGACTTCTTATGTATATTTTTAAAAAAGGGAACAGAACAAATTTTAAAAACTGGTAAAGTCTCCTGAATACTGATTTCAAGATTTTAACTAAAATAATAACAAATAGGTTATTAATAGCAGCCCCAAGCTTAATATCTATGGCCCAGGGATATGCTATCCCGGGACGACAAGTTCGACAACATTTATCATGTATTAGGGAAGTGGTAGAGAAAGGGGAAACATGGACTGGTAAATGGATACTTGACCTCCCTTGATCTGGAGAAGGCTTTTGATAAAGTGAATCACAACTTTCTATGGGAAATATTAAAATTTTATAACATACCCAAAACAGTTATCAACTGGATAAAATGCATATATAAAACTGCTACAGTCATCACAACAGTACAGGGATGTAGAGGACCTATGACACATCTACAAAGTGGGGGGTGAGGCAAGGATGCTCACTGAGTCTGATACTATATAATTTTTTATAGATCCCTTATTGAGAAAGATCAGCATCTCAAATAGAATAAGATAAGTTGAGGTTCTAGGACAAAACTTCCTCTTCAAAGTGTTAGCATTTGCAGATGATATGAATTTGATGGTAGGAGACCAAGAATCTTTGATTGAGGTACTTAAATTATGCGCACAATTCAGAGTCTCTTCTGGAGCGTCCTTAAATATTGAGAAATGTGTAGGACAGTGCTTAAATTATACATTAGATGAAAGGAAAATGATAGGGGGAATAACTGTTAGTCCAAATTATATTAAAATATTAGGAATATAATTTGGTAAAGGGGATTTAGATGAAAGGAACTGGGAAATCAAAATGGAAATTGGGGAAAAAATGTTGCTTATTGGAATCAATGTAAAATCAGTAAAAAGAAAAGGATATATCTTGTTGAAACTTTTTTGCTTCCAGTATTTCTGTACATATGCCACATTTTCCCCCCAATGAAGAAATTTGAGGCTTGTATCCTAAGTTTATTTTTCCAAGCTGACTGAACCCAATTAAAAGAAATATACTATATCTACCAATTAAAAAGGGGGGTCTGAATATGATAAATCCAATCATCTTTTCAATAGCTTTTTTACTAACATAGTGGTGATCTTAAAGGGACAAAATAGAGGCTGGGAATATATCTTACAAGACACATGTCAGGTTTGGTTGAGACAGTGGGAATTAAATCAACTAAAAACATTTAAAAAATCTATGTTAATCCTGGAATATGTAAGAAATACTTTCCTAATAATTAAGCAATGGAATGTTACAATACAGCAGGTCTCAAATCTGACCAGAAAACAATTTCACCAGTACACACTTTTCACAATGTGTACAGGAAAACAGTGTTTGAAAAATGTCCAGTAGTAGCAAGACAAACATTACTGAGCTTTTTAAACAATAAAAGAATCTCAGATCATATCTGGGACCTACATTTGTTAGCATGCCACAAGAAAATTAATACCAAATCTAACCATAAATATAAACAAATAGCAGAAATATTGTGTATAAGGCCACTATGTATTACACAAGAGGAAACAATTGAGCATTTGCTCTTCTCATGTTCTTTTATTAAGGGGGCTTGAGATTTCTTTTTTTTTTTGCAAATAACTTTATTTTATGATATACAACAATAAAATATAACCCCCCAAAGAGAAATACCCCCCCGAAAATTTTCCATATAGTAGGATATCATAGGTCACAACATATCAAGAAGGGTACCTCTTCACCCCTCCCACCCATCCCAACTCCACCCCAAACCCTCAGGCAGCATTCCATGTAGAAAAAGACATAAGAACCCAGATAACATAAAACCAGAATATTTTAGTAACCTGAATAAAAACAAAATGAGCCCAAGATAAGTCTGTAATAAGATACCTGAAAAATTGTTCACATTAATGTATAATGCAAGGGAAAGAGGGCCCTCTTTTCCAAATTATTCAGAAAAGTCGAAAATATGGACAAGGGAGAAAAGAGATTAAAGACTGGTACCAAAATATATTATGTAATGAACGAGGGGGAATCCTACTCCCTTAGTAGCCATATTTAGCTTTGAGACACTTGAGAAAATTACCCCAGTGCCTGATAAATTTCTTATGTGAATTGAAAAAATTTGCTGTCGCCCTCTCCGCATTTAAGGCCGTTAGAAACTCATCCCACCATTCTTTGTGGGATGGAGGTCTGACACTATGCCAATAGCGAAGGAGGAGAAGCTTTGTCACCAAAGCCACCAGGGTTACGTGGAACTTCTGAACTACTGTGGGAATATGAGACAACCTGCCGAAAATGCATGTATCAGCATTGAAATAACCAGAAATGTTGGAGTATGGGCCCGTCCACTTCTTCACTAACTCCCAAAATTTAACTGCCTTAGGACATTCCCATAGCTTATGATAAGTAGTGTCAATAAGGGAACCACACACTTTACACTCAGGGGAGCTAAGGCTATATATTCGAGCAAGTTTAGCCGGGGAGAGGTAAAGATTAAACAAAGATTAAATTGAAGCCCCTTAATCTATCTTGTTTAACATATACATATAAATCTGACCAGACCTTCGCCAGTCCTCCTCAGACCACCCCAGCGATAAGTTAGCCTCCCAGTAATAAGGTATTGAAGAGATATTGCTATCCCATTTAGTTATAATTACTTTGTATAATTTAGATACTGCTTTACCGGATAATGTCAAATCCTCAGGTTTCTTAGAAACTCTCCAGCAGCCTCCGATCCTTTACTACCCCCTAAGAAAGAACTGATGCACCTTTTTATCTGGTACAATCGTAATCGGTCACTGGGTTTTACTTTAAACTTCTCCGTCAAGACAGAGACCGAGGCAACTGAACCTCTTGAAGTGAAATCATTTATTTTAGGCTTGGAAGGGGCATTGCCTACACCTGTTCTTATTGGTTGTTTTCCAACTAAAAGATTAGGATTTTTCAAAAGGGGCTGCATTAAATCTTTTGCATAGGGGATATTTAAAAATGAGTAAAGTTGGTGGAGAACTTTTATATCCCATCCCACTGGGGATTCTCTCATTTTAGTAGGAACCTTGGACCATGGAATATAGAGGCATGCCTCAAGGTCTAAGTTAACACTGTGGGCTACCAACCAGTCGAGCTCAAGCCCCTCCACAGCTAATCCTCACCTGACATCCATAGAGCCACCCTGGCAACATGGCAGGCCAGATAATATATATAAAAATCGGGGAGTTGAAGGCCCCCTATCATCCTAGAGCGTGTAAGCTTCTTAAGCTTCTTATAAGCTCTACGAGGGGGTTTGCCCTTCCATATAAAGTCTGAGCAGTATTTATAAATCGGGTTAAAAAAAGACCTGGGAAGGTATAAATTCAGGTTATGAAGGGGGTAAAAAATTTTTGGTAGGATCATCATCTTGACTGTGTTAATTCTTCCCCAGAGAGATAGCGGAAGCTTAGACCACCTTTCCAGGCTTTCCTTAATAGATTTAAATAGGGTTTATAATTTAAATCTACCAGTTCAGTTACCTCCTTTGAAATTTGCAGTCCCAAGTATTGCAAAGACTTAGGGTGCCACTGTAAACCCAGGATATGCACCAGCTTTGCTGCAGGAGAGGAAGCGGGTAAACCACAGTTTTGTTTTATTTAGATTATAACGGAAATTATACCAAAATCTGCAATAATTTGAAATAAGCGGAAGTGATTTCCGGGTATTACGAAGATGCAAGAGTATATCATCAGCAAAGGCTGATAGCTATACTCAAACTTCCTATGCAAATCCTTGGACCTGTTTATCTTTATTAATTGTCCTGATTAAGGGTTCTAAGTACAAATTAAATAGGTAGGGGACAGAGGACATCCGTGATCGTGCTCCATGATAGAGGAAACACCACTGAAATCAAATTATTGCATTGAATCCTCGCTGCGAGCACATGTAGAGAACCGAATATAATCCAAGAATTTTCTTGGGAAACCAAATTTAGACAATACCTGAAACATGAAATCCCTCCACCCTATCGAAGGCTTTCTCAGCGTCTAGGGACACCAGAGATGCTTCCATATCTGGGCATGAAAAGCAGAATTAAATAAAATAATTTCCTGAAATGGTCCCCTGGCGAGCGAACGGCCAAGAAACCAACCTGTTCCGGACTCACTAGGTTTAACCACAGAGCTTTGATTCGAGAGGCCAAGATTTTAGCATAAATTTTTATATCTACATTCAATAGTGAGATTGGTCTGTAATTACCAACCATATCTACTGGTTTGCCAGGTTTAGGTAGTAAAATAATTCTCACCTCAAAAAGAGATGGGTCTGTAATCCCATGTTCCTGCCAAAAGGTATAGAGTTGTCGCAACAGCGGTACCAAAAGTTCTTTAAATGATTTGAAAAAAAGGGCAGTAAACCCATCCGGTCCCGGGCCTTGTCTAATTTTAACGCATCAATAGCTTCAGTTATCTCTTTTGAAGAAAAGGGAGCCACTAGCCTCTGGCCACTCTCTTCCGAAAGTGAGGGGAGGGGGACATTTTCTAGAAATTCCCTTATCTTGGAGTTCGTATCCAAAAAGGATAATGTTTTAGAATACAAACTTTTATAAAAATCAAGAAAAATAACTAATATACCCTCTGGATCAGAAACCATATTATTAGTCTCAGGATGTCTCAACCCTGCCACACTCTTGGCCGAAGCACGTTGTTTCAACTGCCATGCCAAAATTTTGCCAGCTTTGCACCCCTGTCCTATATAAGAAGCCTTCAGCCTGGAGGCTCGATTTTCTACACCTTCCTGTAAGGTACCTACGTACCAGGCCCTGAGAGTAGCTAGTTCTTGGTCATGTCCCATAGATCTCCCTTCGTCTCCCATAAGCTCCAAAGCTTTAATCCTTTCTAAACAATTAGACAAGAGGCATGACGTTTTCGTTTTGCGAACTGATGCTAATCTAATTAGTTCACCTCTCCATATGGCCTTCAAGGCCGACCACGCCTGGTCCACTGCACTAATAGAACCCCAATTGGATGTGATAGCAAAAGACATAAAGAAGCCAAAATGGCTTAGCGTTTTGGGGTCCTTTAACAGAGCATTATTTAAGGACCATGAATAAGACCTGGAGTGGAGCAGACAGTGGTGCGCATCGAAAAACAATGGGTGAGTGATCCGAGATTACCCGACTCTCTATAGAGGCTTCATAAATAAAAGAAAGAATTTGGTGGCTTATCAGGAAAAAATCAATCCTAGAATAGCTTCTATGAGCAGGGGAATAGAAAGTAAAATCTTTGACAGTGGGATTAAACATTCTCCAAGGGTCAATTAGGCCCAAGGAAGACGTAAACTCACTCAACGCTCTCTGGGACCGGGATAGACATGCGGCTCTAGACCACGAACGATCAATATGGTTGGACTGTACTTGGTTCCAGTCTCCACCTAAAATAACTGGACTATCTGCTAAGGGGGCAATCAATACAGCCAACTGAGTAAAGAAAGAGGGTGATTCCTGGTTTGGGCCATATATAGACCCCAATACCAAATTAACTCCAGCCAGTTTTCCTGAAACTATGACATACCTACCATTGGGATCAGAGAAAATCTCAGAAGGAAAAGGAGTACCTTTGGCCACTAAAATGGCCACCCCTTTTACTAGAAGAGATCCTGCCTGAAAACCTGACCTACCCACCTTTTCTTAAAATGATAAAGCTGTTCCTGAAGCAAATGTGTTTCTTGAAGAAAAACTATTAACGGATTAAAATGTGCCAGATGATTTAAAATAACATATTTTTTCTTATTGTCTTTTCCCCCTTTTATGTTCCAAGAGATGATATTCAGGTTACTAACCATGAGGAAAATCAACAAAGAAATATAGTACCACTAGGAAGCTGCCTGCACCCACCCTAATATCCCCCAAATACCCAAACATTAAAAAAAAACCATATAAATAATACCCAAGCAAACCCCAAAGCACCAACCACCTGGCCCACAGCCAACTCCAATACCACCGGACCATGACGTGCACTGAAGCACGGGCCCCTCCCCCCCAGTCAAAAAAAGAAAAGGAATATATACATCCCATTCCAGAAAGTTGTATCGCAAATTATACCAAACCCCTGAATAGAATGTACCCCTGAGTATTGTTAAACAGTAATCTTACAGAGGAATATTCCCCTTTCATATCAGGGGTTTAATTAGACAAAGTATATGACAGAATAAGACCCCTTGGAATTGAAAACTGTCTGGCAACCAATCCGAGTATACCAAAGGGTGCCAAGATAATATCTATAAGAGAAAACATGAGAGACTCGAATATTGTACAACATTTCCTAAAATAAAGACACCTAAAGTCCCTTCCAGATGATCAGTTCGAATATTAACCGGATTCCTATCCAAATTAGTCATGCCACTACGGCTTATCCCCGAACCAAAATTATCTCGCGTAGAGCTTGCCTTTAAATAATTGTCCTTCGACACTCCTGCCTGTTATGTAAAAGAAAAAAAAATTAATAATTAATACAGGGGACATAAAGCAAATCCAACATATCCCTTATGTTAGCAGCCCCCTCTGGTGGTTACCAGACAAATTAACAGGTGTAACTTATTTTCCCTTAATGACAGCCCCCCAACATATAAGCGCTTTCCTTATAATGATGAGAAATAAGTGTTCATCAAGAGACCAAACATAGCATCTTCGAGTACATCTTGACCAGCTAAAATAAAAAGAAATCATGAAAGTCATTAAGTGCGAAGAATAGAACAGCAGTGACCAGATCTTGATCTTATCACTCTTTAGGGAATAAATCAGGCATTATCTTGTTTAGGTATTTTGTAGCCTCCTCCGGAGTATCGAAGAGTTTGGTGCTGTCCTTGAGTGAAATCTCCAGCCTAGCTGGGTATAACATGCTGTGTTTGACTCCTGCGGCCCACAACTTCACCGTAATGGGTCGGAAACTGGATCTTGCCTGGTGAATTTTAAGGGTTAAATCGGGAACCACCCGAAGCTTCTTGCCTTCCCATAGGATCGCTGGTAGCTTCCTCGCCTCCTTAAATATATGCTTGCGGTCCAAAAAATTAAGGAGCTTAAATATTAGAGGCCTAGGAGGGTCTGTGGAAGGTGGTTTTGCCCTTAAGGCCCGATGGCCTCTTTCGATGATGTATTCCGGCCCATTAGGCGAGGGGCCTACTGTTTTCTTCAAGAATTTTTGCAGAAAGAGAATTGTGTTGGGGCCCTCTTCTCCTCTGGGAGCCCCAACATAACCAGGTTGTTGCGGTTCCTTCCTTCCAAGTCATCAAGGCGATCCTCCAGCTTGGCCAACGCTCTCTTACACTCGACCGTAGCTGGGCCAAGTTTGTCGGTATTTCTCTCCAGGGATGAAATGCATGCTTCGGCATCAGTAACTCAGCCTGGCGAGTTGAGTTAGTGCAGGCTTAAATTCAGCTACCTCCTCTATTAGTTTGAATAAAGCTTCTTTAATGGTTGATAATTCAGTGTATACCCGAGTAGGAGTTATCTCTTCCTGTGCATCTGCTGGTGACGAGCTGTGCCGAGGCCACTTCGCTTCCAGCTCCTGCGTTGTTTCGTCCATCTCACACCCGACAGCCGTAGGGAGATTTTTAAAAGTTGGGCTCTGTTCCCGAATAACTTTAGTTGCAAAAATTGCACTGGAATGTGTAAAATAAAGCAGACTTCTGACACCGGAGCGGGGAGAGACCCAAAGCTGCTGCTATTCCTTCAGGCGCATCACGTGACTCTCCCTGGGGCTTGAGATTTCTTATCTAGGCAGTGGGGTGAAGCTATTTTTGGATCACATACTTATGGAAATATCATGTATGGGAAATTCAGTAGGAGATGTGCAAGATGGAATTTGAATAGTTTACAAGTGATTATGGTTGTATTCAAATGGAACATTTGGATAATGAGGTATGCTTTCACGCTACAACAAAAAGAAGGAAATTATACTTAATTACTGAATAGAATAGAGAGTGATTTAAAGAAAATATATAAGAAAGAGGAAGGAGAGAAAACACAGGATGAACTTTTAGAACTATGGAAAGCTTTGCCATGGATATCAGATAGTGATGCACTTATTATATAAATGACATAGATTTGGTATTAAGAGGAATGTAACTTGTACCTGTTATATATTTCTAAGTGTTTAACTAATATACATGATTGTAAGTATTTTCTCTATATTTTGTTTTAATAAAAAATTCCCCTACTCTGCCAGTAGGGGGAGAAGATGGCCACTTCACACTGGACCTCGGAGAGTGAGGATCTGCAGGAGGCAGGGGAGTGGGTCTCCTCCCCCACCTCAGACTACCTAGAGACTGAAGAAAATAGAAAAATATTGTTTTCGCCTGATATGGAGAATGATCCGGAAAAGACTGCAGAAAGAGAAATACAGCTCGGGGATGACTTCTAAATGGAAATAGAAATGGACTCATCTCAGCCTGTGGGTAAAGAAAATGATCTCTGACCAGTTCAGAACAACACTGAAGGTTTGCAGTTTGACATTTCTGAAGACTGGGAGCAAAAGCAGACAGGACCTGGAATTGCTGAGTTGGAGGATGGAAAAAATAAAGATCATGCTGTCAAGGGTAAGAAAACCTTTTTTTCCAAAAGACAAGTGACTGTGAAGCTTTGCGGCAGCAACAAGTAGCTGCCGGACCCTGTCTTCAGGAGAATGCTGACATGGCAGCTCAGCCTGCTGAAGCAGTGGAGAGTTTAGACAAACTGGTTGTACCAGGCTTGCAGGAAAAGGGCTGCTGCAGAGAAAAACATTAGGGATACAAAATAGAAGCCAGCATAAAGAAAGAAATTGGAATCTAGCTGATGCTCTTCAGGATGTAGGCTGGATAACCGATAAAGACGGCTCTTGGAAACCAGATCCCTCAGATCCAGCTGTAGCACAGTATGAAAATGCTGAAATCACGGCTACAGGTAAACTTGTACAGTCACCTAAAAAAGCTGTAGTTCACACAGATGTGCAAGCCAGAAATTAAGTTTTGCATTTAAAGGGGGTGCAAGTGCAAGAAAAACAGGAAAGTGTACTACCTGAGCCTAGTAACAGAATAAATCACATTATGGCACAGTAGACTAAAGTGAAGGGTCCAGAGGACAGAAAAAGTGCATTTAAACAAAAAAATAAGGATGTGGATATTGAGGAGAAAGAAGAGTTAAATGTCCCAGGCACATTAGGTTTTGAGCAGATAAGAAGAGAAGAGAAGAAAACTTATCTATAGGGATTGGGGAGCAAAGCTTACAAGACCCAAGTAATGGAACATTTTTTAAACCCATGCTTTGGATGGCAGACTTGTTCAAAAACAAAGGGGAACCAGCACCCCCTAGAAATGCAGTCAGTCTGCTGTATAAAGGGGGCCTAGAGACCCCTCCAGACTGGGTATATGTGGGAAGAAATTTACTGAAAAACTCAATGATGTTTTATGCATCAGAAATATTTGCACTTATTCATACTGATGAGTATAATTATGATGTAAGCTTCAAAACAGTGAAAGCTCTTGATAGATTTTGGGTGAAATATAATGAAGTCAAAAATTCACCCATATGGACCCCTTTTTTAGCAATATCTATCACAAAAATGGCAGTACGTACTATAACCATTATTTTTAAGAATGAAGGTGTGAACATATCTGATATTTTATACTGGTTAAAAAAGAGATGTGATGTACTGGAACACCCTATCCCAATCATAGATTCAGAGCAAATATGGACTTGAGGATGGAGGGTAAAGTGCAAATTGTTAATGTCAAATGCAGGAATTATGCATCTTCCAGGTTGTTTTTTTCTGGGTAAAGACAGAGGTTCCCTTTTTTACCCATGCCAGTCCAAGTTGTGTCACAGATGTGGCTCAAGGTTACATTTAAGTAATGTCAGCAATACACAAAACTGCATGCACTGTTTAGATATCAGCCATCTTGCAACATCTTGTAAGAATACGTTTTGTTCTAACTTGTGTGAAGAGAAAGGACACTCAAATGTTAGGTGTCCATGGGCCTCACATAATGGAGAAGATGTATCTACACATGAAGCTTTAATTACTTAGTCTCAGAGAAAGGGCTGTGCAGCAGTCTCAGAACTCAGAATGCAGGAAATCTTTAAACAGAAAGAAGAAGAAAAGGAAAAGGAGAAATCGCAGGAAGTAGAAACAAATAAAGGACAAGAAGAGGGTGGGCCAGAACCACCAATCCAGAAAGAAAATCAATAAAGGAATAGCCCTATATCTCCAAAACAAACTATTTTGATACAGGAGGGTAAAGCATCAAACAAAATAGAATGGGAAATGGAGATGGTAGATAATACTGACTTTACAGTACCACAAAAGGAAACATAGCTTTCTACTCTTCCAGAGTCAATGCCTCCCCCCCCCCACCACCACCACCGGCTAATGGTCCATCTTTCAAGACTGTGGCATATAAAAAAAGGCCACAGGTAAAAAATAATGGTAAGTTGAGATCAAAAAGAAAAGAAAGGAAAATTACCCAAGGCAAACCTAAATGGATTACAATGAACCAGTACAAAGCTTTAACTATTTAGGATTCTGATGAAGCAGATTCAGATTCTCATTCAATCTTTTTCTCTACAAAAGACCACTCCTTGGGGGTGGAAGATATCTGTCCAGGAGATACTGTGAAAAAGAAATGGTCAAAAAGGTCTCCAGTCTTAATGAGTAAAGATTGATAGATTGTCTTTTGAAATGAAAAAAAAGAAACTTTTGTTTACAATATGACATCCCTTAGTATTCTGACTTTAAATATCAACAGTATTAAGAATAGTAGAAGATGGCTGACAGTACTGACAGAACTATCATGCTATAGGGTGAATGTCATATGTATACAAGATACGAGGCTTAAATCATTATATGAAATAGCACATGCTACTAGATTACAAGGACACAAGGACTGGATACCTGAGATGGGCTTGGTGTTTTATTTTTAAAAAAGTAAACAGATTGGTAGAGATAGAATTCGGCCGAACTCTACTTATAGATACACAATATGGCCAAATAAGATTCAAAGTAATAAATATGTATGTGCCTCAAGATAAGACAACTAGGATAGAGTTATTTAAAAAATCCAACCCTATTTGCAGACTGCTAAAATAATTATTTGGGGGGGATTTTAGTTGTTGCTTAGCACAAGAAGATAGAGGATTTAGTACAAATAAACTCTATTGTGACGGTAATGCTTTGAAGGATATCATTTCCATATCAAATTTAAAGGACTCTTACAGGGTGGTACAAAAAAAAACAGGGATGGTACACTTATATTAGAGGGACTCATTCCACCAGAATTGACTTTCTTTTCATTTCAAGGTTTCTAGAAGTAATAAGCAGGAAGGTGCATAATATAGCTTTCTCTGACCATAGTGCCTTAGAAATTAAGATAAGCTGGGGCACTCCAACACGTTGTGGAAAAAGTCCCTGGAGACTGAATGCAAAACTAATGGAAGAATTTTATATAAATAAGAAATGGGAACAGTTATGACTCACATGAAAATCATTAATATGCATATATGATTCATATGCATACTAGTGGGAAGATTCAAAAAATAATTTTAAGACATTATTTCAGAAGTTGGCTGGTAAGCAAAACACGTATCTCTATTTAAATTATTTAAATCTAAGAAAACGACTTCATTCTTTAATATCCAAAACAGAAACATTAGGAATAGACTACAGCAAATAAATTTTACTTATAAAAAAAGAAATGTATAATATAAACTATAATAGTGTAAAAACCTTGCAGCAGGAGCTAAGATTTGGAACTAAGGGAAACAAACAAACTTTTGATCCCTACAAAGATAGTAAAAAGAGAGTAAGGAATAAATTAGTAACATAATTAAGAGATGCAGATGGAAATGTACAAATCACTAAGAAAGGCATTTTGGAAATCGTAAATCAGTATGTCACCAATCCTTTGGTATATCCCCAGAAATAAAGGATTTAGAAAATTATCTATCTCAAATACAGATTCCAAAATTATCTGAGCAGCAAAAAAGGAACTGGTAAAACCAATATCACAACTAGAGGTACAGACAGTAGGTTCTTCATTAAAAAGAGGCACTGCTCCAGGGGTTGATGGTTTGACCTCAGAATTTTATAAGCATTATATGTTTCAGTTATTACCAGAATTGATTCAAGTTTTTAATGAACTACTATATTCTGAGCAAATATCAGATAACTTGTCAATTGCTGAGTTAATCTTTTTATATAAAAAAGGAAAGAATTATTGAAGAATTGGAGGCCTATTAGCATTATGAATACGGATTTTAAAATTCTGGGGAAAATTATGGCCAAAAGGTTAGGTCAAGTATCCGAGACCCTACTTAGTAAAGCTCAAACATGTTCAATAGAAAAATGTGACATGCATGACAATTTAATCATCCTGAGGGAACTTTTCCAAAAGACCCAAACTGATACAGTTAAAGGGTTTTTACTAAGTCTGGATCAACAGAAAGCTTTTAATTCTATAGCTCATAGATATTTGTTCATAACCTTATAATTTTTTGGGATACCAGAAACATTTATTAAGTGGATCAAAAGCTTATACAAATCAGCAAGAGTAACTCCTAGGGTAAATGGGCGGACAGGACAGACAGTACAGATACAGAGAGGGGTGCAACAGGGGTGCCCTCTTAGCCCCTTTCTTTATGTACACTATATTGATCCCTTATTAAGAGTAATACAAATGAACAGCAAGATAGAGGGTATTCAGATAGTAGTTGATAGATCTCCAATATCTGTATTAGCATATGCAAATGACATTGTCTTGATCATCAGGAAGATGACTGAGGAGGGAGAGATAGTAAAATAGCTGGAGGAGTATTCAGAGGTCTCAGGATCCCATATTAATAAAAACAAAAGTATTGGCTTGCAGCTCGGAGGAGCGACATTAACACAGACTTCATACACTGGAATAAAACTGTCACAATACCCCATCCCTATTTTGGGAGTAATGTTTGGACCTGAGAATCTGGCCCTTTTGAACTGGGAAAAAAAAATGGGTACGGCAGACAACATGTCCAAATCATGGGTCCACTGACAAATTTCAAAGAGGAAAAGAATATTACTGATAAAAACTTTGCTGGTACCTATATTTTTATATATTAGTGTTATATTTCCACCTTCGATACAGTTAGAAACCAGACTGTTTAGCATATTTCTTAGAGATTTTTGGGAGAGCCACCTGAACCCCATTAAAAGGGATGTTACATATAGGCCTATTAAGGAGGGAGAAATAGGGATGGTTAATCCTGTGGCTTTCTACTATAACCTATTTTTATATGTTAATGTAATAATCTGGCAAGGTCAGAGGAATAAAGTATGGCAGGATATGATATATGAATGGGTAAACATTTGTAAACTGCATGGGTACAGGGAAAGAGCAGGCTGTTATCCAAGACAAATGTAATACCAACATATGTTAAACCAATGTTTCAGAAATTGATAAAATGGAAAGCACCTTTTAACCAAGTTATAATGGATTCCAAACAAGAGGTGTATGATATACTATTGAAAGCAATTTGTCAAGAAACAGTAATTCTACCAAACTGCCCAGTGGGTAGAACAAATATTGAAATATCGCAACTGATGAATGAAAGAATACCTGATTTCACTTGGGATCTACTCTGGTTCACCATTCATGGAAAACTGAATGTGAAAAGTAATATTAAACATAAATCTAGAGAGGAGAGATTTTGTCCGGGGGAAACATTCCAAGGTATTTTGGAGACTCAGGAACACATTTTCTTGGCCTGTACATATGTACAACAGTTATGGGATGAAGTAATCCGCATTTGGAAAATACTATGGCTTTCATCACTAACATATGAAGAACTGATTTTTTCAGTATATTCTACACAATGGAACATTTTTTCTGAAAAGACTTTGCAAGTTATTTTTGCTGTTATTAAATACTATATATGGCAGTCAAAATGCAAGTGGGTACTGCAGCAAATTTACACATATAAAAAAGTATTTCTCAAAAATGTACAGATTTCTTTGAGACAAGTTTATGAAGCTGATGAGAAAAAAATCTCAAAAAAATGGATGTGCCTGCTGTGGTCAGCCTGTAACAATATACTGTGAAAGGAAAAAAGAAAGGATAGAAAGGTGACAAAAATATCCACTGGGATAAGGATACTGTTGGTGACGTATGACCTATGGAGTATATGTAGTATGTGGTAAAGGGGGCATGGAAAACAAAAGGAAAAAAACTCACAAGGAAGAAATTGACGATGAGAAATAGAAACAAGACAGAATGGTGTTTTAAGAATGGAATGAATAGGATAAGGGAGGAAAAATAGAAAGAAAATTCAGAAGAGAAATTAACAGAAAAAGAACTATAATTTTTCCTACTCCCCCCCCCCAAATTCCCCTACTCCTTTTTCGAGAAGTGCCATGAGATTGTTAACATCCTCCTGAACTACCACCAGAACAGGCAGATGGGACCTCGGTTTAACAGCTCATCCGAAAGCACTTGCTTGCTGCATGCATACCACATGCATGCAATCAGTTTCCATTTAACATTTAAATCATGCTTACAGCATGCATATCACATGGGCAGTTTTATGTGCACAGCATGAAAAAATTTCATATAATTAGTTTTGTAAGGGTGCGAGAAAATTAGGCCTGCATAGTCTACGATCTGTAGAAAGTGACCTATATCAGGTGTTTGTGTGTGTCACATGGGAAACAGTGCTTATTTCTACAGAAAAAAAACTGTTTGACACAAAGTTTTTTACATAATGCTTCTACGTGTGTAGTGAAGGATAGCTCAGTTATTTATTTATTTATTGAAACATTTCACCAGGAAAGGCACACTGAAAAAGAAAGATTGCTCATCTCTCAGTTGCTTGGGGAAAGGGTAGTGTAAATACATACATGCACACAACTGCAAACATTATTACAACAATAATGGCAGTGGTGAACAGAAAATAATAGAATGAACATATAAAGTGCAGCATACTGCATGAGTACAATGGTTTACAGAGGTCACAATGGACAGGTCAAGTGCATTGCATTAGGATAACTCCTTAAATTCATGATGATAGTACCATTTTTATTATTGTCAATCCATACTCCTAGACACTTCTATTATTCTACAACTACTATAGTGTTTCCTAATAAGATATTGATGGTTGAAGCTGATGCACATTGTGGTGATACATTGTATGTGCTGATGAACATGACCTTAGTTTTGGAGGTGAAGTCTAGGGATGGCATTCAGAATGAGGGAGCTCCAGGTGGAAAGGGGGACAAGTCATGTGCTGAGAGTGTTAGGGGAAGGGGCAGAACTGTGGAGGAGGCCGGGGTGGAGTTGAGGGTATAGATAGGGACGCAAATGTACAGGGCAGTGTGGACTCTCTGGACAGGCACAAGGAAAGAGAGTTTGGGAGAGGGATGAGAATTGGGAGGGACGTGCTAGTGCTGGGTAACTCCATACTAAAAGGGGTCAGATGGGGGAGTAAAGGGGAAGGAAAGATATTGTTGCATATGGGTAGAGTCTGTACCTGGATTGATGGCAGATGAAGCAGGACAGGCTATTCTCAAGTGTGCAAAGACGGGAAGGCATAAACATGTGGTGGTGCACGTGGGTACAAATGACTTTGCAGGGAAAACTGCAGATGTCGTTAGGGAGAGGTTCATGGAACTGCGGAACATGGGTGAGGAGGTAGGGAGCTCAGTGGCCTTCTCTGAGGTACTCCCAGTGCCCAGAGGAAGTATGGCAAGGCAGGGTAGGATAGATGAATTTAACAGTTGGCTGGAAAATTGTTGTCAGTCCAAGGGGTACAGCTTAGTGGGAGGCTGGGGCAGGGTCTGGGACAATAGGAATCTGAACGCAGGGGACAGATTACATTTGAGCAGGGAGGGGAAGCGGGTGCTAAAACAGAGGATAGAGGAATATATAGAAACAAAAGTTAATTTAAACTAGGCAGGGGGGTGGCGAGTGGGTTGCTCAAGGGAAGGCTTACCGGAGAGGGGAGACAAAAGAGCCTACCCCCCCATACAAACTGGGTTGGAAGCTGGGAGGGATCAAAGGGTGGGGCTGAGAAAGGTGGGAAACTGGGTAAGGAGTGTAAGGGAACATCTTGGAGGGTTGTCTGGGGAACAAAAGTGCAGAACTACAGGCTCTGTTGGCAGAAGGTGTGGTGGACATAGCTGCCATCACAGAAACATGGGCAAACCGATACCAAGACTGAGACCTGATGATCCCAGGGTATAGGATTTACAGGAAGGATAGGGGCAAAGGGAAAGGGGAGGGGTATCGATGTATGCAAGAGAAGGGATAAAGTCTGCAAGGTAAGAGGGGGAGGAGGGTAGGACAGAGGCCTTGTGGTTGTAATTCCAGGACACGAGGAATAGGATTCTCAGGATGGGGGTGGTATATAGGTCACCGACTCAAGGGGAAGACCTGGACAGGGAGCTGGCAGAGCAAATTAGGAAGGTGTGTGGGAAAGGTAACCCAGTGATCATGGGGGACTTCAATCTACCAGGAGTGGATTGGGGTACCCCAGCCACCTCGTGTGCTAGGGAGCAAATACTCCTGGATGCCTTCCAGGACTGCTTCCTGGCACAGATGGTCACTGAGCTGACTAGGTTGGAGAATACACTGGATCTAGTTCTGGCCATTGGGGAGGCTGTAAAAGAGGTGGGGGTGGAGGAGCTGCTGGCTGGGAGTGATCACCACTCGGTGTGGTTCACACTTACTATGAGCAGAAAAGCAGCGGGTACAAGGACCAGGGTGGTGGACTTCAGACAGACTAACTTTGGTAGGATGGGTGAAATTGTAAGTAAGCATCTGGAAGGAATACAGCCATACTGAGATGCAAATCAGAAATGAGAAAAAATCTAATTGGGGATATTGGAGGCTACAAAGATGTACCGCATTGCAGAGCAACAAAGGGAATGGCTAAAAAAATGAGCTAGTTAAGTAGATGAGTCTTAGAAATGGTGAACACTGAAAAAGAAGCTTTCAAGAAATACAAGAAATCTGGGAAGGGGAAAGATAGGGAGGAGTATGTGAAGAGGTCCAGGGAATTTTACAGGGGAGTCAGAGCAGCTAAGGCCTACAGGGAATTAAGGCTGGTACAGGGCATCAGAGGTGCGGAAAGGACTTCTTCAGATAAATACAGGTGAGAAGGAGCTGCAAGGTCCAGACACTTAGGATCAGAAAGGACAGGGGGTGGGCAGAGAAAGGGGTGGATCAGGCAGAAGCACTGAATGAGTAATTCTATTCTATATTCATGAGGGAGAAAGGAGGCAGCTACTACAGGGGTGGGCAGGGGAAGAGGGGTAACAGACAGGGTGATCACTGAGGTAGGGTATTTGAGGGTTAAGGGCTCTGAGGGTGGATAAGGCACCAGGGCCAGATGGTATTCATACTTGGGTGTTGAGAGAAATGGTCGAGATCCTGGCTGGACTGCTGGTGGAACTGTCTAATACCTCCCTGGACACAGGGTACATACCCAATGACTGGAGGACAGCCCACGTGGAACCCATCCATAAACGTGGACCAAAGGATGAGATGTAATTACAGGCCGGTAAGTAACTTTCTTCATGGGGAAGCTGATGGAAACAATACTTAAGGAAAGACTGGTGACCTTTATGAAAGAC